>CM056731.1:94901430-96151430 GCA_029844215.1 Przewalskia tangutica
TATGACTCAAAAAAGAAAAAATTTTGTGACTCCAATAAAAATACATAAAACAATAAAAAGATTTAAATAAAACATAACAAGACACAAATAAAACAAGACACAAATAAAAAACCCCCAAACTTAAATCACACATTGTCCCCAATGTGTGTAGACTCAAAGACAGTAAAGAAATAAGACACTTACAAACTTCGGCTAAAATGGTGGTGGTGGCGGTGGATAATGCATCGACCATTGGTTGAACAGGGAACTCATCTCGTCATACTGCTGGTGCAACTGTTGTTGCTCCTGCCTCAATTCTTGTTGCCCTTGTCGCAACTCATGTTGTCCCTGTCTCAACTCATTTTGTCCTTGTATCATTGTGTCGAAATGTTGCATCATCATTCTCTGGTTCTGGAGCACTTGCTCCATCATAGGCACTGGAGGTTACGCCTGTGGTTGGTGGTGGCTAGGTCTGCCTCATGTGAGCCCTGTTTGTGCTCATCTTCGTTCGTTGCGGCCTCTGCTGCTGCTGCTGCTGGTTGTGCTCTTCTTCTGGCTGCTGGGGGGCTTGGGTCTGGGAAAGAGTGCACTATCCCACAGGACACCGGCAGTTGGTTTCTCTCATGAGTGTCAGTGGGTAGGGTTGGGACCCCATGGAAGGCGCATAGATTGGTGATCAGTGAGCCATGTCCCAATCCACCTGTTGTCACCAACCTGCTGATTTCTTCAATGCTCTGTACTATCTCTTTCCCCACATCAATCGTCATCCCCCTCATAATTCCATATATCAGTTTAATCCTATCTTCTGGCACTCTGGTGAAGTGCGTGGATGGAATCATGCGGGCGCTGACGAAATATAGCCAACCCTTGGCTGCCTTGTTGAACTGGCACCTGCTTAGTGCTCTTGACCCATTTCTTCCAATATCAAAAGCAGCCCCAGGGTAGCTCACGGTGTTTGCAACGGCATTCCAGTCGATGCGGTCGATGCTTCTAGACCATGTTCGAAAGTGATTCCAATCGCTTCTTTCTTCAACATCAACCGTCTTCAATTGTGCATTTACATTCTCTGCTGTCACAGACACATAAACTCCCCTTACAAAGCATCCCCTTTCCACCTTCTCCGGAAAGTTGGCATAGAATTCACGCACCATTGTTGTGTTCATTGGTGCTATTTTCTCCGGATTTACAAATCTCCTCCACCCCCTTAACTCAATCATTGCCCGAATGGGCTCATAAACATCTTCTTCCCCATATGACTCCCTCTGGTAGTCCATTCCCCTTTCCGGGATTAAGGGTCTGGTATCAAGCTTTTTGTATCTCTGGAAGGCTTGGTAGCTCACAAACCTAGTATCATCGTATTGCGGGGCTGGGGTGGATGTGGAGGCTCTTCTCTTTCTGGTGGACATGGTTAAAACAGTTTCTGCAGCTTATAACTTAATTGCACAAGTGTTCCCCAACACAATCAACAATCTAGCAGCTAAATTACAAACACCCCCAAACTTCAACTCTACTACCCAATACCCACACCCTCCTTTTCTACTCCTTCTCCAAACTTCACAATCAATTTTTCAGCACCCAAACTACTTCACAACTACAATACTCCTTCAAACTACTACCCCCTGTGACTTCAGTAAAGATCTCAAGAACAGAAAAAGATTACCTTTTTATGAGAAGATTCAAGTTGTTCTTGTTTCTAATGGTGGTTTGAGGCTATAGAATGGAGCTTTGTTGTTTGAGATAGCTAAGGATTTTTAGGAATTTAAGAGTTTTGGTTGTGGTTGGGTTGGATTTGTGGAGGAATTGTGGGTAGATTTTTGGATTTTCGTGTGTTTTTGGAAAAGAAGGGTTAGGTTTTTGAAATTGGAATTGGGGAAAATCTAATTTCAGGCGTTTACGTTTCGAATTTCGCTTGTGCGCATGGCTGATGTTCTGTACTCGCCGTGTTTTTACGCGCGACGCCTAAACTTGGTAAATTTTCTGGAATTCTGCCGCCGCGGCTGATGCGCGTAATATGCACACACTTTTAAACGCAAGTGCACGTTATCGTATCAAGTAGTATAGTCTTAGATAAGACCGAATATCGTCCTCTAGGATTAGGGTCCAAGTACCAGTTATCTATTTTCTAGTATCTATTTGGTGAATTAATAGTTGATTGTTTGGTTTATGACTAAGAATTATGAAAGATATTTAAATATAAAGAATTACTTCAGATGTGATGAGAATAGGGCTTCTATGTATCCTCACTATCCGCTTATGCTACTTACTAATGCATTACTTATGGTATTCTTCTTTTGGAGAAAGCAGGTTTACGAAATCGTTTTATACTCCCGTTAGGGTTATATAAACACTCAACCCCAGTATTGTTCCTTACCTAACTTTCGCTGATAAGGGTAACTCTATAGGAGGATTAAGAACAAAAACCTAGTTGGCCAAATCACGCACAATGCGCAAAATTAGGGTTGTTAAGCCTCATCAACGCTTACAAAACTAATTGAGGTATTTTCATCCCCAATTCAAGCTCTACCCAACTTACGGATATTCACAATCCCTTTTGTAATCAGATTAGAAATCATATAGTGATAACTAGTTGTCAATTAGTTACCAAGAATTCAACTCAATTATTGGATAGATCTCTCAATAAGAAAAATAACCATAAGCATGCATTAATTTATAACATAAGTTTCAAGCAATTCAACATAGAAAGTCCTATAAGAGAATTAGTTCCTAGCCATAAATATGACAAGAACTAATTCAAAGTTCATCATAAAAACTGAAATAAAGAAAAAAAGAAAAGAAAATTACTAAGAATGAGTCTCCAAGCCAAGCATCCAAGGGTTGTGTTGTGGAATATTTACAAGATGGATTGGTGGAAGGATGGATGTAGAATGGTGAATGGTAGAATGGAGAATGAATAATTCTTCTAATGATGTATAGTATTTATAGCCAAAGAATCCTTTTGGTGAAGGGTTAGGGATTTGTAGGAAAGGAAAAGTTATTAGAATCCTTTTAGGTAAGGGTTTTAAGGTAGGAAAAGTTATCCCTTTAGGTAGGAAAAGTTATCCCTTTAGGTAGGAAAAATAATCCCTTTAGGATTCTGAAAACATGTCAAATTCGGCGATTTCATAATTCCGCGTCGGCGCCATGACCTGTGAGGCGCTACCTGAAATTCAGCAACTCGGGACTTTCGGCACTTTGGTATGGCCGGTGACATTTTTCTGGCGAATTTCCGTTTTGTCGTCTTTTCTCGTCCGGACTTCGTCTGATTTTCTCTATAATTCCCGGAACTTCTTAGACTTCATTTCTTGGCCCTTTTAGTGTGCAATTCTATCTCTTTTATGCTTATTTCATCTCCTTTTCGCCATTTCTCCATTTCTGACCGCTGTGACACAAAAGAAAGGAAAACGACCCTAATACTATACTAAACATAAATAAAATGAGTAAAATACTAACTAAAAATGACTCAAAAAGTGTATATAAAATACACCGATCAGCGGCCCTGCTCCTGGGCGCCGCGACGCTTAAACTTCAGCACCTCTGATTCTTTTTGGCGCGACCTGCTCTGGCGCGGCGCTTCTTTTTTTCTCGAAATCACGGCTTTTCTTGATTTTCGCCGCTCAATTTATTGGCTTTGCACATCAATCACAACACCAACGCTACAACCCAAGATCGTGAGACTGTTCTAGATAAAATAAAATAAACTAAAGATAGACATTAAAATAACATAATTGAAAACGTTGGGTTGCCTCCCAACAAGCGCTGTCTTTAACGTCTTTTAGCCGGACGCAATTAACCGGTACGAGTGCCCATTGGATACTTCTGCGAACTGCTTGCAATCCACAGATTTATTGTTGTAGGTCTCAATTTCCCTACGACCATTTGTTCAACCAAGAGCCTTAAACATACAATTATCCCCCAAGTACACAAGACAGGCTTGTCTTTTATGCTTTCTATAATGTAGGAATCCGTGAAATTCTCTACATCTCTCAACTCTAGGGGGTACTCTTGATGATGTGGACTTCCTAATTGGGGATCAGCAGTGATAGCTGGTGGTGTTTCTTCTGTAATAGGTGCAAGAAAAAGAATTTCCACAGAATCCAAGAAGGTGAATAATTGGATTTCTGCAATCTTTTCCTTCTCTACACCAACTATCTCACCAGATTCCTCAATAGTTGGGTGTGGTTCAGGCTCCTCAATTTGCTGTTCACTGTTCAAAATGACTGCGAGTTCTCCTATTTGCAGTTCCAGCTTCTTTATGGCCAATCTCGTTTCGTCCATGAACTGAGCTTGATACCTAGCGAAACTGAGTATGGCTTCTCGTAACTCCTCCCGCTCTTCCTCTATGGTTGGAGCTCTATCATATTGACAGTAGAAATCCATGTCTAAAGGATCCCTGAGATGCATCAAAACCAACAACGGATCACGGCACCCTTGTTTTCACACAATAAATACATAAAACGAAAAAGAATAAAATAAAAAAAATAAAAAAATTAACAAAGAATAAAAACCAAATTAGAAATTAAAAATAGATAAATTTGATATTGAACTATGACTAATCCCCGGCAACGGCGCCAAAAACTTTATGCGCGAAAAGATGCACACACTTAAACGCAAGTGCACGTTGTCGTGACAAGTAATATAGTCTTAGCAAGACCGAATATCGTCCACAAGGATTAGGGTTCAAGTACCAACTATCTATCTTTTGGTATCTATTTGGTAAATTGATATTTGATTTTGTGGTTTACAACTACGAATTATAAAGACTAATTTAACTAATGAGTTTTACTTCAGTTGTGATGAGAATAGGGCTTCCACGTCTCCTCACTATCCGCTTATGTTACTTATTAATGCAATAACTTATGGTCTTCTTCTTTTGGAGAAAGCAGGTTCACTAAATCGTTTTATACTCCCGTTAGGGTTATATAAACACTCAACCCCAGTATTGCACCTTACCTACCTTTCGGTGATAAGGATAACTCTATAGGAGGATGAAGACTAAGAACCTAGTTAACCGTCACACACAATGCGTAAAATTAGGGTTGTTAAGCCTCTCGTTAACGCTACATAAATAATTGAGGTATTTTCATCCCCAATCCAAGAATGTCTACCCAACTTACAGCATATTCACAATCCCCTCCTTTCGGAGTCTGATTAGAAATCATATAGTGATAATTAGTTGTCAATTAACTACCAAGCATTCAATTTAATTATTGGATAGATCTCAACAAGAAGAAGAATAACCATAAGCATACATTAAATCATAACACAAGTTTCTAGAGATTCAACATGGAAAGCCCTATAGAGAAATTAGTTCGTAGCCATTGACATGACAAGAACTAATTCCATGTTCTTCATAAAACTGAAATAAAAACAAGAAAAGGAAAGAAAATTTACTAAACTATGGTCTCCAATCTCCAAGCAAGAAAGCCTTGTGTTGTGCAAGAAGGGGAACCCTTAAAATCTGCCTAGGGTTCTCCTTTTATAGGCTGAAAACCGCCTCTCTTTTCCTTCAGGCCTGGCCCAGAATTTCGTCCAAAACCTGATTTTTCCCGCGTCGGCGCCAGCTCGCTGCGCCGCGCGCCTCCGGACTCGTGGTCGCCGGGTGATTTGGCGCGGCCGATTCTGCATGCATGGGCGCGCGGCTCGCTACGTAGCCTTTACGATGATTAGCGTCGCGGCCCTGCACCTGCTGACATGAGGCGCCGCGGCCTGGGTCGTCTGCAGCCTCTCTGGATAGTGGCGCGCGCCTTACATTGCGAGGCGCGCGCTGGTCTGGGTTTCAGCCACTTTCTCTGTTTTTAGCTCTGGAATCTCCTCTTTAGCCCTCTTTTAGCTCCTTTTCCGCCATTTGGCCATTTTAACCACTCTGACTCAAAAAGTGTATATAAAATACACCGATCAACGTTTAACCGATACAGTAATCTAAATCATAAGATCATAAGACATGCTATTTAGTTTCACATCTTCATTACCGCCTTTTTACATGTTAGTAGGTTTAGTTCGTTTAGTCTTGTTCAGTGCCCAGGATTGAGCGTATTAATGTGTGTCTCTGGTTTGTCACTATGTACGTGATTCATATTAAAGTTCTGGTATCTACCTTCTTATGCATACATTAATTGTTGCCCTTGTTGTGTTTGTGGTCACTTGTTTAAATGTTTATCATTTCGTGGGCCTGCACTGTTTTTTTTACTGCTGGATGTATTGTGAAGATTGTCCATATCTCATTACCTATAAATGCCACGATCCAAGGCCTGGGCTGGCCTGCTTCCTTTTTTAAAAATATGAAAAATTATGTGTTTTTGGGCCTGTCTTCCTACTGTTACTCCCTTGAGAAATCTGAGAACTATAAAATACTAGGCATGCCTTCTCGTTTTAGTTTCACCTGAAACTGTATGTGTGGGCCAACATATTTTCATAATCTGGAATTTACTGTTTCGGTCCGTTTTCTCTTGAAATGAAATGATTTCAATGTGTTAAATCTTATATCAATGTGCATTTATTATTTGATAAAGTTTGAGATATGTACTAATCATTATCTTCTTCTTTATTTACATGAAATGCATCGGAGCAAAAATGAAGAGTCTCATGGCGAGACTCATCATGAGCTATTTCAAATGAAGACCCGCATCCACGTTCATCGCTGCACGTTGCATAAGAAATTCCAAATCCATAGGCGGAATGATACCGCCACTCCTTTGAGTCACCTTTATTATTTTCTTATCCCGCCCCCATTTATCTGTCGTGAACTAATTGTCTAACATTGCATTATAAGTGTTATACTTAGAATAGTTAATCTTAATTCAATGAATTAGAGAGTAGTTTGACATTAGAAATTTGGTTACCCCTCTAAGTTAATTATTTTAGCCTGCCTTAGTTATAATAAACCATTCAATGATCTTTACGTGCATAACTATTTAGATAGCTAAGATATTATTTGAGAAACCCACTTTTATGAACTTTTACTAACACCTACGACTAAGATAAAATTACTTTGTTTTGGCCTCTGCGTAATAGCCATTTTTACATCTTATTTTTATAGTTCGTGACAATAAGATTTCACACTACTACTTCTATATTATATACGGTACATATATCTTATTTACTATGGAGAGAATGCATATTGTCCCCAAAAACTAACCTTATATTTTATAAGCAAATCTTATAATTTTATACAATTGTCAAAAGTATTTTTCTTAATTTTAAAACGTGTTTTTAGCATATTAAATAACCCTAGGTTTGGCAGGACTACCGCAAGTTAGCGGATCTTAGAGGGTGTCTAATCTCTTCCCTCTAGATTAATAAAGAACCCTTACCCAGAATCTCACACTAGTTTTGCAGACCATTAAAATGGAGTTAATATTGACTTTAACCTAGTTGACATTTAGGTGTCCTAATTCACCCAAACTAATTAGGTGGCGACTCCGCGAACCCTTTTAGCATTTTAGCACTTTTAGCATTTTATTTTTATTTTCTAACCTTTTAAGCAGGATTCGCTGAATTAATGTCGCGGTGACAGAGTTGATGGAGTATGTGGATTGGATGGATTCTTATGAGCCATGTTATAAGAAGAAATATGAAGGGCTAGGGCAGATGCCAGAAAGATCAGTACCATCTATCGAAAAGCCCCAGAGTTAGAGTTGAAGACGCTACCTGATTACTTGCACTACCAGTATCTAGGTGAAAATAATATATTGCCGGTAATTGTTTCTGCTCAACTATCTAAAGTAGAGACTGAAAAATTGTTGAGAGTGTTGCGGGCCCACAAGCGTGCTATTGGGTGGACATTGGCAGACATAAGAGGGATAAGTCCTTCAACAGTGATGCATAAGATTGGTCTATAAAATGAGAGCAGATCCTCTATTGAGGCACATAGGAGACTAAATCCAAACATGAAGGAGGTGGTGAGGAAAGATATCATGAAATGGCTTGATGTTGGGGTGATTTATCCTATTTCTGACAGTGCATGGGTGAGTCCTGTATAAGTAGTGCCCAAGAAGGGTGGTATGACTGTGGTGACCAATGAAAAGAACGAGCTCATTCCATCTAGAACAGTTACAGGATGGAGGATTTGCATTGACTAGCTAATGCGCGATTTATGCACACACTTACGCAAGTGCATGTGTCGTGTCAAGTAATATAGTCTTAGAAGACCGAGTTATCGTCCTCAGGGATTAGTGTTCAAGTACCAAATTCTATTCTATGTTATCTATTTGGTAACCGATGATCGATATGTTGTTTATGACTATAATTATGAAAACTAATTAAACTACGTTGTTTTACTTCAGTAATGTGGAAATAGGGCTTCCAAATCTCCTCAACTATCCGCTTAACTTACTTATTAATGCAATTAATAATGGTTCTTCTTCTATTTTGAGATAGCAGGTTAACTAAGCCGTTTTATACTCCTGTTAAGGTTATATAAATACTCAACCCCGGTATAGAACCTTTCTACCTTTCGGTGATAAGATTGACTATAGAGGAGGATTAAGACCAAAAACCTATTAATACTACACAAGTATCGGGGTACTTTCGTCCACGATTTAACCTATGTTTATCCAACTACAACATATTCACAACCTCCCCTTTCGGATTTCGGTTAGAAATCATAAGGATTATGATAATTAGTGATCAAGTAATTACCAAGCAATCAAAACAAATATTGAATAAATCTCAACAACAAGACGAAGAACCAAGAACATGCATTAATTCATAAAGATAAGTTTCCTTAAGGCCTGGCCCATTGTCAATTCGAATTTCTAATTTTTCCCGCCTCGGCGCCGCGGCTCTGCAACTGGCGCCGCGGCGCCGGAATTACTGAGACTCTCTGAAGATTAGGCGCCGTGGCGCTCTGGCCTATTGTTTGGGCGCCTTGTGCTCTGTATTGTGCCTGGTTCGCCACTTTCTCGCTTTTCGAGCTCTGGAACCTCCGTTTCTGCCCTCTTTTTATTCCTTTTCCGCCAATGAGCCACTTTAAACCAATATGACTCAAAAGAAAGAAAATCTATCCTAAGACGACACGTATTTGTACAAAAATGGACAAAAGACTAACTAAAAATGACTCAAAAGGTGTATATAAAATACACCGATCAAATACCCCCAAACTTAACCTTTGCTCGCCCTTGAGCAAAGATCAAAAGAAAGAAATAAAGACACAAGGAAAAAGAAAATAGAAAGACTCAACGACATTGATCAATTTGCTGCACTATTGTTACTCAGAAAAACATGAAGGTTAGTAGAATAATATGCAAGAACATATAGCATGGATTTTTAGCATTCTAAACACATCAAGCTAGATATTTCGCAAACTCATTTTAATCATGCTTGATGGAAGTAAGAATACTGAATTATGCATGTCAATTCAAAATCCTATGGCATGTTTACTTGCTATTCTCCACTAATCATGGATACACATGTAAGGGATCTTCAGGACTTTTCAGGGTTGTAATGTAGGCTTTAGGCATGGGTAGGTAAAAATAGGCATTTAGGCTCATTTTATGTACCATAAGCTCTTTTGATTTTCAATTCTTCCATTTTCTTTTGACTTTCTTTCTTCACTTCATATCTATCTTTCCCCTCTTTTGTTTTGATAGAGTGAAGTGTATTATGAATAACAAGCACCCCCAAACTTAGGCTTTTGCCTATTTCTTATTGCTTTTTTATTGGGGTGCATCAAGATTGTTCACTCTTTTTGTCTCTTTTTTAACACTTTCTATTTCAATCATTTCAAATTTTCACTTATGGCACAAGTGTGGAATTATAAGGTGTCAAAGAAAAAGTTTAATGTTTAGGCTCCAAGGGGCTGACTAGGGATATTTTTAATGTCAGGGATAGGAAAAAAGTGGTAAAAATTGGCTAACAAAGAAATGTCTGAGTCATCTCCCTAGCATGCATATCCTAACTATTTCGCCTCAAATAGCAAGCAATCATACACATAGGTTTTAATCATTTAACAATACACAAATCAAGCAAGAAACCCCAAATAGACAGATTTCATGAGTTTTTGGCATATCTAACCTAAGTGTTTAGATAGTTGCTTCTAATTCCTTTACATTATTCAACCTTACTTCACTAGGTGTTTCTAGTAACTACAACATGCATGATCTTTAAAAGAAAATTATGACTCAAAAATACACAAAACAAATCAAAACGACTCAAAAATACTAAGAACATAAGACACAAATAAACCTCCCCCCCCAAACTTAACTCACACATTGTCCCCAATGTGTGCAAGACTCAAAGAAAATAAAAAAAATAGGACAACTTACAGACTTGGTTTAAAGTGGTGGCGGTGGCGGTGTATAATGCATTGACCACTGGTTGAACAAGGAACTCAACTCATCAAATCTCTGGTGCAACTGTTGTTGCCCCTGCCTTAATTCTTGTTGTCCTTGTATCATCATGTCAAAATTCTGCATCATCCTTCTCTGGTTCATGAGCAACTGCTCCATTATAAACCGGAGGTTACGATTCCGGGAGTGGGCTGTTCGCTTCCTGCCTCATACTGAGCCTCTGTCTCAGGATCATCTTCATCCATGGCAGCCTCTGCTGCTGCTGCTGCTGCTGGTGGTGCTGCTGGTGTTGGTCTCCTTCGTGCTGCTGCTGGAGGGATTGGGTCTGGGAAGGAATGCATTATCCCATATGACACAGGAAGTTGGATTTTCTCATATGTATCAGTGGGTAGGGTTGGGACCCCATGTCTGGAGCATAAGCAGCTAATAAGTGAGCCATGTCCCAACCCACCTGTCGTTACCAACCTGCTGGTTTCTCCAATGTTTTGCACTATTTCCTTCCCAACGTCAATCGTCTTCCCTGACATGATTCCATATATCAATTTTATTCTGTCTTCTGGCACTCTGGTGAAGTGCATTGATGGAATCAAGCGGGCACTGACGAAATACAACCAACCCTTGGCTGTTTTGTTGAACTGACATCTGCTCAGTCCTCTTGATCCATTTCTGGCAAATTCAAACTCAGCCCCAGGGTAGCTTACTGTGCTTGCGACGACATCCCAGTTGATGTTGTTGGTGTCTCTAGACCATGTTCTGAAATAGCTCCGGTCATCACCTCTTTCTTCAACATCCGCTGTTTTTAATAGCAAATTCACCACTTCTGCCGTCACAGGCACTTCCCGTCCCCTCACAAAGCATCTATCATCCACCCTCTCCGGAAAGTTAGCATAAAATTCTCTGACCATCACTGTGTTCATTGGTGCTATCCTTTCCGGGTTAACAAATCTCTTCCACCCCATCATCTCAATCATCACCCGAATAGGCTCATAGACATCTCCCTCCTCAAATGATTCCCTTTGGTAATCCATTCCTCTTTCAGGGATTAAGGGCCTAGTACTAAGTTTTTGATATCTACCCTCCGCTGTTTGGCTGACAAACCTAGTAGTATCATATTGAGGGGCGGAGGTGGATGTGGAAGCTCTCATCTTTCTGGCAGACATTTTCAGATAACTTCGGCAGCGTTTCCTTTGTATCAACAATATTACCCAACACTATTACTCAACAATCAACAGCTACAACACTTATTAACCACCACACTTCACTCAAAAAGCTCCTGCCCAACACCCCACACTCACTTCGTATACTCTTCCTCGAAATCTCACACCCAAATTCAACACCCCCACACATCTTCACAGATACAACACCTCCTCAAACTTACTACATCCTCTGATTATAATGAAGCTTTCAAGAAAAGATAAAGGTTACCTTTGACGGTGTTCTTCAAGATTTTCCTGCTCCTAATGATGATTTGAGGCAATGGGATGAGGGTTGTTGTTTAGGATGGTTAAGGGTTTAAGGAATTTAGGAACTTTGGTTGTGATTGGGTTTAGTTTATGGAAGATTTTTAGGTACAAGGTAGATTTTCGTGAGTTTTTGGGGAGAGGAAAGGTTTAGGTTTTGATTTGGAGTGGGAAAAATCGGATTTTAGGGCTCTTTTAACTTCTGGGTTTCCGTCGCGGCGTCGCGGCCTTGCAAATGGCGCCGCGGCGACCAAACTACTGCGCTCTTCTGAACTTTCTGCGCCGCGGCTCTGCTGATTTGGCGCCGCGGCCCCCAGACTTCAGAACTTTTCTAGACTTTTGGCGCCACGGCCCTGCAAATGGGCGCCGCGGCGCTGAAACTCCTGCGCCTTTCTGATATTTTGGTGTCGTGGCCCTGCTCATGGCGCCGCGGCGCTAAGCCGATTTTCTGGAAATCTTCTTTTTTCCTTTTGGCTTCTTTTCAGTTTTCGCCCTCCAGTTCTTGGCCCTGCACCTGTCATCACAACACATAAACAATACCTCCGTGAGACTGTTCTAAGTAAAAACTAACTGCATTAAAGTAAATAAATTAAAATACCTTGGGTTGCCTCCCAAGTAGCGTTGTCTTTAACGTCTTTTAGCCGGACGCAAGTTCTTTAATCAAGAAGTGTGGGGTAGATTAACCCCACAACCAATCCACTTCTTCAACATTTTCCTCTTTCTCCTTCTGTTTTCCTTCTTATAATTATTTTCAAGAGGAGGTTCAGTATCACTTACCTGCTTTGGCGGGCTTATCTCCCTTACTGTGGCTTGCGCTGGCTCACACGAAGTTCTAACAGTGCTAATTGCAAAGCACCTGCTCATGACTGGGGGTTCAATAACGTGTTTGAACACTTTGAACACCATCTCTTCACTTTCTCTCGGTGTCACCACCCTTCTCTACGTCAATTAGGGCTCTCCCTGTTGCCAAGAACGGTCTTCCCAATATGATGGGAATCTCCTCATCTTCCTCCATATCAAGGATGAGGAAAACCGCAGGGAAGAAGAATTTTCCCACTTTAACTAGGACATCCTCAATCTTCCCCCTGGGATGCACCACCGTCTGTATCGCTATCAGAAGCTCACAGTGGTTGGTTTGGCTTCACCTAACTCCAACCGTTTAAAAACAGACAGAGGCATCAGATTTATACTAGCCCCCAAATCACAAAGGGCCCTATTGCATGTTACCACGCCAACTGCGAGCGGTGTGAAGCTCGCAGGTCGCGAGTTTAGGGGGCAATTTCTTCTGCAAGATGGCACTGCATTCCTCGATCAGTGCCACCATCTGATATTCTGCCAACTTCTTCTTCTTTCCCAGAATTTCCTTCATAAATTTAAAGTAAGTAGGCATTTGCTCCAATGCCTCGATGAAGGGTATGTTGATGTGTAACTTTCTGAATGTCTCCAAAAATTTGGAGAATTGCTTATCAACCACTTTCTTTTGCAATCTTTGTGGAAAAGGAATTCTTTCAGTGTACTCCTTCACTGGAGCTTTCTCTAATGTTGGGCGATCTTCAACAACCCTCTCTCTCTCTGTTTCTACTCTCTGTTCAACCACAGGCTGGGGTGCAGTATTATAAGCTTTTCCACTCCTCACCGCATTTTGCAATCGTTCTCTAGGATTCATCTACGTATTCTTTGGGCGTGGTACCACTGTGGCTGTTGTTTGCTAACTTCGCTAGTTGTCCCACCTGTGTCTCCAAGTTCCTGATAGAGGATCTAGTCTGCCGTGGCGGGTGCGTGAGTTGGTGAGTGTCAACAAAGCTTCTCTCAGCTCATCTGGCTTCTTTTGTTGAACAGGTGCACCGAATTGTTGTGAAGATAAGGCCTGAGTAAATGGTTGCTGATGTTGGTACTGGCCTCTAAATTGGTTCTGCTGCCCTTGCTCACCCCTCCATGAAAAATTTGGGTGATTCCTCCACCCTGGATTGTAGGTATTTGAGTAAGGGTTGTTCTGGGGCCTCTGATAATTCCCTACTGCTTGACACTCTGCTTGCTTAATCGAAATATTGTTAGGATCAGCTGATGGGCATCTATCAAAGGTATGTGGACCTTCACACATTTCACAACTCAATGGCATTTGCACTGCATTTACAGACACTGTATTTTGTTGCAGTTGCTTGGTCAAAAGAGCAACTTGGGCATTTAGTGCAGTGATGGCATCAATCTCATGAACTCCTACTGTTCTTCTGCCACTCACTTGTCTGTCCTCTGTTACATGATTATTGGTGGCCACGTCTTCCAATAAATCATGAGCTTCATGTGTTGTTTTTCTCATAAAAGTTCCACCTGCGGCAGCGTCAATGATCGTTCTGGTAGTCCCGCTTAGCCCATTATAGAAAATATGGACCAAATTCCACAGCTCAATGCTGTGATGTGGACACTTTCTTTGCAAGTCCTTGAATCTCTCCCAAGCTTCATATAGTGACTCTCCATCAGCTTGATAGAAATTATTCAACTCCCCTCTCAGCTTCGCGGCTTTGCACGGTGGGAAGAACTTGGCTAAAAATTTCTGTGCTAACTCTTGCCATGTGAATATCGAATCTGTTGGCAAGGAATTCAACCACACTTTCGCTCTATCCCTGAGTGAGAAGGGAGAGAGCCTCAATCGGACAATGTCATCAGTAACGCCATTGTACCTGAAGGTTGCACACAACTCTAAGAAATTTGCTATATGCATGTGAGGATCCTCCGACGGCAACCCTCCGAACTGAATAGTATTTTGTACCATGCTTAGGATCGCAGGCTTGATTTCAAAATTGTTTACTCCTATTGCTGGGAGCCTAATGCAAGTTTGTGCTCCATTCACCCGTGGCAGCACATAATCTCCCAAGCTTCTCTCAGCTTGGACCTGGACCCTCTCTTCTACATCCATCGGCACTCTCCGGGGCATTCTTTGGTTAGGTTGATGATTGATGCGCGAAAAGATGCACACACTTTAACGCAAGTGCACGTTATCGTGATAAGTAATATAGTTTAGGTAAGACCGAATATCGTCCACAAGGATTAGTGTTCAAGTACCAATTATCTATCTTTTGGTATCAATTTGGTAACCGATATTTGATTTTGTTGATTATAACTAACAATTATAAATACTAATTAACTAAGTGTTTACTTCAGTAGTGATGGAAATAGGGCTTCCAAGTCTCCTCAACTATCCGCTTATATTACTTATTAATGCAATGAATTATGGTTCTTCTTCTTTTGGAGCTAGCAGGTTTACTAAATCGTTTTATACTCCCGTTAAGGCTATATAAACACTCAACCCCAGTAGCGCTCCTTTCTACCTTTCGGTGATAAGGATGACTCTATAGGAGGATTAAGACCAAAAACCTAGTTAATCATCACGCGCCATGCGTGAAATTAGGTGTTTAAACCTCTCATTAACGCTACACAAGTAATTGAGGTATTTTCATCCCCAATCCAAAATATGTCTACCCAACTTACAGCATAGTCACAACCTCCTCCTTTCGAAGTTTGATTAGAAATCATATAAGTAATGATAATTAGTGATCAATTAATTACCAAGCATTCAAAGCAATTATTGGGTAAATCTCAACAATAAGAAGAAAACCATAAACATGCATTAACTCATAACATAAGTTTCAAGTGATTTGACATGGAAAACCCTATAATAGAATTAGTTCCTAGCCATTGACATGACAAGAACTAATTCAATATCCAACATAAAAACTGAAATTAAAGTAAAGAAAATAAAAGAAAATTACTAAGTTAAGGTCTCCAATCTTCAACTCCAAGAATCTTGTGTTTGTGCAAGAAAGGGAACCCTTGAAAACTGCCTAGGGTTCTCCTTTTATAGGCTCAAAACCGCCTCCAACTTTTCCCTTCAGGCCTGGCCCAGAACACGTCTGAAAACCTGATTTTCCCGCGTCGGCGCCGCGGCGCCGGAACTTCTGAATTGTTCTAGTGATTTGGCGCCGCGGCCCTGCACTTCTGCTGTCTAGAGGCGCCGGGGCTCTGCAACTTCTGCGGCCTTCTGGATATTGGGCGCCGCGGCCCTGCACCTGTTGGTAGGAGGCGCCGCGGCGCTGGCCCGTGTCCGTGCCTGGTTTGCCACTTTCTCTGCTTTTAAGCTCTGGAACCTCCACGTTTGCCCTCTTTTAGTTCCTTTTCCGCCATTGGGCCATTTTAACCACTTTGACTCAAAAGAAAGAAAATCTATCCTAATACGACACGTATTTGTACAAAAAGGGACAAAAGACTAACTAAAAATGACTCGAAAAGTGTATATAAAATACACCGATCAAATACCCCCAAACTTAACCTTTGCTCGCCCTCGAGCAAAGATAAAAAGAAAGAAATAAAGACTCAAGAAAAAGAAAAATAAAGGACTCAATGACATTGATCACTTTGCTGCATTGGTGTTAGTTTAGAAAAACATGAAGATTAGCAAAATAATATGCAGGAACATATAGCATGAAATTTTAGCACACTAAACATATTAAGCTAGATATTTCGCAAACTCATTTTTATCATGCTTAATGGAAGTCAAATACTGAATCATGCATGTTAATTTCAAAAATCCTATGACATTTTTACTTGCTATTCTCCACTAATCATGGATATGCATCTAAGAGATCTTCAGGACTTTTAAGGGTTGTAATGTAGGCTTAGGTATGGGTAGGTAAAAATAGGCATTTAGGCTCATTTTTGTGTACCATAAGCTCTTTAGCTTTTCAGTGTTTCCCTTTTCTTTTGATTCTTTTCTTCACTTCAAATCTATCTTTCCCCTCTTTTGTTGTGAGAGCGTGAAGTGTATCATACTAGCAAGCACCCCCAAACTTAGGCTTTTGCCTATTTCTTATTACTTTTTAATTGGGATGCATCAATTTTGTTTGCTCTTTTTGTCTCTTTTTTAACACACTTTATTCCAACTATTTCACATGTTTACTTATGACACAAGTATGGAAATATAGGGTGTCAAAGAAAAAGTTCAATTTTTAGGCTCAATGGGGCTGACTAGGGATATTTTAAGTGTCAGGGATAGAAAAGAGTGGTAAGAATTGGCTAACAAAGAAACGTCTGAGTCATCTCCCTAAACATGCATATCATAACTATTTCGCCTCAAATAGCAAGCAATCATAACACATAGGTTTTAATCATTTATCATGCACAATCCAAGCAAGAAACTCCAAATAGACAGATTTTGTGAGTTTTTGGCATATCTAACCTAAGTGTTTGGATAGTTGCTTTTAGTTCCATTACATTATTCCACCTTACTTCACTAGGTGTTTCTAGTAACTACAGCATGCATGATCTTTGACAGACAATTATGACTCAAAAGAAAAAAATTATGACTCAAAATATACAAAAACAATCAAAAAAAAAGACTCAAACATACTATAACAATAAGACTCGAAAATAAGACACCCCCTCAAACTTAAATCACACATTATCCCCAATGTGTGCAAGACTCAAAGACAATGAAAGAAACAAGACACTTACAGACTTGGTTTAAAATGGTGGTGGTGGCGGTGGATAATGCATCGACCATTGGTTCAACAGGGAACTCATCTCGTCAAATTGCTGGTGCAACTGTTGTTGCTCCTGCCTCAATTCTTGTTGCCCTTGTCTCAACTCTTGATGTACTTGTATCACTGTGTCGAAATGTTGCATCATCCTTCTCTGGTTCTGGAGCAACTGCTCCATCATAGGTACTGGAGGTTCTGACTCTGTGGTTGGCTGGTGGCTAGGCCCTGCCGCATATTGAGCCTCTATTTCAGGCTCATCTTCGTTCATTGCGGCCTCTGCTGCTGCTCTTTGGTGGTCTTTGGTGCTCTTCTTCTTCTTCTTTGGGGGCTTGGGTCTGGGAAGGAGTGCACTATCCCATATGACACCGGCAGTTGGTTTCTCTCACGAGTATCAGTGGGTAAGGTTGCCCCATTTATGGCGCATAAACTTGTAATAAGTGAGCTATGTCCCAACCCACCTGTTGTTACCAACCTACTGGTCTCTTCAATGCTTTGCACTATCTCCTTTCCCACATCAATCGTCTTCCCCGTCATAATTCCATATATCAATTTGATCCGATCTTCTGGCACTCTGGTGAAGTGTGTTGATGGAATCGACGGCATCGACGAATACTGACCAACCCTTGCGCTTGTTGGCGACACCGCCGATCCTCTTGACCCATTTCTGGCGATATCAAATGCAGCCCCAGGGTAGCTCATTGTGCATGCAACGGTATCCCAGTCGATGCGGTTGGTGCTTCTAGACCATGATCTGAAGTAGCTTCGGTTATCACCTCTTTCCTCAACATCAACTGTTTCCAATACCGCATTGACCTCTTCTGCCGTCACAGGCACATATTGTCCCCTCACGAAGCATCCATTGTTCACCTTCTCCGGAAGATTAACATAAAATTCACGCACCATTACTGTGTTCATTGGTGCTATCTCTTCCGGGTCTACAAATCTCTTCTACCCCATCATCTCAATCATTGCCCGAATGGGCTCATAGACATCCTCCTCCCCAAGCGACTCCCTTTGATAGTCCATTCCCCTTTCGGGGATTAAGAGCCTAGTACTAAGCTTTTTGTATCTTTCATAAGCTTGTTGGCTAATGAACCTAGTATCATCGTATTGAGGGGCTGAGGTGGATGTGGAGGCTCTTCTCTTTTTGGCAGACATGGTTAATTCTCTTTTTGCAGCGTTTAGTATCACCAATTGTTCCCCAACACAATCACACAACAACTAGCAGCTACAACACTAACACCCCCAAACTCCAACTTCTGTACTACACAATACCCACACCCTCCTTGTGTACTCCTCCCCTAAATTTCACAACCAATTTTTCAAAACCCCAACGACTTCAAAAATGCAACATTCCTCCAAACTACTACCTCCTTTTGACTACTGTAAGGCTTTCAAGAAAATATGAAGATTACCTTTTTTACGGTGTTCTTCAAGGTTTTCTTGCTTCTAATGGTGATTTGAGGCACTGGGATGAAGTTTTGTTGGTTGAAATGGTTAAGGGTTTAGGGATTTTAAGAGTTTTTGGTTGTGTTTGGGTTTGATTTATGGAAGATTTGTGGGTGAGGTTTGAATTTTCGTGGGTTTTGTGGAGAAGAAAGGTTAGGTTTTGGTTTGAATTTGGGGAAAATCGGGTCTTTGGGCGTTTTATTACTTTCTGGATTTCCGCTTTGGCGTCGTGGCCCTGCATTTGTGGCGCGGCTGACTTCTGCACTACTTGGGAATTTCTGCGCGCGACCTGCATGGGTATGGCCTTAGACAGCAATTTTTGGGTTTTTGGCCGCGGCCTGCTCACTGCGCGGCGCAATCTTCAGCGCCTTTCTGGTCTTTTGGCGTCGCGGCCACGCTCTGGCGCGCGGCTACCCATTTTTCGAAATCCGGCTTTTGATTTCGCTTATTTATTTTCCTACACCTGTCAATCACAACACAAACATTACCTCCGTGAGACCGTTCTTAATAAAAAAAACTACTATATTAAAGTAAAATAAATCAAAATACCTTGGGTTGCCTCCCAAGTAGCGCTGTCTTTAACGTCTTTTAGCCGGACGCAAGTTCCTTAACTTAATAAGTGTGGGGTGGATTAACCCCACAACCAATCCATTTTCTCCACATTTTTCGTTTTCTTCTTCTTCTTCTCTTCTTAGAATTATCTTCAAGGGAAGGTTCAGGAACACATACCTGCTTTTGTGGAGGTTCGGCATCACATACCTGTTTTTGTGGGCTCATCTCCCTTGGTTTGGCTTGTATTGGCTCACAAGGGGGTTTTATGGTGCTGATTGCAAAGCACCTGCTCATGGTTGATGGCTTAATAATGTGTTTAAATACTTTAAACACCATTTCTTCCTTCTCCACCCTCAACGTCAGCTCTCCTCTTTCTACATCGATCAGGGCTCTCCTTGTTGCCAGGAATGGTCTCCCCAATATGATAGGGATCTCTGCATCTTCTTCCATGTCGAGAATGAGGAAATCCGCAGGAAAAAAGAATTTTCCTACTTTAACAATCACGTCCTCAATCTTCCCTCTTGGGTGAACCACTGTCCTATCGGCTAGTTGCAGGCTCACCGTGGTTGGTTTGGCTTCACCTAATTCCAACCGTTTAAACACCGATAAAGGCATCAGATTTATACTTGCCCCTAAGTCGCAAAGAGCCCTGTTGCATGTTACCCTGCCAACCGTGCAAGGTAGTGTAAAGCTCCCTGGGTCTTTTAGTTTAGGGGGCAACTTCTTCTGCAAGATAGCACTGCACTCCTCCGTCAGTGCTACCATCTCGTACTCTGCGAGTTTCTTCTTTTTCCCCAAAATCTCCTTCATGAATTTGAAATAGGAGGGCATCTTCTCCAACGCCTCTATAAAAGGTATGTTGATATGCAGCTTTCTGAATGTCTCAAAAAATTTGGAGAATTGTTTATCAACTGCCTTCCGCTGCAATCTCTGTGGGAATGGGATCTTCTCTGTATACTCCTTCTCTGGAGTTTTCTCTACTCTTTGGCGAGCTTGCCGTCTTCTCTTTCTCTATCTCTGCGTTGTTCAACTCACGGCTTAGGTATTCTTTGCTCCAATGTTTACCACTTCTCAGTCTTGCTGGCATTGTTCTCTCGGATTCACCTCTGTGTTGCTTGGCGATGTACCGTAGCTCTTTGTTCGATTGCTTTGCTAGTGACCACTTGTGTTTCCAAATTCTGAGCGAGGATCTAGTTTACATCACTGGCTGGGTGCAGGCGTTGGTGAGTGCCAACAAAGCCGCTCTCGGATCATCTTGCTTTTCGGTGAGCAGGTCGTTGAGCTGTTGAGAAGGTGGGGCTGAGTAAAGAGTGCTGATTTTAGTCTTCTTGGTTTTAGTCTTGGCCTATGTGATTCTGTTTCCCCTGGTCTCCTCTCCATGAGAAATTTGGGTGATTCCTCCACCATGGATTATATGTGTTGGAGTATGGGTTGTTTTGTGGCCTTTGATAGTTACCCACGGCCTGACACTCTGCCTGCTTGATTGGCATATTATTAGGATCAGCTGAAGGACACCTATCGAATGTATGTGGGCCTCGCGATTTCCATGACTCCTTGGCATCTATCTGCATTTCACGATATTGTATGTTGCTGCAATTGTTTCGTCAAAAGGGCCACTTGGGCATTCAAGGCAGCGATGACATCTATCTCGTGGACTCCCACTGTTCTCCTCCCACTCATTGGTCTATCTTCTGTGACATGGTTGTTGGTGGCCATATCTTCTAATAATTCGTGAGCTTCGTGGGCTGTTTTCCTCATAAATGTCCCACCTGCTGCTGCATCTATAATTGTTCTGGTTGTACCGCTCAGCCCGTTATAGAAGATGTGGACCAAGTTCCACAACTCAATACAATGGTGTGGGCACTTTCTCTGTAAATCCTTGAACCTCTCCCAAGCTTCGTATAATGACTCTCCATCTGCTTGGTAGAAGTTATTCAGGCCCCCTCTCAATTTCGCTGCTTTGCACGGTGAGAAGAATTTGGCCAAAAATTTCTGTGCCAGCTCTTGCCATGTAAAAATCGAATCAGCTGGCAGGGAATTTAACCATACTTTTGCTCTATCCCTGAGTGAGAAGGGAAAGAGCCTCAATCTGACGGCATCATCAGTAACGCCGTTATATCTGAAAGTTGCACATAGCTCCAAGAAATTAGCTATGTGCATATGTGGATCCTCTGATGGCAGTCCTCCAAATTGCACTGTGTTCTGCACTATGCTTAGAATAGTCGGTTTGATCTCAAAGTTGTTTGCTCCTATTGTTGGGAGCCTAATACATGTCTGTGCTCCGTTCACCCTCGGCAGCACGTAGTCTCCCAAGCTTCTTTCTGCCTGGGCTTGAACTCTTTCCTCGACATCCATAGGTACTCGCCGAGGCATTCTGTTACACCCCGTAAGTCCAGGACATGTAAAAGAGAATGTACGAAAGGAAACAAGACTTGGAAATCGGTACGAAAGGAAGAATTGTTTTTCCGACGGAAAATCTTCCGAACGTCGGTAAGGAAAAATGTTCGTTGTTGAGAATTGGATTCTCAAAAGGCATTATTTGAAGAGTATGGAACTCTTAACCTTATGGAAATTTATTTTTATGGATTTGGTCACGTGGGGCCCACCCGAGGAATTTTACGTTTTGTGGGGCCCACGAGGGTTACGGAATTTTATGGACGAATGAGAGGGAGACACGTGGCACCTCCCCCTCATGGCTTGGTCGAATTTATGCAAGGGCATAATGGTCATTGACCAAGGTAAAAGATTAGTCTTGCTAGAGCTTGACATTGTTGACCAAGTCAAGGGCCATTTGGCTTGATCTCTTCCCTCCAATTTTAACAAGTGTTATTATCTAGACCCTCCAATGTGTTTTATATATCATACTAGTGCAAGACTTGGCATTTTACACTTAGAAAATATTTGAGAACTAGAGCTTGAGTTCAAGAAGCTCTCGGCTTTCATGAAATTCCCACACAAAATTTTTATAGTTTTGATCCATTAGCCACAAGACTTTAACCCAATGTCCCTTAGGATATTGTAAGGATATCTCAATAGAAAGATTGCGGAAAAATGACGTTTTCGTATTAGTCGCAAGGCGGAAACTAGAGGAGTTCTTCAACTTTGAAGTTGGAACTTGAAGATGGGTTCTTCATAGGCCTCTAAGGAGTGCTTGGAGCGGATTGGAACCTAAGGAAAGGAGCTAAGAATTGCTAAGGCGCGACTTTGAATCTTGGAAATTTTAAGGGCTTGGAAAGGTATTAATTTTGTCGTTTTAGCAATTAAGTTTACTTATTGATTGTAGGTATGGATTTAGCAAGCATGAGTTATATATTATGTAGTTGGATTAGTGTATTGGCTATTGGAACCCTAATCCGAAAACTAGCATGTTTAGCCCTAAGATTTCAATTCAAGTCGATTATTAGTAAAGTCGTCGCATGTTGTTTAAAGAAGGAAATTGTAGTTGTTGAAGTTGTTTATGACTATATAACATGTTAGACCTTAGAACTTGGAATTGAAAAGGGATTGGAAAGGACTTAGTGTTACTATTTTTGTTGGCCGAGAATGGCTAGATTATGGAGCTATTTCGTATGAATTGTGGGGTGGAATTTTACACGTATTGTAAGGCGTGTAATCCCCTTTGGTTGGTTGTTGTTTGGAGCCTTAAATGTGGCATGTTTGGTTATTGTATTCGGCCTTGAAAAAGGTGGCAAAGTGAGTAGAAACAAAGGAAGTGCTGCCCGATTTTTCGTAGAATTAGAGACCGTATACTTAGTATTATTCTACGTTGAGACTAGAAGTTGATGGTCTTGTTGTGACCATTATAGGTTGACACTTCTACGTACGGCGTATTCGGCTTAGCTTGTGGATTTAGCCGAAAAGGTATGTGAACTATCTCCTCTTCTAGCATGATTCCTTAAGATAAAGAAAGTAAGTTCTACTCCTTAAATGATCCATTCCTTGGTTGTATTTGGATTGCCTAAAATAGAATTCGTTCTATGTACTCCCTTGATTGTACTTTGATGTTTAAATTGTAAATTGTATAATCCATTTCCTTAGTGAAGTTTGGATTCTTAAAAGTGAAAGTATTTTACTTAAAGTACATGGAGTCTTGAAAAGGAAGTGGTTGCCAAACCTTTTGGCTAGTGCCTTAGTTCCAAAACCTAAGGGTTGTTGTAATGACTTTAGGGGAGTTAAAGGAGTGATTTACTTAATTGTTTTAAGAGAGGAGAAATGACATGATTTAAGAGAAGTAACTTGTTTTAAAGGTGTGAGTTACTTGAGGTTTAAAAGTAGAAGAAACTTGTTTTCTAAATATTAAGGGACTTGAAGTATTTTGAAAGTTAAGAAACTTGATTTGAAAGTTTGTGATACTTGGTTTTAAGTGTAAGTCTCTTGGTTATAAAAAAGGAATGAAATTGTCTAAAACCATAAAGGGTTATAACGGCTTTATGGGAAGTTGGTTAACGGCTTTATGGAAGGTTAAGAAAGTTGTCTATTTTGATTATTGGGCATAAGTTGCCTAGATTGTGAAAATTTGAAGTTACTTGATTTCAAACTTTGAAATGAGTTTTCTAAAAGTGTAGTAACTTACTTTGAAAAATAGACACACCTTGATACTACGGGTGTTAGTATCTTGGGATTTTACATAAAAAGGAGTCTTTTGAAAAGAATGTACGTACGTAGTACTTTGGCTTGTTAAATGAGAATTATTCTATTTGTGCCTCGATAAGTACTTTGGCTTGTTAAATGAGAATTATCCTAAGTGTGCCTTGATAAGTACTTTGGCTTGATTAATTGAAAATTATTCTAAGGGTGCCTTGATAAGTACTTTGGCTTGATTAATTGAGAATTATTCTATTTGTGCCTCGATAAGTACTTTGGCTTGTTAAATGAGAATTATTCTAAGTGTGCCTTGATAAGTACTTTGGCTTGATTAATTGAGAATTATTCTAAGTGTGCCTTGATAAGTACTTTGGCTTGATTAATTGAGAATTATTCTAAATGTGCCTTGATAAGTACTTTGGCTTGATTAATTGAGAATTATTCTAAGTGTGCCTTGATAAGTACTTTGGCTTGATTAATTGAGAATTATTCTAAGTATGCCTTGCTAAGTACTTTGGCTTGTTTAATGAAGAATTGCCTATATGTGCTGGTGATAGCCTTTGAGTGCAAGTATTATGTTTTATTACGTTGTCGCGACTCTCGGTTGGAGGCGGTCTTGTTGTAAGTACTTGGACGTCGCAAGCGGTGATGTGGGATTCCACGGGTATGCTTCCGTTATTTGTAGTACTTGGGTTAAATTCCCGGATTTTTATAGAAGACATGGTAGTGCTTCTGTTTTGTTTGACGGCCGGTCGAGATAGGGTAAGAGTATAAGTGAGGGGTAAACCCCCAAGACATTATACCCCCTGCTTGTTTTGTTTGATGGTCGGTCGAGATAGGGTAAGAGTATAAGTGAGGGGTAAACCCCCAAGATGCTTTACCACCTTCTCCAGGGTAAGAGTATAAGTGAGGGGTAAACCCCCAAGACATTATACCCCCTGCTTGTTTTGTTTGATGGTCGGTTGAGATAGGGTAAGAGTATAAGTGAGGGGTAAACCCCCAAGATGTTATACCACCTTCTCCAGGGTAAGAGTATAAGTGAGGGGTAAACCCCCAAGACATTATACCCCCTGCTTTACCACCTGCTCTTTCTGCTTGGCGTCTGCATTTTAGGACACAGGTGGGACTTGGTGTTCATGTATGCCTATTGGTGTTATACTATATCATGGACTGCCGGCAGTGAGGAAGGATTCCACGGGCATGATTGATATTATGGGCGTGAGACCCATGGTTATATTTTAGAAATGACTTGAGGGCATGCGTCCCTGACTTGTTATGACTGCTTATGTGTTGTGTACTGTAGGTTGGCTATCATACATGTCTCCTGTTTTGCTTAGAATGTTATGATTTCATTACAAGACTTCATTTCACATACTTGGTACATTCTTCGTCTTGACCTCCTTCGAGGCTGCGTTCATCTGCCGCAGTTTAGGTACGCAGATTTGGTGATCGGCGGTGTAGGACCGCCGTTCGAGTTTTGGATAGCTCTTACATTCGAGTTTATCTTTTGGTATAAGTTCTTTCAAGATGTGCTTTATGCGATTATGGGTACAGCGGGGCCTTGTCCGTCATATTTCATAAAACTCTTGAGGTGCGTATTCATATGTAGGATTTGACTCGTATGCGGTGTAGTGTCTTTTGTTTATGTATATATGGCGGCCTTCGGCTTTGCCCTTACGCACGTCGTTGGTTTTAAAAAAATGAGGTGTTATTTAATTTCCGCATTTACTTGTGTTGTTAAGGTAGAAGGGTGCCCGTGTAGGGCACCGATCCAGCCCGGGTTCGGGTGTGACAGTGGTATCGAGTAGTCGATCCTCGGAATGTCTGACGCCGTGTCTAGTAGAGTCTTGATTATCGGTGTGTTGCGCGCCACACCCAAAAACAGAGGCTACGGGACATTTAGGAGTTGGTTTCTATTCTTCTCACTCTAAGATCGTGCCATGAAGTGTGTTAGTAAGATAATTCCTCTCGACGTATTGTTGTGTTCTGATTATGCCTCGAGGAGAAGCGGCCTTGAAGGGCAAAGGAGTAGCGAGCTACTAGTCGGACTCGAGAGAGTTGATAGGGCTTATGCCTGTGGTATCTGGATGTTGTTCGCGATCGGCGAGTTCTTCTGCGCGAGTTTTGAGGCCCCAGCACGAGCCTCGGTTTCTCGATTAGGAAGACGTTAGGGTCATGAAGGAAGCCATTATGTTATTGATCAAGATAGCGATGCTGATTTCATCGAGGGGTTATTCGGCCGATGCAGACAGTGTCTGAGAGGGTAGAGGGCAACGGAGATCGTAAGAGGCTAGACCGGTTGGTTATTCCGGTGAGTTTTGGACGAGTGCCTCAAGGCGAGTGAGATATTTGTCGACCTACCCGGTACATACCCGCAGCTCACGGTGGGAGATTGGACCCCACAAGGTATTTAGGAGCCGGTCAGAGCTCCAGAGGTCGAGTTCTCAGAGGAGCAGAGGATTTTCTCAGTCGAGGCCACCTATTCCTCAGTGTATCAGATGTGGTAAGCGTCATTCAGGGAAATGCCGTTATGGCACAGTGTTTGTTTTTATTGTGGTCGTCGGGCCATATCTTTGAGGGTATGTCCTTTTAGAAAGAACCGGTGAAGTGGCTCACTATGGCCGTAGTTGGTTCCTTTTCCTCGCAAGGCGTCCCCGAGCGAGTGTTCAGATGTCAGCCAGTAGTGGTAGAGGTCAGGGTGGAGTTTATAGTTCTGGCGGTCCTTCGAACCGCAGAGATGACGTGACTACGGGGCAGGATCAGGAGGCGACATCGCACGGGGTTACAGGTATATGTCGATTCTTTGGAATCATACGTGCATTGTTAGATTCAGATTTTACCCTAGCGTATATGTTTTCCCTTTATTGCTAGAGTTGTAAAGTGATAGTACCCCAGAGGTAGGGATACTTTGATTAGTAAAGTGAGAAGTTAAGAATATTGACAAGAATGATAAGTGAACTGAGACTATAGTTGTATAGAGTTCACAAGTTGTAATTACCAGAATGCATGTAAGACCGATAGGGAAGGATGTATAGTAGAAATACCTTGGCTTATGTGACAAACCTCTAGTGAATCGGAGGATAGGGTGAGAAGTACCTTGAGATAAGAGAGAGATTTATTTCAGGCTAAGAATGAGAAGTTAAGTGTGACGATGAGTCAGGTTATAGACTCATTTCGGTCATCGATAGTATGGAATGGGGTGATGTCGGTTGGTAGTGGTCATTATGTGATAGGGTCACGGGGGTGCTAGGCCCAAGTCTAGTTGATCGTTGTACGAGTTCGTGGATGCGTTCCACCGGAACTAGGTCGTAAGGACCGAGAAGAGCCTTAACGGGAATGTAAGTAACAATATGGCCAAGTTTGGATAGTAACTCCAAGGATTGGAGAAGAGAAACAAAATTTGAGATTTTGTACGTGTACTAGATGAGTTTGAAAGTACGAGAAAGTATGACAAGTAAGGAAAGAAAGGAACCTCTAAGGATCCCGTGTTTGGGAAGGCAGTAACCTTCGAGTTTTGTGAGAAGGGACCACGGACGGAAGGTCCATTTTTATGTTCACGTATGTTATGGTGGCCATGTGTGGCATCGTTGGTCTTGTGCATGTTTTGATTGATAGGCATAGTATAGACTTTATGCCGGAGTTTGTATAGATTGGCAACCGACTAAGAACATTCGGGGACGAATGTTTCTAATGGGGGAAGAATGTTACACCCCGTAAGTCCAGGACATGTAAAAGAGAATGTACGAAAGGAAACAAGACTTGGAAATCGGTACGAAAGGAAGAATTGTTTTTCCGACGGAAAATCTTCCGAACGTCGGTAAGGAAAAATGTTCGTTGTTGAGAATTGGACTCTCAAAAGGCATTATTTGAAGAGTATGGAACTCTTAACCTTATGGAAATTTATTTTTATGGATTTGGTCACGGGGGGGCCCACCCGAGGAATTTTACGTTTTGTGGGGCCCACGAGGGTTACGGAATTTTCTGGACGAATGAGAGGGCGACACGTGGCACCTCCCCCTCATGGCTTGGTCGAATTTATGCAAGGGCATAATGGTCATTGACCAAGGTAAAAGATTAGTCTTGCTAGAGCTTGACATTGTTGACCAAGTCAAGGGCCATTTGGCTTGATCTCTTCCCTCCAATTTTAACAAGTGTTATTATCTAGACCCTCCAATGTGTTTTATATATCATACTAGTGCAAGACTTGGCATTTTACACTTAGAAAATATTTGAGAACTAGAGCTTGAGTTCAAGAAGCTCTCGGCTTTCATGAAATTCCCACACAAAATTTTTATAGTTTTGATCCATTAGCCACAAGACTTTAACCCAATGTCCCTTAGGGTATTGTAAGGATATCTCAATAGAAAGATTGCGGAAAAATGACGTTTTCGTATTAGTCGCAAGGCGGAAACTAGAGGAGTTCTTCAACTTTGAAATTGGAACTTGAAGATGGGTTCTTCATAGGCCTCTAAGGAGTTCTTGGAGCGGATTGGAACCTAAGGAAAGGAGCTAAGAATTGCTAAGGCGGGACTTTGAATCTTGGAAATTTTAAGGGCTTGGAAAGGTATTAATTTTGTCGTTTTAGCAATTAAGTTTACTTATTGATTGTAGCTATGGATTTAGCAAGCATGAGTTATATATTATGTAGTTGGATTAGTGTATTGGCTATTGGAACCCTAATCCGAAAACTAGCATGTTTAGCCCTAAGATTTTAATTCAAGTCGATTATTAGTAAAGTCGTCGCATGTTGTTTAAAGAAGGAAATTGTAGTTGTTGAAGTTGTTTATGACTATATAACATGTTAGACCTTAGAACTTGGAATTGAAAAAGGATTGGAAAGGACTTAGTGTTACTATTTTTGTTGGCCGAGAATGGCTAGATTATGGAGCTATTTCGTATGAATTGTGGGGCGGAATTTTACACGTATTGTAAGGCGTGTAATCCCCTTTGGTTGGTTGTTGTTTGGAGCCTTAAATGTGGCATGTTTGGTTATTGTATTCGGCCTTGAAAAAGGTGGCAAAGTGAGTAGAAACAAAGGAAGTGCTGCCCGATTTTTCGTAGAATTAGAGACCGTATACTTAGTATTATTCTACGTTGAGACTAGAAGTTGATAGTCTTGTTGTGACCATTATAGGTTGACACTTCTACGTACGGCGTATTCGGCTTAGCTTGTGGATTTAGCCGAAAAGGTATGTGAACTATCTCCTCTTCTAGCATGATTCCTTAAGATAAAGAAAGTAAGTTCTACTCCTTAAATGATCCATTCCTTGGTTGTATTTGGATTGCCTAAAATAGAATTCGTTCTATGTACTCCCTTGATTGTACTTTGATGTTTAAATTGTAAGTTGTATAATCCATTTCCTTAGTGAAGTTTGGATTCTTAAAAGTGAAAGTATTTTACTTAAAGTACATGGAGTCTTGAAAAGGAAGTGGTTGCCAAACCTTTTGGCTAGTGCCTTAGTTCCAAAACCTAAGGGTTGTTGTAATGACTTTAGGGGAGTTAAAGGAGTGATTTACTTAATTGTTTTAAGAGGAGAAATGACATGATTTAAGAGAAGTAACTTGTTTTAAAGGTGTGAGTTACTTGAGGTTTAAAAGTAGAAGAAACTTGTTTTCTAAATATTAAGGGACTTGAAGTATTTTGAAAGTTAAGAAACTTGATTTGAAAGTTTGTGATACTTGGTTTTAAGTGTAAGTCTCTTGGTTATAAAAAAGGAATGAAATTGTCTAAAACCATAAAGGGTTATAACGGCTTTATGGGAAGTTGGTTATAACGGCTTTATGGAAGGTTAAGAAAGTTGTCTATTTTGATTATTGGGCATAAGTTGCCTAGATTGTGAAAATTTGAAGTTACTTGATTTCAAACTTTGAAATGAGTTTTCTAAAAGTGTAGTAACTTACTTTGAAAAATAGACACACCTTGATACTACGGGTGTTAGTATCTTGGGATTTTACATAAAAAGGAGTCTTTTGAAAAGAATGTACGTACGTAGTACTTTGGCTTGTTAAATGAGAATTATTCTATTTGTGTCTCGATAAGTACTTTGGATTGTTAAATGAGAATTATCCTAAGTGTGCCTTGATAAGTACTTTGGCTTGATTAATTGAGAATTATTCTAAGGGTGCCTTGATAAGTACTTTGGCTTGATTAATTGAGAATTATTCTATTTGTGCCTCGATAAGTACTTTGGCTTGTTAAATGAGAATTATTCTAAGTGTGTCTTGATAAGTACTTTGGCTTGATTAATTGAGAATTATTCTAAGTGTGCCTTGATAAGTAATTTGGCTTGATTAATTGAGAATTATTCTAAATGTGCCTTGATAAGTACTTTGGCTTGATTAATTGAGAATTATTCTAAGTGTGCCTTGATAAGTACTTTGGCTTGATTAATTGAGAATTATTCTAAGTCTGCCTTGCTAAGTACTTTGGCTTGTTTAATGAAGAATTGCCTATATGTGCTGGTGATAGCCTTTGAGTGCAAGTATTATGTTTTATTACGTTGTCGCGACTCTCGGTTGGAGGTGCGGTCTTGTTGTAAGTACTTGGACGTCTGCAAGCGGTGATGGGGATTCCACGGGTATGCTTAGTTATTTGTAGTACTTGGGTTAAATTCGGATTTTTATAGAAGACATGGTAGTGCTTATGTTTTGTTTGTGGCCATTGAGATAGGGTAAGAGTATAAGTGAGGGTAAACCCCCAAGACATTATACCACTGCTTGTTTTGTTTGATGGTCGGTCGAGATAGGGTAAGAGTATAAGTGAGGGGTAAACCCCCAAGATGCTTTACCACCTTCTCCAGGGTAAGAGTAGAAATGAGGGGTAAACCCCCAAGACATTATACCCCCTGCTTGTTTTGTTTGATGGTCGGTTGAGATAGGGTAAGAGTATAAGTGAGGGTAAACCCCAAGATGTTATACCACCTTCTCCGGTAAGAGTATAAGTGAGGGTAAACCCCAAGACATTATACCTCGCTTTACCACCGCCGCTTTCCCGCCGTCTGCATTTTTAGGACACAGTGGGACTTGGTGTTCATGTATGCCTATTGGTGTTATACTATATCATGGATCGCGGTGAGGAAGGATTCCACGCATGATTGATATTATGGGCGTGAGACCCATGGTTATATTTTAGAAATGACTTGAGGCACGCGTCCACGACTTGTTATGATTGCTTATGTGTTGTGTAATCGTAGGTTGGCTATCATACATGTCTCTGCTTTGCTTAGAATGTTATGATTTCATTAGATTTCATCGTTTCACATACTTGGTACATTCTTCAGACCGACCTCCTTGAAGCTGCGTTCACGCCGCAGTTTAGGTACGCAGCTTGGTGATCGGCAGTGTAGGACCGCCGTAGTTTTGGATAGCTCCTTCGTTCGAGTTTATCTTTTTGGTATAAGTTCTTTCAAGATGTGCTTTTGTACGCATGGTACGGGGCCTTGTCCGTCATATTTCGATAAAACTCTGAGGTATGTATTCATATGCGATTGGACTCGTATGCGGTAGTGTCTTTTGTTTATGTATATATGGCACTTGTCGGCTTTGCCTTGCACGCACGTTGGTTTTAAAAAAAAGAGGTGTTATTTAATTTCCGCAGCTTACTTGTGTTGTTAAGGTAGAGGTGCCGGGTAGGGCACTACCACGCCCGGTTCGGTGTGACATTCCTCGTTAGGTTGATTTTCACCTAACCCTTCTCTCATCATATTGTTGTTTTGGACGCCGTCCATCTCAATTAAGGCTGCAATCCACTGGTTATTTCTGTTCAGTTTACAGGTTTTCTCAATCTCTGGATTGAAGGGAACAAGAGTGTCTGCCCCTCTTCTCCTTAGCATAAACTGATTTCCTGAAACAGATCAAAAACAAACAAACAGATCACGGCACCCTGATTTTTACCGAAATAAGAATTAAAAACGTAAAAATAAAATAAAAAATTAAAAACCAAATTAGAAATTAAAAATAGATAAAATTGATATTGAACTATGCCTAATCCCTGGCAACGGCGCCAAAAAATTGATGCGCGAAAAGATGCACACACTTTAAACGCAAGTGCACGTTATCGTGACAAGTAGTATAGTCTTGATAAGACCGAATATCGTCCTCAAGGATTAGGGTTCAAGTACCAACTATCTATTTTTGGTATCTATTTGGTCAATTGATATTTAGATTTGTTGTTTATAACTAAGAATTATAAAAGCTATTTAACTATAAGGGTTTACTTCAGTTGTGATGAGAATAGGGCTTCCACGTCTCCTCACTATCCGCTTATGTTACTTATTAATGCAATGAATTATGGTTCTTCTTCTTTTGGAGCTAGCAGGTTTACTAAATCGTTTTATACTCCCGTTAAGGCTATATAAACACTCAACCCCAGTAGCGCTCCTTTCTACCTTTCGGTGATAAGGATGACTCTATAGGAGGATTATGACCAAAAATCTAGTTAATCGTCATGCGCCATGCGTGAAATTAGGTGTTTAAACCTCTCATTAACGCTACACAAGTAATTGAGGTATTTTCATCCCCAATCCAAAATATGTCTACCCAACTTACAGCATAGTCACAACCTCTTCCTTTCGAAGTTTGATTAGAAATCATATAAGTAATGATAATTAGTGATCAATTAATTACCAAGCATTCAAAACAATTATTGGGTAAATCTCAACAATAAGAAGAAAACCATAAACATGCATTAACTCATAACATAAGTTTCAAGTGATTTGACATGGAAAGCCCTATAATAGAATTAGTTCCTAGCCATTGACATGACAAGAACTAATTCAATATCCAACATAAAAACTGAAAGTAAAGTAAAGAAAAGAAAAGAAAATTACTAAGTTAAGGTCTCCAATCTTCAACTCCAAGATTCTTGTGTTTGTGCAAGAAAGGGAACCCTTGAAAACTGCCTAGGGTTCTCCTTTTATAGGCTCAAAACCACCTCCAACTTTTCCCTTCAGTTCGCCCGAACACGTCCCAAAACCTGATTTTCCGCGTCGCGCCATGTTCGCTATCGGCCGCGCGCCGAACCTGAATCGTTTCGTGATTTGGCGCCGCGGCCCTGCACCTGTTGGTAGGAGGCGCCGCGGCGCTGGCCCGTGTCCGTGCCTGGTTTGCCACTTTCTCTGCTTTTAAGCTCTGGAACCTCCACTTTTGCCCTCTTTTAGCTCTTTTTCCGCCATTGGGCCATTTTAACCACTTTGACTCAAAAGAAAGAAAATCTATCCTAATACGACACGTATTTGTACAAAAAGGGACAAAAGACTAACTAAAAATGACTCGAAAAGTGTATATAAAATACACCGATCAATGATCACCTAACCCCTCATTCATCTCATTGTTGTTTTGTACGCCTCCCATCTCTATTAAGGCCGAAACTCGTTGGTTTCTCTTGTTCTGTTTACAAGTTTTCTCAATTTCTGGGTTGAAGGGAACAAGAGTGTCTGCTCCTCTTCTCCTTCGCATAAACTAGGTGCCTGAAACAGATCAAAATAAACAAACGGATCACGGCACACTGGTTTTCACAAAAAAAAAAACCAAATTAGAAATTAAGAATAGATAAAATTGATATTGAACTATGCCAATCCCCGGCAACAGCGCCAAAAACTTAATGCGCGATTTATGCACACACTTACGCAAGTGCACGTGTCGTGTCAAGTAATATAGTCTTAGAAGACCGAGTTATCGTCCTCAGGGATTAGTGTTCAAGTACCAAATTCTATTCTATGTTATATTTGGTAACCGATGATTGATATGTTGTTTATGACTATAATTAAGAAAACTAATTAAACTACGTTGTTTTACTTCAGTAATGTGGAAATAGGGCTTCCAAATCTCCTCAATTATCCGCTTAACTTACTTATTAATGCAATTAATAATGGTTCTTCTTCTATTTTGAGATAGCAGGTTAACTAAGCCGTTTTATACTCCTGTTAAGGTTATATAAACACTCAACCCCATTATAGAACCTTTCTACCTTTCGGTGATAAGATTGACTATAGAGGAGGATTAAGACCAAAAACCTATTAATACTACACAAGTATCGGGGTACTTTCGTCCACGATTTAACCTATGTTTATCCAACTACAACATATTCACAACCTCCCCTTTCGGATTTCGGTTAGAAATCATAAGGATTATGATAATTAGTGATCAAGTAATTACCAAGCAATCAAAACAAATATTGAATAAATCTCAACAACAAGACGAAGAACCAAAAACATGCATTAATTCATAAAGATAAGTTTCAAGTGAATTGACATAGAAATCCCTAAGTAGATTTAGTTCCTAGTCACAGACATGACAAGAACTAAATCAATATCCAACATAAACTGTAAAGAAAGTAAAACAAGAACAAGAATTTACTAAGAAAAGGTCTCCAATCTTGATCTCCAAAAGTGGTGTGATTTGGCAAGAAGAGGAACCCCTGCATCTGACCTAAAGTCCTCTTTTTATAGTCTCCAAAACGTGATGCAGGTTTTCCTTCAGGCCTGGCCCATTGTCGGTCAATTTACGATTTTTCCCTCGGTCCTGTGGCCCAGCGCCGTGCCAGGTCTGAGACTCTCTGAAGATTAGGCGCCGTGGCGCTCGCCTGGCTGGTGGAGCGTCGCGGCCAGCTCAGATTGTGTCCAGTTCGCCACTTTCTCGCTTTTCGAGCTCTGGAACCTCCGTTTCTGCCCTCTTTTTGTTCCTTTTCTGCCAATGAGCCACTTTAAACCAATATGACTCAAAAGAAAGAAAATCTATCCTAAGACGACACGTATTTGTACAAAAATGGACAAAAGACTAACTAAAAATGACTCAAAAGGTGTATATAAAATACACCGATCACTAGCGCAAGTTGAACGAAGGCAACCAGAAAAGACCGCTTTCCATTGCCCTTTCTAGATCAGATGATGGACAGGCTCGCAGGACACAACTATTATTTCTTCGTAGATGGTTACTCAAGGTATCACCAGATTTCCATATCACCAGAAGATCAGGAATAGACGACATTCACCTGCCCCTTTGGTACGTTCGCTTTAAGAAGAATGCCATTCGGGCTCTGCAATGCACATGCTACCTTTCAGCGGTGCATGATGGCAATCTTCTCTGACATGGTGGAGAGGACCATAGAGATTTTCATGGATGACTTTTCTATCTTTGGGTCTTCTTTTGATGAGTGTTTGAAGCATTTGGAAGGAGTGTTACAACGGTGTGAAGAGTCCAACCTTGTGCTGGGAGAAATGTCATTTTATGGTAAAGGAGGGTATTGTCCTTCGCCACAAAATATCAAGCCAAGGCATTGAGGTGGACATAGCAAAGATTTCAGTGATTGAAAATATGCCACCCCCAGTATCAGTAAAAGGGGTTAGAAGTTTCCTTGGGAATGCTGGTTTCTATAGAAGATTCATCAAAGACTTCTCAAAAATTTCGAAACCCTTTTTCACCTTGCTGATGAACGGAGTCGCTTTTGAATTCAATGAGGAATGCATGACTGCATTCCAGACACTCAAGGGGAGGTTGATTTCAGCACCTATAGTCATTGCGCCGAACTGGAAGCTCTCATTTGAACTAATGTGTGATGCAAGTGATTATGTAGTAGGAGCAGTTCTTGGGTAGAGGGTTGATAAGGTATTCAGATCCGTCTACTACACTAGCAAAATCTCTTAATGATGCACAATTGAATTATGCCACAATAGAGAAAGAGTTGCTAGCGATAGTATACGCATTTGAGAAGTTCAAGCCATACCTAATTGAGAATAAGGTGATAGTGTACACCGACCACTCTGCTATAAAGTACTTGATGATAAAGAATGATGCAAAACCCCATCTTATCCCATGGGTGTTGTTGTTACAAGAGTTTGACATGGAAATCTGTGATAAGAAGGAAACAGAGAACTTGGTTGTTGACCACCTATCAAGGCTGGAAAAACAAGGAGAGCCAGAACACCAAGAATGTGCGGATAAATGATCACTTCCCAGATGAGCAATTGTTTTAGGTAAGCACTAGTTTTAATTTACCCTGGTACGCTGATTTTGTTAATTTTCTTGCAGCCAAGGTAGTACCCCCAGGATTGACAAGACAACAGGTGAAAAGGTTTTATTCAGAAGTAAAACACTACTACTGGGAGGAGCCGATTCTCTACAAGAATTACGCCGACCAAGTCATTAGGCGTTGTGTACCAGAAGATGAGATGCACCAGATTCTCACCCATTGTCACACCTTACAATGTGGTGTCCATTTTGGAGCATCACGAACAGCCGCCAAAGTACTGTAGAGTGGGTTTTACTGGCTATCCCTATTCAAATATGTCAACACCTTTGTGAAGGGCTATGATCGTTGTCAATGAACTGAGAACATATCAAGGCAAAATGAAATGCCCTTGAATGGGATCTTGGAAGTGGAGCTTTTTGATGTTTGGGGGATCGACTTCATGAGCCCATTCCTGTCGTCATTTGGGAATCAATACATCCTTCTTGCAGTGGATTATGTGTCCAAATGGGTAGAAGCAGTGGCTACCAAAGAGAATGATAGTAGGACTGTCCAAAAATTCCTCAAGAAGAACATATTCACAAGGTTTGGTACTCCCAGAGCCATCATCAGCGATGAAGGAGCCAATTTTGCAACAAGCAGCTTGACACGCTACTTTCCCACTATGGAGTCTACCACCGTACCACATTTCCCTATCACCCTCAGGCAAATGGGCAAGCCAAAATTTCTAACAGGGAAGTGAAAAGCATATTGGAAAATCCAGTGAATGGCTCAAGGAAGAATTGGTCTATCAAATTAGATGACGCACTATGGGTGTATAGAACGACATTCAAAACTCCTATTAGAATGTCACCATACCGGTTAGGCTTTGGGAAAGCATGTCATCTACCAATGGAGTTGGAACACAGGGCTTATTAGGCAATGAAGAAGCTGAACATGGATGCCAAGGCAGCAGGGGAGAAGAGGCTGCTACAGCTGAGTGAGTTAGATGAATTTAGATACAACACCTATGAGAATGCAAAGATCTACAAGGAAAGAACCAAGGCATGGCATGATAAGAACATGATCCCAAAAGACTTCCAATAAGGACAACAAGTGCTCTTATTCAACTCAAGGTTGCGACTCTTTCCAGGAAAGCTTAAATCTCGATGGTCAGGCCCTTTCAGTGTTGAAAGAGTATTCCCCTATGGTGCAGTTGAAGTAAGAGGAAGAGAGGGAGCCCCATTCAAAGTGAACGGACAGAGATTGAAACCTTACTTGATAAATGACATGGAACATGTGAGCTCTGTGATCCATCTCAAGCCAATGTAAAGAGGAGTCTGCGTCCGGCTACAAGACGTTAAAGACAGCGCTAGTTGGGAGGCAACCCAACACTTTAGAAATTTTGTTAATTTTTCTCATGAACAGACTCACAATCTTGTAATCTCAGGCAGATCATGGACTAGAAGCAGAAGGGTAAAGGATGAGAGCCGCAGGAAAAATGGCGTCGCGGCGCCAGATAGCAGGGTCGCGGCTCCAAAAGTCCAGAGAATCTGCAGGAGTTGCAGCGACGCGTCGCCTATCTGAAAGTGTCTGCCATGTATTACCCGTCAACGCCACCACCACCATTTTAAACCGTAAAGTCTGTAAGTCGTCCCATCTTTTTATTTTGAGTCTTGTACGCATTAGGGACAATGTGTCATTTAAGTTTGGGGGGTTCTTAGTCTATTTTGTGTGTCTATTGTGTTTTTTTTATGTCTATTTGATTGTCTTGTTTATGTTCTTGTTTATGTTTTATATGAGTCAAGTTTTTTTATTTTTATGATCATGCATGTTGTAGTTACTTGAAACGCCTAATGAAGTAAATGGGATAATGTAATGAAATTAGAAGCAAAAATCTGAATGCTTAAGTTAGATATGCCAAGAATTCATGAAATCGAATTATTTGGTGTACATGTGCTTAATTTATGCGTTGTTAATGATAAGGTCTATGTGTCTGCTCGCTTGTTATTTGAGGCAAAATAGTTAGGATGTACATGTTAGGAAGATGACTCAGACATTTTTTTTTGTTAGCCCTTCTTACCATTCACTGCCCATCCCTGATAATAAATTGTATCCTTAGTCAGCCCCTTTGAGCCTAAATAAGATCTTTCTTTGACACCCTATGATTCCATGTTTGTGCCATAAGTGATAATTGAAAACTCTTGGGATGAAAAGTGTTGAAAAAGAAACAAAAAAAGAATTGAAAAATTTGATGCACCCCAATGAATGAAGAATATGTAAAAGCCACGTTTGGGGGTGCTTGTTATAATGTATCTCATTCTCTCAAAAGAAATGAGGGGAGAAGATAGGTATGAGACTAAAAAAGAAAGTCAAAAAGAAGGAATAAGAAGTTGAATGAAAATAGCTTATGGTACGTAATTTGAGCCTAAATGCCTATTTTTACCTACCCCTGCCTAAGCCTACATTACAACCCTGAAAAATCCTGAAGATCTCTAGTATTTATGTCTATGATTAGTGGAGAATAGCAAGTGAACAGGCCATAGAATTTTGAAATTGACATGCATAGGTTAGGTATTCGTCCATTGAGCATGATTGAAATGAATTTGCGAAATATCTGACTTGAAATTCTAGATTGCTAAAAATCTATGCTATATATGTTCCTGTATATTATCTCAACTTACATTCATGTTTTTCTAGTGACATTTGTGCAGCAAGTTGATCAGAGTTTTTGAGTATTTTATTTTCTTTTGTGTCTTTGATTCTGTTTTGATCTTTACTCGAGGGCGAGCAAAGGTTAAGTTTGGGGGTGTTTGTTAGGCATATTTTATATGAACTTTTAGAGTCATTTTTAGTTAGTATTTTGCCCATTTTTGTTCAAATATGTGTCGTGTTAGGGTATTTTTCTTTCTTTTGAATCACTGGTTTAAAAAGGTAATGTGGCGAAAAAGAGAAATAATTGGGCAGAAAAGGAAGTTCCCGAGCCAAAAATTGACGAAAGATAGCAATCCGGACAAAGGCGAAGCAGCGCCATGGCGCCGGAATGCAGGGCCATGGCGCCCAAAGATCTGAGAGGCTACAGGAGTTAAGGCGCCGCGGTGCCAGTCAGCAGGGCCGCGGCACCGAGGCGGAAAATTATCCAGATCCGAAAGGGAATTGGCCAAGGGAGAGGAGGAAAATGGTACACGTTTTTAGAGCGTATAAAAGGCCATTTGGGCAGATTTTTTAAGGGTGACTCAACCTTTCTTCACAACACAACATAGTTTTCTTAGAGGCTACAAGATTGGAGACTTGTTCCAAAGTATTTTCTTTTCTTTGCTTTATTTTAATTTAGTTCATGTTGTATATTAATTTGGTTCTTAGCATGTCTATGGCTAGGAGCTAAACTTTTAATTAGGGTTTTCCTTTCGAATCGCTTGAAACTCGTCTTTATAAATTAATGCAGTATTTTGGTTTCTTCTTCATATAGTTAAGATTTATTCAATATTTGGTTTGATTGTTTGATAATTAATTGATCACTAGTTATCATCACGTATATGATTTTGAATCAAGAACCGAGAGGGGAGATTTGGATATGCTGTAGTTGAATAAACATAAGTTAAAATCGTGGACGAAAGTACCCCGATACTTGTGTAGCTTCATAGGTTATTGTTCTTAATCCTCCTATGTGGTAAAATCTATCATAGAAATATAAAAGATTTCTGCACTGGGGTTGAGCGTTTATATATCCTAACCGAAATATAAAACAGTCTAGCTAACCTGCTATCTTAAAATAGAAGAAGAACCTTGCTGCATTAAGGATTAAAGTGAGTGGATAGTCGAGGAGATTGGAAACCCTATTTCCACCATAATTGATTCAAATAAAGTATTTTAGTTAATTTCTGCAAATTACTTCAGTAGTTTATAGATAAAACCAAAATAAAATATCGATAGTCAAATAGATAACTTAGGATAGATGTTTGGTAATTGAAAACCAGTCCATGAGGACGATATTCGGTCTTACCAAGACTATATTACTTGAGCGATACGTACACTTGCGTAAAGCATAAAGAAAATCGCTAACAGACATTATTTGAAAAATCATAGTCGTCTAACATGTGTCTTAACCATATCAATTGAAAACAACAACTCCAGCTGCTACATATTCAGATTCAACAGTTGAGAGTGAAACACAGTTTTTTTTGCGACTACACCAAGAAACCATATTATTGCCAAGGTAAAAACATCCCCCACTAGTACTCTTTCTGTCCTCCACATCACCAACCCAATCCGAGTCATTATATCCTATTATATTAGGATTAGTGTCTTTGGAATACCAAATTCCCAACTCACATTAAAAGAAAATATTTAACATAACTTAAAAAGCTTGTCATTAATCAGAAAAAGGAAAAGAAAATTATTGAACCTTTTGACATGAAAAAAGTTTTTAATAAATTTAAAGAATCTAAAACAGATACCACCTTGCAAGATTTACAGGGAGAAGTATCACTTTTAAAAGAAGAAATCATTAGTGTTAAAGAAAGGCTCAGTTCTTTAGAAACAGAGGCATTCGCCAATAGCTTACTAAAAGAATTAGACCCTATAAAGGATATCCTTGCTCCCTCTACGTCAAAAGGAATAACAACTGTTAATTCTGACGAAGAAGAAGAGGAAAACACCCCACAATCAGGATTAAAATTAATCTTCAGGGTCAAAGCTCTAAGCTATCATGTCCCTATTAAATTAGTCATAAATAAGAATTTTGTTCTTGACAAAATAGCCCTGCTAGACTCAGGAGCTGACCAAACTGTATTTGCGAAGGTTTAATCCCTACTAAGTACTTAGACAAAAGTACACACAAGCTTTATTCAGCCACATGCGATAGAATAAAAATTGACTATAAGTTTTCCAAAGCTCATGTCTGTAATAATGGAGTTTGTTTTGTTAACGACTTTATGATTACAAGAAATATAGCTGAAGAAGTTATATTAGGAATATCATTCCTAACCCAAATAAAAACCATATACCGCCAAACTAGACGGTATTTACACTACGTCTATGGGAAAAGATTTGGTGTTCCCATATCTAAACCCTTTGTCGGTTGACCATAGTGACCATGTTAAACAGAAGACAGTGTTTAAAATACAATTGTTAACTAACCAACTTAATTTTTTAAAGGAAGATATTAAAATTAAAAGAATAGAATTTACTTTAAAAACCCCGGAGGTAATTAACAAGATAAAAACTTTGCAAGATTCTATAGAAAGAAAAATCTGTTCAGAATTGCCGAACGCTTTTTGGGAAAGAAAAAAGCACATGGTAAGCCTACCCTACACAGATAACTTTAGTGAAAAAGACATACCCACTAAAGCCAGACCAATCCATATGAGCCACGAGCTCATGGAACATTGTAAGAAAGAGGTTAATGATCTGCTTCAAAAGAAGATCATCAGACCATCCAAATCCCAATGGAGTTGTTCAGCCTTTTATGTAAACAAAAATGCTGAGAAAAAAAAAGGAGCCCCGAGGCTTGTGATAAATTATAAACCTCTCAACCAAGTATGAAGATGGATCAGGTACCCAATCAACTTATAACGCTAATATCTACAGCAAATTCGACATGAAGTCAGGATTCTGGCAAATCCAAGTCGAAGAAAAAGATAAGTATAAAACAACTTTTAATGTTCCATTTGGTCAGTATGAGTGGAATGTTATGCCATTTGGGCTCAAGAATGCCCCGTCAGAATTCCAGAACATCATGAATAATATATTCAACCCTTATAGCCAATTTACAATTATCTATATCGATGGTGTTTTAGTATTTTTCTGATAATATAGAACAACATTATAAACATTTAAATACTTTTGTTAAAACCATAAAACATAACGGTTTAGCAGTGAGCACTAAAAAGATAAAACTCTTTCAGACAGCTATTAGGTTCTTAGGTCATGATCTCTATCAAGGAACTTATAAACCAATTTGCAGAGCCATAGAGTTCTCTACTAAATTCCCTGATGAAACCACAGATAAAACACAGCTACAAAGATTCTTAGGAAGTCTTAATTATGTAGCAGATTTTATCCCTAAGGTTAGACAGATATGTGAACCTCTGTATAAAAGGCTTAAGAAGAGTCCAGTCCCCTGGTCAGAAGAATAGACCAGAGCTGTTAAGCAGGTAAAATAAATAGTCCAGAAACTTTCTTGTCTAGGTATTCCAAATTCGGATGCCTTTATGGTAGTCGAAACTGATGCCTCCGATACTGGTTACGGTGGTATTCTTAAACAGAAATTATCTTCTGAATCTATTGAACAGTTAGTAAGATTCACCTCTGGAGTTTGGAATCAAGCTCAAAAGAACTATAGTACAGTCAAAAAAGAAATTCTATCTATAGTGTTATGTATCACCAAGTTTCAAGATGATTTGATTAATAAAGAATTTTTGTTAAGAGTCGACTGCAAAGCAGCCAAAGACATTTTACAAAAGGATGTTAAAAATATAGTTTCAAAACAGATTTTTGCCAGATGGCAAGCCCTATTATCAAGCTTTGATTTTAAAATTGATTTTATAAAAGGTGAGGAGAACTCTCTTCCAGATTCTCTAACAAGAGAATTTTTACAGGGTAACAATGAGACCAGGCTTACCGGGCATACGTTCGATGAGACCCCCGTTCCTAAATAAGCCAGAAGAAAAATTAAAACAACCTTTTAAACCAGAAAGCTCAAACAAAGTTTTACATAAACCTAGTGGACAAAACATGTTCACATTTCTTGGAAACCTCCCAGTAGTACCGGTTCTTCCAAAAGGACCAACACAGAAGAGCAGGCGCAACCCTTCAAGGTTACGCCATCAGAAACTCAGAGCAAAGATAATTACAAAATGGTTCCTCCAGAATCATATTCAAAAGCAGTTAAACCAGCAACCCCTATGAAAAAGGAACCTCCAGCTCCTATTCCAAAATGGGAATTTATTGCATCACAGGTTTTGCCTATAATGGCATTAGATAAACAGTATGAAAATTTCAGGGTACAAGATCTGCTGAAACCTTGTTATACAGACCACATGTACGTGAATAATCAAGATCCCATGAAAACAAGAAGATACTATGAATTTATCTTAGTGGACACAGACTCCATTGAAATAGAACATAAGCACTTTGATAAAACATGTGGAATTGAATATTCCAAATTTACGATTAAAAAGATTTTAATCCCATTTAATTGGTATGTAGATCATCTGCAAACACCAATACCGTTATCCAGAACCCATAAACCTCAGACGTATAATTGGTATGATTATAAGGATGCTTGGTTTAATTTCTTATATGTTTGTCCAAATACTCACACATGGTTTGTGAAGTATGCCGAGAGCATGAAGGAAAAGGTCATTCCCCGATGGTTCTATGTATGGTGGAACATGTTCGGAGGAAATTTACAAGTGGTAGCCCCGAGCCTCCAAAAATAGTATACAAGTTTTCTTGAAGAACAACAAATCTCCACTTTACCAGAACACATTAAATTGTGTAAATTCTTTTTTAGTAAACGAATTTCATATATTATTCAGGATCAAGTACTTAAGCAAGACCATCAAGATTAAAGGATGGAGTCCCAAGGTAAGAGAAGAAAAGTTGAAAAAGAAAGGTTCATCTTCCTCAGAAAAACCTCGACTTCAAAAGCAGAAACCAGAAGAAATCTCCTCGAAGCTTTGGCCAGATTAGAAGATGAAGACATGGCATCTAACCACAGTGAAACAGATAATGGCGACATGATAATCCCATGTGGAATCGCACAAGCCTACGCAGAAGCTTATCTTCTAGGATAAAGCAGAAAGTGATGTTTGCCCTTTCGGAAAAGCAAAGGCGGAAAGACATAAAGCTGACATAAAGCAGAAAAGGACATTTGCCCTTTCAGAAAAGTAGAAGGCAAGGACAGACGACTCTTCAAAAAGGAAGAAGCCATGTAATTTTAGTCTTCCATTTGTTTTAATCATATCCGTCCACCTGTTAGAACGATGAAATTGTCGAGACCTATTTAAGGTTCTCAAGTTGTAACTTAGAAGGCATTCGGAAATTTCTTTTCTCTCTCTCTTTTTCCTGCCTGATCTTATGTACCTTACTATGCTTTCCTTTTGAAATAAAACTGTAAGTTTTTATTACTTCCCATTTATTACTTTATTTTCTGTATCTTAAATTGATAACTCAATTCCGCTTTATAGATTTTCTTTCCTTATCCTATTGTCGAGACGAATGTGGCCATACCCAGCGTGAAATTCCGACGATATGGTATCAGAGCCATGTTGTTAAACATTATGAGTAGCTAAACTCATCCTACTATCCTAGAGCAATGTTGTTCTTAAGTTACTAAGAAAACTATGTTACTCTATTTCTGTTCCTATCGTTACTTTGTTGATATCATGTTCTTAAGATCTCCTCTTAGTCTACAGTAATAGGCAGATGTGTCCTGGACCGTTGGATTAGCACGTTAGGTCGGAAGGACCAGTGCCGTGCCGGACCCAGTGGATGCAGCCGATGTACTTTAGGATAAGAAGCTAGATAGCAAGCATAAGATACCCGCTATAGTAATTATAGGAATAGAAACTATTAACAGTATCTTCGTAGCAGTTAGAAAAATAGCTCCAAAGGATAGTAGCCTCCACGAATAACTAGAACTCTTCTTTGATAAACATTTTATGATGAAAACTCATCCTACCTTTTATCATATTAGAAAAGAAAATCTTTTAAGGTTAGAATGTATAATAGATAAAAATAGATTATTAATTTCTAAAAGAAAAATTCTTAAAGAGCTAGAATACTATAAGACATTAAAACCAGCAGAAGGTCTAGACGAATATGCCCAGATCATAGTCAGACAAGTAATTATTAATAAAATGGTTAGTCTCTATAAAGAAGTTATTCAGATTAGCGAAAGACTTCGTTATCTTAGAACCATGGAGTTCTGTTCAGACTATGTTTTAAATCTGTACTCAGCCCAGTACTAAATGGACAGAGTAATGGAATCACATATTATTAATAGTGAAAACATAGCAACCTCCAAAATTGCTAAGGTTGAAAGAGACTTACAGAACTGGAATATTCCAAAAGAATCTTTCAGCTCAGTTTATGAAACAGGCAAGTTTGATTTTATAAGAAATTATAATATTAAGACTTGTGAATCCACTATAGTGAGTAATAATTCCAAAGCAATTTAGCCAGATATCCTGTTTACTTTAACTGTTATCCAAATTTCTCTATAGATATTAATGATCAGAACGTAATGGATACCTTAACGTTAAACATTAAGACAAAGAATATGAATAGCAAAGTAAACACGAGGGAAATAGCTGTGATATATAGAGTATATTACAGACTAATGAAAACTACTTTAGCCCCAAAAGCTATGTTAATCAGTAGTAAGGGTGCTACCATGCTTATGGAAGCAAATTAGGAACATAGCAATATCTTTGTTCCCAGAATGTTAAAATGGAATGAAATATTAACAAAAGATGAATGGCACTTTGATGCCATCACCCAACTAAAAATAGAACCAGAGAGTTCTAACATTGAACAAATAATCCAACATCTGGATGGATCTATTGACTTAAAAATTTTAAAATCAAATTCTAAGTCCTCGGCAAGATACTCATTCGCAGCATCTTCTTCCAAACCCCGGGAGGAGGAGGAGGAGCGTTCCGACGATAATTCTACAGAATCTATACTTGAACAAAAAGTTCGAGGCGTAGACTATGCATCAGTCGTACCCAAAGTCCATTATCATCCAATTGATAAAACCAATAGCCCCACCAGAACTGAAATGCATGGTGACGACAGTCTTGGCATGATTAAACAAGAAACAGATTTTGAAATTGATTTCAAAACACTTGATAAATTATGGGTAAGCCCAGAAAACGCCATTAAAAGAAAATGGTATGTAAGTACTTTCCTATTTGAAAGAAGGAAGTCATTTAGAAAATAATGGATTGAAGATATGAAAAGAGATAATTGTAATATCGAATTCTTTAAGTGGTTCCAAATCACATACTGATCGGTGTATTCTATATACACCTCTTGAGTCATTTTTAGTTAGTATTTTACTTATTTCAATTATGTTTAGTATAGTATTAGGGTTGTTTTCCTTTCTTTTGTGTCACAGCGGTCAGAAATGGAGAAATGGCGAAAAGAAGATGAAATGAGCATAAATGAGATGGAATTGCACACTAAAAGGGCCAAGAAATGAAGTCTAAGAAGTTCCGGAAATTATAGAGGAGATCAGACGAAGTTCGGACGAAAAAGGGCGACGAAGCAGTCCGCGAAGCGTCACGCGCCATGGCTGGCAGCAGCGCTACTGGAAGTTCGAAAGTTGCAGAGTTTTTTGTAGCGCCGTGGTGCCTCTGCGAGGGCCGCGCCGACGCGATTTTGAGAGTTTGGGCCAAATTTGACATGTTTTCAGAGTCCTAAAGGGATAACTTTTCCTACCTTAAAACCTTTACCTAAAAGGATTCTAATAACTTTTCCTACCTACATAATCCCTAACCATTTACCAAAAGGATTCTTGGTCTATAAATAGTCTCTACATCATTAGAAGAATTCATTCACCATTATACATTCTACATCCAATTCCCATTCCACAATCCATCCACCATTCCATCTTGTAAATATTCCACAACACAACCCTTGGATGCTAGAAGGCTTGGAGACTCGTTCTTGAGTATTTTCTTTTCTTTCTTTTTGCTTTATTTATTTCAGTTCATGTATGGAGATTGTATTAGTTCTTAGTGTGACTATGGCTAGGAGCTAATTACTTTATTAGGGATTTCCTTGTGATTCACTTGAAACTCTATTCATGAATTAATATATTAGTTTGGTTTCTTCTTCACTTGTTTTAAGATTTATTCAATAGTTGTTTTGATTGCTTGGTAATTAATTGATCACTAATTATCATCACTTATATGATTTCTAACCGAAAGCCGAAAGGGGAGGTTGTGAATATGTTATAGTTGGATAAACATAGGTTAAATCGTGGACGAAAGTACCCCGATACTTGTGTAGTATTAATAGGTTATTGGTCTTAATCCATCTTTATAGTCAATCTTATCACTGAAAGGTAGAATGGTTCTATATTGGGGTTGAGTGTTTATAAAACCTTAACAGGAGTATAAAACGGCTTAGTTAACCTGCTATCTTAACGTAGAAGAAGAAGTTAATCTAATTGTATTAAGGATTGAATAGAGTGGATAGTTGATGATCTTGGAAGCCCTAATTATCCATCATAACTGATTTAAATCAAAGTATTTTTATAATTAGTTTATTTCCTGCATTATTAGTTTAGAATTCCAATTCAATTGACGTTAACCAAATAGATACCATAGGATAGATAATCGGTACTTGAAAACCAGTCCCTGAGGATGATATTCGGTCTTACCTAGACTATATTACTTGTCACGATACGTGCACTTGCGTAAGTGTGTGCATAAATCGCGCATCAAGTTTTTGGCGCCGTTGCCGGGGGATTGGCATACTTTCAATATCGATTTATCTGTTCTTATTTCTAACTTGTTCTGCCAGTATCTTTTTATCACCTTTTGTTGTTTTTCTTATTTTGCAGGTTAAATTTAAAAAAAAAATAGAAAAAGAAATTAAAAAATAAAAAATAAAAAAAATCTGGACACATGGACTACTACTATCAGAGACAGTGGAGACATCAACAGCAGCTTAATCCACAGGTTCTAGAGGATGATCAAGGTGAGTTGCAGGCAGGCATACTCAAGCTCATCAAGTGCAAGACTCAGTTTATGGCTGAGACAAGGGAGTCCCTCAAAAATTTGGAGACCCACATAAGGCAACTGATGGATAGGATGAGCAATACACTTCAAGAAAATCTGCCTAGCGACATCATTATGGGAGGTGGTAAGCAAATTGAGGAGCCTGAACCACACCCAGCTGTTGAGGAATCTGGCGGGATAATTAGTGTAGAGAAGGAAAAGGTTACGGAGATCCAATCATTCATCTTTTTGGATTCCTTGGAAAATCTTTTTCTTATACCTATTGCAGAAGAAACACCACCAGCTGTCAAGGTTGATCCCCAAAAAGAAAGTCCATACCATCAAGGGCACCCCCTAGAGTTGAGAGATGTAGGGAATTTCACTGATCCCTACATTATAGAGAGCCTAAAAGACAAGCCTGTCTTGTGTACTTGGGGGATAATTTTATGTTTGAGGCCCTTGTTTGAACAGATGGTTGTAGGAAAAGTGAGACCTGCAACAATAACTCTGTGGATCGCAAGCAGTTCGCAGAAGGATCCAATGGGCACTCGAAAAGGTTAATTGCGTCCGGCTAAAAGACGTTAAAGACAGCGCTTGTTGAGAGGCAACACAATGTTTTTAATTATGTTATTTTAATTCCTGTCTTTAGTTTGTTTTATTTTTTGTCTTGAACAGTCTCACGGTCTTGGGTTCTTGTTTTGTGTTGTTGAATGACAGGTGGACTGAAAGCTAAAACCGAGGAAAAAGGAGCAAAACGCTGAAAAAAGGAAAAACTGCGTCAGGCACATGGCTGGAATCAATGACAGCGGAACTTCAGAGAGCCACAGTACTAGCAGCGCCGCGGCGGGATTTTTGAGAGTTTGGGCCAAATTTGACATGTTTTCAGAGTCCTAAAGGGATAACTTTTCCTACCTTAAACCTTTACCTAAAAGGATTCTAATAACTTTTCCTACCTACATAATCCCTAACCATTTACCGAAAGGATTCTTGGTCTATAAATAGTCTCTACATCATTAGAAGAATTCATTCACCATTCTACATTCTACATCCAATTCCCATTCCACAATCCATCCAACATTCCATCTTGTAAATATTCCACAACACAACCCTTGGATGCTAGAAGGCTTGGAGACTCGTTCTTGAGTATTTTCTTTTCTTTCTTTTTGCTTTATTTATTTCAGTTCATGTATGGAGATTGTATTAGTTCTTAGTGTGACTATGGCTAGGAGCTAATTACTTTATTAGGGATTTCCTTGTGATTCACTTGAAACTCTATTCATGAATTAATATATTAGTTTGGTTTCTTCTTCACTTGTTTTAAGATTTATTCAATAGTTGTTTTGATTGCTTGGTAATTAATTGATCACTAATTATCATCACTTATATGATTTCTAACCGAAAGCCGAAATGGGAGGTTGTGAATATGCTGTAGTTGGATAAACATAGGTTAAATCGTGGACGAAAGTACCCCGATACTTGTGTAGTATTAATAGGTTATTGGTCTTAATCCTCCTTTATAGTCAATCTTATCACCGAAAGGTAGAAAGGTTCTATATTGGGGTTGAGTGTTTATATAACCTTAACAGGAGTATAAAAAGGCTTAGTTAACCTGCTATCTTAACGTAGAAGAATAAGACAGTCTAATTGTATTAATGATTGAATAGAGTGGATAGTTGATGATCTTGGAAGCCCTAATTATCCATCATAACTGATTTAAATCAAAGTATTTTTATAATTAGTTTATTTCCTGCATTATTAGTTTAGAATTCCAATTCAATTGACGTTAACCAAATAGATACCATAGGATAGATAATCGGTACTTGAAAACCAGTCCCTGAGGATGATATTCGGTCTTACCTAGACTATATTACTTGTCACGATACGTGCACTTGCGTAAGTGTGTGCATAAATCGCGCATCAAGTTTTTGGCGCCGTTGCCGGGGGATTGACATACTTTCAATATCGATTTATCTGTTCTTATTTCTAACTTGTTCTGCCAGCATCTTTTTATCACCTTTTGTTGTTTTTCTTATTTTGCAGGTTAAATTTAAAAAAATATTGAAAAAAAAATTAGAAAAAAAAAATCAGGACACATGGACTACTACTATCAGAGACAGTGGAGTCATCAACATCATCTTAACCCACAGGTTCTAGAGGAAGATCAAGATGAGTTGCAGGCAGGCATACTCAAGCTCACCAAGTGCCAGACTCAGTTTATGGCTGAGACAAGGGAGTCCCTCAAAAATTTGGAGACCCACATAAGGCAACTGATGGATAGGATGAGCAATACACTTCAAGAAAATCTGCCTAGCGACATCATTATGGGAGGTGGTAAGCAAATTGAGGAGCCTGAACCACACCCAGCTGTTGAGGAATCTGGCGGGATAATTGGTGTAGAGAAGGAAAAGGTTACGGAGATCCAATCATTCATCTTTTTGGATTCCTTGGAAAATCTTTTTCTTATACCTATTGCAGAAGAAACACCACCAGCTGTCAAGGTTGATCCCCAAAAAGAAAGTCCATACCATCAAGGGCACCCCCTAGAGTTGAGAGATGTAGGGAATTTCACTGATCCCTACATTATAGAGAGCCTAAAAGACAAGCCTGTCTTGTGTACTTGGGGGATAATTTTATGTTTGAGGCCCTTGTTTGAACAGATGGTTGTAGGAAAAGTGAGACCTGCAACAATAACTCTGCGGATCGCAAGAAGTTCGCAGAAGGATCGAATGGGCACTCGTAAAGGTTAATTGCGTCCGGCTAAAAGACGTTAAAGACAGCGCTTGTTGGGAGGCAACCCAATGTTTTTAATTATGTTATTTTAATTCATGTCTTTAGTTTGTTTTATTTTTTGTCTTGAACAGTCTCACGGTCTTGGGTTCTTGTTTTGTGTTGTTGAATGACAGGTGGACTGAAAGCTAAAACTGAGGAAAAAGGAGCAAAAACGCTGAAAAAAGGAAAAGCAGTCGTAGTGGCCAGAATCAGCGCGCAGTGGCCATGGAACCAGAGAGCCACAGTACTAACGCCTTGGTGGATTTTTGAGAGTTTGGGCCAAATTTGACATGTTTTCAGAGTCCTAAAGGGATAACTTTTCCTATCTTAAAACCTTTACCTAAAAGGATTCTAATAACTTTTCCTACCAACATAATCCCTAACCATTTACCAAAAGGATTCTTGGTCTATAAATAGTCTCTACATCATTAGAAGAATTCATTCACCATTCTACATTCTACATCCAATTCCCATTCCACAATCCATCCACCATTCCATCTTGTAAATATTCCACAACACAACCCTTGGATGCTAGAAGGCTTGGAGACTCGTTCTTGAGTATTTTCATTTCTTTCTTTTTGCTTTATTTATTTCAGTTCATGTATGGAGATTGTATTAGTTCTTAGTGTGACTATGGCTAGGAGCTAATTACTTTATTAGGGATTTCCTTGTGATTCACTTGAAACTCTAATCATGAATTAATATATTAGTTTGGTTTATTCTTCACTTGTTTTAAGATTTATTCAATAGTTGTTTTGATTGCTTGGTAATTAATTGATCACTAATTATCATCACTTATATGATTTCTAACCGAAAGCCGAAATGGGAGGTTGTGAATATGTTGTAGTTGGATAAACATAGGTTAAATCGTGGACGAAAGTACCCCGATACTTGTGTAGTATTAATAGGTTATTGGTCTTAATCCTCCTTTATAGTCAATCTTATCACCGAAATGTAGAAAGGTTCTATATTGGGGTTGAGTGTTTATATAACCTTAACAGGAGTATAAAACGGCTTAGTTAACCTGCTATCTTAACGTAGAAGAATAAGACATTCTAATTGTATTAATGATTGAATAAAGTGGATAGTTGATGATCTTGGAAGCCCTAATTATCCATCATAACTTATTTAAATCAAAGTATTTTTATAATTAGTTTATTTCCTGCATTATTAGTTTAGAATTCCAATTCAATTGACGTTAACCAAATAGATACCATAGGATAGATAATCGGTACTTGAAAACCAGTCCCTGAGGATGATATTCGGTCTTACCTAGACTATATTACTTGTCACGATACGTGCACTTGCGTAAGTGTGTGCATAAATCGCGCATCAAGTTTTTGGCGCCGTTGCCGGGGGATTGGCATACTTTCAATATCGATTTATTTGTTCTTATTTATAACTTGTTCTGTGAGCATATTTTTATCACCTTTTGTTATTTTTCTTATTTTGCAGGTTAAATTTAAAAAAAAATCGAAAAAAAAAAAAAAAAAAATCTGGACACATGGACTACTACTATCAGAGACAGTGGAGACATCAACATCAGCTTAACCCACAGGTTCTAGAGGAAGATCAAGATGAGTTGCAGGCAGGCATACTCAAGCTCACCAAGTGCCAGACTCAGTTTATGGCTGAGACAAGGGAGTCCCTAAAAATTTTGAAGACCCACATAAGGCAACTGATGGATAGGATGAGCAATACACTTCAAGAAAATCTGCCTAGCGACATCATTATGGGAGGTGGTAAGCAAATTGAGGAACCTGAACCACACCCAGTTTTTGAGGAATCTGGCGGGATAATTGGTGTAGGGAAGGAAAAGGTTACGGAGATTCAATCATTTATCTTTTTGGATTCCTTGGAAAATCTTTTTCTTGTACCTATTGCAGAAGAAACACCACCAGTTGTCAATGTTGATCCCCAAAAATAAAGTCCATACCATCAAGGGCACCCCCTAGAGTTGAGAGATGTAGGAAATTTCACTGATCCCTACATTATAGAGAGCCTAAAAGACAAGTCTGTCTTGTGTACTTGGGGGATAATTTTATGTTTGAGGCCCTTGTTTGAACAGATGGTTGTAGGAAAAGTGAGACCTGCAACAATAACTCTGCGGATCGCAAGCAGTTCGCAGAAGGATCCAATGGGCACTCGTAAAGGTTAATTGCGTCCGGCTAAAAGACGTTAAAGACAGCGCTTGTTGGGAGGCAACCCAATGTTTTTAATTATGTTATTTTAATTCATGTCTTTAGTTTGTTTTATTTTTTGTCTTGAACAGTCTCACGGTCTTGGGTTCTTGTTTTGTGTTGTTGAAGGACAGTGGGTGAAAGCTAAAGCAGGAAAAGGAGCAAAACGCTAAAAAAGGAAAAACGTCGTCGGCCATGGCTGAGAATCAGCGCTTGTGTGGAACCAGAGAGCAAGATTAGCAGTACTAGCGGCGCGCGGATTTTGAGAGTTTGGGCCAAATTTGACATGTTTTCAGAGTCCTAAAGGGATAACTTTTCCTACCTTAAAACCTTTACCTAAAAGGATTCTAATAACTTTTCCTACCTACATAATCCCTAACCATTTAACAAAAGGATTCTTGGTCTATAAATAATCTCTACATCATTAGAAGAATTCATTCATCATTCTACATCCAATTCCCGTTCCACAATCCATCCACCATTCCATCGTAAATATTCCACAACACAACCCTTGGATGCTGAAGGCTTGGAGACTCGTTCTTGAGTATTTTCATTTCTTTCTTTTGCTTTATTTATTTGGTTCATGTATGGAGATTGTATTAGTTCTTAGTGTGACTATGGCTAGGAGCTAATTACTTTATTAGGGATTTCCTTGTGATTCACTTGAAACTCTAATCATGAATTAATATATTAGTTTGGTTTATTCTTCACTTGTTTTAAGATTTATTCAATAGTTGTTTTGATTGCTTGGTAATTAATTGATCACTAATTATCATCACTTATATGATTTCTAACCGAAAACCGAAATGGGAGGTTGTGAATATCTTTGTAGTTGGATAAACATAGGTTAAATCGTGGACGAAAGTACCCCGATACTTGTGTAGTATTAATAGGTTATTGGTCTTAATCCTCCTTTATAGTCAATCTTATCACCGAAATGTAGAAAGGTTCTATATTGGGGTTGAGTGTTTATATAACCTTAACAGGAGTATAAAACGGCTTAGTTAACCTGCTATCTTAACGTAGAAGAATAAGACATTCTAATTGTATTAATGATTGAATAAAGTGGATAGTTGATGATCTTGGAAGCCCTAATTATCCATCATAACTTATTTAAATCAAAGTATTTTTATAATTAGTTTATTTCCTGCATTATTAGTTTAGAATTCCAATTCAATTGACGTTAACCAAATAGATACCATAGGATAGATAATCGGTACTTGAAAACCAGTCCCTGAGGATGATATTCGGTCTTACCTAGACTATATTACTTGTCACGATACGTGCACTTGCGTAAGTGTGTGCATAAATCGCGCATCAAGTTTTTGGCGCCGTTGCCGGGGGATTGGCATACTTTCAATATCGATTTATTTGTTCTTATTTATAACTTGTTCTGTGAGCATATTTTTATCACCTTTTGTTATTTTTCTTATTTTGCAGGTTAAATTTAAAAAAATCGAAAAAAAAAAAAAATGGACACATGGACTACTACTATCGAGAGCAGTGGAGACATCAACATCGGCTTAACCGGGTTCTAGAGGAAGATCAAGATGAGTTGCGAGGCGCATACTCGAAGCTCACTGAGTGCGGACTCGGTTTATGGTGAGACAAGGAGTCTAAAAATTTTGAAGACCCACATAAGGCAACTGATGGATAGGATGAGCAATACACTTCAAGAAAATCTGCCTAGCGACATCATTATGGGAGGTGGTAAGCAAATTGAGGAACCTGAACCACACCCGTTTTGAGGAATCTGGCGGGATAATTGGTGTAGGGAAGGAAAAGGTTACGAAGATTCAATCATTTATCTTTTTGGATTCCTTGGAAAATCTTTTTCTTGTACCTATTGCAGAAGAAACACCACCAGTTGTCAATGTTGATCCCCAAAAATAAAGTCCATACCATCAAGGGCACCCCCTAGAGTTGAGAGATGTAGGAAATTTCACTGATCCCTACATTATAGAGAGCCTAAAAGACAAGTCTGTCTTGTGTACTTGGGGGATAATTTTATGTTTGAGGCCCTTGTTTGAACAGATGGTTGTAGGAAAAGTGAGACCTGCAACAATAACTCTGCGGATCATGGCGATTCGCGAAGGATCCAATGGGCACTCGTAAAGGTTAATTGCGTCCGGCTAAAAGACGTTAAAGACAGCGCTTGTTGGGAGGCAACCCAATGTTTTTAATTATGTTATTTTAATTCATGTCTTTAGTTTGTTTTATTTTTTGTCTTGAACAGTCTCACGGTCTTGGGTTCTTGTTTTGTGTTGTTGAATGACAGGTGGACTGAAAGCTAAAACCGAGGAAAAAGGAGCAAAAACGCTAAAAAAAGGAAAAAACGTCGTCAGCGCAAGGCTGAATCAGCGCTTGCATGTGGAACTTGAGAGCCACAGTACTAGCGGTATGTGGCTGATTTTTGAGTTTGGGCCAAATTTGACATGTTTTCAGAGTCCTAAAGGGATAACTTTTCCTATCTTATAACCTTTACCTAAAAGGATTCTAATAACTTTTCCTACCAACATAATCCCTAACCATTTACCAAAAGGATTCTTGGTCTATAAATAGTCTCTACATCATTAGAAGAATTCATTCACCATTCTACATCCAATTCCCATTCCACAATCCATCCACCATTCCATCTTGTAAATATTCCACAACACAACCCTTGGATGCTAGAAGGCTTGGAGACTCGTTCTTGAGTATTTTCATTTCTTTCTTTTTGCTTTATTTATTTCAGTTCATGTATGGAGATTATATTAGTTCTTAGTGTGACTATGGCTAGGAGCTAATTACTTTATTAGGGATTTCCTTGTGATTCACTTGAAACTCTAATCATGAATTAATATATTAGTTTGGTTTATTCTTCACTTGTTTTAAGATTTATTCAATAGTTGTTTTGATTGCTTGGTAATTAATTGATCACTAATTATCATCACTTATATGATTTCTAACCGAAAACCGAAATGGGAGGTTGTGAATATGCTGTAGTTGGATAAACATAGGTTAAATCGTGGACGAAAGTACCCCGATACTTGTGTAGTATTAATAGGTTATTGGTCTTAATCCTCCTTTATAGTCAATCTTATCACCGAAATGTAGAAAGGTTCTATATTGGGGTTGAGTGTTTATATAACCTTAACAGGAGTATAAAACGGCTTAGTTAACCTGCTATCTTAACGTAGAAGAATAAGACATTCTAATTGTATTAATGATTGAATAAAGTGGATAGTTGATGATCTTGGAAGCCCTAATTATCCATCATAACTTATTTAAATCAAAGTATTTTTATAATTAGTTTATTTCCTGCATTATTAGTTTAGAATTCCAATTCAATTGACGTTAACCAAATAGATACCATAGGATAGATAATCGGTACTTGAAAACCGATCCACGAGGATGATATTCGGTCTTACCTAGACTATATTACTTGTCACGATCGTGCACTTGCGTAAGTGTGTGCATAAATCGCGCGTCAAGTTTTTGGCGCCGTTAGGGGATTGGCATACTTTCAATATCGATTTATCTGTTCTTATTTCTAACTTGTTCTGCCAGTATCTTTTTATCACCTTTTGTTGTTTTTCTTATTTTGCAGGTTAAATTTAAAAAAAAAATAGAAAAAGAAATTAAAAAATAAAAAATAAAAAAATCGGACACGGACTACTACTATCGAGGCGGTGGAGACATCAGCGGCTTAATCCACGGGTTCTAGAGGATGATCAAGGTGAGTTGCGGCGAGCATACTCAAGCTCGTCAAGTGCAAGACTCGGTTTATGGTGAGACAAGGAGTCCTCAAAATTTGGAGACCAGCATAAGGCAACTGATGGATAGGATGAGCAATACACTTCAAGAAAATCTGCCTAGCGACATCATTATGGGAGGTGGTAAGCAAATTGAGGAGCCTGAACCACACCCAGCTGTTGAGGAATCTGGCGGGATAATTGGTGTAGAGAAGGAAAAGGTTACGGAGATCCAATCATTCATCTTTTTGGATTCCTCGGAAAATCTTTTTCTTATACCTATTGCAGAAGAAACACCACCAGCTGTCAATGTTGATCCCCAAAAAGAAAGTCCATACCATCAAGGGCACCCTCTAGAGTTGAGAGATGTAGGGAATTTCACTGATCCCTACATTATAGAGAGCCTAAAAGACAAGCCTGTCTTGTGTACTTGGGGGATAATTTTATGTTTGAGGCCCTTGTTTGAACAGATGGTTGTAGGAAAAGTGAGACCTGCAACAATAACTCTGCGGATTGCAAGCAGTTCGCAGAAGGATATAATGGACACTCGTAAAGGTTAATTGCGTCCGGCTAAAAGACGTTAAAGACAGCGCTTGTTGGGAGGCAACCCAATGTTTTTAATTATGTTATTTTAATTCTTGTCTTTAGTTTGTTTTATTTTTTGTCTTGAACAGTCTCATGGTCTTGGTTTCTTGTTTTGTGTTGTTGAATGACAGGTGGACTGAAAGCTAAAACCGAGGAAAAAGGAGCAAAAACACTGAAAAAAGGAAAAACCGTCGTCGTGTGAGGCCTTGAGAATGGCCAGTAGTTTTGAGAGTTTGGGCCAAATTTGACATGTTTTCAGAGTCCTAAAGGGATAACTTTTCCTACCTTAAAACCTTTACCTAAAAGGATTCTAATAACTTTTCCTACCTACATAATCCCTAACCATTTACCAAAAGGATTCTTGGTCTATAAATAGTCTCTACATCATTAGAAGAATTCATTCACTATTCTACATTCTACATCCAATTCCCATTCCACAATCCATCCACCATTCCATCTTGTAAATATTCCACAACACAACCCTTGGATGCTAGAAGGCTTGGAGACTCGTTCTTGATTATTTTCTTTTCTTTCTTTTTGCTTTATTTATTTCAGTTCATGTATGGAGATTGTATTAGTTCTTAGTGTGACTATGGCAAGGAGCTAATTACTTTATTAGGGATTTCCTTGTGATTCACCTGAAACTTTATTCATGAATTAATATATTAGTTTGGTTTCTTCTTCACTTGTTTTAAGATTTATTCAATAGTTGTTTTGATTGCTTGGTAATTAATTGAGCACTAATTATCATCACTTATATGATTTCTAACCGAAAGCCGAAATGGTAGGTTGTGAATATGTTGTAGTTGGATAAACATAGGTTAAATCGTGGACGAAAGTACCCCGATACTTGTGTAGTATTAATAGGTTATTGGTCTTAATCCTCCTTTATAGTCAATATTATCACCGAAAGGTAGAAAGGTTCTATATTGGGGTTGAGTGTTTATATAACCTTAACAGGAGTATAAAACAGCTTAGTTAACCTGCTATCTTAACGTAGAAGAATAAGTCAGTCTAATTGTATTAATGATTGAATAGAGTGGATAGTTGATGATCTTGGAAGCCCTAATTATCCATCATAACTGATTTAAATCAAAGTATTTTTATAATTAGATTATTTCCTGCATTATTAGTTTAGAATTCCAATTCAATTGACGTTAACCAAATAGATACCATAGGATAGATAATCGGTACTTGAAAACCAGTCCCTGAGGACGATATTCGGTCTTACCTAGACTATATTACTTGTCACGATACGTGCACTTGCGTAAGTGTGTGCATAAATCGCGCATCAAGTTTTTGGCGTCGTTGCTGGGGGATTGGCATACTTTCAATATCGATTTATCTGTTCTTATTTCTAATTTGGTTGCTCCAAGAACAAGTTTCTAAATTGTTCTGCGAGCATCTTTTTATCACCTTTTGTTGTTTTTCTTATTTTGCAGGTTAAATTAAAAAAAAAAACAGGACACATGGACTACTACTATCAGAGATAGTGGAGTCATCAACATCATCTTAACTCACAGGTTCTAGAGGAAGATCAAGATGAGTTGCAGGCAGGCATACTCAAGCTCACTTTGATGCGGACTCGGTTTATGGGTGAGACAGAGTCCTCAAAAATTTGGAGACCAGCATAAGGCAAGCGATGGATAGGATGATCAATACACTTCAAGAAAATCTGCTAAGCGACATCATTATGGGAGGTGGTAAGAAAATTGAGAGCTGAACCACGCGATTGTTGAGGAATCTGGCGGGATAATTGGTGTAGAGAAGGAAAAGGTTACGGAGATCGATCATTCATCTTTTTGGATTCCTTGGAAAATATTTTCTTGTACCTATTGCGGAAGAAACACACGCCATTTGTCGATGTTGATCCCCAAAGAAAGTCCATACCATCAGGCACCCAGAGTTGAGAGATGTAGGGAATTTGATGATCCTATATTATAGAGAGCACAAAGACAAATGTCTTGTGTACTTGGGGATAATTTTATGTTTGAGGCCCTTGTTTGAGCAGTTATTTGTAGGAAAAGTGAGACTGCAACAATAACTCTGCGGATCATGGCGATTCGCAAGGATCGATGGGCACTCGTAAAGGTTAATTGCGTCAGGCTAAAAGGCGTTAAAGGCAGTAGCTTGTTGGCAACCCAATGTTTTTAATTATGTTATTTTAATTCCTGTCTTTAGTTTGTTTTATTTTTTGTCTTGAACAGTCTCACGGTCTTGGGTTATTGTTTTGTGTTGTTGAAGGACAGGTGGACTGAAAGCTAAAACCGAGGAAAAATGAGCAAAAACGCTGAAAAAAGGAAAAACCGTCGTCAGCGCCTTGTGGCTGAGAATCAGCGCCAGCCTGAACCAGAGCCACCGATACTAAGCGGCGCCTGAATCTCGAGGCAGCGCGGAACTTCAGAGAGCCATATTCCGTGCAAATTTCAGACTTTTTCCTCCTAGACCTCCGTTATGACCGTTGTGTTGTGTCAGTAAGTTGTCCCTATTTTTTTTTTTTTGAGTCTTGCACACATTGGGGACAATGTGTGATTTAAGTTTGGGGGGATGTTTTTGAGTTTTTGAGTTTTTTTTTTTATTTGTTTTGTGTGTTTTTTGAGTATCTTTGAGTCATTATTTTATTATTATTATTATTTTTTATTTTTTTTATTTGATGGATCATGCATGTTGTAGTTGCTAAACATATTGAGTGGATAAAGTGGGATAATGTAATAGAATTAAAAGCGACAATCTGTGTGATTAAAGTTAGATATACCAAAAGTTCCTGACATCTAATTATTTGGAATATTTGTGCTTAGCTTATGTGTGTCAGTTATGGAAAGAAGGTTGAAAAAATGTCTAGAAAATCTGTTTGCTTGTTATTTGAGGCGAAATAGTAAAGATGTACATGTTTAGGGAGATGATTTAGGCATTTCTTTGATAGCCCTTCTGACCATTCATTATCTACGACATAAAATGTATCACTAGTCGACCCTTTGAGCACAAAATAAATATCTTGACACCTATGATTCCTTTGTTGTGCCATAAGTAATAATGGAAAAGTATTGGGATGAAAATCGTGAAAAGAAACAAAAGAGAGTGAACAAATTTGATGCACCCAATGAAAAATATGCAAAAGTCTAAGTTTGGGGGTGCACATTATTTATAATAAATATCATTCTCTCAAAAGAAAGAGGGAAGAAAGTGGAGTGCAGAAACTAAAAGGAAAACCAAAAGAAGGAAAAGGAGTTTGAATGAAAAGTGCTTATGGTACGTAATTGAGCCTAAATGCCTATTTTTACCTACCCCTGCCTAAGCCTACCTTACAACCCTTGAAAGTCCTAATGATCTTTAATATGTATGTCTATGATTAGTGGAGAATAACAAGTAAACAGGTCTATAGCATTTGGGAAAGATGGAATGAAATTGACATGCATAGGTTAGGTGTTTGTATTTCCTTTGAACTTGATCTAAGTGAATTTGCGAAATATCTAACTTGAAATTCTAGATTGCTGATTATTCATGCTATATATGTTCTAACATATTATCTCATCTTTCATCCATGATTTTGAACAAGCAATATTATAACTACTTGATCCATCTCTTTGAGTCTTTGTTCGTTTTGTTTTATTTTTGTTTTGAGCTTTGCTCGAGGGCGAGCAAAGGTAAAGTTTGGGGGTGTTTGATCGGTGTATTCTATATACACCTCTTGAGTCATTTTTAGTTAGTATTTTACTCATTTCAATTATGTTTAGTATAGTATTAGGGTTGTTTTCCTTTCTTTTGTGTCACAGCGGTCAGAAATGGAGAAATGGCGAAAAGGAGATGAAATGAGCATAAATGAGATGGAATTGCACACTAAAAGGGCCAAGAAATGAATTCTAAGTTAAAATTATAGAGAGATCGAGGCGAAGTCCGGACGAAAAAGGGCGAAAAGCAGAATCCGCGAGCGTCACGGCGTTGCATGGCCCCAGCAGCGTCATGCGGCGGAAGTTCAGAAAGTTCGGAGTTTTTCATTGTCGTGGCGCCAATCTGCGAGCCATGGCGAGGATTTTGAGTTAGGGCCAAATTTGACATGTTTTCAGAGTCCTAAAGGGATAACTTTTCCAATTTTAAAACCTTTACCTAAAAGGATTTTAATAACTTTTCCTACCTACATAATCCCTAACCATTTACCAAAAGGATTCTTGGTCTATAAATAGTCTCTACATCATTAGAAGAATTCATTCACCATTCTACATTCTACATCCAATTCCCATTCCACAATCCATCCACCATTCCATCTTGTAAATATTCCACAACACAACCCTTGGATGCTAGAAGGCTTGGAGACTCGTTCTTGATTATTTTCTTTTCTTTCTTTTTGCTTTATTTATTTCAGTTCATGTATGGAGATTGTATTAGTTCTTAGTGTGACTATGGCTAGGAGCTAATTACTTTATTAGGGATTTCCTTGTGATTCACTTGAAACTCTATTCATGAATTAATATATTAGTTTGGTTTCTTCTTCACTTTTTTTAAGATTTATTCAATAGTTGTTTTGATTGCTTGGTAATTAATTGATCACTAATTATCATCACTTATATGATTTCTAACCGAAAGCCGAAAGGGGAGGTTGTGAATATGTTGTAGTTGGATAAACATAGGTTAAATCGTGGACGAAAGTACCCCGATACTTGTGTAGTATTAATAGGTTATTGGTCTTAATCCTCCTTTATAGTCAATCTTATCACCGAAAGGTAGAATGGTTCTATATTGGGGTTGAGTGTTTATATAACCTTAACATGAGTATAAAACGGCTTAGTTAACCTGCTATCTTAACGTAGAAGAAGAAGTCAATCTAATTGTATTAAGGATTGAATAGAGTGGATAGTTGATGATCTTGGAAGCCCTAATTATCCATCATAACTGATTAAATCAAAGTATTTTTATAATTATTTTATTTCCTGCATTATTAGTTTAGAATTCCAATTCAATTGACGTTAACCAAATAGATACCATAGGATAGATAATCGGTACTTGAAAACCAGTCCCTAAGGACGATATTCGGTCTTACCTAGACTATATTACTTGTCACGATACGTGCACTTGCGTAAGTGTGTGCATAAATCGCGCATCAAGTTTTTGGCGTCGTTGCCGGGGGATTGGCATACTTTCAATATCGATTTATCTGTTCTTATTTATAACTTGTTCTGCGAGCATCTTTTTATCACCTTTTGTTGTTTTTCTTATTTTGCAGGTTAAATTAATAAAAAAATCGAAAAAGAAATTTAAAAAAAAAATCAGGACACATGGACTACTACTATCAGAGACAGTGGAGTCATCAACAGCAGCTTAAACCACAGGTTCTAGAGGAAGATCAAGATGAGTTGCAGGCAGGCATACTCAAGCTCACCAAGTGCCAGACTCAGTTTATGGCTGAGACAAGGGAGTCCCTCAAAAATTTGGAGACCCACATAAGGCAACTGATGGATAGGATGAGCAATACACTTCAAGAAAATCTGCCTAGCGACATCATTATGGGAGGTGGTAAGCAAATTGAGAACTGAACCACCCGATTTTGAGGAATCTGGCGGGATAATTGGTGTAGAGAAGGAAAAGGTTAAGGAGATCCAATCATTCATCTTTTTGGATTCCTTGGAAAATCTTTTTCTTGTACCTATTGCAGAAGAAACACCACTTGTCAATGTTGATCCCCAAAAGAAAGTCCATACCATCGAGGCACGCCTAGAGTTGAGAGATGTAGGGAATTTCAGTCCCTACATTATAGAGCCTAAAGACAAGCTGTCTTGTGTACTTGGGGATAATTTTATGTTTGAGGCCACTTGTTTGAGCAGATGGTTGTAGGAAAAGTGAGACTGCAACAATAACTCTGCGGATCGCAAGCAATTCGCAGAAGGATCCAATGGGCACTCGTAAAGGTTAATTGCGTCCGGCTAAAAGACGTTAAAGACAGCGCTTGTTGGGAGGCAACCCAATGTTTTTAATTATGTTATTTTAATTCCTGTCTTTAGTTTATTTTATTTTTTGTCTTGAACAGTCTCACGGTCTTGGGTTCTTGTTTTGTGTTGTTGAATGACAATGGGTGAAAGCTAAAAGCAGGAAAAAGAGCAAAAGCAATGAAAAAGGAAAAACCGTCGTGCCTGCATGAGATCTCGAGGCGCGTGACGCTGGAACTTGAGCCACATTCAGTGCAAATTCGGACTTTTTCCTCCTAGACCTCAGTTATGACCCAGTGTTGTGTCGATGAAGTTGTCCACTATTTTTTTGAGTCTTGCACACATTGGGGACAATGTGTGATTTAAGTTTGGGGATGTTTTATTGTTTTTGAGTTTTTTTTTTGATTTGTTTTGTGTGTTTTTTGAGTATCTTTGAGTCATTATTTTTTTATTATTATTATTATTTTTATTATTTTTATTTGATGGATCATGCATGTTGTAGTTGCTAAACATATTGAGTGGATAAAGTGGGATAATGTAATAGAATAAAAAGCGACAATATGTGTGATTAAAGTTAGATATACCAAAAATTCCTGACATCTAATTATTTGGAATATTTGTGCTTAGCTTATGTGTGTCAGTTATGGAAAGAAGGTTGAAAAAATGTCTAGAAAATCTGTTTGCTTGTTATTTGAGGCGAAATAGTAAAGATGTACATGTTTAGGGAGATGATTCAGACATTTCTTAGATAGCCCTTCTGACCATTCATTACCTACCCTGACATAAAATGTATCTCTAGTCAGCCCCTTTGAGCCTAAAATAAATATCTTGACACCCTATGATTCCTTTGTTGTGCCATAAGTAATAATGGAAAAGTATTGGGATGAAAAGCGTGAAAAAGAAACAAAAAGAGAGTGAACAAATTTGATGCACCCCAATGAAAAATATGCAAAAGTCTAAGTTTGGGGGTGCCTGTTATTTATAATACATATCATTCTCTCAAAAGAAAAGAGGGGAGAAAGTGGGTACGAAACTAAAAAGGGAAAACCAAAAAGAAGGAAAAGGAGTTTGAATGAAAAGTGCTTATGGTATGTAATTTAGCCTAAATGCCTATTTTTACCTACCCCTGCCTAAGCCTACCTTACAACCCTTGAAAGTCCTGATGATCTTTAATATGTATGTCTATGATTAGTGGAGAATAACAAGTAAACAGGTCTATAGCATTTGGGAAAGATGGAATGAAATTGACATGCATAGGTTAGGTGTTTGTATTTCCATTGAACATGATCTAAGTGAATTTGCGAAATATCTAACTTGAAATTCTAGATTGCTGATTATTCATGCTATATATGTTCTAACATATTATCTCATCTTTCATCCATGATTTTGAAGAAGCAATATTATAACTACTTTATCCATCTCTTTGAGTCTTTGTTCGTTTTGTTTTATTTTTGTTTTGAGCTTTGCTCGAGGGCGAGCAAAGGTTAAGTTTGGGGGTGTTTGATCGGTTGATTCTATATACACCTCTTGAGTCATTTTTAGTTAGTATTTTACTCATTTCAATTATGTTTAGTATAGTATTAGGGTTGTTTTCCTTTCTTTTGTGTCACATCGGTCAGAAATGGAGAAATGGCAAAAAGAAGATGAAATCAGCATAAATGAGCACACTAAAAGGGTCAAGAAATGAAGTCTAAGAAGTTCCGGAAATTATAGAGGAGATCGGGCAAGTCGGACGAAAAAAGCGGCAAGCAGAATCATGAGAAAAATATCACCGCGCTTGGCCAGGCGTGCAGCCTTGCTGGAAGTTCGAAAGTTGCAGTTTTTAGTAGCCGTGCTGATCTATGGCGTAGCGCCGACGCGGGATTTTTGATAGTTTGGGCCAAATTTGACATGTTTTCAGAGTCCTAAAGGGATAACTTTTCCTACCTTAAAACTTTTACCTAAAAGGATTCTAATAACTTTTCCTACCTACATAATCCCTAACCATTTACCAAAAGGATTCTTGGTCTATAAATAGTCTCTACATCATTAGAAGAATTCATTCACCATTCTACATTCTACATCCAATTCCCATTCCACAATCCATCCACCATTCCATCTTGTAAATATTCCACAACACAACCCTTGGATGTTAGAAGGCTTGGTGACTCGTTCTTGAGTATTTTCTTTTCTTTCTTTTTGCTTTATTTATTTCAGTTCATGTATGGATATTGTATTAGTTCTTAGTGTGACTATGGCTAGGAGCTAATTACTTTATTAGGGATTTCCTTGTGATTCACTTGAAACTCTATTCATGAATTAATATATTAGTTTGGTTTCTTCTTCACTTGTTTTAAGATTTATTCAATAGTTGTTTTGATTGCTTGGTAATTAATTGATCACTAATTATCATCACTTATATGATTTCTAACCGAAAGCCGAAAGGGGATGTTGTGAATATGCTGTAGTTGGATAAACATAGGTTAAATCGTGGACGAAAGTACCCTGATACTTGTGTAGTATTAATAGGTTATTGGTCTTAATCCTCCTTTATAGTCAATCTTATCACCGAAAGGTAGAAAGGTTCTATATTGGGGTTGAGTGTTTATATAACCTTAACAGGAGTATAAAATGGCTTAGTTAACCTGCTATCTTAACGTAGAAGAATAAGTCAGTCTAATTGTATTAAGGATTGAATAGAGTGGATAGTTGATGATCTTGGAAGCCCTAATTATCCATCATAACTGATTTAAATCAAAGTATTTTTATAATTAGTTTATTTCCTGCATTATTAGTTTAGAATTCCAATTCAATTGACGTTAACCAAATAGATACCATAGGATAGATAATTGGTACTTGAAAACCAGTCCCTGAGGACGATATTCGGTCTTACCTAGACTATATTACTTGTCACGATACGTGCACTTGCGTAAGTGTGTGCATAAATCGCGCATCACATACCAATTAGATAATAACAGAGAATCTCTCAGTACCATTGTTAAGAAATGGTATACATGTAGTAAGACCATTGAATCTGAAACCCCACCTTTAGAACGGTCGAATCCAGTGACGGAGAAATCCTATTAGCAGCTCCCTTCAAGAGAGACCTAAAAGAGGATCCCCACTCCAGACTACCCCAAAGGGAAGATATTAATAAAATTCTTCAACAGAACAACTACCTTAATCAGTTGTTACATGTTATTTCTAATCAGATCACACAGGCTAGTAATACCTCAGCCTTAAGAAGTAAATCAGTTCGGTCAAAAGAAAGTACTCTCTCTGAACCTCTCTTTAAAATTCCCGAATTTTCGGTAAATATCTACCCAAAATTTGGAAAAGAAATTGATAATAAACTACTAGATAGGATAAGTGAGAAGTTTAAGGAATTAAAAGTAACAGAGGAGTCCACCTTCAAAGACACCACGGATGAATCAATAAAGGTACTCACCGAAGGATCCAGTTCAAAAGATAAACAAGATATTAACAAAATATCAAAATTCGCGGGTCTTGGAGCAAAAAACTTCTATAAAAGACCTACGTTTCCTGATATGCAATATGAAGAACACTCCACCTATAGGGCTTCATACTCAAGAGAAGAGATTAATGAATGGAACATAGATGGAATGTATGAAGGCCAGATAATCAAAATACTTCATGAAATGGGAGTATGTATTACTGGTTATAAAATAAAAGAGCATACCGATGATGTCCAACTAGCAACAATTCTAGTTTCAGGTTTTACCGGAATGTTAAAAAATTGGTGGGATAACTACCTAATGGAAAGTACCAGAAGTGGGATCATGAATGCCACTACCACAATTCAAAATTAAGAACATTGATAATACTTTTAGTAAAGAAGTTCGCAAAGACGCCACAGCGACCTTACTTTACTGTATAGGTAAACACTTCATAGGAGAGCCAAAACTCTTTCAGGATAAAAGCTTAGAAATCCTTAATAACTTAACTTGCCCGAAGTTACACGATTTTAAATGGTATAAAGATATATTCCTTAACAAAGTTATGCTCAGAAATGACTGTAACCATGATTATTGGAAGGAAAGGTTCATTAGTGGATTAGCCAAACCTTTTGCCGAAAAGGTAAGAACAACCATAAGAAACAAATTCAATGGTGAAACTCCTTACAGTCTAATAACATACGGAGACCTTGTTAGCTTTATTAACCTAACAGGATTAGAATTATGTAACACGATAAAACTTAATAATCAAATACAAAAATCCTCAAAAGGAGAATTAGGAAGTTTTTGTGAAGACTTTGGATACGTTAAAATATCTACTCCTAAAAAGAATTCTCGTAAGAAAAATATCAACAAAACCCCCAGGAAAAAGAGAAATGCAATTTTCCTTGAAGAAGACTATGTCTACAAGGAACAGAGTTACAACAAGGTAGAACTTGAAGAAATTCAAGAAGTGCAAAATAATGTAGAGGATGAACCCTTGTCAAATGACCTAGGCAAGGATTCAGTGGGAGTATTTGATGGTGATTGGGTACTTAGAGTACGCCCTTCAGCCAGTGGGATTGATGTGAGGGATAATGCAGAAATATAAGACTCTCATACACAACCACTGAAAGATGACACAATGGTTGTGCATCATCTTATTCAAGAAAATAATATTCCTGAAAGTTCTCAAGGTGGTGGATTGTCCAACACACAAACACCTTCTCACATCAAAATACAACAAACACTGAAACGCAAAATATTCAACTCCGTAGGACCACTAGGACCCATCGTGTACCTGAAAGACTTAACCTCCTTGTTGAAACACATAATGAGATAGATATTCATGATGATGATGAGCCTACTACCTACATCGAAGCAATGTTATACATTGATTCACATATATGGCAAGAAGCCATGAAACCCGGAATGGAATCCATGTACATAAATCAAGTATGAAACTTGGTTGATTTGCCACAGGGGTTAGACCCATATGATGCAAATGGGTCTTCAAGAAGAAGATTGATGCATATGGAAAGGTACATACTTATAAAGAAAGATTGGTGGCTAAAGATTATAATTAACGGCCTGGGGTCGATTATGATGAAACCTTCTCATATGTTGCAAAGATTAAGTCTATTCGGATTTTGCTTGCAATAGTTGTACTATGATTATGATATTTGGCAAATGGATGTTAAAATTGTCTTCCTCAATGGTAACCTAATTGAGGAGGTGTAAATGATACATCCAGAGGGTTTTATATCCAAGACTCAACCCAAAGCAGTATGCAAACTACAGAAGTCTATTTATGGACTTAAGCAAGCCTCAAGGAGTTGGAATATTTGCTTTGACAAAGCAGTCAAATCGTTTGACTTTGTTAGATGCAAAGAAGACCCATGCATTTATAGCACATATGAGAGTATTGTCTTCATTGTCATATATGTAGATGACATATTGATAATTGGGATAAATAAGACTCTCATGCAACAGTCAATGAATGATTATCCAGTACCTTCATGATGAAGGACTTGGGTGAAGCCTACTACATTCTTGGAATTAGGATCTACAAAGATAGACCTAATAGATTGTTGGGGATGTCACAGTCCGTATACATAAACAAAGTGCTAAAATATTTCTCTATGGAAAATTCCAAGAAAGTAAATTTTCCTATAGGTCAAGGCATCAAGTTATCAAAGAAGGATAGTCCTTCTACTGTTGTAGAACTTGAACACATGAATAGGATCTCATATGCTTCAGCTATATGATCAATCATGTATGTCATGACTTGTACAATGCCAGATGTGGCCTATGCACTTAGTATGACTTGCAAATTCCAGCAGAATCATGGGGAGGAACACTAGAAAACAGTCAAGATTATTCTTAACTATCTTAGACGAACTAAAGAATATTTCTTAGTCTATGGTGGACAAGAAAAACTAGTAGCTGCTGGGTACACTGATGCTAGCTTCCAGACAGATATTGATGACTTTAAATCTCAATCTGGATATGCCTTTATTTTAAATGGTGGAGTAGTGAGTTGGAAAAGTTCCAAGCAAGCTACAACTGATGATTCGACAACAGAAGCTGAGTACATTGTTGGATCGGAAATAGGCAAGGAAGTTGTCGCGATATATGAGTTATTAAAAGAGCTAAGGGTTGTTCCAAGTGTCACTTGTCCAATAACGATTTATAGTGACAACACTAGCGCGATTGCGCAAGCTAAGGAGCCAAGATCAATGAATAGAAATAAGCATGTACCAAGGAAGTACCACATACTTAGAAAGATAGTAGAAACTGAAGAAATAAAGTTAGACTATGTTCCCACAGATGAAAATCTAGCCGACCCATTTACTAAACCATTAAGCTTAGTCAAGCATAATGGTCATTTCAAAAATATGGGCATTAGATACGTTGGAGATTGGCTCTAGGCCAAGTGGGAGATTGAAAGTATATATGTATCATTTTAGGGAGATATATACTTGAACACATTCGTATTATTAATGAGATTAATATATTTATGGCATTTGCAATTACTAAATTATTATTTGATTGTTTGTATTATTCATTAATATGCATCCCTTGAGCTTACGTTGTCATTGATAGGGTGAGATATTAATGATAGAGTGTAGTTCTTAAAATAGCATCGACTGATGATCGTTGAGAATGAGATATCAATGATATATTATAAGTCGACATGTGGTCTGCATCACATTCTTAGATAATGTAGTATGTCTCACTTACTACTAGTAATGGTTGCTAGTGATGGATACTCTCAGAGGGTATTGGCATACCCTGCTGATAAACTATTTGTTATACATGTCTAGAGTATTGTCATCATGTGGGAGATAAAGTTCCTTTGAATTGAGGTCAATACGCACCGGGTTTGTAGAGTAATGTACTTTGATCCTGTCCTAAGCTTAAATTACTTATAGGATAAGACATGGCTTGAATTTGATACATTGCGATACAGACTAAGGTGATTGTTGAGCCAAGAATAGGATTCATTCTTTGATTAGATATTCGAGAAAACACTCAGCTTCTCAGTGATATTAGGTCGGTCAAGTCATTGGTCAATGCAAGAGACATATTTGATATATGATCTAGTTGTCGACTAATATAAATGAGATAAAGTGATCAAGTCATTTGGATAGACACTTGGCAAATCCTAAGCTTGATCGAATGTGTCGCGAATGAAAGAAATTTATCATCCACATAGAGGTTGTGTTTACTAGAGTCTTGTAAACGTACTTCACATATTGAGTTTGTCACCGGAGTAGTCTAGGAGTTCCGTGTGAACTTTAATTTGATTAAGTGTCGATGTGAGAAAGCCTAAAGGATCACACTAAGTCGATTATCTTTTCGGTCTAAGGGTATATTGATAGAGGATAAAAGATTCAATTTAGAATTGAGATATTTTAAACAAAAATAAATTATGGGATAATTTCTATTTGATGGAAATTACTTAATTAAGTCAAAATTGGATTTTGGGTTTAATTAAAATAGAAACGTGTGGAAAGGAAAAATCTGAGTCAAGCGTCGCGGCGCTGGGGCGGCAGAAAGCAATTACGGATTTGGATTAAATTTTAATCCAAATCCCAATCAGATTTGGAGAACCTTTTTCCTCCTATAAATTCAGCACTTAACCTATAATTTAATGTTACACTTTCTTACTTTCTGAACTCAAAGTTCAAAGATTAAAATCCTCTCAAACCTCTGCCAAGATTTCCTGGCTTTTCTGACAGAGGAATATACTGAAGCAAGGTTGCACCCGAGTGAGACAATCGCGTGCACACCTTTTAGTAGAGACTAAAGAATATCAACTGTAAGTTTGTTTATCATGTCTTTATAGGTTTCAATTATAACGTAATCAAACCACAGACGGAATTGTTGGAGCAAGTAAGTTAATAAAATTTTAAACTTTCGTTGTGCCTTGTGTGTTTTAGATGCAACAAAACCCTACATTATTAACATCTAATTGAAATAGATCCCATCCCTTCTTGATAGCAATAGCTAAAAGACACCTCACAGTGGTCATTTTGACCACTAGTGAATAATTTTATGTATAGTCAATTCCTTGTCTTTGAATGTCACCTCTAATAACCAAGCGACCCTTGTATCTTTCAAGTGATCCATCTGCCTTATATTTTACCTTGTAAACCCATTTTGATGGCAGAGCTTGGTGACCTTTAGGCAGAAGACTAAATCCCAGGCGTGATTTGCCTTTAAAGATGCAAATTCTTGTTTCATGGCAGAATGCCAACAAGGATGCAACGATGCTTATGACTGAGTAGTAGGTTCAGGGATAAGTGCAATATTGTTTAAGAAAGATTGGTTTGAATGGGATAAGGCAGAAAAAGATAAAACAGTAGGCTGAATTGGAGCAGCAAAACAAGTATTAGTCACATCACTTAAACATACAGCATTACATATATAGTCAGCCAAATGAAGAGAGGATTTTTAACTCTAGTAGACTGTCTACCCAGGATAGAATGATTATCTTACCAGAATAGTAGCACTCCAAATTTCGGTAGCAGCGAACCACTCAACGGCAGTATATCACACAGAATAAACAAGAGAGATTTTTCGAGATGGAAGAAAATTCGTATTGAATGTTGTGTTGAATTCTTGGAACAAATCAAGAATTTATAGTTGTTGGAGGTACTGATTCTGAATGTTTGCAACCATTCAAAACAGTCACCAGAATTTTTGGAGGGAAATTCAAAAAAGAAAAACCAGTCCGGGTCGGTCGCGGGTCAGGGTCGATTCGTATTGGATTTATTTTAATTAAATAATTAATAAAATAAATAAATAAATAAAGAAAAGTTTGTCCAAAAAGATTATCAATCAATTGTTGACAAATCCAAATCCAAAGCCGAGCCGAGCGACGACGACGGCGCCAGGGGTCCTTGCCCCCTCAACCCTTTTAACAACTAGAGAAGGTGTAATGTAATATATACACTTCTCTTTCCTTCTCTTTTTTCTGATGTGGGACAAATGTCTTAAAAAGAGACATTTTACATTCCCTTAACTTTTCATCCCATCATTTTTCATTCACCAATATCAAAACCCAACATATTAGGAGTATGAACTGGTACATCAGTAGATGAATCAGGAGAATCATGAACTGAATCATGAGAAAGATTGATAAGGAAGATAGGAGGAATATGAGACATTGAATAAAACAGAAAGATGAACTCATGAAACCTCACACTCCTGAAAATGAAGATTTTCTTAGTTGTAAGATCTAAAAGCACATATCCATTTTGGTTAAAAGGATAACTAATGAACACACATTTAGAGGCTCTAGGATCAAGTTTGGACCTTAAATGTGACAATGTACTAGCATAACAAAGGCAACCAAAACTTCTAAGAGTGTCATAATGTGGTGGTGATTGAAAAAGGATTTCATAATGAGATTTAAAATTCAAAATTCTTGAAGAAAACCTGTTGATTAAATAAGTAGACATTAAAATACATTCACCCCAATAGGATATAGGAAGATGAGACTGAAAGAGCAAAGCTCTACAAGTTTCCAAAAGATGTCTATGTTTTCTTTTAACTACACTATTTTGTTGTGGTGTAGCAGCGCAACTAGTTTGGTGTAGGATACCTTGTGAAGACAATCAGAATTTGCTAAACTAGTTCCCAATTCTTTGGCGTTGTCTGATGATCTTTACTTTAGGTTGGAACTGCCTTTCTACCATCCATAAGAACTGTTTGAGCATATGAAAAGCATTTCTTTTGGTTTTAAGTAAATAGGTTCAAGTCCCTATACTATAATCATCTACAATGGTTAAAATATCTAAAACCATCATGTGTGTTGACTTTATATGGTCCCCAAGTGTCCACATGTATATGTTTAAAAACGGCTTTTGTGATGAAGGAACTATATGAAAATGGCAATTCGGTATGTCTAGCCTTGGCACAAACATCACAAGGACATTCATTAACAGGAGAATCATTAATAAAAGGATGTAATGGAAAACTTGAAATATTCTTCATATTAGATATGGGCATATGCCCCAACCTTTGATTCCATAAGCTTACATCAAGAGTACTCTTACTAGATAAACTAGAAGCTACAGAACTAGGAATTGAAAACACTTGAACATCAGAATTACAAGTGATTTTAGGATCTAAAATACTAGAAGAAACAGAAACTGAAGAAATTGAATTTGAACTGGACTTGAGTGGTTTGAACTGGACCGAACTGAATTTGAACTGGACTTAAAGAGACCCTCCTTGACTTTACCAAGAACCACTGGGCTCTTCATCGAAGGGCCCTGAAAATGGCACAAAAGGAGAGAAAAATCAACATACAATGAAACTAGGATGTGAACTTGTGTACTGATAAAAGATTGAATCTAAAATCTGGAACAAATAGAACATTATTGTAACACCTCGTATTTTCGGGTAATGGTTTGAACCCATAAGTCGACAAGTAAACCCGGACCCCGAAAAGTTTATGCTATACATGTGTATACTAATAAGGACATTTGTATATAAGAGAATGTGATCCCGAAATAATTTTGGAATTAATCAGTGCGACGATAAGAATTATAATAATAATTGTATATCCCCAAGGAAGATACAGACTAGTGTCATATTGTGAGAATTGTGGCATTGAATACACGAAGATTTTATAAGTCGTCGGGATTTAAGTGAATTGAGATCGGGAATTAATTGAGCGATTAATTGTTTATAAGTGGGGAAAACATAGTTGGCCACTACGTGGAACGTTATAACACGTCTGTGTTGGTGACTAGTCTTAATAATCAGTGCTGGCAGCCTCAGTACTTCACAACGCTCTAAATTCATCTCTTCTCCAATCTATTTTTTTTCAAGCTCTGTAGAATGAATCACTCTACAGGACCACTCTTACACTTCAGTTGGGAATAATTCAACGGATGAATTCGATGGAATTCTCGATCCAAAATTGGGGATTTTCCATCACTCCTCATTCAATCCAGAACAAAAATTCAAGGTTTTCTGGACTTTAATTCTAGTAAACCAAAGCTGTGAACAATCATAAAAAATCAAAACCCAAGTCATAACCCAAAGATCCATCGGAATCGAGTTTTGGACGAATCTCTGCCTATCGGAACTTGAACAGTTTTCCGACGATTCCCGTCGTCGCGTCGTACAGAGGTAATGATTCTTGTTTCGAAGCTTACATGAATTTCAGAACATGACTCTTACTAGTTTTAAGAAGATTATCGAAAATATTGGGTTGTTGGGTACATCGGAACTGTTTGTGCAAAAGTGGGGTTTGCATGTGAAAATTTTGAACTGTTTTGAACCTTGTGGCAGTAAGGAGAAGAATTAATAGGGCTGGGTGTTTCGATATATACATAGATTTCTATATAAAAGAAGTATATGTTCTATGCGTATAAAACGTTCGATATAATGTCTCAATGAATTCTGATAATTATATTGACTCGATTGTGATTTGAATCATTCATAGGATGTATAAAATCCTTCATAGAGCTTACAAGACCCCGTGAAAACTTAGATAAACTCGACGACAAGGTATGTGAAGGCAACTCGTTGCTTTCTTTTGGCATAATTTTGTGTACAAAACATAATTGTCATGTTACTCCATAACTTACTCTACTCTTAGTAGTTAAGAATATTCATATTATTGAAATCTATGCTAAAAGCATGTCTAAGTACGACTCTAAGACCTTATTGAGGCAATACGGAAAAAGATATTGATGTTCCTAATGTTAACCAAGAGTATAAAGGGTATTATGTCATTCAGAATATTCTGTTTTTATTCATGCATATTCATTTGCATTGCATCTATATAATACCCTAGACCTCAAAGAAGTTATATACTCTACTATATACATATGGAAAATGGAAAAAAGGGAAAGGTGTTATATACGCACACCATCTGCAGCTGGTACAGACTATCACAAAAGAGCCCTACGAGGCCAAAATGACGTGATTTGATGCCACAGAGGCGATGTAATGTAATGTGATGCCCACAGATGCGATTGAGACGGGTTGCACGATCCGCAATATATATATATATATATATACCGTATTTGCATCATGCATGCATTCATTAACCAACATATGATGTGATGCCCTCAGAGGTTGTTATTGTATGAAAGATTGCCCGATGAGGCCGAGGTATGTGCATACTGCTTTGTGCATAACATTTAGACATATTTATTAGGGCCCCCAGAAGCAATTACGTGTTAGTCAGTTGTTACTGTTTAAAATTATGATGTCTCTGCCATGTTATTCGTTGTGTCTAACATACTCAGTATATCATCAATCGTACTGATATTCCTTTTGTTGGGGGACGCTGCATCTTATGCCCACAGATTCATACTAAGAGGGTGACAGATTGTACTAGGAGATTGTTGGTTCAGCTATGTTGGAGCACTCTACTTATTTTAGAGTTGCAGTCTAATTATGGTACGTTATACTCTTAGAGACTTGTAGATAAGTGGCATGTGGTTAGTTGTCATACATGGCCTTATTGACCCTAGTGTAGATATATATGGTTAAGTATGGATGCTATGGTCAGGGGTGCCCGGTGGGTTGGGTCCGGGTGCCCGTCGCGACCTCTGGTTTGGATCGTGACAATTATATAACACCAAATTAGGTAAGACTGTTACACTTCCTTTATGTATGACTTTAAGTTTGTGAGAATTTGGCAAACTGGAATATAATGTTGTCGATAAAAAAGTGATACTAGATAAGAGAGATAAATAAAAAAGTCATATGTTCTGAAGAATCAATTTCAAGTATCCAAAAATTAGATTAAATGTGAGAAGAAAAAAATAAAGATTGATGGTTAAAGTGTCGGGTGATTATACCAGCATAATTTGCAGAAACTGTTCCTTCAGAACTTGCATCATGTTCTTCTGCATACTTGTACTACTGCAAGAGGTTAGTCAATTAGTTTTGTTTTTGAGGAGTCATTTGCTTGCCAAATATGGGAAAACCACTTTCATAATAGTTGTTCAGTTCTGATCCTACTGGTGTTGCATTGCTAGAAGCAGGACCGTTGTTTTTCTTTGACCTAGTGAACTTGAAATCAGTAGGAAAACCAATGATCATGTAGCATATGTTAACAACATCATTTGTCATTTTGAATTTTTTGCAAAACAATCCTTGTTAGGAAATTTACTAGCTTAATTTTTTTATGACCATATTTGTGGGAATGTACCGACTAGATGATTCTCAGAAAAGACTGTAAAAATACCATGGTCCTATCAATATAGGATAGATCCGAACAGTCCCCTAGACAGAACCATCATACTGAGCAAGTTTCCAGGAAAGACCGAAGAGTCAAAGATGGACCACTTAAATTCTAACCTTCTTAGACAGAATACTTATGTCGTGATGTGAGTAGAACAATAATACACACAATTGATAACGGAGTTCGGGAAATTTTGTCTACGTCTCCAGACGGCTGTAGATCTTTTATTAAGGAGAAATATTACATAAGTATTTACAACACTCAACCTCACAAACCCGATCCTAATTACATCCAAGAATTTTCTCATCAAAATTCTCTCAAAAGCTTCTCATGCCTAAGATTTTCACTAAGAGTATTTCTCTTAGTGTTTCTCTATTATTTTGGATGATTTTTACAAGAGAATGAGTGCATCTATTTATAGGGGTGAAACCTCCTCTTGATATCATTGGCGACATCAAACTACCTCATCTTGATGTCATTGGCGACATCAAACTACCTCCTCTTGATGTCATTGGTGACATCAAAAGGAAGAAAACATCTTCACATGGACAAAACATTTTCACATGGGTTGGACCCATATTATTGACTAATAATCTCCCACTTGAAGACTAATTTTATTATGTCTTCACACTTTGATCGATGCAACACCTCTTTCCCAGTTTCATCCTTCGTGAAGGCCAACTGAAGTTGAACATGGCTTCAGTTTGTCTATCGCTACCACCTTCGTCAATATGTATGTTGGATTCTGACTCCCTGTAATCTTCACAAACACTAATACTCCATCTTCCAAAACTGATCTGATGAAATAGTACCGGAGTTGTATGTGTTTCGTTCGAGCATGGTAGACCGGGTTCTTTGCCAAATGAATGACACTATGGATATCACAGTATCGCACACTCCCCTCATGGTCCTGATCCAATTCCCACAGAAAATATTATAGCCACATCATATCCTTCGTGACCTCCGTCACGGCAACGTACTTAGCCTCACAACTAGAGAGGGCAATAACTTTCAAACCCAGCAAATCATAGTACCTCTGAAGGTATAAACATACCCAAATGTGCTCTTTATGCTATCAACATTACCATCATTTTCAGCATCAACATATCCTTAAAATCATTTCTCTGACTTTCAGAAACACAACACTTAACTTGAGCTACCCTTCAGATACATGAAAATCTATTTCACAGCCTCTCAATGTTGCTTTCTCGGATTGCTCATAAACCTGTTAACAACTCCCACTGTATGTGAAATATCTGGTCTCGTAAATACCATCGTGTACATAAGACTACCAATAGTAGAGACATAAAGGGCCTTATCCATATGTTCCATCTCGTCCTCGGTGACAGGCAACTGATCTTTGGATAAATGAAAGTGTCCAGCCAAATGAGTACTGACTAGTTTGGCATCATCCATGTTGAACCTCTTGAGAACATTCTTCGCGTATTCTTCTTGTGAGGGCTTGAGGCCGTACTTACTCCTGATAATTCTCATCCCGGGGATTTGTTTTTCGATTCCCAAATCTTTTGCAAATTCTTCTAATAGCTTATTCTTCATCATATCAATCTCATATATGTCTGCTCCTATGATCAATATTTCGTTAACATAAATGAGAAGTATCATGTGAGAGTCTTCAAATCTCTTGAAGTAACAATAGTGATCCACCTTGCACCTTAAGAATTTACATTTCTTCATAAAGTTGTCAAACGTCTTATACCACTGTCTTAGAGCCTGTTTCAGTCTGTACATGCTCTTTTGAAGCTTGTACACCAGCTTCTCTTTTCCTTTAACCTTTAATCCATCAGGTTGTTTCATGTAGATTTTCTCCTCTAAGTCACCTTGAAGAAAAACAGTTTTCACGTCCATCTGTTGAAGATGCAGATCTTCATTTGCTACCAACCCAAGAACAGTTATGATTGTCATCAACTTGACTGCGGGAGAGAAGATATATGTGTGGTCAATGACTTATTTCTATTGAAATCCCTTCATAACTAGCCTTGCTTTATAGCGCTTACCTTCATCATATTCTTCCTTTATTCAATAGACCCATTTGTTTTGCAATATATTTTTCTCATCTGGTAACTCAGCTAACTCTCATGAATGATTTGACAATAGTGAGTCCATCTCATCTTTCATTGTCAACTCTCACTTGATCGATTCATCAACTTGCATCACTTTTTAATAACATTCAGGCTCTCCTCTGTTAGTGAGTTGAATATAGTTGAGGGAAGGAGAGAAAATTATGAATCGACTTTCTGATCCCGGATGATCTGTATATTTCTGTGATTGACATTCGTTGATTTGTCTCAGGATCAGCATTTTCATCAATTTCATCATCACTGCCTTGTCTGCCTTCTTCTCAAGTTGCTTGTTCCTCTGCTGCAAGAGTACCTTACTGCAGTTCGAGTGCCGAGAAGTCTGTCAAATCAACTATTTCTGATTCTTTGTTCTTAGAGTCTTTGCTTTTTGAGCTCTCTCGTAGCTTGTCCGTGTACAACACTTGTTCATTGAAGACGATGTCCCTACTTTGGATGATCTTCCAATTTTGGTCATCGCAAAATTGATAACCAAAGTCGGTGTCACCATAGCCAATAAAATAAACTTCTTAGATTTCGAATCAAGTTTACTTCTAGTAATAACATCAATATGAACATAGGATAAGCAACCAAACACTTTAAGAAAAGAAAGATTTACCCTTTTTTCACTCCAAGCCTCTTCTGGAATTCTAAAACCCAAAGAAACAAATGGTCCTCTATTAATCAAGAAGGCTACGGTATTGATTGCATCTGCCCAAAATTTCTTGGCAGTCTAGCGTGTATTCTCATGCTCCGTACACGCTCGTTCAATGTTTGATTCATTCTTTTTGCTATTCCATTTTGTTGGGGCGTTCCAGGAATAGTTTTCACCATCCTGATCCCATTATCAGCATAATACTATTTGAAGTCAGCCATGGCTTTCTACCTCTTTAAGACAGTGACCACGTTGGATTTATTTTTCATAAAATAGACTCATAACTTCTTGGTTAAATTATCAATGAAGGTCACGAAGTAATGTGATCCTCCGAGTAAAGAGACATTAGTAGGTCCCTACACGTAAGTGTGCACCAATTAAGGTTTCTCGACTTTCAATTCTCTACCTGCATTTGAAAAACTTACTCGCCTCTGTTTTCCAAGAATGTAGCTCTCACACATACGATGATCCACCGACTTTAGCTCTGGAATCATGTCGTTAGTCACCAGAAGCTTCATCTATTTCTCGCTCATATGCCCTAGTATGCAATGCCATAACTTTGTTTTCTTGGTGTTTTCAACAACAACAATTGTAACACGACAGCTCGTCGTCATGTAAAGAGTACCAATTTTCTGACCTCGAGCAACCACCATAGCATCCTTCGTCACCTTCCAGGACCCATAAGGTAGCAGCATGCCCTTCATTATCAAGTTGATCCACTGAGATCAGATTACGTATCAGCTTCGGCACATGTATGACCTTAGTGATATACCACACGTTTCTATTTGACATCTTCAAATTAATGTATCCAGTACCAACAATGCCTAAAGTCTTACCATCTGCCAAATAGACATATCTGTGATTCTCAGCAACTTATGTTTGCATTATTCACAATGTGTGGTGGTGTAGAAAGACGCTCCTGAGTCAAGCACCCAAGAGTCGATTGGGATACTAACAGACAACAACAGCGCATCAACAATGTCTTCAGTGGAAGCATCGACTCCACCCCCTTGTTTTCCTCCTTATTCAGTTCCCTGTAATACTTCTTAATGTGACTTAGTTTCCCATAGTTCCAACACTCAAGTGTTCGCCCAGATTTGTATGACTCCTGACATTCATTGATTTCGACTTGCCCTTATTTCGATTGTAGTTTCTGTCATAATTTCTACATTTATTCTCAATATTCAAAGCAGAACTCGTCGATGCCTCACCAGAATCTATCCTGCGAACCTCTTTAGCTAGAATACAATCTCTAATATCCTTGAATTTCAGTTTAGCATTGCCAACATAATATTAATTATTGATCTCATCGACTCCCGGCTATTCGGTAGAGACAGAAGCATAATTAGGGCTCACACATCATCGTCAAACTCGATTACAACAGATGAAAATTGATTGACAATCATGTTGAATTTATTCACGTGCATTACAACAGGAGCACCTTAATTCATCTTTAGATGAAAGAGTTTCTTCATGAAAAATACCTTATTGTTTGCCGAATGTTTCTCATACAAGTCAGCCATAACCTTCGTCATGCTAGTGATTGTCTTCTCCTTTTCCACGTTGTGAGAAACGTTATTTGATAGCGGCAATCGAATGACTCCCAGAACCTATCTGTCAAGGAGATTCTACTCTGCATCATTCATCTTCTCTGACTTCGAACTCAGTTGTTGATGAATCTTTCTTCTGTATAAATAATCTTCAATCAGCATTCTCCAAAATGCAAAATATGTACCATCATATTTCCTAATATCGCGTCGAACCATCTTCGCATCTCATCATTTTTTGAATAGCAACACAACCTTGCTCTAATACAAGTTGTTATGAAATTTACAAGCTTAATTTCCTTATCACCTGATTTGTACTAAATGATTCTTGAGGAGAGGTGATTAGATGAGATATAGTGACAATCGTCTTATTCTACAGATGGTTGCCAACCTATCTGAGGCCTATAGAGGCATTGGAACTGTTCTTCGTCAGAGTAATCCTCTCCCGAAGTTATATCAAGTCTGCTCCATGCTTACTTTGGAAGAAGCTGGTTTGACTAAAAAGGTGTCTACGAGTACAGGGAGGTTGAACAAGAGATGGAAGGCGTAGCTTTGATTGCTCAAGTTGCCCTCTCATGGTTGAATGTGAAAAAGAATTGCTTTTGTAATCTCGTGGCCATGATGACGACCTCCACAAATTCTCTGAGTTTTGTTGATAATTTGGGTCAAAACCGTGCTCATGGTGGTGGAAACAATAATCATAAAAATAATGAGAAAAATTGTGGCAGCAAACACGGTGGTCGAGCGGTGTAGCGGTGATGAGTCCCACCCAACAATGGGCACCCAATGGTCGACCTTGGACCACCTGGTGATGGGCCTGGACCAGTGGGCAGTGGCCTAACAGCCACTGGTATCCGCCATCTTCAGCCCCAGGCGGTTGGGCTACCCACAACCTTCCAAGCCCAATTCTGCCTGGCCCAGCAGTCACTGATCAGCAGGCTACCGACAATCTTTTGGGCCGAGGCAGCAAGTCGGTGTGCTTGGGCCCCGGACTCCTCAGGCCTATTATATCGCAGGCCCCACCCCGACCGACATTGAGGCTGCGATGCACACTCTTGGATTAAATCTGTAAGAAAAAAATTAGTACATGGACACTGGTGCAACCGCTCACATGACGTCCGATCAATGTACTCTCTCATTTTATTCCAATTTGAGCACTAATCATAGAATAATTATTGGTAATGGTAATTCACTTCCGATTCGTGGTTATGGTCGTAAAATTTTGAATCATCCTCATCCACCTCTTATCTTGAAAAATACCATTCATGCTCCTAAATTGATTAAAACTTTGGTGTCTATCCGTAAATTCACCACTGATAATTCTGTGTCTATTTAATTTGATTCGTTTGGGTTTTCTTTGAAAGATTTCAAGACGGGGAGTCCTCTCATGAGGTATGATAGTACGGGGGATCTTTATTGTATCACGCTGTGGTCAAGTTACTCGAGTCAAGCCTTGCCATCAACCTATGCAACCCTTGCTCCTTTCTTATGGCATGCTCATCTCGGTCATCCGGGTCGTCTATTTTTTCTTCATTAAATAAAAATAATTCTATTTATTGTAAGGGTACGCATAGTACTTTGAATTGTCAATCTTGTTCGTTAGGAAAAAGTGTTAGGTTGCCATTTATAGACTCTATTCTCATACTTTAATGTCATTTGATATTATTCATAGCGTATGGACATCTCATGTTCTCAGTTCTTTGGGTCATCGTTATTATGTTCTATTTTTGGATGATTATTCTAATTTTTATGAACTTTTCGGATAGCGAAAAATCTCAAGTTTTTTCCACTTTCTTACAATTTAGAGCATTCATTAGAACCCAATTCGAACGGAAAATAAAAAATATTCATATGATAATGAAAAAGAGTGTGATAATGGGGTGTTTCGAAAATTTTGTGCTAATAATGGAATCAATTTGTATTTTTCTTGCCCTCATACATCTTCACAAAATGGGAAAGTCGAACGCAAAATTCGCATCATTAATAACATTGTTTGAACATTATTGATTCATGCTTACGTACCCCCTTCATTTTGGCATCATGCTCTACAAATGACTACCTATCTTCTTAACATTCTTCCTATCAAACGTTTTACGTATTCGTCTCCTCTTTAAATTTTATATAATAAGACTCCTTCGTTTTCACATCTTAGGGTCTTTGGGTGCTTATGTTATCCGTTGTTTTCATCCACCACAATTAATAAACTCCAGGCTCATTCTACTCCTTGTGTGTTTTTTAGATATTTGTCTAATCATCGTGATTACCAATATTTTGATTTATCGTATAATAAATCATCATTAGTTGTCATGTTATTTTCTATGAGTCCCAATTTCCATTTGCTAAAGTATGTAGTCTCGTGCCTAGTTCGTATAATTTTTTGGATGACGGTATCTCCCTGTATATTATCCACCATTTATCAGACATGTCTCGCACCCAAAATCCACCAGCGGGCCCACTACCTACTAGTCCTCCTGTCACAACATCACTCATGTTTTGGGTTTAGCAACTGGGCCATCGATCCTACGATTACGGCCCGGATTTCTATTCGGTTAATGGGTCGATCATGCCCATTCCGCCTTCGATGGCGATTCCATTTCTGCGTGCTAGGCGTGATGCATTGCGATTAACCGTCCGTCACCAGTCCAGTAAATTCCCAAAATTTGTCTAATTCTCCCCCGAGTCATAGACCGGTCACTCGTAGTCAACGGGCTATTTTTAAACCAAAAATATATTTTAATTTTAATTCTAATGTTCTTAAATCACTTCTACCCCATAACCATGTATCTGCTTTAAATGACCTGAATTGAACAATTGTTATGACCGGTGAATATAATGCTTTATTGATAATAAGACGTGGGAGTTGTTGCCTCGTCTATCTGGTGTGTATTTTATTACTTTATCTATGTGGATTTTTGCTCATAAGGACAAGGCTGACGGTTCTTTTGCGAGGCACAAGTCACGTCTTGTATGTGATGGTAAGACTCAACATGTTGGTGTGGATTGTGGTGAGATATTTAGTCTGGTGGTCAAGCTGGCTACCATTCGCATTATGCTCAGCTTGGCTCTTTCGAAAGCATGACACATTCATCCGTTGGATGTGAAGAATGCTTTCTTACATTGTGATCTCAAGGAGACAGTCTATATGCATCAGCCCTTGGGGTTTAGGGATCCTAAATATCCTCATCATGTTTTTTTGTTGAATAATTCCTTATATGGGCTTAACCAGTCCCCACGGGCTTGGTATAAGAGGTTTGCATACTATGCATTGACTATTGGATTCTCTCATAGCAGGTTTGATAATTCATTGTTCATTTATCGTTGTGGTTCTTCCTTGGCTTATATAATGTTATATGTGGATGATATTATCTTGACTGCCTCTTCTTATGTATTATGTCAGTTTATCATGACAATGCTTAGTTCTGAATTTGCTATGAAAGACTTGGGGGCCTTGAGTTACTTTTTGGGGATTGATGTCACTCGTCATGCAGGTGAGTTGTTCTTATTACAAAGGAAGTATGCCACTAAGATCATTGAGAAGGTTGGGATGTCATCCTGTAAGTCTACTTCCACTCCAGTTGATACTAAACACAAATTGGGTGTTGCGGCTGGCTCCCTGTATGAGGATTTGACTCGCTATCGCAGTCTTTGTAAGTCTAATTTAGGTACGGTTTTAGAGTCTGTTTTAGGACGTCTTTTATGTGTTTTTAGTTGTTTTGTACTATGTTATGCATTTTGTTTCATGTTTTCAGGTCATAAGCGGTTCAGAATAAATATGGCGAATTTAAGAAGAAATGAGCTGATTTGGAGGATAAAAATACATGATCAAGGCCCAAGAAATCAACCGTAGGAACCCCGAGAAGCAAGGAAGAAATCTGGCGAAATTCGGATGAAACACAGAGGAGCACCGCGGCGCAAGAGTGGAAGGACCGCGGCGCCGAAGGTCCAGAGGCTCCTGTAAGTTTTCGGCTGATTTAGTATCGCGGCGCCTGGCTGAAGGGTCGCGGTGCTGACGCGTATTTATTGTGGAAAAGGCCTAATTTTAAAAGGTCTAAAACAGGATTTGATGGATTTATAAGCCCTAGGGATTATACTACTGGAGATCATACTTTGGAGGCAGAGAACAGAGTCTAGAACACCATTAGAGACATCTACTGTTCAAGTTTTTCTTTTTCCTTACTTTACTTTAGTTTATGTTGAAGACAATTAGTTTCCTAGCATGACAATGTCTATGAGCTAATTTCTTTATTAGGGTTTTCCATCGAATCAACTTGAAACTCTTTTCATAAGTTAATGCATTGTTAGTGATTTCTTCTTCATCTTTTTAAGATCTATTCATTTTGTATTGATTGTTTGATAATTAACTGGCCATTAATTGTCATAACTTATATGATTTCGAATTAAGATCTAAGAAGGGAGATTTAAATATGCTATAGTTGATTAGACATAGGTTAAAATCGCGAACGAAAGTACCCCGATACTTGTGTAGTGTTTAAGGTTATTGTTCTTAATCCTCCTATGTGGTAAAATCTATCATAGAAATATAGAAGATTTCGGTATAAGGTTGAGTTTTTATATATTCTAACCGGAATATAGAATATCTTAGTTAACCTGCCATCATAATAAGAAGAAGAATCATTAGTCTTGCATTCACAAGTGAAAGAGTTGATAGTTGAGGAGATTGAAAACCCTAATTTCCTTTATAACCGTTTAAACCCAAAGTATTATCATCCTAGTTTATTTCCCGCACTTTACTTTAGTTGTAGTTATTAGTAAAAATCCAAACACAATTACGGTTACCAAATGAAACCAAATCTTAGATAATCGGTAATTGCTAAACCAGTCTCTGAGGACGATAACTCGGTCTTACAGATCTTTATTACTTTATGTGATACGTACACTTGCGTAAGCACATAAAAATATCACAAACAAGTTTTTGGCGTCGTTGTCGGGGACTGGCGTATTATCAATATAGAATTATCTAATCTTATTTCTAATTTGGTTTTTATTTTTTTATTTTACTTTTCTTTCAGAACACATTATTGCCTTGATCTGTTGGTATTATTTTTTATCAATTTCAGGGATCTTTGTTAATGTGAAGCAGAAGAAGAGCAAACACAGTTGTCCCTCTAAACTCTGAGATTGAAAAAGCTTATAAACATAATAGGAGAAGTAAAAGAATTACAGATTCACTATCAATGGCAAATCAATAGAACCCGAATGGGTTGAATGAAGAGGTGCCAGAATTTGTGCAGGCACAAGCTCAGAATCTCGCTGCAAGGAGTTTACGAGATTACATATTTCCAATTATAACTGGCGTGCAAACATGCATAAGGATACCAACTGTGGAAGCCAACAACTTCGAAATCAAGACAGCAATTCTGCACATGGTTTAGAGCACGGTCCAGTTTGGGGGGTTACCATCCGATATGCATTTGGCCAACTTCCTGGAGCTGTGTGTTATATTTAAATATAATGGTGTTACTGATGACGCCATTAGATTGAGGCTATTTCCATTCTCACTCAGGGATCGAGCCAAGAGCTGGTTGAACTTCTTGCAGGCAAACTCTATCACTGCATGGCAAGACTTGGCTCAGAAGTTTCTTGTCAAATTTCCCTCCATCAAAGGCAGCAAAACTCAGAGGAGAGTTGAATAACTTCTATCAGCTTGATGGAGAATATTTACGAGGCATGGGAGAGATACAAATATCTTCAGAGAAAGTGCCCGCATCATGGAATTGAAAAGTGGATGCTGGTCCACATCTTCTACAATGGGTTGTGTGGTACTACTCGTACCATTATTGATGTTGTTGTAGGGGGAACTTTCATGAGCAATAGTTCCAATGCGGCACATGATTTATTAGAAGGCATGGCCACCAACAACCATCAGTGGTCAGATGAGAGAGCAGCAAACAACAGGAAGGTGGCTGGAGTCCATGAGTTAGACGCGATTACTGCACTTACAGCTCAAGTGGCTTCATTGACAAAGCAGTTGCATCAAAACACCATGACAACCAATGTGGTGCAGACACCAGCAGGGTGTGAGATTTGTGGGGGACCACATACATTTGATAAATGCACAGCTGTGGATCCCAATAATATTCCTATAGAGCAAGCTCAGTGTCAAGCAGTGGGGAATTTTCAGAGGCCTTACATCAATCCTTACTCTAACACTTATAATTCAGGGAGGAGAAATTACCCTAACTTTTCATAGAGAAATGACCAAGGTCAGCAGCCGCAGAATCAGGCCTCATCTTCTCAGCAGTTTAAACCACCATCTCCACAAGAGAAACCTGATGAGTTGAGAGCCGCATTATTAACCCTTACCGACTCCCAGACTCAATTTATGACAGAGACAATATCCTCTATTAGGAACTTGAAGACGCAAGTGGGGTAGTTGGCAAGCATGTTGAACAACCGACCTCAGGGGAATCTGCCTAGCAACACAGAGGTGAACCCAAAGGAGTAGTGACAGGCAATCACCTTGAGGAGTGGTAAACAAATGGAGCAGGTTGCACCCCAACCACAGGTTGAGAAGGAGAATGAGTTGGAGAAGACAGGTGGTTCAGATAAAGAGGGTTTTACTGATGACCGCCCTATTTCAGAGAAGGCTCCACTAGTAGCTGTGAGGGAATATCAAGACAGAATTTTCTACCCTCAAAGACTTCAGCAGAAATCCCTTGACAAGCAGTTTTCGAAGTTCTTAGAGGTGTTCAAAAAGCTTCACATAAATATCCCTTTTATTGAGGCTTTTGAGCAAATGTATATATATGTCAAGTTCAAGAAATATATCCTCTTTAAAAAGAGGAAACTTGCAAAGTACGAGACGGTGACATTGACAGAGGAGTGCAGTGCAATCTTGCAGAAGAAATTTCCCCAAAAGTTGAGAGATCCATGGAGTTTCACTATACTTTGCACTATAGGGAATGTGACATATAATCGGGCTTTGTGTGATTTGGGAGCCAACATAAATCTAATGCCCCGTTCTGTGTTTCAAAGACTTGGGTTGAGGAAAGCAAAGCCGATAACAGTCAACTTGCAGCTAGTAGATCGCTCAATCATACATCCCCGAGGCATCATTGAAGATGTATTGGTGAAAGTGGGTAAATTCATCTTTCCTGCTGACTTCATCATTCTTGATATGAAGGAGGATGCTGAAGTGCCCATTATCCTTGGAAGACCTTTCCTAGCCACAGGAAGAGCCCTCATTGATGTGGAAAACAAAAGAGAATTAAATCTCCGAGTTCAGAATGAGGAAGTGATCTTCACCATCTTCAGGCCACCAACTGAGCCACAAGCCAGTGACAAGTGTTTTGATGTTGGGATAGTTGAAAATTTTGTTTCTCAGGAAAGCTTCAAGGGTGCTGACGCTCTTGGGGCCATCTTAAAACATGATGGTAAGGTGAATTATGCAAAAGGGGTGAACCCCTCTGAACCTGGCTCTGTGAAGAATAAAAGAAAAGGGAGAAATAGGAAGAGAACAATCATGAAGTGGATTTCTTTGCGGGTACTCTACCCTATGAGCGAACAAAGAGAATCAAGGCCCGCTAAATGACGTTAAAGACAAATACATTGTGAGGTAACCCAATGTTTTAATTTATGTTATTTCATTTTTGTTTTATTGTGTTTTATTTTTGTTCTTGAACAGTCTCAAGTCTTGTGTCTTTTGTGTGTTTTTTTATGGCAGGTGAATTAGGGACTAACTCCGAGGGAAAAAGTTTTAAAATGCTGAAATTCGGAAAAGTTTTGTAAGAGTCGCGGCGCCAAGGGTTCAGATTTGTGTCGCTACGTCGAATTTCAGCAATTAAAAAGCCCTTAGTCATTCACTTTCTCCTCACAATTACAAAACCCTCCTCCCCTTCCAAAATTCTGAAACCCAACCTCCAAAATTCTTCCTTTCTCCCACAAATATTACACAAACCAAGCAAATCTACCTAAATCCTTCTCAACATTTCACTAAACTCCATCAAGTATGCTAATACACCACAAGAAGATTCTCCCAAAAGGTAATTATTTAAGTCTTCTTTGTATTTGATTGAGAAGTAGCTTAAGCTTGACATCTGAAGTTGGCAATAGTGTGTGCTTGTGAGAAATTGTTATTAGGGTAAGATTGTTGGTTTGTTTGTGATTAATTGCTGTGTTGGAGGATATTGTGTGGTTGTTGGGTGTTGTTGTGCGTTTGGTATTGTTGATTTTTGTGGTTAATTGTTGGGTGTTGTTGATTGTTGGGTAGTAGCAGACTATTGTTGGTAGTAAAATTGAAACAAGACCCAGTTAAATTCCCCCAAAAATTCCTCCAAAAGAAAAATGGCCTCTAGAAGACGTAGTAACAGAACCTCTTCCTCTACACCTGCGCCAGAGTATGACATATCCCGTTTCATAAATAAAAATGTCGAGGATAGATATAATAGTATATGTGCTAGGGCATTGATTCCATAGAGAGGAATGGAGTATAGGATCATACCCTTTGGAGATGATGAATATGAGCATATTAGGGCTAGGATTGCTGAAAATGGTTGGGGTTTGTTTGTTTATCAGAGGGCTACTCTGAAGCCCAATACCAGCATAGTGAGAGAGTCTTATGCTAACTACCCGGAGCAGGAAGATGGTCGTTATTTTGTGAGAGGGTGTTATGTGTCAGTTAGTTCTGAGAAGGTAAATGTTATATTTGGGACTCTTGATATTGAATATGAAGGTTATAATCCAAACAACTTCAGGAGTTGGTGTAGTAATGCTGATTGGATAGATTGGGATAGAGTTGTTGAGTCACTGTGCTATCTAGGAGCATAATTTCATCTATCACGCAACCAATTCAGAGGACTAGCCAGATGTCAATTCAATAGGATAGCCAAACATGACTATATTTTGTAAGTGCTCGTTTGATTCCATCCACTCATTTTTCTAATATCCCTACAGACAGGATCAAGCTAGTGTATGGCATCATGACTGGCAAGGACGTTGATATTGGTGTCGAGATAGCCAATAGTATAGCAGGGATTAGTAGGCTGACTACTACAAGTGGATTGGGACATGGCTCATTCATCACTACTTTATGCGCTAAGCATGGAGTCCCCACATTCGCCACAGATGTCCTTGATAAGATTCAGTCATCCCTGACTCGCAGCCTCGTGCATTCCTACCCAGACCTAGTACCAGTGGACTATGCACCTTCTATTGAAGAGGGCGTACAACGCCCACCCAGACGCAGATAGAGAGTAGTAGATGAGGAGCCAGAGGTTGTGGGGATGTATGAGCCCGGAGAGAGCAGTCAGCCAACTCCCTTGGAGATTAAGCCACCAGTATCAATAATGGATATGCTGCTCCAAAATCAGCAATACATTATCCAGCAGAACCAGTACCTCATACAAACTGAGCAATAAAGGAACACATACGGGCAACAAAGGCATAAGTATGAGGTCACGAGCGTCAGCCAAATAAATGTTTTTATGCAGCGCTGGTCTGTGGATGATGCCCCCAATGAGCAATATTTGGGATACCCGCCAATATATCAATCGCCTTATCAACAACCGACACGGCCATTCTTAGTCGCTTCATTGTGTTTGTAAGTCTTCATACCTTTTCTTTACTTTTCACATTGGGGACAATGTGTTAAATAAGTTTGGGGAGATTTTATTGTTTTGTGCAATTTTTGTTATTGTTTTGAGTTAGGAAGTCTTTTAAATTGATTATGTGTAGTTGTTGTTATTGTTTGTGTCTTTGTTTTTAGTGTTTTGTGTCAAGTGAATCAAGTTAAAAACTTTGTGCCAATGAGATTGAGTGAATGCCTGTAATAAAATTAGAGGAACTTGATAGTCATGAAATGCATAATCTGTGTGCTTGAGTTAGATCTCTGTTGAGTTTGTCTTCTGTTATTAATAAAAATTAAAACTCGTTCATAACTATTGACTCTCTTGTACCAAATTAATTAGTTTATGCATAAGTGAACTTGGTTTGAGAAAAGAAGGTGGAAAATTTTAGAACTTGCTTGCTTGCTACTTGAGACGAAATCCTAGATAATGCATGCTTAGGAAAATGATTTATGTCATCTTTGGACCGTTTGAGCCTTTCAAGCCACCCTTGATTACATTAATCCATAGTCACCCCTTTTGAGCCTGAATGAACCCTTCTTTGTTGATCAACACCTATCCCTGAGCCTATTTGAAACACTTCACTATTTATCCTTCCCTTGAATTACCATAAGTATAGAAGCATATAAGTTTGGGGGTTGAATTTTAGTGAATGATATTGTGAATTGGTTTTTATCAATAAGAAAGTGTAACAGATTGAGAAGAAAAGAAAATATATATATATATATATATAAACTACACACCCCTTGTACATACAAAAAAAAATAAGTTTGGGGGTGTTGTAATTAAAAAATGGAAATTCTCAATCTAGAAAAGAAGAAAAAAATGGGGGATTGTGGTGCATTATAAGTGAAAACAAGTGTGGATTGGTTGGTTCTATGCTTATGGTGATTGTGAATCTAAATGATATTTTATCTGCCCATGTCTAAGCCTAACAATACAACCAAATAAAAGTCCTAATAATTTTTAAGTATGCATGTCTACATTAGTGAAGAGTTAGCAAGTTAAGAAAGCTATAGAACTTTGGCCTGATGAACTGTTGGAAAGAGTTCATTGATGTATAAACTGATATTGAATGCATGTTGAGTCAATAATCATATTTGAGTGATCATATGCCCTAATAACCTTAAGCAAGCTTGATGAATATCTGACTTGAAATTCTAGAGAGCAAATTAATGATTAGAATGTTCTGAAATTATAATGAATGTGTTCATGATCTTCGAGGTAGATATATTGTAATTAACTTGATTCATGTTTAGAGTTTTTAAAGGGTCTAGAGTTCTTTACTCGAGGGCGAGTAAAATTTAAGTTTGCATGTATTTGTAAGTCTAATTTAGGTACGGTTTTAGAGTTTGTTTTAGGACGTCTTTTGTGTGTTTTTAGTTGTTTTCTACTATGTTATGCGTTTTGTTTCGTGTTTTCAGATCATAAGCGATTCAGAATGAATATGGAGAATTTAAGAAGAAATGAGCTGATTTGGAGGATAAAAATGCATGATCAAGACCCAAGCAATCAACCGGAGGAACCCCGAGAAGCATGGAAGAAATCTGGCGAAATCCAGACAAAACATAGAGGAGCGCCGCGGCGCAGTAGTGTAAGGGTCGTGGCGCTGAAGAGTCGCGGCCGAAGAATGAAGAGCCAAGGACCTGGAATTATTACCATCGACGGCGCCGCGGCGCCAACCAGCAGAGCCACGGCGCCTAAAGTCCAGAGGCTCCTGTAAGTTTTCGGCTGATTTAGCGTCGCGGCGCATGGCTGAAGGGTCGCGGAGCGGACACGTATTTTTGCGGAAAAGGCCGAATTTAAAAGAGCAAAAAGGTCCAAAATGGGATTTGATGGATTTATAATCCCTAGGGATTATTCTACTGAAGATCATACTTTGGAGGCAGAGAACGGAGGTTAGAACACCATTAGAGACATCTACTCTTCAAGTTCTTTTCTTTTTCCTTACTTTAATTTAGTTTATGTTGAAGACAATTAGTTTCTTAGCATGACAATGTCTATGAGCTAATTTCTTTATTAGGGTTTTTCATCGAATAAGAAACACTGACGGTTCAAATATCACGTTCACCGTGCAGTAAGTCCGATGGTATTCAACTATGGAAGGTTCAAAGTTGAAGCTACCTCTCCAGATGCAACATTGGTCTGCTGAAAGATTGCTGGAAAGACACCTTGTGAGTGCACCAAAATCTCTTTCAAGAGGGGATTATTGGAAATTTACTAATGTGGAATTAAGTTTATCCCATTATTAATGACTTGAACAATTGGGGCTCCGCACGTCGGAAATGTCGTTTCCAAACACGTGCACTCGTAGTGTCAAGTATCATAAATTTCATTAATGAAAGAGATATTGGTGCATTATTAAAGTATTTGAAACATAAAATGATGTACGGTTATTAGCAAAATGACATGTATTCCACGTTGGTAAATAAAGAAAGAAGTGTGTGAAGTGTAAGATGAAACGAGTCAGAAAGGGTCGCGGCGGCAACCCGTCGGAGCTGCGGCGTCTGAGGCGCGGCGCCTCCAAGCCAGTGCCGCAACGCTAATTGGTCAGTTGCTCACTGGAGCTGCGACGCTAATTCTGCAGCGCCGCGACGCTTCTAAGGTAGTGACTGTGCGACGGAAGTCCAAAAGTTTAGCTGATTATGGAGACGTTTTAGAGCATTAACATGTTCGTTTTTCTCCATAAATCAGTCATTATTTGGCTGCATTATGATGCGCGATTTATGCACACACTAAACGCAAGTGCACGTATCGTGACAAGTAATATAGTCTAGGTAAGACCGAATATCGTCCTCAGGGACTGGTTTTCAAGTACCGATTATCTATGCTTTAGTTTCTATTAGGTTAACGTTAATTTAGTTGGAATTCTAAACTAATAATGCAGGAAATAAACTATTTATGAAAATACTTTGATTTAAATCAGTTATGATGGAGAATTAGGGCTTCCAAGATCATCAATTATCCACTCTATTCAATCCTTAATACAATTAGACTGACTTCTTCTTCTACGTTAAGATAGCAGGTTAACTAGACCGTTTTATACTCATGTTAAGGTAATATAAACACTCAACCCCAATGTAGAACCCTTCTATCTTTCGATGACAACATTGACTACAAAGGAGGATTAAGAGCAATAACCTATTAAGCTACACAAGTATCGGGGTACTTTCGTCCACGATTTAAACCTATGTTTATTCAACTATAGCATATTCACAATCTCCCCTTTCGGATTTCGATTAGAACTCATGTAAGTGATGATAACTAGTGATCAATTAATTATCAAGCAATCAAAGCAACTATTGAATAAATCTTAAACAAGTGAAGAAGAAATCAAACTAATATATTAATTCATGAATAGAGTTTCAAGTGAATCACAAGGAAATCCCTAATAAAGTAATTAGCTCCTAGCCATAGTCACACTAAGAACTAATACAATCTCCATACATGAACTGAAATAAACAAACAAAAAGAAAAGAAAAGAAAATACTTGAACTAGGTCTCAAATCTTCGCCTCCTAGAGTGGTGTTGTATGTACAATGGATGGAATTCCAAATCTGACCTAAAAAGGTCATTTTTATAACCTCAAAAACGTCCAACAGCATTTCCTTCTTGGCCTTGGCCCATTCCTATTCGGATTTGGCTGATTTCCCGCCTCGGCGCCGCGGCCCTGCAATCGGCGCCGCGGCTCTCTGTTCTTTGGGCGCCGTGGCACTCTGCTGCTGCTGGTTGGTGGTGTCGTGGCGCCGCCCTGTTTCTCGCCTGGGTTGCCAACTTTTTAGCTTTTTGAGCTCTGGAACCTCTGTTTATGCCCTCTTTTCGCTCATTTTCACCAATGTGCCACTTTAAACCATTATGACTCAAAAGAAAGAAAATATATCCTAAGACGACACATATTTGTATAAAAATGAGTAAAAGACTAACTAAAAATGACTCAAAAGGTGTATATAAAATACACCGATCAAATACCCCCAAACATAACCTTTGCTCGCCCTCGAGTAAAGATCAAAAGAAAGGAATAAAGACACGAAGGAAACAGAAAATAAAATGACTCAAAGACATTGATCACTTTACTGCATCATTGTTACTTAGAAAAGCATGAAGGTTAGTATAATAATATGCAGGAACATATAGCATGGATTTTTAGCATTCTAAACACATTAAGTCAGATATTTCGCAAATTCACTTTAATCATGCTCAATGGAAGTAAGAACACCTAACTCTGCATGTCAATTTCAAAATCCTATGGCATGTTTACTTGTTATTCTCCACTAATCATGGATACACACATTAGAGATCTTCAGGGCTTTTCAGGGTTGTAATGTAGGCTTAGGCAGGGGTAGGTAAAAATAGGCTTTTAGGCTCAACTTACGTACCATAAACTCTTTTTCTTTCAACTCTTCCCTTTTCTTTTGATTTTCTTTTTTTAACCTCATACCTATCTTTCCCCTCTTTTGTTTTGAGAGAATGAGGTGTATTGTGAATAGCAGGCACCCCCAAACTTAGGCTTTTGCCTATTTATTATTACTTTTTCATTGGGGTGCATCAAAATTGTTCACTCTCTTTTGTTTCTTTTCAACATTTTATATTCCAATTATCTCAATTTTTCACTTATGGCACAAATATGAAATTATAGGGTGTCAAAGAAAGGTCATATTTTTGGCTCAATAGGGCTGACTAGGGATACAATTTGAATGTCAGGGATAGGTAAAAATGGTAAGAAGTGGCTAACAAAAATATGCCTGATTCATCTCCCTAACATGTATATCCTAACTATTTCGTCTCAAATAGCAAACAAGCAAACACATAGGTTTTAATTACTAACAATGCATAAATCAAGCAAGATACCCAAATAGTTTGATTTCATAAATTTTTGGCATATCTAACCTAACTGTTCAGATGGTTGCTTCTAATTCCATTACATTATTCAACCTTATTTCACTAGGCGTTTCAAGTAACTACAGCATGCATGATCATAAAAAAAATTATGACTCAAAAATACTCAAAAACACACAAAACAAATCAAAAAGACTCAAAAACAATAAAACACCCCCCCCCCCAAACTTAAATCACACATTATCCCCAATGTGTGCAAGACTCAAAAATAAAAGAAAAATAGGACAACTTACAAACTTGGTTTAAAATGGTGGCGGTAGCGGCGGATAATGCATGGACCACTGGTTGAACAAGGAACTCATCTCATCAAATCGCAGGTTCAACTGTTGTTGCTCCTGCCTTATTTCTTGTTGTCCTTGTCTCAGGTCCTGTTGACCTTGTATCATTGTGTCGAAACTCTGCATCATCTTTCGCTGGTTCATGAGCAACTGCTCCATCATGGGCACCGGAGGTTCCAATTTCACGGGCTGCTGGCGGCTGCTACTTGCCTCATGTTGGGCCTCTGTCTCAGGCTCATTTTCATCCATGGCAGCCTCTGCTGCTGCTGCTGCTTCTGGTGTTGGTCTCCTTCTCGTTGCTGCTGGAGGGACTGGTTCTGGGAAGGCATGCACTATCCCATATGACACAGGAGGTTGACCCTTGTCATATGTATCAGTAGCTAGGGTTGGGACTCCATGTCTAGAACATAAACTGCAAATAAGTGATCCATGTCCCAACCCACCTGTAGTGACCAACCTACTGGTTTCGCTAATGTTCTGCAATATCTCCTTCCCAACATCAATCGTCTTCCCTTCCATAATTTCATATATCATTTTTATTCTATCTGCTGGCACTCTGGTGAAGTGCGTCGATGAAATCAAAGTGCATCGACGTATAACCAACCTCGTCGCTTGTTGAACTGACATCTGCTCAGTCCTCTTGATCCATTTCGTGCAATATCAAACTCAGCCCCATGGTAACATAATGTGATTGCGACGATATCCCAATCGATGTTGTTGACATCTCTAGACCATGTTCTGAAATAGCTTCGATCATCGCCTCTTTCTTCAACATCGGCTGTTCTTAATAGCTCATTCACAACTCCGGCTGTCACAGGCACATACTGTCCTCTCACAAAGCATTTACCATTTACCCTCTCCGGAAAGTTAGCATAAAATTCTTTCACCATTATGGTGTTCTGTGGTACTATTCTTTCCGGATTAACAAATCTCTTCCACCCCATAGCCTCTATCATTGCCCGAATAGACTCATAGACATCTCTGTCCTCAAATGACTCCCTTTGGTACTCCATTCCTCGCTCGGGTATCAAGGGTCTAGTACTAAGTTTGTAATATCTATCTTCTGTTTTTTGACTGACAAACCTAGTAGCGTCATATTGTGGAACGGATGTGGATGTAGAAGCTCTTTTTTTCTGGCAGACATTTTGAACAAATTTCAGCAGCGTTTCCTTTGTTTCAGTGATATTACCCAGCAACTATCAATCAAACCAATCAACACACAGCGTAATCAGCAACTACAACACCATTCAACCCCCAAACTTCACTCAAAGCATCGGTACAACACCCCACGATCACTACGTATAATCTTACCGCGAACTTTTCACACCAAACTTCGACACACCCCACACTATCCACCAATAAAGCACATCCCCAAACCTATTACCTCCCCTGATTGTTTGAAAATTTCAAGAAAAGTGATAAAAGTTACCTTGGACGGTGTTCTTCAAGATTTTTTTGTTCCTAGTGATGGATTGAGGCAATGGAATGAGGGTTGTTGTTTGAGATGGTTAAGGGTGCAAGGAATTTAAGTACTTTGGTTGTGATTGAGTTTAGTTTGTGGAAGATTTTGAGTAAGGGAGGTTGATTTCGTGGGTTTGGAGATAGGAAGGGTTTTGGGTTTTTGATTTGGAGAAGGGAAATCGGATTAGGGCTCCTTTAAATTTCAGTTTTTCCGTCTCGGCGCCACGGCCCTGCTATCGGCGCCGCGATGCCCAAACATATGCGACCCTCTGAACTTCCGGCGTCGTGGCGCTCTGATTTGGTGCCGCGCGAACTCGAGACGCCACGGACTTCGGCGCGCGGCACTCCCGGCGTTGTGGCGCCCAATTTCCTGCGCCTTCTGCATTCTCGGCGCCATGGCCCTCTGCAGGACGACGTGGCGCCCAATTTCCTACGCCTTCTGCATTCTCGGCGCCATGGCCCTCTGCAATGCGCTGTGTCACCGAGCCGATTTTCTCTTCTCTTCACGTTTTTGTCCTCCAATTTTTGGCCCTGTACCTGTCATCTAACAACACAAAACAAGAACCCAAGACCGTGAGACTGTTCAAAAAAATAAAAAAATAAAAACAAACTAAAGACAAAAATCAAACTAACATAATTAAAAACATTGGGTTGCCTCCCAACAAGCGCTGTCTTTAACGTCTTTTAGCCGGACGGAGTTAACCTTTACGAGTGCCCATTGGATCCTTCTGCGAACTGCTTGCAATCCGCATAGTTATTGTTACAGGTCTTACTTTTCCTACAACAATCTTTTCAACTAAGGGCTTCAGATATAAGATTATCCCCTAAGTAAACAAGGCATGCTTGTCTTCTAGGCTCTCTATAATGTAGGGATCAGTGAAACTCCCTACATCTCTCAACTTTTGGGGGTGCCCTTGAAGGTATGGACTTTCTATTTGGGGGTCAACAGTGACAGCTGGTGGTGTTTCTTCTGCAATAGGTGCAGGAAAAAGAATTTCCACAGAATCCAAAAAGATGAATAATTGGATCTCAGCAATCTTTTCCTTCTCTACACCAACTATCTCGCCAGATACCTCAATAGCTGGGTGTGGTTCAGGCTCCACAATTTGCTTACCACCTCCCATACTGATGTCGCTAGGCAGATTTGCTTGAGGTGTATTGCTCATCTTATCCATTAGTTGCCCTATGTGGGTCTCCAAATTTTTGAGGGACTCCCTTGTCTCAGCCATAAACTGAGTCTGGCACTTGGTGAGCCTGAGTATGCCTGTCTGCAACTCATCTAGATCTTCCTCTAGAACCTGTGGGTTAAGCTGCTGTTGATGACTCCACTGTCTCTGATAGTAGTAGTCCATGTGTCCTGAATTTTAATTTTTTTTTTAATTTTTTTTTTCGAATTTAACCTGCAAAATAAGAAAACAACAAAAGGTGATAAAAAGATGCTCGCAGAACAAGTTAGAAACTTGTTCTTGGAGCAACCAAATTAGAAATAAGAATAGATAAATTGATATTGAAAGTACGTCAGTCCCCGGAACGGCGCCAAAAACTTGATGCGCGATTTATGCACACACTAAACGCAAGTGCACGTATCGTGACAAGTAATATAGTCTAGGTAAGACCGAATATCGTCCTCAGGGACTGGTTTTCAAGTACCGATTATCTATGCTTTAGTTTCTATTTGATTAACGTTAATTAAGTTGGAATTCTAAACTAATAATGCATGAAATAAACTATTTATGAAAATACTTTAATTTAAATCAGTTATGATGGAGAATTAGCGCTTCCAAGATCATCAACTATCCACTATATTCAATCCTTAATACAATTAGACTGACTTCTTCTTCTACGTTAAGATAACAGGTTAACTAGATCGTGTTATTCTCCTGTTAAGGTAATATAAACACTCAACCCCAATGTATAACCCTTCTATCTTTCGATGACAAGATTGACTACAAAGGAGGATTAAGAGCAATAACCTAATAAGCTACACAAATATCGGGGTACTTTCGTCCACGATTTAAACCTATGTTTATTCAACTATAGCATATTCACACTATCCCCTTTCGGATTTCTATTAGAACTCATGTAAGTGATGATAACTAGTGATCAATTAATTATCAAGCAATCAAAGCAACTATTGAATAAATCTTAAACAAGTGAAGAAGAAATCAAACTAATATATTAATTCATGAATAGAGTTTCAAGTGAATCACAAGGAAATCCCTAATAAAGTAATTAGCTCCTAGCCATAGTCACGCTAAGAACTAATACAATCTTCATACATGAACTGAAATAAACAAACAAAAAGAAAAGAAAAGAAAATACTTGAACTAGGTCTCAAATCTTCGCCTCCTAGAGTGGTGTTGTATGTACAATGGATGGAATTCCAAATCTGACCTAAAAATGTCCTTTTTATAACCTCAAAAACGTCCAACAACTTTTCCTTCTTGGCCCTGGCCCATTCCTATTCAGATTTGGCTGATTTCCCGTCGTGGCTCTGCAATTGGCGTCACGGCGCTGAAACTCCTGCGGCTCTCTGTTCTTTGGGCGCCGTGGCGCTCTGCTGCTGCTGGTTGGTGGCGCCGCGGCACCGCCCTGTTTCTCGCCCGGGTTGTCAACTTTTTTGTTTTTTGAGCTTTGGAACCTCTGTTTCTGCCCTCTTTTCACTCTTTTTCACCAATGTGCCACTTTAAACCATTATGACTCAAAAAAAAGAAAATTTATCCTAAGACGACACATATTTGTACAAAAATGGGCAAAAGACTAACTAAAAATGACTCAAAAGGTGTATATAAAATACACCGATCACATTACTTGGTGGATTAAATGGCCATTACATGGCATTTAAATGGCTACTACATGGGTACTTGAAGAGTCCCCTCTTACACTACTATAAATTCAGGATTTGGCTCAATTGGAAAAAACACTTAGAAATTTTCTAAACTTCTTCCTCTCTAGCAACCTTCAAACACAAAGTTCTTCTCTAGAAACACTTGAGTTTCCTTTGCTCATTTGTTAGTTGTTGTTTTATCTTGGAATACTATTGCCCGTTAACGTAAAAAATATATATACGGGAAAATCTTATCTTAAAGACAGAGTGTCATCACTCGACTCAGCGAATTCTCAAAAAGCTTAAATTTGTTCTTGTTTTCAGTTTTGTAATCTTTGTAATATTTACTTACTTCCGTTCCTTTGCAATTGTTGTACTCACAGTTAGTGTCATCTACCTTTGCGGTAATCCGGTTCAGCACCAGTGCACTAAACATATCGAGATGGACATTCACTTTATTCGCGAAGAGGTAGCTCGTGGACAAGTACGTGTCTGTCATGTCCTTTGCAGGTATCAAATTGCAGATATCTTTACAAAGGGTCTTCCCTCGGTTATTTTTGAAGATTTTAGGGACAGTTTCAGCATTCGTAGGCCGCCCGCTATGACTGTGGGATATGTTAAATATACATAAGTATATATGTGTATACTTATCTATATTGGTCTCGGAATTATTGTAGCAAAGCCCACGGTTTTGGGCAGTTTTGGTAAATAAGGTGTTGTAATATTTTAGTATAAGTATTACCTTAATTAGTCTTGTACAGTTACCATAATTGTATAGTTAGTTTCCAAATAGAATAAGATTTTAGAAATAGAATTTTTTATTATGAAAATATGTAAATTGTATATAAATCTCTTTTATTAATGAAAATAAGAAAGGGGTTATTTCTTTTAGACATAATGGGAGGACTTTTTAATGGGGAAATAAGAGTTCTTAAATCCTATATTTGTAAAATGGCAAGGTTTGACATGTAAAATAAAGCTAATAAATTTTGTTGCTGTGGTATTCTTCAAAAGATGGGAAAGATGAATAAGTCAACTTTCCATTGATTCTACTTCTTCTCTATTTCATTATTGAGCTACTTACCTATAATTGATTCTCTGAATTCTTAAGTCATTTCTTTGTTTCTATTGGTAACTACCTATTCCCACCAACTTGGTTGACAGATGGAAAGAGTTGTTTCCTTCCAAACTCAAATATACTTATTTGTTTCACTATAATTGGCTCTGCTTACCGTTAAATTACAGAAACAAGATTATATGTGACGTCCATGATGGAGGGTTGGTAGAAGAAAAAAAAATTGATAGACTTCTAGATTGGCAAATATCTAAAGGAGTGTATATGAGTTATGACACCTTAGGTTATTGCTGTTCCCACATTGATAATGGCGTGTGTAGCTTAAGGAGTGAATCTGTGAGGTATGTTAGTCCAAAGCAGATAATATGTGTCAAAGGCTTGGGTTACGAAAACATCTTGTAGAGCGGTTGAATTATTTATCTAAGTTTAGACAATATAAAAGAATTTTCACACTATCATGTACGGTAATAATGTAGATAAATTTTCAGGGTAAGAAGGGGTAGAGAAAATGCCTCGAGCCAATGTTCGAATAATAGGCGCTACGGCGCTGAAGTAACCCATGCCATACTCCCAGGAAAAGATATATTCTTATTTATAATTAAGTTATAATTTTTCTCCCTTAAATGTTAATTATATTCTCCCTTGTTTGTCGATTGAAGAAAGCCTTATATGGCTTCAAACAAGTGAGAAAGACCCTTTCTATCTTATTAATCAGGCGCGCTAACTACAATCAAAAAACACATCTGCGAAGTCATGAGTTAACCCTACAAAATGAAATAGGGATTGAAAGAGTAAATATTCGCCCGCGAAAACTTTTTTATTGTGAAATTTAGGACAATGCAATAAATGATAAAATAATAATTTGGTATAATAATTCAAATTTTTATATTTCTATTTCGAAAACTAGAAAATTTTATGTGTCATATTCATTAATGATAAAGGGTAAAATAGAGATAAAAATTAATTATGTCTTAAAATTCTAAAACGATGAATAATTTGAGACGGAGGGAGTAGTTCAAAGTTCAAACCTCTAAAGAGAGCCAGAAGAGAAAGGAAGGGCAAAAGAATGGAAAGAAATAACACAAAATACTTTCCATTCGTGTGTGTGGTTAGGACAGAAAACAAGAGAACTTTGCAATATACATTACGTAAAAAAAGAAAGTGAAGGGGAAAATCTCCATTCCACATTCCTCTGCCTAACCAAAAACACTCACAAAATTGTGCATCTATATTTATTTATATGCACTCAATTTTTCTGCTTTCCAACTTCTATTTACCTTCTGAATAAATTCTTCAACTTTTCTTGTTAGCTCATCTTCTTCCTCATCGTCCCTCGTCTCGTCGTCGTTGTCGTTGTCATTGTCCTTTGCTGTCAAATTTTTACTAGTTGCTTCAATTGTATTTGCTAAACCATTGTTCTTGTCCAAGACAGAACAATTATTAATAACAAGTTTGTTGTTATTAATATCTGTGCTTGGTTTTGAGCTATTTACTAGTAGGATGACAATGATCAAATTGCAAAAAATGAAGGCAACAAAAGAATTAATGGAGTTTGCCTGATTGAACAACTCAAATGTTGAACTCAACATGGTTGCAAAACAACACAAACAGGTAACACAAAATTGTGATGGATTAGGCCCTTTTTAAAAGCATTTCTCTATTGACTTTCAAAAAGTGTGTCAACTAAGTGCTCGTTTGGTTGGGTTTTTGAATTTGTCAAAAGTACTTTTGGAAGACCAAAAGTATTTTGGCAAAAAATTGGAGTGTTTGGTTCAAAATCGAAAAAGTGATTTTGGCTTTCAAAAAAACTTTTTGCCTCTATTTTCAAAAGCTCAAATTTTAGGCTTTTGGAAGTAGAGGTTGTTTTTGACTATTTTTAAGCTAAAAACATTTTTTTTATTGACAACCAAACACTTAACAACTTTTTGATAAAAAACTCTACTTCTAAAAGTTCTTTTTAATAAGTTGTACCAAACAGACTAAACCTTTTTAGCACATATTGAGGAGGTGTGGTGTGAAAGCTAAGTTTATGATTATAAGTCTTCACTTTTACGTGTCCATTAAATTAAAAATATATGTTCATTTTTATTTATTCAATTTTAAAAATCAAGATAAAAGTTATCACTTAATTCTTAATTTACCTTTATTATTAGATGTTTGGCTTATCGAAAATCCCCCTAAATTATTAGTTTCATATAGAAAACAATTCAAAATGAGGATTGAGATGTATTGACGTTGTGTGGTATATCATTAATTCATGATTAAGTTAGAGTTCTACATTCCAAAGAAGTTCAATTCTTTAATGATAAATTGATAATGATGCCTATCATTCGTACAGAAAGTAGAAAACGAAAATATTCCAAGTTTGGTACTGTATAGCTCATATTGCTTGAAATTATTTCTGGATTTTGTGGCACCGTTCGGATTTCGAAAATCAAACTTTTTTATTTTAATTGTGAATTTGGAAACAATATCTTTATGTTTTTTGAATTTTTTTTTTCATATTTAAAAACTACGTAAGAAGTACTGAAAGTCAAAATAATTGATAGCTCAAAATATTTTTAAAAAAACATTAAAAAATCATTTGATTTTCAAAATTCAAATGATATCACATAAATCGGGATATCGTCAAGTAAATTGGGACGGAGTGAGTAATGAAGAGTTCCTTACAAAATTGTCCATCACAGTTACTATATAACAACTATTTGTTTCCTTCTAAATTATAGTACAAGTTTCATGTTTCATACAGCCAGGGCGCGGGAAACCGACCCGCGCCGCAAGGCTGCGTAAACCTCCTGTTGTCGCTCGCTTGGATTTGCACTCTGCTTGCTAGCCACTGGGGTTTACATTATGCGACGACTCACGTGCGACGCATGCGTCTTCTGTTTACCCTTACTGAAAGAAAGAAAACAAAAAAAAAAAAAGTCGCAAAAAAAAAAGTTTCATGTTTCATAGACTAGTTAAGGTCAACAAATTAACAATCATACAATTTATTGACTTTGATAACATATTCCCAATTTTTCTGCCCTCCAACCCCGGTTGATCTCCTCAATTCATTCACATTTGGAAAAGTTCGGTTCTTAGTAGCAATCGGCAACCTTTTTCTTTTTTACTTTACATAGCTTTTCGTCTCCTTGATAGCTGAAAAATCTTCATGAAAGTATATATGTCCTAGAGACAATCATTTTAGGGACAAATATACTTGAATACATTCACATTATTAATAAGATTAATATATTTATGACATTTGTGATTATTAAATTATTATTTGATTATTTGTAATTATTCATTAATGCGCATCCCTTGAGCTTACGTTGTCATTGATAGAGTGAGATATTAATGATAGAGCGTAACTCTTAAAGTAGTCTCGACTAATGATCATCTAGAATGGGATATCATATGCAATAAGTCGACATGTGGTCTGCATCACATTCTTAGATAATGTAGTATGTCTCACTTGCTACTACTAATGGTTACTAGTGATTGACACATGTATACTTTTAGAAAATATTGGTATGCCCTGCTGATAAACTATTTGTTATGCATGTCTAGAGTGTTATCAACATGTGGGAGATAAAGGTCCTTTGACTTGAGGTCAATACGTACCTTGTTTACGGAGTAAATGTACTTTGACTCTGTCCTAAGATTAAATTCCTTATAGGATAAGATACGGCTTGTGTTGGGTACATTGCGATGTAAATTAAGGTGATAGTTGAGCCAAGAATAAGATTCATTCCTCGATTAGATATTCGAGAGAACACTCAACTTCTCGGTGATATTAGGTTGACCAAGGCATTTGCCAATGCAAGAGACATATTTAGAATATGGTCTAGTTGTCGACTAATATAGATGAGATAAAATGATCAAGCCATTAGGATAGACACATAACAAATCCTAAGCTTGATCAAGTGTGTTGCAAATGAAAGGAATTTGTCATCTCACATAAAGGTTATGTTTACTGGAGTCATGTAAATGTACTTCACATATTGAGTTCGTCATATGACGCAGTCTAGGAGTTCCGTATGGACCTTAATTTGATTAGTGTCGATGTGTGAAGGACTAAAGGGTCACACTATGTCGATTGTCTTTTCGGTCTAAGGGTATATTGAGAGAATATTAAATATTTGATTTAGGATCGAGATATTTAAATTAATAATAAATTATGGGATAATTTTCATTTGATGGAAATTATTTAATTAAGTCAAAATTAGATTTTGGATTTAAATTAAAACGTACTGAATATTAAATTATGGGACGTGAAGGACCGCAGCGCCTACCAGGACTGAGCCACGGCGCTGGTCACGCCGACCCGACAGTAGGCCCAGTCTGGCTGGCCCACTGCACAACGGGATTTGGATCAGGCTTAGAGCCCAACCCTAATCCGAAAATTAAACTAAAACCTTCTTATATAAACAACACTTAACCCCCATTATTTGGTTTACTGAATTCTTACTTTCTGAACTTAGAGTTTAGAAAAGGAAATCCTCTCGAACCTCTGCCAAGATTTTCTGGCTTTCCTGACAAAATAATATACCGAAGCAAGGCTTGCAATCGAAAGGACAGTTGTGTGTGCTCCCTATAGTAAAGACTTCAGAGAATATCAACTGTAAGTTATATGTTCATGTATTTACAGATTTCAATTGTAACGTAACCATACTAGACATAATTGTTGGGGTAAGTAAGTTGAATAAAATTTTAAACTTCTGTTGTGTATTACTTACGTGTTTTAGACCCAACGAGTTCCTTCAGTGGTATCAGAGCCCAGGTTAGTTCAATGATTACGTAACAATTGAAAGAGAATAATTTGGGTTAAAACGTAAAATTAGTTTAAACTGAATTAAAACATGGCTACTTGAAATCCTACACACCTTGACTGAACATTGACCTTTTTGTAATCACCCTAAATTATCAACTACGCTAAATCGAGGAAGTCATTCCGTTCTAACTCGAACTAAGCCTTGTGCAGAAACTGGTACATTGCGAACATGGTGCACGGCGAAGAACGGGTGTGAATGGATGATGGTCGATATATGCGTTATTGATATTGGTGGGTGATAATAAATGACTCGTGATCTGATCCCTAAATTAGATTTAGGGTTTGGACGATTTTTAGAAAATCAACCCAGAAATAGTTCTGACAGGACGTCAGCGACGCGACCCTACTGTAGGGCGCCACGACGCTTTCTAGGGTTTCAAGGTGGCGTCGCGGCTCTATGATGGAGCGCCGCGACACCGGTCACGGTAATAGGCATGGGCCGAAGCTCCAGTCCAAAATCGTGATTAAAAGCTTCGTTTTAAAATTCAGAACTTACTGGACCTAAAGCGTCGCGGCCCCTTAATGGAAAGCCGCGACTCTAATTCGCAAAATAGAAACCGAAAGGTTTCTGCCCTGCAAGCATCGCAACTCCTTAGAAGAGCACTGCGGTGGCGTCGCGACTCCATGGTGGAGCATCGCAGCGCTAATTTGATCTGGTGAAATGTTATCGCTTTGCGCCGCGACTTAAAGTTAGCGCCAGCCACCGCCTGTCTAGAAAGTTAAAATTTTAGTTTTCAGAATGTTAACCCATGATTATTATTATACAGTATATGCTATATTGTTTGTGTGTTAAATGATCGTCATTTAAAATACTATAATAGCGTCCGCAAATAATTATTTGGATAGGCGGTGCCCAATACATGTTTAACCGCTTAATATCATGTTTGAAGGCGGTACCTGTTACACCCCGTAAATTCGAGAAGAATAGGATAAGAACGTACGAAAGGAATTAAGATTTGAAAGTGAAAGATAAGTTGACAAACATATTTTGGGCAGATTTTGAGTCAACTTTGAAGTACTATATACCCCAAGTATTAAGAGTTTTTAAGGTGTTTAAAAAGCCTAGCATAAAGTTTGTTGAGTCTAGTTTACAACGCAACAAACCGTTCGCCGGTAGGACATCGGGGCAGAAAGGTATGAGCGTTAGAAGTTCCATGGGCTGACGCAGAGAAAAGGTATTCCAGTCAGGCGTCGCAGCGCCGCGGCTCTGTCTGCACCCAAGGCGGGATTTTTCCGCGAAAAGGGGAGAAAAACAGGGGATATTTTCGAAAAAAACCTATGGGAGGGTGACAAGTGTCCCTCCCATCTTTTTGACCAAGAAAGGGGTCCTATTTTAGGACCAAGTCTTGAAAGACTTGGTCATTTTATCTTAGAACCATCCTAAGAACCCCTCTCCTTTTTCTCTCCAGATATTTGTAGAAAACCTAGCCAGTGAAATTGTTGGAGCGGCGAGAAGAAGGCAAAGTGTTGGTAAACTTGTAGAAAGATCGCGTGGACGAGTTTGACGGGAAAGGAGTTGAAGAAAAAGGACTTTAGTGGGCTAATCCAAAAAGGTAAAAATTCCCTCTTCTCTTGGAAATAAATTACAATACTTGTTATAGTTGGTTTTGACCACGTGAATCATGTATTAAAGATTGATAAGTGTTATGGATATTGGAAGCCATTTGAAATTTGAAATACAAAGGAATCGATAGTTATAATTGTTGCATGTTATTTAAATGAAAGATTATAGTTGTTGAAGTTGGTTGCGACTATATGACATGCGAAGGCGACATTATGGATGAAAAAGATTTATTGTGGTTATACTTTGTAGTCGAAAATGACCGTTAGTATTGGACTGTTTATATGAATTGTGGGGCAGAATTGTATACGTCATGTAAGGCGTATAATCCCATTTGACTGATTAATGTGTTGAGCCTTAAATGTGGTGTGTTTGGTTATTGAATTCGGGCCTTGAAAAGGTGGGAAAGTATGTAGAAACAAAGGAAGTGCTGTCCAATTTTCCGTAGAATAAGGGACTTTTCAATTAGAATGTTCTACGTTGAAGCTAGAAGCTAATGGACGTATTATGGTCATTATAGGTTGACATACTACGTGCGGTATATTGGACTTGCGAGTGGATTGACCCGAAGAGGTATGTGGAACTTTCCTATCTCTTGAGCATGAATAATTGTACTTATATAGCACGGTAGACGTACAATACTTTGATATCCTTTACTTGTTTAAGAATGGCCAAGTTGGGCGAGTTAGGGGATTAACCCACTTCTTTAAAAGTATTAAGGATGTCTTAAGTTTTCAAAGTTAAGGGACTTGAAGTGTTTTAAGTATATGATACTTGTTTCGTTTTAAAAGTATAAGTCCCTTGGATATAGGAAAATGTAATTGACTAAGGTATAAGGTTAATATAACGACTTTATGAGAAGTTGGTTATATTAGCTTTATGGAAAGTTAAAAGGAGAGATTTACTCTAAGTAAAATAAGTAAGGACAAATGACTTAATTTATGAAAGGCAAATTGATTTTAAGGCATCAATTACCTAAAGTTTTAAAAGAAAATGAGTCACTTGATTTAGAAGCCAAATTATATTTCTAAAAGGTATTGTGACTTGTCTTGAAAAGTAGTTGTGACTTGATGCTATGGTTATTAGTATCTTGGAAGTTTTATATGAAAATGAGTCATTTTTAAAAGAGTAGAAGTATGTAGTACTTTGGGTTAAATTCCCGGATTCTTTTTATTAAGACATGTTAGTGCCTTAAGTAAACTAAAATGAGAATGTATATGAACAAGACTAATAAGAAGTTAGGGGATTTCTTAACTTGCTTCTATATTGTATGGTAAGCCGGTAGTGCTTATGTTATGTATGATAAGTCGGTAGTGCTTATGTTATGTATGATAGCCGTTTTCTGCTAGTGGTATATTATTCATTACGGGGTCATTCCCCGGGTTTGTGGCATTTGCATATTCCGTGGATTTGCTACCCATGATGCGAGGAATACCTCATGTGGATCCGTAAGGGCTTATGCGGGTGAAATAGTCCCATGCGGGGAGGATCAGTCCTATGCGAGGAATACCTCATGCGGGTCTACACGACCTATGCGAGGAATACCTCATGCGGGTCCACACGACCCTTGCGGGTGAAATAGTCCCAGGAGTAGGATTGCTTAATGATACTGTGGGCGGGTGGTCCTTCTTTGATCGTGAGCCTCCTATTTTATGTAGTAAGTATACTCTTATTTACTCTCATTGTTAGTAAGGCACAGTGTACTGTAATTTGATTATAATACATGTCTCCGGCTTTGTTTTAGACTTATGATGTAACTCTGATATTTTCGATTTACATACTTAGTACATATATTGTGTGACCCCTTCCTGCTGCGTTCATGCCGCATGTAGGGGTAGCGGTGGTGGATCCTCATTCTTAGGATCACCGATCAGTGTCGAGCTCCATTTCTCGGAGGCTTGTCTTTTAGTGCAGTTTTCCACGATGTTGTAGATATTATGTACATTCGTGGTATGGCGGGCCCTGTCCACACGCTTGTTATTCCTAAGTGCAGTAGTCACGATTGTGGTTTGGGTAAGAAACGAGTTATCTTGTTTACTTTTTGGTTATGTATATTTTAGGAAAGGCGGCCTTATCGGCTAGCCTGTGATGTTTATTGTCTAAACATGTTGATGTGTTCATTGCTATTCTCGATGTATACAGAAAGGGGTGTCAGTCGGGCACGATCGCGGCCGGTCGGTCGTGTGATTCCAATATGTGCTTAAACAATTTTGAGTGATGTTTGTAGCAGGTTAGAGTTGATCTTGATTAAAACCCTAAATTAAAAATGTTCCCCAAAATTTTAATACAAGTCTCATTTAAATGAATGAGTCGTCTGTTATAATTCATTGTAGTGCAAAATCTTTTTCGGTGAGATGAGTATTTATGCCCCAGCATTTGCTCTAAGTCTATGAGAACTCAATGTTACACCCCGAAATTCCAAGACATGTATATGTATATAGACGGGAGAACACAAGTCTTAAAAATTTGAACGAAAGAAAGAGTTGTAAATTCTAAGGAAAATCTTCCGAACCTCAGGAAGGAAAATTTATTCGTTAATGAGAATTGGATTCTCAAATTCGTTATTTAAGATTTTTAAGAGTTTATCGGAATCATGAAATTTTATTTTCAGAATTGGATACGTGGGGCCCACCCGAGAGATTTTACGTTTTTATGGGGCCCACGAGGTTTCCGATATTGTGATCAATTATGGAAATTTCGGGAAACAAAATATTATGGACCAATGGGAGGGCGACACGTGTCACCCTCCACATGAATTAAGTTGGACGAAATTGTATGGCTAAGTGTAGCCAATTTAGCTTGATAAAATGGACCAAGTTGAGGCTTGACATAATTGACCAATCTTGGTCATCCAATTGGTTCAATCCTAGCCCTTGATGGTGTTATATATACATACCACTACTAGTAGCAAGACAAGCTCCCAACACTTAGAAAAAATTTCAAGTCTTGTTCTTGCTCTTTAAGTGAGCTCTCGGCCATGAGGCCTTGTGGAAGAGAAATTTTGCAATTGTTGTTCATAATTCACAATACTTCAACCCAAGGTTCTTAAGGGTATTACAAGGATATCTCAATAGAAAAATCCCGGAAAAACTACGTTTTTACGTTAGTCGCAACATGAAAACCTAAGGGGGTTTTCATAGTTGGAGTTGGAACTTAAAGAGGAGTCCTTCATAAGCTTCTAAGGGCTGCTTGGAGTGGATTGGGGCGTCAAGAAGAGGAGCTAAAGTTGCTAAGGATCGACTTGAAGTCTTGGATTAGATTTGGGCTTATTAAGGTAATAGTCTTCATCTTACTATTGTAATTAAAGATTCCATGTTATGATAAGTTAGGAATGATCATGTGATATATATTATGAAGTTTGAAAATATTTGGATCATGTCGACATGTTAAAAACCGAAAATGGGCAAGTTAGCCATTTATGTTGTAATCAATTTGGTCGATAGTTACAATCGTCGCATGTTAAGAAAGAAAGGAATTGTAGTTGTTATAATTGTTATAGGGTATATAACATATTAGAATAACAACTTGGATTGAAAAAGGAATTGAAAAGAAATTAACATTGTTGTTGCATTGTAGCCGATAATGGCATTGAAATGTTGGACTATTTGGATATTAATTGTGGGGCAGAATTTTACACGTCCTGTTAGGCGTGTAATCTCCTTTGAATTACTGAATTGTTGAGCCTTAAATGTGGCATTTAGTTATTGATTTTCGGGCCTTGAAAAAGGTGGAAAAGTACGTAGAAACAAAGGAAGTGCTGCCCGATTTTTCGTAGAATTAGGAGTCCTTATACTTAGAAATATTCTACGTTGAAAGCTAGTAGTTGATGGACGTATTATGTTCATTATATTTTGACATTCTACGTGCGGCGTATTCAACTTGGCAAGTGGTCTAAGTCGAAGATGTATGTGAAACTTTCCCTATCTTCTTGAGCATGAGTTTTATAAATGTATAGTACGGTGGACGTACATAGTTAAAAATGAATCCGGGTTCATTTTGGTATCCTTGCCTTATTTTTGAAAAGTATATGTGACTTGATATTACATGGAAAGATTTCTTGTCTTGAAAAATATAGAATACTTGATTTGGAAAGTATTGATTACTTGAACTATTCTAAAGTTAAGAGACTTGAAGTATTTTGAAAGTTATGTAACTTGATTTGAAAGTATATGATACTTGGTTATAAAAAAAGAATAAGTCTCTTGGTTATAAAAAGAATGAATTTGTCTAAAACATAAAGAGTTATAACGGCTTTATGGGAAGTTAGTTATAACGGCTTTATGAAAGGTTAAAGATGTCTTAGTTTCTAAAGCATAAAGTTAGTATAACGACTTTATGGGAAGTTGGTTATAATAACTTTATGGAAAGTTTAAAAAATAGTTTACTCTAGTGATGTAAACAAATATAAATGACTTGAAATGAAGAAAGTCAAATTGATTTAAAGGCATCAATTGTTTAAAGTTTTAAAGTAAAAAGTTACTTGATTTAGAAGCCTAAATGTATTTCTAAAAGGTGTAGTGACTTGTTTTGAAATGTAGACAAGCCTTGATACTACGGGTGTTAGTATCTTGGGGATTTTATACGAGAAAGAGTCATTTTTGAAAGGATAAGGTACATAGTACTTTGGGTTTAATTCTCGGATTTTTAATGACATGTTAGTGCCTTAAGTAAAATAAAATGAGAGTGCATGTTAATTAAGACTAATAAGAAGTTAGGGGATTTCTTAACTTACTTATGATATTTATGATAAGTCGGTGGTTCTTATGTTATGTATGATAAGCCGGTGGTGCTTATGTTATGTATGATAAGCCGGTGGTGCTTATGTTATGTATGATAGCCGGTTGTGCTAGGTTATGTTATTCTTGCGGGGTAAACCCCCGGGTTACTACTTATTCCATGGATTTGATACCCATGATGCGAGTGCGGCGTTCGTACTCATTGCGGGTCCACCGGGCCTATGCGGGTGAAATAGTCTCATGCGAGGCGGATAACCTCATTGCGGGTCCACAAGACCTATGCGGGTGAAATAGTTCCATGAGTAGGATTGTTTAATGATGCTATGGGCGGGTGGCCCTAATTTGATCATGAGCCTCCTATTTTTATGCAGTAAAGTATACTCTTGTTTACTCTCATTATTAGTAAGGCACAGTGTATTGTTATTTTGGTCATCATACCTGTCTCCAGCTTTATTTTAGACTATATGATTTCATTCTGATATTTTGATTTCACATACTTGGTACGTTGTATCGACCTCCTTCGGGGTTGCGTTCATGCGCAGTAGAGTTATCTGAGTTCTTGATCCTCACTCTTAGGATCACTTTTCACTTTGCTGAGAAGCCATTACTCGGAGGCTTATCTTTGGTTCATCCACAGTATTGTCGGTTGTTGTACATTCGGGGTATGGCGGGGCCTGTCCGTCCACGATTGTTATGTCAAAACTCTTAGAGGTCTGTAGTCATATCTTGTGGGTCGGTTTGTAAAAAAAAAAAGAGGTAACTGCTTTTGACTTTACATTTATATCCAGGGAGGTAGCCTTATCGGCTAGCCTGTTATTTATTTCTTATTGAGTTTATGTATGTTTCGCTGATTTTCTCTGATGTGTACCTGTAAGGGTGCCCAGGCAGGGCACCAGTCGCGGGCCCGGGTTGGGTCGTGACACTCAAACTCTTTCATAGATGCATGTTAAATGTAGAAGTGGGTAATAAACATTTATGAGTATTTACACCACATTGTTTGCTCTGTAAGGCAAAACTCACTTAGATACATAATTGCAGTCGCATAACGGGGTTGACTTGCTAGGCTGTCTTGGCGCCTCAGTGTCGGACAAGCCGAGGGACGCAGATCGTTTTTTTAGAACATTCGGTCAACCAAGAGTTGCAAATTGTTTGTAATTGGTTTAGAGACCTACCAGGTTATGTTGTTAAAGTTATCAGTCTCAGCAAATGCGGAGATAACATGAACCTGGATCTTGGCCCATTATGACCGTATTTGATATGAGTTTGTATTCTTTCATGGGGTCGAAAATTATGTTACAATAATGGGAGATAATTAAACTAAAGGCCATGTTAATTAGTTAACGAATGTGTTCAATAGAAATTATATAGAGTATTGATTTCAAGTCTATATTTTCTTCAGAGTACAATGTCGAATATGTCACTTAAAATGTTGGTTGAAACGAACAACCCGACTGGAGCAAACTTCCCTGATTGGTTAAAAAATCTGCATCTAGTGTTGCGATTGGAAAATATTGAATATGTGTTAGATAAAGTATTCCCAACAGTCCCTGCTAAAGATTCTGAAGAGTATGCCCTGTTTGACAAGACAGCCTATCAGAAACATCTTGATGACGCTACCTCGGCACAATGTGTTATGTTATCTTCTATGACTCCAGAGTTACAAAGACATCATGAGAATATGGGCCCCAACGAGATGCTGGAACATTTGAAGAGTCTCTATTACTCACAGTCTCAGACAATGGAGTATGAACTGCTAAGAGAACTCTTCAAATTTAAGTTGAACGAAGGGGGTCAGGTGTTACAACATGTTTTGAAGATGATTGTGTTAATAGAGAGGTTAGTTTCGATTGGAACGAAGCTACCCGTGAATGTTTCTGTCAACCTAATCTTAAACTAGCTTCCTGGTTCGTTTGAGAACTTTATTTTAAATTTCAACATGAATGGAACCAAGGCGAGTCTCCTAGAGCTTCACAATATGTTGAAGACCTTTGAATCGCCCACCTCCAAAGATAAATATGTTCTTATGGTGGGCTCCTCTAGCAAGTTCAAGCCTAAGGGTAAGAACGTGCAGAAGAATAAGGGTAAGACGGTTGCCGCCGCACCTCCGGTTTTGAGACCTCGAGGAATTGTTCAGAAGAATGTGAAGGTAGCTGTATATGTGTGCCTCAACTGCAAAAGGGGCATTGGAATAAGGACTGCACGGCTTCAGGGGGAGACAAAGCACCAGGTGCTACTGGCCCTACTGGACAAGGTATCTTTGTTATTGAAATAAATATGTCTATAACTAACTCTCACTGTTGGGTATTAGATATCGCTTGTGGCTTACACATTTGTAACAATATGCAGGGGCTAACTGACAGTAGAAAAGTTGGACCGTGGGAAGTAGATCTACGCGTTGTAAATGGAGCATGAGTCGGTGATGAACGCGTGGAAACATATAGACTAGATTTACCTTCTGGCTTTTGTTTAGAACTAATAATTGTTATTTTGTTCTCTCATTGATGAGGAATATTATTTCTGTCCCGATGTTAGACATTGAGGGGTTTTCCTCATTTATTACAAATGACAATTACGTGCTATCTTTTAATGATTTTATTTGTGGAAATGCACCGTTTGTGGATGGATTGTATGTTCTAAACTATAGTCGTGAAATTTTCAATGTACAAAATAAATGAGCTAAAATAAGTAATCCAAGAAACTCCACCTACTTATGGCACTGTAGACTTGGTCACATCAACTAATCAAGGATAGCAAGATTAAAGAAGTTAGACTACCTAGAACCATTTGACTTAGAGTCCTATGAAAATTGTGAATCTTGCTTGAGAGGAAAGATGACCACCAAGTCATTTTCTTGGAAAGGCGTGCGTGCCAAAGAGGTTGAGTTAGTCCATACCGATGTATGTGTGCCGTTTTTAACTCAAGCTAAGGGAGGGTTCTCTTACTTCATCACTTTTACAGACGATTTCACAAAGTTTGGGCATGTGTATCTTATGAAACACAAGTCTGAGGCTTTTGAGAAATTCAAGGAGTACAAATCAGAAGTAGAGAAGAAACTTGAAACAAGTATCAAGACCCTTCGATCAGATCGATGAGGTGAATACTTAAGCAAAGAATTTCTAGATTACTTGAAGCTTCATGGAGTCCAATCACAATGGACACCTCCTGAAACGCCACAAATGAATGGTGTTGCTGAAAGGAGAAATTGAACCCCATTAGATATGGTCAGATCCATGATGAGTTTTTCAGCTCTACCAACATACCTTTGAGGATATGCATTACAAAGCTCAATCTATATTCTGAACAGAGTTCCTTCAAAGTCAGTAGAGAAAATTTCATATGCGATATGAAATGGAAAGAAGCCAGCACTTAAACACATGCGGCCCTGGGGGTGCCCTGCATATGTAAAGAAGTTGCTTACTGACAAGTTGGAGTCCAAAAGTGAGAAGTATTATTTTGTGAGGTATCCAAAAGAAACTAGGGGATACTATTTCTATCTTCTTGGAGAACATAAGGTCATTGTTTTCAGAAATGAAACTTTTCTTGAAGAAGACTATGTCTACAAGGAACAGAGTTGCAATAAGATAGAACTTGAAGAAATTCAAGAACCACTAGATAATACAGAGGTTGAACCCTTGTCTAATGACCTAGGCAAGGATTCAATGGGAGTATTTGGTGAAAATTGGGTACTTAGAGTACGCCCATTAGCCAGTGGGAGTGTTGTGAGAGGTGGATTCAATGGGAGTATTTGGTGAAAATTGGGTACTTAGAGTACGCCCATTAGCCAGTGGGAGTGTTCTGGGGGTGCCCTGCATATGTAAAGAAGTTGCTTACTGACAAGTTGGAGTCCAAAAGTGAGAAGTATTATTTTGTGAGGTATCCAAAAGAAACTAGGGGATACTATTTCTATCTTCTTGGAGAACATAAGGTCATTATTTTCAGAAATGAAACTTTTCTTGAAGAAGACTATGTCTACAAGGAACAGAGTTGCAATAAGATAGAACTTGAAGAAATTCAAGAACCACTAGATAATACAGAGGTTGAACCCTTGTCTAATGACCTAGGCAAGGATTCAATGGGAGTATTTGGTGAAAATTGGGTACTTAGAGTACGCCCATTAGCCAGTGGGAGAGTTGTGAGAGGTAGTGCAGAAATGCAAAGCTATCATACACAACCAATGGAAGATGATACAATAGTTGTGCATCATCTCATTCAGGAAAGACATGAAAATGACACTCCTGTAATATCTCAAGGTGGTGGATTGTCCAGCACACAAACACCTTCTCAAAATCAGAATGCAACAAACACATAAACACAGAATATTCAACTCTGTAGGACCACTAGGACTCATAGTCCACCTGAAAGACTTAATCTCCTTGTTGAAACACACAATGAGATAGATATTCCTGATGACGAACCTACTACCTATAGCGAAGGTATGTTAGACAATTCGCAAAGATGGCAAGAAGCCATGAAATTCGAAATAGACTCAATGTACATCAATAAAGTGTGGAACTTGGTTGATTTGTCAACAGGGGTTAGACCCATAGGATGCAAATGAGTCTTCAAGAAGAAGATTGATGCATATGGCAAGGTACAAACTTATAATGCAAGATTAGTGGCTAAAGGTTATAACCAACGGCTTGGGGTCGATTATGATGAAACATTTTCACCAGTTGCAAAGATCAAGTCCATTCAAATTTTGCTTGCAATAGCTGCATAAATGGATGTTAAAACTGTCTTCCTCAATTGTAATCTAATTGAGGAGGTGTATATGATACAGCCAGATAATTTTACATCCGAGACTAAGCCCAAAGTAGTATGCAAGCTACAAAAGTCAATTTATGGACTTAAGCAGGCATCAAGGAGTTGGAATATTTGCTTTGACAGAGCAGTCAAATCATTTGACTTTGTTAGAAGCAAAGAAGATCCATGCATTTATAGTAAACGCACAGATGGGGGAGTATTGTCTTCATTGTTATATATGTATATGACATATTGATAATGAGAGATAATAAGACTCTTATGCAGTCAGTCACAGAATGGTTATCCAACACTTTCATGATGAAGGACTTAGATGAAGCCTGCTACATTCTTAGAATTAGGATCTACAGAGATAGACCTAATAGATTATTGGGGTTGTCACAGTCAGTATACATAGACAAATTGCTAAGATGATTCTCTATGAAAATTCCAAGAAGAGAGGTTTTTCTATAGGTCAAGGCATCAAGTTATCAAAGAAGGATAGTTCTTCTACTGTTGCAAAACTTGAACTCATGAAGAAGATCACATATGCTTCAGTTATAGGATCAATCATGTACGTTATGACATATACGAGGCCAGATATGGCATATGCACTTAGTATGACTTGTAAATTCCAGCAGAATCTTGGGGAAGAACACTGGAAAGCAGTCAAGAGCATTCTTAAGTATCTTAGAGAACTAAAAAATATTTCTTAGTCTATGGTGGACAAGAAAAGCTAGTCTCTACTGGGTACACTGATGCTAGCTTCCATACAGATCTTGATTATTTCAAGTCTCACTCTAGATATACCTTCTTTTTAAATGGTGGAGCAGTAAGTTGGAAAAGTTCCAAGCAAGCTACAACCGTTGATTCGACAACTGAAGCCAAGTACATTGATGGATCAGAAGTTGGTAAGGAAGTTATCGCGATATCTAAGTCCCTGAAGGATCTAGGGGTTGTTCCAAGTGTCACTTGTCCAATAACGATTTATTGTGACAACACTGGTGCGATTGCGCAAGCTAAGGAACCAAGATTAACAAACAGAAATAAGCATGTACCGAGTAAATACCACATACTCAGGGAGATGGTGGAAACTGAAGAAACAAGATTAGACTATGTTCCCACAGATGATAATCTAATTGACCCATTTACTAAACTATTAAGTTTAGTTAAGCATAATGGTCATTTTGAGAACATGGACATTAGATACGTTGGAGATTGGCTCTAGGCCAAGTGGTAGATTGAAAGTATGTATGTCCTAGAGACAATCATTTTAGGGACAAATGTACTTGAACACATTCACACTATTAATAAGATTAATATTTATGGCATTTGCGATTATTTAATTATTATTTGATTATTTTTAATTATTCATTAATATGCATCCCTTGAGCTTACGTTATCATTGATAGAGTGAGATATTAATGATAGAGCATAACTCTTAAAGTGGTCTTGACTAATGATCATCGAGAATGAAATATCGATGATATGCAATAAATCGACATGTGGTCTGCACCACATTTATTGAGAATGTAATATGCCTCATTTGCTACTAGTAATGGTTACTAATGATGAACACATGAATACTTTTAGAAAGTATTGGTATGCCCTGCCGATAAACTATTTGTTATGCATGTATAGAGTGTTATTAGCATGTGGAGATAAATGTCATTTGACTTGAGGTCAATACGCACGGAGTAATGTACTTTGACCCTGTCCTAAGCTTAAATTTCTTATAGGATAAGATATGGCTTGTGTTGGGTACATTGCGATGTAAACTAAGGTGGTAGTTGAGCCAATAATAGAATTCATTCCTCGATTGGATATTCGAGAGAACACTCAACTTCTCAGTGATATTAGGTCGACCAAGTCATTGGTCAATGCAAGAGACATATTTAGAATATGGTCTAGTTGTCGACTAATATAGATGAAATAAAGTGATCAAGTCATTTGGATAGACACATGACAAATCCTAAGCTTGATCGAGTGTGTCGCGAATGAAGGGAATTTATAATCTCACATAAAGATTATGTTTACTGTAGTCATGTAAACGTACTTCACATATTGTGTTCGTCATACGGCGCAATTTAGGAGTTTTGTATGGACCTTAATTTGATTAGTGTCAATGTGTGAAGGCCCAAAGGGTCACACTATGTCGATTATCTTTTCGGTCTAAAGGTATATTAAGAGAATATTAAATATTCGATTTAGGATCGAGATATTTAAATTGATAATAAATTATGGGATATTTTCCATTTGATGAAAATTATTTAATTAAGTCAAAATTGGATTTTAGATTTAAATTAAACGTGTTGAATATTAAATGATGGGGCGTGAAGGGCCGCGACACTTATCAGATCGAGACACGTGACCCAAGTCGCGCGCCGACAAACGATGAGCCCGATCCGGTGGCCCCACTCTACGGGATTTGGGTCAGCCTTAGAGCCCAACCTTAATCCGAAAATTAAACTAAAACCTCCCTATATAAACAACACTTAACCCCATAATTTGGATTACTGAATTCTTTCTTTCTGGACTTAGAGTTTAGAAAAGAAAATCCTCTCGAACATCTGCCAAGATTTCCTGGCTTTTCTGACAGAAGTATACCGAAGCAAGGCTTACATTCGAAAGGACAGTTGCGTGCGCTCCCTATAGTAAAGACTCCAGAGAATATCAATGATAAGTTATATGTTCATGTCTTTACGAGTTTCAATTGTAACGTAACCATATCAGACGAAATTGTTGGGGTAAGTAAGTTAAACAAAATTTTAAACTTCCGCTGTGTCTTACTTACGTGTTTTAGACCCAACGAGTCGCTTCACTTCAATCCTTCTCCTCAATTCATCATCTTCTTTCCCATCACTGATCTTCTCAAAATTGTTGTCTATCTGTTTCCTTTCTTGTTTTTGCTAAATACATTTTTCTATCAATTGTACCATTAGCACTCGCCCCTCCTACATTTTCACGCTTAAAACTTGTGTCTTGATGATGAGACTGTTTCAAATTAGCAAACTCTTGATATTGAAAGTGAGCAGCATCGTCGTATGCTCCACTTTTATTGACTTGATTTATATCCTGGAGTATTCCTATAGTCGATGTGTCACTCGAAAACATATGCATTTCTTTTGATGTGTGACACCTGTCCATTTTTCTAACTTCATAATCAACATTCATACCTTCGTGAAATTGATTAGCCTTAGGAGTGCCTCGTGCTTCTTTTCTCTTGGACATGTCATGATCATGATTGGTGGTGTTATCTCTTGAACCAGATTGGAAACCACTGAGTAGGAGAATGGCTATGATGAAATTGCAGAAACAAAAGTGTGAGAATTGGAAGAAGCCATGAAGATTAACTCAAATGTGGAACTCAACATAGTTGAATTTTTTGGGAAGAAGTATCTCGGGTTCGAGTCTTGAGAATGAATAATTTTTTAACAGAAAGTGTTTTGCCCCTCAATAAACGACCTTGATGCAATTTGGATTAATCAGTTCAGTGGATCTCGAATACGAGAATTTAAACCAAAAAAAGAAACTTGACATACAACTTTCAAGAAGATATTAATTGGATTGAGAAGATAGTTAGGTGTTCGTTTTAAGTAGAATGTGATGAAGTGAGGATATGTATAGGTTTTATTTGATTCTTAAATTGTGTCAGAAGCTTTTAGACCATTAAAATATTTTAGTCTTGGTCACTCTTAAAACACTCTTTTACGGAGTATTTATGAGAAACTTACCTAGTAAGAATCAAAATGTGGGACTTTTTTTTTTTTTTTTACCCGCAAGGGTAGTCAAGTAAGAAGAATACGCGAACCGCAAGGTCACGAGTTCGATCCTCGCATAAACCTTCTTGGTTAAGCTACACATGGCTTGCCAAGTGTGGTTAATCTACCGACGTGGTTTGCGCGCTATTGCTATCCCTGGTTTACCCCGTGCGCACTGAAAGAAAGAATGGCATGCGCTCCTTCGTCAAAAAAAAAAAAAAATGTGGGACATTTTTGAATAATTTATGTGTGTCTACATTATCCGGTGGAGAAATAAGAGGTTGTCCATGTAGGACATTCTTAAATTATTGATGTTTGTTTACATTACAACTATTCTGACATGTGGAAATATTTATCCACGTGGAGTAATGCTTGGCACCTTTTTAATTTTAATAATAATAGAGCATGTACACTCCGCACCTTCATCTACTCAATGAGGTGTATTTTAATATATAAATGAGTAGGTAAAAAGAACAACGTATAGTTAACTTAACTTGAATCTGTTCTGTTTAGTTTTTCACTAAGCCTCATCTAAGTGCTATATACATAGCTCCTTGATTACAACTCAAATAAAATGAACATTCTTTAAGAACGTTTTCTCCCGATCTTATTAGCTTAGTTGGAGTACGAAACTTACGAAAAATGATAATCTAAGGTGTCGGTGAAAATCATCAAAATTTTCTCAATTCTTATACAATCTTACCAAATGAGCAAGTCATAGTTCATAACTTAACACGTTACTAGAAGATTTTACAACATCAATTGATCAAACTTTAGTTCAAAAAAATGAAATTTTGAACATGAGTTGTATAATTACTACTCTTTAATATAATCATCCCAAATGGTTGGTAAGAGTAAATTTGTTATAAATATCCTACCAACTTGTCGATCTTTTAATATTTGATATAAATAATTGGTAAATATATCTATTAACTTATGGATCTATTTTTACAAAATATAAAATTATGATCAACTTTTACATTTAAAAAAATTGAAATCATGATTTGTAATCTCAAATCATGTTTTTTGGATGATTTGGGATTTCATCCCATGAGATGAAATCACATGCCCAAACGCTGATTTCACATGTCCAAACACCTACTAAATGTATTTTTAATCGTTAACTCTTTAACCATTAAGACACGTCTATTTATATTATGGACCACAGGTGGCAGTTGGTTGACCTGTAAGGACGAGTATATAATTGAATAATAACTCGTCGTTATTGTGCTAATTGTTGAAAATATTTATTAAACGTGAAATAAAGTAAATCCTATTAATTATGAATCGAACAATTGGGGCCCCGCACGTAGGAAACCTTGTTTCCACACACGTGCACACGTAGTGCCAAGAATCAAAATTTCCTTAATGGAAGAGATATTGGTACGTATACGAATTGTTTGAGACGTAAGGTAATAGACGGTTATTGGTCAAATGACGAATGATTTCACGTTGGTAAATGAAGGAAGAAGTGTATAATGTGTAAAGATGAAATGATCAGAAATCACCACGAAATCGAGAAGGGTCGTGGCTCCTCCAAGTAAGGGTCGCAGCGCTTGAAGGGTCGCGACTCCTCCTCTGAAGGGCCGCGGCTCTAATTGACATTTCAATTCCAGTAACTCATTGGAATTGAAGGCCCGTGGCGCCTCCCCGAAGGGCCGCGACTCTAATTGATGTTCCAGTTCCAGTGAGTTATCGAACTGGGGCCGCTGACTCGCCATCGTTCAATCCGTTGAAGGTGAATTAAAAACTGATTTTTGGGCTGACTTTAGAGTATTTACTCTCCATTATTTTGCTCATGAATTCAGCTATTACTTGGCTGAATTATAACTCCAAATTCAAGGCATTAACATGGCATTCATGGCCATTACTTGGCCATTTGGAGAGTCTTCATCTACACACTATAAAATGAGACACAAGAATCATTTGGAATAACACTTGACACTTCACACTTAAACAATTCTCTGAAAATTGTCTTCCTCTCTAGCAATCAAAATACACTCAAAGATCTTTCTTATCAAGCGAACACTTGAGTCTCTTTGCTCACTTGTTTGATTGTTGTTTTATCTTGAGAGATAAATTGCTAACACAACCGTTGAAAGGACATACGGGGGAAATATTATCTTAAGGAAATATTGAAAATTCAATCTACTCAGCAAGACCTTTTACTTATTTAATTTCCAGATTTATTATTTACTTGTTGTTGTTGTTGCTTTCTCATTTCCTTGTAATTTTATAGTAATAGCTAACAAGCTTAAGATAATATTCGCTGCTTTCAACAACAACAATGGTTGTTGAAGATCAAATTAACGCTGGAAATTCGAACACCACTCAAGGTATTCCCTGTGCCTTCAATCTCGCTGCTCAAGATGTTCTAAACATATTTGCTTCTATGTTATTCTTCATGACAGTTATGGAAATATCAAATTTCCTAACCAAAGACCCTCCACTGGTTGGAGAAGACGCGGACTCTCAGCCTAGTAATATGGCGGGAGGGAATCGAGGTATCCATGTCTATAACGACGTGAAGGTGGTCCGTAAGGATCGCAATCACTGTGGTAAAGTTGGTCACATGGCCAAAGACTGCCGCAAGCTCAAACAAGAGAAGGCCAAAGGCAAGATTAAGGCAAACATCGTCGAAGACACGCTCTTAGACGATATGATTGATGAATTCTCAGCGGTGGTTCTTGAAGCTAACCTCGTTGAGAATCCGGTGCAATGATGGCTAGATACGGGTTCTACCCATCACATATGTTCCAATAAATATGGTTTTTCCATATATACACCAATCACAGATAAGAAATTATTCATAGACAACAATTCTTCTTCAGAGGTGCTAGGGGTAGGAAAGGTGATCCTAAAGATGACGTCCGGGAAGGAGCTGACTCTGAAGGAAGTGATGCATGTCCCAGAAATTCAAAGAAATTTAATTTCTGGACCTTTGTTAGTAAATGCTGGTAGGCTAGTGTTAGAGGCTAACAAATTTGTAATCACTAAAAATGGAACCTTTGTAGGAAGGGGCTTCGTCTGTGAAGGCCTCTTTAAGTTGAATGTTGCACCTGTAATGTCTTTTGTTTCATCTATCAATAAAATTGCGCCTTCTACTTACTTGATTGAGTCATCTAATTTATGGCATCATAGATTAGGACATGTTAACTATCAATCTATCCAAAGATTGGTAAAGCTGAAATTATTGCCAACTATCGACATAAACCCTCAACGTAAGTGTGAGGTGTGCGTAGAGGCTAAACTTTCCAAGAATCCCTTTAGATTCGTCGAAAGGGATACCGCTCATCTAGAACTTATACACACAGATATATGTGATTTGAAGTTCGCTCAAACTGGAGGGGGAACAAGTACTTTGTGACTTTCATATATGATAGCACAAGGTTTTGTTACCTTTACTTACTAAAAAATAAAGATGAAGCCTTTGAAGCATTCAAACGCTACAAAGCAGAAGTTGAGAATCAACTACGTGGACGGATTAAAACAATCTGTAGCGATAGAGGGGATAATATGTAGTACCTTTTGAAGAATTTTGTACCCAGTTGGGTATAGTTCATAAAACAACGACTCCCTATTCACCTCAATCAAACGGTGTGGCTGAACGCAAGAACAGAACACTAAAGAAAATGATGAATGTTTTACTCATCAATTCAGGCCTTCCCCAACACATGTGGGGAGAAGTTGTCCTTACCGCAAATGAGATTCTTAATAGAGTCTCACACAAAGGTAAGGACAAGACTCCATATGAATTATGAAAAGGAAAGAAACCTACCTACAAGTATTTGAAGGTATGGGGTTGTATGGCCAAGGTAAAAGTACAAATGCCAAAGCAAGTCAAAATTGGATCTAAGACTGTGGATTGCATATTCATCGGATATGCCAATAACAGTAGTGCTTATCGCTTCATAGTGCATAAATCGGATCATCCAGACATTTATGAAGGTACGATCATGGAATCAAGGAACACATGGTTCTTTAAAGATACGTTTCCACACAAGGAAATCAACATAACCTCTCACAAACTGAGTTATGATCAAATCTCTGAGGATCTAGGGGTAGATGACTGCCTAGATCTGAAAGGTTCAGATCTCGTAAATTCTAAAGTGGTTGACGATCAGGAATTTAGTATTCCAGATTATCAAGACTTGGAAGAATCAGAGATGGAACCAAGACGAAGCAAAAGGGCCCGGAAGGACAAGTCTTTCGGTCCTGACTATGAAGCTTATCTGGTTCAGGATGAACCACGGACAATCACTGAAGCATTGTCAACTCCAGAAGCACTGCTCTGGAAGGAAGCTATAGAAAATGAATTAGAATCCATCATGCACAACCACACCTGGGAGTTGGCTGACCTTCCTCCAGGACACAAACCTTTGGGTTGTAAATGAATCCTCAAAAGGAAGTTAAAAGCAGATGGTTCTATCGACAAATACAAAGCTAGGTTGGTAGTCAAGGGCTATCGCCAAAAGGAAGGCCTTGACTACTTTGACACCTATGCTCCAGTGTCTATAATGACATCCATACGTTTGTTCATAGCCATCGCCGCCTTGCGGGATCTTGATATACATCAAATGGATGTCAAGACAGCCTTCCTAAATGGTGATTTGGAAGAAGAAATATATATGGATCAACCTGAATGGTATGGGGTTCCAGGACAAGAGACAAAAGTGTGTCGACTTGTCAAATCGGTGTACGGGCTGAAACAAGCCCCTAAACAATGGCACGAGAAATTTGATAGTACGTTACTATAAAAAAGGTTCACCATTAATAAGTGTGACAAATGTGTTTACATGAAAGGAAATGCCGATTCATTCGTCATAATATGTCTTTATGTAGATGACTTGTTGATCACAGGTAGCAGTCCTAGGACAATTCTAGAGACTAAGAACATGTTAAAATAATGTTTCGACAAGAAAGATATGGGCATTGCAGATGTCAACTTAGGGATCAAGATCTCTAAGACATCTAATGGATTGGTCTTGTCTCAATATCACTACATCAAAGATGTGCTGAAGAAATTTGAGATGTTCGACACTTCACCTGTAACGACACCATTGGATAAAAGTCAAAAGATTGACAAGCATCTTGGTGCACCAGTACGCCATGAGCGATATGCACAGGTGATTGTGAGTCTGATGTATATCACAAACTGCACTCGACTTGATATCGCTCATGCAGTAAATAAATTGGCTAGATTCACCCGTAATCCAAGTGAGGATCACTGGAAAGCACTGAATAGGGTACTACGGTTCCTGAAGTTCACGGAAAATTTTAAGTTACACTATTCAAGATATCCAGCTGTACTAGAGGGGTACAGTGATGCAAACTGGATATCTGATAGCGATGACTTCCAGTCCACCAGTGGATATGTTTTTACAATCGGATGTGGAGTTGTGTCTTGAAAATACTCTAGGCAAACCCTTATTGTTCGATCCACGATGGAGTCGGAATTTATCGCTTTGGACAAAGCGGGAGAAGAAGTCGAATGTCATGGCTTCTTAGAGGATGTCCCATGTTGGGATAAACCTGTGTCTTCTGTAATGATCCACTGCGAAAGTCAGTCGGCTCTAGAAAGTGCACGAAGTTCAATATACAACGATAAGTCTCGTCATATTCGACAGAGACATGAGTCTGTTAGGCAACTGATCACCTCAGGTGTTATTTCCATTGATTACATAAAATCTAAGGAAAATATCGCAGATCCCTTGACGAAGGGAATACCCAGTGATCAGATGAACTGTCTGTCTAGGGAAATGGGATTAAAACCCAATCAATAAGAATCAATATAGTGGACACCCAACCTTACGGACTGGAGATCCCAGGGATAAGGTTCAATGGGAAAACTAAACTGTAATGGTTCAGATAAGCGCTTCGGTAGAAGCAAGAGCACTTCGGATAATGATTTCTTCTTAAGAAACATAATCCAAAGGCCATTCCCGCGATAGACAAAAAGTGATACTTATAAGAGGGGTAAAAGGATAAGTTTTCAAACCTTTAATGATCCTCAAAAGTTGAGGTTAGGTTGGTGAAATTTTTAATGGTTCCTAACGCTTGTGTAGCGGGGTATTACAGGATACCTTGTAGGAGACCACCTATCTAAGTGCGAGGACAGGCCGCCTCAAATGAACGCACTTAAGAATCCAAGGGTGTCCACGGCCCACGATGGACAAAACACTAGAAAGATTGAGTAGGAAAGTGTTGTGTTAGTACCATTGTCTTGGCATATACTAAACACTGACGGTTCAAGACATCACGTTCACTGCGCAGTAAATATGTCCAATGGTATTCTACTATGGAAGGTTCAAAGCTTCGGCTACCGATCCAGATGCAACATCGTTCCGCCAAGTGATTGCTAGAATGACACCATGTGTGTGCACCAAAATCTCTTCCAAGAGGGGATTGTTTGGAAATATTTATTAAACGTGAAATAAAGCAAATTCTATTAATTATGAATCGAACAATTGGGGCCCCGCACGTAGGAAACCTTGTTTCCACACACGTGCACACGTAGTGCCAAAGATCAAAATTTTCTTAATGAAAGAGATATTGGTACGTATACGAATTGTTTGAGACGTAAGGTAATAGACGGTTATTGGCCAAATGACGAATGATTTCACGTTGGTAAATGAAGAAAGAAGTGTATAATGTGTAAATATGAAATGAATCAGAAATCACCACGAAACCGAGAAGGGTCGCGGCTCCTCCAAGTAAGGGTCGCGGCTCCAAGTAAGTGGTCGCGCAATCGACGCTTCAATTCCAAGAACTCACCGAATCGGGCGGTCACGACTTAATTGACGCTCCAGCCGGTGAGTTATCGAATCGAAATGCCGCGCTCCTCCGGCGTCGCGCTCCTCGATTGTTTCAATCTGTTGGAGGTGAATTAAAAACTGATTCTTGGGCTGACTTTGGAGTATTTACTCTCCATTATTTTTTTCATGAATTCAGCCATTACATGGCTGAATTATAACTCCAAATTCAAGGCATTAACATGACATTCATGGCCATTACTTGACCATTTGGAGAGTCTTCATCTACACACTATAAAATGAGACATAAGACTCATTTGGAATAACACTTGACACTTCACACTTAAACAATTCTCTGAAAATTGTCTTCCTCTCCAGCAATCAAAATACACTCAAAGATCTTTCTTATCAAGCGAACACTTGAGTCACTTTGCTCACTTGTTTGATTGTTGTTTTATCTTGGGAGATAAATTGCTAGCACAATCGTTGAAAGGACATACGAGGGCAATATTATCTTAAGGAAAATTTGAAACTTCAATCGACTCAGCAAGACCTTTTACTTATTTAATTTCCAGATTTATTATTTACTTGTTGTTGTTGCTTTCCCATTTCCTTGTAATTTTATACTAATAGCTAACACTAATTTCTAATCTTTTTTGGTGTTGCCTAGGGATGGCAGTGGGTCGGGTTTGGGGCGGGTTTTGGGATTCTCGTACCTACCCACCCTCTCAAATGTGCTATCCATACCCTACCCATTATCCACTGGGTATATAATTTTCATACCCTTATTTGCCTCTTTCGGGTATTGGGTACCTGTGGGTACCCACGGGTTATACACTTCCTCAAATAAAAGACAAAAATTCTACAAATTTCATAAAATATATTACAAATAAGTTTCATAATTACCAAATACAATCAAATTTCTATGAAAAAATTGTCCAAACACTAATGTCATCTCAAAAACAAAATGCAACTACATCAAACATGTCTTCAAGGTCGTCAAATTTTTAGTGTGCTTCTCCATAAATCTATGAAAAAATAAAATAAGAAAAATGATAAAAAAAAAAGATTATATAAAAAAAATTATATCTCAATATAAAGGAAGAAAAAACACAACAATAAAGTCATACATTTGGAACAACAAAGCACTACATTGACCATTGAAAAATCTTCAAAGGATCTACAACATTGATAAAAAATTAATTGAATTAACCAAATAGAAAAAAATTACACCATTTATTAATAAGTAATATATGTAAGATTTCATACATTCATCATCCACATCTTCATCAACACAAATGGTTGGACATTCAACTAAGTTTGATGTAGTAATTAATTATAAATTTATAATGTAGACACAAATTATTTAATTAGGTACTACACTTTACTATATGTCACATGTTCACTCTGACCAAGACTCAACTATCAAGTCAACCGTGGTTGCAGTGCCATCACACTTCGGTTTACTGCACGCACTGAAAGAAAGAATACCGGTGCCTTCACAACAAAAAAAAACTATCAAGTCAACCCATTTTTAGCTTTCCCTCCACACCTCAAGTCTAAAAGCTTCTTGGGCACATTTTAACAATAAAAAACAAACCTTTAAATAGCGGCACTTTATCCGAATTCTCAACATTGCCAAAATCTTACAGTCATTTGAGACTTCTCTAATCTGTCGTTAAATTGTTTTAGCAACGGATATTAGTCATTTAGCCACAAATTTTATCTATCGCTAATTCTAGTTTTTTTTTAAATAGTGAACCATGTTGAGTTCCATATTTGAGTTGATCCTTATAGCTGCTTCCAATTCTTACGTACTCTTTTGTTTATGCAATTTGATCATAGCCATTCTCCTACATGGAAGTTTCAAACCAAGTTCAAAAGAGTACAACAATACTATGAATTGTCATATATCCAAGAGAAGAAAATCAATAGCCACTTCTAAGCCTAAACATATTGGCCAAGGTATGAATCTTGATTTTGAAGTTAGAAAAATGGACGACGAATGTGGTTTTAGATCTGTTGCATCATATTTGCAACGACCTCAAATAAGTCGAGAGGAGTCAAATGCTCCCGGAACAGATTCAACCTTTGCTTATGGAGCTTCTCCTCTTCTACTATCGAGATTTACCACATGTGTCTCATCATCACAAGATTTGTGCACATTTCCGGTGTTTAATTTATCTGCTAAGTTTGAACAATCTCATCAAGACACAAAATTCCAGTGTGAAATTGTAAAAGGGGGTCCTTTATGGCATGATAAAAAGGTGACAATTGCTAAAAATGACTCAATTGATAGAACAAGGCATTTGGAAAAAATGAAAAAGAAAGGAGGTGTCAACAATTTTGAGAAAAATGATGACAAAGTAGAGGATCATGAATTGACGAAAAGAATTGAAGATTTCATTGAGAAGTTAGGTATGTGTTATCAAAGTCAATTACATGTTTGATTGTCAGTTTGTTTAGTTTATGATAAGAGAGAATGTTGTAACTATAATATTGAAAAAAGTAGAGAAATTACATAAAAATCTCCCTTCACTTGCCTGAAAACTTACTTTGGCATTATAACTATATATACCCCTAAATAATTTTCAAGTGGGGCCTCTTTATTTACTTTTCTGCCCCTACCTTCTCTGTTCCTTCTTCTTCACGCCTCCACCCTCAACCGAACAACCAAACCAGCCTTTTTTGGTTCACACCATTAAGACGAACGAGACCAATCTGAAAATGGTCGACATTGTCCTCTTTACCCTTTTTTGTGGTACATTTTGAAACGTGAATATTCTCCGATGTCGCGGATTAGATCTGGGTTGCGGATTGTTTTTTGGCGACTATTGTTGATGCTCTGCAGTAAGGCTGTCCAACGGGGAGGGGTATACCGACCCCGACCCGATCCCGCTTGACACTGTACCGGTATCAGTACAGGTACGGGATCGCGAAAAAAAACTGACCCCGACCCTTCCCCACCCCATCCGACCCCTACTAGCGGTTGCACAACGGCTTTGTACCAATTTGGCCGTTGTGCAACGGTCAAATACCCCTCCCCCTACCCCCTAATATTTATTTTTAACCCTTAAGTTATTATATTTACACTTTAACCCAATTTTTTTAACTATAAATATTTTATTTTCTCTTCATTCTTTCTCACAAATCTTCCTACAATCTCACTAATAATCTCTCGATCTATCTCTCATTCTCTCTACATTGTCTACTAAGTTTCAATTTAATTTATTCATTTGGGAATTGAGAGTGAAGTTGACAACTAGCTTGAGGATCATCCGTTGAGCAAAGTTTCAATTTTCAACATCTCTCGATTACACGTCGGCGTTTGGTACATTCGTTCCTTTATTAAATTATTATTGTTTCTTTATTTTAATTATCACACTTAATTTCATTATCTTTAACTATTTAAGTATTTATTAGCATATATTAAAATGAAATGATTAAGAGGTATGTTGGGTATGTCTGGTTCTAGTAAAGTGACAAGTAAGCGGTCCTTTTCTAGTCATCCTATTCCTCCTGCAGGATGATTTTATCGATATCAACATTTTCCCCAAGCCATTAGATTTAGACGATGAGCTATTTTCTGGAAATCAACAAGAGTTTAATTTAGAAGAACATCTAGATGACACACCAACTAATCTAGATGACACGTCAACTAATGCACCTCAAACTGGAACGCCTTATATTCCCCCTAGTATGAGACGAGACCCACTAGAACGAAAATTAAAATCACGTGTATGGGCTTTTTTTGATAGAGACGTACAAAATCAAGTTGTTACATGCAAAATTTGTAAAATTATTTATAACTTTAAAATGGAAAAAGGTCAGAGCGGGACGGTAGGTTTAACTACGCATTTGAATACCAAACACAAAGTTAGGTGGGATGAATATAAGGCTCAAGTAACGGGTGAGTCAACAATGCCCTCTCACGACAAGGTTCACATCGTCCCACACTGCACAGGTCAAATTGACCCTATGACGAGGGCAATTGTAGGCCCTAAATACGATAAAATGAAAGATAGGGAAGAATTATCAGAATTAATTGCAGTGGAGGGTTTGCCTTTTTCATTTCCTGATTCTCCTGGTTTTATTCATTATATAAGATCAATGTACAATCATGCTTATAACGATTTTCCTAGATCAACTGTTAGGATAAATGTTTTTAAATTTGCACACGAATATCAACAATATTTACGTTATTATTTATATCATTACCCTGGAAAAGTATCTATCACATCTGATATGTAATCGTAGTACTAATCTGGCCATGATTATTTAACTGTAACATGTCATTGGATAGACTATAAATGGTCTATGCAAAAACGTATTTTAGCATATAGATAGTAGGCACACTGGTATTTTTATTCAAGAAAATATTTCTTCTGTTTGCGATTATTATGACATAACTGACAAATTCATGACTATTACATTAGATAACACTTCTTCTAATATTTCTGTTGTTAGATTATTAAAAACTCTCTTAACTCCATCTTTTCCAAATTATTTTCATATAAAATGTGCATGTCATATTTATAACTTAGTTGTAAAGGGTGGTATATCACTTTTTGAAGAAATTCTTGGAAAATTTCAATTTGCTATAAACTATATTTTTTAAAATAATATAATACAACGACTAAAAGAATATAAAAAAACTTGTCACGATTGTGGTCTACCTTACAGAAAAGTTTCTGAAGAAGTATGCACTAGATGAAATTCTTTATACAACCAACTACGTGTTGCTTATGAGTATAGACAACCTATAACCAAATTTTTAAACGCCCGTAATGGAAATCCTAGTGATATGCTTATAGATTCCGATTGGGATACAATTTTAGAACTTAATACATTTTTAGAGAAATTTTATCTAGCTACTAAAAAAAATTCGGTATTTATTATCCTACTATTTCATCAATATTATTTTATATAGCTCTAATATTTATATTACTTAGTGAATATATGGCAAAACCAGCTTATAAGACACATATTAAAAAATGTTTATAAAAATGAAAAAATATTTTATTCATATTCCCCCAATATTTTTTATTAGTGATGTATTAAATCTGTCTATTAAAATAGACGGTTGTAAAAATCTTGTTGAAACTATTTACGATTGCATAGATACACTTCCACCTCCAACTCCTAAAAATCCAAATGACCCACCACATGTTGAAAAAAGTAGAGAAGAAGTGTTGTCTAGCATTCAAGATGAATGTAAAAAAATATATACGCATTACCAACAAGAAAGTGCTAGCAACCAACCGGCTTCCATGTCTTCTTCTTCTTCTTCTTCTTCAACACAACCTAAAAAATGACATGTTTGTTTCTGCGACTAGTATTCAAAGCCTAAGACAGAGAATGTTTAGTGGTACATTTTCTAACCAAATTAGCGAGTTTGATGTTTTTGTTTTGCAGAGTGTTGTACCATACGAAGCAATTGAAAATGAAGAGGGACGTGAAGACTTGCTAAAATACTGGAGGGAGAATGAGAAGAATTTTTCAACACTAGCAAAGATGGTCCGAGATGTGTTGAACATTCAAGCGTCATCAACAACGCCTGAAAACGCATTTTCTGTGGGAAGATTTCAAATAGGGGAGCACAGACATTCATTGGCAGGAGACTCATTAGAGATTGCAGTTCTATTCAGAGACTGGATTCGTGCAGAGCGTAGGAGGTGCGATCAGCCGGAGATCAACGAAGAAGAAGACTACAAGTACAACGAAATCTTATTCGGCGGATGTGCAAGCGACGTCGATCAATTTGACCAACAAATACCAATTCCAACCGAAAAACCACATGAAATTATAAAGAAACTAGAAAATGTGTTTCTTAAAATATAATTCTTTTAATTGTAATTTTACTATGTTATTTATTTGCAACTTTCAATATCACGAAGTTGCAATTTTGAAATTGTATTACAAAAAAAAATCATCCCTTCTAGACTCTAGTCGAATAATATAAGAGGCACAAAAACAATCTTGAGATGTTTTTTATTAAACTATCTTGTTGTGTGTGTGTGTTATTTATTTATTTAATTTAAAGGCAATTAAAAAAATGACCCCACCCCGACCCACCCGACCCCCTCTGGATCGGGACGGGGAGGCGACAGACCCCGCCAGCCCCGACCCTGCCCTACCCCCAGCCCCGCCAGACCCCGACCCCGCCCCACCCCGCTCCGTTGGACAACCCTACTCGGTAGAGAGAGCCATCTTCTAATCTAAATATGCAATGGAAAAAAATATAATTGAATTTTTTGACTATCTGATATGACGTTTAGGTGGCGCTTATGTAGCGTGTGTGTATCACCTTTCAATTATGAAACTGGTAATGCATGTGTATTGTGTAATGTGGTATTAGGAGGTATTTAAACGCTCATAAAGTTACAATGCTAAAATGAGTTTTAGGAAATTTTATGTTTTTTTTTTTTGAAAAAGTATAAATAGTAAACAAACGGGACATAAATTTGATTGGAACTTTAAAAAAAAAGTTTTTGAAACTAAAGCTATAAGTTATTAATATTAAAGATTCATTTACAATAATAATCTAAACAATTCACAAAACTTTATCAAATATTAATAATATTACCTTATAATTATTAATTTTCAATTATCTTAAATAATAAAACAACTTTTAAGGAAATAAAATGAGGATTACTAAAATATGAGATAAATGATAACATCTACTATACTTCCTTTTTCCTAAACATGTTTTTTTATTATAAACAACTTATAAATCATTACTTTAATATCAAACCTACATATACTACAATAAACAAATAGACGGGATAACAAGATTGTAAAAATAAAGGTATTAAAAGCATAAAAGATGGTTTACACAAGTTATAATACGAACTACATAATTGCCATTTAGGAGTGCAAATACTAGTGTAATTATTTTACATTGAATTGGATATAAAAGAATACAGAGATACTGCAGAGTTAATGTGGGTCTTATTGAAGGAAAAAAAAAACCGACCGATCCGCTATATCGCCTGGAATATTTCCAGTGATACAAATAAATAAGTAATCAAATGGTCCCTATAAGTATAATCATCCCACAAAATTTGTTGACTCTTGTGTTTGTTTAGAATGGACCATAAATCCTTCATCTATGGTAGAAATTCTAATGTGGTTTCGGTTTATAGCCATCAACAGCAAAGTTTCTTGTGGCAACAGGGAGAGCTAACCGAATTCCATCAAGTTCAGGTTTTGCAATTACCTGACAACCTAGACGTGACCTGAAGACGACAAATGTAAAACAAATGAGAAGCTTCATAAATCATGGGAACTCCTAAATAATATAAAGCAAAAGAGACATACGTGTCGCTGAGACCAAAAGCAAGATCCAACATATCATTTTCATCATCTGTTGGATCTTCTAGCTTGTTGTAATACTCCACATCCTGTCAAACGTCAAAAAAATAGATAAGAAATGCAGCACATATATTGCACCTACGGTTTTGGTTCAGTGGTAAGAGCACAACACGTGATTGTGTGGGTTGGTTGCACATCACGAGTTTGAGTCATGCCGCAAACAAAAGCTTGATATGTAAGTGGATAAGAGTAGAGGGGTGAACCCATTATCCACTGAATTTCGAACTGTGCACATCGAGATTATCTCGATTATCAAAAAAATACAGCATACAGTTAGACACACTATAACAATCATCCTTTATAACATTTCACTATAACAACATTGAGTACCTCCTAGCCAAGAAGGAAGAAGAAGCCAATGACATTGTCCTGATCACAATTACTTACCATAACAATCACATGGCATGTGGAACAGGCAAGCGAAGCTTCACATGCTCCTGCAACAAAAGCCACACTATTTAGTTAGGCTAACAGCAAAGCGTTTGTTGTCGTGCTTAGAAATGTTAATACCACAAAATATCTAAAAGTGTTCTTATTAACAATGTTTTTTTCATCCAACAGTGTCCTAAACCACAATAAGGAGACATGCATGTTCATGTAATTTTGCCTAGAAGTGTATGCATCTGTGGCTCATGGAACTTTCTCATGGTGAAATCGAAACTGGAAGGATTATCGAGAACATAACAACTGACATTTAAGATGGTCCTAATAGAATCACTGTCTCTCGAGGAAATCTTAAAGATGCATTAAAAATATTCCCTCTTACCATCACCATCACCACCATAGTAGTATCTCTAGATGCATTAGAAGCTCCTGGTCCTCCTTCCTGGACTATTTTACCCCAAACATATCACTAACTTTGAAACAATTTTGAGAATTCCAACACAATATGCTCAAAATCTGTAAGCCAATACTCCTCTTTCTTTCCCGTCTTCTTTTCTTAACTATTTGGATAGGTAGGATTGCAAGATGAAGTTAGATTAAAATACTAAGACATCCAAAAAATGCACCCCAGCTGACTGAAAGTAGTACTAAGATTCACTAAGTAGCCTAATCATTTTTAAAATATCAGCGAACTTAAGTAGTTGAGGATGATAAGATCCACTCAAGTTATATAAACAAGACGCCTCAAGAAAGCTGACCTTCGAGTTCAATGTCATTTTCATGTGCAGCTTCTAACATAGACATTCCAACAGGGACCTTGATATGTATCTCTTCTCCATCCTTGTCAACAAAAGTTACAGATATTCTGCTAATCACAGAAAGAGACAGTGGAAAAGTATGTTTTTGGTAACCAAATCAGTGTGGCATAATCTTATGACATTCCATCAGCTAAATTGTAGAGGCTAACCAAGACAAGATGACCATACATGCAATCAAGGAGACAGCATACAAGTTCAAAATTACCATCATATTGAAAAAAATCTATAAAATCTCTGATAAGAAATCTATATGAAAAAGTTTAAGATGTCCAAAAGCATAAGTTTGAGGAATGCTGGATTGTATAAAAAGCTTCCTCTAGCGACATCATGCATTGGGTGCAGAAAAGAAAATGAGATATTGTCCAAAATTTCAGGTGGTTCTTGGGAGATCATAGTTCTAGATTACTTGGAGTAAATTTGAATTTGCTTCATAATCCTAGAGTGGAAAATAAATAATCTAACTTTTTTGGGGATCAGCTCTGATCCAGTTAGAATTAAAAAATATTACCTACACATACCTAGAGCAATCTCAATCTGGATAAGTTGATTTAGAAAAGGCCCCACTTTATACATATTTTATAAACTATACATTCATGGCACCAGTTACGGCTAGTTTCGTGAGTTTATATGGTATTACTGTCAACGGAACTTGTGTAAAAAAGTATCATATTAGAGTGTACTCTAATAAGACCTGGACCGAACTAGACCTGGATCAAATTCAGAAAAAAAAAAGAGAAGTTGAAAAAATCAATTCTACTTTAATCTACTCTAAACTAGAAATTATCCCAAAAAGAACCTAACAGACCTTTGAAACCTAAATCCCATTCAGATTTCCCTTTAACAAGTAGATCACCAATTTAATTAGTCTTTTTTTGTTAGGGAAACAGCAACGATAATCCCATCTCCCACCTACAGAAACCACAAATACCCTCATGAAAAGGAAAAGCAAGAGGATAAGAGAAAAGAGAACAGCATAGATAATTCATGCAAAACAACTCTTTTTTGGTTTTGATAAGGTACATGCAAGAACCACTTACTTTTGCTTTTCCTCAGTTCCTGCAGTAGTACAAAATTGTTCATGCCTCTGAAGAACAAAACAGAGTACAGAGTATCAACAGAGGTGAAAATATGATGTTACAAAGCAAAACCATTTCCTCACACTGAAAAAGGAAAGCAAAGAAAGGAACAAAAACCAACAAAATGGGGTGCTAAAGAGAGCCATAGAACATAAGCAAGTAATCAACAATTCCTAGAACAGTACTAACTATTACATTCATCTACCAAAGTTACTGACCAGGACCTGAGTAAAAGGATATTGCAACAAGTGTGCGTATGATGTCCTCGGGATACAAGCTACTGGGACTGCAAAATTCAGAACATTAAATGAACATAAATTCCTTCAACTTTAATATAGCAGGACACTGATTAATCGTAGAATTAATACTTTGATAAGTCAACACACCAAACAGGGTGTGTAGAAATACAGAGTGAAAACTATGTAGAAATTGGGTGTTTGGATGAATCAGATTCATCTATCAGGTCACGCAATTGACAGTGCAAAAGAGTTTTTCCGTGCATCAAAAGAATTAAAAAGAAACTTTATGTTCTTCGCATCATTCTCACTGTTTTGGAATAATGTCCTCTATTTTTTTACCCATATGATCCTAAAGGGGCTGAAGTGTAGTTCTCCGTTTTATTTTTTGGGTAAGGTAAATAATTTTATTAATAATGAAAAATCTACAAGCAGTATACCAAAAAGTAGAGAAAAATCTTCTATACAGTAGAACCTCATGGGTGCAAAAAAAAAATTGAAAAGAGAGATTATACCTCAAAAGTACATAATCATTCTATATACCCTCAAACACTCTCCTATTGTTTTCTTCCACAGGCACATGAATGATAGTGGGGCAACATCCCAAGCTCTTCAATTTATCAATTATTGTTGTAGTTGTCAATTATTGAGGTCAATAAGGATTTCAATAGTGAAGAGACCAATTTCTTTTCGTACAATTTTTTCTCAGATAAATGCTAGATCCATATGTAATTAAATTAAACTTCTTTTCTTGATATGTCTTTTGGGGATGAATGATGGAAACTTGAGGCAAGAAGGCTACCTTACCCCCACTTGTTTCATGAATGGTATCAGATAAATTTTCGGGACAAAATTTCTTTTAAGGGAAGAGCTGTAACACCCAATTTCCATACATTGTCATATGCATCATATTTAGCACTTAAATATGAAAAACAATGAGTGAAAACATGGATAAATTTTGCCCTTGAAATTCAAATCTGTGTTATTTGAAACTTCTTGTACTAATAGAGAATAAATCTCTATAATCCTTTCCTATTGATTACAAAGTTCATTAGATACTTTAGGAATATTAGGATGCAAATTACATTGAGAAACATTTGTTCCTACCGGGTAATATCGGGTGACGGGCACTAGTGAGTTATAGAGATAAATTGATAACCCAATAATAAACTTAGAAATCATGATTTTTGTAGAAGATAAAAAATTATTTATAAGCTACCAGGATGGTACAGAAAAGTACAGAAAATAAACAGAGCCTAAAACAACCAGCCTACTACCCTTTCCTTCCTAACAAATCCAGAAAATCCATGAACTAATCCAGACTAGCCAAGTACAGCTTTTACACCAAAAATATGGATTACGCAACATTTAGGCGAACTTGGAAATCATGTTAAAGAGACTATTGCATGATTTGGAACCTCAAGGACTATCCTCTACATTCTCCACGAAAAAAGGGTTTTTGATGCAACCAATTCATTTAATTTGAACCATTAGATAATTTATTTAACCAATTCTAAACCATTTGACCTAAGAGGATACTTTTCCACTTTATCCTTCCAGCCTTTCACGTTTCGGACCTCATTTTCTCCCAATTTAAATTTTCCTTCTTCATTTCCCTCATTGAAGCTCCCAATAGCACAATCCCTAGCACTCACTGTTTCTTACAAAACCAACTTTGTTGCATAAACCCCTTCCTATCTATCACTTAAATTAATAATTTAGGCTTTGTTTTGCAAGAATCAAATAGATTGGAGAGTATTCAGAAGCCCTGTGTTTGATTAAACGAGAGATCTTCCTCTTCCCCTCTTTTATTCATCTTGCATGCATATTTATGCTTCTTAAAGCATTCTAGAAGATTAAGCAAGGCTAGGAAGTTTGAAGGAGACCTCTTGGTGGTTTGAACAAATATAGAGGAAGATAAGATAACTTGGGTGATACATGCTCACGTTGTCTTTACAATGGTTTTGTAAGCTTTCCTAACTTTGAAATGGACAATCCTTAAACTAGCTACATAAACTTCGAGAAACATTTTACCAATTTTGTAGTTAGTATGTCCTAGATTAGATTTGTTCCGCAACATCCTCCTTGGGAATTGCTAGAAGCTTGTTTCCACACCAATGGGTTGTTACTTTTAGTTGTGATATGTACTGTAATTGTTGTGTTTATTTGAGAAAATATACTTTGAGCACTTGAATGATTTGGGAGAACCTTGAACGGTAAAATGGTATATCCGAAATTAATTGTCAGCACAATCTTATCTACTTATGTGTTCTTGAAACAAGAACAAGTTGAGACGATCTACCTCGCCATCAAATAAGGATTGCTTGAGCTTTATTGCATCTTACTAGTACTATGTCCTCCTTGTGATTTGAAGGTTGAGTAACCAATTTGATGGTGATTTTGTAATATGTATTGGTATGCCTCTTGATATAATCTAATTTTTTACTCATCCTGACTTTGGATTTGTATTTCATCTTAACTATGGACCTTGTCTATTACTTTTCATCTCGACTTTGGACCTTGTCCATTTTTAAGTATTAAAAGAAAGCCAGATACTAAATCATATTGATTATTGGGCCTCGACCCTACTTGATTCGGACGGTCTCTCATTATTCGATTTTGCTTTGATGTGATTGCACAATGCATGTGTTGGTCAAAATTTACCATTTGCTTGATTTGCTTACATACATCTCTTGGTTTAATATATTTTGGACAGTGGACAAAAGTAGGTTTTATACGTCACCATATTTCTTTCTCTCCTTATCATCTCTTCCTCAGTTTAAAATCCATCTAAGAACAAGGAAACCTTATCCCTCCTATCCATTTGTCCTTCATTCAAGAACTTCACAGGAATACGACCAAACCCAAAAAGAAACCACAAATTTACTGACAGGTCCCGTTTGGTGATGGATAATTTTCACTTTTTTCCAGTATTTTATTCAGGAATCATGTTTGTATATTATAATTTTTCGGAATTCGAAAAACTCCGAGTACACATTTTCACATTTTTCACTCCAAATCACTTACAAAAAATTCAACATTTTTCCAAATTGTATTCATATCCAAACACAACTCCAATTTCCAAATATCATTTTCAACTTTTTTCCAAATACGCCTGTTTCAAAAAGAATGTCTCTTTCCTTTTCCAACAACTCTTTAATTCCAACTTAAATGGAGGGAGTAAGTACCATTTTTCCCAACTACTATGTTTTTTCAAATTTCACATTTTTTAACTCCAAACACCCACTTAAATTAATAAACAAACAAAAAAAACCAGATACAAATAAGGGTAACAAAACGTACCACTGATAGAATTCAAAGGAAACAAATTCCTAATTTGATTCCATGTCCCGGTACAGTAACTCCTACTACTCACTTTCAGCAGTAACTCGCGTGTCTGTAATTGCAGTCTGGAATTCTTCAGAACTAAAGTAAATAAATATTTGCATATAAATACCTTAACATAAATATTTATTTATACAACTTACAGAGGGTGAAGGATGGAGAAGAATAGAGGAAAGAGAGGAGTGGGTGAGCCGGTGGGCAAGTCGGAGCCTTTGGAAGCCCACCATTTGAGAGGTATGGGTTCTGGGATTCAGGGTTCAATAGTATAGTATAGTTTCTGCAAAAACCCACCTAAAATAATGTCTGGTATCGTTTCTCATCTTGGAAACCCCATTAGTTTTGTTTTAACCCCTCTTGTCGAACCAAAATTGTGTCCAGTATCCCGCACATCTTCTATTTAATTTAGAGAATTGCACACAAATACAATAGGTTATTCGCACAAATGCTCCTATTTTGGGATGATATTTAATTTTTGGCCTTCAATATTTTCGCTCGATATTAAATTTAAATTTCACTCGGCATAAGTTTAGATTTCACACTGCAGATATATTATAATATCACACAAATTATGTGAAAACTTCAACACTCAACAAAATCTAAAAATGATATACAACTTATGTCGTACAACTTAATTTCTGCATAACTTATGCCGAGTGAGACAAAAGTTTAATTTTCGAAGATAAATGTTACTAAACATATGTCAAACAAAACAAGTCTGGATATTTTCATAAAATGAATCGTAGGGGCAAAAATTAAAGATCACACATATACAACAACAACAACAACAACCAATTGAAATCCCACAGAGTGGGTCCTAGAGGGTACGCATACCTTATCCTTACTTTGAAAGATAGGGAGATTGTTTCTAATAGACCCCCGCTTAAGGATCAACAATTCAAAATAGTACAAAAAAGAAGATAACGAAATCAATTAAACCATGATAAAACAGTTTGAAAAAAGAGCAATAGTCATCACAAATAAAGAAGATAGTCGAAGTAGAAGATAAAAGAAACAAGAAACAACATATACTAGCAGAAATCAAATGACAAGAAACTACAAGAACAATACTACAACTACTAGTAAGAAAGGATAAATGGACCACACTAAGCTACCTACTAACCTCGTATCCTAATTTGTGTCCTCCAAAACCTCATGTCTAACGTCATGTCTCCGGTAAACTGAAACTGCGTCATGTATTGTCTAATCATCTCCCCCAATACTTCTTCGGTTTATCCCTACTAAAATCATCCATAGCCAACCTTTCACACCTCCGGCACTGAGGCATAAGGGTATCTCCTCTTCACATGTCCAAACCATCTCAGCCACGCTTCTCGCATCTTATCCTCCACCGAAACCCTCTCACCTTATCCCGAATATCTTTATTCCTAATTCTATCTCACATAGTATTCCCACACATCCATCACAACATCTGCATTTTCGCAACTTTCATCTTCTGAACGTAAGAGTTCTTGATTCACCAACACTCCGCCTCATACAACATAATCGGTTTAATCATCAATCTGTAGAACTTGTCTTTAAATTTTAGTGACACCTTCTTATCACGCAGAACTCCGGATGCGAACCTCTATTTTATCCACCTTGCATTAATACGATGTGTGACAAAGATCACATATATGGAGCGTAAAAATTAATGACCAGTGCGGTTGAAGGGAAATCCGTGCAAAACTTCAAGTACAACTCATACTGGTACATTGAAATTAAGTGGCCAAGTCATTACTTCGCAAATTTATAGCCTAAAGATAATAGGCTCAAATCCAAAAGAGTTTGCGAAAAAATCTTAACACTTTTAGTTTTCGTCAATTATTTATTGAATTATATATGTTAGATTTGACGAAAACTATGAAAATTAACGAAAACTCACATTTAGAGATAAATTTTTTTTGTTGCTGCTATTTTTAATTTATTTTTAGAGTTTGTTGTAGCTTTTACTTTATGCTATTTTCTTATATTTAGTGTTTAATGCAACTTTTATGTTACATATTTCAGGATTTGGTGATACTTTCTAGGTGATTATAACACAATCTTTATTTTTCTGTCAACTCTAACCGAAAGAATTCGATAAATTTTTTATAAAAACTAAAAGTGTTAACTTTCAAACGTAAAAGACCAAAATGTTAAATGCATATTTAAGGAACAATTTTGAAACTATCCTAAAACATAAGGGACCATTTTTATAATTTTGTCTTGTCAAACTCAAGTTTTATGACTATGATCTTCCATGAAAAATACACATGCTTTTATTTCTACTGTGTGTGTCTGTGTGAGAGAGAAAATACGGAGATGAAGAAACCCGGCGGAGCAGAGAAGAAGAAGGTTAGACGATCCCCATCAAATAGTACTCCTCAAAGGGTAATTTCGTCATTCATCAAATGTATTTAATTTGATATCTGTTAATTCAATTCGGTATTTCTTGTATTTTTCCCAAAAGGATCTGTATTAAAATTTTGTGCCCTATTTTTGAGAATGAATTTTTTGGTTAGAAAGTTGTCTTGAGTCGAGGTCTCCCAGACACAGCAGCTCTACCTACCAAGGTGGAGACACTCTACCCTCCGACTCTATTTTACTGGATATGTTGTTGTTGTTGTTGTAGGCTAATGATTTAGTTACTATTGGTATGTATTGAATTTTTTTCTTCAGATATATAGGCGATTTGTTAATCACTATTGCTAAATTGTGATAACATAAATTACATCTTGAAAAGATGCACGAGGCTCTAGAAATAAATTAAAACTAGCAGAAACAACATAAATTTTACATCTAAATGTGAGTTTACTGCTAATTTCCTCTTTTTTTTTATAGTTCCCGTCAAATCTAATAGACATGATAAATATGTGACTAAAAGTGTCATCTTTTTGCAAACTTAAAGATCCAAGCATCATACATTCATGAAATGTAACAAATTTATTCTGTGAATTCAATTTGTTCAATTCAGGATTTTGTTGTGTTTTCCCGAAAGGATATGTGTTTTTGTATCCCGTGATTTTTTATTTTTGATTTTTGATTGTTGATATACAGTTTAGCTTTTTATAGTTAATGAGCAATTCATTCTTTTGTTCTGAATGCTGGTAAAATAGTGTGCCCTATTTTTTGAGAATGAATCTTTTGGTTAAAAGGTTGTGCCCTATAGAAATATAGAAATGTAAGACTTATGAATTTTTTTCTTCAGAGGCGATTTGTTAATTAATATTGCTAAATTGTGATAAGTATTTAATGATAGGTTCTACATTTGGTAAATTTGTGCCATAGGATGAAAAAAGACTCCAGTTTTAGCTAATAGTACTTGTTTTCTGGAGGAGATCTATTTGGTAATTTAAATTAATCCTCAATATGAAGTAACAATCCTACAGAGTTACCCTGGTACCTGTTGTTGGTGAGAGGTGGTAGGTATCTTGTGGATTTAGTCGAGGTGCGCGTAAGCTGGTCTGAACACAATGGTTATCCAAAATAATTAAAAATAAAAATGAAGTAACAATCATTGAAATGAAGTAACAAAGGCAAAAACTGTAGTTTTACCTTATTGTTGCTTCGAACATTTTTGCTTTGGATTTGTTCAGATTTTTCATTTTGCTTAAATAGGGGTCTTCCTTATACATTATTTCTTCTCCATTGCCGCATTTCCTTTTTCAAAATGATTTGAAATGTTTTTCTTGAGCCGAGGGTCTCAGCCTCTCTATCTCCATGAGGTAGGGGTAAGTTCTGTGTCACTCTACCCCCAAACCCCACCTGTGGGATTACACTGGGCATGTTGTTGTGGGGTCTTCCTATTACACAGCAAAAAAACTATTCATGTGCGAACATTTTTATTTTTTTAAGACAGTAGTGTCCAATTCGGTTTGTGCTCACCTAATGAAATCCTTGGGCGGCTGCTACAGCCCACTAGCACATTGAGAAAAGCTGTCCACTAGACTGGAGCAGATGGGTGCTCACAGGTGTACATTGAAAGACATGGAATAAAAAGAAGTGCAAATCAACCAGTCATTACTAATAACTTGAGTCCAGATTCTCATCCATTAGTCACCAAAAATTGAATTAAGGAAAATGAAAGGTTCTACATTGCGAAGTGATTTTATTGGTATGCCTTTCTAATTTGGCATACTCCAGTTTTAAGGGATAGAGTAAATGAATAGCTTTACTTCTCCATTTTGTGATTGCATTGTTGAACTATACAATTAATGGAGAAACTCTAAACCATGTTGAAACCATTAAAAAAAGAAAGCTGAATAAGAAATGTTCTATCTTGCTCGGATCCTCCAAAAATGCAGCCGCACTCGTGTCGGATTCTTGAAAAATGCTTTGTTTTTGGAGGATGACATCTGGCGGCATTTTTGGAGGATCCAAGCACATAGGAAAAATGATACCATTTTGAAGAAGCAGAAAGATTTCTGATTGATCTCATAGAAATCCTACAGGAATAGGTTAGGGATATTTTCGGGCTCTGTCTTTTACTGTGACATCCCAGTACTCAATTCGCTTCACCTCCTTAGTGCTATGTTAATAACATATTACCTTTCTCAAAAAGAAGAATGACATTTGTTGAACTTCTCCCCCTTCTTTTTGGGACTTTTACACAATATAACCGCCTATCAAAATAAGAACCGGCAAATGTATACTTTTTTGTATATTAATGGTATTATACATACTTCCTCTGTCCCAATTTATGTGATACACTTTCCTTTTTAGTCCGTCCCAAAAAGAATGATACATTTTCTTATTTGTCAACAATTTAACTTTAAACTTTACCTTTTACGCTTAACTGATTTATAACCACACAAATATCTTTGGCTTGTTTTAGATCACAAGATTCAAAAATCTTCCTTTATTCCTTAAACTCCACTATATCACATAAATTGAGACGAAGGGAGTATTTTATACACAATAGAGTATATTTGGCTAGAGAATGTAATTATTTTCGGCCGAGCGGCCAAATGTGTTAAACACCCTTTTTTCCCTGTTGAACGTCTCCCTTCCTTCTTGTGTCACTGATAAAAGCATCAATAATTATGTTTGGCTACTCTGAATGAAGATTTGCTAAACTAAGATTAGCGGCTGATGAGAAAAAAGTAAATGTTTTGAGATTGTAAAGCTGTATTGAATCAGGTAAAGAGTTTTCCTTTCTCAAATCAGTTGTTTCTTAGATATTCTCAGGGGCTGACGCGTAGGAAATTAAGAGTATTTTTATATAGGAAGGATGAAGAGCTTGCGTTTGAGTCAACTGTTTGCTGCATGTCCCTTTTATTTGGTACTTGTTTGTTGAATTCATAGATATGTTATCAGCTGCCCCCTAACATTCCAGTTTTGTGATTGTGTGTTTTGTTAAATTTCGTTTACTATGTCTTTGTAAATATTCATATCCATTTTTTGTTTACTTTTTATTTTCAGAAACAAGGTGCGAACAAGGACGTCTTCCAGCTGTTTGCCGAGAAAGTAAGAGATCATAAAGGCTTGGTGTCTCGCTGGGCTGTACTGCAGGAAACACGGGTAGAGTATTTCAGGGGAAAAGATTTTGTCGCTTTCGTGAGAAATCATTCAGAACTTAAAGACATACTAGAGTCAGATAAAGGTTTGGAGCCTGAAGATATTGCCAACACGCTGCTTAACAAGAATCTTTTAGTCCGGTGTGATCGTGTGGTGAAAACTGTTCGGCCTGGGAAGAAAAAGTTATCTTCTTGGCCAGCACATTTAGAGATAAACCATGTGAGTATCTTTCTTGATTCAGTCAACTATTAGTGATGTTAGAAAGTTCCTGACTTACTGTTAATTTTATCTCTACTAATCTGTGATTCTGCTCACGAATGTATTTGTGGTCCAATCGTATCCATGACCAGTGGGTATGTAATAGATGTGGATGCTTTATACACTTCAAAATATAGTGAAAACTTCCTAAAAATTTACATGCTATGTGGGATCATACCCCTATCTGTTATTTACATTACACCTGAGACCTTAATACATAGTTTGGTCTTTCCATGGACTAATAGTCCTTACTCGGGGATGATGGGCCTGCCCCTCTACCCTTCTCTACTTAACTACCAGAGTTAGTTTGCTCGGCGTGGGACTCGAACCTGTGACCTAAGACAAGTCCCTCAACCTTTGCCGATTGAACTAACCCCTGGGGGAGGTATTGAGCTAACTCTTGTGCTGGAAGAATCACATGCATCTAGTTTTTGAAATATTTATATGCATTTTCCTCAGATTCAAAAAGAAAATATTGGTATGCATTTTTAACAGTTTTTGTTTCGATCCATATCCATAGAAGCTAAATTTTGATGTGATGGCTGGTCCAACTGGTACACCTGCTCTAGAACCTTTAACTCAGATATGATCCATGTATCATTGCTCCTTCCCCCCCTGAGATGGTAACAGATTTCGTTAATATAAAAGAGAAGTTCTTAGCACAAAGACAGTACTAAGAGAAACAAATCATAGTTACAAGACTTCCCAATGAGTAAAAACAAACCAAGTCTCGTGTCAGTTACAGGGATCCAATGAGATCAATTAAGGACTTTACATCTTTTACTAAAGCTTCTTTACACCAAAAGTGAAACAAAAATATACAATTAATTTTGATCTTCTGTTCAGAATTTGCTGAATCTTTAAAATATCTGGAATTCCTTTCCCTCCAAACTGTCCACCATATATGCAGGCTGGAATGAGATTCCACCAGTTCTTCTAACTTGTTCCAGTAGCTAAGTTGTCTTAGCAACCCAACAACTCCTCAGTATCTCTATGCATTGCGCAGCCTAGGCCTTTCATACCCATGAACAACTGCCACAGACGGTGTAGGAAAAGGTGACTGTTTGTTTCATTATCTATGCCACATAAAAAACATTTAGAGCACAATAGCATTCCTCCTTTCACCGAATTCTCATGTGTCAGGACAACCTGTTTGACCACTAGCTAACAAAACACTGCTACTTTGAAGGTAGCCTTCAGCCTCCTGATATGCTTCCATCACCAATACCCTTGTGCTGAACAGATCTGTTTAAGACCCCATATGTAGATTTTACAGTGAACAGTCCTCTGATGTTGCTATCCCATGCCAGTTTGTCCACTTGAGGAACCCAGTCACTTTGATCACTTCAATCATTTAGTAAAAAGGGCAGCCCGGTGCACTAAGCTCTCGCTATGCACGGGTCCGGGGAAGGGCCGGACCACAAGGGTCTATAAAACTGAAATTACAATCATTTAGTAATATTTATATAACTGAAATTCCGACCCTGCTAAGTTTCAGCAAGAGTAGCATCTGGCTGCTGTACTAAGTAGTACAAGTCAGGGGACAGTTTCCTATCCAGTCATCCTTCCAGAAAGAAGTCTTTAAAACATTCCCCACCTTGATACTGATGTTGCTAACAAAGGTTTTCCAAAAATATCTAATAGAACTCCGCACACTCACTCCATAAGAGCTAGCCATTGAACATGAACTACACTATCCCTCAACCTCATATTTTTCACCTATCACTTTCCTCCATAAAGCTTGTTTCTCCGGTGGAAGTCCAGAGCCATTCCATCAGTAAGCTCTTGTTATGCTGCCTCAGGTTTCTGATTCCCAGGCCTCCCTCCCTCCTGCTAATTAAGAGTTCTCCATTTAACTAATGGTAAACCCATTTCTCCTTATCCAATTTCCATATGAAGTTCCTCCTTAAGGCATCTATCTTCTTCTCGATATCCGCTGGTATAGAGATGACTGACATCATATAGGTGGGAAGAGAGTCTAACACACTGTTGACGAGTATAACCCTCTCTCCTAGTGACAGATTCCATCTGGATAGCTTCTTTTCATACCTTTCTAGAACACCATTTCATATCTGCTGAGATTTGCCATTTGCTCCCAGCTGCACCCTAAGTATGTGGTCGGTAAAGCCCCACCTCCTTCGCTGGAACCCATATTATAACTAGCATTTTAGAGAGCTAGCTAGTCTTTGAGTATCTGTGCTTCACATGGATTCTGATGTATGAGACATGTTTTACATAGGACAATCAAAATAAGAGATGATTCAAGCTAAGCAATAGATGTACCTCTGTTGGTCAGAATGTGAAGTGCCATACACCAATTCTTTTTGCATTCTAATGTAATAAAGGTAGTTTAGGACATATTCCTGAACCTTTTTGGCTTTCCACGTCTAATGGTATAAAGGAAGTCTTCAGCACCTGGACTCTTTGGAAAGTTCAGAAGGAAAAGAGGAAGCTTTGGCAGACTGGCAGTCCATCCCCAATGAATAGAAGATGCTTCGAAGGAGAAACACCTTCAATCCCCGTTTTGAATGCTAGATGTCTTTTGAATCTTCGCAGTGACAAAAATTTCGATGTAAATGATGTGAAGCAATTTCTGAATTTTGTTGACTCCAACATTTTTACATACAAGTCAGTATAGTTTGCATTCCCTTGGATACGTATCAACGGAATCATTTATCAAAGAATAGCTAAATGTTAAAATTACTTTCACCTTGTTTCGTAATTCTCTTGATATTTCTACAATTTATATACAGTTTACATTTTTTTTTTCCATTCTCAAATTGTTTTTCCTTTTAGTATCTTGAAATGTAGAAATCTGTACGGCTTACACCTCACCCACACCCTTGCCTTTTAAAGCAGGTCTTTGAACAAATTAAATCATTGCAATCAGAAGGAACTGGGCAGATTCCTCTCTCTATTCTTTTACCTGTTTTTTCCGCTCTCTATATATTACAGAGATCTTCTCCACATAGAAGAAAAAACAATAATAAACACTTTAATAGTGAAGTGCCACTTTGCTGAGGACCTCCAGCATTTGCTGACAAGCTACCCCATAAAGTATCTTCATTCGTGATCCATGATTTTCATGTTGTGGTTCAATTGTTCTGAAGCTGTAGTTAGAAGCTGGTTTGTTAATTATTGTATTAGCAGAAGAAGAAAAGAGAAGTAATACATTCCACCTAAGAAGATAGACATCTGAAAATGGTGTTTTTGGAGTAAACCTCTTTAGAAAGTTCTTAGTTCTTTTCTCGAAAAAATCTTGAAGAGTTTCATGGCTTCTATAACAATTTTCCACATTTTGATTGTGTTTTAGTTTTTTCAGTAACCTGGAATATCTCTTTTTCAGTAGTCAAAACTCACAACCTTTTGATGTTAATTTTCTTCAATTGATGTCTGCAGGATCAAGTATTTTCTGAAAATGACGCCTTTTTTGCATGGGCATTTGTCAAAAGAAGACCCCTGTGGCAAACACTTCTCTCATTTTGCTGGCCGGTGTTAACACTAGCGATCTGCTTGTTTCCTGTTTATCCCCATTGGGCCAAATTGCTTATACTATATATATGTGCTGGTCTCCTTCTCCTCATACTTTGTGTGCTATTCAGTAAGTATTTGTTGCTTGTTACCCTTTATTTCTCACACTTCTTTGTTATTCTACTTTCTTATGTTAGAGTTATATGATGCACTGTGATGTGGCCACTCCAAAAATTGAAAGCATGACAGCTTATGGCAAAAGCATTATGACATATGGGGGATTTGTCTTATAATTTAGCAAGTTGATGAGTTTCTTTAATCATCAAGTACGCTGTTGGCTTCCCATACTTATCATAACATTATCACGATTTTGGACGCATATTAGCTGTTTTATATATCACAGAAACACCAAATATTTATATGGTTGACTACTAAAGCAACGATGTCTTGGCTTGAATTAGATTAGAGACTTTAGGAACAGTCTACAATTCATATATACAACAACATACCCAGTATATTCCCACACGTTTCTCATTTGGAAAACGCCTATTCTTTTCATTTTTTCCTTTTTCTTTTAGGCTTAAAGTAATTATATTGAACACATTTCGCTACCTACTACTATCAAGTCAGGCCACGGTGCTAGTGGAAGCCCACCTGTGAAGTTGACTAACTAGAAAGACCTGATTATCTTAATGTGTATTATGGAAATTTGGCCTAGTGGTGAATGAAGTGGTGCAAACCTCGGAGACCAGGGTTTGTATCTCAGGAGAGATAAAAAACTATGTGATCTCTTCCCTTTGCCTAAGCCTTGATGGGCTGAGTACCCAGTGTTTCGGAATTAGGGGAAACAAAGCTTCAACAAGTAGAAGGTAAATGAACAGATTTCAGAAATCTCCAAAAGTGAAATGATGAAACGAATAGCAGATATTCTTGAGAAAGGTGGCGATGATGGCTAAACAATAATTTGGTAAGTAGGTAGGTAGGAGGTAGGACAGAATAGTCTAGGTACACTCAAGCTAACCCAGACGCCACCATCTTAAAAAAAGAATAAATGTATTACGGGAAGATAATTAAGATAGTTCTGATACTTCTTCTGTATAGCGAGATTGTTCTGATATTTTTTGTGTAGTTAAGGTGAGAAATATTCTATTTATGGCTTCAATATGGACTAAGTAGTTGACTTTGGGTACTGTTTGACCTTTTTTCTTTTTTTTTCTCTTCCTTTTATAAATACTATTTAAATGCTATCTTAATTCTATTATCATGTTGGGTGTCTTGGATTCACAGTTGTGGGATTTTAAATCCTGTAAAATTGACAAATATGTGTTTTTCTTTTTTTCTATAACTAGAATTTTTTAATGCCTCCTGCACATTTTTTCATTAATTCAGAATACTCTACAAAAGTTTCTTTTCGCTTTGTTTCTATGATGGGTGGAAAGTTATCATATTCTGTTTTCCTTCACTTGTATCCTCCAATCCCTAATTGGCACTCATCAATAAATTTTATTAATGCATTTTGTGCTGGAAGTGGTGTCTAATATTTCCTTAATTTATGCATAATTTGTCTGTTGTAAGATGGTGATTCTGGGCTGTTCAAATCATGCTCATCAAGCTTGTCATGTGTATTTTTTTAAGTCTGCTATTAGAAGCAAATCACCATTACAAAAAAACATTTTTTTGTGCTTGCAGTAAGAGCTTTGATCTTTGGCACTATTTGGGTAATATTTGGGAAGCGTGTGTGGTTTTTCCCCAACATTCTTGCTGAGGAAGCAACGCTGCAAGATTTGTTCCAGTTTTGGCCTCAGAAGGACGAAGGAGAGCGACCTAAGTGGACAGCAAGGCTTTTCTATGCAATAGTAGCTGTGGTTGTTATATTGATCCTGAGGCATCATGCTCCCGACGAGGCTGCAAGAGCCAGGTTTGCTTGCACTTTAATCTCTTCAACTCTTAAGCCTGGGAGTTCACTTGAAGAAATAGAACAAATACCAATTTGTATATATTGAGGTTTCATGAAACCAAATCCCTTCAAAAAGATTAACTTCAGTAGAAAATATTCTGCAATTTAGTGTCATATGTTGAGAATCAACCTAAAAAACCGGGAGCGAGCAATTAGGTGGCGTGGTGGCGTCTTCTAATGCTAATATGTTTTCATTCTGCTATATACAATTCTCGCTCTGTCATTTCTTGTGAAAGGGCCTATATCAATTATAGGCATCTCGCTGAAAATGCAATCCTTTATTATCCACTCTTGCAGGTATCAGAAGCGAGTTTCCAACATTATCGATGATGTGCTCGAGTGGTCTCCTAGACAGGCTCTGTCAGGGATGATGGAAACCGTGGTCAATGTCACCGACTCTAATGATAATGCAACTGATGATAGCAAATCTGGTAGTGAAAAAGTTGCTTCCCCAGATGACTTAGGCGAAGAAACCATTCCCAAAGAAGAGATTGAGGATGTTACTGGAAACGTAGAAGATAGTGATCATCAGCAACGTGACTTGTAATTTATATAAATGTTGAAACATATGCTTTCAAGATTTTGTTTTTTTGTATCAACTATTTTTAGTTTTCTTTTTTTATTCTCTTTTATCGTCAAGTATATTATCGTCAAGCACATTGCAGAACTCTATTTCGGAGCAACTTAACTGCAATTGCAGAATTTGAGAACCAACAAGGGTGAGTTCCTTGCGTAATATTTTGAAGCTTGGTTTCAAGACTTCAAATATATACGTTTGATAGAAAGAAATTCACAGTTTATGGCAAGTTTTTTTTTTTTTTTGCTGGAAACCTTAAATTGCATTAAAAATAAAAACAGGAAGATAAACATTATTACATAGTGAGATGGTTTGCGGTGAAGCTATCCCCAGAGATATCTTTGCGTAAAGTAAAGGAAACTAAAGGTGGTGGATTGTTCTAAAATAGAACTTCCTCTCTAGCAACTACATTTGAGCACAACTTTTTCCCATGTTTTGCCAAAGCATCTGCTATGGAGTTTTGCTTCACGAAAGATCTTCCTCAAGTGCGTCTGACCCATTCCCTTTAGGAGGAACCTGCAATCTTTACAATGTTGTGATAAGTATGATTATTTGTTGATTGTAGGAGTGTTGCCAGTACCTGGGAATCTGTTTCTACTTGGATTGAAAACAAATTCTTGGTGAATGCTAGCTCAAAACCCTTGTAGAGGGCTATGACTTCAGCATGCAGAGAGTGGGCATTGATACGACTTGCAAATTCTTCAATCCAATGGCCATTTGAGTCTCTTATGACTCCACCAGCACCTCCATTAGGGTTGTTTTTTGTGCAAGCTCCATCTGTATTTAGTTTGAAGTGGTGTTCATCAGGAGGTTCCCATTTGATGTCTATGGTCATGGTAGGTGTGTTTTATATTCCATCCCTTTTAGCAAGATGATGGTATTCTAGAGCAGCATTGATGGTTTTTGTGCAGTTTATTGGGAGGGAAAGGTTGTTAAAATAGTTGTTATTTATGTTTAGCCAAATTTGCCATAGGACAATGGGGATGAGTCAGTCCATTGTGATGGAATGGTTATCCGAGATAGTTGTGGGCATTGAAGATTGACAAATATTCTTTAGCCATTGAAGAGTAAGATGTTCCTGTGTAATGGGGATGTTTAAGGTATTCCAGATCAAGATGGCCTTAGGACACTGGAATATTATATGATAGTCTCATTCTGAGCTTGTCATAGTGTGCTAGCAGGTGTTGGAAGAATTTTCCTTTTGAATAGAAGATCTGTTGTGGGAAGCCTATTGTGGGGTTAGAAGCCATTAAAAATATTTATATTTATTTTAGCAATTAATCTTTCAAATCCAACTGTTTTTGTGATCAACATTTTGTGTGTGATGGATGTCTTGGTCTAGCTGTAATCAATTTTGGTGCTAAAGGTTCCAAAAGAAAGTATCATGAGTTTCATTGAAGGGAATGTAGAGTGAGGAGATTTGGGGATGGATTTCGAAATCAATGTTGTGGAGACTTATTGAATGGTTGCTTATAACAGCTTGGACTTTTAAATTCTCAGCATTACGTATTAGGGGTCCATTGAAAATTTCTCTCATTGTAGTTGTTGGAGCTAGCCAATTACCTTCCCAGAGCCTTATGGCAGAACCATTTCCAATGTCTGTTCGGATTATATTTGGTGAGGAGTGTTTTTTGCCCAGAGTGATTGTGTCTCCTTTTTCATTCTCCATAGCATTCACATGATTAAAGCATTGTTTTTCCCTTGGCTTTAGTTAGCCCAGACCTCCTTGATTCTTTGGGGAGGCAACAAGTTGCCCAATTTATCAGATGGATTTTTTTCTTTTTCTGAGTTGAGCCCCATAAGAAGTTTCTTTGGATTCTATCAATGTGGTTGCAGGTAGAATGTTAATTTGCATGGGATGAAGGACAAATTGTATAAGAGTTGCTCTACTAGCTAGGCTTAACTGCTTTGCCTTCCATCCTTTCAACCTTGTGTTCATTCTGTCAAGGATATATTGGTAGTCTTTTTTGTTAGGAGACTTGCTAGTTATAGAGAATCCTAGGTATTTTCCAATGTTATTAGCACTTTTAATATTTAAGGTTGCAGACAGAGTGGACTTTTGATTTTGAGAAGTTGATTCTCTGCCTCGATTTAGAAGTGATGAAATTGAAGGTGTTGATAATGGTATGGACATTCTTCATATTATGTTTTGCAAGAATGTCAAACATATCAGTAAAACCAACCACATCCATTAAAGGATAATGATTGGTCATTTTTGTTTCTGTTAAACATATAATAGTTGGGTTATCCCAAGCTACTATTGCTTTTTGAAATTCCTTAGGAAGTCTGGGTTGTTGCACCCTCTGCAGTTCCATAGGAGGAGCTTCATTTGGGAATCAACAGAAATTTGGGAGCTTCCCCCCGGGGCCAATGACATCTCGAGGTGTGAGAGCAATATGTGTAATGTTCCGTTGGTCATTGAAATGTCTGATTCCTTTAGAGTCGGTAGTAGAACCACTGCATATTTGCATAGCAGAGTGTTGGTGTACACCCTAAACAATTATCATGAAATATTCTTAGGTTCTAAAGTAGATATAAAATAAGAAATACTAATCTCTGTGTTCTTTGTTTCTGATTCAGATGTTGCTTCAGATATGATAATATTTGGGGCAATATCTGATTCTTCTGTAGTCTGCTTATTTTTCACTGAAACTATAATGTTGTTTTCAGTTGTATCTTCTGAAAGAGCAGTAAAATCATCAAGAATAACATTAACAGACTCTTGTACAATTTTAGATCTCAGATAATATACTCGGTATGCATGACTATTTTGAGAATAAATAACAAAAATTCTTTTATCACTCTTAGGGTCAAACTTTGTCAAATCATCTCTATCATTTAAAATGTAACAAATACACCCAAAAACATGAAAGTAACGCAAGTTAGGTTTATTTCCTTTTATTAATTCATAGGGTGTTGTCTTTGTACATGGCCTTAAGTAGATTCTATTAGTGATGTGACATGCAGTGTTCAAAACTTCAGCCCAAAAATGTTTTAATAATTTTTTAGAACAAAGCATGATTCTAGCCATTTCTTGTAATGTTCTATTCTTCCTTTCTGCTACACCATTATGCTGAGGAGTTTTGGGAGCAGAAAATTCATAGAATTTTTTTTTTCTCACAAAATTTTGAGAACAAGTTATTTTCAAATTCTTTTCCATGATCGGATCTAATCCAAAAAACAGGAGAATGAAATAAATTCCTTATCCTAAAGTGCAAGATTTTAAACATGTCAAAAGTTTGTGATTTTTCTTTTAAAAAATATATCCATGAATATCTAGAAAAATCATCTACAATCATATAGGAATACCTCATGCATCCTAAATTGTCTACCTCAATTGAACTCATAAGATCCATGTGTAATAATTAGAAACAGTGAGACGTACCTGAATATTGTTCGTCATTGTGAACAACATTATGAAAAACACTAGTTTGCTTACCTTTCAAACAATCTTCACAGACCATTGTTTTACCTTTAGGACTCAGTTTAGGAATACCTTTTACCGCCTCATATGATATTAATCTTACTAAATTGCGGTAGTTGACATGTCCTAACTATTGATGCCACAATGTTGTGTCATCGATCCTAACAATATTGCATATTTCTTGCCTTCCAACATTATAGCATTTATCACATGTTTTTGTATTTGTCATGACACACATGTTAGCTTCATTAGTAATTTCATAGGCATACTTATTTAAACTCAAGATTGACATCACATAGTTGACTTATACTGATCATATTCGCCATTAAACCCTCAACATGTAAGACACTTCTTAAGACTAGAAATCCAGGAATATTTAAGACCCCTTTTCAAATTATCTTGCTTTTACTGTCACCTCCATAAGTCACGTTACCTTAATTGAATGACTCATATATCCTTAGAAACTCCGTTGTACCTGTCATGTGGCGAGAACATCCACTATCAAAGTATCAAGAACCTGAAATGTTAGTTCTTAATGCAGTTATGACAACATTACAAACAATATCCTTTTTAGGAACCCATGCTCTCTTAAAATATTTCCTACTTTTTAGTTCAGGAATGTTGCCTTTAGTGTTATCAGGTATGTTAGACAACCTTTCGGGCAATATTTTGCTTGCTGAATTTTGAAGTTTGAAACAGTAAGGTCTTAAATGTCCAGGGGAGTTACAGTAATGACACACAAACTTCATTTTATTTGACATCTATGAGAACCTATTCTTTATCCCCTAAGAACATACAGTAGCCGGAAGTGGAGCGTCGCATTTCCGGACAACCTGCCCAATCAACATTCGTATATTATAACAATCTGGCCGATCTTGTGGGGTATAGATGAAATCCATAATCAAGTGTACCCTTAACGTATCGAATGATACGCTTGAGGGCAGTAAAATGAGGCTTCCTGGGGGCATGCATAAATATGCACACCTACTGAACAACATAAGCAATATCAGTTCTGGTGAAAGTAAGGTATTATAGTGCACCTGCAAGACTCTTGTAGATGGTGGGATCTGACATTGGATTACCATCAATAGCACTAAGCTTTGATGTAGAGTCAACATGAGTAGACATGATCTTGCAATTTTCCATTTTGACCATGTACACAATCTCATCTGCATACTTACGCTGACAAAGAAATATAGTAGCTGCAGATCGAGTCACTGAGATCCCCAAAAATAGCTCAACTTTCTCAAGTCAATCATAGCAAATTCAGTTTTGAGCAAGGCAGTAATCTCATTTTTCAGCAAATAAGAGGAGGTAGTAAGCACAATATCATCCATATACAACAATAAATATGCAATGTTACTACCTCTATGAAAAATAAATAGAGAATTATCACATTTGTTGCATACAAACCCAATTTACAAAATATATCGTGCAAAGCGATCATATCATGCTCGAGGGGCCTGTTTCAACCTATACAGTGACTTACGATGACGACATACATACTGAGGAATTGTTGGATGAACAAAGGCGGCTGGTGCATATAAATAGTCTCTTTCAAATCTTCGTTCAAAAATACAATTTTCATATCAAGCTTATGAATAGGCCAATGCTTACAGAGCAATACTCAAACTCGTGTAAATAGTAGCCTGTTTAACAATCAGACTGAACATCTCACCACAATCAATACTCGCATGTTGATTTGTGTCATTAGCCACAAGTCTTTCCTTGTACCTCTCAAGGTCATCACTATCTTTGTATTTGTGACGAAAAAACCATATGCATCGGATTACATTCACCCCTCCGATCTAGGAACCAAATCCTAAGTGTGTTATTTTGTTAAAACATTAAATTCCTCACACATGACCGCATTCCAATCGGGGTATAGTTTGACTAATTTTGGTTTCTAGGGAATTGGTGATATGGTTTGGGTTGACAAGTTAAACTGGACTTTGGATTTCAAAATCTCGTGTTGGGCACGAGTTTCCATACAATGGGTGGAGGCTGAAAATTCTAAGATGGTCATAGGTAGGAATCCGATGGTAGAGAATTTCAGTGGGTGTCCTATTTTGAATCGCATGAGTAGGTAAAATATTGAGAATGTGTTATACCATTTTAGTGCATATACCCAAAAGGTAGGAGGGAGAGACGCATGAAAAAGGAGGGTACAAATCATATTATTAATGGTTCGGAGAATTCTTTCGTCTTTACCATTTTGAGGGGAGGTATATGGGCCCGAGAAATGAAAAACCATGCCGTTAGCCGCACAGAATTGATGAAATAAGGAATTAAACTCACGACTATTATTACATTGAAACGATTTTATTTATTTTTTCAAATTGCGTTTTGAACAGTGTACGAAACTCAATAAATTTAGAGAACACTTGAGATTTGAGATTTGAGTTTGAGTGGGTATCCCCAAAGAAAGTGAGAGCAATCATCCAAAAATACCAGATAATATTTATGGTCTAAGTTGTTAGTTATGGGAGATGTCCATAAATCAGCGTGAATAATATCAAAGAGAGAGAAAGTAGTACTCATAAAAGTCGTAAATGGTATTCTAACGTGTTTCCCTAACTGACAAGATGAGCAACCATGAGAAAGATTCTCTTTGTTACATTGGATCAAATTTCGGTTTCTAAGAGAATAAAAAACGTGAGAGCCCGGATGATCAAGTCTTGAGGGAGATATGATTGTTAGAATGGTGGGATGAGTGACACTAGCAGCAGATGTGGGTAGAAAATGATATAGGTTCTCTTCACTATTGCATCTTGTAAGGAGTTTTTCGGTACGGAAGTCCATTACAGAAAATCCAAACTGATCAAAGTTGAGACAGAATTATCGGTGGCGAATTTTCTACCGAAAATTAGATTTTTGATGATGTTTGGGGCATAAAAGACGTTTTATGAGAGAAGTGGGGATGCGGTGGTGGGGTAAGGGTGTGGCCAAATCTTTGAATTGGAATTCGATGACCATTATCGACCATAATAGACTGCAGAATATTTAAATTTTACAGTTGAGTAAGATTATCAGAATTATTGGTGAGGTGAGACATGACGCCCGTATCCATATATCATGCATTATCGGACTGTCGAGGATTCAATGTGATGAAAGTCGGGCCCAAATAAGATTGGGAGAGGTCTGGAGCGAACTGTTGTGCTCTAAGAAATAGGGTCGGATTACTGTGGCCCATGGCCTGAGGTGGACTGGTAGGCTGCCTAGGATTGGGTCCAAAATTGATTTCTAGAACTTGGGTTGTTAAGCTGCTATAGGTTGGGTCGCGACAGTAATCCCAACTGTTGTTGGGCCGCGGCTGCTGACTGCGTGTCCCTGAATGCTTGGAAGTATTGTGTCGATGCTGCCATGAAAATATTTGTATAAAATTTCTGATTGTTCTCGGGACACGAAAGAGAAAAGCTGGAAAAAAGAGTTTATGTGTAAAAGCACTAAAATGTTAGAGGGTTAGAATAGTCATTTTACGTCAAAGGGTAGAATAGTCTTTTCTACATTTATTATTTTGTACACTGTATATTACATTGTGGAAGATATTCTGGAATCATTAATGAGATTAACTTTTCTCCAAGAAACCTAACACCTTTTCCTTTCTTCTTCCCTTCTCCCTTCGTCTTCCTGCAAACCCTAGTCACTAAATCGTTCCTCCTTCACTCTTCTTGGTCTGTGAATATGGACTTCGATGTAGTTTAACATGGTATCAGAGCAGGTTACTCAATCTTTCGGAGATTTCTGAAAAACACATCGAAGAAACTTCGATCGATTGAGATCCGAATTTGCGCAAATTAAGATACAACTAAATTTCAAGCACAATCGGGGACATGCAATGGAAGATCTGAACTCTTACTAGTTGATTTTGAAAAATTCATGATAAATTAGAGGAATCGGGGGTAGTACTGATATGGAGACTGGTGGAGATAATGTGGTGAGTGCAACAGCAGCGGTTAGCATCGATCACAACCATCATCTCTATCTATTTCCGTCGGATGCACCGGGATCGCTTACTGTTGGTGTAGTATTGACGGAAATGGAAAATTACACATTGTGGAACAGGGCAATGAAGTTAGCGTTGCTAGGCAAGAACAAGATTGGATTCATTGATGGAACTGTTAGAAGAGAGTCCTTCAATGGAAATCTTGTGAGTCTATGGGATAGATGTAATGCGATTGTAGTGTCGTGGTTGATGGGAAATGTAAGCAAAAGCCTGCTTACTGGTATGTTGTTTAATTCTTACTCTCATGCAATATGGGAAGATTTGAGAGATAGGTTCGATAAGGTGAATAGCTCAAGAACTTTTCAATTGCATAAGGAGATATCTTCAATGAGACAGGGTACGATGCCAGTTTCTGTATACTATTCCAAACTCAAGGATCTATGAGATGAGTATGATTCGATCGTACCATTACCAAATTGCTGTCCAAAATCAAAAGAGTTCGTAGATCATACACAGTACCAAAGGTTGCTGCAATTCTTGATGGGGCTAAATGATGGCTATGGTCAGGTGAGAAGTCAAGTGCTTATGATGCAGAAAATGCCCAACTTGAATCAAGTATATGCTATGATTAACCAGGAGGAAAGCCAAAGGATAATTGGAAGGGAATACAACAGACTGTGGAATTTATGGCTATGCTTACTACCAAGGGTGGAAATGTAAAGAGAAGGAAGCCATATAACCCCAATGCGATATGTGACTACTGTGGTATGAAGAGGCATTTTAAGGTGGATTGTGTCAAGCTGATGAAGTGTGACCACTGTCACAAGACTGGGCACATTCAGGATGACTGCTACATATTACATGGCTATCCAGAGAATTTCAAAGGAAAAAGTAAGAGGGCAAATGCAGTGTTTGGAGGAGATTATGGAGTCGACAGTACTAGACATGGAGGACAGGAAGGTGGTGACACATTATATTATCAACAGAATGGAGGACAGTTTCATGGAGAAAACCAGTTCACAACAGCTCAACACCAGAATGGATGACAGTTTTATGGAGGAAACCGGTTCACACCAGCTCAACACCAGCAATTACTCACAATGCTCAACAGCAGATCTGGAGAATCCAGTGCAGGTGCAAACATGGCAGGTAAAACCAATTCCTGTGAGAAACTATTAAAATGGATTCTAGATTCAGGTGCTACTAATCATATGATTAGTAATCAAGGACATTTATATAATAAACATTTGGTAGAGAATGCAGGCAGAGTTCAATTACCTACAGGAGAATCAACTAAGATTACACATGTTGGAGAATGTGACTTAGGAGAAGGTGATGTACTTAAGAATGTCCTGTGTGTACCAAATTTCAGATTTAATCTCATGTCCATTTTAAAGGTGACAAGAGAATTAAATTGCAGTGTATCATTCTTTCCCCACTACTGTGTATTTCAGGATCTCTCATCTGGGAAGGTGAGGGGGATTGGGAATGAGGAGGATGGTTTATATGTGCTGAAAATAGACATACAAAATAAAGAAGGATTGCTGAGTAAGTGCATGACAGCCATACAACCAGTTGATGCAAGTACTTGGCACCAAAGACTATGTCATGTTCCCATTGCTGTTATGAAGATGATTCCAATGTTTTATGATTCATCTTTTACTTTTAGTAACTGTGAAGTATGCCCTATGGCTAGAAAATGTAGAAAACCATTCCCTGTAAGTTCAAGTAGAGCTTCAGGACCTTTTCAAATGTTACACATGGATGTATGGGGGCCATATAAAGTTGATACGTATAATGGAATGAGATACTTTCTGATTATTGTTGATGACTTTTCTAGATGGACTTGGATTTTTTTAACGAGGCTTAAGACAGATGTGAGCACACTGCTTAGGCATTTCTTCACTGAAATACATACTCAGTTTGATGTGAAAATAAAGAAGATAAGATCAGACAATGGTACTGAATTCTTTAACCAACAATGTAAAAATCTGTTCCAACAACATGGTGTGATACATGAGAGCTCCTATCCTTATACACCTCAACAAAATGGGGTGGTAGAAAGAAAACATAGACACCTGTTAGAAACTGCAAGGGCCATTTAAATTCGGGGAAATATACCAGATGTGTTTTGGGGTTACTGTGTGGAAGTAGCAGCATACATTCTAAATAGAATCCCATCTACTACCTTAGGGAATAAATCACCTTATGAATTACTGTATAACAAATGCCATTCACTCTCACATTTGAGGGTAGTAGGTTGTTTATGTTTTGCCACTACCTTGCCCAGACAGGACAAGTTTAGTCCCAGGGCTACAAGATCTGTACTTCTGGGATATGGAAGTACACAAAAGGGTTACAAACTTTATGATCTGGATAAACAATTAATCTTCATGTGCAGGGATGTTGTTTTCCTGAAAACAATCTTTCCATTCAGAGACAGTGCAGGTGACATGGATATTTCTATTCAAACACATGATCTTTTTTGTTATGATGATCTGGTTTTCCATCAGCCAGCAAGATCTCCCCAAAGACAAATCCTATTATCGATACAAAGGACAATCGATACACAACTTGCCGACGCCGACATGATGATACACCAGTAGGCCAAGTCACTCAAACAAATAATTTCACTGCTAGAAAATCTACCAGAGCTGGTAGACCTCCCATCTGGCATAAGGACTATGTAACTCAGCAAGGTTCCACCAGTTGTCTCTACTCAATATCAGATGGGATGGATTATGGAAGAATGTAAACTACATATCAGACATTTATTGCTCAGACATCTGCAGAGATTGAACCACACAACTATACAGAAGCAATCAAGGACAAAAGATGGGTTGATGCAACGGGCGTAAATACAAGACCTGAGGACAATAAAACTTGGGAACTTGTGGAGCTTCCAGAAGGTAAGAAGGCCATTGGTTGCAAGTGGTTTTATAAGATAAAATATAAAGCCACAGGAAAAGTTGAGAGATACAAGGCAAGGCTGGTTGCAAAAGGCTATAATCAAAAGGAAGGTTTAGATTATTATGAAACCTTTTCTCCGGTGGTAAGGATGACTACTGTGAGGTCGGTAGTCATTGCACCGCCAAGAAATGGATCATTTATCAAATGGATGTCTACAATGCTTTCCTTCAAGGAGATTTATATGAAGAGGTTTTCATGAAGCTACCAGATGGCTTCCATAGCAACAAAGGCCAGAACAAGGTATGCAGGCTACTCAAGTACCTATATGGCCTAAAACAAACATCTAGGCAATGGAATATTGTCGACATCACCGACACTCGATTTCATCAAAGCCAGTTAGACAATTCTCTGTTTACCAAACAGCAAGGTGACAAACTAGTGGTGTTCCTAGTCTATGTTGATGATCTGCTGATTACTGGGAATGATCAAGTACTTATCCAATCTACCAAGAAAGCTTTACAGAATGCCTTCAAGATTAAAGATTTGGGGGAACTAAAATACTTTCTGGGCATAGAGTTTGCGAGGAGCTCCCAAGGTATTGTCATGAATCAAAGAAAGTATGTCTTGGAACTCATCTCTGATCTGGGCTTGTCAGGTGCCAAGCCTGTAATCTCCCCTATGGAGCTCAATCAGAAACTTACAACAGTTGACCTTGATAATTTGCTTACTGCTCAACACACATCACAGAACACAGCAACTCAGTCCACAGATTCACCAGATCACTTGCTTCCTGATCCAAGCTTGTATAGGAGACTCATTGGCAGGCTGCTATATCTAATCAATACTAGACCTGATATTGCTTTTGCTGTACAACATTTGAGTCAATTCATACAACAACCTAAGAATTCACACTTGGAGGCTGGGATGAGATTGGTCAAGTACATCAAAAGAGCTCCAGGATCTGGGATTTTACTTAACAGCTCAAGTGCACCTCAGTTTCAGGTGTATTGAGATGCTGACTGGGGGTCTTGTGTAAACACTCGACGATCTGTCACTGGTTACTTGGTAATTTTTGGTGAGTCACCTGTGGCATGGAGATCCAAGAAACAGGCTACCATATCTAGAAGCTCAGCTGAGGCTGAATACAGGGAACTGGCTGCTGCAGTAGCTGAAGTGGTATGTATGACTGGGTTGTTTCGGGAGCTGAACATTTTCATTCCTTCGCCTATTTCTGTGTTCTCTGACAGTAGGTCTGCAATACAGATTGCAGCTAACCCTGTGTTTCATGAACGCACTAAACATATCGACATCGATTGTCACTTCATCCGGGAGAAGATTAAGGGAGGTCTTGTCCAGATTTCTTATCTTCCATCAACTGAACAACCAGCGGACTTGCTTACAAAGGCTCTCACTACTGTTCAACATACGTATTTGTTGTCCAAGCTAGGAATGAAAGACATTTTCATATCTCCTAGCTTGCGGGGGGTGTAAAAGCACTAAAATGTTAGAGGGTTAGAATAGTCATTTTACGTCAAAGGGTAGAATAGTCTTTTCTACATTTATTATTTTGTACACTGTATATTACATTGTGGAAGATATTCTGGAATCATTAATGAGATTAACTTTTCTCCAAGAAACCTAACGCCTTTTCCTTTCTTCTTCCCTTCCCCCTTCGTCTTCCTGCAAACCCTAGTCACTAAATCCTTCCTCCTTCACTCTTCTTGGTCTGTGAATATGGACTTCGATGTAGTTTAACATTATGTGGCTAATTTCTTGGGAAACGAAAGAGAGAAAAGCAGAGAAAAAAAGGAAAAGTTTTGTGGCTTGTTTCTCAGGAAACGACAAAGAAAATCGAGAAAGAACAAAAAGGGAAAAGTTATGTGACTTATTTAAAAGAAACAGAAAACAATTTGATTCTCTCACACAGTTATCGAAAAGGAGAACAACTTTTGTGTTTTTCGAGAAAGGAAGAACGAACAGAGTAAAACAAATTGTTGTTCTGTTTGACAAGACTGGTCGAAACAGAGGACTGTCACTTTTATGTTTTTGGGAAAGGACCGATTGAAGAAATCGGAGGAAAGAAAGAAATAAGGTTTAGATTTTGACTTCTGATATCATGTTAGATTATATTAATCTTTCTTGAAGAGTTTTTATTATTAATACAAAATATATATAGGTGTACAATATTGAATATTTTTATAATAAGGATTTTAATTCTGCCATAATTATACAACACAAAATATGATAAATATGTGCATTGTTACACGTGCTAATACACATAAAAAAGAAAATTTAATTTAATAATTAAATTCCCATATGCTACTGTTAAAAGTGAATTTAATTTTTTAACATGAATAAAAAAGCCTCAGACTTTCTGAAACTGCAAAATCTAAACATACATACCCCCTTTCTCCCACAAATGTTGATGATTGGGATCCTTAAAAAGGTATACAGAGAATAATTAATTTAATGAATTCATAAATACCTTTAAAAATAGGAACAAAGAAAAAAGTAATGAAAATTAATTACTAGATTATAGCTTACTAACATGTTTGGTTTCAATTCTGGCAACCCAGAATCACTTCTGGGTTACTACTTTCATAAAAATAAGCAAAATTGAAGTGTTTGAATTTCCTCTCCAAAATCAATTCTCCTCTTCAAAATTAATTCTGGAAGAAGCTACAATTTTTAGCTTCTAAGATGAGTAGAATCAATTCTACATTTATTTCAATTTGAGTTTTTATCTTTTCCTTCATTACCCTCTTTAATTTATATTGTAATAATATTATAAATAGAGTACTATATGTCAATTCTACATTTAATTCATTATTCTCAACCATATCCTACAATTTCTTGCCTTAAGTTGTCAATCAAATATATTAAATCCGAAGGCCTATGTTTCATGATTGTCATTCCAAAATTAAAAAATGATCAACGATATTGACCATTTTTTAAGAATGCTAGAGGAGCAATTGATGGTACACATGTTTCATGTGTGGTTAGTATCAGCAAGCAACCTAGGTTTATTGGAAGAAAGGGATATTCAACACAAAATATAATGGTTGTATGTGATTGGAATATGTGTTTCACTTTTGTATTAGCTGGTTGGGAAGGTACTGCCCATGATGCTCGTGTTTTTTATCAGGCTCTCACAAATGCGAACCTTAATTTTTCACACCCTCTCCTTTAGGTAAGTATTATTTGGTAGATTCTAGTTATCCAACACTAATTGGGTACATTGGTCCCTACATATGTGAACGCTATCACCTTCCTGATTTTAGGCGTATTCAAGTTTAAGGTGCACAATAGAAAGAACTTTTGGGGTATGGAAGAACAGATTTGTAATTTTACGTCGCATGCCCAAGTTCAATTTTGTAACACAGGTTCAAATGGTCATCGCAACAATGACTATACACAACTTTATCAGAAGGAATGCAGAAATGAATATTGATTTTGATCTTTATGAAGATGAAAGCACAATCATTCACCATGATGATTATCATAGATCATCTAACTTGGATCAATCATAGGTTTCAATGTAGCTTCTTCATCAGAGATGGATCACGTTCGAGACTTAGTCCGCAATCAAATTATACATACAAAATTAGTATTGTAATAATATGTAAGTACTATATTGCACTTTAAATTAGTATTGTAATAATATTCTACTAATATTTAAGTACTATATTGCACTTTAAATTCTATTATCTATTTGTAATTTTTATTTACATACTTTCACTTTAGTAATTTTTATTTATATGTATTTGACTAAATGTCCGGTGCACTAAGCTCCCGCTATGTGCGGGGTCCTGGGAAGGGTCGGACCATAAGAGTCTATTGTACGTATCCTTAACTCACATTTCTGCAAGAAGTTGTTTCCACAACTTGAATTCAAAACCTCCTGGTCACATGACAACAACTTTACCAGTTACTCCAACTCAATAGTAGAAAGTAGGATGTTATAAAGTGAGCTAGCCAATAATTTCAAATCAAATTATCTTCCATTTCTAATATCTAAGTAAAATAAAAAGAAAAACAAATTAAGAAGGAATATATGCAATTGGTATTAGTCAACAATGCATTTAACATATAATAAAAGAAGAAAATAAAAAAGAAACAAATTGTTTTATACCTAAAGTGTAAATAAAAAGAAACTAATCTTTCAAGAAAAGTTGAAATACTATTCAAAATATAAAAATATTTTGAATAGTGTAATGTAAGTGAAAAGGAAATATATTAATTGTAATGAGATACATATATATAGATTAATTTCGTATCACGCGCGTGTACCAGATATTGATAAGAACATCTTTTTTTTAAAAAAATAACATAAATAATTAGAATAATTTCAGAGATCTTCCTCCAGAGTTGTATTCGTAACACTGACCTCCCTCGCAGTTTATAATATTCGGAAGCTATTCTGTTATCTTGCTTTCCTCATTCGCATGAGAGACAGACATAGCGCTTACTTCCATTATTTTAAAGATCTTATAACATTTATTTTAAAGTATTTATCATTAATGCAAATTAATTGCAAGTTTACCAATTTTTCTTTATTTTATTACACTCGTTTGATTAATTAATTTTTATAAATAACTTTTTAAGAAATAAATAAACAATTAAGAAAAGAAAATAAACCATGATTCACGCAATCAACTCCGTGCTCCTTTTTAACCACATCCATTGATTTCATTTTTAGTGCTAATCTAAGTCTAGAGGAATGAGAATTATATTGGCAGCTTACAACGACGTTAGTTCGACAATTGTAAAAGCATTTTTCCAAATTCCTTATCATGATTAAGTGCGTAATAAATAAAATTAGGGAAAGAAAAATGAAAAATGTTAATTATAAATTTTTCTGTTGAAAAATAATTGGTGATAGTTAAGATATGAAACGCAAACACCTGATAGTTCATGTACAAAATTTGCAAAAAAAGTGATACATTTTGTGTGTTTTTAACCACTTATCTCAATTAACAAAGAACAAAATACAGACTACTAGCAGATGGTAGCATTTCAGTAGACCATATAAAGAACAGCCTAAGTCCTAACAGATCCGATAAAAGTTCAACATCACTGACAATTTGCGCACAAACTTCAGACCAACTTGCACGAACTTCGTCACAATGTGCGGTACTTGGAATAAACTCGAAATTCAGCGGTTATCACATTCACAGCCCAGAAAGACGCTACCACTGTCATCGAATAAAACAACAAATTTGAAATTCCACGATATCAAGATCTTAAAATACAGCAGCACAAAGGAAATGTTGGCAAGTATACAACCTACCTACAACTTTTCATCCCCCTAGAGGAAATGAGACAAGTCTTCTACAGCATACCTATAACTTTACAGTTGACACCCCTCTAAATTACACTAACCAGCTAGCCATATTCTTACTGAATTCTTCCTTATCAACTCTAGTCCTAGTCGTTTTTTGTACAGAAGGGAAGAACTGAATCTACTATGCGCATGACGACTCCTAATAACATTGAAATAAAAAGCCAAGGATGAATTGCCACCAGGCTTGGACCAGCCAAGAGTGAAACATATAACTTCTGATATGGTCAGATAAGACTCTTTTGCTCTTCCATGGTACTAAAGCCTCACTATACAGCAAAGATCTGGTTTAGATGAAATGTTTCTACCATCGCTGGCCGGAAGAACCTCCTTCCCCTACCTGGGCAGACTGGGCCTGATATTTCGATTCCTGAAAGCTGCTTTGTTTTCCATTACCGTTACCATAACTTCTATCTTTATGCCACTCTGGAACATCAGCAGCACTGGACAGCAAAGGTTCAGAACCTGATGAACGCACAGACTGTGAAGAAACAGCAGAACCACAAGCTCCAGAAGTACCAGCATCTGACTTTTTAGCAAAACGCCCCCCAGAAACTCTTGCCCTTCTCAAGGCATGCTGATGTCTCGACTCATGAAGATATGGCTGTATTATGAGGAAGAAAGAAAGTATCAGTAATTGAGGATGAGTACACAGAAAAAACTGAGCATATGTCGCACACCACCAGCATGAAATTCGTGCAATTCCATTTCAACCAATTTTGTGACTTCACGAGAATAATATAGCAACGGAGAAACTGGCATTGGTATTAACAGCCAAAACAATGGCATAAGGAACTCCTTTTCACATGTGAGTTACAATGGATGTACGGGAATAGTATACAACTATTACAAGTATTTCGAAAGGATAAACAAAGGAATTACAATAGTTAACAATCTTGTAGCCAACCAGAGTTGTGGCTACAGTAAACTTGTGAGTTCTTGAACTTCATTTTTGAATGGTTGTTGAGTCCGTTTTGAGTCTTCGTTCCGGTTGCACCAAGCTCCTAGATCTTGATAGACTGAAAGCAAGAGACACTAAATCTGGAAACGTTACAATTGCGCTGCTGAGTCGAGTGATATTCACTCTGTCCTTAAGACATTATTGCCCCGTATATATCCTTTTATGTTTATGGTAAACTGTCTCCCAAGATAAAACAACAACTAACAAATGAGCAAAGGAAACTCAAGTGTTTCTCAAGAAGAACCTTTTAGTGTATGAAAGAATGCTTAGAGAGGAATAGGTTTCAGAAAATCTGATTGTGTGTGTAGTCTTCAATTGAGCCTAAGGCCTCAATTTATAGTGTGTAAGATGACCTCTCATCTAGTCAACTAATGACAATCAATGGTCATGTAATGACACTTATTGAGAGGTATAATTCAGTCAAATAATGGCTGAATTCAAGTGCCAAATAATGGAGGATCAATGCTCTAAAACCAGCCCAAAAGTCAGAAACTTTCCGTCTCCCGTCGACCACACTGCCTCCGAAGCGCCACGGCGTCTAAATTCCAGTAACCAAAAGTCACTCAAGGTTCGCGGCGCTGGCGGGAGGCGCCACGGCTCTCCAGTACCGCAGCTCCGACTGTTGCGTCGCGGCCCTTCGCGGCTCCGAGGCGATTTCCTACTCGTTTTCATCTTTACACGTCATACACTTCTTCCTTCATTTACCACGTGAAATACTCGTCATTTAGTCAATAACCGTCTATCATTTCATGTCTCAAACATTTTGTTTACATACCAATATCTCTTTCACTAAGGATATTTATGATCCTTGGTATAACATGTGCACGTGTGTGGAAACGACGTTTCCGACGTGCGGGACCTCAATTGTTTGAGTCATAAATTATAGGATTAACTTTAATTCACGTTAATAAATTTCCAACAATCGCCTCTTGAAAGAGATTTTGGCGCACTCCCAATGTGTCTTTCTAGCAATCTTTCGGCGGATCGATGTTGCATCTGGATAGGTAGCCGTAGCTTTGAACCTTCCATAGTTGAATACCATCGGACTTACTTACTGCGCGGTGAACGTGATGTCTTGAACCGTCAGTGTTTAGTGTAAGGCAAGACAACGGTACCAACACCTTTCCTTACTCTGTTCTTCTTAATGTTTTGTCTGTTGTGGTCGTGGACACACTTGGATTCTTAAGTGCATTCATTTGAGGCGGCCGGTCTTCGCACTTAAATATGTGATCTCCTACAAGGTATCCTGCTATACCCCACTCCACGAGTGTTAGAAACCATTAAAAGTTTCCCCAAACTTAACCTCAACCGGTGAGGATCATGAAAGGTTTTTGAAACTTAACCTCTACCCACCATGCAGGTAGCACTTTAAGGTCTATCGTGGGAACGACTTTGGATTCATGTTTTTTTACAAAAATCATCATACGAAGTGCTCTTGCTTCCACCGAAACGCTCAACTAAACCTTTACGACTTAGTTTTTCCATTGAACCTAATTCCTGGGATCTCCAATCAGTAAGGTTGGGTATCTACCGTATCAGTCCTTATAGTTTGGGTTTTACGCTAATTCTCCTAGACCGGCAAAACTCTTGATCTTCGGGTAGCCCTTTAGTTAAAGGGTCCGCTATATCCTTTGATTAGTAATCAAGAAAGTGACACTCATGATGATCAACTGCTATACGGTCTTATGTCTCCGATAGATATGTCCAGGCGCCGTCATCCGTGCCCTTCTTAACACCGATTGGCCAGTCATAGTGTATAACTGACGAAGGCACAGGTTTCTCCCAATAAGGGACATCCTCTAAGAGGTCGCTTTGTACAAAGCGATAAACTCCGATTCCATCACGAATCGGCCGATGCAAGTTTGCTTAGAGGATTTCCAAAGACACACCATGCACATCCACTTGTGGCTTTGGTGTTCTTCAAGTCTGATGTCCAGTTTGCATCACAGTGTTCTCCTAGAACCGCTGGACATCCAAAATATCATAATCCGTAGATGAGCGAATAATTCAGATGTCGTTACATCCTATTTAACGCCTTCTATCGATCATTTCCATAATCACGAGTGAACCTTAGTTCAACTGATCTTCTTTATGAGTCGATATCAGGTCAGTTGTAGTGTGTAAAATACATTGAACTACATGTGACCTGCGCATATCTCTGCTTTATGAGCCGATGCATCATGATTCCAATCACTTCTATGATTCATATCCATTGGTGACTTCAACGAGACTGTCAAATACCTCACCGATGAGTTTGGAATTAGACCAGTTCGTTAGATGTCTTAGAAATCCCAATTCCTAAGAAGTCATCTGCAATACCCATATCCTTCACATCGAAACATCGTGTCAATATATCCTTAGTCTCTAGTATCAAACTAGGACTATTTTCTGTGATCAACACGTCATCTACGTAAAGGCATTTCGTGAACGAGTCAGAATTACCTTTCATGTAAACACATTTGTCACACTCATTAATGGAGAGATACTTCGATAGTAGAGTATTGTCGAATGTTTCGTGCCCGTACAGAGATTTGACAAATCGATAGACTTTCTTCCCTTCCCTGGAACCACATACTCCTCGGGTCGTTCCGTATTACTTTCTTCTTCCACTTTCGGGTTGTTGGTTTTCCAACTGTTGGCTTTCTAATTTCAGAGTCAATGTTTCTGTGGTCAGATTCATTGTTTTTGTTTCATCTAAAACTTCCAGGACCAAAATGTAAATATTTCAGGGACCAAAAGGAAGTTCAGGAAAAAGTCCAACAGTCCACCAAACCAACTCTCCGGTTAGGAAGGCTGTCTCAACATCCATGTCACGCAAAACTGCAGTGGCCCTGGATGTTAAGTTATTCACAGGGGAGCATATGTTCAAGTAGCCGAGGCCTTATACTTGTCAACAGATCCATCTACTTTGTACTCAATTGAGTATCCACTTTTACAACCCAAAGGTTCTTTTAACGGAGGAAGATCAACCATCACACAAGTATGGTTTTATCTGATGGAGTCTATTTCTCTCTTTGAAGCTTCTTTCCAAAGCATCGCTTATGAAGATGACCATTCTTTCTTAATTGTCCATGGTTCATTCTCAACCATATAAGCTAAAGGCCTGACACAAGTCTTTGTCCCTTCTTTTGCTCCGGATTGGTTCAACACCTAGAATCCCTAAGTGTAGATTTGTAACCTTAAGTTCCGGATAGTCAGCAACTTTCGAGTCCTGTAGATCTAGAATGACTAGTTCCGGACAGTCAGACACTCGCGGGTATTTGTTAACCTTGAGCAAATACTATTTTTTTCTTCTCAAAGAAAGTTATCTTCAAAGAATTCAGCACTCTTTGACACCAAGATGCGACAAGCACTACTGTTATTTGCAGATCCAGTGGATATGCACTCTACAGTCTTAGGTCCAACTTGACCTGTTTTGGTATTCCAACCTTTACCAAACCACCCCATATCACAACATCTGTATTTGGGGTTCTTTCCATGTTTCACATGGAGGATTATCCTTATCCTTATGCGGAGTTCTGTTGAGAATCGCATTAGCGGTAAAGATCGCCTTACCCCACATATCTTGGGCGTACGGATCTGCGCTTTGGCTAAAACCGTTAGACTGAGGTGAGTAAGGAGTAGTCGTTTGTTGAACGATGCTTCGCATTCTCCCCCCTCTATTTGTACAAGCTTCAAATCACCCACGTAGGTGTGACTCAGTTATAGAGGAGCAGTGCTTCTTTCGTTATTCCTTTGACGGAATGGAAAGGTGATTTTGCCTCTTCGCCTACCTCACATTTATATTGAGAGTTTATGTCGACAGAAGGCAACAATCTCAACTTAGTTAGCTCTTGAATGACTTTCTATTTAACGTGTCTTAACCTATGATGGCATAATGCACGGATTACAAATATATCAATCATTTGGCTACAGACGTACTGTACCATTCTTAGTTATTACAGACCTGTTGGACTAGTCTCAAACAGCTTGACCAACAACGTCCTTGAAACCAAATTTGGGACATGTATCACCTCTTGTTAGAGTGATCTCATTCCCTCAAGTCCTTTGAGGACAACCTCTTCAACTCCTTCTCCGTTGAAGGTGGCGTTGCTTCACATGAACAACCTCTTGCCCGTGGTTACAGCGTAACCGAATCATATGTGATCTAGATGCTCTGGCCCACTCCAGTTGCCTTGGCAGACTGAGTGTTCAATTTCTTTTTTGCCTTTCTTATGGCCTTCAGATCGTTTAAGATCTGAAAAACTCTGGCCCACTCCAGTCGCCCGTAGGCTTTGTATGACTGAGTGTCCAACATTATCCTATCAAGTGAAGGATCTTCGGAAATGATGACAAGTTTGTCTTTAGTCCGCTAGTCCTCTTCCCTTGTGATTGGTGCCCAGGGAAATTCCTGGCACTCACTTAGGATTATTCATAAATTCAATTTTATTACAACTTAAGTCCATACTTTAGAGGGGTGTTTACAACAGTCCAATTTTTAACGGAAAGGAAGGTGAGATTAAACTTCTGATTTTAAGGCTCAAGGAATATATGGAAATTACTTTCATATTTATAGCCTTACTCAACTCATTTTAATCAGACATCTTTTAATCTCATTTTTTACAAGGAAGAATAGTTAACTCATACCTTTTGGATTCTGCCCACGTCCGTCCCTTTGTTAGATTGCGTGTCCAAATTCTCCTTACCATAACTGGGACAAATATTCTGCTGCAAGATAGAACATCATCTTCAGCCTTCTCCGCTTGTCCCAGTTGACATCCTCCACCTCCCGTAGGCGCTTGTTTCCACCACTCTCGGGAGCGGTGACAACAACTCTTCCTTGATCCTTAGCCTTGCTAGCATGACTATCAACAGTATTTTGAAACTCATCATCAGTGACAAATCTCTCACCCTTGACGGACACAGAATTGTAACTGTCGTAAAAGAGAGAACCAAAATTAGGACCAGATCTGATGACTGTTTACAGAACTGTCAACAGAACGGGTTTCAACAAGAAAACAACAGCCAGATTTGGGATCATATCTGCCGGCAAACATCTTTCTAGCACTAGTACAAATAATATCTTAAGATTGTGAGTTACAATGGATGTATGAGAATAGTATACAACTATTACCAGTACTTCGAAAGGATAAACAAAAGAATTACAATAGTTAACAATATTGTAGCCAACCAGAGTTGTGGCTACAGTAAACTTGTGAGTTCTTGAACTTCATTCTTGAATGGTTCTTGAGTCTGTTTTGAGTCTTCGTTCCAGTTGCACCAAGCTCCTAGATCTTGATAGCCTGAAAGCAAGAGACACTAAATCTGGAAACGTTATAATTGCGCTGCTGAGTCGAGTGATATTCACTCTATCCTTAAGACATTATTACCTCATATATATCATTTTACGTTTATGGGCAACTGTCTCACAAGATAAAACAACAACTAACAAATGAGCAAAGGAAACTCAAGTGTTTCTCAAGAAGAACCATTGAGTGTATGAAAGAATGCTTAGAAAAGAAGATGTTTCAGAAAATCTGATTGTGTGTAGTCTTCATTTGAGCCTAAGGTCTCAATTTATAGTGTGTGTAAGATGATCTCTCATCTAGCCAAATAATGACCATGTAATGGCACTTATTGAGAGGTATAATTCAGCCAAATAATGACTGAATTCAAATGCCAAGTAAGGATCAATGCTCCAAAACAAGCCCAAAAGTCAAAACTTTCCGTCTTCCGTCGACTACACTGCCTCCGAAGCGTCGCGACAATGCCTGGGAGGTATAATTCAGCCAAATAGGGAAGAGGTACAAGTGCTTCTAAGAGAACTTTATACTGAGCAACATATCTCCAGAACACCCAGGCACATGTAACAAAAAATATGCTGCTAAAAAGGTGCATCATGCATTCTTCAGATAACAGGACAAAAGAAGACCCAACAAGCAGCCCAGTGGATGATGTACATACTAACCTTTCTCACTTTTATCAGCTTCTTTTCAAGTTCTGCTTTCGCACGTGACTCTCTTCGCCGCAGAATACCATGATACTGCTTGGCATTGACATAAACAGGCTCTTGAGCCATTTCATGGGGCAAAGGCATCCTCGGATGATGCATATCAAGTACATGAGGAGGGACCTGTATAGCACAACCTTCAGTTAGGACCTTAAAAATCTTGTGTTCAGCCACAAACAAGCCCCAGGAACAACTACGTTATAATGGATTTCGTTTGCTATTCTTTTTTATAATGTATGTTTCTTAAATGGATGTTTTTTCAAGGTGGTTTCCTACTCCTAGGCATATCATGCAGAGAGCTAAATGATATGGGAATCAGACAGTACAACCTGTCTGGTCTACCTTTTAAGAATATTAAAGTTAGAGATCTTTCTGGAGCTGATTGTTTGTATCTGTTAGTCGAAGTAGGAAAAGCAGGGAAGAGTTCCTAAAAAGACAAGTCAAGGAAGTTGCATGCGGAATACCCTTTATACTAGCTGTCCTACAGAATCTATTGAATGATTTAAAGGAAGGGGATGTGAGAACCGGGCACCAATTCTAATTCAATTAGAAGACGAAATAACACATCTCCAATTTTCCTGAACAATAATGTTGTAAGATGTATGATGCAAGAAGGATAATAAGAGAGTCACCTGAAACCTCGCCATACGGAGAAAGTGAGTGTTTCTAAAACAAAGCTAAGTACAATAAGGTATCATGGCTAAGCCAACACATATTAAAGATTACGCTTCAGCTCCTGCCAAAAGACCCATCGAACAACCACACAGAAGCGGCTTTCTATGTTTTGATATCCCCAAGGACATAATATACTGAGCAGTCCCAGAGTTAGCCCACAGTTCAAATTGGCAGAAAAGTAAAATTGTCCTTGTAACCTATCAGATTTAAGACAAAGTAACGGGAAAAAACTAAAAAATGGAAGTTAAGAATTTAAACCACATGCATACCATAGGCTGACCAAAAGGTGTCATCATTCCTCCATAGTATGGGTCAACATACATATTTGGAGCACATGCCTGCATGTCAATTACAGAATAACATCAAAATCAGAAAGGAGAAAAAAATTGAGATAACCCAGCAAGCAAATAAAACTTCTCAAACCCCACAGAGTAAAACATACTTACCATTGAGCGTGCAACAAGTGCAAGCTGTGGGGGCTGTGTTAGGCTCCCATCACCCTTTGGAGGTATGGTTGATGCCATTGGCTGTGAATTCAGATCTACTTGCGCATAACTCCCATCTAATTTTGGAACAAGAATGCATTGGCATTACTTAAGTAACTTATAGCCGTTAAGATCATGAAAGGTATATTTTTCCCATCTTTACCACAACACTTCCCTCCTCAACAAATACGTCACCTTCTTTCCCGTTCAATGCTAAAAGATTAAAAAAAAGTAACTAGGCAAATGAAACATCAAGACAAGCTTCCAATCCTTAAAAACAATAACTATGTCTCAATCTCAAGCAAATTAGTGTTGGCCATATTAATTTTAACTGACCATATCGTTCTATTCAGACCACTATTATTAAAAACAATGTACCGGAAGTTCTCTATATTTTCGACTAATATATAAATCTATGTCATGACTAAAAGCCTCCTACAAAACATAGAATCTAAAGTTACGTACTAGCATAACTAAAATATATTTATAACTAAATGGTATCTCCTATATAAATTCCTTTTACATTGTGCCCTATTTTAACTAAGTCTACATGAATTCTAAGAGATGGTAGGTCTTTCGTGACAACTTCCTTCTATGTAATTTTAGGTCTAACTCGTTTTCTATTAGCACGTTCACTCCCCATGGTTTAGCACCTGCTAATAGGTGCATCAGGATGTCGAGGAAAGACATGATCAAACCATTTCAAACAACATCCTCTCATTTTATCCTCAATGTACACAACAGAACAAAGATGATTGACAGACGACACATGACCAATGTTGCATACCTCCAAAACTACCGAAAAGATAAAGATAATCCATAAAGTACTGGTGCTATTAACTGATTCCACTAACCTGAAGTTAAGAAAGATTTTGATAACATGCTTTTATCAAATGCAAGTACAAAGAATAAAAGTATATCCAATAGCAGGAGCTGCATCAACATATTTCTAACTTGTATGGTAATTTGACTCTTTACGGGAAAAAATGAGTAAAAGGGATGGAGCTTCAACCTTACAGTAACGAATATTCATATATTATTAGTTGCAAAGAGTAGTACATAACTTGTTAGAACGAGATCAATGAATAAAAACAGGCTATATCACTCTGTCAATGACCATAGTGGTTTATCTTTAGCACCTTTCGAGATTGAAGAAAGGAATGCAAGGTGTACAGGTGTTTAGGCCTATCAACAGCTTCATGTAATTTACAGGATACATATGATGAAATAGGCATGACTGACTTTATTAGCTCTACAGGGGTAACTTTGTATTGGGGAGCCTATCCTTATTGTTTTTTTACAGGAGGGCCTCACCTTGTAAAGTTCAGCACTAGCTACGCTTGACAATATTTTGCTATCAATAAAAATTATTTGCTGATTAAGAAAAAGTTCAAGATTGAAGAAATACCTGAATGCATAGGTATGATACTTTGTGATTTTTCAGGAGCATCATCATCTACCTCATTGGCTCCAGCATCAGATTGTGATCGGCCATCCAAAGATTGTTCCGGCGATGGCGAATCTGATGCACTTCCCCGCATCAATCCAAGAGAAACGGGATTATAGTCAGCAGTATTCCACCAAGGTTCAGAATATACAATGGAATTCGGAACATTATAAGTTCTGGCTTCTCCACAATTTGCACTTTTGGACTTTGATTGCATGCTTCTCTAGTTCTAGTAAGTTTCGTTCTTCGTACAATGTCCTGGAAGATAGAAAGCAAAGAAACTCAGTAAATAAAGTTTAGGCGGAATCTACAATTAAGAAGCGCATCGCTATAAGGTTCCATGTCCTACCAAAATGATGTAAACTGTAATGAAGGATACATGGGATGAATAGACTAATATTTAAAAATCATATATTTATTTTCGTACCGTCCCTTCCTGTTAGACAGACTTACTCCACAGTAATTAGTCAGATGTCTATATTACTAAAATTGAGAAACTTATCAGACTCCATTAAAGAAAACCTTTAAGAAGCTTTTTTTTCCTCAGAATTCATGGTAATTTCAATAAAAGAGACACCTCAACCCCACCCCACCGCTCAAAATTAAATTCAACCCTCTTCAACTATTAACAAAATGAGATGTCTTTATTTATGGAATTAAAACTCCACCAAATAATCAACAAAAAAAGAATCTCATTCCAGTCAATTGACATAAAAAATTAAACACATCTTCCCTAAAATAAAAATCAAAGCAAGTGAGTTAAAACACAATAAGAAATTAAATTTTCCAATGACGGTGGTGTTCAAGATCTGGATTGAAACCAAGAATTGATAAATTTTAAAGACCAAAAAAAAATCAGAAAACCCATAAATATATGTTAGGAAAAACACACATACAATTGTACCCCATGAAAAAAAAGGAGCTGAAATTTGGGAATTAAAAGAGGGAAAAATTTACCTGTTAGAGAAAGTAGAGTGAACAGTGATTGGTGAAGAACAACATAAGAGTTTTTAGGTAAAAAAATAAAGGAGAGAAAAGAGTCGATTAGTTTCTTTTGTGAGGAATGTGTAACGTACACTGAAGTAAGCAAATTCTATGACTTTTTCGGAGACTAGTAACTTGGAGAGCAAAAGCAAATTAATATAAAAATCTAAAAAAAGAAGAAGCACATAATAGTAGTAATAACTTAGAGAGCAACCGGGAACCGGGAGCGGCGGTACTTTAGAAAAACTTATATGGACACGTGTCAAAATAACATTGTAACAAACACATAACAAAATACACATAGAACAGTGTTTTTAAGAGCAAAAACCTCAGAAAAGCGACAAAGTCCATAGAGCTTGAGCCTTGAAACGAAGAGCGAGACGTGAAGTGCACGCTTCTTTGAAATGATGCCCACAATTTACACGAAATTTCATAAAAATAATATTAAACATCTATGTATTTTGTACAATAACAATTAAGTTACGTGTCCAATGTACCATAATGCCTATATTAAACTAACTTCTCAAAGTTGAGATTTTCTCGTTGTTACCACTTTGTGCGTCGCTTTTTGAAGTACAAACTTCTCTAATTGCTTCACCTATGAAGTGACGACTACTCGCTTCGCCTCACTTAGCTTTAAGCAACAAAGCAATGGCTTTTAATAACATTATAACACTGCATAGATATGCCATTATACTGAAGTTATTATACTCCATAATCAAGTTTTACCTTTTTAACCAGATTTTTCAAAACTGTTCATATCGACAATGAACTTTTCAAAAAAAAAAACAGCCGGATCTACGAAAGGTAGACTCGAAGTATAAAATATTTTTTTACCAAAATTAGGGAGAAAGTTATCAGACTTCAAACCATCACCATTAAAGGAAACCTTTACGAACCTCTTTTTCTCAGAATTCATGGTAATTCCAATAAAAGAGACAACTCAACCCCACCACACCGCTCAAAATTAAATTCAACCCTCTTCAACTATTAACAAAATCAGATGTCTTTATTCATAGAGAGTTAAAATCGACCAAATAATGAACACAAAAAGAATCTCATTCCAATCAATTGACATAAAAATTAAACACATATTTCCCAAAATAAAAATCAAAGCAAGTGATTAAAACTCAATAAAAAAAAAATCCAATGACGGTTGTGTTCAAGATCTGGATTAAAACCCAGAATTGATAAATATTAAAACTCCAAAAAAAGGAAGAAAAATCATAAATACATGTTTAAAAAAAACAATTGCACCTATGAAAAAAAAAGGAGCTAAAATTTGGGAATTGAAAAGAGGGAAAAACTTGCCTGTTAGAGAGAGTAGAGTGAACAGTGATTAGTGATTGGTGAAAAACAACATAAGAGCTTTTAAGTAAGAGAATAAAAGAGAGAAAAGAGTCAATTAGTTTGTGAGGGATGCATTTATGGAAAATTTTATTTATGTATGTATAACGTAAACTGAAGTAAGCAAATTCTACTACTCTTTTGGAGACTAGTAACTTGGAGAGCAAAAACAAATTAACATAAAAATCCAAAAAAAGAAGAAAATAATAGTAGTAATAACTTAGAGAGCAACCGGGGACCGGGAGCGGCAGTACATTAGAAAAACTGATATGGACACATGTCAAAATAAAATCTTAACAAACACAGAAAAATACACATACAACAGTGTTTTAAGAGCAAAAAGCACAGAAAAGCGACAAAGTCCATAGAGCTTGAGCCTTGAAGCGAAGAGCAAGACGTGAAGGGTGACGACTACTCGCTTCGCCTCACTTAGCTTTAAGCAACGAAGCAATGGCTTTTAATAACATTATAACACTGCATAGATACACCATTATACTGGAGTTTTTTACTCCATAATCAAGTTATAGTACATGCTAGAACCAAATTTTACCTTTTTTACCAGATGTTTCAAGACTGCTCACACCAACAATAAACTTCACAAAAAACAACACCCGGATCTAGGAAGGATACACTCAAAGTATAATATCATTTTCCCCCAGTTTCTATGATTTCCTTGTGACTTGTACAATTACTCTTCTCCTCACAGCTTGTGCACCAAGACCTAAAAGCCATAGCAACTTAACTGCATACCTCCTCATCCAGCCCCTCCCCACACCCCAGCAACACACACAAAAAGAAACTTATGTCCCGTTAGCTTAGTGGGATGGGACGCGCCAAGGGGTTCGTCCCCCTATCCCATCACACTAACGTCCTGGTCCGCTCTATCCCGTTAAGAACTCTTCCCCTCCCGGTCCCGTCCCCACCGACTAACGTCCCGGTCTGCCCTATCCCATTAAGAAATCGTCCCCTCCCAGTCCCGTCCCCTCCCGTCCACTAACGTCACGGTCCCCCATATCCCGTTAAGAAATCATCCCATCCCGCTAGACAACGTTACTCCACAGTAATTAGTCTTTGTATGTTGCTCGGACTGTTCAAAAATAACGACGGGTGCGTGTCGCTCGTCCCCTGCACATCATACGAACAACACCCTTAACCTCATCAACCTTAATTCTTCTATAATACCCAAATCTCGGTACCTACCAGCTTGCTCCAGATCTCCCAACACAATGTCTCTGTCTCCTTCTTCTGTCTCCTTCTTCGTTCAAGAGTTTATGGAAGCAAGATTGCCACCTCCGCCTAATATGAGCGTCCTCCACCAGTACTTTGCCGTCCTCGTCCTTGATGCACCTCACGTGATCCAAGTCACGGGCCCTCCTCTCCCTCACCTTGGCTAGTTTGTACAACTTCTTATCCCCGCCTTTTTCCTCTAATTCCACATACAGGCATTCAAAAGCCGCCGTTTTCACTGCCGTAACGGCTAGCTTTGCCTCCTTTCTCGCCATCTTATACAATTCTCTATTCGTCTACTTCTCCACCTCATCATTACTTTCTATCAATTTTGCATACACCACTTTTTTCGCTTCTACCTTCTCTTGAACTTAACAATTACACCACCAGTCCCCTCGATGCCTACCACGGCTACCCCGCGAGACCCCTATCACTTATCTAGCTATCTCCCGAATACAACTGGTCATCTTGTCCCACATACCGGTCACATCCCCACTACTCCCCCAAGCTTCATTGGCCATTAACCTCTCCCCCATCTCCTTTACACTAGTCATGGTCAAACTCCCCCATTTGATTCTTAACCTGTCATCCACAACCCTATCTTCTTTTCCATCTTCATCTCCAAATCCATCCGCAAAAGCTTATGTCGGGTTGTAAGGTACTCCTTCGGAATAACCTTGCAGTCTTTACAAAGACCGTTGTCAACCTTCATAAGGAGCAAAAAGTCTATCTAAGTCTTAGCCACCGAACTATGGAAAGTCACCAAGTGCTCCTCCTTCTTCAGGAACCTCGAATTGACTATCACCCTCCTAGAAGCTCTAGCGAACTCCAAGAGTGAGACGCCTCCCCCGTTTCTGTCCCCGAGGTCAAAGCCTCTATGCACGTCGTCATAACCCCCTGGAAGTGACCCAATATGTCCATTAAAATCTCCTCCTACAAATAACTTCTCAGTGGGTGGTATACCCCACCACTTCGTCCAAATCCTCCCAAAAGAGCCTCTTCTCTTCCTCGTCCAGGCCTATCTGCGGTGCGTAAGCACTAATAATGTTCATAGTGAACCCTCCAACTCTCAACTTAATCATTATCATCCTGTCATTGACCCTCTTAACCTCTACCACCTGATCTCTTAGCTCGATGTCTACCAAAATGCCTACCCCGTTCCTATACTTCGACCTACCCGAAAACCATAACTTATACCCGTCTACCTCCTTAGCCTTAGGTCCTACCCATCTGGTCTCCTGTACACATGCTATATTAATATTCCTCTTCTTAAAAATCTTAACTAGTTCTATGGAATTCTCTGTTAAAGTCCCAATATTCCAAGACCCTATCCTCAGCCTAGCATCTCTCTTACCCCACATACCCCCCTATCCCTCGCCCCCGTTCCCACCAGAGAACATGGCCTTAGTCTATCATTAGTCACCAGAGCCACTAAAGTCGATATAAACTAATCAAAAGTTCACACTAAAAGGAGCAGGAATCAATACTATAGCACAAGTCCGCAAGAATGTAAAAGCAAGTCTAACTACTACGACAAGAATGATAGAACTATAGGTTAGAATGTAAAATTTAAGATTTAGTAAACGAAACAAAAAAATAAAAAATTGCTACAAGGATGAGAGATTAAGAATCAGTAAGGGCGATCGAAGGTACCAACTCCAGTTGGGTAGGGCACTGTTCACCGACGGAAATTGTTGGAACGCCGATAACCAACTCCAGTTGGGTAGAACCTGTTTTCTACCGGAAACTACTATTCACCACCGAAAAATACTGTTCACCGTCGAAAAGTACTGTTCACTGCCGAAAAGTAATATTCACTGCCGGAAAGTCCTGTCACCGTCGGTGGCTGCTGCATCTGCCTGTGCAGATCAGGCCTACAATCTGCTGGATGGGTTTCCGGTGGCAAAAAAGGGAAGAAAAAAACTAAAAATGAAAGGAAAGGAGGGATGATGAGTAAAGATCTGGACGTACTTACTGGTGGCTGGTCGGAACAGATGTTCTTACCGTTGGTTTCCCGTCGGAACAGATGGGGGTTGGGGGTGTGGGGTGGGGATTGAAGTTCTTACCGTTGGGAAAAAGAGAAGGTAGAGAGAGTATGAAATCATAAACTAGAATCTCATTCCAGTCAATTGACATAAAAATTAAACACATCTTCCCTAAAATAAAATTCAAAGCAAGTGAATTAAAACGCAAAAAAAAAAATCAGAAAAATCATAAATACCTGTTTAAAAAAACACATACAATTGTACCTATGAAAAAAAAAGATCTGAAATTTGGGAATTAAAAGAGGGAAAAACTTACCTGTTAGAGAGAGTAGAGTGAACAGTGATTAGTGATTGGTGAAGAACAACATAATAGCTTTTAGGTAAGAAAATAAAAGAGAGAAAAGAGTCAATTAGTTTCTTTTGTGAGGGATTTATTTATGGAAAATTTTATTTATGTATGTATAACGTAAACTGAAATAAGCAAATTCTACAGACTTTTTTGGAGACTAGTAACTTGGGAGATCAAAAACAAATTACTATAAAAATCCAAAAAAAAAAGATAATAGTAGTAATAACTTAGAGAGCAACTGGTGACCGGGAGCGGCGGTACTTTAGAAAAACTTATATGGACACGTGTCAAAATAAAATTGTAACAAACACATAGCAAAATACGCATAGAACAGTGTTTTTATGAGAAAAGAGCGCAGAAAATCAACAATAACTATGGACTATGGAAGACAACTAACCGGAGTGGAAGTGGGAGCGTATCACTATGGACTTTATGGTAGGCTTTCCACTGTAACAACTGTTATAGTACATGCAAGAAGCCTACCATAAAGTCCATAGTGGAAAGCTAACCATAAAGTCCATAGTGGAAAGCCCAATGTTCTAAAAAACGCTAGGCGGGACCAGGGCGGGGAGTGGGCGCCTAGCGCCTAGGTGGGCCTAGGCGGGATTCCTAGGCGGGACGGTTTGGGGGCGCCTAGCACCTAGGAGGCCGCCCAGGCCGTTTTTTAGAACACTGAAAAACCTACCATAAAGTCCATAGTGATACGCTCCCACTAACGTCCCGGTCCGCCCTATCCCGTTAAGAAATCGTCCCCTCCTGGTCCTGTCACTCTAAAATATCCCTGTCCCGTCCCACTAACGTCCCGGTCCACCCTATCCTGTTAAGAAATCATCCCCTCCCGGTCCCGTCCCGGTCAGCCCTATCCCGTTAAGAAATCATCCCCTCCCAGTCCCGTCCACCTTAAATAGTCCCGTCCCACTAACGTCCTGGTCCCCTCTATCCCGCTAAGAACTCATCCCGACCCATCCCGTCCCGATCTGCCCTATCCCTTCCCGGTCTCGTCCTCCTAAAATCGTCCCGTCCCACTAACATCCTAGTCCCCTATCCCGTTAAGAAATCACCCCGTCCCGTCCCCCTAAAATTGTCTTGTCCCGTTAGACAGCCTTACTCCATTCAGATGTTTGTTTGTTGCTCGGACTCTTCAGAATAACGACGGGTGTGTGTTGGATCCTCCAAAAGTAGTGCATTTTTGGAGGATCCGACACGGATGCGACAACATTTTTGGAGAGTCGGAGCAACATACTCATGTCCCCATTACTAAAATTAGGGAGAAACTTATCCGACAACAATCCATCACCATTGAACAAAACCTTTAAGAACCACTTTTTCTCAGAATTCATGGTAATTCCAATAAAAGAGACACCTCAACCCACCACACCCCTCAAAAATTAATAATTCAACCCTCTTCAACTATTAACAAAAATGAGATATCTTCACTCATACAGTTAAAAACCCACCAAATAATGAACAAAAAAAGAATCTCATTCCAGAAAATTGACATAAAAATTAAACACATCTTCCCTAAAATAAAAATCAAAGCAAGTGAGTTAAAACGCAATAAAAATTTAATCTTTTCCAATGACTGGTGTTCAAGATATGGATTAAAACCCAGAATTGATAAATTTTAAACACTCCAAGAAAAAAATCAGAAAAATCATAAATACATGTTTAAAAAAAACACACATACAATGGCTGGCCAGTGGGCCGGGCCGACCCGACCCCGTCCCGGTCCCGACCCGACCCCGACACGACCCCGCTATAAAAAAAAAAAAAAAAACGGGACCGGGGCTCGAACCGGGGCGGGACAGGGTCTGGTCCCGCCCGACCCGACCCCGCCAGGCCTCGATCCCGCCCCGACCCCGCCCCGACCCCGCCCCAGTCCCTCCCTTTGCAGAAAATAGCCGTTGTCCAACGGCCATTTTACATTTTGGCCGTTGGACAACGGCCATTTTAGGCCTCCCCCCTCCCCCAACCCCCCCTACCCCCTTTATATTTATTTTTAACCCCTAAGTTATTATATTTACACTTTAACCCAATTTTTCAACTATAAATACCTCATTCCTCTTATTATTTTCACAAATCTTTCTACTCTCTAATCTCTCAATCAATTATCAATCAATCTCTATACAACATTGTCTACATATTCAATCTATTTATTAATTTGAGAATTGGGAGTGAAGTTGGCAACTAGCTTGAGGATTATCTATCGAGCAAAGTTTCAATTTTCAACCTCTCGACACATCGTCGACTTACGCTTCGCTTGGTACATTCGTTCTCTCATTAAATTATTATTTTGTCTTTATTTCATTTAGCACATCTAATTTCATTATCTTTAACTATTTATTAGCATAATTAAAATGAAAGGACTAAGAGACATGTTGGGTAAGGGTAAGGGTCAGGCTTCTTCTAGTAGGGGTGGTAGCAAGGGCAAGTGGTACTTCTTCTAGTATTCTGTTCACTATTCCTAGACAAGATGATTTTATAGATCCCTGAAATGTTTCCTGAAATACCATATGATCTTGATACAAATGATTATCCTCAAATTGAAGAAGATTTTAATTTAGATGACACCCTAGATGATGATACACCTACTAATGAAGATGATACACCCACTAGTGAAATGCCTCCTATCCCCCCTACTATGAGACGAGGTCCCAAAAACGACCATTAAAATCGGTTGTATGGAAATATTTTGTGAGGGACGTAGCTAATCAAGTAGTTGTATGTAAAACTTGTAAAAATGTTTATTCTTTTAAAATGGACAAGGTCATGGTGGACGGGGTTTAGGAAGACACCATTGCAAAACACAAAGCCTTGCACGCCCAATACATGATTGAAAAAATGGTGAGAAAGCGTCCTCTCAATTCCAACAAGGTTCACATACTGCTTTTGGAAAAGTACAGGTCAAATTAACTATATGACGGGGAGTTGTAGGCCCTAAATACGATAAACATAAAGATAGGGAATCATTAGCAAAATTAGTAACATGGAGGGTTTGCCTTTTTCATTTCTGAATCTCCGGTTTTATTCATTATATTAGAGATATGTATAATCCTCGCTTATAAAGGTTTTCCTAGATCAACCGTTAAAAGAGATGTATTTAAATTTGCATACGAATATCAAGATTTACGTTATGCATTATATCATTTAAATTGCAAAGTCGCTTTAACTTCGATTTAGGTCGTAGTACTAACGACCATGATTATTTAACGGAACTTTGTCATTGGATAGGTTATAAATGGTCTATGCAAAAACGTATTTTAGCATATAGATATATAGATAGTAGTAATAATGGTGAGTTTATTTGAAAATATTTATTCAGTCTGTGATTATTACGGAATAACCGATAAAGTTATGAGTATTACATTAGATAATGCATCTTCTAACAATTCTGCTATTAGTATTTTAAGAGATGTTTTAACTCCGTCTTTTCCAAAACATTTTCATATCAAATGTGCGTGCCATATTTATAACTTAGTTGTAAAGGATGGTCTTTCACTTTTTCAAGATATTCTTGAAAAAATACAATTTGCTATACACTTTATTTTTAAAAATAATAGAATTCAACAGAGAAAAGAATATAAAAAAACTTGCCACGATTGTGGACTATCTTACAGAAAAATTCCCGAAGAAGTACCAACTAGTTGTTGCTTATGACTATAGAAAACCTATTACTTTATTTTTTAACGCCCATAATCAAAATCCAAATGATATGATTGTGGATAATAATTGGGAGAAAATTAGAGAACTTATTGTATTTTTAGAAAATTTTCAACGAGCAACAAAAGAATTTTCTACTTTATATTATCCTACTATTTCAACTATGTTGTTTTATATAGCTATAATATTTTTACTTCTTAAAGAATATATGGAAAAACACGCTATATCTGGCTATTAAAAATGTTTATGAAATTAAAGAAATATTTTATTCCTATTCCCCCTATTTATATTATTGGTGTTGTATTAAACCCGACTATTAAAGTAGAGGGTTGTAAAAGTCTTATTGAAAATATTTATAACTGTATGGACGTACTACCACCTCCAACTCCCAAAAATTTAAATGTTGAGCCACCTATTGAACTAACGCTAGAAGAAGTGTTGAATAGCGTAGAAGATGAATGCAAAAAAGTATATCGTCATTACCAGCAAGAAAGTGCTAGTACCGACTTTTGTACCATCTTCTTCTTCAACAGGCTAAAAAAGGCATGCTGTTTCTGGGGCTACTACTATTAGTTCTATTGAAAGCCTCATAAATAGAATGTGTGGTGGTACCAGTACTAACCAAATTAGCGAGTTCGATGTTTTTGTTTTGCAGGGTAATTTACCTTACCAAGCAGTTATCAATGAAGAAGGAAAGGAAGACTTGCTGAAATATCGAGCGAATGAGAAGACATTTCCGACACTTTCAATGATGGCCCGAGATATTTTGAACATTCAAGCGTCATCAATCGCTTCTGAAAGTGCTTTTTCAGCAGGCAGATTTCAAATAGGAGAGCACAGACATTCATTAGCCGGAGACAGCTTGGAGATGGCGGTACTATCCAGAGATTGGATACGAGCGGAGCGAAGGAAGTGCGGTCAACCAGAGATTAACGAAGAAGAAAGACGACAACTACAACGACATTTTATCTGAAGGCATGAGTAGCGACGTGGAACAATTTGACCAAGATATACCAATTCCAACCGAAGAACCACAAGAAATTATAAAGAAACTAGAAAAAATATTTTCAAATTGGTAATTTATTTCATTGCAATTTTTTAATTTTTCTATGTCTTTTGCAATTTTTTTCAACAACAGTACACTACAATGTTGTAATTTTGAATCTTGTATATTTCAATGAAATAATTAATAATATAAGAGACACAAAAACAGCCTTGGGATGTTTTTTTTACACTCTTCTTGTCTTTATTTAATTATTTAGTTTATACTTTATAGTTTATAAATATATTATATATATGAGTATAATTATTATACTATAAGTCTATAATATTATACTATTATAGTATATGTATATGACTATATGACAAGTATATGACTATATGTTAATCAGTTAATGTTACTTTGTTAGTAATTTAGTATTTTTAATTTAGTGAAAAAATTTAAAAAAAAAAAAAAATCAAAACCCGCCAGACCCGTCCCGTCCCCCCACCAGCGGGGATCGGGCGGGGGCGACACGTATGGTCCTCCCGACCCGACCCGCCAGTTGCCTCGACCCGCCGCTTTTCTCCGCCCGACTTCCCGACCCGCTTAACCCGAGCCGGTGGGCCGCGGCCACCGACTGGCGACCCTAATTGTACCTATGAAAAAAAAGGAGCGGAAATTTGGGAAATGAAAGAGGGATAAACTTACCAGTTAGAGAGAGTAGAGTGACAGTGATTAGTGATTGGTGAAGAACAACATAAGAGCTTTTAGGTAAGAAAATAAAAGAGTCGATTAGTTTCTTTTGTGAGGGATTTATTTATGGAAAATTTTATTTATGTATGTATAACGTAAACTGAAGTAAGCAAATTCTATGACTTTTTTGGAGACTAGTAACTTGGAGAGCAAAAACAAATTAATATAAAAATCCCAAAAAAAGAAGAAGCAGCGAATAATAGTAGTAACAACTTAGAGAGCAACCGGTGGGAGCGGCGGTACTTTAGAAAAACTTATATGGACATGTGTCAAAATAAAATTGAAACAAACACTTAGCAAAATACACATAGAACAATGTTTTTAAGAGCAAAAGCGCAGACAAGCGACAAAGTCCATATTGCTTGAGCCTTGAAGCTAAGAGCGAGACGTGAAGTGCACGCTTCTTTGAAATGATTGTTTGCAACAAAATTTTGATAAGTGGATTATACACTGCAACCACAAGCAAAATATAAAGAAACAAAATATTTTATTGATAACATTGAATTTATGAGATATTTGAGAAGACTTTTCAAGGGAATATGTGCCCCTTTATATAGGCGTGAGCTAGGATTTAGGGTAGAGTAGCCTCCAAGAAACCCTAACAGACCTTAGAGTTTGAAGATGGATTGAACTCGTCTTATAGAGTCCCACAAAAATTTGATGTCTACAAATGCCCCCTACTTCAAAGCTTGTCGGGGTGTACGCTTGTGAAGACGAGACTTGAAATATCCATAAAATTGGAGCTTTCATCTTTCACTGTGGATTTGATTTATAAGAGAAGCGATGAAGGGCAGACTTGGTCCCACTGGGCGTGCCAATTTGTTTGCAACAAAATTTCATAAGTGGAATATACACTGCAACCACAAGCAAAATATGAAGAAACGGAATATTTTATTGATAACATTGAGGGTACAATTCTGTTTATTCCCTTGAGTCTTCTCTCTTGATTAACTCCGTGATTCGAGGGCTGAAGCAGCGTGTTTCTCGAACTAGGATGAGGTAGGCCTTCTTGGGATTTATCTTCATGAAATAATTTTGTGGATCTTCTTGAAGTATTTGATTGTCAAGAAGAGGTCGGCCGCATCTTGATCCCTTTGTGATTATTCTATGAGTTTATGGAACTTTGGAGATAATATTTGATTATCTCGAATATCCCATAAACTAATGGGTATTCACAAAGAGATCAATACATCAAATCTCGAATATCCCAAAAACTAATGGGTATTCACAAAGAGATCAATACATCAAATCTCGAATATCCCATAAATTCTTAGGTATTCATAAAGAGATACAGAACAATGATTTAAGAGCGAAAAGCGCAAAAAAAGCGGCAAAGTCCATAGGGCTTGAGCCTTGAAGCGAAGAGCGCTTTGGAATGACGCCCACAATATACGCGGAATTTAAAAAACTATTATGAAACATTTATGAATTTAGTGTAGTAAATATTAAGTTGCAATTAAAAAAAACTAATTTCGGCTCCAATATACCATAAGCCTATACTAAACTAACTTCTCAAAGTTGAGATTTTCTTGTTGTTATCACTTTGTGCGCCGTTTTTTTAAGGACAAACATCTCTAAACTGCATAGCTTCACCTATGAAGTGATGACTACTCGCTTAGCTTTAGACGACGAAGCAATAGCTTTTAATAACATTATAGCACTGCATAGATATGCCATCATAATAGAGTTTTATGTAATGTGACTTCAAACAACACTATTGGTGGTGTAGGATGAAGGACATAGTTTTTCATGTTTCACGGTGCTTGAATTGGCAACAGGTCAAATTTGAGCATAAAAAACCGAGTGGTTTAACTTGGAAGATAGCTATACCTAAGTGGAAGTGGCAGCGTATCATTATGGATTTTGTGGTAGGTTTTCCACTCTAATGACTGTTATAGTACATGCAAGAAGCAAATTTACTTTTTAACCAGATTTTTCAAGACTGCCCATACAAACAATAATTTTCTAAAAATCCACTCGGATCTAGGAAGGATAGACTCGAAGTACAAAATCAGTTTTCCCCATTTTCTACGATTTCTTTATGACTTACAATTTCTCTTCTCCTCACATCTTGTGCACCAAGACCTAAAAGTCATAGCAACTTAACTGCATACCCTCATTCCCCCTCCCCCTCCCCCCCCCCCCCCACACACACAACACATATAAAAAAGGAAAAATAAACTTATACCCCACAGTAAGGCAGTCTAATGGGACGGGATATCCCAGTACTATCCCGTTAGCTCTAGTGGGATGGGACGGGCCTACGGGTTAACCCCTGTCCCGGTCCGCCCTATCCTATTAAAAAATCGTCCCCACTAACATCCTGGTCTCCCTATCTCCCTATTCCGTTAAGAAATCATCCCATCCGTCCCGTTCACAGTAATAGTCAGAAGTCTGTTTGTTGCTCGGACTCACTCCAAAAGTAGTGCATTTTCGGACCGACACGGGTGTGGCAACATTTGTGGAGAGTCTGACAACATATGCATGTCCCTATTGCTTAAATTAGGGAGAAAATTATCAAACTTCAATCCATCACCATTAAAGAAAACCTTTAAGAACCTGTTTTGCTCAGAATTCATGGTAATTCCAACAAAAGAGACACCTTAAAATTAATAATTCAAGCCTTCCCAATTATTAACAAAATGAGATATCTTCACTCATACAGTTAAAACCCACAAAATAATCAACAAAAAAATAATCTATTCCACACAATCCTCCCTAAAATTCATCAACTAATGTTGCCACACCCTAGAATTATCAAAAATCAAAGCAAGTGAGTTAAAATGCAATAAAAAATAAAATTTCCTTCAATGACGGTGGCGTTCAAGATATGGATTAAAACCCAGAATTGATAAATTTTAAACACTCCAAAAGAAAATCAGAAAACCCATAAATACATGTTTAAAAAAAACACATACAATTGTACGTATGAAAAAAAAAAGAGGGGTTTGAACCTGGTGGGAGCAATTTGCTCTCTTGCGACGTAATATCTTGTAGGCTATTCTCAAACTGCACATTGTGATTTAACGATACCTAGTGTTGAATGTCACGTACTGGAAGTTGGATATAAAAAAGAGAGCTAAAAGAGGGAAAACAGAGAGTAGAGTGAACAGTGATTAGTGAGGTGAAGAACAACATAAGATCTTTTAGGTGAAAAAATAAAACAGAGAAAAGAGTCCATTAATGTGAGGGATTTCTTTATAGAAAATTTTATTCATGTGTGTACTAGTAATTTGCCAAAATAGTACAAAAAATTATTCACAGAATAATAATCTCTCAAAATTAATTTTCATTTTACTACTCATTTTGCCACATTGATTGTCATGCCTATTTGTCTTTCTTTTATTTTTTAAGTCTTAAACATCAATAACTAAATAAACACTTCTACCTTCTAAACCCTATTCATATTATCAATTCAAGTCCTCAGATGACGGCAGAACTACTCTACGGAGTATCAGATAACGTTTCTTATTTTGTTTTAACATGAATTAATTCTTTCAATTAAACATTACTGTAATCCAAATGCACACACAAATACATTAATTTGATGTCATTGAATTGATTTCCAACTAAATTCGTCTTATTGGTTTCATGAATATCATTGAACTTTTTTTTTTTGGTGAAACCAATATCAATTAAAGGTAATGTGATTTTTAGATTTTTATATGTATCATTTTATCATGTTTATAGTTTTTAATTTTTTTATTGTGAAGAAGGAAATTTTTATTGCAATTTTGAGCATCAGTAATGCTCAATCAAACTAAGTACTACATATCAATCATCTTACAACTAGTGAAAATTCTTTTGAATTCCCGATTTATAGTTTTTAGCAAACAGTGTTGCTAGTGGGCCAAATTCCGATCTTTTTGTAGATGCGAGAATCAGCTCTAACGGAGTAAAGGCAAATAGACATGAAGTTGAATTGTTTAACATATTAACTGGTATTTTTAGCATAAAGATGGGCAGATTCATGACAAGTAGAGGAAGAACTGGTAATGTACATGTTGTGAAATTTAATGAGAAGTTATGTTCTTGTCAAAAGTGGCAAATATTTGAATTTTCTTGTTCTCATGTTATGGCTGCATGCCAAAAATGTAGTTTGGATTATAAAACTTACATTCATAATTGGTATTCAATTAAAGGCCGTCATAAATTCACACACTTGCATAATGAGATGGATGTTAGAGAAGGCCGAACAATGATGCGGTGCAGTATTTACAAGAACGAATGTCACAACAAAAAAACACGTCTCAACAAGGGAGCTTCATAGGTAACATGCTTTATTTCACATTTTTTTTCTTCTTTTCATTGAATCTTACTTTTTATGTTGATTACTTTATAGGTCTCCAAATTTTGAACTCATATGTTATATACCCAGAATGAGAATAAAGAAGTGAGAAAATGATTCTTTTTGTGGTGTTTTTAGGGAGAAATGAATGCACCGTTTATTCAAGTTTGAGTCACAATATCTTTTGTTGAAATCACATTATTTTTGTTGAGATTTTTCATAATGAAACTATATTAATTTGATCATTTTAATTAACTTGTTCTGTTCTTTTGATATTATCTCATTTTATTGATTAAGAGACTTATGATTGCATATATGAGATGTGCCCATAATATATGTTGTGAGAATGTTTCCACTTTTTATAGTGAGGATTCTTTGTATTTTTGTTTTATTTATTGACCGTATATTAAAGTTTTAAGTATTGCATGAGACGGTCACGGTGAAATTAGGTATAATTTAAGAATGAAGTTAAATTTATTCTTGAATTGACAGTGGGTATATAATTCGATTATATAGAACTTTGGACAAATTTAATTGACTTGTATAAGAAGAATATGATCAATGAAAAAATGTATATTTTAACTTTTCTAGTAGAATAAATGTACAATATAAACTTATAAATTTACGTTCCTACAATATATGACATGTGGAATATTGATTAAATACTAACTAATATATTCACTTGTCAATTCATGTGGCAAGAAGATAGTAAAATGAAAATTAATATTAAAAGAGTAGTATTCTGAGAATTATTTTTTTAGAGAGTACTATTTTGACAATTTATTCTGTATGTACAACGTAAATTGAAGTCAGCAAATTCTATGACTATTTTAAAGACTACTACTAGTAATAAATATTCCTTCCGTTATACATTTTCACTTTTAGTTGTAACTTTTAGTATATCAACATAAACACATATCTTTTTTTATGTTTTACTCTTAGCATTAATTATTTATTTTCCAAATTATATTTCTAGACATCCATAAATTTATATAAGTATTATGGTAAAATATATACTTTATTTATTAATTTTTAAGGGTAAAATAAAAAATGGACAAGTAAAAGTGAACAAAAAAAGTAACTTAAAGAGTGAAAACAAATTTTTATGACATAGTAAATTTGAGAGTCAACCAAAAAAAAAATCATCGAAAATTTGTAATATATTTTTTAAAATATTTTAAGTTGTTAATAATTATAATTTATAATAATTTTTATATAATTCTAAATATATAAAATTTATTTCAAAAAAATTAAAATTTCTATATCCAATTTCACTATCAAAGCTTAACCTTTTGAATATCGAATTTTCAACTATGCCATATATATTGAAAAAGAAAATAGTAATAACTTGGAGAGCAATCGAGAAGGGAAAAAAATCAGTTTGATTTGAAAACGTAAATAATAACAATGAAATTTTATATGTGAGGTTTGAAAAGAGTTGAGTGCACACAAATTTTACCCCTATCTCATGAACAAAAATGTTAGTTTCAAAAGATTTTCGGCTCAAATAACACATCTCAAAGTAATTTGAAAAAGAAAACACAAAAGTAAAGAAGACATAACAAATAATACGGAGAATATTATATATTATTCAATAAAAGAAACAGTAACAACATTAAACAAACACAAAACACAACATGTAGTATCAAAATCGAAGGACAAGAAACTACGGGAATAATGCTACTACTATTTGTATGAAAAGAAAAACAACTATGATGCACCAACCACGAAGCCTATATTATAGGAAAGCGAGACAACACTCAATTATCTGCTAATCTTCTATCTTAATGACTTTCATATCTTCTTAATGGGGAACTCATTTAGTAAGTCGCAGATGTGACATGTCCTGTTTAATTCTTCTTAATTTCTAAAAGTAATATAAAAAATAAAATAATTAATAATTTAAATATTTAAAAATATATAAAAAATTCGTAAAATAAAATTTTTATTTGATTATTAAGATTTGAATTATGTCTTCTCCACATCATCCCTTCGACTCCTAAAACGGGGATGACACCACCGAAGATGATGGTGTACCCACCAAAGCGGACAACCCAAAATTATGGGTCACGCTTGACGCAAAGGTTATCCAATGGATTTATGCCACAATATCCATGGACCTTTTATAGACGATTATGGAACCCAACTCCACAACTATGGAGGCTTGGAATCGATTGCGTGATATTTTCCAAGATAACAGTCATTTTCGCATTGTTTCGCATTGTTACCCTTGAACATGAATTTTCTCAAGTTGCTATGGCGAATTTTCCTAACGTTTCATCTTATTGTAAACCACTCAAGGACTTGGCGGATCAACTTCGCAACGTAGGTACTCCGGTTACTAATAGTCGTCTCGTTCTACAAATGGTTACAGGCTTAGCTGAGGCCTATAACGGCGTTGCTTCGATCCTTCGTCAAAGTAACCCCTTCCGAAATTCTATCAAGCCCGCTCCATGCTCAGATTGGAAGAAACGGGTTTGGCTAAAAAGGCGGCTATAGGGGCTAGTCCCGTCGTCATGATGACTGCATCAGATTTCCCCCCTTTAGATTCCGCCAACGTGAGCCAAAATTGCAACAACGGTGGTGGTAAAAAAAGTCAAAATAGGAAAAATAATGGCAATAATCGTGGCGGCAACAACCAGCGGAACAAGTTCAGTGGCGGCAGTCCGCAACATCAGCAGACTTTGGGCCAGCAGTGGGCCCCAATGCAGTGGTAGTCGGTCGATCCCCTGCCCATCGCAGCGCGACTTTAGCCATCACGCTGCCTCGGCCTCGGCTGCCTGAGCCCGATTACTCGGTCGCTCGGTTTTAGATCATTTTATGAGCCGACCCAACAGTATAACATACTTGGGCCTCGCCCTCCTCAGGCACATCACGCAATGGGACCCACACATGCCGACATTGAAGCTGCAATGCACACGCTTGAAATGACTCAACCAGACCCGAATTGGTACATGGACACTGAAGCCACCACCCACATGACATCTGACCAAGGTACTCTCTTGTCTTATTCCAATTTGAGCAGTAATTGTGGTATAATTGTTGGTAATGGTAATTCAATTCCAATTCATGATTATGGTCATAAAACTTTGTCTCCCCCCCATCCACCACTTGTCTTAAAGAATACCCTTCATGCCCCAAAGTTAATTAAAAATCTGGTGTATTTCCGTAAATTCACCACAGATAATTGAGTTTATATTGATTTTGATCCGTTTGGGTTTTCTGTGAAGGATTTCAAAACGGGGAGTCCTCTTATGAGGTGTGACAGTAGGGGGATCTTTATCCAATCACACAAAGTCATCCACTTTTGCAGCTCTTGCCCCTTCCTTGTGGCATGCTCGTCTAGGTCATTCGGGGTCGTCTATTTTATCTATTTTAGATAAGAATAAGTTTATTTTCTATAAGGGTACGCGTAGTACTCCAAATTGTCAATCTTGTTATTTGGGAAAATTATTAAGTTGCCACTTATAGCCTCGAATTCTCATACTTCAATGCCATTTGATATTATTCATAGCTATTTATGGACATCTCCCGTTCTCAGTTCTATGGGTCATCGTTATTATGTTTTATTCTTGGATGATTATTCTAAATTTCTATGTATGTTTCCAATAGCGAAAAAATCTCAAGTTTTTTCTATCTTCGTAAAATTTAAAGCTTTCATTAGAACTCAATTCGAATGGGAAATAAAGAATATTCAATGTGATAATGGCAAAGAGTATGATAATGGGGAGTTTCAGGAGTTTTGTGCTCAAAATGGGATAATCTTTTTTCTTCTTGTCCTCATACGTCTTCACAAAATGGGAAAGCTGAACTTAAAATTCGTACCATTAATAACATTATTCTCACCTTATTGGTTCATTCTTCCGTCCCTCCGTTGTTTTGGCATCATGCTCTACAAATAGCCACATATCTACTTAATATTCTTCTTTCTAAAGGTTTGAAATATTTGTCCCTTCTTCAAATCTCATATAATAAGACTCATTCGTATTCCCATCTTAGGGTATTTGGGTGTTTGTATTATCCCCTCTTCCCATCTACCATAATTAACAAACTTCAGGCACGTTCTACCCCTTGTGCATTTTTGGGTTTTCCGTCAAATCACCGTGGTTATAAATGCTTTGATTTGTCCTCTAAATGAATCGTTATTTGTCGTCATGTTATCTTTGATGAGTCCCAATTTCCATGTTCTAAAGTATAAAATCCCGTGCCTAGTTCGTATGATTTTTTGGATGATGATATATCACCCTATCTTATCCATTATGTTTTGGATACTAGTCACAAGCCGTCATCAGCGCCACGACCCTTAGGGGAGGCGCCACGGCTCCAACCATCCAGTAGCCAAAATATTTCAGTCTCGTCGTTAGAGCCGCGATCCTTTGGGGAGGCGCCACGATGCCTAATTTCCAGTAGCCACTAGAACGAAAGCGCCGCGACCCTGGATCGCGGCGTCGCGGCTCCTCCGACGGTCCAACCACCCTGCTAAAAATTCCCAAAATTCACCCAATCCAGCCCGAGTCATTGTCAGTCACTCGCAGTCAACGAGGTTTTTTTAAATCAAAAATAAATTTTAATTTAAATTCTAATGTTCTTAAATCACTCTTATTGATAATAAGATGTTGAAGTTGGTACCCCGTCCATCTGGTGTTAATATTATTCGGTCTATGTGAATTTTTATCATAAGGATAATTCTGATGGTTATTTTGCAAGACATAAGTCTCGACTTGTAGGTGATGGTAAGACTCAGCAGGTTGGTGTAGATTGTGGTGAGACGTTCAACCCGGTGGTCACGCCGGCTACCATTCGCACTGTGCTCAACTTGGCTCTGTCGAAATCATGGCCCATTCATCAGCTAGGCGTGAATAATGCATTCATACTATTACACCCCATAAATTCCAAGACATGTACATGAGAACGTAAGTAAGACTTGAACGTTGGAAGAAAGTATAACTACATTTTCATAAGGAAATATTTCGAAAACGTGAAGACGACAATTTGTTTACTTGGAGTTCAATTCTCCAAATTAGAGTTACGAAATTAGTTTTGGATTTTGAAGTCTTGGATTTGGTCATGTGGGGCCCACCGAAAATTTCACAATTTTGTGGGGCCCGCGATATTTTTAGATATTTTGGCCAAGTATAGAAATTATTTTGGACCAATAGGAGGGTGACACGTGTCACCCCCCACTTGTCTTGCAAGACTTTGACTCACTTTAGATATTTTGAGACAACTTGGCATAGATATTATATATACAAAGTGTGTCTTGCAAGACTTGTTCTACACTTAGACAAATTTCACATAAGATATATATATATCTCTCTCTCTTTCGGCCATAGCGAAGAAATAAAGAACAAGATCCTTTAATATTCCATTATTAATTTGTTGATACAAGATCAAGAACTCTAACCAAGTATTAAACCAAGATAACACTCCATTAACCTTAAAATCTTTTTGAAGTCGTGAGAAGGGTTTGAGACCCTAGGGTTTTCCTTCAACTTTTTGGTGTTGAAACGTGAAGGGAAGTTGATCATAAGCTTATAGGGGTTACGTATATGTGATTGTAACTTGAATAAGTGGAGCAAAACGAAAACTGCGGGCCAATCTCCCCCGGACTGTTTTGGGCGATTTTTGGGCTAAAAATAAGGTAATGGTTCTTCTTCTTTTAAAGTAATTGGATATTACTTATTGTTGGTACATATAGATGAGCTTGTAGTAAAAATAATGAATATTAAAAAGTGCTTGGACAAATTTTAGGGGTTGGGCCGTGAGTGAGGCAGATTCGGGTCTTGGGATTGTTGGTCATTTTTGTTGTCATTTTTCACTTGTTGCATGTTATATAATGAAGGAAATATTGTTTTTGATAGTTTATATGATTTATATAACATGTTGAAATGTGAATTGGATTATAAGAAATTGTGGAAAAAGGCTTTGGATATGTAGTTGTTGTTGGTCGAGAATGGGCTAGAAATTGTTGGATATTGTGGGTAGTTTTGGGACTGTTTTAGACGTGGTTATATGCTGGATATTTAGTATCATTATTGCATGTTTAATGTAGTAAATGGCCAATGAAGTCCTAATGAATAAGAATGTTCAAGGCTTCACATTGTACCCTTAATGTTGATTAATTGTGGACTATTTTTATGGACTATTTATATGTGATTGTGGGTCATAATTTTACACGTCTAGTAGGCGTGTAATCCCCTTTGGTTGTTGTATTGGTTGTGCCTTAAACGGGGCTTGAATTGTGGTTGAATTCGGGCCTTGGAAAAGGTGGAAAAGTACGTATAAACGGAGGAAGTGTTGCCCTAATTTTCGTAGAATAAGAGGACAATTACTTGGTGTATATCTTATACTAAGTGAGCTAGAAGTTGATAGAAGTGTTTTTGTCATTATAGGTTGAAGTACTACATTGAGACGAATTCTAAATATCAAGTTGGAATAAGCCGATAAGGTATGTGAACTATCCTTTCTTCTTTGGCATGATTTTATTTCATAAAGTGAGTGAATTTTTATCCTTATTGATACATGATTTGATTTTATAAAGTGAGTGGATTTTAATCCTTAAACGATACTTGACTTGATCTCTATAGAGTTCTATTGGAACCTAATACTTAGTGATATACTCTATTGATAGTACTTTGAGTTTTCTAAAATGGAAGTTGTAATATATATTCCCTAGATAGTACTTTGGGGTTTCCAAAATGGAAGTTGTATATCTATTCCTTGATAGTACTTAGTGATATACTTTATGGATAGTACTTTGGATTTCTAAAAGGGAAGTTCCTTTTAATGGATTTGAAGAGTATATGTTACTTGATTTGAAGAGTATAGGTAATTCGATTTGAAAAGAGTAGGTTACTTGATTTGGAAAGAATAAGTAACTTGATTTTAAAAGTGAAAGTACCTTGATGCTACAAGTTCTAGTGTCTTGAGTTTTTATAAAGGAAAGATTGTACGGTGGACGTACATTGAGTTATTGGATCTTAATCCTTATTGATGCACGACGTGATAGTACCTTGGGATTTCTAAATGAAAGTTATTGTATGTGGAACTCTTCCTATCTTTCCTTGTGCATGACCTTATAAAATGTGTGTATGGTGAACGTACTTGTTTTAAATGAAATCGGATTCGTTGTAGTATATAAAAGGAGTTACTTGATTGAAAGGTATAATTTACTTGGTGTTAAAAACATAACTTACTTAAGTTTAAAAGTGTAGTAACTTGATTTTAGAAGTGGAAGTGACTTGATACTACGAGTGTTAGTGTCTTGAGGTTTATAAATGAGAGGATGTGCGGCGGACGTACATAGTACTTTGGGTTCATTTCCCTAATTTTACATGACATGATAATGCCTTGAGTTTTATAAAAGGATAGTTCATTCTATTTGTTTAAATGAGGGTCAAAGATGATTTACTTGCATATGGTTGCTCATGATAGCTATTCGTGCAAGTGTTATATTTCCACATCTCAGCGTCCGTCACTAGAGGGCCGGCAACATTGTATAAATATTTCATGGAGAAACTCCCATGACGTGAGATGGTACACACTCACTGCGGGTCTGAAGGACTCATGCAGGTTCAACTCCCAGGACACATTCCGTAGATTAGCTCTCCATGATGCGTGTCTCGCGTATAGATACTTATTGCGGGTCCACAGGACCCATGCGGGTGAAATAGTCCCATGCGGGTGAAATAGTCCCAAGAATAGGATCTGCATAATGATTCTGAGGGCAGGTGTCCCTGATTTTGACATGACTTTCATATCTTGAAATGGTATTGATTTCATAATTTGAAATAACACGGTTGGTCTCGCTTTATTTATTTTAATATTTCGTATATGATGTGTTGGTACCTTGGTTTTATTCCACGATAGTATTGGTGTATATTTTCTCCATGGATGTGCTTCTATGATGCGAGTAGAGATACTTATGCGGGTATAAATACCTATGCAGTTTTGATTCCTATGCGGGTTCGATCCCATGAATAAGATCCACGGACAAGATGCGTGATGCGAGTAGAGATACCCATGCGGGTATAATTACCTATGCGAGTTCGATTCCCATACGGGTTCGATTCCCATGAAAAAAATATACATATTGATTCTTGGGCAGGTGTCCCTGTCTTTGATGTGACTCTCATTTTGAAAAGATACAGTTGATTTTATACTTTAAAAAAAAGCGATTGACTCTCGATTACAAAGAGTACAGTACGATGTCTGATGAAATGGTACCGTGATACAATGATGGTATGCAGTGGTACAGTGATACAAGGTACAATTGGCTTTTATTTATTATGGCACGGTTGGATCTGGTATTTGATTTTCATACTCGTCTCTGTCATTCTTTTGTACAGTTATGATCTTGTTTACTTTACTTCATGTTTACATACTTGGTACCTATTGTACTGACCCCCTTCGGGGGGCTGCGTTCATGTCCGCAGGTATTAGGTACTCAATTGGGTGATCCGCGAGCTTAGGATCTTTGTTCAGCGTTTTGGGATAGCTTCAATGTTCCGGAGCTTGTCATTTTGGCATAGGTCTTCCATTACGGCTAGGTATATTTAGGGGTACGGCGGGGCCTTGTCCCATAGTTTACTGTCCAAACTCTAAGAGGTCTGTATTCATATATGGGCTGGACTTGCGTGAGTTGTATTTATATTGTTGTACAATTGTAGTCCCATTCAGGTGTTATATATTATAGCAGCCTTGCCGACTTTGCCTTCGCAAAAAAATAATAATGATGAGTGTTATTTAGCTTCCACGGGTTACTTGTGTTGTATGGTTAGAAGGGTGTCCAGGTAGGGCACCAGTCGTGGGCCCGGGGTTCGGGTCGTGACAGAGTGGTATCAGAGCTGTTAGTCCTTGGAATATCTACATACCGTATCTAGTAGAGTCTTGGTTATCGGTGTGTTGTGCACCACACCTATAAACAGGAGGCTACAAGACATTTAAGATTGATTTCTATTCTTCTTACTCCAAGATCGTGCGATAAAGCTGTGTGGTTAGGGTAGTCCCTCTCTAACATATTATTGTGATTGCAGCTATGAGAAAATGACAGCGGCCCAGAAAGGAATATTTGGACTTGGTATCCAGGTTGGTAAAAATTGTTAGTTGTATAGTTGGTATGATGATGTACATCAATGCAGACGTATTTATTTGGGGCCATGTGTGTGTTGTCTGAAGCAATTGTGGGTTATCATCTGATGGTTAAGCTTTAAAAATTGCTTGGAAGAAGTGAAACAGTTTTATGAATCCACATGAAGGTTATATATGTGCTAATTTGGAATATTTAGGAGGTGATGAGCTGCTTGAGAGGGTGATAAACACTTAAATGATCATGTTTAATTGAATTAATGACATACCATGTGGTTAGATTAAGCTTTGTTGTATGCTTAAGTGAGATGCACGAATAATATTGGTATGGAGTAAATAGACTTGTTGTGATTAAGACAACAAGATTTTGAGATATTGAGAAGCTATCTTGCTCGTATACGGGGAGAAATAATGTAAGCTTGAGACATGAAATATTTAAGGATCTTAGAGTATTGAATAATCGTTGAGACCTTAGATAGACAAGGCTTTCAAGAGTAAAGTATTTTATGTGTGATCGTGGTTAAAGTACATGGTTTATGTGAAGTATATTAGATGTGATGATTCCTTGGTTTGAGTATACACCACTTGTGATTGATGTTGATGATTGTTGAGCCGCTTAGAAATAGTATTATCGATTTTAAGGAACTATAATAGGACCTTAGGAATGTGACTTTGATTACAAAGGAAGTACAATGTGCTAAGGACTATCCGAAGTAGAATGAGACTATGTGTTATATGGTGGCCATGTGAGGCATCTGTGGGTTTGCGGAGTATTGTTGAAACTTGTAGAAAAAGAAGAGATTTAGTGGAAAAATGCGTGCTATGAAATTCAGGCACAACACCGCGGTGCTAAAGGACAGGACCGCTGTGCTGAAACTTCAGAGAGTTGCAGGAATTCCGGAAATGAAGGAGCCGACGTGCAGGACCGCGGTGCTGACACTAACGAGTATTGGTTGATATGTATAGTTAAAGGAGACTATGCCGAAGTTTGTATAACTTGAGACCTTGGATGAACATTCGAGGACGAATGTTTCTAAGGGGGGAAAAATGTTACACCCCGTAAATTCCAAGACATGTACAGGAGAACGTAAGTAAGACTTGAATGTTGGAAGAAAGTATAACTACATTTTCATAAGGAAATATTTCGAAAACGTGAAGACGACAATTTGTTTAGTTGGAGTTCAATTCTCCAAATTGGAGTTACGGAATTAGTTTTGGATTTTGAAGTCTTGGATTTGGTCATGTGGGGCCCACGAGATTTTTATATATTTTGGCCAAGTATAGAAATTATTTTATTGAAGAATTATTTTGGACCAATAAAAGGGTGACACGTGTCACCCCACTTGTCTTGCAAGACTTTGACATACTTTAGATATTTTGAGACAAGTGAACAAGTGGGTCCCACTCCACTTGTCCATACACTTGGCATAGATATTATATATACAAAGTGTGCCTTGCAAGACTTGTTCTACACTTAGACAAATTTCACATAAGATATATATCTCTCTCTCTCTTTCGACCATAGCCAAGAAATGAAGAACAAGATCCTTTAATCTTCCATTATTAACTTGTTTATACAAGATCAAGAACCCTAACCAAGTATTAAACCAAGATAACACTCCATTAACCTTAAAATCTCTTTGAAGCCGTGAGAAGGGTTTGATACCCTAGGGGTTTCCTTCGACTTTTTAGTGTTGAAACGTGAAGGGAAGTTGATCATAAGTTTGTAGGGGTTACGTATATGTGATTGGAACTTGAAGAAGTGGAGCAAAACAAAAACTGCGGGCCAATCTCCCCCGGACTGTTTTGGGCGATTTTTGGGCTAAAATTAAGGTAATGGTTCTTCTTCTTTTAAAGTAATTGGATATTACTTATTGTTGGTATGTATAGATGAGTTTGTACTAAAAATAATGAAGATTAAAAGGTGTTTGGACAATTTTTAGGGGTTGGCCGTGAGTGAGGCAGATTCGGGTCTTGGGATTGTTGGTCGTTTTTGTTGTCATTTTTCACTTGTTGCATGTTATATAATGAAGGAAATATTGTTTTTGATAGTTTATATGATTTATATAACATGTTGAAATGTGAATTGGATTATAAGGAATTGTGAAAAAGGGCTTTGGATATGTAGTTGTTGTTGGTCGAGAATGGGCTAGAAATTGTTGGATATTGTGGGCAGTTATGGGACTGTTTTAGACGTGGTTAAATACTGGAAATTTAGTAGCTTTATTGCATGTTTAATGTAGTAAATGGCGAATGAAAGTCATAAGGAATAAGGGTGTTAAAGGCTTCACATTGTACCCTTAATATTAATTAATTGTGGACTATTTTTATGGACTGTTTATATATGGTTGTGGGGCAGAATTTTACACGTATAGTAGGAGTGTAATCCCCTTTGATTGTTGTATTGGTTGTGCCTTAAATGGGGCTTGAATTGTGGTTGAATTCGGGCCTTGGAAAAGGTGGAAAAGTACGTATAAACGGGGGAAGTGCTGCCCAAATTTTTATAAAATAAAAGGATAATTACTTGGTGTATATCTTATACTAAGTGAGCTAGAAGTTGATAGAAGTGTTGTTGTCATTATAGGTTGAAGTACTACATTGAGACGAATTCTAAATATCAAGTTGGAATAAGCCGATAAGGTATGTGAACTATCCTTTCTTCTTTGGCATGATTTGATTTCATAAAGTGAGTGGATTTTTATACTTATTGATACATGATTTGAGTTTATAAATAGAGTGGATTTTAATCCTTAAACGATACTTGACTTGATCTCTATAGAGTTCTATTGGAACCTAATAGTTAGTGATATACTCTATTGATAATACTTTGAGTTTTCTAAAATGGAAGTTGTAATATATTTTCCCTAGATAGTACTTTGGGGTTTCCAAAATGGAAGTTGTCTATCTATTCCTTGATAGTACTTAGTGATATACTCTATGGATAGTACTTTGGATTTCTAAAAGGGAAGTTCCTTTTAATGAATTTGAAGAGTATAAGTTACTTGATTTGAAGAGTATAGATAATTCGATTTGAAAATAGTAGGTTACTTGATTTGGAAAGAATAAGTAACTAGATTTTAAAAGTGAAAGTACCTTGATGCTACAAGTTCTAGTGTCTTGAGTTTTTATAAAGGAAAGATTGTACGGCGGACGTACATTGAGTTATTGGATCTTAATCCTTATTGATGCACGACGTGATAGTACCTTGGGATTTCTAAATGAAAGTTATTGTATGTGGAACTATTCCTATCTTTCCTTGTGCATGAACCTTATAGAATGTGTGTACGGTGGACGTACTTGTTTTAAATGAAATTGGATTCGTTGTAGTATATAAAAAGAGTTACTTGATTGAAAGGTATAATTTACTTGGTGTTAAAAGCATAACTTACTTGAGTTTAAAAGTGTAGTAACTTGATTTTAGAAGTGGAAGTGCCTTGATACTACGGGTGTTAGTGTCTTGAGGTTTATAAATGAAAGGATGTGCGGCGGACGTACATAGTACTTTGGGTTCACTTTCCTGATTTTACATGACAGGATAATGCCTTGAGTTTTATAAAAGGATAATTCATTCTATTTGTTTAAATGAGGGTCAAAGATGATTTACTTGCATATGGTTGCTCATGATAGCTATTCGTGCAAGTGTTATATTTCCACATCTCCGCGTCCCTCACTAAAGGACCAACAACATTGTATATATATTTCATGGAGTAGCTCCCATGACGTGAGATGGTACACACTCACTGTGGGTCTGAAGGACTCATGCGGGTTCAACTCCCAGGACACATTCCATGGATTAGATCTCCATGATGCGGGTATCACATATAGATACTCATTGCGGGTGCACAGGACCCATGCGGGTGAAATAGTCCATGCGGGTGAAATAGTCCCATGAATAAGATCTGCATAATGATTCTGAGGGCAGGTGTCCCTGATTTTGACATGGCTTTCATATCTTGAAATGATATTGATTTCATAATTTGAAAGAACACGGTTGGTCTCACTTTGTTTATTTTAATATTTCGTATATGATGTGTTGGTACCTTGGTTTTATTCCACCATAGTATTGGTGTATATTTGCTCCATGGATGTGCTTCCATGATGCGAGTAGAGATACTCATGCAGGTATAAATACCTATGCAGGTTCGATTCCAATGCAGGTTTGATTCCCATGAATAATGTCCACGGACAAGATCCGTGATGCGAGTAGAGATACTCATGCGGGTATAATTACCTATGCGGGTTCGATTCCCATGCGGGTTCGATTCCCATGAAAAGATATACATATTGATTCTTGGGCAGGTGTCCATGTCTTTGATGTGACTCTCATTTTGAAAAGATACAGTTGGTTTTATACTTTTTTTTAAAAAAGCAGTTGACTCTCAGTGTTACAGTAGTATAGTGGTACAGTGATACAGTAGTACAGTGGTACAGTGATACAATGATACAAGGTACAGTTGGCTTTTATTTATTATGGCACGGTTGGATCTGGTATTAGATTTTCATACTCGTCCCTGTCATTCTTTTGTACAGTTATGATCTTGTTTACTGTACTTCATGTTTACATGCTTGGTACCTGTTGTACTGACCCCCTTCGGGGGGCTGCGTTCATGCCCGCAAGTATTAGGTACTCAGTTGGGTGATCCGCGAGCTTAGGATCCTTGTTCAGCGTTTTGGGATGGCTCTAATGTTTCGGAGCTTGTCATTTTGGCACATGTCTTCCATTACGGCTAGGTATATTCAGGGGTACGACGGGGCCTTGTCCCGTCATAGTTTACTGTCCAAACTCTTAGAGGTCTGTATTCATATGTGGGCTGGACTTGCGCGAGTTGTATTTATATTGTTGTACAATTGTAGTCCCATTCGGGTGTTATATATTATGGCAGGCTTGCCGGATTTGCCTTTGCAAAAAAAAATAATGATGAGTGTTATTTAGCTTCCGCGGGTTACTTGTGTTGTATGGGTAGAAGGGTGCCTAGGTAGGGCACCAGTCGCGGGCCCGGGGTTCGGGTCGTGACAGAGTGGTATCAGAGCAGTTAGTCCTCGGAATGTCTACAGACCTTATCTAGTAGAGTCTTGGTTATCGGTGTGTTGTGCACCACACCTATAAACAGGAGGCTACATGACATTTAGGATTGATTTCTATTCTTCTTACTCCAAGATCGTGCGGTAGAGCTGTGTGGTTAGGGTAGTCCCTCCCTAACATATTATTGTGATTGCAGCTATGAGAAAACTACAGCGGCCCAGAAAGGAATATTTGGACTTGGTATCCAGGTTGATAAAAATTGTTGTATAGTTGGTATGATGATGTACATCTATACAGACGTATTTATTTGGGGCCATGCGTGTGTTGTATGAAGCAATTGTGGGTTATCATGTGATGGTTTAGCTTTATAAATTGCTTGGAAGGTATGAAACAGTTTAATGAATCCACATCAAGGTTATATATGTGCTAATTTGGAATATTTAGGAGGTGATGAGCTGCCTGAGATGGTGATGAACACTTAAAGGATCATGTTTAATTGACTTAATGACATACCATGTGGCTAGATTAAGCTGTGTTGTATGATTAAGTGAGATGCACGAATAATATTGGTATTGAGTAAATAGAGTTGTTGTGATTAAGACAACATGATTTTGAGATATTGAGAAGCTATCTTTCCCGTATACGGGGAGAAATAATGTAAGCTTGGGACATGAAATATTTAAGGATCTTAGAGTATTGGATAATCGTTGAGACCTTAGAAAGACAAGGCCTTCAAGAGTAAAATATTTTATGTGTGATCGTGGTTAAAGTACATGGTTTATGTGAAGTATATTGGATGTGATGATTCCTTGGTATGAGTATAAACCACTTGTGATTGATGTTGATGATTGTTAAGCCGCTAGAAATGGTATTATCGATTTTAAGGAACTGTAATAGGACCTTAGGAATGTGACTTTGATTACAAAAGAAGTACAATGTGCTAAGGACTATCCGAAGTAGAATGAGACTATGTGTTATATGGTGGCCATGTGAGGCATCTGTGGGTTTGCGGAGTATTGTTGAAACTTGTAGAAAAAGAAGAGATTTAGTGGAAAAATGTGTGCTGTAAAATTCAGGCACAACACCGCGGTGCCAAAGGACACGACCGCGGTGCTGAAAATTCAGAGAGTTGCAGGAATTCTGGAACTGCGGTGCCGACGTGCAGGACCGCGGTGCTGACACTAACGAGTATTGGTTGATAGGTATAGTTAAAGGAGACTATGCCGAAGTTTGTATAACTTGAGACCTTGGATGAACATTCGAGGAAGAATGTTTCTAATGGGGGAAGGATGTTACACCCCGTAAATTCCAAGACATGTACAGGAGAACGTAAGTAAGACTTGAACGTTGGAAGAAAGTATAACTACATTTTAATAAGGAAATATTTTGAAAACGTGAAGACGACAATTTGTTTAGTTGGAGTTCAATTATCCAAATTGGAGTTATGGAATTAATTTTGGATTTTGAAGTCTTGGATTTGGTTATGTGGGGCCCACGAGATTTTTATATATTTTGGCCAAGTATAGCAATTATTTTGGTGAATAATTATTTTGGACCAATATGAGGGTACACGTGTCACCCCCACTTGTCTTGCAAGACTTTAACACACTTTAGATATTTTGAGACAAGTGGACAAGTGGGTCCCACTCCACTTGTCCATACATTTGGCATAGATATTATATATACAAAGTGTGCCTTGCAAGACTTGTTCTACACTTAGACAAATTTCACATAAGATATATATCTCTCTCTATCTCTTTCGGCCATAGCCAAGAAATGAAGAACAAGATCCTTTAATCTTCCATTATTAACTTGTTGATACAAGATCACGAATCCTAACCAAGTATTAAACCAAGAAAACACTCCATTAACCTTAAAATCCCTTTGAAGCCGTGAGAAGGGTTTGAGACCCTAGGGTTTTCCTTCGACTTTTTGGTGTTGAAACGTGAAGGGAAGTTGATCATAAGCTTATAGGGGTTACCTATATGTGATTGGAAATTGAAGAAGTGGAGCAAAACGAAAACTGCGGGCCAATCTCCCCCGGACTATTTTGGGCGATTTTTGGGCTAAAATTAAGGTAATGGTTCTTATTCTTTTAAAGTAATTGGATATTACTTATTGTTGGTATGTATATATGAGCTTGTACTAAAAGGAATGAAGATTAAAAGGTGTTTGGACAATTTTTAGGGGTTGGCCGTGAGTGAGGCAGATTCAAGTCTTGGGATTGTTGGTCGTTTTTGTTGTCATTTTTCACTTGTTGCATGTTATATAATGAAGGAAATATTGTTGTTGATAGTTTATATGATTTATATAACATGTTGAAATGTGAATTGATTATAAGGAATTGTGGAAAAGGGTTTTGGATATGTAGTTGTTGTTGGCCGAGAATGGGCTAGAAATTGTTGGATATTGTGGGCAGGTTTGGGACTGTTTTAGATGTGGTTAAATGCTGGAAATTTAGTAGCTTTATTGCATGTTTAATGTAGTAAATGGCCAATGAAAGTCCTAAGGAATAAGGGTGTTAAAGGCTTCACATTGTACCCTTAATGTTGATTAATTGTGGACTATTTTTATGGACTGTTTATATGTGATTGTGGGGCAGAATTTTACATGTATAGTAGGCGTGTAATCCCCTTTGGTTGTTGTATTGGTTGTGCCTTAAATGGGGCTTGAATTGTGGTTGAATTCGGTCGTTGGAAAAGGTGGAAAAGTACGTATAAACGGGGGAAGTGCTTCCCAATTTTTTGTAGAATAAGAGTATAATTACTTGGTGTATATCTTATACTAAGTGAGCTAGAAGTTGATAGAAGTGTTGTTGTCATTATAGGTTGAAGTACTACATTGAGACGAATTCTAAATATCAAGTTGGAATAAGCCGATAAGGTATGTGAACTATCCTTTCTTCTTTGGCATGATTTGATTTCATAAAGTGAGTGAATTTTTATCCTTATTGATACATGATTTGAGTTTATAAAGTGAGTGGATTTTAATCCTTAAACGATACTTGACTTGATCTCTATAGAGTTTTATTGGAACCTAATACTTAGTGATATACTCTATTGATAGTACTTTGAGTTTTGTAAAATGGAAGTTGTAATATATATTCCCTATATAGTAATTTGGGGTTTCCAAAATGGAAGTTGTCTATCTATTCCTTGATAGTACTAGGTGATATACTCTATGGATAGTACTTTGGATTTCTAAAAGGGAAGTTCCTTTTAATGGATTTGAAGAGTATAGGTTACTTGATTTGAAGAGTATAAATAATTCGATTTGAAAAGAGTAGGTTACTTGATTTGGAAAGAATAAGTAACTTGATTTTAAAAGTGAAAGTACTTTGATGCTACAAGTTCTAGTGTCTTGAGTTTTTATAAAGGAAAGATTGTACGGCGGACGTACATTGAGTTATTGGATCTTAATCCTTATTGATGCACGACGTGATAGTACCTTGAGATTTCTAAATGAAAGTTATTGTATGTGGAACTCTTCCTATCTTTCCTTGTGCATGACCTTATAAAATGTGTGTATGGTGAACGTACTTGTTTTAAATGAAATCGGATTCGTTGTAGTATATAAAAGGAGTTACTTGATTGAAAGGTATAATTTACTTGGTGTTAAAAACATAACTTACTTAAGTTTAAAAGTGTAGTAACTTGATTTTAGAAGTGGAAGTGACTTGATACTACGAGTGTTAGTGTCTTGAGGTTTATAAATGAGAGGATGTGCGGCGGACGTACATAGTACTTTGGGTTCATTTCCCTAATTTTACATGACATGATAATGCCTTGAGTTTTATAAAAGGATAGTTCATTCTATTTGTTTAAATGAGGGTCAAAGATGATTTACTTGCATATGGTTGCTCATGATAGCTATTCGTGCAAGTGTTATATTTCCACAGCTCTGTGTCACTCACTAAAGGGCCAACAACATTGTATATATATTTCATGAAGTAGCTCCCATGACGTGAGATGGTACACACTCACTGCAGGTCTGAAGGACTCATGCGAGTTCAACTCCCAGGACACATTTCGTGGATTAGCTCTCCATGATGCATGTATCACATATAGATACACATTGCGGTGCACATGACCCATGCTGGTGAAATAGTCCATGCGGGTGAAATAGTCCCATGAATAGGATCTGCATAATGATTCTGAAGGAAGGTGTCCCTGATTTTGACATGGCTTTCATATCTTGAAATGATATTGGTTTCATAATTTGAAAGAACACGGTTGGTCTCACTTTGTTTATTTTAATATTTCGTATATGATGTGTTGGTACCTTGGTTTTATTCCACGATAGTATTGGTGTATATTTTCTCCATGTATGTGCTTCCATGATGCGAGTAGAGATATTCATGCGGGTATAAATACCTATGCAGGTTAGATTCCTATGCGGGTTCGATTCCCATGAATAATGTCCACGAACAAGATCTGTGATCCGAGTAGAGATACTCATGCGGGTATAATTACCTATGCGGGTTCGATTCCCATGAAAAAGATATACATTTTGATTCTTGGGCAGGTGTCCATGTCTTTGATGTGACTCTCATTTTGAAAAGATACAGTTAGTTTTATACTTTTTTTAAAAAAGCGATTGACTCTCGATGTTACATGAGTACAGTGATGTGATACAAAGATCTGATGGTATAGTGGTACAATGATACAGTGGTACAGTGATACAAGGTACATTTGGCTTTTATTTATTATGGTACGGTTGGATCTGATATTTAATTTTCATACTCGTCCCTGTCATTCTTTTGTACAGTTATGATCTTGTTTACTTTACTTCATGTTTACATACTTGGAACCTGTTGTACTGACCCCCTTCGGGGGGCTGTGTTCATGCCCGCAGGTATTAGGTACTCAATTGGGTGATCCGCGAGCTTAGGATCCTTGTTCAGCGTTTTGAGATAGCTCCAATGTTCCGAAGCTTGTCATTTTGGCACATGTCTTCCATTACGTCTAGGTATATTCAGGGGTACGGCGGGGCCTTGTCCCGTCATAGTTTACTGTCCAAACTCTTAGAGGTCTGTATTCATATGTGGCTGGACTTGCGTGAGTTGTATTTATATTGTTGTACAATTGTAGTCTCATTCGGGTGTTATATATTATGGCAGCCTTGCCGGCTTTGCCTTTGCAAAAAAATAATAATGATGAGTGTTATTTAGCTTCCACGGGTTACTTGTGTTTTATCGTTAGAAGGGTGCCCAAGTAGGGCACCAGTCGTGGGCCCGGGGTTCGGGTCGTGACAGAGTAGTATCAGAGCAGTTAGTCCTCGGAATGTCTACAGACCGTATCTAGTAGAGTCTTGGTTATCGGTGTGTTGTGCACCACACCTATAAACAGGAGGCTACATGACATTTAGGATTGATTTCTATTATTTTTACTCCAAGATCGTGCGATAGAACTGTGTGGTTAGGGTAGTCCCTCCCTAACATATTATTGTGATTGCAGCTATGAGAAAACGACAGCGGCCCAGAAAGGAATATTTGGACTTGGTATCCAGGTTGGTAAAAATTGTTAGTTGTATAGTTGGTATGATGATGTACATCTATGCAGACGTATTTATTTGGGGCCATGTGTGTGTTGTCTGAAGCAATTGTGGGTTATCATCTGATGGTTAAGCTTTATAAATTGCTTGAAAGGTGTGAAACAGTTTTATGAATCCACATCAAGGTTATATATGTGCTAATTTGGAATATTTAGGATGTGATGAGCTGTCTGAGAGGGTGATGAACACTTAAAGGATCATGTTTGATTGAATTATTGACATACCATGTGGTTAGATTAAGCTGTGTTATATGCTTAAGTGAGATGCACGAATAATATTGGTATGGAGTAAATAGAGTTGTTGTGATTAAGACAACATGATTTTGAGATATTGAGAAGCTATCTTGCCCGTATACGGGGAGAAATAATGTAAGCTTGAGACATGAAATATTTAAGGATCTTAGAGTATTGGATAATCGTTGAGACCTTAGATAGACAAGGCCTTCAAGAGTAAAGTATTTTATGTGTGATCACGGTTAAAGTACATGGTTTATGTGAAGTATATTAGATGTGATGATTCCTTGGTTTGAGTATAAACCACTTGTGATTGATGTTGATGATTGTTGAGCCACTTAGAAATGGTATTATCGATTTTAAGGAACTGTAATAGGACCTTAGGAATGTATTACACCCCATAAATCCAGGACAAGTATAGGAGAATAGACGGGAGAACACACGACTTAAAAATTGGAACGAAAGAAAGAATCTTTATCCAAAGGAAAAATCTTCCGAACCTCGGGAAGGAAAATTGTTCGTTAATTAGAATAGGGTTCTCAAATTTGTTATTTGAAACTTTTAGAATTTACCGGAATTATGGAATTTTATTTTCAGAATTGGATACGTGGTGCCCACCCGAGAAATTTTACGTTTTGTGGGGCCCACGAGGTTTCCGAATTTTGATCAATTATCGAAATTTCGGGAAACGAAATATTTTAGACCAATGGGAGGGCGACACAAATTCACCCTCCACATGGCTTGGTCGAAATTGACTTGGTCAAGAATGACCAAGTGGAGAGCTTGACATTATTGACTATATTGACTAAGATCTTGGCCACACATTTGGTTCAATCCTAGCCCTTGATCTCATTATATATACATACTACTAGTGCAAGACTAGATCATTTCAACACTTAGAGAAAAATTGGGAAATCATGAGTTGCTCTTATGAGCTCTCGGCCAGGAGGAGAAAAGAAAGAGATGTTTTTTGCAATTTTACTTCATAAATCCCAATATCCAAACCCAAGATTCCTAAAGGTATTCTAAGGATATCTCAACACAAAATTCCCGGAAAAACTACGTTTTTACGTTAGTAGCAACATGAAAACCTAAGAGGTTTTTCATAGATTGAGTTAGAACTTGAAGAAGATATCTTCATAAGCTTCCAAGGGTTGCTTGGAGTGGATTGGAACGTCAAGAAGAGGAGCTAAAGTTGCTAAGGATCGACTTTGAATCCTGGATTAGATTTGAGCTTATTGAGGTAATAATCTTCGTCTTACTATTGTAATTGAAGATTCCATGTTATGAAAGTGATAGATGATCATGAGATATATATTATGAAGATTGATAAGTGTTATGGAATATTGGAAGCCTAAAATCCGAAAAAGTTCATGTTAGCCATAAAGATTGTAATTCAATTTAATTGTTAGTTACGATCGTCGCATGTTATAGAAAGAAGGGATTTTAGTTGTTATAATCAATTGCGGCTATATAACATGTTAGAATAACAATTTGGATTGAAAAGGAATTGGAATGAACTTTATGTTGTTACACATTTGAGCCGAGAATTGCCTTAAGGAAATGGACAGTTTTTATATTAATTGTGGGGCAGAATTTTACACGTCCTGTTAGGCGTGTAATTCCCTTTGATTAGCTGAATTGTTGAGCCTTGAATGTGGCATGTTGGTTATTGATTTCGGGCCTTGAAAAAGGTGGAAAAGTACGTAGAAACAAAGGAAGTGCTGTCCAATTTTCCGTAGAATAGGAAGCTTTACACTTAGAATATTCTACGTTGGAAAGCTATAAGTTGATAGACGTATTATGATCATTATAGGTTGACATTCTAAGTGCGGCATATTCAACTTGGAAAGTGGATTAAGTCGGAGAGGTATGTAGAACTTTCCCTATCTCTTGAGCATGAGTTTTATAAATGTATAGTACAGTAGACGTACGAGATTTAAATGAATTCAATTTCATTTTGATATCCATGACTTGTTTTAAGAATGTCCAAGTTGGTTGAGTTAGAGAATTAACTCACTTGTTTTAAAGGATAAAAATGCCTTAGTTTCTAAAGCATAAAGTTATTATAACGGCTTTATGGGAAGTTGGTTATAACAAATTTATGGAAAGTTAAAAGAATGGTTTACTCTAGTAATGTAAACAAAGATAAATGACTTGAAATGAAGAAGAGCAATTTGATTTAAAGGCATCAATTGCTAAAGTTTTTACAGTAAAAGTTACTTGGTTTAGAAGCCTAAAAATGTATTTCTAAAGGTGTAGTGACTTGTTTTGAAAAGTAGACAAACCTTGATACTACGGATGTTAGTATCTTGGGGGTTTTATACGAGAAAGTCATTTTAAAAGAATAAAGGTACGTAGTATTTTGGGTTAAATTCCCAGATTTTTCATGACATGTTAGTGCCTTAAGTTAAATAAAATGAGAGTGCATGCTAATTAAAGTCTAATGAGAAGTTAAGGGATTTCTTAACTTGCTTATGATATTTACGATAGACGATTGTGCTTATGTTATGATATTTATGGCAGCCTTAAGTGCTAGTGTTATGTAAATTTTGCGGGGTAAACCCCCGGGTTACTACATATTCCGTGGATTTGCTCCCCACGATGCGAGTGCGGTGTTTGTACTCATTGCGGGTCCACCGGGCCCATGCAGGTGAAATAGTCCCATGCGGGTGAAATAGTCCCATGCGGAGCAAATTGCTCCATTGCGGGTCCACAGGACCTATGTGGGTGAAATAGTCTCAGGAGTAGGATTGCTTAATAATACTACGGGCGGGTGGCCCTAATTTGATCATGAGCTTCCTATTTTTAAGCAGTAAAGTATACTCTTGTTTACTCTCATTATTAGTAAGGCACAGCGTACTGTTAATTTGGTTATCATACATGTCTCCAGCTTTATTTTAGACTATATGATTTCATTACAGTACTTTCAGTTTTACATACTTGGTACATATTTTGTACTGACCCCCTTCCTCGGGGGTTGCGTTCATGCCGCAGGTAGGGTTAAACAGGTTGTTGATCCTCACCCTTAGGGTCACTGTTCAGCTGTTGAGAAACTCTATTACTCCGGAGGCTTATCTTTGGTTCAGATCCCTGGTATTATCGGTTGTTGTACATTCAGGGGTATGGCGGGGCCCTATCCCGTCACAGTTGTTATGTCGAAACTCTTAGAGGTCTGTAGTCATATCTAGTGGGTCGTCTTGTAAAAAAAAAGGGATGTAACTGTTTTTGGCTATATATATATCCAGGAAGGCAGCCTTATCAGCTAGCCTGTTGTTTACTTCTTATCGATTTAAGTTGTGTGTTTTACGTATGTTCCGCTGATTTTCTCTGATGGTTACCTGTAAGGGTGCCCAGGTAGGGCACCAGTCGCGGGCCCGGGGTCGGGTCGTGACAAAAGTGGTATCATAGCAGTTAGTCCTCGGAAAGTGTCTATAGACCGTGTCTAGTAGAGTCTTGGTTATCAGTGTGTTGTGCACCACATTTATAACCAGGAGGCTGCAGGACATTTAGGATTGGTTTCCATTCTTCTCATTCTGAGATCGTGCGATAGAGCTGTGTTGTTAGGGTCGTATCTCCCTAACGAGTTATGTTGATTGCAGCTATGTGAAAGGTAGCAATGACCCAGGAAGGATTATGTGGATTGCGTATCCATGTTGGTAATAATTGTTGTATAGTTGGTATTATGACATACATCTATACATATTTATGCATGAGGGTCAGACGCGTGTTGCCTAGAATGATTTTAGTTTACCAGGAATTGGTAAGGACTAAATAGATACCGGGAAGGTATGAAACAGTTTAATGAATTCTCATCAAAGTTTTATGTGCTAATTTGAGATAATTAGGAGATGATGAGTTGTCTGAGAAGGTAATAAACCCTTAAGAAATCATGTTAAGGGACTTAATGGAAGACTATGTTAATAGATTAAGCTACGTAGTATGCTTAAGAGAATTGTACGGATGAGATCCGTATGGAGTAAGTATGGTTGTTGTGATCAAGACAACACGATTGTGGTATTATGAGGAGCTATCTTACCCGTATGAAGGGAAGGGTAATATAGGCTTGGGGCATGGAAATGGCCTTAAATTGGTCGATATTGTAACTACAAATTTGGATGCCAGAATCAGTATGAAGGTTATGTACATATGTTAGAATAAGTTTGGAAGTACGGAAATGGAGCAACCAAGTGTAAAAGAATAGAGCCTGAATCCATAAGAACCTTTCGAGGTAGCTACACCCGTGAGTGATTGAGTGGTAGCTGAGCGGGTATATAAGAATTGCCCGGTGATGATACAGTCATCAGACCCTAGTAGACCTAGTAGAGCTGGAAATGACAGACTTTGAGGTCATTATGGGTACGAACTAGTTGGCTTCTTGTTAGGCCAACGTTGACTGCAGAGAGAGGTTGGTTCGATTCGCTTTTGGTGGCGATTCTACAAGTGGAAAGGAAGGGAAGTGATTGAAATAAGTGAATTATCCTTCCTTCTTTGACATAATTAATTGAAAAGTCCATGTGACTTGATTTTAGTAAGTCTATGTGACTTGTTCATTTGAAGTAAATAAATTGATGCTGAAAGTATGTGATACTTGAATATTGAGGAGTTAAGAGATGAAAATGAAAACGTACGATCATTGAAAGAGTTTATGTTAAGTGCCTTGGAGGTACTTGGAGTTGTTTTAGTGTGGCAGTCAGGGCCACGACCTTCCGAATGGTTTCAGGAAAAATGCGCAAAGCAAGAATAAGATAAGTACGAGTGTTTCCTACGGAAAACAGAAGATATAATTGGTAGGTCTTAAAAATCTATACGATTATAAGGTGTCGCTTGATGATTAAGATTATGAAAGGGAGATAAGCTCTCTCCCCCACGTAAAAGGATAGTTTTACGTATTATTGAGAGTTATGCGTATCCATATTATTAGGCCATAGATATGGGACTGGTAAAGTCTCCGGCCTCGTTATGCAATAGGTTACAATTTTAGATAACCTTAGAAAAAGGTATTGGGTTGGGGTAATTAAGGACGACACGAGGAAATGGTTGAAGAAGTGTCCTAAGGATACAAATGCGGGTAATACGCATGAATGAACCTGTATGATTAAGAATCAAGATAGAAGGAAATACGGGGAGATAAGAGACCCCAGGACAACGTGAAATGGAAAATAAAGGTAAGACGAGCAGACACTCGAACGATGAGAGACCTAATCATGACAAGATAAGAAGTCTTGGAAAGTCGTTGGATTATGTAATACCATGAATTGAGGTTGAACACCGGACTATAAGTTATATGAGCTGGGGAGAATAATAAGATTACTACTTGACGAGATCAAGGAAATCTCCCCCTAGATTGTGATCGGTAGAAAGTCGTAGCCATGAGGCAAGTGAAGGAATTTGAATCTAAGTATAGTAACCAAGTTTGGTTGCAACAGAAGACTGGAAACAAGAATCACGATTAAGATTGTATCGTGCCCGAATATTTCGGAAGTGTGAGAAAGGCTTCCAGTTATTGGAAGATAAGTTGACTACGACCACAGTTCTAACCCCTCCTGAGGGACTAGAGGGTTAGGTTATTATTGCAACACTTTGAGTGTTGGGCTAGGTTATGTGCTAATGCAGCACGGTAAGGTTATAACCTATGTTTCCCGGCAGCTACGGGAGCATGAACGGAGTTACCCTAGCCACGATTTAGAGTTGGCAGCCGTTATTCATGCCTTGAAGATTTGGAGGCATTAGTTATGTGGAGCTCAGGTGGATATTTAGGCAGACCACAAGAGTCTCCAGTATATCTTCAGACAGAGGAAGCCGAAATTGCGGCAGAGATGGTGGTTAGAGTTGCTTAAAAATTATGATGTTGATATCCTATACCACCCGGAGGAAGCCAATGTGATTACAGATGCTCTTAGTCGTAGATCTATGTATAGTTTGTCAGATGGACAGCCAGATAGACAGGACATGGTCCGTGAGATTCATCAGCTAGCGAGCCTAGGGGTTCGGCTGGTTGATTCCGATAATAGTGGAGTTCAGATACGAGAGGTTGTCGAGTCTTCCCTCATCGAGGAAGTGAAGAGGCGATAGTATAAGGATCCAGTTCTAGTACGAATTTAAGATACGGCTCTCCGAGAGGAGAAGGGCCTGTTTGGGTAGCACCGGATGGGGTGTTGTGATATGAGGATAGATTGTGTGTGCCCGATGCTGCAGGACTTGTCAGCAGATTTTAGGGGAGGCACGCAGTGCTCATTACTCTATTTGTTCAGGGTCGACTAAGATGTATCATGACCTCAGATGTATGTATTGGTAAGATGACCTGGAGAGGGACGTAGTAGAGTTGTTGCTCAGTGTTCAATTGGCAGCAGGTCAAGGGTGAGCATCAGAAGCCCAGTGGGCTATTATCGATGATTGAGATCCCGACTTGGTAGTGGGTGGTGATTGATATGGATTATGTTATAGGGTTGCATCGTATTCAGAGGAAGTGCGACTCCTTGTGGGTTATAGTAGACAGGCCGACGAGGTTAGCCCATTTTTTTTCTTCCGGTCAGGACTACTTACTCGGCTGAGGATTATGCTAGATTATATAGTAGGAAGATTGTGAGACTGCACGGGGTTCCAACATTTATGATGTCAGACAGATGAGATCAGTTTACGGCTAACTTCTGGAGGTTTTCCAGAAGGGGTTAGGGACACAGGTGAGGCTCAGTGTTGTGTTTCACCCTCAGACCGACGGACAGGCAGGGCATGTTATCCAGACATTTGAGGATAGGTTGCGGGCCTGTGTTATTGATTTCAAGGGTAGCTGGAAGGATATTTTGCCTCTCGTTGAGTTGCATATAATACCCGTTACCATTCAAGTATTCAGATGGCCCGATATGAGGCCTTGTATGAAAGAAAGTGTAGATCGCCGGTTGGCTGGTTCGACGTAGGCGAGGTTCAGTTAATTGGCCCAGACTTGATTCATCGGGCTGTGGATAAGGCGAAGCTTATCCAGGAAAAATTATTAGCAAGCTCAGAGTCGACAGAAGCTTTATGCAGAGAATTGACATCGACACTTAGAGTTTGAGATTAACGATTGAATCTTCTTAAAGGCATCACCCATGAAGGGTGTGATGAGGCTTGGTAAGAAAGAAAAACTAATCCCAAGGTACATTGGGCCTTATCAGATTATCCGTAGAGTAGGCAAGGTTGCATATGAGTTAGATATGCGTCCGCTTGGGAGGCATGTGCATCCGATCTTCCATGTTGTTATGTTATGTGAATGTATCAGAGATCCATTCATAGTTTCTCGGTTAGTGATGTCCAAGTGACAAAAGGGTTATCGTTTGAGGAGAGTCCCATAGCGATAATTGATCGCCAGGTCAGGCGACTACGGACTAAGGACGTGGCTTCCGTCAAAGTCTTGTGGCGGAATGATATTGAAAGAGAAGATGATTTGGGGAGCCGAGGAGGACATGAGGAAGAAGTACCCACACTAGTTCTCTACACCTACAGGAAATTCGCTTCCCTACTTGTAAATGTTAATTTGACGTATTTGCCTAAGTATTATTATGTGGCATATGTGATTATGTTGGGTATGGTTAAAGGGAACTATGTCATTATCTAATTAGATTGGACTCCGAAAGAACATTCGGGGATGAATGTTTCTAAAGGGGGGGGGGGGGGAAAGAATGTTACACCCCGTAAATCCAGGACAAGTATAAGAGAATAGACGGGAGAACACAAGACTTAAAAATTGGAACGAAGAAAGAATTGTTTTCCAAAGGAAACATCTTCCGAACCTCGGGAAGGAAAATTGTTCGTTAATGAGAATTGAGTTCTCAAATTTGTTATTTGAGACTTTTAGAATTTACCGGAATTATGGAATTTTATTTTCAGAATTGGATACGTGGGGCCCACCCGAGAAATTTTACGTTTTGTGGGGCCCACGAGGTTTCCGATATTTTGATCAATTATCGAAATTTCGGGAAACGAAATATTTTAGACCAATGGGAGGGCGACACGTGTCACCCTCCACATGGCTTGGTCGAAATTGACTTGGTCAAGAATGACCAGTGGAAACGACATTATTGACTATATTGACTAAGATCTTGGCCACACATTTGGTTCAATCCTAGCCCTTGATCTCATTATATATACATATTACTAGTGCAAGACTAGATCATTTCAACACTTAGAGAAAAATTGGGAAATCTTGAGTTGCTCTTATGAGCTCTCGGCCATGAGGAGAAAAGAAAGAGAATATTTTTACAATTTTGCTTCATAAATCCCAATATCCAAACCCAAGATTCCTAAAGGTATTCTAAGGATATCTCAACACAAAAATCCCGGAAAAACTACGTTTTTACGTTAGTCGCAACATGAAAACCTAAGAGGTTTTTCATAGATTGAGTTAGAACTTGAAGAAGAGTTCTTCATAAGCTTCCAAGGGTTGCTTGTAGTGGATTGGAACGTCAAGAAGAGGAGCTAAAGTTGCTAAGGATCGACTTTGAATCTTGGATTAGATTTGAGCTTATTGAGGTAATAATCTCCGTCTTACTATTGTAATTGAATATTCCATGTTATGAAAGTGATAGATGATCATGAGATATATATTATGAAGATTGATAAGTGTTATGGAATATTGGAAGCCTAAAATCCGAAAAAGTTCATGTTAGCCATAAATATTGTAATTCAATTTAATTGTTAGTTACGATTGTCGCATGTTATAGAAAGAAGGGATTTTAGTTGTTATAATCAATTGCGGCTATATAACATGTTAGAATAACAATTTGGATTGAAAAGGAATTGGAATGAACTTTATGTTGTTACATATTTGAGCCGAGAATTACCTTAAGGAAATGGACAGTTTTTATATTAATTGTGGGACAGAATTTTACACGTCCTGTTAGGCGTGTAATCCCCTTTGATTAGCTTAATTGTTGGGCCTTGAATGTGGCATGTTGATTATTGATTTCGGGCCTTGAAAAAGGTGGAAAAGTACGTAGAAACAAAGGAAGTGCTGCCCAATTTTCCGTAGAATAGGAAGCTTTACACTTAGAATATTCTACGTTGGAAAGCTAGAAGTTGATAGACGTATTATGGTCATTATAAGTTGACATTCTACGTGCGGCATATTCAACTTGGCAAGTGGATTAAGTCGGAGAGGTATGTAGAACTTTCCCTATCTCTTGAGCATGAGTTTTATAAATGTATAATACGGTAGACGTACGAGATTTAAATGAATTCAGTTTCATTTTGATATCCTTGACTTGTTTTAAGAATGTCCAAGTTGGTTAAGTTAGAGAATTAACTCACTTGTTTTAAAGGATAAAAATGCCTTAGTTTCTAAAGCATAAAGTTATTATAACGGCTTTATGGGAAGTTGGTTATAACAAATTATGAAAAGTTAAAAGAATGGTTTACTCTAGTAATGTAAACAAAGATAAATGACTTGAAATGAAGAAGGACAATTTTATTTATAGGCATCAATTGCTAAAGTTTTTAAAGTAAAAGTCACTTGGTTTAGAAGCCTAAAAATGTATTTCTAAAGGTGTAGTGACTTGTTTTGAAAAGTAGACAAGCCTTGATACTACGGATGTTAGTATCTTGGGGGTTTTATACGAGAAATAGTCATTTTAAAAGAATAAAGGTACGTAGTATTTTGGGTTAAATTCTCGGATTTTTCATGACATGTTAGTGCCTTAAGTTAAATAAAATGAGAGTGCATGCCAATTAAAGTCTAATGAGAAGTTAAGGAATTTCTTAACTTGCTTATGATATTTACGATAGCCGGTTGTGCTTATGTTATGATATTTATGGTAGCCTTAAGTGCTAGTGTTATGTAAATTTTGCGGGGTAAACCCCCGGGTTACTACATATTCCGTGGATTTGCTCCCCACGATGCGAGTGCGGCGTTTGTACTCATTGCGGGTCCACCGGGCCCATGCGGGTGAAATAGTCCCATGCGGCGCAAATTGCGAGTCCACAGGACATATTCAGGTGAAATAGTCCCAGGAGTAGGATTGTTTAATGATACTACGGGCGGGTGGCCCTAATTTGATCATGAGCTTCCTATTTTTAAGTAGTAAAATATACTCTTGTTTACTCTTATTATTAGTAAGGCACAGCGTACTGTTAATTTGGTTATCATGCATGTCTCCAGCTTTATTTTAGACTATATGATTTCATTACAGTACTTTCAGTTTTACATACTTGGTACATATTTTATACTGACCCCCTTCCTCGGGGGCTTCGTTCATGCCGCAGGTAAGGTTAAACAGGTTGCTGATCCTCACCCTTAGGGTCACTGTTCAGCTGTTGAGAAGCTCCATTACTCCGGAGGCTTATCTTTGGTTCAGATCCCTGGTATTGTCGGTTGTACTACATTCAGGGGTATGGCGGGGCCCTGTCCCATCACAGTTGTTATGTCGAAACTCTTAGAGGTCTGTAGTCATATCTAGTGGGTCGACTAGTAACAAAAAAAAGGGGATGTAACTACTTTTGGCTATATATATATATCCAGGAAGGCAGCCTTATCGGCTAGCCTGTTGTTTACTTCTTATTGATTTAAGTTGTATGTTTTATGTATGTTCCGCTGATTTTCTCTAATGGTTACCTGTAAGGCTTCCCAGGTAGGGCACCAGTCGCGGGCCCGGGGTCGGGTCGTGACAGAATGTGACTTTGATTACAAAGGAAGTACAATGTGCTAAGGACTATCCGAAGTAGAATAAGACCATGTGTTATATGGTGGCCATGTGAGGCATCTGTGGGTTTGCGTAGTATTGTTGAAACTTGTAGAAAAAGAAGAGATTTAGTGGAAAAATGCGTGCTGTGAAATTTAGGCACAGCACCGCGGTGCCAAAGGACAGGACTGCGATGCTGAAACTTTAGAGAGTTGCAGGAATTTCGGAACTGTGATGCCGACGTGCAGGACCGCGGTGCTGACACTAACGAGTATTGGTTGATAGGTATAGTTAAAGGAGACTTTGCCGAAGTTTGTATAACTTGAGACCTTGGATGAACATTCGAGGACGAATGTTTCTAAGGGTGGAAGGATGTTACACACCGTAAATTCCAAGACATGTACAGGAGAACGTAAGTAAGACTTGAACGTTGGAAGAAAGTATAACCACATTTTCATAAGGAAATATTTCGAAAACGTGAAGACGACAATTTGTTTACTTGGAGTTCAATTCTCCAAATTGGAGTTACGGAATTAGTTTTGGATTTTGAAGTCTTGGATTTGGTCATGTGGGGCCCACAAAAAATTTCACAATTTTGTGGGGCCTATGAGATTTTTATATATTTTGGCCAAGTATAGAAATTATTTTATTGAAGAATTAATTTGGACCAATAGAAGGGTGATACGTGTCACCCCCACTTGTCTTGCAAGACTTTGACACACTTTAGATATTTTGAGACAAGTGGACAAGTGGGTCCCACTCCACTTGTCCATACACTTGGCATAGATATTATATATACAAAGTTTGCCTTGCAAGACTTGTTCTACACTTAGACAAATTTCACATAAGATATATATATATCTCTCTTTCGGCCATAGCCAAGAAATGAAGAACAAGATCCTTTAATATTCCATTATTAACTTGTTGATACAAGATCAAGAATCCTAACCAAGTATTAAACCAAGATAACACTCCATTGGTTGTTGTATTGGTTGTGCCTTAAATGGGGCTTGAATTGTGGTTGAATTCGGGCCTTGGAAAAGGTGGAAAAGTACGTATAAATGGGGGAAGTGCTGCCCAATTTTTGTAGAATAAGAGGGCAATTACTTGGTTTATATCTTATACTAAATGAGCTAGAAGTTGATAGAAGTGTTGTTGTCATTATAGGTTAAAGTACTACATTGAGACGAATTCTAAATATCAAGTTGGAATAAGCCGATAAGGTATGTGAACTATCATTTCTTCTTTGGCATGATTTGATTTGATAAAGTGAGTGGATTTTTATCCTTACTGATACATGATTTGAGTTTATAAAGTGAGTGGATTTTAATCCTTAAACGATACTTGACTTGATCTCTATAGAGTTATATTGGAACCTAATACTTAGTGATATACTCTATTGATAGTACTTTGAGTTTTCTAAAATGAAAGTTGTAACATATATTCCATAGATAGTACTTTGGGGTTTCCAAAATGGAAGTTGTCTATCTATTCCTTGATAGTACTTAGTGATATACTCTATGTATAGTACTTTGGATTTCTAAAAGGGAAGTTCCTTTTAATGGATTTGAAGAGTATAGGTTACTTGATTTAAAGAGTATAGGTAATTCGATTTGAAAAGAGTAGGTTATTTGATTTGAAAAGAATAAGTAACTTGATTTTAAAAGTGAAAGTACCTTGATGCTACAAGTTCTAGTGTCTTGAGTTTTTATAAAGGAAAGATTGTACGGCGGACGTACATTGAGTTATTGGATCTTAATCCTTATTGATGCACGACGTGATAGTACCTTGGGATTTCTAAATGAAAGTTATTGTATGTGGAACTCTTCCTATCTTTCCTTGTGCATGAACCTTATAGAATGTGTGTACGGTGGACGTACTTGTTTTAAATGAAATTGCATTCGTTGTAGTATATAAAAGGAGTTACTTGATTGAAAGGTATAATTTTCTTGGTGTTAAAAGCATAACTTACTTGTGTTTAAAAGTGTAGTAACTTGATTTTAGAAGTGGAAGTGCCTTGATACTACGGGTGTTAGTGTCTTGAGGTTTATAAATGAGAGGATGTGCGGCGGACGTACATAGTACTTTGGGTTCATTTCCCTGATTTTACATAACATGATAATGTTACACCCCGTAGTTCCACAACATGTATATAAGAATGTACGTAAGGAAACAAGACTTGAAAATTTGAACGAAAGAAAGATTTGTTCTTTCTAAGGAAAATCTTCTGAATCTCGGGAAGGAAAAATGTTTGTTAATGAGAATTGAGTTCTAAAAGTTGTCATTTGAAGAATTATAGAATTTATCGGAATTATGGTATTTTATTTTCGGATTTGGTCACGTGGGGCCCACTCGAGAAATTTTATGTTTTTGTGGGGCCCACGAAGTTTTCGATATTTTGACCAATTATGGAAATTTCGGGAGACGAAATATTATGGACCAATAGGAGGGTGACACGTGTCACCCCCACATGGGTTGGTCGATATGAACCAAGTCAAGAGAGCCAAGTTGGCTTGATATTATTGACCAAATCCTAGACACACATTTGTTTTGATCTAAGCCCTTGATTGTAGTATATATCTATACTAGTGTGCTAGACTAATTCCATACTTAAAAAAATATCAAGAACTTGTGCACACCTAGAGGGGCTCTCGTCCATAATCTCTCTAAGAGCAAGAAAATTCTTCAATTGTTGTTCATAAATCCCAATATTCAAACCAAAGGTCCCTAGAGGTATTCTAAGGATATCCAAACACAAAAATCCCAGAAATACGACGTTAATCCATTAGTCGCAACATGAAACCCTAAGGTGTTCTTCATATGTTGGGTTAGAATTTGAAGAGAAGTTGTTTATGAACTTCTAAGTGTTGCTTAGAGTGGGTTGGAACCTAAAGAAGAAGAACTAAAGTTGCTAAGGATCGACTTTTAGTCTTGGATTATATTTGGGCTTATTGAGGTAAAAATCTTCGTCTTCTTAATGTAATTGAAGATTACATGTTGTAGTAGTTGATAAATGAGCATGTGATATATGAAATGAAGTTTGAAAAGATTTGGATTATATTGAGATGTTAAAAACCGAAAATTGGCATGCTAGCCATTAAATTGTAAATCAATTTAGTCGATAGTTATAATCGTTACATGTTATATAAGGAAAGGAATATAGTTGTTATAATTGGTTACGACTTATATAACATGTTGGAAAACGACTTGGTTTAGAAAGGAATTGAAAAGGATTATATGTTGGCATGTTGTAGCCGAGAATCGCATAGAGTTAATGGACTGTTTTATATGAATTGTGGGGTAGAATTTTACACATCATGTTAGGCGTGTAATCCCCTTTGATTAGTTGATGTGTTGAGCCTTAAATGTGGCATATTAGTTTGTTATACCCCGTATTTCCAGAGTATGTACGTAAGGGAATACGTACGAAAGTCTTGCCTTAAAGATAAGCCTTGAACGTTTTTTTTTAGGCACAACTCGCAAAACGAATAGTTTTCCGACGAAACGTTTCCACAGCTTTCGTAGGGTAAATTCCGGCTATGTCATTTCTAATTTTTGCGGATTTTTCCGAGAGACGAAACATTTTGGACCAACGGGAGGGCGACACTTGGCACCCTCCAATTTGTGGACTTGAAATCGTCCATTTGGACGATTTGAAGAAGTGTACGTTTTGGTGCCTTGTTCAAAGTCAAGGAGTTGGTAGGATATTTGTGTATAGTTAATCCTCACCCTACACTTGCCTTGCACTTGTCTAAATCTTGGCCATTGGTTGGCCACTTCTTGACCTATAAATACCCCCTTAAGATGAAGAGTTCTTCATCCACAAATTACTTTCCAAGTCTTGAAAATCCTCCTTCTCCCTTGTTAGCCAATTCGTCCAAAGCCCTCTTCCCCTCTAGCCTAAGTGGCCTTGGCGAATACCCCCTAGCCTAGCCAAAAATCTACCCCCTCCTTGGTAGAAAAGTTATCTTCTTGTATTGTTATAATGCCCAAAATACCTAGCCCAAATACCTTAGTACTTAGTAGAAGTTGTGAAGAACTTCTAAGGTTCTGAGCATACAACTTAGAGCAAAACCTTGCTCAGTGCGACTTTTCTAGGATATTATTGGGCTTACCGAGGTAATAATCCTAACCCTCTTTTGAATTAGAGAATACTTCTTGTTATAGTATAAGAATAAGTATAAATACTTAGAAGTATATCACGAATAGAATTGAAGTATTAATCACTTAGAAGGGTTTAAAGAGGAATAATCAAATCAGATTTACATAGACTGTTTTCACAAGATGAACTTATATAGCTCACGGTAGGAAGTCTGCCCGACTTACCAGTAGAATTATGAACCCCGTTTAGAATGACCTTGAGTAGGCTTTAATAGATATCTGTGACTATTATAGGTGACTCTGCGCGACATATTGACTTAGCGGTGGTTTTATTTGAGAAGGTATGTGATTCTTCCTAAAGCATGATATTTTACAATATACTTACGGCAATGCCTCACGGCTTAAGCCTGAATAAAACTTACGGCAATGCCTCACGGCTTAAGCCTGAATGATAAAGAACTGAAAACATTTCAAAAGACTACTGAATCATATTAACGGAAGAGAACTAATTGGTTTTTAAAACAGAAGCTTAAGAGTTATACTAGCTTTATGGGAAGTGAGTATAACCACTTAAGTTTTATAAAAGAAACAGGTTTGCCTATGTGTTTATAACAGACTTGTATTGTGAAAAGAATAAAGATGGTTTGATCAATAGACATGATATGCTGCTATGTGTGTTAGTATCTTGTAACGTTTGTATAGGTGAGTATCCTTATTGTGCTTATGTTGTTTAAAGATAAGTTGTTATGTTAGTATACTATCACTCACCTCTTGAGATGATACTGGGGTTAAGCCCTCCGTGCGGGGTAGACTCGGTGATGCAGGACCATGATTCGAGAATACCTCATGCGGGTCGAGGGCCTATGCGGAGCTCTACGAGTTCCGTGTTAGTATGCGGGGTTATACCTCATGCGATGCAGTGGCCATGCGACAATGAGTCGGGGCGATTTACGCCGAGAGTAGCTACCCTCGATGCGGGGTTTTACCTCATGCGGGCCCGTGAGTGGCCTATGCGGACTCGAGTCGAGTTAGGCTTGCGAGAATGATGATGAGGCGAGTGGCCTGTTTGATCATTCGCGGCCTAGACAAGACTCATTCTGATTACTATTGTTGCTCTTGTTTGTGATGTGGCACTATATGCGGTTTCTCGTTGTTTCATACATATTTGTAAACTGGTTTTAAAAATGATATGTTTCATTTAAGTACTTTACGATTCGCATACTTAGTACTGTTATCGACCTCGCCTTGGGCTGCGTTCATGCATGAGTAAGGCGGCAGTGCTAGATCCGCATTCTTAGGATCTCTACGTTGGTGTCGGGAGCTCCATCTCTTCCGAGGCTCTACTTTTGGTATGATCTCCTGTTGTAGATAGTTTTATGCAGTCGAGGTATGGCGGGACCATCCGCCATAGTTGTATATTTCCTTAAGTGCATGTAGTCATTTATGCGATGTCGGATGTCGCTTGAACTATGATTATATATATATGCCGAAAGCGGTGTTTTCTCACATAAAGCGTGTCTTACTTTATAAATCTGTTTCATGTCTTGCTTTATATTTCGATTACTCGATGTATGACTACTTGGGTGCCGGTAAGGCACGATCCACGAACCGCGCAGTCGTGACAAAAGTGGTATCGAGCGATTAATCCTCGGAAAGTGTCTACGCACCGTATCTAGTAGAGTCTTGATTATCGGTGTGTTGTGCACCACACCAATAATCGTGAGGCTATAGGATATTTAGGATTGGTTTCCATTCTTCTCATTACGAGATCGTGCTTTAGAAGGCGTGTTATAGGTTGGACCCCTCTAACGTATTCCTTTCACCATGATTATGCCTCACGTAAAGCAACCCGCCCGTAGGCAAAGCGGCGGAGGCGCTAGCGAGACACCCAGTCACGAGGGCTCGAGCCCGATCTATACGAGGCAGCGAGTTATGACGCCGCCCGGCCAAAGAGACCACAGTACCACACCTCGCCCCACGGCACTGGCGGAGGAGTTAGGGCACTGAGAGATAGCCCGACTTTTGGCTAAAGTTGTGGCCCGTCACGAGAGGTGGATCTGGCGATTCAGCTCCGGCTCGATCGCACCGTGGTACACCCGAAGCGAAGAGTTTGAGGCTCTGAGACTTCTTGAGTTGTAGCCGCCGGAGTTTTATGGGTCGGCGGGAGGATGATCCGCAGGAGTTCATCCGTCGGTCGGAAGGATTTTGAGTGATCGGGCGTCGGAGACCGAGTCCGTGATCTTTGGTTCACATAAGTGCGTGATACCGCGATCGATTGGTTTGATTCATGGGAGTTATCGGGAAAGCACGTGGCCCACTTGGGATGAGTTCTCGAGGCTTTCCTCACTCACTTTTTGCCTCACAGATGAGGAGGCGCGGTGATAGATTTTCTTCTGGCGGCGAGAGGACGCCTTGTCGGGAGTACAATGTCGAGTTTGATTCTTTGGCTCGATATGTCCCAAAGCATTGTAGCGAATATGGAGGATAGGGTGCACCGCTATGTCACCGGCTGACGACTATATGGCGAAGTCATGTGCGGGGTTTCTCTCGGCCGGTATGGACATTACCGCGTGCGAGCTCACGCCCTTGGATGCGAGCGCGAGAGGTCGGCGAGTGGGCGATGCAGCCAGAAGAAGGCCGGGGCGGGAGGTCTTCGGTGGTTATCGTGGTGGCGGCCTCGGGCCGATCTGATTCGCACCACGGCCGGCTCGAGCACTCTGCCGTCGCCGGCCACGGCGAGTTTTGAGGCGGGCCGGGGCCCGAGGCTTGAGCGTCGAGTAGCGAGTGCGGCGATCGGGACCACCCGGTGTGGCCGTCGGTAGATCCCATTACGGGAAGTGTGGTACTACTTATGGATCTTGTTACGATTGTAGCGGCGGTCACTTTGCGAGGCTCGGCCGAGCGTGGCCCGGTGGTAGGGCCCGGCGCCGAGTTACGTGGCGGCTCATCATCTCCTCTGATTACTCGCCGGGCGAGGTGCTCGTGGGTCGGCAGTGTGGCGGGTCGTGGCTCGAGTCCCGATTCTAGCGGTCCTCGAGAACGCATTTATGCTTTGTCGGTAAGCGGGATCGGGAGGCCTCGCTGATGTCGTCACGGTACCTTATCGGTTTAGGTTTGATGTTTATGCCTTGATAGATCCGGTTCTACTCTGTCCTATATCCCCTTGTTGCTAGTAGGATGAGGATAGAGCACGAGTCCATAGACCACTTTCGAGGTAGCTACGCGATGGGTGATTCGGTGGTAGCTCGGCGGGTATATAGAGCTTGTCTGTGACCATTTACGATCGTCGGACCACTGGCCGACTTGATAGAGTTGGAGATGATTGACTTCGACGTGATCATGGGGATGGATTGGCTAGCCTCTTGCTACGCCAATGTAGGCTGAGAGAGAAAGTAATGCAGTTCGATTTCACGAGGCCGGTTGTTGAGTGGGAGAGCACGGTATCGCAGAGGGTAGGTTTATTTCCTACCTCAAGGCTAGGAAGATGGTGCGAGAAGTACATCTACCATCTAGTTCGAGTGTTTGATCACGAGTGCGGTACAGATTTTCATCGGTTCCGTAGTCGTGAGTTCCCGGGCGTGTTCCCGGATGACCTCCGGGTATCCTCCCGAGAGGAGATTGAGTTTTGTATTGACATTTTGCGGATACTCGGCTATTTCCATTCGCCATACGTAATGGCACTGCGAGTTGAGAGAGTCAAGGATCGGCAGGGATTTGCTAGAAAAGGGCTTCATTAGGCCCGATGTTTCTCCCAGAAGCGCGGTATTGTTCGTGAAGAAGAAGGGCGGGGCCGCGCATGTGTGTTGATTCTGAGCGGTGAACAAGGTGACCATTAAGAACGAATACCCTTCCCGTGATTGATGATTTGTTCGACCGATTGCGAGCGCGAGATGTTTCTCCAAGATTGATCTGCGTTCGCTATCATCGAGTTCGTGTCGAGAAGGTGGATGTCCACAGAATTGCATTCGGGACGTCACGACGCATTATGAAGTTCGGTCATGTCTTTTAGGTTGACGATGCTCGTGGTATTCATGGATTTGATGAACCGAGTGTTCAAACCATTTTGGACACGCGTTTGTGATAGTGTTCATTGATGATATCTTGGTTTATTCTCGCTCGAGGCGAGAGCATGCGGAGCATTTGAGGCGATCTTGTGATTCTCGAGACCAGCGATTTATGCGCCAAGTTTTCCAAATGTGAGTTTTGGTTGACTTGATGGCGTTTCTTGGGCATATTGTCGGGTGATGGCGTTCGAGTGGATACGGCGAATCGAAGCGATCGGGACTTGGCTGAACTCTTACTCCGCGAGAGGTTCGCGATTTTAGGCCTTGCGAGATATTATCCGGTTCGTGGAGAAGTTTGCTTCTATCTACGCACCATTGACTAGGTGACTCGAAGCGGCCAAGTTTGATGGTGATGCTTGTGGCGGGGTTTCGATTCTTTGAAAGAGAGCGACGACCGCCCGTTCTTACTCTTCCGGAGAGGTCGGATGGTTATGTCGTGTATTGTGATCGTCGGGCATCGGGTTGGGATGTGTGTTGATGCGGCATGGCGAGTTATAGCATATCGTCGACGGTGAAGAAACACGAGGAACTACCCACCCATGATTTGGAGGTCGGCGGTGATTCACGCTTTGAAGATGGAGGCACTATTTGTATGGGGTTCACGTGGATATTTATACGCACCACAAGAGCCTCGGTATATCTTCACCAGAGGAGCTGAACTTACGGCGAGGCGGTGGTTAGAGTTGCTTAAGGATTACGATGTTGATATCCTATACCACGGGAAGGCGATGTTGTGGCGGATGCTCTTAGTCGTAGGTCGATGGGAGCCTATCGGATGTGCGCTAGAGAGGAGGGACATGGTTCGTGATTTGCATCGATTAGCGAGCCTTGGTGTCCGTTTGATTGATTACGATAGCGATGGGGTTAGAGTTCGTGAGGTTGCCGAGTCTTCCATCGTCGAGAGGTGAAGAGCACGATTCGAGATCGGCTTTGATTCGATATCGTGATCTGACTCTTACGTGAGGCAAGGGTCCTTTTGAGTAGCACTGATGGGGTGCTAAGGTTTGAGAAGCGGTGTGTGTTCCGGATGTTTGAGGACTTGTGAGTTCTTGAGGAAGCACACGGTAGCGTTACTCTATCCATCCGGTCGACAAGATGTACCACGACGCAGATCTGTATTGGTGGGATGGCTTGAAGAGGGGCGTTGCGAGTTCGTAGCTCGGTGCGTGTTGTCGGCGGTGAAGGTAGAGCACCGAGGCACGGTGGTTTATTCTGAACGATTGAGATCCCGACACGGAAGTGGGAGGTAATCAACATGGATTTCATCACGGGATTACCTCGCACTCGGAGAGACATGATTCTATATGGGTTATCGTCGACGGTGTGAAATCAGCCCACTTTCTTCCGTCCGGACGACTTTTGGTGAGATTATGCGCACTTTACATCAGAGATCGTCAGATTGCATGAGTCCCTACTGATCATATCGAGCAGGAGCCCGGTTCGGCTAACTTCCGGAGGTCCTTCCGAGAGGGGTTTAGGGGCGAGTGAGCACAGTCGCATTTCATCCACGAGCAGCGGACAGCGAGCGCACTATCCGCACTCTTGAGGATATCTGCGAGCTGTGTTATTGACTTTAGTGGTAGTTGGGAGGATCATTTGCCTCTAGTTGAGTTCGCGTATAATAATAGCTACCACTCCAAAGATTCGGATGGCGCCTTATGAGGCCTTGTATGGGAGGAAGTGCGGTCGCCTATAGGTTGGTTCGATGTGGCGAGGGCGGCTAGTGGGACGGTTGATACAGAGCGATGGATAAGTGAAGCTTATCAAGGCGGCTATTAATGACTCGAGTCGGCAATCGTATCACGGATCATCGTCGTCGGCATCTTGAGTTCGAGGTTCATGATTGGGTTTTCTAAAGGTGTCACCCATGAAGGGTGTGATGAGATTCGGGAAGAAGGAAGCTCGGCCCAAGGTACATCGGGCGTTTGATTGTCGCGAGGTAGGCAAGGTTGCCTACGAGTTGAATCTGCCGTCCGACACGGAGGCGATGCATCCGTGTTTCACGATCTATCTTTGAGGAGATGTATCGGGGATCCATCTAGGTGCACCGATTGACGATGTCGGTGGCCAGGGTTATCGTATGAGAGATTCCCATAGCGATAGTCGATCGTCGGGTTAGGCGTCTGCGGACGAAGGGCGTGGCCGTCAAAGTCTTGTGGCGGAACGAGCTTAGGGAGGAGCTGACGTGGGAAGCTGAGGAGGACATGAGGCAGAGGTACCCTCACCTATTTCCCACACCTCCAGGTAATTCACTTTCCTACTTGTAAATTTTCGTTATCGTTTTACCTAAGTGTTGCTCTGTGGCGTGTGTGGCATTTACAACTGTTTAAGCTTCTTCGATAACTGTCTTGGGAAGGAACATTCGGGACGAATGTTTCTAAGGAGGGGAGAATGTTATACCCCGTATTTCCAGAGTATGTACGTAAGGGAATACGTACGAAAGTCTTGCCTTAAAGATAAGCCTTGAGCGTTTTTTTAGGCACAACTCGCAAAAGCGAATAGTTTTTCCGAAAGCGTTTCCACGACTTTCGTAGGGTAAATTCCGGCTATGTCATTTCTAATTTTTGCGGATTTTTTTAGAGGCGAAACATTTTGGACCAACGGGAGGCGACACTTGGCACCCTCCATTTGTGGACTTGAAATCGTCCATTTGGACGATTTGAAGAAGAAGTGGCACGTTTTGGTGCCTTGTTCAAAGTCAAGGAGTTGGTAGGATATTTGTGTATAGTTAATCCTCACTACACTTGCCTTGCACTTGTCTAAATCTTGGCCATTGGTTGGCCACTTCTTGACCTATAAATACCCCTTAAGATGAAGAGTTCTTCATCCACAAATTACTTTCAAGTCTTGAAAATCCTCCCTTCTCCCTTGTTAGCCAATTCGTCCAAAGCCCTCTTCCCCCTCTCGCCTAAGTGGCCTTGGCCGAATACCCCCTAGCCTAGCCAAAAATCTACCCCCTCCCTTGGTAGAAAAGTTATCTTCTTGTATTGTTATAATGCCCAAAATACCTAGCCCAAATACCTTAGTACTTAGTAGAAGTTGTGAAGAACTTCTAAGGTTCTGGAGCATACAACTTAGGAGCAAAACCTTGCTCTCAGTGCGACTTTTCTAGGATATTTTTGGGCTTACCGAGGTAATAATCCTAACCCTCTTTTGAATTAGAGAACACTTACTGTTATAGTATAAGAATAACTATAAATACTTAGAAGTATATCACAGAATCGAATTGAAGTCTTAATAACTTAGAAGGGTTTAAAGAGGAATAATCAAAGCAGTACTTACATAGAATTTGTTTTCTGATGAACTTATATAGCTCAGGGTAGGAAGTGCTGCCCGACTTAGTAGAATTATGAACCCCGTTTAGAATGACCTTGAGTAGGCTTTAATAGATATCTGTGACTATTATAGGTGACTCTGCGTGCGACATATTGACTTAGCGGTGGTTTTATTTGAGAAGGTATGTGATTCTTCCTAAAGCATGATATTTTACAATATACTTACGGCAATGCCTCACGGCTTAAGCCTGAATAAAACTTACGGCAATGCCTCAGCTAAGCTTTGAATGATAAGAAGCGAAAACATTTCAAAAGACTCTTGAATCATATTAACGGAAGAGAACTAATTGGTTTTTAAAACAGAAGCTTAAGAGTTATACTAGCTTTATGGGAAGTGAGTATAACCACTTAAGTTTTATAAAAGAAACAGGTTTGCCTATGTGTTTATAACAGACTTGTATTGTGAAAAGAATAAAGATGGTTTGATCAATAGACATGATATCTTTGCTATGTGTGTTAGTATCTTGTAACGTTTGTATAGGTGAGTATCCTTATTGTGCTTATGTTGTTTAAAGATAAGTTGTTATGTTAGTATACTATCACTCACCTCTTGAGATGATCTGGGGTTAAGCGCCTCCGTGCGGGGTAGACTCGGTGATGCAGGACCGTGATTCGAGAATACCTATGCGGGTCGAGGGCCTATGCGAGCTACGAGTTCGAGGTTAGTATGCGGGGTTATACCTCATGCGATGCAGTGGCCGTGCGGACAATGAGTCGGGGCGATGCGAGGAGTAGCTACCCTCGATGCGGGTTTTACCTCATGCGGGCCCGTGAGTGGCCTATGCGGACTCAGAGTCGAGTTAGGCTTGCGAGAATGATGATGGGGCGAGTGGCCTGTTTCGATCATTCGCGGCCTAGACAAGACTCATTCTGATTACTATTGTTGCTCTTGTTTGTGATGTGGCACTATGTGCGGTTTCTCGTTGTTTCATACATATTTATGTCGGTTTTAAAAATGATATGTTTCATTTAAGTACTTTCTGATTTCGCATACTTAGTACTGTTATCTTGACCTCGCCGAAGCTGCGTTCATCCGCATGGTAAAGCGGCAGTGCTAGATCCGCATTCTTAGGATCTCTACGTTGGTGTCGGGAGCTCCATCTCTTGAGGCTCTACTTTTGGTATGATCTCCTGTTGTAGATAGTTTTGTGCGATCGAGTATGGCGAGGCCCTGTCCGCCATAGTTGTATATTTCCTTAAGTGCAGTAGTCATGTTATGCGATGTCGGATGTGCTTCTGAACTATGATTATATATATATGCCGAAAGGCGGTGTTTTCTCACATAAACTGTGTCTTACTTTATAAACTGTTTCATGTCTTGCTTTATATTTCCGCTGATTACTCTGATGTATGACTACTTGGGTGCCCCGGTAAGGCACCAGTCACGGGCCCCGGCACGGGTCGTGACATAGTTATTGATTCCGGGACTTGAAAAAGGTGGAAAACTACGTAGAAACAGGGGAGGTGCTGTCCAACTTTCCGTAGAATAAGAGACTTTATACTTAGAAATATTCTACGTTGAAAGCTAGAAGTTGATAGACGTATTATGGTCATTATAGGTTGACATTCTACGTGCGGCGTATTTCAACTTAGCGAGTGGTTTGAGCCGAAAAGGTATGTGAAACTTTCCCTATCTCTTGGGCATGATGTTTTATAAATATATAGTACGATAGACGTACGAGTTTTAAATAGATTCGGCTTTGTTTTGATATCATTGCCTCGATTGATTTGTCCAAGTTAGTTGAGGTAGAGAATTAACTTCCTTTATGTTAACGTATGAAAATGCCTTAATTGTCTAAAACATAAAGAGTTATAACGACTTTATGGGAAGTTAGTTATAACGACTTTATGGAAAGTTAAGAGAGTGGTCTACTTGATTTATAGGCATAAGTTGCCTAGGTTGTGAAAGTAGAAATACTTGATTTTAAAAGCTTTGATTTGAATTTCTAAAGGTGTAGTACTTGGGTTAAATTTCCGGAATTGACGTGATATGCTAGTGCCTTGAGTCTTATAAAATGATAAGTGATTCATCTTAATCTAATGAGAGTCCTAAATGATTTAAGTTGCATATGTTGCTCACAATAGACATTCGTGCAAGTGTTATATTTCCATATCACCGCGCCCCTCGCTCGGGGGCCGATAATCATGTGTTATGCTACGGGTTCAATTCCCTTGACATTGTTCTATTCCGTGGATTAGCTCTCCACGATGCGGGTATCTATATATACTCATTGCGGGTCCACGTGAACTATGCGGGTTCAATTCCCATACGGGTTAAATTCCCATGACTATTTCGTGAGCTAGCTCTCCACGATGCGGGTATCCATATATACTCATTGCGGGTCCACGTGACCTATGCGAGTTCAATTCCCATGTGAGTTAAATTCCCATGAATAGGATTGCATAATGGTATTACGGGCGGGTAGCCTTAATTTAATCATAACCATCCTACTTTTAAAAACGACAAAAGTTACTCTCATTAGTCTCAGTGTTAATAAGGTGTGGTGTACTATTATTTGGTTATCACAGATGTCTCCAGCTTTATTTTAGACTATATGATCTCATTTCAGTATTTTCAGTTTCATATACTTGGTACATATTTTGTACTGACCCCCTTTCTTCGGGGGGCTGCGTTCATGCCGCAGGTAAGGGTAAGCAGGTTGCAGATCCTCGCTCTTAGGATCACTGATCAGTTTTAGAAAGATCCATTCCTCCGGAGGCTTGTCTTTTGGTACGATTTCCCTGATATTGTAGATTTATGTACATTCAGGGGTATGTGAACCTATCCGTCACAATATTATGTCTAAAAACTCTTAAGTGCGTAGTCATATCTTGTGGGTGTTTGTAAAGAAAAAGAAAGGATGTAAGCGCTTTTGGGCTATGCATTTATGTATGTCGGGAAAGCGACCTTATCGGCTTCTTTGTTATTTATGTCACATTGCTGTATATTTATGAGTTTTATCTATGTTCCGCTGATTATCTCTGATGTATACCTGTAAGGGTGCCCAGGTAGGGCACCAGTCGTGGGCCCGGGGTCGGATCGTGACAAAAGTGGTATCAGAGCAGTTAGTCCTCGGAAAGTGTCTACAGACCGTGTCTAATAGAGTCTTGATTATTGGTGTGTTGTGCACCACATCTATAATCAGGAGGCTACAGGACATTTAGGATTGGTTTCCATTCTTCTCACTCTGAGATCGTGCGATAGAGCTGTCTTGTTAGGGTAGTCTCTCCCTAACGAGTTATGTTGATTGCAGCTATGAGAAAGGCAACAGTGACCCATGAAGGATTATATGGATTGCGTATCCAGGTTGGTAAAAATATTGTTGTATAGTTGGTATAATAACGTACAACTATACGGATTTATGTATGAGGGTCATATATGTGTTGTCTGGGATGATTATAGATTACCAAGAGTTGGTAACGACTAAATAGATACCGGAAATGTATGAAATAGTTTAATGAATTCTCATCAAGGTTATATGTGCTAATTTGAAATAATTAGGAGATGATTAGTTGTCTGAAAGGGTAGTGAACCCTTAAGAAGTCATGTTTAAAAGACTTAATGGAATGCCATGTTAATAGATTAAGCTACGTTATATGCTTAAGAGAATTGCACGGATGAGATCCGTATGAAGTAAGTATGGATGTTGTGATTAAGACAACACGATTGTGGGTTTATGAGAAGCTATCTTACCCGTATGTGGGGGACTAATAATGTAGGATTGGGACATGGAAATTGTGAGCCTTAGAATATTGATAACCGCTGAGACCTTAGGTGTATAAGGCCTTCTCGGGCAATAAGATTTAATTCAGACCAAGAATAAGAATTAAGGGCAATAATGGGCCGGATTGTGGACCTACTACGGGTCGACCCATAGCCTGAAATGGAGTGGGGTCAGTTGGTGGTGGTCCCGCTATATGATAGGGTCGCAAGGGTGCAAGACCCAAGCCTGGTTAATCGTTGTACGGGTTCGTGGACGTGTTCTACCGGAACCGGATCGTGAGAGCCGGAAATGGCCTCAAATTGCTCAATGTATTAACACCCAGGATTGGAAACAGAAGCAGTGATAGAAATCACGTACGTAGACTAGAATAAGTCCGGAAGTATGAAAAGGATACGACAAGTAAGAAAAGGAACGAACAAGTGTAGAAGGATTGGGGTGGTCTGTAGTATGTGAATTACCCCTTCCTTCTTTGACATGATCATTTGGGGAGTCTATGTGACTTGATTTTAGTAAGTCTATGTGACTTGTTTTATTTGAAGTAAATAGTTTGATTATGAAAGTATATGTTACTTGAAATTGAAAGTTAAGAGATGTATATGAGGACGTACGATCATTGAAGGAATTTATGGTAAGTACCCTTGGAGGTACTTGGAGTTGGGTTAGTGTGGCGGTCAGGGACACGACTTTATGAATAATCTCAGGAGAATGCGCGAAGCAAGAATAAGATGAGTATAAGTGATACCTATGTAAAACAGAAGACATCATTTGTAGGTTTTGAAAATCTACACGATTTTAAGGTGACGCTTGATGATTAGAATTATAGAGGAAACCGCAACAGAACCCTGTGATTAGGGTTGTAATTTCAGAGAAAGATTGTGAAAGGGAGATAATCTCTCTCCCCCATGTAAAAAGGATGGTTTTGCGTATTATGGAGGGTTATGCGTACCCATATTATTAGGCTATGGATATGAGACTGGTAAAGTCTTCAGTTTCGTTATGCAATGGGTTAAAATTTTACATAACCCTGGAAAAAGTATTGTGTTGGGGTAATTAAGGACGACACTAGGAAATGGTCGAATAAGCGTCGTAAGGATATGAATGCTGGTAATAAGCATAAATGGAACTGTATGATCGAGGATCAAGGTAGAAATATTTTGGTTATTAATAATAAGTATAATGAAGGTTATGACCAGAATAATAAAGGCGAATGCAAGTATAGTTATGTAAGTTCCATAAGATATAATTACCCCAGACTAGTGTAAAGGCCATTAATAGATGATGGGCAGTAAGAACACCTCGACAAAAGGTGGCAAGCCTGTAATGACGGGAAAATAAGTATGAGAAATACAGGGAGATAAGAGACCCCCAAGATATTTGAAATGGAAAACTAAAGGTATGACGAATAGGCACTCGGACGATGAGAGGCCTAATCATGACAAGATAAGAAATCTTGGCAAACCATTGGATTATGTAATACCGTGAAATTGGGTTTGAACTCATGACTATAAGCTCTATGAGCTGGGGAGAACAATAGGATTACTACTTGGCGAGATCAAGGAAATCTCCCCCTAAGTTGCGATTGGCAGGAAGTCTTAGACATGAGACAAGCGAAGGAATTGAATCTAATTATAGTAACCAAGTTGGGTGTGACAACACCAAAGATGGGAAACATGAATCATAATTGAGATTATGTATACCCAAATATTTCGGAAGTAGAGAAATGCTTCCAGTTATTGGAAGATAAGTTGACGACGGCTCCAGTTCTTACTCTCCTAGAGGGATTAGAGGTTTATGTAATTCATTGTGACACTTCAAGTGTTGGGCGATATCGTGTGCGGATACAACACGGTAATGTTATAGCCTATGCTTCCCGGCAGCTACGGAAGCATGAGAGGGACTACCCTACCCACGATTTAGAGTTGGCAGCAGTTATACATGCCTTGAGTATTTGGAGACATTAATTATGGAATTCATATGGCTATTGATACAGCCCACAAGAGCCTCTAGCATATCTTCAGATATAGGGAGCCAAACTGGCAGCAGAGATGGTGGTTAGAGTTGCTTAAGGCTTATGATGATGATATCCTATACCACCCGGGAAAAGCAAATATGGTTACAGATGATCTTAGCCATAGATCTATGGGTAGTCTGTCAGATGTACAACCATATAGACAGGACATGGTCCGTGAGATTCATCAGCTAGCAAGCCTAGGGGTTCGGTTGGTTGATTCTGATGATCGTGGAGTTCATATTTGAGAGGTTGTCGAGTCTTCCCTCGTGATGAGGTGAAGAGGCGACAGTATGAGGATTCAGTCCTAGTACGAAATCAGGATACGGATCTCCGAGAGGAGAAGAGCCTGTTTGAGATAGCACCTGATATGGTGCTAAGATACGAGAGAAGATTGTGTGTACCCGATGTTGTAGGACTTCGTCAGCAGGTTCTAGGGGAGGCACACAACTCTCGTTACTCAATTCATCCGAGGTCGACTAAGATGTACCATGACCTCAGATGTATGTATTGGTGGGATGGCCTGAAAAGGGACATATCAGAGTTGTTGCTCAGTGTCCGAATTGTCAGCGGGTCAAGGTAGAGCACCAAAAGCCCGGTGGGCTATTACAGACGATTGAGATCCCGACTTGGATGCAGGAGGTGATTAATATGGATTTTGTTACAGGGTTGCCTCGTACTTAGAAAAAGTGCGACTCCATTTGGGTTATAATTGCCAGCCTGACGAAATCAGCCCATTTCCTTCCGGTCAGGACTACTTACTCGGCTGAGGATTATGCTGAATCGTATATCAGTGGGTGTGAGGCGCACGGAGTTCCTACATCTACTATATCGCATGAGAGCCCGATTCTGGCTAACCAGAGGTCTTTCGAAGGGTTAGGGACAGACGAGTCTCGATCGCATTTCACCCTCGGGCCAAGCGGACAGGCAGAGCGTACTATCCAGATACTTGAAGATATGTTGCGGGCCTGTATTATTGATTTCAGGGGTAGCTGAGAGGATCATTTGCCTCTTGTTGAGTTTACATATTATACCAGCTACCACTCCAGTATTCAGATGGCCCCGTATGAGGCCTTATATGGAAGGAAGTGTAGGTCGCCGATTGGTTGATTCGATGATTGACGAGGTTCAGTTAGTTGGCCGGACTTGATTCAACAGGTTGTGGATAAGGTGAAACTTATCCAGGAAAGGTTATTAGCGGCTGAGTCGGCGAAGTCTTATCAGAATGTCGACGTCGACACTTAGAGTTTCAGATTGACAATTGGGTCTTCTTGAAGGTATCACCCAGGAGATGTGTGATGAGGCTTGGAAAGAAAGGGAAAATTAGCCTAGGGTATAGTGGGCCTTATCAAATTGTCCGTAGAGTAGGCAAGGCTGCCTATGAGTTAGATCTGCCGTCCGGTTTGGAGGCAGTACATCCGGTCTTCCATGTTTCTATGTTACGGAAGTTTATCGAAGATTCTACCAGAGTTTTCCCGGCTAGTGATATCCGGGTGACAGAGGGTTTATCGTATGAGGAGAGCCCTATAGCGATACTTGATCGTCAGGACAGACGACTACGGACTAAGGACGTGGCTTCCGTCAAGGTCTCGTGGCAGAATGATAATAGAGAGGAAATGACTTGGGAAGCAGAGGAGGACATGAGTAAGAAGTATCCTCACTTTTCCCTATGCCCACAGGTAATTCGTTTCCCCACTTGTCAATTTTTATTGACGTATATGCATAAGTGTTATATTATTGCCAGGTGTGGCATATCTGTTTGTGCGGGGTATGGTTTAAGGGGACTATGCCTATGTCTGTCTAGATTGAACTCCGAAAGAATATTCAGAACGAATGTTTCTAAGGGTGGGGAGAATGTTACACCCCGGAGTTCCAAGACATGTATATAAGAATGTACGTAAGGAAACAAGACTTGAAAATTTGAACGAAAGAAAGATTTGTTCTTTCTAAGGAAAATCTTCCGAATCTCGGGAAGGAAAAATGTTTGTTAATGAGAATTGGGTTCTCAAAGTTGTCATTGAAGACTTATAGAATTTATCGGAATTATGGAATTTTATTTTCGGATTTGGTCACGTGGGCCCACTCGAGAAATTTTACGTTTTTGTGGGGCCATGAGGTTTTCGATATTTTGACCAATTATGGAAATTTCGGGAGAAGAAATATTATGGACCAATAGGAGGGTGACACGTGTCACCCCCACATGGGTTGGTCGAAATGGACCAAGTCAAGAGAGCCAAGTTGGCTTGATATTATTGACCAAATCCTAGCCACACATTTGTTTTGATCTAAGCCCTTGATTGTAGTATATATCTATACTAGTGTGCTAGACTAATTCCATACTTAGAAAAATATCAAGAACTTGTGCACACCTAGAGGGGCTCTCGGCCATAAGCTCTCTAAGAGCAAGAAAATTCTTCAATTATTGTTCATAAATCCCAATATTCAAACCAAAGGTCCCTAGAGGTATTCTAAGGATATCCAAACACAAAAATCCCGGAAATACGACGTTAATCCATTAGTCGCAACATGAAACCCTAAGGTGTTCTTCATATGTTGGGTTAGAATTTGAAGAGAAGTTGTTTATGAACTTCTTAGGGTTGCTTAGAGTGGATTGGAACGTAAAGAAGAAGAGCTAAAGTTGCTAAGGATCGAATTTTAGTCTTGGATTATATTTGGGCTTATTGAGGTAAAAATCTTCATCTTCTTAATGTAATTGAAGATTACATGTTGTAGTAGTTGATAAATGAGCATGTGATATATGGAATGAAGTTTGAAAAGATTTGGATTATATTGAGATGTTAAAAACCGAAAATTGGCATGCTAGCCATTAAATTGTAAATCAATTTGGTCGATAGTTATAATCGTTACATGTTATATAAGGAAAGGAATATAGTTGTTATAATTGGTTACGACTTATATAACATGTTGGAAAACGACTTGGTTTAGAAAGGAATTGAAAAGGAATATATGTTGTAGCCGAGAATTGCCTAGAGTTAATGGACTGTTTTATATGAATTGTGGGGCACAATTTTACACGTCCTGTTAGGCGTGTAATCCCCTTTGATTAGTTGATGTGTTGAGCCTTAAATGTGGCATATTGGTTATTGATTTCGGGCCTTGAAAAAGGTGAAAAAGTACGTAGAAACAGGGGAGGTGCTGTCCAATTTTCCGTAGAATAAGAGACTTTATACTTAGAAATATTCTACGTTGAAAGCTAGAAGTTGATAGACGTATTATGGTCATTATAGGTTGACATTCTACGTGCGGCGTATTTCAACTTAGCGAGTGGTTTGAGCCGAAAAGGTATGTGGAACTTTCCCTATCTCTTGGGCATGATGTTTTATAAATATATAGTACGATAGACGTACGAGTTTTAAATAGATTCGGCTTTGTTTTGATATCATTGCCTCGATTGAGTTGTCCAAGTTAGTTGAGGTATAGAATTAACTTCCTTGATGTTAACGTATGAAAATGTCTTAATTGTCTAAAACATAAAGAGTTATAACGACTTTATGGGAAGTTAGTTATAATGGCTTTATGGAAAGTTAAGAGAGTGGTCTACTTGATTTATAGGCATAAGTTGCCTAGGTTGTGAAAGTAGAAATGCTTGATTTTAAAAGCTTTGATTTGAATTTCTAAAGGTGTAGTACTTGGGGTTAAATTCCCGGAATTGACGTGACATGCTAGCTCCTTGAGACTTATAAAATGATAAGTGATTCACCTTAATCTAATGAGAGTCTTAAATGATTTAAGTTGCATATGTTGCTCACAATAGACATTTGTGCAAGTGTTATATTTCCATATCACCGCGCCCCTCGCTCGGTGGCCGGTAATCATGTGTTATGCTACGGGTTCAATTCCCTTGACATTGTTCTATTCCGTGGATTAGCTCTCCACGATACGGGTATCCATATATACTCATTGCGGGTCCACGTGACCTATGCGGGTTCAATTCCCATGCGAGTTAAATTCCCATGGCTATTTCGTGGGCTAGCTCTCCACGATGCGGGTATCCATATATACTCATTGCGGGTCCACGTGACCTATGCGGGTTCAATTTCCATGCTGGTTAAATTCCCATGAATATGATTGCATAATGGTATTACGGGCGGGTAGCCCTAAATTAATCATAACCATCCTACTTTTAAAAATGACAAAAGTTACTCTCATTAGTCTCAGTGTTACTAAGGTGCAGTGTACTGTTATTTGGTTATCATACATGTCTCCAGCTTTATTTTAGACTATATGATCTCATTTCAGTATTTTCAGTTTCATATACTTGGTACATATTTTGTACTGACCCCCTTTCCTCGGGGGGATGCGTTCATGCCGCAGGTAAGGGTAAGGAGGTTGCAGATCCTAGCTCTTAGGATCACTGATCAGTTTTGGAAAGCTCCATTCCTCCGGAGGCTTGTCTTTTGGTACGGTTTCCCTGATGTTGTAGATTTATGTACATTAAAGGGTATGGCGGGGCCCTGTCCCGTCACAATTGTTATGTCCAAAAACTCTTAGAGGTCTATAGTCATATCTCGTGGGTCGGGCTGTAAAGAGAAAGAAAGGATGTAACTGCTTTTGAGCTATGTATTTATGTATGTCCAGGAAGGCAGCCTTATCGGCTAGCCTGTTATTTATGTCACATTGATGTATATTTATGAGTTTTATCTATGTTCCGCTGATTATCTCTGATGTATACCTGTAAGGGTGCCCAGGTTGGGCACCAGTCGCGGGTCCGGGGTCGGGTCGTGACAGATAATGCCTTGAGTTTTATAAAAGGATAGTTCATTCTATTTGTTTAAATAAGGGTCAAAGATGATTTACTTGCATATGGTTGCTCATGATAGCTATTCGTGCAAGTGTTATATTACCACATCTCCGCGTCCCTCACTAAAGGGCCAACAACATTGTATATATATTTCATGGAGTAGCTCCCATGACGTGAGATGGTACACACTCACTGCGGGTCTGAAGGACTTATGCGGGTTCAACTCCCAGGACACATTCCGTGGATTAACTCTCCATGATGCGGGTATCGCATATAGATACTCATTGCGGGTCCACAGGACCCATGCGGGTGGAATAGTCCCATAAATAGGATGCGGGTGAAATAGTCCCATACTCGTCCCTGTCATTCTTTTGTACAATTATGATATTGTTTACTGTACTTCATGTTTACATACTTCATGTTTACATACTTGGCATAAATATTATATATACAAAGTGTGCCTTGCAAGATTTGTTCTACACTTAGACAAATTTCACATAAGATATATATATATATATCTCTCTCTTTCGGCCATAGCCAAGAAATGAAGAACAAGATCCTTTAATCTTCCATTATTAACATGTTGATACAAGATCAAGAACCCTAACCAAGTATTAAACCAAGATAACACTCCATTAACCTTAAAATCCCTTTGAAGCCGTGAGAAGAGTTTGAGACCCTAGGGGTTTCCTTCGACTTTTTGGTGTTGAAATGTGAAAGGAAGTTGATCATAAGCTTATAGGGGTTACGTATATGTGATTGGAATGTGAATAAGTGGAGAAAAACGTAAACTGCGGGCCAATCTCAGCCAGACTGTTTTGGGCAATTTTTGGGCTAAAAATAAGGTAATGGTTCTTCTTATTTTAAAGTAATTGGATATTACTTTTTGTTGGTATGTATATATGAGCTTGTACTAAAAAGAATAAAGATTAAAAAGTGTTTGGACAATTTTTAGGGGTTGGGCCGTGAGTAAGGCAGGTTCGGGTCTTGGGATTGTTGGTCGTTTTTGTTGTCATTTTTCACTAGTTGCATGTTATATAATGAAGGAAATATTGTTTTTGATAGTTTATATGGTTTATATAACATGTGAAATGTGAATTGGATTATAAGGAATTGTGGGAAAGGGCTTTGGATATGTAGTTGTTGTTGGCAGAGAATCGGCTAGAAATTGTTGGATATTGTGGGCAGTTTTGGGACTGTTTTAGACGTGGTTATATGCTGGAAATTTAGTAGCTTTTTTGCATGTTTAATGTAGTAAATGGCCAATTAAAGTCCCAAGGAATAAGGGTGTTAAAGGCTTCATATTGTACCCTTAATGTTGATTAATTGTGGACTGTTTTTATGGACTGTTTATATGTGATTGTGGGGCAGAATTTTACACGTATAGTAGGCGTGTAATCCCCTTTGGTTGTTGTATTAGTTGTGCCTTAAATGGGGCTTAAATTGTGGTTGAATTTGGGCCTTGGAAAAGGTGGAAAAGTACGTATAAACGGGGGAAGTATTGCCCAAATTTTCATAGAATAAGAGGACAATTACTTGGTGTATATCATATACTAAGTGAGCTAGAAGTTGATAGAAGTGTTGTTGTCATTATAGGTTGAAGTACTACATTGAGACGAATTCTAAATATAAAGTTGGAATAAGCCGATAAGGTATGTGAACTATCCTTTCTTCTTTGGCATGATTTGATTTCATAAAGTGAGTGAATTTTTATCCTTATTGATACATGATTTGAGTTTATAAAGTGAGTGAATTTTAATCCTTAAACGATACTTGACTTGATCTCGATAGAGTTTTATTGAAACCTAATACTTAGTGATATACTCTATTGATAGTACTTTGAGTTTTCTAAAATGGAAGTTGTAATATATATTCCCTAGATAGTACTTTGGGGTTTCCAAAATGGAAGTTTTCTATCTATTCCTTGATAGTACTTAGTGATATACTCTATGGATAATACTTTGGATTTCTAAAAGGGAAGTTCCTTTTAATGGATTTGAAGAGTATAGGTTACTTGATTTGAAGAGTATAGGTAATTCGATTTAAAAAGAGTAGGTTACTTGATTTTAAAGGTGAAAGTACCTTGATGCTACAAGTTCTAGTGTCTTGATGCTACAAGTTCTAGTGTCTTGAGTTTTTATAAAGGAAATATTGTACGGCGGACGTACATTGAGTTATTGGATCTTAATCCTTATTGATACACGACGTGATATTACCTTGGTATTTCTAAATGAAATTTATTGTATGTGGAACTCTTCCTATCTTTCCTTGTGCATGAACCTTATAGAATGTGTGTACGGTGGACGTACTTATTTTAAATGAAATCAGATTCGTTGTAGTATATAAAAGGAGTTACTTGATTGAAAGGTATAATTTACTTGGTGTTAAAAACATAACTTACTTGAGTTTAAAAGTGTAGTAACTTGATTTTAGAAGTGGAAGTGCCTTGATACTACAGGTGTTAGTGTCTTGAGATTTATAAATGAGAGGATGTGCGGCGGACGTACATAGTACTTTGGGTTCATTTCCCTGATTTAACATGACATGATAATGCCTTGAGTTTTATAAAAGGATAGTTCATTGTATTTGTTTAAATGAGGGTCAAATATGATTTACTTGCATATGGTTGCTCATGATAGCTATTCTTGCAAGTGTTATATTTCCACATCTCCGCGTCCCTCACTAGAGGGTCGGCAACATTGTATATATATTTCATGGAGTAGCTCCCATGATGTGAGATGGTACACACTCACTGCCGGTTCAACTCCCAGGACACATTCCGTGGATTAGCTCTCCATGATGCGGGTATGCGTATAGATACTCATTGCGGGTCCACAGGACCCATGCGGGTGAAATAGTCCCATGCGGATGAAATAGTCCCATGAATAGGATCTGCATAATGATTCTGATTGCAGGTGTCCCTGATTTTGACATGGCTTTCACATCTTGAAATGGTATTGATTTCATAATTTGAAAGAACACGGTTGGTCTCACTTTGTTTATTTTAATATTTCGTATATGATGTGTTGGTACCTTGGTTTTATTCCACGATAGTATTGGTGTATATTTGCTCCATGGATGTTCTTTCATGATGCGAGTAGAGATACTCATGCGAGTATAAATACCTATGCAGGTTCGATTCCTCTGCGGGTTCGATTCCCATGAATAATGTCCACGGAGAAGATCCGTGATGCGAGTAGAGATACTCATGTGGGTATAATTATCTATGCGGGTTCGATTCCCATGCAAGTTCGATTCCCAAGAAAAAGATATACATATTGATTCATGGGCAGGTGTCCATGTCTTTGATGTGACTCTCATTTTGAAAAGATACAGTTAATTTTATACTTTTTTAAAAAAAGGCAGTTGACTCTCAGTGTTACACTAGTACAGTTGTACAGTGATACAAGTGGTACAGTGATACAGTGGTACAGTGGTATAGGGGTACAGTGATACAATGTACAGTTGGCTTTTATTTATTATGACACGGTTGGATCTGGTATTTGATTTTCATACTCGTCCCTGTTATTCTTTTGTACAATTATGATCTTATTTAATGTACTTCATGTTTACATACTTGGTACCTGTTGTACTGACCCTCTTCGGGGGGCTGCATTCATGCCCGCAAGTATTAGGTACTCAGTTGGGTGATCCACGAGCTTAGGATCCTTGTTCAGCGTTTTGGGATAGCTTCAATGTTCCGGAGCTTGTCATTTTGGCATTGGTCTTCCATTACGGATAGGTATATTCAGGGGTACGGCGGGGCCTTGTTCCATCATAGTTTACTGTCCAAACTCTTAGAGGTCTGTATTCATAAGTGGGCTGGACTTGCGTGAGTTGTATTTATATTGTTGTACAGTTGTAGTCCCATTCGGGTGTTATATATTATGACAGCCTTGCCGGCTTTGCCTTTACAAAAAACAATGATGTGTGTTATTTAGCTCCGCGGGTTACTTGTGTTGTATGGATAGAAGGGTGACTAGGTAGGGCACTAGTCGCGGGCCCGGGGTTGGGGTCGTGACACCTATATGGTGATCTCAAGGAGACAACCTATATGCATCAACCCTTGGGGTTTAGAGATACTAGATATCCTCATTAAGTATGTTTATTGAAGAAGTCCTTGTATGAGCTTAAGCAGTGTCCACGAGCTTGGTATAAGAGATTTGCTGACTATGTTTCGACCATTGGGTTCTCTCACAGCAGGTCTGATAATTCATTATTCATATATCGTCAGGCTTCATCTTCTTCTGGTCGGCTCGTATTAGAATGTGCTTTATTATAGGTAGTCATTCCCCCGTTCCTTTAGTCTTTTCAAAGGTACTTTTTTCTTAAGTCACGGTCATGCCTTGCCCCCCCCCCCCCCCAGTATAGTGATCGTTTCCATGTTTTCCCCGAATTTCATCAGTTCCAGGCTCAAGTGCCTGTTCATCCATCTTCATTCCAAATAAAGGCGAACATCTCCATTGAGTATGGCTTATATACTATTATATGTGAATGATATTATCTTGACTGCCTCATCTGATGCTTTGCGAAAGTCTATTATGACAATGCTCAGTTCTGAGTTTGCCATGAAAGACTTGGGCCCATTGAGTTATTTTTTGGGGATTGCTGTCACTCGTCATGCATGTGGATTGTTCTTATGACAGAGGAAGTATGCAACAGAGATCATTGAGAGGGCTGCGATATCATCCTGTAAGTCCACTTCTACTCCAGTTGATACTAAACCCAAGTCGCGCCGCACCGCTCTCCTATGAGGATCTGACCCGCTATCGTAGTCTTGCAGGCGCCCTTCAGTATCTTACGTTCACGCGACCTGGTATTACATATGTCGTACAACATGTGTGCTTGTTTATGCATGATTCCAGAATTGAACATATGAATGCGCTCAAACGCATTCTTAGATACATTCAGGGAACACTTGATTATGGCTTGCATTTGTATCCTTCATCGACGTCTACACTTGTCTCCTATACATATACTGATTGGGGTGGTTGTCCTGATACCAGGAGTTCTATGTCTAGCGATTTCATGTTTTTAGGTAATAACTTGGTCTCATGGTCTTCCTAGCGTCAATCCACGCTTTCATGCTCAAGTGCAGAGGCCGAATATCGAGGGATAGCCAATGTGGTTTCTGAGTCATGTTGGTTACGTAATCTTGTTTTAGAGCTCCATTGTCCTATTGAGAAGGCTACCTTGGTGTATTGTGATAATATAAGTGTCATCTACCTTTCTGTTAATCCAGTTCAGCACTAGCGCACTAAACACATAGAGATGAATATTCACTTTGTTCGAGAGAAGGTAGCTAGAGGACAAGTACGCGTCTGCCACGTCCCTTCCAGATATCTAATTGCAGAAATCTTTACAAAGGGTCTTCCCTCGGTCATTTTTGAAGATTTTAGAGACAGTCTCAGTGTACGAAAACCGTCCGCTATGATTGCGGGTGTGTGTTAAAGGCATCACAGACTGGCCCATATTTTGTGTATATAAATATTAGTCTTGTACCATAATTAGTATTGTAATATTACCATAATTGTATAGTTAGTCACCATATAGAATAATGATTTAGATGTAAAATAGGAATAAGATTCTTCTATTGTAACTTGTATATATATATATATATATATATATATATATATGCCTTTCATTAATAAGAATAATCAAGGGATTAATTCTTCCAATATCGAAGATATACTCAGATGAGGGAGTCACGATTGAGATGATTGGGGTATACGAAAAGGAGATGCGAGAGGTTGGTTATGGTGGGTATGAAGAGAAGTAGAGATAAACAGAAGAAGTATTAGAAAAAAATGATTATACAGGACATGTCACATTTATAGTTTAACGAGGATATCATCTTAGATAAAAATATATGGAAGTCGAGGAATAGAGTAGAAGGTTAGCAGGTAGACGAATGTTGGCTAGTCTCCGTTATCAATATTGTTATTATTACTCACGTACTATCTTATTCTTCCATTTTATTATTACTTGTCCCTTGCTTCGGCTAACATATTATGTGTTACACCCTGTAATTCCATGACTGTTAAGTGAGAACATGATTATGGAAATAAGATTTGAATGTTGGAAGAAAAGTAATTTTACGGTTTCTTATAAAAAATTTGGAAAAATGTGACGACGAAAATTTATTGACTAGTAGTTAGATTCTTCCAATTGGATTTATGGACTTAGTATTGTATTATGAAGTCTTGGCATTGATAATATGGGGTCCACCGAAAATTTTACAATTTTGTGGGCCCGTCGAATTTTTAAGATATTTTGGTTAAGTATGGAGATATTTATGTGATGCGAATTTATGGCCAATGGGAGGGTGACATGTGTCCCTACCCCCACTTGTCTTCCAAGTTGACAAATATATAGATATGTATTGCAAGACCTCTATGGATCACATAATAATATCTTCTCCTTTTAAGCTCTTTTCTCACTTCTTCCTTCTTCATTGAGTCTCGAAAATCTATAAGCTAGATGAACAAGATCACTTATCTTTCCAAGATTAAGCTTCCTAACTAAGATCTAAGCCAAGATTAATACTCCATGGTGGTCACGGTTGACACGCCCCGAACCCTGGGCCCGCGACTGGTGCCCTACCTGGGCACCCTTCTATTCATACAACATAATAAACCGCGGAAGATAAATAACACTCATTTTTTTTCTTTAAACACAGGCAAAGCCGATAAGGCTGCCATAATAAAAATCACCCGAAAGGGTCTACACTGTTCAACAATGTAAATACAACTCTAGCTAGTCCAGCCCACATATGAATACAAACCTCTAAAAATTTGGACAGTAAACTGTGACGGGACAAGGCCCCGCCGTACCCCTGAATATACCTAGCCATAATGACAAGCTCCAGAATATTGGAGCCATCTCAAAATGCTGAACCAGGATCCTAAGCTCGCGGATCCACAACTGAGTACCTAGACCTGCGGACATGAACGCAGCCCCCCGAAGGAGGTCAGTACAACAGGTACCAAGTACGGAACGCAAATACAGTACAGTAAATAGATCATAATTGTACAAAAGAATGACAAGGGAAAATATGAAAATCAAATAACAGATCCTACGTGTCATTTAACAATCAGAGCCAACTGTACCTTGTATCACTGTACTACCATAACACCATACCACTTTCACATATGAAAGCCATGTCAAAATCAGGGACACATTCCCTCAGCATATAATATCACAGAAGCATGCTCGTGGAATACAACATCACTGTCAGCATGTAACAAGTATAATATACCACCATCATCAGATAAGCATGCCCGTGGAATTCCAACATCACCGTCGGCATGTAAAAAGTACAATACTCAAATATCAGTACATTGTGCCTTAGTAACACTGAGACTAATGAGAGTAACTTTTGTCGTTTAAAAGTAGGAAGGTTATGATTAATTTAGGGCTACCCGCCCATAATACCATTATGTAATCCTATTCATGGGAATTTAACCCGCATGGGAATTGAACCCGCATGTGAATTGAACCTGCATAGGTCACGTGGACCCGCAATGAGTATATATGGATACCCACATCGTAGAGAGCTAGCCCACGGAATAGTCATGGGAATTTAACCCGCATGGGAATTGAACTCGCATAGGTCACGTGGACCCACAATAAGTATATATGGATACCCGCATCGTGGAGAGCTAGCCCACATAATAGTCATGGGAATTTAACCTGCATGGGAATTGAACCCGCATAGGTCACGTGGACCCGCAATGAGTATATATGAATACCCGCATCGTGGAGAGCTAGCCCACGGAATAGTCATGGGAATTTAACCCGCATGGGAATTGAACCCGCATAGGTCACGTGGACCCGCAATGAGTATATATGGATACCCGCATCGTGGAGAGCTAGCCCACATAATAGTCATGGGAATTTAACCCGCATGAGAATTGAACCCGCATAGGTCACGTGGACCCGCAATGAGTATATATGGATACCCGCATCGTGGACAGCTAATCCATAGAACATGTATAATGTCTTGGGGGTTTACCCCGTAATCATACTCATAACACTAGCACCAATGGCTATCATGAACAACTTATGCAAGTTAAGTAATCTTTAACTCTCATAGACAAAATGAAGGCACCATCTTTTTGAACAACTAAGGCAATACCATGCCTTCCTTTTAAAACAAACAAGACAATACCATGCCTTCCTTTCTGAAACAAACAAGACACTAACAAGTCTTTCATTTTATAATACCAAGGCACTATCACACCTTGAATCACTAAGGATTAAAGTCCATTACAACAATGTACGTGAGCCGTATATTCACTTTATAAACTAAATTTCAATTTTTAGAAAAGCCCAAGTACTACATGTATCACTAGGAAGTAGAATCCAATACATGTATCATTTTGAAACCATCATCAAGACACTTATCATACCAAGTATCTTTCTAAGAAATGGTTTGGCAAATCAGGGTAATAGACATCACGTATTACTTTAAAACATCTTTGAAAATCAAAGTGTCACATATCATGTACTATATTAAGGACTTAACCATGGACATTCTCACATGATTTCCTTACAACATTTTAAACAATCTCTTGACTTTCCACAAACCTTGTTATAACAAACTTCCCATAAAGCCGTTATAACACTTTCCTTTTTAGAAAACTAAAGCACTACCATATCATGTACGGGATTTGAACCCAAAGTACTATGTACGTCTATTCTTTATAAAAGAATCGTTTCATGCAATGTTTAGGGAGTTGAACCCAAAAGCACTTTCACTATTAAAACCAAGTTACTTATGCCTTTAAATCAAGCCACTTCTTCTTTCAAAACTCAAGGAACTTACTTTTTAAATCAAGTAACTCCCTTTTTCAAAATCAAGTAACTTATACCTTTTAAATCAAGTTACTTCTACTCTTTAAATTAAGTAACATATACTTTTCAAATCAAGTTACTTATTCTCTTTGAATCAAGTAACATATACTTTTCAAATCAAGTAATCTATACTTTTCAAATCAAGTTACTACACCTTTAGAGATTCCATTCAAGGTTTTGAATTTAAGCGACTTCTCTTTAAATCAATCAAGTAACTTATACCTTTAAATCAAGTTACTTCTCTTCTTTAAAATCAAGTCACTTCTTCTTTCAACATTTAAGGAAATTTGTTACACCCCATAATTCCAGGACATGTATAGGAGAATAGACGGGAGAACACAAGACTTAAAAATTTGAACGAAAGAAAGAATTGTTTTCTGAAGGAAAAATCTTCCGAACCCTGGGAAGGAAAATTGTTCGTTAAGGAGAATTGGATTCTCAAATTTGTTATTTAAGACTTTTAGAATTTATCGGAATTATGGAATTTTATTTTCAGAGTTGGATACGTGGGGCCCACCCGAGAAATTTTACGTTTTTTTGGTGCCCACGAGGTTTCCGATATTTTGACCAATTATGAAAATTTCGGGAAATAAAATTATTTTAGACCAATGGGAGGGCGACACGTGTCACCCTCCACATGGGCTTGTTGGATGAAGAAAAATGGACCAAGTCAAAGGGTCAAGTTAGCTTGAGATAATTGACCACATCCTAGCCTTCCATTTGGATTAATATTAGCCCTTGGATTCCTTATATAACTATACTAGTAGCAAGACAAGCACACAACACTTAGAGAAAAAAAATTCATTTCTTGTTCTTGAGAGAGAGCTCTCGGCTAGGGTCCTCTTTCCACACAAAAAATTTTCGTTTGTTGTTCATAATTCACAATACTTAAACCCAAGGTTCCTAGAGGTATTATAAGGATATCTCAATACAAAAATCCCGGAAAAACTATGTTTTTACGTTAGTCGCAACATGAAAACCTAAGACGTTTTTCATAGATTGAGTTAGAACTTGAAGAGGAGTTCTTCATAAGCTTCCAAGGGTTGCTTGGAATGGATTGGGATGACAAAAAGAGGAGCTAAAGTTGCTAAGGATTGACTTGAAGTCTTGGTTAATATTTGGGCTTATTGAGGTAAAAACCTTCGTCTTCTTAATGTAATTGAAGATTACATGTTATAGTAGTTGATAGACGAGCATGTGATATATAGAATGAAGTTTGAAAAGATTTGGATCATATTGAGATGTTAAAACCAAAAATTGGCATGCTAGCCATTAAAGTTGTAAATCAATTCGGTTGTTGGTTATAATCGTTACATGTTATATAAGGAAGAAAATATAGTTGTTTTAATAGATTGTGACTTATATAACATATTGTAATAACGATTTGGATTAGAAAGGAAATGAAAAAGACTATATGTTGTTACACATTATAGCCGAGAATGGCCATTGAATTGTTGGACTGTTTTATACAATTGTGGGGCAAAATTTTACACGTGCTGTTAGGCGTGTAATGCCCTTTGATTAGTTGATTGGTTGAGCCTTAAATGTGGTATGATGGTTATTGATTTCGGACATTGAAAAATGTGGAAAAGTACGTAGAAACAAAGAAAGTGCTGCCCAATTTTCCGTAGAATAAGAGACTTTATACTTAGAATTATTCTACGATAGAATGCTAGAAGTTGATAGACGTATTATGGTCATTATAGGTTGACATTCTACGTGCGGCGTATTCAACTTGGCAAGAGGATTGTCACGACCCGACCTCGGGGTCGCGACTGGTGCCCTACCTGGGCACCCCATTCAGGTATACATCAGAGAATAGCACCGGAACATACACGACACATAAAATGCCCAGACAATAACCATCATAGACTAGACGATAAGGCCGCCTTCCATAAAAGAATACATAATCGAAAGTAAATCAGTACAACTCTGTTCTTACAGCCCAAACCACAAAGTGCGACTACAGACCTCTAGGAATAACAACTGTGGCGGGACAGGGCCCCGCCATACCCCTGAATGTACATAAAATCTACAACATCAGGGAAAACTGTACCAAAAGACAAGCCTCCGGAGAAATGGAGCTTCTGACACCTGATCAGTGATCCTATGGATGAGGATCCACCACCTGCTTACCCCTACCTGCGGCATGAACGCAGCCCCCGAGGAAGGGGGTCAATACACAATATGTACTAAGTATGTAAAACTGGAAAATACTGTAATTACATCATAAGTCTAAAACAAAGCCGGAGACATGTATGATAATCAAATTACAGTACACTGTGCCTTACTAACAATGAAAGTAAATAAGAGATTACTTACAACATAAAAATAGGAGGCTCACGATCAAAGCGGGACAACCCGCCCGCAGTATCATTAAGCAATCCTACTCCTGGGACTATTTCACCCGCAAGGGTCGTGTGGACCCGCATGAGGTACTCCTCGCATAGGCTGTATCCGCCCGCATAGGTCGTGTAGACCCGCATGAGGTATTCCTCGCAAAGGACTGATCCGCCCCGCATGGGAGTATTTCACCCGCATAAGCCCTTACGGACCCGCATGAGGTATTCCTCGCATCATGGGTAGCAAATCCACGGAATATGCAAATGCCACAAACCCGGGGAATGACTCCGTAATGAATAATATACCACTAGCACAAACCGGCTATCATACATAACATAAGCACTACCGACTTATCATATATAACATAAGCACTACCGGCTTATCATACAATATATAAGCAAGTTAAGAAATTTCCTAACTTCTTATTAGTCTTGTTCATATACACTCTCATTTTAGTTTACTTAAGGCACTAACATGTCTTTATAAAAACAATCCGGAAATTTAACCCAAAGTACTACATACTTCCACTCCTTTAGAAATGACTCTTTTTCATATAAAACTTCCAAGATACTAATAACTGTAGTATCAAGTCACAATTTCTTTTCAAGACAAGTCACCATACTTTTAGAAATAAAATTAGGCTTCTAAATCAAGTGACTTCTTTTCTTTTAAAACCTTAGGCAATTGATGCCTAAAAACCAAATTGCCTTTCATTAATTCAAGTCATTTACCCTTATATATCTTTCCATAAAGCTAATATAACCAACTTCCCATAAAGTTGTTATATTAACTTTATACCTTAGCCAATTACAATTTCCTATCCAAGGGACTTATACGTTTAAAACGAAACAAGTATCATATACTTTAAAACACTTCAAGTCCCTTAACTTTGAAAACTTAAGACATCCTTAATACTTCTAAAGAAGTGAGTTAATCTCCTAACTCACCCAACTTGGCTATTCTTAAAACAAGTAAAGGATATCAAGGTCTTGTACGTCTACCGTACTATATACGTGCACCTATTCATGCTCAAGAGATAGGAAAGTTCTACATACCTCTTCGGGTCAATCCACTTGCTAAGTACAATAGCCCGCCCGTAGTATGTCAACCTATAATGTCCACAATACGTCTATTAACGTCTTATTTCAAACGTAGAATATTATAAGTGCAAAGTCACTAAATTCTACGGAAAATCGGACAACACCTCCTTTGTTTCCACATACTTTGCCACATTTTTCAAGGCCGAATTCAATAACCAAACACACCACATTCAAGGCTCAACATATAATTAGTCAAAAGGGGATTATACGCCTTACAGGACGTATAAAATTCCGCCCCACAATTCATATACAACAGTCCAATACTAACGGTCATTTTTTACTACAAGTATAACCACAATAAGTCTTTTTCATCCATAATGTCATCTTCGCATGTTATATAGCCGCAACCAACTTTGACAACCATAATCTTCCATTTAAATAACATGCGACAACTATAACTATCGATTCCTTTGTATTTCAATTTCAAATGGCTTTCAATATCCATAATACATATCAATCTTTAAAACATGATTCACGTGGTCAATATCAACTATAACAAGGATTATAATTATTTCCAAGAGAAGAGGGAATCTTTTACCTTTTGGATTAGCCCACTAAAGCCCTTTTTCTTCAACTCTTTTCCCGCCAAACTTGTCCACACGAGCTTCTTACAAGTTTACCAACACTTTGCCTTCTTGCCGCCGCTCCAACAATTTTCACTAGGCAAGGTTTTCTTCAATTTCTAGAGAGAAAGGGAGAGAAGCTCTTAGGATGGTTCTAAGATGAAAATGACCAAGTCTTTCAAGGCTTGGTCCTAAAATAGGACCCTTTTCTTGGTCAAAAAAGATGGGAGGGACACATGTCACCCTCCCATAGGCTTTTTCAAAAATATCCCCTATTTTTCTCCCCTTTCCGCGGAAAAAATCCCGTCTTGGCGCCGCGTCTCGCAGCCGCGCCATGAGCTGCAACCTCGAGGATTTTCGTGATTTGTGGCCGCGGCCTGCTTGCAGCCGCGGCCGCGACGCCTGATTCTCAAATCTTTCCTCCGCGCCTGCCCACTGAACTTCTAACGCCCATACCTCTCCGCTCCGATGTCCTATCGACGAGCGGTTTGTTGCGTTGGAAACTAGAATCATCAAACTTTATACTAGGCTTGTTAAACACCTACCAATTCTTAATAACTGGGGTACAACACTCCAAAGTAGACTCAAAATCCGTCCAACACTTGTTTGTCAACTTATCTTTCAAAATGTAAAAATCTTATTTTCCCCGATATGTTCTTATCTTATCTTTTTGAATTTACGGGGTGTAACATTCTTCCCCCCTTAGAAACATTCGTCCCCGAATGTTCTTTCGGAGTCAAACTTATAATTAGCGACATAGTTACCTTTTACTGCCCCGACATACCAATAATGCCACACATGGCCACATAATAACACTTAAACAACAATGCTTCAATTAAAACTTGACAAGTAAGGGAAAGAGAATTACCTGAAGGTGTAGGGAATAAATGAGGATAATTCCTCAACATGTCCTCATCCTCTTCCCAAGTCATCTCCTCCCTGTTATCATTCCTCCACAAGACTTTGACGGAAGCCACATCTTTGGTTCGCAGTCGCCTGACCTGGCGATCGAGTATCGCTATGGGACTCTCCTCATACGATAACCCCTCTGTCACCTGGACCTCGCTAGCTGGGAAAACTATAGATGGATCTCTGATACACTTCCGCATCATAGAAACATGGAAGACCGGATGTACCGCCTCTAACTCTGATGGCAGATCCAACTCATAGGCAACCTTTCCTACTCTACGGATGATCTGGTAGGGCCCAATGTACCTTGGGCTGAGTTTTCCCTTCTTTTCGAATCTCATCACACCCTTCATGGGTGATACCTTCAAGAAGACCCAATCGTCTACCTGAAACTCCAAATGCCGACGCCGATTATCCGCATATGACTTCTGCCGACTCTGAGCTGCTAACAGTCTCTCCTGGATAAGATTCACCTTATCCACAGCCTGCTGAACCAAGTCTGGGCCAACTAACTGCACCTCTCCCACGTCGAACCAACCAATCGGCGACCTGCATTTCCGCCCATACAAAGCCTCGTATGGCGCCATCTGTAAACTGGAATGGTAGCTGTTGTTATAAGAAAACTCCACAAGAGGCAAATGATCCTCCCAGCCACCCCTGAAATCAATCACGCAGGCTCGCAGCATATCCTCAAGTGTATGGATAGTACGCTCGCCCGCCTCGCACCGAGGATGAAACGTCAGATCGAGACTCACCAGTGTCCCTAATCCTTCTCGAAAGACCTCCGGTTAGCCGTGAACCGGGCTCTCTATCTCGATATAATCGACAGTACTCCGTGCGCCTCACAATCTCTCGATATACAATTTGGCATAGTCCTCACCAAAACGCTGCCCCGACCGGAAGGAAGTGGGCTGATTTCACACCACAACAATAACCCAAATGGAGTCGTACTTCCTCTGAGTACGAGGTAATCCTATAACAAAGTCCATGTTGATCACCTCCCACTTCCATGTCGGAATCTCAATAGCCTGCAATAGCCCACCAGGCCTCTGGTGCTCGACCTGACTCGCCGCAATTAGGACATCAGGCAACAAAACCTGCCACGTCCCTCTTCAGGCCATCCCACCAATACATACATCTGAGGTCATGGTACATCTTGGTCGACCCCGGATGAATAGAATAACGAGCACTGTGTGCCTCCCCCATAATCTGCTGACGAAGTCCTGTCACATCGGGAACACACAACCGACCCTCAAATCTTAGCACCCCATCAGGTGCTACCTCGAATAGACTCTTCTCCTTCCGAAGAGTTGTATCTCGATACCGTGCCAACACTGGGTCCTCATACTATCGCCTCTTCACCTCCTCAACGATGGAAGACTCGGCAACCTCACGAACCCGTACCCCACTATCATCGGTATCGATCAAATGAACCCCAAGGCTCGCTAGCTGATGGATCTGACGGACCATGTCCTGCCTCTCTGGCTGTACCTCTGACAGGCTCCCCATCGATCTACGACTCAAGGCATCTGCAACCACGTTGGCTTTCCCCAGATGGTATAGAATATCAACATCATAATCCTTCAACAACTCTAACCACCGTCTCTGTCGCAAGTTCACTCCTCTCGCTCGAAGATATACCGAGGCTCTTGTGGTCTGTATAAATATCCACATGAACCCCATATAAATAATGTCTCCAAATCTTCAAGGCATGAATAACTGCGGCCAACTCTAAGTCGTGGGTAGGGTAATTCCTCTCATGCTTCCGTAACTGTCGGGAAGCATAGGCTATAACCTTGCCGTGCTGCATCAAAACACACCCTAGCCCAATACCTGAGGCATCACAATAAATCACGTACCCGTCTAACCCCTCAGGAAGAGTAAGAACTGGAGCCGTAGTCAACCTTTCCTTCAGTAACTGGAAGCCCTTCTCGCAAGCCTCGCCCATCGGAACTTAGCCGCTCCGAGTCGACCTAGTCAATGGTGCTGAAATCAAGCAACCGCTTCCACAAACCTACGATAATAACCTGCCAGCCCTAAGAAACCGCGCACCTCGGTCGGAGTAGTAGGTCTCGGCCAAGACTTAACTGCCTCAATCATTGCCGTATCCACCTGAACACCACCAACCCCAATAATGTGCCCCAGGAATGCCACTGAGGCCAACCAAAACTCACACTTGGAGAACTTGGCGAATAACTGCCGGCTCCGGAGGACCCCAAGTACCGTCCTCAAGTGATCTGCATGCTCCTGCTCTGTACGCGAATAAACCAGGATGTCATCAATGAATACTATAACAAAAGTATCCAAAAATGGCTTGAACACCCGGTTCATCAGATCCATAAATACCGCTGGAGCGTTGGTCAAACCGAAAGACATCACCCTGAACTCATAGTGCCGTCACGTCCCGAATGCGCTTTGGGATATCTCGCCTCGAACTCGCACTGATGATAACTGCATCGCAGTCTATCTTGGAGAAACACCTCGCACCCTGCATCTGGTCAAACAAATCATCAATCCTGGGGAGAGGGTACCTATTCTTGATGGTTACCTTATTCAGCTTCCTGTAATCAACACACATACGCAGCGTCCCATCCTTCTTCTTCACAAACAAAATCGGCGCTCCCCAGGGAGAAACACTAGGCCTGATAAAGCCTTTTCCAAAGAAATCTTTCACCGGTCCTTCACTCCTCAACTCAGAGTGCCATCCTCAGATGGCGGAATAGATATCGGTCGAGTGTCTGACAACGTATCAATACAAAACTCAATCTCCATCTCAGGAGGGATACCCGAAAGATCGTCTGGGAACATATCTGGAAACTCCCTAACCATCGGCATCGATCAAGAACTGCACCTCACCTCGTCGAATACGAACCGATGATAGATGTACCCTTTCGCACCATCTTCCCCGCCTTGAGGTAAGAAATAAACCTACCCTACGACGCCAGGTTGCCGCTTCCACTCGATAATCGCTCACCAGAAATCGAACCGACCAACCTGTCTCTACAGTCAACGTTGGCATAACAAGAAGCCAACCAGTCCATACCCATAATGACATCAAAATCTGTCATCTCCAACTCTATCAAGTCTGCAAGGGTCTGACGACATTAAATAAACACCGGACAACCTCTGTACACCCGCTCAGCTAACACCGAATCACCCACTGGCGTAGCTACCTCAAAAGGCTCTATCGACACCGCCTCTATCCCGATTCTACCAGTAATAAGAGGGGACACATAGGACAAGGTAGAACCTGGATCTATCAAAGCATATACGTCACAACATGAAATCAATAATGTACTGACGACGCCGTGGAAGCTCTCCGATCTGGCGGATGGCTAAGAATATATGCGCGTTGTGGACCGCTAGAATCGAACCACCACCACGACCGCCGCGCTGCCACCGCGGAACACCCTACCCTCCGGCGCATAACCACGTAAGAAGAGGAAGACCCAAAGAATCGATCCTCGCTGGTCGCACCATACCACCCATGCTACCTGGCCTGGACAGTCTCTCTTCAAATGGCCCAGCTGGCCACAAGAGTAACAAGCTCCTCGAGGAACACGACACTCGCCTGGGTGAGATCTACCGCATCGAGTACACCGAGATGTGGGTGGTCTCGACGGTGACGGCCGCCTCGAAACCTCAAGTCCCGAGCCCGACCGCTTCCCGAATGACCCGCCGATCGGACCTCCCGCCGTAAAACCATGAAGGAGCACTCAGGCCGGGCTGAAATGTGGACTGTTCACTGCCGAGGCCGCCCGCTCAAATCGCCACGAGACCTCATTGCCCCGCCTCTGGCCGCTCGAGTCAAGCTGATCCTCCATCTCTCTATCCTCTATCCCCTGCGCATACGCCTGCATCCTGACAATATCCATACCTGGTTGAAGGGCCACCCCCAAGCATGCAGTAATCATATGACGGTCCAGCCGCATCACATAACGATGAACTTTGTCCGCCATGTCAGCTACAATGGTGTGCGCATACCTGGCCAAAGAGTCAAACTCAGTCGCATTTCCGATAGTCCTCCCATTCTGCCTCAAGGTCAAGAATCTATCTACGCGGGCTCTCCTCATCTCAGGAGGCAAAAAGTGATCCAGGAAGGCCTCTGTGAACTTTTCCCAAACAGCTGGAAGAGCACCCTTACCTCTCGACAGCTCCCATGACTCAAACCAGTTCAACGCAATATCGCGTAACCGGTAAGAGACTAGCATAACTGACTCTTTCTCCGAGGCCCTAAGCACCTGCATAGTCCGTCAGAATCGCCGAATGAACTCCTCGGATCCTCCTCGCACTCGAACCATAAAACTCGGGTGGATGACAACCTGTAAAATCCCAATCCGCAAACCGTCGCCTAGGTTAGCTACTCGCTTCCGCGGCCGCTCGCTACTATATGGTCAATAACCGGATTTGCTCTCGCTCTATACTCGGCTCCGGCCGCGAATCGAGGTTCTGCACGAACCTTCGGAGCTACCGCCGCCTCGGCCTTCTAATACCGCTTGCGTGGCTGAACTCGCCGACCGCTTACTACCTCGTGCATAGTCCGCGCTCGAGTCCTAGTAACCCTCTGTGTACCGCTAGCAGCTCCTGCTGCTGCCTTGCCCTTCTGGGCCCTGGTCGTCTTCCGTGGAGGCATAACTGATACATAAGAATAGGTCAGAGAGGATTCAACCTAATAAGATAGCTCTACTGCACGATCTCAGAGAGAGAAGAATGAAAACCAATCCTAAATGACATGCAGCCTCCTGATTATAGATGTGGTGCACAACACACCGATAATCAAGACTCTACTAGACACGGTCTGTAGACACTTTCCGAGGACTAATTGCTCTGATACCACTTTTGTCGCGACCCGACCCCGGGATCGCGACTGGTGCCCTACCTGGGCACCCCGTTCAGGTATACATCAGAGAATAGCAGCGGAACATACACGACACATAAAATGCCCAGACAATAACCATCATAAACTAGCCGATAAGACCGCCTTCCATAAAAAAATACATAATCGAAAGTAAATCAAGATACTGTTTACAAACCAAACCACAAAATGCGACTCATGCACTTCAGGAATAACAATCGTGGCAGACAGGTTCGCCATACCTCGAATGTACATAAAATCTACAACATCAGGGAAAACTGTACCAAAAGACAAGCCTCCGGAGAAATGGAGCTTCTGACACCTGATCAGTGATCCTAGGGATGAGGATCCACCACTGCTACTCCCTACCGCGGATGAACGCAGCCGAGGAAGGGGTTAGTACACAATATGTACTAAGTATGTAAATCGAAAATACCAGAATTACATCATAAGTCTAAAACAAAGCCGGAGACATGTATGATAATCAAATTACAGTACACTGTGCCTTACTAACAATGAGAGTAAATAAGAGTATACTTACAACATAAAAATAGGAGGCTCACGATCAAAGCGGGACAACCCGCCCGCAGTATCATTAAGCAATCCTACTCCTGGGACTATTTCACCCGCAAGGGTCGTGTGGACCCGCATGAGGTACTCCTCGCATAGGCTGTATCCTCCCACATAGGTCGTGTAGACCCGCATGAGGTATTCCTCGCATAGGACTGATCCGCCCCGCATGGGACTATTTCACCCGCATAAGCCATTACGGACCCGCATGAGGTATTCCTCGCATCATGGGTAGCAAATCCACGGAATATGCAAATGCCACAAACCCGGGGAATGACCCCGTAATGAATAATATACCACTAGCACAAACCGGCTATCATACATAACATAAGCACTACCGGCTTATCATATATAACATAAGCACTACCGGCTTATCATACAATATATAAGCAAGTTAAGAAATCCCCTAATTTCTTATTAGTCTTGTTCATATACACTCTCATTTTAGTTTACTTAAGGCACTAACATGTCTTTATAAAAATAATCCGGGAATTTAACCCAAAGTACTACATACTTCCACTCCTTTAGAAATGACTCTTTTTCATATAAAACTTCCAAGATACTAATAACCGTAGTATCAAGTCACAATTTCTTTTCAAGACAAGTCACCATACTTTTAGAAATAAAATTAGGCTTCTAAATCAAGTGACTTCTTTTCTTTTAAAACCTTAGGCAATTGATGCCTAAAAACCAAATTGCCTTTCATTAATTCAAGTCATTTACCCTTATTTATCTTTCCATAAAGCTAATATAACCAACTTCCCATAAAGTCGTTATATTAACTTTATACTTAGCCAATTACAATTTCCTATCCAAGGGACATATACGTTTAAAACGAAACAAGTATCATATACTTTAAAACACTTCAAGTCCCTTAACTTTGAAAACTTAAGACATCCTTAATACTTCTAAAGAAGTGAATTAATCTCCTAACTCACCCAACTTGGCTATTCTTAAAACAAGTAAAGGATATCAAGGTCTTGTACGTCTACCGTACTATATACGTGCAACTATTCATGCTCAAGAGATAGGAAAGTTCTACATACCTCTTCGGGTCAATCCACTTGATAAGTACAATAGCCCGCCCGTAGTATGTCAACCTATAATGTCCACAATACGTCTATTAACGTCTTACTTCAAACGTAGAATATTATAAGTGCAAAGTCACTAAATTCTACGGAAAATCGGACAGCACCTCCTTTGTTTCCACATACTTTGCCACCTTTTTCAAGGCCGAATTCAATAACCAAACACGCCACATTCAAGGCTCAACATATAATTAGTCAAAAGGGAATTATACGCCTTACAAGACGTATAAAATTCCGCCCCACAATTCATATACAACAGTCCAATACTAACGGTCATTTTTTACTACAAGTATAACCACAATAAGTCTTTTTCATCTATAATGTCATCTTCTCATGTTATATAGCCGCAACCAACTTTGACAACCATAATCTTCCATTTAAATAACATGCGACAACTATAACTATCGATTCCTTTGTATTTCAATTTCAAATGACTTTCAATATCCATTATACATATCAATCTTTAAAACATGATTCACGTGGTCAATATCAACTATAACAAGGATTATAATTATTTCCAAGAGAAGAGGGAATCTTTTACCTTTTGTATTAGCCCACTAAAGCCCTTTTTCTTCAACTCTTTTCCCGCCAAACTTGTCCACGCGAGCTTCTTACAAGTTTACCAACACTTTGCCTTCTTGCCGCCGCTCCAACAATTTTCACTAGGCAAGGTTTTCTTCAATTTCTAGAGAGAAAGGGAGAGAAGCTCTTAGGATGGTTCTAAGATGAAAATGACCAAGTCTTTCAAGGCTTGGTCCTAAAATAGGACCCTTTTCTTGGTCAAAAAGATGGGAGGGACACATGTCACCCTCCCATAGGCTTTTTCAAAAATATCCCCTGTTTTTCTCCCCTTTCCGCGGAAAAAATCCCGCCTTGGCGCCGCCGCGCTGCAACCTCAGAGGATTTTCAGGATTTGTGGCGCCGCGGCCCTGCTAACGGCGCCGCGGTTCTGCGACGCCTGATTCTCAAATCTTTCCTCCGCGCCTTCCCACTGAACTTCTAACGCCCATACCTCTCCGCTCCGATGTCCTATCGACGAGCGGTTTGTTGCGTTGGAAACTAGACTCATCAAACTTTATACTAGGCTTGTTAAACACCTACCAATTCTTAATAACTGGGGTACAACACTCCAAAGTAGACTCAAAATCCGTCCAACACTTGTTTGTCAACTTATCTTTCAAAATGTAAAAATCTTATTTTCCCCGGTACGTTCTTATCTTATCTTTTTGAATTTACGGGGTGTAACAAGGATTAATTCGGAGAGGTATGTGGAACTTTCCCTATCTCTTGAGCATGAGTATTTACAAATGTATAGTACGGTAGACGTACGGACTTTAAATGAATTCAGTTTCATTTTGATATCATTGACTTGATGTAAAGTATGTAAGTTTGGTTGAGTTGGAAAGTTAAACTCATGTGATTTTAAAGAATGAAATGCTTGGTTTAGAAAGACATAAAGTGTTATAATGGCTTTATGGGAAGTTAATTATAACGACTTTATGGGAAGTTAAATGACTGGCTTACTCAAATGATTTAAACAAGGATAAATGACTTGGTTTTAAGAAAGACAACTTGATTTAAAGGCATAAGTTGCCTAAGTTTTGAAAGTAGAAGTCACTTGGTTTAAAAGCCTTGAAATGAATTTCTAAAGGTGTGGCGACTTGTTTTGAAAAAGTAAGCATGCCTTGATACTAAGGGTGTTAGTATCTTGGAGTTTTATATAATAAGGAGTCTTTTGAAAAGAATATAAATACGTAGTACTTTGGGTTAAATTCCCGGATTTTTCATGACATGTTAGTGCCTTAAGTTAAATAAAATAAGAGTGCATGCTAATTAAGTCTAATAAGAATTTAGGGATTTCTTAACTTCCTTATGATATTTATGATAGCCGGTTGTGCTTATGTTATGTGATCATGATAGCCGGATGTACTTATGTTACGTGATTATGATAGCCGATTGTGCTTGTGATATATTATTCAATACGGGGTCATTCCCCGGGCATGTTGCATTTGCATATTTCATGGATTTTCTCCCCACGATGCGAGGAAGTTACCTCATGCGGGTGAAACAGTCCCATGCAGGGCGGACCAGTCCTATGCGAGGAAATTACCTCATGCGAGTCCGTAGGGCTCATGCGGGTGAAACAGTCCCATGCAGGGCGGACCAGTCCTATGCGAGGAAATTACCTCATGCGGGTCCATACGACCTATGCGGGTGAAATAGTCCCAGGAGTAGGATTGCATAATGATACTACGGGCGGATGACCCTAGGTTAATCATAAGCTTCCTGTTTTAAAACCGGCAAAGTTTATTCTTGTTCACTCTCTTTGTTAATAAGGCACAAGTGTACTGTTAATTTGGTTATCATACTCGTCTCCAGCTTTATGTCTAGACTTATGATTTAAATTGCAGTACTTTCAGTTTCATATACTTGGTACATATTTGCAGTCGACCCCTTTCCTCGGGTGCGTTGCCGCATGTAGAATTAAACAGGTAGCTGGTCCTTACTCTTAGGATCACTGTTCAGCGGTTGAGAAACTCCATTACTACGGAGGCTTGTCTCTGGTTCAGATCCCTGGTATTGTCGGTGGTTGTACATTCAGGGGTATGGCGGGGCCCTGTCCCGTCACAGTTGTTATGTTAAAATTCTTAGAGGTCTGTAGTCATGTACGTGGGTCAGTTTGTATAAAAAGATGTAACTGCTTTTGGCTATGTATATATTCAGGAAGGTGGCCTTATCGGCTAGCCTGTTGTTATTTCACATTGCGGTGTATTTATTAGTTTACTTATGTTCCACTGATTTTCTCTGATGTGTACCTGTAAGGATGCCCAGGTAGGGCACCAGTCGCGGGCCCGGGGAAGGATCGTGAAAATATTATTCCTTTAAATCAAGTAACTCATTCTTTTTCAATGACGTTACTCCTGTCCTTTTAAAGTCAAGTAAGCTTGTACTTTTCAATTCAAGTATTATAACTTTCAAAATAAACCAAGTCTCTTATCTTTAAAATTCAAGTATCATATACTTCAAAATCAATTCACTTATACTTCATATAATCAAATCACACAAACTTTCAAATCAAGTCCCATAACTTGAAAATAAAGTCTCATAATCATTTAAATAAAACAAGTCTCATGACCTTGGAAATCAAGTCTCATAACTTTAAATCCAAGTCTCATAATCTTGAAAATCAATACTCATTTGAACCGTGAATAGGTTATACTTGTTTCTAATATTTCCTAACGACTCTTACCAACATCCTCCATAAGACATGCTAAGAACTTAGGAATCTTTTAGACAGGCCTTTAGCATAAAATCAATAACATGAATATTTCCTAATGACAAAGTAAGTACTTCAAGAAAACAAGTCACGTATACTCCAAAACAAGGCAAGTATACTTCAAGGATAGTCATGTCGATAAAAGGAAGGAGTTCCCATACCTCGTGACGACTAACCCATACGACAAGTAGCAATACGCTCCAAAGTACTTCAACTTAATTGGCTATTCCACCCTCCAAGTAGAATATTGTTACGACCCGACTCCGGGCATGCGACTGGTGCCCTACCTGGGCACCCTTACAGGTAACCATCAGAGAAAGTCAGCGGAACATACATAAAAACACACAACTTAAATCAGTAAGAAGTAAACAACAGGCTGACCGATAAGGCTGCCTTCCTGGATATATATATATATAAATCGTCAAAAGCAGTTACATCCTTTTTCTTTACAAACCGACCCACATACATGACTACAGACCTCTAAGAATTTTGACATAACAACTGTGACGGAATAGGGCCCCGCCATACCCATGAATGTACAACAACCGACAATACCAGAGATCTGAACCAAAGATAAGCCTCCGGAGTAATGGAGCTTCTCAACAGCTGAACAATGATCCTAAGAGTGAGGATCAAGAACTCAGATAACTCTACCTGCGGCATGAACGCAACCCCCCGAAGGAGGTCAGTACAACAGGTACCAAGTATGTGAAACTGAAAGTACTGTAATGAAATCATAATAGTCTAAAATAAAGCTGGTGACATGTATGATAACCACATTAACATTACACTGTGCCTTACTAATAATGAGAGTAAACAAGAGTATAATTTACTGCATAAAAATAGGAAGCTCATGATCAAATTAGGGCCACCCGCTTATAGTATCATTAAGCACTCCTACTCCTGGGACTATTTCACCCGCATAGGTCCTATGGACACGCAATGAGGTCATCCGTCTCGCATGGGACTATTTCACCCGCATAGGACTATTTCACCGGCATAGGCCCGGTGGACCCGCAATGAGTACAAACGCCGCACTCGCATCATGGGTAGCAAATCTATGGAATAAGTAGTAACCCGGGGGTTTACCCCGCAAGAATAACATAACACTAGCACAACCGACTATCATACATAACATAAGCACCACCGGCTTATCATACATAACATAAGCACCACCGGCTTATCATAAATATCATAAGCAAGTTAAGAAATCTCCTAACTTCTTATTAGACTTAATTAACATGCACTCTCATTTTATTTAAACTTAAGGCACTGACATGTCATGAAAAATCCGGGAATTTAACCCAAAGTACTACGTACTTCCATTCTTTTTAAAAAGAACCATTTTCACATAAAAATCCCAAGATACTAACACCCGTAGTATCCAGGCATGTCTATTTTTTTAAATCAAGTTACTACACCTTTAGAAATTCATTTCAAGGCTTTGTAACCAAGTAACTTCTATTTTCACAACCTAGACAACTCATGCCTATAAATCAAGTAGACACTCTCTTAACCTTCCATAAAGCCGTTATAACTAACTTCCCATAAAGCCGTTATAACTCTTTATGTTTTAGACAAATTCATTCTTTTTATAATCAAGAGACTTATACTTTTAAAAACCAAGTATCATATACTTCCAATCAAGTTACATAACTTTCAGAATACTTCAAGTCTCTTAACTTTAGAAATCAAGTCTCTTAACTTTAGAAAATTCAAGTCATCAATACTTTTCCATATCAAGTATTCTATACTATTCAAGTCAAGTAACATATACTTCTTTGAAAACAAGTTACTACACTTTCGTAAATCAAACAAGGATACCAAAATGAAACCGAGTTCATTTAAAACACTTCCTTTGTTTCTACGTACTTTTCCACCTTTTTCAAGGCCCGAAAATCAATAACCAAATGCCATATTTAAGGCTCAACAATAAGTTAATCAAAGGGGATTACACGCCTAGCCGGACGTGTAAAATTCTGCCCCACAATCAATATAAAATTGTCCATTAATCCAATGCCATATTCGGCTACAATGTATCACTACAATATCAATTTCCTTTCAATTCCTTTTCAATCCAAGTTGTTATTCTAATATGTTATATACTCTAACAATTATAACAACTATAAATCCTTTCTTTCTTAACATGCGACGATTGTAACTATCTGCCCATTTTCGGTTTTTAACATGTCGACATGATCCAAATCTTTTCAAACTTCATTCTATATATCACATGCTCATCTATCAACTAATAGAACATGTAATCTTCAATTACAATAGTAAGACGAAGATTATTACCTCAATAAGCCCAAATATAATCCAAGATTCAAAGTCGATCCTTAGCAACTTTAGTTCCTCTTCTTGACGTTCCAATCCACTCCAAGAAACCCTTAGAAGTTCATAACCAACTTCTCTTCAATTTCCAACTTCAAAGTTGAAGAACACCTTAGGTTTTCATCTTGCGACTAATGTAAAAACGTAACTTTTCCGGAATCTTTGTATTGAGATATCCTTATAATACCCCTAGGAACCTTGGGTTGAAGTATTGTGAATTATGAAACAAGATTGAAGAATTTTCTTATTTTTCTCAAGAGCTAGCCGAGAGCTCTCAATGTGGCACACAAGTTTTCTCTAATTTTTCTAAGTGTCAAGTTCATCCTTGCTACTAGTATAATATATAACACATCTAAGGGCCAAGATTAATACACTTGAAGGGCTAGGATTGAGTCAAGAATGTCAAGCCAAGTTTGACCCTTGACTTGTCCAATAATTCGGCCAACAAGGGGGGGGGGGGGGGGTGGCACGTGTCAGCCTCCCATTCGTCCATAAAATTTCATTTCCCGACATTTCCATAATTTCGATAAATTCTAAAAATCTCAAATAACAAACGTTATCCTTTCCCGAGGTTCGGAAGATTTTCTTTCGGAAAAACAATTCTTTCTTTCGTTCAAATTTTAACATCCTGATTCCTTACGTACAGTATTATGTACATGTCTTGGAATTACGGGGTGTAACAAATATGCTACACATAGTACTTCAACCTATAATGACGATAGAGCTTCTATCAATATCATACTTTCTAGTATAAAACTTATACCAAATAATGACCTCTAATTCTACGAAGAATTGGGCAGCACTTCCTTTGTTTCTACGTACTTTTCCACCTTTTTCTAAGGCCCGTATTTCAATAACCAATGCGCCACATTAAGGCTCAACCAAACAGCTAATCAAAGGGGATTACACGCCTAACTGGACGTGTAAAATTCTGCCCCACAATTCATATATAATAGTCCATTATTATTAAGGCCAATCACGGCTACAATAATGCCAACATATAGTCCTTTTTCAATTCTTTAATCCAAGTCGTTACTCCAACATGTTATATCCGTCATAAAAATTACAAAAACTAAATTGATTATCAACTTCAATGGCTAACATGCCATGTCTCGATTTTTAACCCTCAAATTATCTTAACACTTATCAATCTTCATTCCTTGTATCACAAGTTCATTTATCAACTACTATAACATGTAATCTTCAATTATATTAGAAAGACAAAGATCATTACTTCAATAAGCCCAAAATATTCCAAGGATCTCACCCACTTTAGCTCGTTTCCGCAAATCCTCTTCTTTATGATCCAATCCGCAATTAATGACCCTTAGAAGCTTCTAACCAACTTCTATTCTTGCTTTAATACCAAAAAGTGAAGAACACCTTAGGGGTTGTAACCATTTTGAGAGAGAAGAGAAGAGAAAGGCAATTTATTGGATGAAGTCTTGCACATGACCAAGTCTTTCAAGACTTGGTCATAATATAGGGTCTTGCTTGATCTACAAGTTGGGAGGTACACTTGTCGCCCTCCCATAGGTCCTCTACAACAAATATCTTCTAATTTTACACAATTTTCGCAAAAATCCCACCTCGGCGCCACGGCCCTGCAGCTGGCACTGTGGCGCTGAAACTTCAGAAGATTTCAGGACTTACGGAGCCACGGCCCTGAGATACGGCGCCGTGGCGCCTGACTGAAACCTGCTCCCTTTCTCTTCTGTCAGCTGAACTTGAAACGTCCATAACTTTCTACTCCGATGTTCTATCGACGAGCGGTTTGTTGCGTTGGAAACTAGACTCAACGAACTTCATATTATGATTTTGAAACACCTAAAAACTCCTAATATACTAGGAGATATACCGCTCCAAACTTGACTAAAAATCTGTCCAAAAACATTCTGCCAACTTTTTTTTTCCAAATTCAAATCTTATTTCCTTTCGTACGTTCTCATCTCATTCTCTTGGAATTACGGGGCGTAACATTCTCCCCCCTTAGAAACATTCGTCCCGAATGTTCCTTTTAAGCCTCCTACTACACATGCACCGGTATAGTCTTCACTACTATACTTACGAAACCCATTTCGCCACATATGGCCACAATATATCACACATGCATATACCTAAGTCAAAGACAATGAGGAATCAAATATAAGGTGAGTATCACCACTATTAACTCCCATTTATGGCCTAAAAGGATTCTCCTTTCGTACCTTCTTTAGTCATAACTATAAACACTTCAATTCTTTTAACACTTGTTCGCTTCTTTTCTTACTTGTCGTACTCTTCTCGTACTTCCAAACTTATTCTAGTATACGTACATAATTTCAATCATAGCTTCTGTTTTCAAATCCTTAGAGTTACTACATCCAAACAATTAAGGCCATTTTCGGCTCTCGCGACCCGGTTCTGGTGGAATGCGTCCACGAACTCGTACAACGATTGACTAGACTTGGACCTTGCACCCTTGTGACCCTATCACATAGCGGGACCATCTCCAACTGATCACACTCCATTCCAGGCTAAGGGTTGGCCCGTAATCAGCCCACAACCCGACCCATTTTCGCACTTAATTCTCATTCTTTGTCTGAAATAAATCTTACTACCCGAGAAGGCCTTATACATCTAAGGTCTCAGCGATTATCAATATTCTAAGGTTCACAATTTTTTTCTATGCCCCAAGCCTACATTATCAGTCCACACATACGAGAAATGTAGCTTCTTAATATGTCATAATCATGTTGTCTTACTCACAACAACTCTAATTACCCCATACCATTATTATTCACATAATCACTTAAGAGTACAACACAACTTAATCTAACAACATGGTATGCTCTCAAATCAATTAAACATGATCTCTTTTAAGAGTCTATCACAATCTCAGACCGTTCATTACCTTCTCACTATTCCAAGTCAGTACATATATAAAGCCTAGGTGTGGATTCAATAAACTGTTTCACACCTTCCAAGTATTTATCAAGACTTTACCAACTTATGGTAACTCATAGTCATTCTAGGCAACACATATATGAACCCAAGTAAATACGCTCGTACAGATATACATCATCATAATACCATCTATACGATAATTTTACCAACCTGGATACACAATCCATATAATCCTTTCTGGGCCACTGTTGTCTTTCTCATAGCTGCAACCACAATAATACATTAGGGAGAGACTACCCTAACAACACAGCTATATCGAACGATCTCAGAGTGAGAAGAAGGGAAACCAATCCTAAATGTACAGCAGCCTCCTGTGTATAAGTGTGGTGCACAACAAACCCATACACAAGACTCTACTTAGACACGGTCTGTAGACATTCTGAGGACTAACTGCTCTGATACCACTCTGTCACGCCCAACCCGGGCTCACATCGGTGCCCTACCTGGGCACCCTTCTATTCATACAACATAATAAAACGCGGAAGATAAATAACACTATTTTTTTTCTTTAAACACAGGAAAAGCCGATAAGGCTGCCATAATAAAAATCACCCGAAAGGGTCTATACTGTTCAACAATGTAAACACAACTCTAGTCAGTCCGGCCCACATATGAATACAAACCTCTAAAAATTTGGACAGTAAACTGTGACGGGACAAGGTCCCGCCGTACCCCTGAATATACCTAGCCATAATGACAAGCTCCGGAACATTGGAGCCATCTCAAAATGCTGAACCAGGATCCTAAGCTCGCGGATCCACAACTGAGTACCTAGACTTGCGGACATGAATGCAGCCCCGGAGGTCGATAACAGTACCATGTATGAACGGAAATACAAGATAAGTGATCATAATCGCATAAAAGAATGACAGCGCAAGTATGAAAATCAAATACCGAGATCCTACCGTGTCATATAACAATCGAGCTAATCAGACCTTGTATCATCAGATTACCATAACACTTTCACATATTAAAGCCATGTCAAAATCGTGACACCGCCTCAAAGATATAATATCACGTAAGCATGCTCGTGGAATACAACATCACCACAAGATGTAACAAGTATAATATACCACCATCATCAGATAAACATGCCCGTGGAATTCCAACATCACCGTCGGCATGTAAAAAGTACAATACACAAATATCAGTACACTGTGCCTTAGTAACACTGAGACTAATGAGAGTAACTTTTGCCGTTTAAAAGTAGGAAGGTTATGATTAATTTAGGGCTACCCACCCGTAATACCATTATGCAATCCTATTCATGGGAATTTAACCCGCATGGGAATTGAACCCGCATAGGTCACGTGGACCCACAATGAGTATATATGGATACCCGCATCGTGGAGAGCTAGCCCACAAAATAGTCATGGGAATTTAACCAGCATGAGAATTGAACCCGCATAGGTCACGTGGACCCGTAATGAGTATATATAGATACCCGCATCGTGGAGAGCTAGCCCACGGAATAGTTATGGGAATTTAATCCGCATGGGAATTGAACCCGCATAGGTCACGTGGACACGCAATGAGTATATATGGATACCCGCATCGTGGAGAGCTAGCCCACGGAATAGTCATGGGAATTTAACCCGCATGGGAATTGAATCCGCATAGGTCACGTGGACCCGCAATGAGTATATATGGATACCCGCATCGTGGAGAGCTAGCCCACGAAATAGTCATGAGAATTTAACAAGCATGGGAATTGAACCCGCATAGGTCATGTGGACCCGCAATGAGTATATATGGATACCCACATCGTGGAGAGCTAGCCTACAGAATAGTCATGGGAATTTAACCCGCATGGGAATTCAACCCGCATAGGTCACGTGAACCCGTAATGAGTATATATGGATACCCGCATCGTGGAGAGCTAATCCACGGAATATGTATAATGTCTTGGGGGTTTACCCCGCAATCATACTCATAACACTAGCACCAATGACTATCATGAACAACTTATGCAAGTTAAGTAATCTTTAACTCTCATTAGACAAAATGAAGGCACCATCTTTTTGAACAACCAAGGCAATACCATGCATTCCTTTTAAAACAAACAAGACAATATCATGCCTTCCTTTCTGAAACAAACAAGACACTAACAAGTCTTTCATTTTATAACACCAAGGCACTATCACACCTTGCATCACTAAGGATTAAAGTCCATTACAACAATGTACGTGAGCCGTATATTCACTTTATAAACTAAATTTCCATTTTTAGAAAAGCCCAAGTACTACATGTATCACTAGGAAGTAGAATCCAATACATGTATCATTTTGAAACCATCATCAAGACACTTATCATACCAAGTATCGTTCTAAGACATGGTTTGGCAAATCAGGGTAATAGACATCACGTATTACTTTAAAACATCTTTGAAAATCAAAGTGTCACATATCATGTACTATATTAAGGACTTAACCATGGACATTCTCACATGATTTCCTTACAACATTTTAAACAATCTCTTGACTTTCCACAAACCTTGATATAACAAACTTCCCATAAAGCCGTTATAACACTTTTCTTTTTAGAAAACTAAAGCACTACCATATCATGTACGGGATTTGAACCCAAAGTACTATGTACGTCTATTCTTTATAAAAGAATCGTTTCATGCAATGTTTAGGGAGTTGAACCCAAAAGCACTTTCACTATTAAAACTAAGTTACTTATGCCTTTAAATCAAGCCACTTCTTCTTTCAAAACTCAAGGAACTTACTTTTTAAATCAAGTAACTCCCTTTTTCAAAATCAAGTAACTTATACCTTTTAAATCAAGTTACTTCTACTCTTTAAATTAAGTAACATATACTTTTCAAATCAAGTTACTTATTCTCTTTGAATCAAGTAACATATACTTTTCAAATCAAGTAATCTATACTTTTCAAATCAAGTTACTACACCTTTAGAGATTCCATTCAAGGTTTTGAATTTAAGCGACTTCTCTTTAAATCAATCAAGTAACTTATACCTTTAAATCAAGTTACTTCTCTTCTTTAAAATCAAGTCACTTCTTCTTTCAACATTTAAGGAAATTATTCCTTTAAATCAAGTAACTCATTCTTTTCCAATGACGCATTCTGCCCTTTAAAGTCAAGTAAGCTTGTACTTTTCAATTCAAGTATTATAACTTTCAAAATAAACCAAGTCTCTTATCTTTAAAATTCAAGTATCATATACTTCAAAATCAATTCACTTATACTTCATATAATCAAATCACACAAACTTTCAAATCAAGTCCCATAACTTGAAAATAAAGTCTCATAATCATTTAAATAAAACAAGTCTCATGACCTTGTAAATCAAGTCTCAAAACTTTAAATCAAAGTCTCATAATCTTTAAAATCAATACTCATTTGAACCGTGAATAAGTTATACTTGTTTCTAATATGTCCTAACGACTCTTACCAACATCCTCCATAAGACATGGTAAGAACTTAGGAATCTTTTTGGACAAACTTTAGCATAAAATCAATAACATGAATACTTTCTAATGACAAGGTAAGTACTTCAAGAAAACAAGTCACGTATACTCCAAAACAAGGCAAGTACTTCAAGGTAGTCATGTCGATAGAAGGAATGAGTTCGCATATCTCGTGACGACTAACCCATACGACAAGTAGCAACACGCTCCAAAGTACTTCAACTTTATTGGCTATTCCACCCTCCAAGTAGAATATGCTACACATAGTGCTTCAACCTATAATGACGATAAAGCTTCTATCAATATCATACTTTATAGTATAAAACTTATACCAAATAATGCCCTCTAATTCTATGAAGAATTGAGCAGCACTTTCTTTGTTTCTACGTACTTTTCCACCTTTTTCTAAGGCCCGTATTTCAATAACCAATGCGCCACATTTAAGGCTCAACCAAACAGCTAACCAAAGGGGATTACACGCCTAACTGGACGTGTAAAATTCTGCCACACAATTCATATATAATAGTCCATTATTATTAAGGCCAATCTCGGCTACAATAATGACAACATATAGTCCTTTTTCAATTCTTTAATCCAAGTCGTTACTCCAACATGTTATATCCGTCATAACAATTACAAAAACTAAATTGATTATCAACTTCAATGGCTAACATGCCATGTCTCGATTTTTAACCCTCAAATTATCTTAACACTTATCAATCTTCATTCCTTGTATCACAAGTTCATTTATCAACTACTATAACATGTAATCTTCAATTACATTAGAAAGACAAAGATCATTACCTCAATAAGCCCAAAATATTCCAAGGATCTCACCCACTTTAGCTCTTTTCTGCAACTCCTCTTCTTTACGATCCAATCCACAATTAATGACCCTTAGAAGCTTCTAACAAACTTCTATTCTTGCTTTAATACCAAAAAGTGAAGAACACCTTAGGGTTTGTAACCATTTTGAGAGAGAAGAGAAGAGAAAGGCAATTTTTTGGATGAAGTCTTGCAAATGACCAAGTCTTGCAAGACTTGATCAAAATATAGGGTCTTGCTTGATCTACAAGTTGGGAGGGACACTTGTTGCCCTCCCATAGGTCCTCTACAATAAATATCTTCTAATTTTACACAATTTTCGCAAAAATCCCGCCTCAGCGCCACGGCCCTGCAGCCGGCGCCATGGCGCTGAAACTTTAGAAGATTTCAGGACTTACGGAGCCACAGCCCTGAGATACGGCGCCGTGGCGCCTGACTGAAACCTTCTCCCTTTCTCTTCTGTCAGCTGAACTTTCAACGTCTATAACTTTCTACTCCTATGTCCTATCGATGAGTGGTTTGTTGCGTTGGAAACTAGACTCAACGAACTTCATATTAGGCCTTTGAAACACCTAAAAACTCCTAATATACTAGGATATATACTGCTCCAAATTTGACTAAAAATATGTCCAAAAACATTCTGCCAACATTTTTTTCCAAATTCAAATCTTATTTCCTTTCGTACATTCTCATCTCATTCTCTTGGAATTACGGGGCGTACCAAAGGTTTTGGGACAGATTTGTCCAAGAAAACCCTAAGCTTGAGATGAACTTTTGGAAGCAAAACAAGAAAGGAAGATGGTTACAAGCTTGTAGAGATTACATGGGTGTTGTTGGAGCTTGAAGAAGTGGTGCAAAAGGAAGTGGTGTGGCCAAAACTTGTGGACTGTTTTGGATACGATTAAGGTAAGATTTCTTCTTTCTCTTGAAGTAATTGGATATTACATGTTGTTTTAGTTGGTAGATGAACTTGTGTTAAGAGAAAAGGAGAATAAGTAATACATGGGATGGTTTTGGTTGGTTGGCCGAAAATAGGCAGTTTTGTATGATTGTTGGACTCGTTGGTTATTGTTGTTATTAACTTCACTACTTACATGTTAAAATGAAGGAAAAATTATTGTTACAAGTTGATATGGTTTATATTAAAGTATTGAAACTTGAATTAGATTATAAGGAATATTGAAAAGGGCTTTGGTGGTGGTTGTGGCCGAGAACTGCATGAAACTGTGGGACGTTGTTGTGTTGTTTTAGGGACTGTTTTGTGGTATTGAAATGCTAAAAATTCAGCCACCAATATGCATGTTTAAATGTAGTAAGTTTTAATGTAAGTCCTAAAAGAATAAGGGTATAGGAAGGTGTTGAAAGGCCTCACATTTTACCCTCGTTGCTGTTGGATTATGGACTGTGTTTAATAGACAGTTTTACCGAGATTATGAGGTTGTTTTTACGTGAAATGTGGGTGTGTGAATCACCTTGGTTGCTATTTTGGTTGTGCCTTTAATTGGTGCTTGATTATTGATGTTATTGGCCCCATTTGGAAGTTGTGGATGAGAGTATATATAGGAGAAATGCTGCCCGAATTTTTATATGAAAAGAAGACCATTATGTGGTATATGACTTACACTAGTATTCATGAAGTTGATAGAAGAGTTATTGTATTTATAGGTTGAATTACTACTTGAGGCGGAATCTAGTTATTAAGTTGGTATAAGCCGATAAGGTATGTGAACTATCCCTCATTATTTTGGCATGTTCTACGTACGAAATATACCACATATATATTGTTTCATAACTCATTCTACTCTTAGAAGTTAAAGGGTATTCATATTATTGATTCTATGCTAAAAACATGTCTAAGTTGTTCCTAAGTCCTTATTAAGGCATATGAGGAGAGATGTTAATATTCATAAGAGTTCTTAGTAAGCGCCGGTGTCGGTTCGACCTTGCTAATTTAAAGTAACTGATAAGTATCAAGCGCTGAGACTGTTTTAATAATAATTGGGTATGTTCTAATAGACGTGTTGAAATAAGCCATTACAACGTTAAATTAAAAAGGTAACGACAAACGATTATATCAAAATGATTAGCACGCCATCTGCATAGAAACTAAGATATAACCAATTTGTTTTACATTTTCTAGTTCACAGCAGATTAGATAATGTTTCATCATATAATTACTCACGACCCATATAAGTATTAATTAGGCAAATTCGGATCCGTTATCACCAATCAAATACATGATTATTGGAAATATTCGAGGTATGTGAACTATCCTTTCTTATTTTGGCATGATTTATGTGAAATAGGCGTACAGCGGACGTACGTAATTCCATTGAACTCTTTATTAAACATGATATGAAAACGTATGGATTTTAAAAGTATAAGTGACTTGATAAGTGCCTTGATGTTACAAGGGTTAGTGCCTTGGGTTTTTATAAATGAAAGATTGTATGGCAAACGTACATTATTTTATTAGATCCTAATCCCTTATAATATATGACATGATAGAGCCTTGAGTTTTCTAAATGAAAGTTATTCTATTTTATTTCATTGAGAGTCAAATGATTTATATAAAATGAATGTACGGTGGACGTACATAGTACTTTTGGGTTCAAGTTCCTAATATTACATGCTATATAGTGCCTTGGTTTCCCAATGATGTTTTAAAGTGATACATGATATATAGTGTCTTGGCTTTCCAAATGATGTTTTAAAATGATACATGAGATATAGTGTATTGATTTTCCAAAGGATGGTTCTAAAATGAAAGGTATGATAGTGCCTTGGTTTTTTTTTCTAAAATGAAAGTTCATTTTAAAGATGATGTTATTGAGAGTCAAAAGGTGATTTAAATTGCACAAGGTTGCCATGATAGTTATATGTATTTTATATATTGGGACGGGTTGCACGATCCGCAATTGGGACGGGTTGCCGATCCGCAAAATTAGCATATACTGGGACGGGTTGCACGATCCGAAACACTATTATATATTGGGACGGGTTGCACGATCCGCAACACTATTATATATTGGGACGGGTTACACGATCCGCAACACTAGCGTATATTAGGACGGGTTGCACGATCCGAAACACTGATATATATATATATATATATATATATATATATATATATATATATATATATATATATGTTACACCCCGTAATTCAGGTCATGCTTATGAGAACGTACGAAAGGAACTAAGATTTAAATTTTTGAAAAGATAGGTTGACAGAATGTTTTGGACATATTTTAGTCAACTCTGGGGCGGTTTATGTCCAGTTATATTAGGAGTTCTTAGGTGTTTCAAAAGCCTAGTATGAAGTTCGTTGAGTCTAGTTCCCAACGCAATAAACCGCTCATCGATAGGACATCGGGGTAGAAAGTTATGGAAGTTACAAGTTCAGTGCGCAGACGAGCAGGAAAGTGTTTTCAGTCAAGTGCCACAGCGCCGCGGCGCCGGATGCAGGGCCGCGGCGCCGGATGCAGGGCCGCGGCGCCGGATGCAGGGCCGCGGCGCCGGATGTACTGAGGTATTCTGAAGTTGCAGCGCCGCGGCGCCGGATGCAGGTCGCGCGCCAGATGTATCGAAATGTTCGGAGTTTCAGTAACGCAACGCAGGTCACAAGGCCGAGGCGGGATTTTTCGCACAAATTGGGGAAAAATCAGAAGATATTTTGTGAAAGGCCTATGGGAGGGTGATAAGTGTCCCTCCCATCTTTTTGACCAAGAGAGGGTCTTATATTTAGGACCAAGTCTTGAAGACTTAGTTATTTTCAAAGGTTCTTCCAAAAAGAAATCCTCTCCTCTTCTCTCTAAAGTGATAACCCTAAGCCAAAGATGAAATTATCGGAAAGGCGGCAAGAAGGAAATATATTGGCGAGCTTGTAGGAAGTTAGTAGAGGTGATTTTAACGAAGAGGAATTGTGGAAAGAGGGAAAGTGGGCGATTTGTTGGACTGTTTTGGGCAAATTCCAAGGTAACAATCCATTTTCCTTTTTAAGTAAGTTATGTCGTATGTTAAGGACGAAAGTACTTGTAGTTGTCGATATTATTATTAGGTATATAACATGTAGGAATAATGATTTGGATTTGAAAGGATTGGATAAGGATGATATGTGAGCATGTTATAGCCGAGAAATTGCCTTAAACTTATTGGATTATTTAATATGAATTGTGGGGAAGAATTTTACGCGTCCGGTTAGGCGTGTAATCCCCTTGTAGTGCTGAATGGTTGGGCCTTGAATATGGCATGTTGGCTATTGATATCGGGCCTTGAAAAAGGTGGAAAAGTTTGTAGAATCGAAGGAAGTGCTGCCCAAATTTTTCCGTACAATAAGGAACATTATGCTTAGAATTTGCTACGAATAAGTCTAGATGCTGATAGACGTATTTAATTATTATAGGTTGATACTCTACGCGCGGCATATCCGACTTGGCAATTGGATTTAGCCGAGGAGGTATGTGATTCTTTCTATCCTCTTGAGCATGATTGTTGTGAAATATGTAGTACGGTAGACGTACGTGCGTTAAATGAATTTGGTTTCACTTTGATATCCTTGACTTGAGTTCTAAATGATAAAATATCTTGAAATATTTTAGAAAAAAAGGAGTTATGAATCATTATTCGGAAGGAAATTGAAACTTGGTTTTTAAAAGAATAGGTACACTTGGTTTTCCAAACGAACATGGTTGTTTGAATTATTAAAAAGTATAAGTGTTATGATAACTTTATGGGAAGTTAGTTATAACAACTTAAGGAAGATAAAAAGAACGGTTTACTTACTTGTGTATAAAAAGCTTTGTCGTGATTTCTGAAGGTGTGGTAAGTTGGTTTGATAAGTAATCATGCTATGATACTACGGGCGTTAGTGCCTTGAGGATTATGTGTTAAAGGGGTTTTCTTGTTGTGCTTATGTTGTTTACGATAAGCCAGTTGTGCTTGTATTATATCACATACCCCCCTGACTTTGTTATGTTGTCGCGGGTTAGCTACCCCCGATGCGAGGAGTACCTCATGCGGGTCCATGTGACCTATGCGGGCTACGGTAGTCCAGGAATCACTCCGGGTGTGTTACGCCGATGCGAGGAATACCTCATGCGGGTCCATGTGGCCTATGCGGATTGCGGGTGTCACGACCCGCCCGGCTCGTGGATCGTGCCTTACCCGCACCCAAGTAGTCATACATCGAGTAATCGGAATATAAAAACAAGACATGAAACAAATGTAAATTGAGACACGCTTTATATCCGAGAAAATGTCGCTTTTCGCATATATATATAAAGAGTGAACAGCTACATCCCAACTTTACAACATGACTACATGCACTTAGGAATGTAAACAACTATGGCGGACAGGCCCGCCATACCCTGAATGTACATATATCTACAACATCAGGGAGAACCATACCAAAAGTCGAGCCTCCGGAGAAGATGAAGCTCCTGACACCAAAGCAAAGATCCTAAGGATGCAGATCTAGCACCTGCTTGCCCTTACCTGTGGCATGAACGCAGCCCCCCGAAGGAGGTCAGTACAACAGGTACTAAGTATGTGAAATCAGAAGCATCAAGTAAAATCAAAGTATTTAAAACCATTTGCAAATACAACCATTCAGCACATAGTGCCACAACATAAACAAGAGCACAATAGAAATAATGTAACTGGTCTTATCTAGGCCGCGAATGATCGAAGCAAGGCCAATCGCCCATAGTATCATTATGCGTGACTAATCATGGACTTCCGCACCGCATAGGTCACACACGCACCGCATGAGGTATTCTCACATCGGGGTAGCTAACCCCTGCATTCTCCTCGACTCGCACCGCATAGTCTCATAGACCGCATAGTCACATTGCATCGCATAGGGCATCCCCGTGACGGATAAAACACCCGAATGATCAATCCTCGAACTCCCAGCCTCGCATAGTCACACGCATCGCATAGCCGATAGACCTGCATCAAGGGTGGCAAGCCCTCGGTATAACAAGTCAAGGGGGTAGGTGATATAATAACAGTACAACGGACTTACCATTTAAGAACGTAAGCACAACAAGAATAATAATATCACAAGACACTAACACACGTAGCATCCTAACATGTTACTTATCAAACCATCTTACTACACTTTGCGTAAATCAATACAGATTTTCATAAACAAATAAGTAAAACCGCTCCTTTTATCTTTCTTAAGTCGTTATACCTAACTTCCCATAAAGCTAGTATAACTCTTAAGCTTTCGCTTAAAAATCAAGTATTACTCTTCTTTCAAAATGATTATAATTCTTTTGAAATACTTCCGTGTTCTTATTATTTAGACTCAAGTCAAGTAAAACCATGTTCGCTAACACACGACGTCACCGCACTATATATATATATACTTTAAAATATCATGCTCAAGAGGATAGGAAGAATCACATACCTTCGCGAAAACCACCGCCAAGTCGAATATGTCGCGCGCAGAGTATCGACCTATAATACCAAATACGCCTATCAACGCCTAGACTATATCGTATAAAGTTCTAGCAGAGGGTTCTCTATTCTACGGAAAATTGGGCAGCACTTCCCTACCCGCAAGCTACCCAAGTCTCATCAGAATACAAATCCATGTAAGTACGCTTTAATTCTTCTTCATATACCCTTCTCGTGATTACAGCTCAATTCTATTCTTTAATATCCTTCTATATCATATACTCAAGTCTAAACTATTCTTATATGTAATATCCTATTACAATAGAAGGACAAGAGTATTTACCTCGATAAGCCCAAAATTATCCAAGTTAAATGTCGATCCTGAGCAAGGTTTAGCTCCTAATTGCACGCTCCGATAGCTCCAAGAAGCCCTTAGAAGTTCTACACAACTTCTACTTAAATACTATAAGGGATTTGGGCTAGGGTATTTAGGAATAGTAACTATACTTGGAAGATAACTTTCTACCAAGGGGGGTTTCGCCAGAGCTACTAGGCTGAGGGGAAGATGTTTCGCCAAGGGCCTTCACAAGGGAGGGGAGTGTTGGACGAAACACTACAAGAGAGGGGGAAGGATTTTCAAGACTTGGAGAAATTATTTGTGGATGAAGAAAACCTTCTGTTAGGGGTATTTATAGGCCAACCAACGGCCAAGATGATGGCAAGTGGAGGGCAAGTGGAGGTGGGATTCACCCAAGTGTCCTTATCCATCTACTACACAAAAATATCCTACCTAACCTCGACTAATGCAAGGCCACAAAAATCGTCCAACTTGCCCAAGTTACTGCTCCATATGAGGGTGACAAGTGTCACCCTCCCGTTGGTCCAAAATGTTTCATCTCTCGGAAAAATCCGCAAAAATAATAAATGACATAGCCGTAATTTTTCCTACGCAAGTTTTGTAAAACGTTTCGTCGGAAAACGATTCTTTTAGTGGGTTGTGCACAAGTTTTTCGTCCAATGCCTAACTTTAAGGCTAAACTTTTATACGTCACGCCTCACGCATACATACTGAAATACGGTATAACATTCTCCCCTCCTTAGAAACATTCGTCCCGAATGTTCCTTCCCAAGACAGATAATGATAAAGTTCCTCATAACTTAAACAGTTTGCAAATGCCACATACGGCCACAAAACAACACTTAGGCATATATGACAATGAAAATTTATAAGTAGGAAAGTGAGTTACCTGGAGGTGTGGGGAATAGGTGAGGATACTTCTGCCTCATGTCCTCCTGGCTTCCCATGTCATCTCCTCCCGAGCTCGCTCCAAGACAAGACTTTGACGGAAGCCACGCCTCGTCCGCAGACGCCTAACCCGACGATCAATTATCGCTATGGGAATCTCCTCACGATAACCCCTGGCCACCTGGACATCGCTAATCGGTGTACTCTAGATGGATCCCCGATACATCTCCTCAAAGATAGAAACGTGAAAACCGGATGCACCGCTCCGGACGGACGAGATCCAACTCATAGGCAACCTTGCCTACCCTACGACAACTGATAGGCCCAATGTACCTTGGCCGAAGTTTCTTCTTCCCGAACCTCATCACACCCTTCATGGGTGACACCTTCAGAAAACCCAATCATCAACCTCGAACTCATGCCGACGACAATGATCCGTGATATGACTTCGCCGACTCGAGCCGCCAAGAATCGCCTCGGATAAGCGCCACCTTATCCATCCGCCGCACCAAATGGTCCCACTAATCGCACTCGCCACATCGAACCAGCCTATCGGCGACCGCACTTCCTCCCATACAAGGCCTCATAAGACGCCATCTCAATACCGGAGTGGTAGCTATTATTGTACGCGAACTCAACTAGAGGCAAATGATCCTCCCACTACCCTCGGTCGATAACAAAGCTCGCAGATATCCTCGCGGTCGGATAGTGCGCTCGCCCGTCTGCCTGCTGTGGATGGAATGCAGATTCAGCTCACCGCGCCCCTAAACCTCTCGTGAAAGACCTCCGTAAGTTAGCCGTAAATCGGCCTGCATCGATATGATCGAAATAGGGACTCCATGCACCGACGATCTCTGATGTAAAGTCCGCATAATCCTCACCAAAAGTCGCCCGACGGTGGAAGACTCGCAACCTCTCGAACTCGAACCCCATCCGCTATCGTAATCAATCAAACGGACACCAAGGCTCGCTAATCGATGCAAATCGCGAACCATGCCCTCCTCTCCGCCGCACATCCGATAGGCTACCCATCGACCTACGACTAAGGGCATCCGCCACAACATCGCCTTCCCGTGGTACAGATATCGACATCATAATCCTTAAGCAACTCTAACCACCGCTTTCGCCAGAAATTCAGCTCCTCCGTGAAGATATACCTGAGGCTCTGTGGTCAGATAAATATCCACATGAACCCCATACAAATAGTGCCTCCGCATCTTCAAGGCGTGAATCACCGCCGCTAACTCCAAATCATGGGTAGGGTAGTTCTGCCACGACCCAACCCGGCCCGTGATCGTGCCTTACCCCTGCACCCCAAAGGATACAACATCGAGTAATCGCGGAATATAAAACAATAACATGAAATAATATGAAGTATGAAATAATAATTGAGAAAATTTGCCTTTCGATAATATATAAAACTTAAATCCGAACATACATCCCATTACAACCTTGCCCCAACAAGATTACAGACTTCTAAGAGTGACATGATAACAACAATGGCGGACAGGCCCCGCCATACCCCGAATGTAAGCACCTACAACGACAGGACTATACCACCGATAAGCTTCCGAGAAACGGAGCTTCCCAAACGCCGAATCGTGACCCGAGAGCTAGATCAACGATCGCGTACCTCAATCATGCAGATTTAACGCACTTCGGGCGAGGTCAAGATAACAGTACCAAGTATGAAATCAAAATATCAGAAATGAAATCATAGTAGTCTATATAAAGCGAGACATGTATGATAACCAAACTACGCTTCACAACAAATAAGCAAATATGTCAAGTCGTGACTCACGCCTCAAAGTCATCACTCAAATATAACAACGGGTCTCACGCCCACAACATCAATCATGCCCGTGGAATACCTTCCTCACCGCCAGCCTATGATATAAAAGCACCAAGGAATACACATGAACACCGTGTCCTACATGTGTCATCATAAAACCGCACGGTAAGTACGAAGGCATAGCCGACTACTAAAACCTACGCATAAACAAGGTCATAAATCAGATCATGAGATCTGTCTGACCGTCACATGATCAAAGCCGCCACTCGCTCGCAGATCTAATGTGCGCGATCTAGCCCTCGAACTTCCCGCACCCGCATAGGCCACTCCAATGGCCCGCATGAGGTATTCTCGCATCGAGGGTAGCTACTCCCAAGATCGCCCCGACTCGCAAATCCGCACGGCCACATGCACCGCATGACCATAAAGGCCGCACACTAACCTCGAACTCTCGTAGCTCCGCATAGGCCCTCAGACCCGCATAAGGTATTCTCGAATCACGGTCCTGCATCACTCGAGTCTACCCCAGACGGAGGGCGCTTAACCCCTAATTATGTCAAGAGGCGAGTGATGTAATACTAGCATAACGGCCACTGTTAGACAACATAAGCACAACAAGGGAAACCCCTTTACACAAACATCACAAGACACTAACACACGTAGCATCCTAGCATGTTTCCTTATCAAATCAACAAGAAGTATTACAAGGCTATCACAAACCAACACAATCAAATTATTCACACAAGGTACTTTCTACTATATGATTAACAAGATCGGATTTTTATCCCCAAAGTATTTCATACATTAACTCTTTAAAAGATACGTTACTTTTACAAAAGTCACACAATACCCGTAGTATATAAAAATAGAGTGATTATCTTTTGAAGTAAATCAAAACACTTCTCTTTGTAAAATCAAGTACAACATTCTTTTTCAAACGTTCAAGTTTGCCTAATTTCAATTACTCAAGTTTCTCATTTTCGAAAGGTTTCGTAGTTCATAGTTTTAATCCTTTAAAACAATTTGAGAAACATATACCTTATGTGTGAGTAGGTTATTCTTGTTCATAACAATCTTATTACAGCAGCCATGATCTAGGAAATGTAATATCATTTTGTCTCATCTTAGCTTCTATGCAGATGGAAGTTTCTACTGGTTTTAATAATACTTTATTAGTCAAAACATTTCCCTTTATTAGCGTTGCGGTGGTTTGTTCGATACTTATTCTGATATCCAAATCAAGAAACATTATTCCTTTTGAAAACCAAGTACTCATTACTCACGAATGAGGTTTCACATTTTAACAAAATTCAATTAAGTCAAGTCTCTTATCTTTTAAGATCAAGTCTCTTAACTTCTTAAATCAATAAATCATTCTTTTTATCTCTCTTAAGCCGTTATACCTAACTTCCCATAAAGCTAGTATAACTCTTAAGCTTTTAAAACCAAGTATTACTCTTCTGTTAAAATGATTCAGTATTCTTTTGAAATACTTCAAGATTATTCAGGCTTAAGTCAAAAGACATTGCCGTAATTATTATTCAGGCTTAAGTCCGGGTACATTGCCGTAATTATTATTCAGTTAACACACGTACGTCTACCGTACTATATATATATTCTTTAAAATATCATGCTCAAGAGGATAGGAAGAATCACATACCTCGCGATGATTATCGACTATTAGAAAAACGCTCCACGGCTATAACCCGGCTAGCCTTGTCCACCTTCCATTACAGTTCAAATCTCTTCTATGAATCTTATATTCATTTATACAACTACATTATGTAATTTCCAATTACAATAGAAGGTTAGGATTATTTACCTCGGTAAGCCCAAAATTATCCAAGTTAAAATGTCGATCCTGAGCAACGTTTAGCTCCTACGCCGGGCGCTCCAACCCGCTCCAAACAACCCTTAGAAGTTCTACGCAACTTCTTCTAAATACTCCAACCAACTATGGAGATTTTCCTTGGGGTTTCGGTTTGAGACAAAAAGGACATAAGGTAGTATTTCCGGGCTCTACGTATAGAGGTATCTTTGGAATACTACAAGGTAAATGGCTAAGGTAATTTGGGTATAGTAACAATACTTTGGAGAGTATTTCTACCAAGAGGGGTATTTATACGAGACAACACCACAAGTGGGTGTATACCTCGCCAACCCCACTAGGAGTGGGTACTCGCCATGGGGAGGGCTCTCGGCCAAGGGGCCGACGCAAAGGTGGAGGGGGACTCTTTGGACGAGACACTACAAGAGAGGGGGAAGGGACTTTCAAGACTTAGGAAAGTTTTTAGGATGAAGAAGTCTTCAAAGGGGAGGGTATTTATAGGGAAACTGGCGGCCAAGATCTAGCCAAGTGGGGCAAGTGGAGGCCAAGATGTGCCCAAGTGCCCCTAGTCCCTACCCTTAAAACCCTCACAAAATATCCTACCAACTATGGCACCCTTTCGCCAAGCTTATCGCCTCACACTCCACCAACTCGAGGTGACAAGTGTCGCCTCTCGTTGGTCCAAAATGTTTCGCCTCTCTAAAAATCCGCAAAAATAAAATGACATAGTCGGAATTTTCCTTCGCAAGTTGTGTAAAACGCTTCGTTAAAAATGACTCTAACCGTGTTGTGCACAAAAATATTCGCCAAGCCTACTTTAAAGCCCAAACTTTTCTACGCACGCCCCACGCATATACCGGAAATACGGTATACAGCTTCTCTACGCTTTAAGCCGCCGACGCGTGACGCTTATAACCTTGCCCCGCCGCATCAACACACATCCCAACCCGATGCCCGACGATCACAATACACGCATAGCCGTCGACCTCCGGAAGAGTAAGAACGGGCGCCGCCGCCTCCTTCAAGAATCGAAACCCCGCCACACGCATCAGCCCATCAAACTTAGCCGCTTCGAGTCACCTAGTCAATGGTGCGTAGATAGAAGCAAACTTCTACGAACCGCCGATAATAACTCGCAAGGCCCGTAAAATCGCGAACCTCTGGCTGAGTAAGAGGTCTAGGCCAACTCTCGATTGCCTCGATCTCGCCAGATCCACCGAATACCATCTACCCGACTATATGCCCAAGAAAAGCCACCAAGTCAACCGTAACTCACATTTCAAAACTTGGCGATAATCGCTGGTCTGGAGAACTCTCAAGATACCTCAAATGCTCCGCGATACTCCTACTCGAGCGAGAATAAACCAAGATATCATCAATGAACACTATCACAAACGTGTCCAAAATGGCTTGAACACTCGGTTCATCAAATCCATGAATACCACGAGCATCGTCAACCCGAAAGACATGACCTCGAACTCATAATGCCCGCATCGAGTCCGAATGCACCCTAGGGACATCCGCCTCGACTCGTGACTGATGATAGCCCGATCGCAGATCAATCTGAGAAACATCTCGCACTCGCACCTGGTCGAACAAATCATCAATCCCGGAAGGGTATTCGTTTAATAGTCACCTTGTTCACCGTCAGAATCAACACACATGCAGCTGGCCCCATCCTTCTTCTTCAATAATTGGCGCTTCCTGCGGAGAAACACTAGGCCTGATGAAGCCCTTCTCCAAAGAAATCTCTCACCGTCCTTCAACTCTCTCAACTCGGCAGTGCTATTCTCAGATGGCGGAATGGAAATAGCCGAGTGTCCGCAAAGACATCGATACAAAACTCTATCTCTCTCGGGAGGGATACCCGGAGGTCGCCCGAAACACGCCTGGGAACTCTCTCGACCATCGAATCGATCAAAATCTGCACCGCAGCCTCGTGATCAAACACCCGAACGAGATGGTAGATGTACTTCTTCGCACCATCTTCCTAGCCTCGAGGTAGGAAATAAACCTACCCCCTACGATACAGTGTTCCTCCCACTCAATAACCGGCCTCAGAAACCGGAACTGCACTCACTCTCTCCTCGCAGCCTACATTGGCGTAGCAAGAAGCTAACCAATCCATGCCCACGATCACATCGAAATCGCCATGTCCAACTCTATCAAGTCGCCAGGGTCCGACGATCGATAAAGTCACTGGGCAAGCCCTATATACCCGCCGAGCTACCACCGAATCGCCCACTGGCGTAGCTACCTCAAAAGAGTCTATGGATACAGGCTCTATCCCTATCCTACTAGCAATAAGGGGAGATATATAGGACAGAGTAGAACTCGGATCTATCAAGGCATACACATCATAACCAGAAACTGATAAGGTACCTGTGACGACGTCAGGCGACGCCTCCTGGTCCTGTGTTGACACCCAATTTTGACCCTCCCGTCCAGCCATTAACTATAAAATTACACTAATTTTGTAAAATAATTTTTTAGGATTTTTATAATAAAATACAACAATAAAACATAAATATACGCATAAATAAATATTTTAATAATGGCATCGCGTAGAGTTTTAAGCACTTAGAGTCTCGCGCCCGCACTTATTAACTTTAAGCTTTGTCGTAATTCTTAAATAATTAATAAATGCATAATTTAGCGATAACGTCGTGTCAGGTAGCATAGCCGCATTTATTAGACTAATTTAACACCTAAATAATTAGACTAATGTAGCACCTAGATAATTATAATAAAGCACCTAATTAATTTAATCACATTGGTTAATTAATTAATTAACTAAGCCTAAAACTAATTAATCAACTCCTAAATAATAGCGCCGCATTCTAGAGCATTAAGCATTAATTAAATAGCACACCCGCATTTAGTATTATAATAATTTAGATTTATAACAATTAGATTAATAATTTAAGCACAATTTATTAATTTAATTCACTATTTATTAAAACTACCTAACTAATTAATTAACTCCTAATTCTACCCAAATTTCACTCCCCACTTGAATTACCCATTACCCAGCCCAATCGCCCGCGGCCCAACACCCCTGCCCCTATGCTCAGCCCACGCCCCAGCTGCCCTTATACAGTTATACCCCAGCCCTTGTTTGCCATTTTGGTCTCATCCAGTTCGAGAACCTTCGCAGCCCTAAACGAAACCCTAAAAATCTAAGTTTTCAGTCGCCGCCATGCCCGGATTCTCGCCGGAGAATCCGGGAGCCTTCCCTTACCCACGCACCCTAGCCAGCTCCTCTTTCCATAACCAAACGAATCTCTCCAAATCGTTTACCTTATCATATCAGTACTAAATCAACCCGAAAATCTTACAATAAAATCGCCCATTTTATGGCAAGAATCACACAAAATCAGCACCAATATCAAGCCTAGAATCAGCCCTTACTATTGACCTAACTTGGAACTCAATGGGGGCTATATAAGAGCATGCAAAGGCATCGATTGAGGGGGTCGAGCACAGTAGGTCAGTAGCAATCGTTTTCTTTACGAGAGCAGCGAATAACCCTTAGCGGAGATAGCATCGAAACATTGGAGAACAGCAACGAAAGCAGTCCAGTAGAGCAGAGGACAGAGCTCAATCGGGGAGACTCGACAGGCATCGGGAATTAGGGGACTCAGCATCCAGAGAATTAGCTTCGCATAAAATAGGAAATTCGAATCCTTTCCTTTCAATTCCAAATGTAAATCAAGAACGAACTCTCCTTTCATTCGCATCGCAAACCCAAAGCCCGCCGAGCGACCGACGACTTGATACGCGCCTCGTCACGCCGGAGAAGGTAATCCTATTAACCTTTTAATTTCTTGCTTAAATTATGTCATATGGCCTGCTATGATGTAATTAGTTAGAATATTTAGTCGATAATATGTACTGTGTGTTGTGGCTTATTTCAACACAGTTGGCCTCCTGTTTATTGCATGATCCAGTTGTAAATGCTTTTCAAGATAACCGGTAGTAGCAGAATGGTTTTATTTGGGATTAATATGCGACGGACAATTTGAATAAGTCGTAGTGTATTACTAAGATGACCATTAAACTTGTCCTAATGAGCCTGTGTGGGGATAAATATACTTTAGGATTAAGAATCTTTTCAAATAATGTATGTCTTGGATTTAAGAGTAATTTAAGTGCTTAGTTATAACGTAAATGATTATGAGCCTGGTTTGACACCTTTAATTTTTGTCTGTAACTGGTTTTAAGATATGCTAAAGTTTAAAAATGTCTTTCTTTGATGATTTTCCAATCTCTAAACATATGAGCAATATCATGCTCAGTTTTAGTTGAATCCGCACTAAAATCAACTTTGAAAGACTCGCTTTAATTCATATATCGAATGAGCCTGCTTTCCAAAGATCATATGCTCTTTGAGGACGACTTGAACTTAGTCTAGGTTCGTAAATTAAGAAAAATACATGTTCATCTATGTCTTATCGTGATGTTGTTTATTTAAATTTATATTAGGAATGTCATCGCTCCCGCATCATAATAGAGGTGACATGAATTTAGTATGCTCATTATGTGTTAATAAATTTGAGGAGAATATCAGATGAATTTAGGATCCTGTTATATGAGCATCATAGGTTTGCCGACATTTTAAGATGGCTAATTGTTTATACGCTCTGAATATTGTTTCTTGTTGTAATCATGTATTCATTTCCATATAAGAATGTATGTGGGGATAATTTAAGGTCGAACACAGTCATATGAGGTCCATATTCTGTATTTCTGGCATAATCAAGTGGCCAATTTGCATTTCAGTAGCTTATTAACAGTCTATCATAAAATATTGTGAGCTAGGAAGAGGTATACCTTGTTTTTTTTTCTGCCCATATTGGTTCGAAATTTGTCAACATGTTGTACTCTGTTTGCCCCCTTATATGTAGAGTCCGCTTACTGCAGGCCCATCTATTCCTTTCAAGAACTGGAAAATATAATCAATTTGGGCTTGTCCTTTTTGCATTCTCCTCTACAAAAACTGAAATTTCGCTTTATGGTCGCTTCACGTTTATGTACATGGTCTGTATCATATATATTATATGTGTCAAGCAACATTATGGGTAAGGGTTAGAGTATCTACTAATCCTTATTTTTCTTTGTCTTACATGAAATGCACCGGAGCCAAGTGAAGAGTTTTCATCGCGAAACTCGTCGCGCTTTGAATCAACTGAAGATCTGCATTCACCCGCATCTACGTGCATTCCCTATCCGCATCGGAAATTTCAAACCACCGGCGAATGACTCCGTCATTTCTTCGAGTCCTTACTAATTCATATCCTCTCCATATTCATTTATTGTAATTAATTGTCTAACGCTATACTAATTGATTAGCATTTATAATAGTTAAACCTGGAATCAATAGTTAGAAATTAGTTTGACTTACTTACTTTAAGCTTGCCTCGCCTTGTTTAATAGTTATAATAGATCACTCGACACCCTGCACCTGCATAATAAGTAGGAATATTATTTGCCAAGATGTTCTTAAAATCGTAGTATAATTTTCTATTAATACAGAACAGAAAATAATGCTTTTATCACAACAATGTTATATTCTCATGCTAAGCAACACATACCCCTTAGGTGAAGGAATACTTGCATTATACCTATAGCTAATATAGTACCCATGCATTCTAATTGCACAGTTTTCAAAACTGACCTTGACTTTTCTATATAAACCTTGCAAAAATATTTTAGAAAGTGTGTCTTATACTCTTCCGCTTAAACATTTTTTTTAAAATACACCTTTTCTAGCATCTTTTATATTTTCAAAACAAGCATTTTAAAATATAATGATTACCCTAGGTTTGGCAGGACAACCGCAAGTTAGCGGATCTTAGAGGGTGCCTAACCCCTTCCTTCTAGATTAATAAAGAACCCTTACCCAGAATCTCACTAAGTTTAGCAGACCATAAAATGGAGTTAATGTTTTACTTTAAACTAGTTAAACATTTAGGTGTCCTAATTCACCCAAACTAATTAGGTGGCGACTCCGCGAACCCTTAGCATTCTAGCAACCCTTTAGCATTTTAGCACCCTTTTAAACTTTAGCATCCTTTTTATATTTTTAACATCCCTTTTAAAAATTTAGCATTTTATTTATTTTCTAACACTTTTTATTTCAGAGCAGGGTTCGCTAGAATCCCGTTTTCGACTCCGGTTTAAAATGGGGTGTTACAGAAATGGAGACTCTGCTGGGGATTTTAGGTTCTTAACCACAACAGACCTAGGATAATTATTTGGCAATTACTTTTGCATTTAATTTTTTGTGTGCGGTATTTTGTTTTGTTTATTTTAAATTGCTACATGCTTTACTGCTTTCCTTAAACTGGCATTCCGCTCATATTTCTTCCATTCTGGAAAATTCACACAAACACACACTACATGCGAGGTGCGCTGGGTGCATCAGCAAAATTCTTTCTTCAAAATCCAAATTTAGGAGAGTTGGTAATATACGTGGAGTGCCCTGGCCTAACCGTGGCACAGTAGCCTTCTCACTCGAGTTGTCCGCCGGGAACTCAAGGCCTAGAAAAGCCAAATCTTAGAAACTTAAGATAGAGCTATACCACTTATTTTAGGCACGATGCATTTACCTTAGGTGGGTCGGTCCTGCATCGGCACCACAATTAGGAAAACACCAAACTTGTCGACGGGTTTCTCAACCCAACGACCAACCAAAGATATTATGTAGCGTGACAATGATGCATAAATCCAAGCCCAATCATGACATGCTGAAATTGGAAAAAGTGCACCGTCATTTGGTCGCCATTTCCAACAAAGGCATTATAGTTGGGCGACTCGGACAAACCCGTCATAATCTCGCATGAGTGACGTTTAGGCTTACCTCTGGCATAAAGAGGTCCCCCTGCATGTTAGGAAACGCTTGAATGTGCATATGTATATATCCGCTACATACTTGCAAATTATGTGCTTTATGCTAACACCGCTTGTTGCATTTTTAGAAAGATTTATCATCCTCCCAAAAGGTCGGTTCGTATTTGACTAAGCAACGGCAGAGTATCAATATTTCACAAGATCAAAGGTACGGTCCAAAGAATACGATCGATTCAAGGACATCCGAGGAACGAGCCTGAACTCGCTTGGTTCCTATAAGCAAAGCAGAGGTCTCGGGAGAGAAAGACAAAGATAGATCCAAATGAGCAACTCGCACAATTACCACAAAGAAATGGCAACCCCGCAGCCGAAATCAAAAGGCTCAAGAACCTCACCAGAGCACTCACCGCAAATAACCAAAATACCAAAAACCTCCAAATTATTACCGCACTCCGCCACTACATATCCTGCTCAGCCAATATACAATGCACCCATATATTCCACACAAAACCGAATGCCTAACGATCTCGGCTAAACACAAACCAAAGGCCTCCACAAACCTATTTACCAAACATCTTCGCACCCCGCCTGAATACCACAGAAAGGCCAGCCAAAATATACGCCCATTTAGCCGAGCCTTTATCGCAGTTGTACGAGAGGTTGAGGTTTGCAGGGATACTCCAGCCAATTCCAAAGAATGTGCCCAATCCCAAGTCCAAAGCTCATGATGGAAACAAAAGTCAGGCATACCATTCTGAGCCATCGGACACGACGTGGGAAGGTGTTATACACTCAGAGACAAAGTAAGGGAGCTGATCAAGGAGGGAGTCATTCAGGTGGAGGATGCTTACCCCAATGAGTACAATGAACCCCAAAGGAAGAGAGGCATTCCCTGGCCAGAGCCCGCTCCGCCTGAATCGGTCATTTATCCAAGCAGGCATCACGCAGAGGCCAGAAGAGGGAGATAGCAGAGCATGAAGACCCAGCCATCCACGAGGCAGAGCATGAAGGCGCATTGATTGGATTTGCACCCCTGCCTTGGTCCGCCTAGAGCCTGGATAGGAAAAACGATTTATTTTAGCAGAATAATTTATAAACTCATATTTAAGCTTTAATAATGTTTTCTTTCGTTTTGCTTGTAACGAACTACGCTTGACTCCGATTCCTTAATGGATACGTGGCGCCGCTCGCCGGTCCCACATCTAGAAATTTTAATTTTTTCAATATTCGCTTGTAATGAACTACGCTCGACCGATTCCTCATGGGGATACGTAGCGCCTAAATCGCTGGCCACACCATTAGGAAACTTTCCTTTGCTTTGAAATGACAAGAATACACATAGCCTACAAGCAACTACATTGAGACCCATTTTAGGCCGACACACTTTTCAAAATCGGGACAAGGTAGGAAACTGCAGGGGTCAGCAAGTCCAAACAAGCTGCACGCAGATATCAAGGAACAAGGCAAGAAAGTCAATATGAATCGACCCCAAAAACTCACAAAATTTTCTTTGAGCGCAGTCTCTTCATATTAATGTAAGAAGAAATGCAATAGCCGGGCGTAAAATACGGCAAGAAATTTCTTCGCAAGAAGAAACAGTAGAGGCAGAAGATATGACAAAAAAGAAAAATCTCAAAATTCAAAGTCCGTGATCGTGGCAGCAGCAGCAGAAGGCATCAACAATCGGCAATCAAAGTTCGTAGTTCCGCAACAAAACCTAGCACAACTCTGCATAAAGTCAACCGCAACCAGCCAGATCGCACACAACAAAGGCATCATAGCAATTCGCCACAGCAGCAAGTGGCAACATCTCGATTCGCCGCATATCGTGACTACATCTCTATCCATAAAATTGCACTTCTCATATATATTTATCATTTTGTTTAAACAGTATACACTAACGCTTTCAAGCTTAGCTTGCGGAGCATTTATTCTACAGAGCAAAGAAGAACACGCCCGTGCAACGACGTTATCAAGACAACAAGTCTACGCAACGACGCCAAAGAAGAACACGCCCGCATAACGACGTAATCAGAAGTCCACGCAACGACGCCAAAGAAAGAACACGCCCGCATAACGACGTAATCAACAAGTCTACGCAACGACGCCAAGAAGAACACGCCCGCATAACGACGTAATCGAAGTCCACGCAACGACGCCAAGAAGAACACGCCCGCATAACGACGTAATCGCGAAGTCCACGCAACGACGCCAAAGAAGAACACGCCCGCATAACGACGTAATCAAGAAGTCCATGCAACGACGCCAAGAAGAACACGCCCAAACAACGACGTAATCGAAGTCCATGCAACGACGCCAAAGAAGAACATCGCCCAAACAACGACGTAATCAAGAAGTCCATGCAACGACGCCAAAGAACAATACGCCCGCATAATGACGTTATCAAGACAAAGAAGTCTACGCAACGACGCCAAAGAAGAACACGCCCAAGCAAATGACGCTTATCAAGACAACAAGTCCAAAACGACGCCATCATCGCATATCACATGGACGATTTCTATACTCCCAAATTGCATTTCTTACGCATGCTTTATTATTCTCGTTTTAGCGCTTATGCACTAACTCTTTCGAGCTTTAGTACACGTGACAATCGCAGCAAGGACAACATACCCGCTGCTCACAATCGCAACACGCCTGCAAGGACGAAAATCACAAAGATTCGCAACATCGCATCAACACAACAGCATCGCGCTTTTGCGTGATAACCTTTCACGCTACATTGTTTTTAAAATTATTTTGCCTTAGCGCTATGCACTAACCGCTTGTTCAAGTCTTAGCACGCAGCAGGAGCACAACGTGGATTTTCTCTTACAAATAACCGGCAATCACGGGCCAACCTTCTCAACGATCGCGTGTTTCGCCGCCTCTGCCGGCCCACTCGATCCACATCACCATAGAACCCAAAGACCACAAGCCATAGCAAAGACACCCTGTGTTCAAGCCGCTTATATTCTTTTTACTTTTTGCACCATAGCCCAAAGGTCATCATAACTCGACATCGACATCTTTAAGCCCGCATTAGCCCGCCTTGGTGTTTTGACTACGTAGCCCAAAGGTCGCCATAACTCGACATCGATTTTTGAGTCCGCATTAGCCCGCCAGTGTTTTGACCATGGTAGCTCAGTTGTCGCCATAACTCGACATCGACAGCTTTGAGTCCGCTAAGTAGCCCGCTGTGTTTAGACGGTAACCCAAAGGTCGCCATAACTCGACACCGACAATTGTTTGATTTTTGCGCCACTTTATCTACCGCCAAAGATTTTAACTCAAGATCGAGACAAAATTGGCTATGAGTCAACGTCTTTGTCCGAAGATTCTTCCATCATCTCCATACAAAGAGGGACATCTGTTGACACCCAATTTTGACCCTCCCGTCCAGCCATTAACTATAAAATTACACTAATTTTGTAAAATAATTTTTTAGGATTTTTATAATAAAATACAACAATAAAACATAAATATACGCATAAATAAATATTTTAATAATGGCATCGCGTAGAGTTTTAAGCACTTAGAGTCTCGCGCCCGCACTTATTAACTTTAAGCTTTGTCGTAATTCTTAAATAATTAATAAATGCATAATTTAGCGATAACGTCGTGTCAGGTAGCATAGCCGCATTTATTAGACTAATTTAACACCTAAATAATTAGACTAATGTAGCACCTAGATAATTATAATAAAGCACCTAATTAATTTAATCACATTGGTTAATTAATTAATTAACTAAGCCTAAAACTAATTAATCAACTCCTAAATAATAGCGCCGCATTCTAGAGCATTAAGCATTAATTAAATAGCACACCCGCATTTAGTATTATAATAATTTAGATTTATAACAATTAGATTAATAATTTAAGCACAATTTATTAATTTAATTCACTATTTATTAAAACTACCTAACTAATTAATTAACTCCTAATTCTACCCAGCCCACTCCCCACTTGAATTACCCATTACCCAGCCCAATCGCCCGCGGCCCAACACCCCTGCCCCTATGCTCAGCCCACGCCCCAGCTGCCCTTATACAGTTATACCCCAGCCCTTGTTTGCCATTTTGGTCTCATCCAGTTCGAGAACCTTCGAGCCCTAAACGAAACCCTAAAAATCTAAGTTTTCAGTCGCCGCCATGCCCGGATTCTCGCCGGAGAATCCGGGAGCCTTCCCTTACCCACGCACCCTAGCCAGCTCCTCTTTCCATAACCAAACGAATCTCTCCAAATCGTTTACCTTATCATATCAGTACTAAATCAACCCGAAAATCTTACAATAAAATCGCCCATTTTATGGCAAGAATCACACAAAATCAGCACCAATATCAAGCCTAGAATCAGCCCTTACTATTGACCTAACTTGGAACTCAATGGGGGCTATATAAGAGCATGCAAAGGCATCGATTGAGGGGGGTCGAGCACAGTAGGTCAGTAGCAATCGTTTTCTTTACGAGAGCAGCGAATAACCCTTAGCGGAGATAGCATCGAAACATTGGAGAACAGCAACGAAAGCACCCAAAGAGAGCAGGATGAGCTCAATCGGGGAGACTCGACAGGCATCGGGAATTAGGGGACTCAGCATCCAGAGAATTAGCTTCGCATAAAATAGGAAATTCGAATCCTTTCCTTTCAATTCCAAATGTAAATCAAGAACGAACTCGCCTTTCATTCGTGATCGCAAACCCAAATCCCGCCGAGCGGACCGACGACTTGATACGCTGCCTCGGTCACGCCGGAGAAGGTAATCCTATTAACCTTTTAATTTCTTGCTTAAATTATGTCATATGGCCTGCTATGATGTAATTAGTTAGAATATTTAGTCGATAATATGTACTGTGTGTTGTGGCTTATTTCAACACAGTTGGCCTCCTGTTTATTGCATGATCCAGTTGTAAATGCTTTTCAAGATAACCGGTAGTAGCAGAATGGTTTTATTTGGGATTAATATGCGACGGACAATTTGAATAAGTCGTAGTGTATTACTAAGATGACCATTAAACTTGTCCTAATGAGCCTGTGTGGGGATAAATATACTTTAGGATTAAGAATCTTTTCAAATAATGTATGTCTTGGATTTAAGAGTAATTTAAGTGCTTAGTTATAACGTAAATGATTATGAGCCTGGTTTGACACCTTTAATTTTTGTCTGTAACTGGTTTTAAGATATGCTAAAGTTTAAAAATGTCTTTCTTTGATGATTTTCCAATCTCTAAACATATGAGCAATATCATGCTCAGTTTTAGTTGAATCCAGACTAAAACTGAACTTTGAAAGACTCGTCTTTAATTCATATATCGAATGAGCCTGTTTCCAGCATCATATGCTCTTTGAGGACGACTTGAACTTAGTCTAGGTTCAGAAATTAAGAAAAAATACATGTTCATCTATGTCTTATCGTGATGTTGTTTATTTAAATTTATATTAGGAATGTCATCGCTTCCCGCATCATAATAGAGGTGACATGAATTTAGTATGCTCATTATGTGTTAATAAATTTGAGGAGAATATCGATGAATTTAGATCCTGTTATATGAGCATCATAGGTTTGCCGACATTTTAAGATGGCTAATTGTTTATACGCTCAATATTGTTTCTTGTTGTAATCATGTATTCATTTCATATAAGAATGTATGTGGGGATAATTTAAGGTCGAACACGCCATACGAGGTCCATATTCGTATTTCCGCATAATCAAGTGGCCAATTTGCATTTCAGTAGCTTATTAACAGTCTATCATAAAATATTGTGAGCTAGGAAGAGGTATACCTTGTTTTTTTTTCTGCCCATATTGGTTCGAAATTTGTCAACATGTTGTACTCTGTTTGCCCCCTTATATGTAGAGTCTGCTTTACCAGAGGCCCATCTATTCCTTTCAAGAATCTGGAAAATATAATCAATTTGGGCTTGTCCTTTTTTTGCATTCTCCTCTACAAAAATCTGGAAATTTCCTGTTTTATGGCTGCTTCACGTTTATGTACATGGTCTGTATCATATATATTATATGTGTCAAGCAACATTATGGGTAAGGGTTAGAGTATCTACTAATCCTTATTTTTCTTTGTCTTACATGAAATGCACCGGAGCCAAGTGAAGAGTTTTCATCGCGAAACTCGTCGCGCTTTGAATCAACTGAAGATCTGCATTCACCCGCATCTACGTGCATTCCCTATCCGCATCGGAAATTTCAAACCACCGGCGAATGACTCCGTCATTTCTTCGAGTCCTTACTAATTCATATCCTCTCCATATTCATTTATTGTAATTAATTGTCTAACGCTATACTAATTGATTAGCATTTATAATAGTTAAACCTGGAATCAATAGTTAGAAATTAGTTTGACTTACTTACTTTAAGCTTGCCTCGCCTTGTTTAATAGTTATAATAGATCACTCGACACCCTGCACCTGCATAATAAGTAGGAATATTATTTGCCAAGATGTTCTTAAAATCGTAGTATAATTTTCTATTAATACGTAATGTAAAATAATGCTTTTATCACAACAATGTTATATTCTCATGCTAAGCAACACATACCCCTTAGGTGAAGGAATACTTGCATTATACCTATAGCTAATATAGTACCCATGCATTCTAATTGCACAGTTTTCAAAACTGACCTTGACTTTTCTATATAAACCTTGCAAAAATATTTTAGAAAGTGTGTCTTATACTCTTCCGCTTAAACATTTTTTTTAAAATACACCTTTTCTAGCATCTTTTATATTTTCAAAACAAGCATTTTAAAATATAATGATTACCCTAGGTTTGGCAGGACAACCGCAAGTTAGCGGATCTTAGAGGGTGCCTAACCCCTTCCTTCTAGATTAATAAAGAACCCTTACCCAGAATCTCACTAAGTTTAGCAGACCATAAAATGGAGTTAATGTTTTACTTTAAACTAGTTAAACATTTAGGTGTCCTAATTCACCCAAACTAATTAGGTGGCGACTCCGCGAACCCTTAGCATTCTAGCAACCCTTTAGCATTTTAGCACCCTTTTAAACTTTAGCATCCTTTTTATATTTTTAACATCCCTTTTAAAAATTTAGCATTTTATTTATTTTCTAACACTTTTTATTTCAGAGCAGGGTTCGCTAGAATCCCGTTTTCGACTCCGGTTTAAAATGGGGTGTTACATCCTGCCGGCTGGACAAGGCATAAATGCGGTTCTGAAGATCGCTAGAACTGGGACCCGCGCCACGACCTCTGCCGCGACCTGCTGGTCCATGAGTACCTCGCCCGGCGAGTAATCACGGGATGAAGACCGAATCGACCGCAGTGACTTCTACCATCGCCACGCTCGGCCTGACAGACTCGCATAATGACTCGCTGCCACAAGTGTAGCAAGCTCCCGGCAGTACCACAACCTACCGAATGGAATCTACCACATCGACACACCGAGCGGACTCGATCGGTTAGCACCCTTGCTACCCGAAATTCGAAGTCCCGGGCCCCGACCGCCCGAATACTCGTCTGCACCAAAACGATGTAGGAGTGCTCGAAAGCCGTGGTGCAAATCTAGACGTCTGTTGTGGCCGCCACCCCGAGCTACCAAAGATCCGCCGCCTCGCCTTCTTCTCGCCGCTGATATCTGCCGACCCGCCGGTCTCTACGCCTCGCATCCAAGTGCATGAGCTCGCATACGGTAATGTCCATACCCACCGAAGAGCAACACCCGCACAAGACTCGCCATATAATCATCTAGCCCGTGACGTGGCGGTGCACCCCGCCCTCCATATCTGCTACCAATGCAGTGGACATATCGAGCCAACGACCGAACTCAACGTTGTACTCCCTAATCAGGCGCTCTCTGCCTCAAAGAACAAAAACTTGTCGCCCGCGCCTCCTCATATGCGAGGCAAGAAGTGAGTGAGGAAAGCCTCCGAGAACTCGCCCCATACCGCCGAGGCGCATGCTCTCCCGAAAGCTCCTACGAATCAAACCAATCGATCGTGGTATCACGCACCGACGCGAACCAAGATCATGGACTCGGTCTCAAGCCTTGATCACCCGCATGATCCTTCAGAATCGACGGATGAACTCCCGCGATCATCCTCGTGCCTCACCCGTAGAACTCGGGCGGTTCACAACTCGTAAAATCCCGTAGCCTCAAACCGTTCGATCTCGTGAACCGCAGTATCGCTGAACTGTATCACCGATCCATTTATCCTCATGTTCGCCACAATCTCGCCAATAATCAAGCATCTCCTTGTACTAACTCCTGCGCCTGTGCCGGGACAGAGGCGCGGGCATCGTGGTCTCGCTGGGGCCGCGGGCGCCATGGAACTCGCCGCCTCGATATAAACCTGGTCCGAGCCCTCGTGACTCTCGTTGTCCTACTAGCGCCTTCCTGCCGCTTTGCCCTTCTCGCCCGTGCCTTACGTGAGGCATAATCATACGAAAGGGATACGTTAGAAGGGTCCAACTTATAACACGCCTCTAAGGCACGATCTCGTAATGAGAAGAATGGAAACCAATCCTAAATATCCTATAGCCTCACGATTATTGGTGTGGTGCATAACACACCGATAATCAAGACTTACTAGATACGGCTCAGACACTTTCCGAGGATTAATCGCTCGATACCACTTTTGTCACGACTGCTCGGCTCGTGGATCGTGCCTTACCCGCACCCAAGTAGTCATACATCGAGTAATCAGCGAATATAAAACAAGACATGAAACAAGTGTAAATTGAGACACGCTTATATCCGAGAAAATGTCGCTTTTAGCATATATATATAAAGAGTGAACAGCTACATCCCAACTTTACAACATGACTACAGCACTTAGAATGTAAACAACTATGGCGGACAGGCCCCGCCATACCTCGAATGTACATATATCTACAACATCGTGAGAACCATACCAAAAGTCGAGCCTCCTAGAAGATGGAGCTCCTCGACACCAAAGCAAAGATCCTAAGGATGCGGATCTAGCACTGCTTGCCCTTACCGCGCATGAACGCAGCCTCAAGGAGGTCGATACAATGTACTAAGTATGTGAAATCAGAAAGCATCAAGTAAAATCAAAGTATTTAAAACCATTTGCAAATACAACCAGTTCAACTGCACATAGTGCCACAACATAAACAAGAGCACAATAGAAATAATGTAACTGGTCTTATCTAGGCCGCGAATGATCTAAGCAAGGCCAATCGCCCATAGTATCATTATGCGTGCCTAATCCTGGACTTCCCGCAGTCCGCATAGGTCACACACAGACCCGCATAAGGTATTCCTCGCATCGGGGGTAGCTAACCCCCGGTACCCTCCTGGACTCCCGCAGTCCGCATAGTCTCATAGACCGCATAGGGCATCCCCCGCATCGGGATAAAATACCCCTCCCGCAGCTCCGCATAGTCACACAGACTGCATAGGCCGTATAGACCCGCATCAAGGGTGGCAAGCCCTCGGTATAACAAGTCAAGGGGGTAGGTGATATAATAACAGTACAACGGACTTACCGTTTAACAACGTAAGCACAATAAGAATAATAATATCACAAGACACTAACACACGTAGCATCCTAACATGTTACTTATCAAACCATATTACTACACTTTGCAGAAATCAATACAGAATTTTTATAAACAAATAAGTAAAATCGTTCCTTTTATCTTTCTTAAGTCGTTATACCTAACTTCCCATAAAGCTAGTATAACTCTTAAGCTTTCTGTTTAAAAATCAAGTATTACTCTTCTTTCAAAATGATTATAATTCTTTTGAAATACTTCCAGGTTCTTATTATTTAGACTCAAGTCAAGTAAAACCATGTTCGCTAACACACGACGCTCACCGCATTACTATATATATATACTTTAAAATATCATGCTCAAGAGGATAGGAAGAATCACATACCTTCTTGGCGAAAACCACCTGCCAAGTCGAATATGTCGCGCGCAGAGTATCGACCTATAACAGTCAAATACGTCTATCAACGTCTAGACTATACTGTATAAAGTTCTAAGCAGAGGGTTCTCTATTCTACGGAAAATTGGGCAGCACTTCCCTACCCGTCAAGCTACCCAAGTCTACTGTAAATACAGTCCTATGTAAGTACAATTTAATTCTTCTTCTGTTATACCCTTCTACTGTGATTACAGTTCAATTCTATTCTTTAATATCCTTCTATATCTTATACTCAAGTCTTAACTATTCTTATATGTAATATCCAATTACAATAGAAGGACAAGAGTATTTACCTCGATAAGCCCAAAATTATCCAAGTTAAATGTCGATCCTGAGCAAGGTTTAGCTCCTAATTGCACGCTCCGATAGCTCCAAGAAGCCCTTAGAAGTTCTACACAACTTCTACTTAAATACTATAAGGGATTTGGGCTAGGGTATTTTGGAATAGTAACTATACTTGGAAGACAACTTTCTACCAAAGGGCGGGGTTTCGCCAGAGCTACTAGGATAGAGGGGAAGATGTTTCGCCAAGGGCCTTCACAAGGGAGGGGGAGTGTTGGACGACACACTACAAGAGAGGGGGAAGGATTTTCAAGACTTGGAGAAATGATTTGTGGATGAAGAAAACCTTCAAGTTAGGGGGGTATTTATAGGCCAACCAATGGCCAAGATGATGGAAAGTGGAGGGCAAGTGGAGGGTGGGGATTCACCCACGTGTCTTTATCCATCTACTACACAAAAATATCCTACCTAACCTTGACTAATGCAAGGCCACAAAAATCGTCCAACTTGCCCAAGTTGCCGCTCATATGAGGTGACAAGTGTCACCTCCCGCTGGTCCAAAATGTTTCATCTCTGAAAAATCCGCAAAAATAATAAATGACATAGCCGTAATTTTTCCTACGTAAGTTTTGTAAAACGCTTCGCCGGAAACGATTCTTTTAGTGGGTTGTGCACAAGTTTTTCGCCCAATGCCTAACTTTAAGGCTAAACTTCAGACGCACGCCTCACGCATATACTGGAAATACGGTATAACAATGGAGTCCAGAAATGTCGCGTTAGCTACCCCGATGCAGTGAGTACCTCATGCGTGTCCACGTGACTATGAGGACTACGGTAGTCCAGATTAGGACTCGCACAATGATACTAGGGCAAATGGCCCTACTCCGATCATCGCGGTCTAGAAAAGACTGGTTGGGTTACACCTATTTGCTCTTATATATACGGTGGCACTATGTACTGTTAATTGGTTTGTTTCACACATGTCTGTGGATTGGTTTTTTAAAATGTTATGATTTCATTTCAGTACTTTCAGTTTCACATACTTGGTACCGCAGATCGACCTCCTTGAGGCCGCTCATGCCGCAGGTAGAGGTACATCGGTTGTTGATCCTCGCTCATAGGATCACCGTTCTGCTTTTGGGAAGCCCCGTTTCCCCGGAGGCTTATCTTTTGGTATGATTCCCTATCATTGTAGGTTCATGTACATTCAGGGGTATGGCGGGGCCCTGTCCCGTCATAGTTGTTATAAACTCTTAGAGGTCTGTAGTCCTGTTGTAAATTTGGGTTGTAAGGGATGTAACTGTTCAGGTTTTGTTATATATATATACAGAAAGATAACCATTTTGGTTAGCCTGTTTCTTATTTTATATTGTTTTATGTTTGTAAGTTTATTTCCGTTGGTTACTCTGATGTACATCTACTAGGGTGCCCAGGTAAGGCACCAGTCATGGGCCCGAGATCGGGTCGTGACAATATATGCCTATGATAAGTATATGGGCCGGTGTCCCATGATGTTGACATGACTCTCATTTAAAAGAAAAGAAGGGTACAATTAATTCTCTATTTTAAAAAGGCACAATTGACTCTCTATTTTAAAAAGGCACAGTGGACTCTCTATGGTTACAAAGTACAGTTGGCTCATATTTTATATGACACGGTTGGATCTGGTATTTGATTTTCATACTTGTCCCTGTCATCTTTTGGCTATTTATGATCTTATTTATTGTACTTTATGTTTACATACTTAGTACATTGTTGTACTGACCCCCTTCTCCGGGGGGCTGCGTTCATGCCGGCAGGTATAGGTACACAGTTTGGTGATCCTCGAGCTTAGGATCCTTGCTCAGTGTTTTGGGATAGCTTCATTGTTCCGGAGCTTAGTCATTTGGTACAAGTATTCCATTATGACTTATGTATATTCAGGGGTACGGCGGGGCCTTGTCTCGTCATAGTTATTGTATACTCTTAGAGGTCTGTAGTCATGTGTGGGTTGGACATGTACAATTATAGTTCGTTTGGACTATTCTATGTAAAGTGGCGGCCTTGTTGGCTTGCATGTCTTATTATACAAGTTTGGTATGTGATTATGAGTTTTCATTAGCTTCCGCTGGTCATATATGATGTGTGGGTATAAGGGTGCCCAGGTAGGGCACCAGTCGCGGCCCGTCAGCTCGGGTCGTGACAAAGGTGGTATCAGAGCAGTTAGTCCTCAGAATGTCTACAGACTGTGTGCAGTAAAGTCTTGGTTATCGGTGTGTTATGCACCACACCCATAAACAAGAGGCTACAATACATTTATGATTGATTTCTATTCTTCTTAATCTAAGATCGTACGATAGAGCTATGTTGTTAGGATAGTCTCTCCCTAACATATTATTGTGGTTGCAGCTATGCCTCCAAAGAAAGCGACAGCGGCCCAGAAGGGAATATATGGACTTGTATACAGGTTGGTAAAATTGTTGTGTAGTTGGTGTGATGATGATGTGCATCTATACGAACAAATTATTTACGGCTATGTGTGTGTTGCTGGAAGTGATTATGGGGTATAATGAGTTGTTGAGCTTTAGTAATTGTTTGGAAGGTATAGTGATTTACACCCCGACTGTTGATATGCCAGAAGTGCAAAATGATTTTGAGATTATAAAAAGCTATATCATTCGTATAAGGGGAGAAGATAATGTAAGCTTGGGAAGCGGAATATTTGAGAATCTTAGAATATTGAGTAACCGTTGAGACCTTAGATATACAAGGCCTTCTGGAGTAAAATATTTTATGTGTGATCTTGGTTAAAGTACCCAGTATATGTGAAGCATATTAGTTGTGAGGATTCCTTGGTTTGAGTATAAACCACTTGTGTTATATTGTGGCCCTGTATGTCATCTTGTGTTGCTAAGTATAAGTTGATAGGTATAGTTAAAAGAGACTATGCCGAAGTTTGTATAGCTTGACACCTATTATGAACATTAGGGGACGAATGTTTCTAAGGGGGAAGAATGTTACACCCCGTAATTCCATGGATGCTAAGTGAGAACATGATTATGGAAATAAGATTTGAATGGAAGGAAAATATTTTTACGTTTTCTTATATGGAAAATTTTGGAAAAATGTGACGACGAAATTTATTGACTTGTAGTTAGATTCTTCCAATTGGATTTATGGACTTAGTATTGTATTATGAAGTCTTGGCATTGATAATATGGGATCCACCGAAAATTTCACAATTTTGCGGGCCGTCGAATTTTTAAGATATTTTGGTTAAGTGTGGAGATATTTATGTGATGGGAATTTATGGCCAATGGGAGGGTGACATATGTCCCTTCCCCACTTGTCTTCCAAGTTGACAAATATATAAATATGTATTGCAAGACCTCTATGGATCACATAATAATATCTTCTCTCTTAAACTCTTTTCTCTCTTCTTTCTTCTTTCTTGAGTCTCGAAAATCCATAAGCTAGATGAACAAGATCACTTATCTTTCCAAGATTAAGCTTCCTAACTAAGATCTAAGCCAAGATTAATACTCCATGGTGGTCACGGTTTTGGGACAGATTTGTCCAAGAAAACCCAAAGCTTGAGATGAACTTTTGGAAGCAAAACAAGAAAGGAAGATGATTACAAGCTTGTAGAGGTTACATGGGTGTTGTCGGAGCTTGAAGAAGTGGTGCAAAAGGAAGTGGTGTGGCTGAAACTTGTGGACCGTTTTGGCTAAGATTAAGGTAAGAGTAATTGGATATTACATGTTGTTAGAGTTGGTAGATGAATTTGTGTTAAGAGAAAAAGAGAATAAGAAATACATGGGGCGGTTTTGGTTGGTTGGCCGAAAATAGGCAGTTTTGTATGATTGTTGAACTCGTTGGTTATTGTTGTTATTAACGTCACTACTTGCATGTTAAAATGAAGGAGATTGTTTTTACAAGTTGATATGGTTTATATTAAAGTATTGAAACTTGAATTAGATTATAAGGAATATTGAAAAGGGCTTTGGTAGTGGTTGTGGCCGAGAACTGCATGAAACTGTGGGACGTTGTTGTGCTGTTTTAGGGACTATTTTGTGGTATTGAAATGCTGAAAATTCAGCCACCAATATGCATGTTTAAATGTAGTAAGTGCTAATGTAAGTCCTAAAAGAATAAGGGTATAGGAAGGTGTTGAAAGCCTCACATTTTATTCTTGTTGATGTTGGATTATGGAATGTTTTTAGTGGACTGTTTTACCGAGATTATGAGACTGTTTTTACGTGAAATGTGGGTGTGTAAATCACTTTGGTTGCTGTTTTAGTTGTGCCCTTAATTGGTGCTTGGTTATTGATGTTATTAGCCCCGTTTGGAAGTTGTGGATGAGAGTATATATAGGGGAAGTGCTGCCCGATTGTTTTATGAAAGGAAGACCATTATGTGGTATATGACTTACACTAGTATTCATAAAGTTGATAGAAGTGTTACTGTATTTATAGGTTGAAGTACTACTTGAGGCGGATTCTAGTTATCAAGTTAGTATAAGCCGATAAGGTATGTGAACTATCCCTCCTTCTTTTGGCATGTTCTACGTACGAAATATACATGTGGTATTGTTTCATAATTCATTCTACTCTTAGAAGTTAAGGAGTATTCATGTTATTGATTCTATGCTAAAAGAATGTCTAAGTTGTTCCTAAGTCCTTATTAAGGCATATGAGGAGAGATGTTAATATTCATAAGAGTTCTTAGTAAGCGCCGGAGTCGGTTCGACCTTGCTAATTTAAAGTAACTGATAAGTATCAAGCGCTGAGTCTGTTTTAATAATAATTGGGTATGTTCTAATAGACATGTTGAAATAAGCCATTGCAGCGTTAAATGAAAAAGGTATCGACAAACGATTATATCAAAATGATTAGCACGCCATCTGTATAGAAACTAAGATAACCAATTTGTTTTACATTTTCTAGTCCACAACTGATTAGATAAGGTTTCATCATATAATTACTCACGACCCATATAAGTATTAATTAGGAAAATTCGGACCCGTTATCACCAATCAAATACAGGATTATTGGAAATATTCAAGTTATGTGAACTATCATTTCTTCTTTTGGCATGATTTATGTGAAATGGGCGTACGGCGGACGTACGTAATTCCATTGAACTCTTTATTATACATGATATGAAAGAGTCTGGATTTTAAAAGTATAAGTGACTTGATAAGTGCCTTGATGTTACAAAGGTTAGTGGCTTGGGTTTTTATAAATGAAAGATTGTACTGCGGACGTACATTGTTTTATTGGATCCTAATCTCTTATAATATATGACATGATAAAGCCTTGAGTTTTCTAAATGAAAGTTATTCTATTTTATTTCATTGAGAGTCAAATGGTTTATATAAAATGAATGTACGGTGGACGTACATAGTACTTTTGAGTTCAAGTCCCTAATATTACATGATATATAGTGCCTTGGTTTTCCCAATGATGTTTTAAAGTGATACATGATATATAGTGCATTGGCTTTCCAAATGATGTTTTAAAATGATACATGAGATATAATGTCTTGATTTTTCAAAGGATGGTTCTAAAATGAAAGGTATGATAGTGCCTGGGTGTTTTCTAAAATGAAAGATGTGATAATGCATTGACATTTTATAAAATGAAAGGTATGATAGTGCCTTGGTGTTTTATAAATGAAAGGTATGATAGTGCCTTGTTTTTTTTTTCTAAAATGAAAGTTCATTTTAAAGATGATGTTATTGAGAGTCAAAAGGTGATTTAAATTGCACAAGGTTTCCATGATAGTTATATGTATATTATATATTGGGACGGGTTGCACGATCCGCAACACTTGTATACATATATTGGGATGAGTTGCACGACCGCAACACTAGCATATATTGGGACGGGTTGCACGATCCGCAACACTATTATATATTGGGACGGGTTGCACGATCCGCAACACTATTATATATTGGGACGAGTTGCACGATCCGCAACACTAGCATATATTGGGACGGGTTTCACGCTCCGCAACACTGATATATATATATATATATATATATATATATATATATATATATGGGTCGGCGTCCCATGATGTTGACATGACTCTCATTTAAAAGAAAAGAAGGGTACAATTGATTCTCTATTTTAAAAAGGCACAGTTGACTCCCTATTTTAAAAAGGCACAGTGGACTCTCTATGGTTACAAAGTACAGTTGGCTCTTATTTTATATGGCACAGTTGGATCTGGTATTTGATTTTCATACTTGTCCCTGTCATCTTTTGGCTATTTATGATATTATTTATTGTACTTTATGTTTACACACTTAGTACATTGTTGTGTTGACCCCCTTCTCCGGGGGGCTGCGTTCATGCCCGCAGGTATAGGTACACAGTTTGGTGATCCTCGAGCTTAAGATCCTTGCTCAGCGTTTTGGAATAGCTCCATTGTTCCGGAGCTTAGTCATTTTGGTACAGGTCTTCCATTATGACTTATGTATATTCAGGGGTACGGCGGGGCCTTGTCCCGTCATAGTTACTGTATACTCTTAGAGGTCTGTAGTCATGTGTGGGTTGGACATGTACATTTGTAGTTCGATTGAACTATTCTATGTAAAGTGGCGGCCTTGTCGGCTTGCCTGTTTTATTATACAACTTTGGTATGTGATTATGCGTTTTCATTAGCTTCCGCTGGTCATATGTGATGTGTGGGTATAAGGGTGCCCAGGTAGGGCACCAGTCGCGGCCATCGGCTCGGGTCGTGACATTATGTGTTGTTGCTATTGTTCTTTTTCTCGATTATGTTCAATATGGTCGCCAGAGGCGGATCTAGTGTTTGAATTCTAGGGCTCAATCTCTTATATATTTTTTTGCATTGAACCATATATTTCTATTATTTTCCTCCTCTCCACTTCTCCTTTCAGTAGTAGTTGTCAGATATCACATTATTTTTATTTTCTTAATGTGTGTTACTATATGTTTCCACATTTATTTTATATCTTTCTAGCTGCTTTCTTCTTTCATATATTTCTGCGCAGGTACTTTTCTTCTGAGTCGAGGGTCTACCGGAAACAGCCTCTCTACCTCACAAAGATAGAGGTAAGGTATGCGTACATCCTACCCTCTCCAGACCACACATTATGAGACACACTAAGTTTGTTGTTTTGTTTGTTGTTAACCATTATATTTCTAATGTTATGTTCACATCTACTATTTATTGTAATTTTAATAGTTTTTATAAATATATTTATACCCCACATCGATAGCGTATTCGGAACTAAGATGTGACATGATACTCTTGCGAAGAGAGTCTGAAGATGCTGTTAGGATAATGTCATCCACATATAAAAGAAGATAAACAGTATGATTATCCTGACGATAAATAAACAGAAAATTATCAGAACGACTATGAGAAAAACCCATGTGTGACACAAAGTCAACAAATCGCTTATACCACGTCTTGGGGGCCTGCTTCAAGCCATATAATGATTTATTTAGCAAACACACATGATGGGATATTTAGGATCTCTATATCCCAACAGTTGGTTCATGTAGACAGTTTCATTGAGATGTCCATAGAAGAAGACCTTTTTGACATCCAATTGATGAAGCGTCCATCTTTTTTAGAGAGACATGCTTAGAACTGTTCTGATAGTTGCCGGTTTAATCACTGGACTGAATGTCTCCCCGCAATCTATACCAACCTGTTGTGTCTTCCCATCACCTACAAGACAAGTTTTATGCCGCTCAAAAGTGTCATCAGATTTTTCCTTATGATTGAAAAATCCACATAGACCAAATTATATTAGCATTAGATGGACAAGGTACTAAATCCCACGTCCTATTTTTAATTAGAGCATGATATTCATCATCCATGACCATTTTCCAGTTCGAGCCCTTTAGAGTAGACACTAGGTTACGAGGTAAAGGCGATTTCGAGACCTGGGTGTGTAGGCTATATTTGGTATTGGGTTTGATAATTCCTTGTTGGATACAGGTGACCGAACGATTTGTGGGGCCAGTGGCTGGACTCCACTGGCCGAGAGTGATGGATTCGGGTTTGGTCATAGAGCCGAGAGGCCAGTGGATGCCACTAGCTTAGGCTGGGAAATTCGGGATTTGGCTTCGAGCCAATATCTGGCCCAAGTTTCCAGTGGGTTGAGGCTGAGGGGCTGGAGAGCTCGAGTGGAGGTGACCAGGCCCAAGAACAGAAAGCCCAGTCTGATGTGCTGAAGTGTCACGCTGCTGGGCCAGTGTGCTTTGGTCTAGTGGGTCCACACCCGAGTTTCCGATACTCCCCGTGGGTTCTGAGCTGTGGAAAATGTGTTAGATACGAGAGTTTATCATCTCCAAAAAATCATAGGTATGAGTCCCGGTTTCATGTATATTAGCAAAAGGAAAAATTGTTTTATAAAAAATTACGTGACGACTGATAATTATTCTTTTGGAAGAAATGTCGTAACATTGGTAACCGCAATGATTAGAAGGATATCTCAAGAAGACACATGGAGTAGATCGGGGTTGTAGTTTTGTGATTGTGGTGGATGGAAAGAGGGGGTAGCAAAGACAACCAAACACTCTTAAATGAAGTTAATAAGGCTCTCGTAAATAAAACATTTTTAGTAGAGCTTGGTAAGACATATTTTTATGAGGATGGATATTCAACATGTAAGTTGCCAGTTGGAGTTCATGATGCCAAAATATGAGGGGGGGGGGGGGGGGGAGTGAGGCATGAGCAAGAGATGTTCTAACAATATTATTTATGGTTCTAATTTTGCGTTCCGCCTTCCCATTATGTAATGAAGTGTGAGGACAAGACAGACGAAAATTAAGACCATTGATTTTGAAAAAAATCCCAAAAATCAAACTCCTTCCTATTGTCACATTGAATATTTTTTATATCACGTTCAAATTGAGTTCGGATGAATGCTCTAAATGTGAGAAAAGTGGAAAATACTTGTGATTTTTTTGACAAAGGGAATGTCCACAAATAATTAGAGTAGTCATCTAGTATGAGCAAATAATATCTATGACCAGCAGAACTCAAAACAGATGATGTTCAAATATCACAATGTAAAATATCAAATGGCAAGAGGGTGCATGAAGTAGAAGAAATAAATGGCAATTTAACATGTTTACCAAGTGCACAAGAATGACATTTATTTAGAGTCCGTGTTTGGGTACAAAAAAAAATTATTTTGTTTAAGAGAGTCCAAAACAGCCTCTCCCGGATGTCCCAAACGTTGGTGCCATAAAGATGATGCCAAGGCTTCAAAATTAGATTGAAACTTGTATTGTTGAGTTGGTGGATTTATTGGATAGTGCCAAGATGGTGCCAAGGCTGAACGTCGTTCCACACTTGGATTCCTAACATGGCATGGAAAATAAAATGGCGTTGGAATTGTGACGTGAAGATTTAAGAAGCCTTGTATTTTTTCAACCTTCTTGTTTGGTCTTGGCCGAGACCATGTATATTCTTTTAGCTTGTCTTTTATTTTTAGCTTAGTTTCTAGCTTAGGACATAGTGTGCTATGTAATAACTAGCATTGGGACACAATTAATAAGTGACAAAGGTGATTAGGCCGAGAGTACACCATGAAAAGGACAAATGATGACTTGGTCGACAAGATGGCAAGGACAACAACCATCTAGAACAAATGGAGTGCAAGAGGACATCTCAACCACATACTTGACTACATTAAAGGCTCCAAATTCTTCCAAGATAAGACCAAGAGGTGGTCGAAATGATCATCAAAACAAATACCAAGAATAGAAGCTTCCAACACATTTCAAGAAGATGAGGTTGTTGGAAGAATTTATGAGCTAACAAATTCATGAATATGGTTACATGGGAGACCTCAATCTCGGCCTAGATAAGAGGAAGAGGTGGCCGAATTCCCTTGGTCACCAAGTCAATCCAAATGCGTCCACACTAGGTGTTAGTTTGTATCTTTTCATTTGCTTTCTAGAATAGTCTCTTTTGTGCTATAAATAGAGGTCGTAGGCCATTGTAAAATGGAGAGTTTATTGAAATATAAAAGTGAGTTTTACTCAAAAGCTAAATGTATTCAACTTGTGTGTTGTCTACTTTAGTTGGTCCTTGTGTGGGTCTTGGTTCTTGTGTGAGCCAAACCCCTTAGTGTAAGTTGAAGCTGGGACTGTGTGACCTAGTTAAACCCAAGCTAAGGTTTCCCTTCGGTGTAAGTCTTGGTTAGGACTGTGTAACCTAATCACAACCCAAGATTGAGGAACCCCTTTGGTGGTAAACGAACATTGGAACTGTGTGGACCAACCTAGCCTAAGCTCAGGGTCTATCTTACGGTTTTCGACTGTCCCATACTTGAATTGTACTCGGGTTTGCACTTAGCATCCCGTAGCCATTCCTTGACCAAACCACTTCATATTTTCCACAACTACATCCCAAGGTAATTCTCTAACATCCACATAAAGGGCCTCCACCTGAAACCACTCACAAACACACGTCCTAGTCCGCCAATGACAAACAGCCCACTTAAATAGCCTTCACCGAGAACCTCACTGTTTCAGGTTCTATTCTGTGGCCTTTCCACCATCAAAAACCCCGACCATCACAACAACCCTCTGGGTGTCCACAATAACCCCACAAAACTCCCTGACCCAACTCCCCTTGAATCCACCCACCAGACAATAGCCGAGAACCCAGAACCCCCACTTTGTGTCTTATTTTCGCATCAACTTTTTCCCTTCCGAACTCAGCCCCACTTACCCTCACTCACCCCTCCATACATACATCAAATAAAATTAACATGCCTTATAGCAATCTGTCCAATAATCACATTGAACTCAACTCGTCGCACCTTAATCTACAACAACGATAAGGACTATCGTTAAGCTAAGAAAATAAAACTAACGTACAATGAACGACACACTCATTCTATATTAAAATGGCCAGCACCTCCCCTGATTTTGTTACATTTTCCATGTCCTATATTGCAGCAACAGCCCAAACAATAACCAGTAGCTATATGGAATACAACCAGCACAATAACACGTTGAGCGACAAGCTCGATTCATGTCTAATAAAACTATATTTCGAACCCTTTCGCTCTTATTTATTTTCAGAAAAATATTGATAATAACAACACAATATACTTAGGTTATTCCATCAATTTTCCAGCCATAAAACACTGCAACAACACATCCCAAACAGTCCAACAATCAACAACATTACTAACAAGCCTTTTGATAGATATCTCATAAATTCTTACTTCAACGACTTAGCCGCAACTTGGATAAGCTTAAATACATGAAGAGTACGAGATTCTTTACCTTAAAACAGGAATAACAACTCTAATTTTAGATTACTTCACCACGAAGTATCCTTCCAACGAAGCCATAAGAACAAGGAAGAAAAACTAGCAAGCACTTCAGGTTTCTTGGCCATAGAATCACTTTGAAATACTTGAAATCACTTAGGGTTGATATGAAACCCTTGGCAGAGTATTTTCCAAAACTTAAACCATTTAAAACAACTCCCCATGAGTTAGAACCACAGCAAAATCAACAACCACAAGAAGAACAAGAAACTCACTAGCACCACGGGATTCCCGACACTTGATTTGTGTTGTTTATCCTTTGTTTGGGTCTTGGATCATGAGAGAACTTTGGGACGGTTTGTATGTGTCCAGGGTCTGTAGAGAGGGAAAAATAATGACTGAAAGTGAGCTGTAGGAATCACATATATATCAAGATATTTCCACCGCCTCAAGTGGGTCCCAACGAGGCTGGCTGCACAGTCTCGCAAAAATGCGAATATCTCTCTACTACGATGTTGTATTGACAAACAGTTTAATGATATGGAAACTAGACTCGTTGACCTTCCATTTCATGGGTGGATCACCACGTAATTCTTAGTATATGGAAATAAGACTGCTACATTTGACCCAAATTTCAACGCACTTATGAACCTAAATTGCGATGACCTTTGCCAACTTATGTTTTACAACTTGCTTGACTTCAAGGATAATCGTACGACTATTGTATGATTCATATACCTTATAACAAGACCATATTATCATATTAAACATTCTTATTCTTACCCCGAAAGTACGGGTTGTTGCAATCCACTTTTCTTTGGCGAACTTCGTTGAAAAATATTTTCTGTGATTCGTTTAACCCCAAACTCTTAAGAAACTTACTTACCATTTGTTTAAACTCATTGTAATCTGAATATGGGGTCTTAGCCTCATTGTGATTTCATTACTTTATTCACGACAAATATTAGCACGAAAGAAAAGAAAAATACAGGGTGTAACATGAGGATGGCTACTGAGGATTTCATTTATGACTCATTCTGGTCATTATGAGTACCTAGTTATGCCATTTGGATTACCAAATGCCCCTGCAACTTTTCAAGGACTAATGAATTATGTTTTCAAGCAATTCTTAAGAAAATTTGTACTTATTTTCTTTGATGATATCCTGATCTACAACAAAGATATCAAGGATCACTTAGGGCACTTGGGGTTGTATTTCAGGAAATGCAGACGCACCAGTTGTTTTCCAAATAAAGTAAATGTTTCTTTAGCATTAATTTGATTGAATACTTGGGTCACTTCATTACCAAGGAGGGTATTACAAAAGGTTTATCCAAGACTTTGGGTTAATTTCTAGACCACTAACGGATCTTCTGAAAAAGACACTTTTAGATGGTCTCAACAAGTAACTGAACTTTTGGAAAGTTAAAAATTGATTTGACAAATGCTCCTGTACATGCCTTACCTGACATCACCAAAACCTTTGTAGCGGAGACTGATGCTAGTAGATATGGAATTGGGGTTGTGCTAATACATCAAGACCTCCCCATAACTTTCATTTGTAAAGCTTTATCACCAAATTATGTTGCATTATCAGTGCCTGATAGACTTATTAGCTATAATTCATGCATTAAAAAAATAGTCGCACTATTTATTGGGACAAAAATTCATCATCAAGACTGATCAAAAGGCTTTGAAGTACATGATGGAGCAAAATTGCATATAAATTCTCAACTGTTATGGTTGACTAAGTTGTTACCTTTTGACTACACTATTGAATATAGAAAGAGGGTGGAGAATAAGGTGGCTGATGCTTTATCTAGGGTGATAGGAGCTGAGATGATGACTATATTGATTTCCCTTACAAAGAATAACCTAACGCAAGCTATAACTGATAGTGAAAGACTGATATGGAACTCAAAGCATTGATTGACTAGTTACAGATTACTTATGATTCTCATTCCTAATCATTCCTAGTTTACTTGGATGAACAACCAGTTGAGGAGGAAAGGGACACTACCAGTTGGAAAGGTACCTCAGTTGAGGACTGAGATCATCAAACTATTTCATTCTAGTCCTCATGGTGATCACTTAGGGGTAGAAGAAACTGTCACGACCCGATCCCAAGCTCATGGGTGCCTCTACCAGGCACCCTTACAGTATACATCGAGATAATCAATGAACATAGATAAAACTCATAAATATACAAAGAATGTGACATAAATAATAAAGCTAACTGAGCAAGGTTGTCTTCCCGACATACATAAATACATAGCCCAAAAGAAGCACATCCTTTCTTTTTCTATACACTCACCCACAAAATATGACTACTGCACTCTAAGAGTTTTGGACATAATAACCGTGGATTTTGACGAGGCCCCGCCATACCCCTGAATGTACATAAATCTACAACATCAGGGAAATCGAACCAAAAGACAAGCCTCCGGAGGAATGGAGCTTTCCAAAACTGATCAGTGATCCTAAGAGCGAGGATCTGCAACCTGCTTACCTTTACCTGCGGCATGAACGCAGCCCCCGAGAAAAGGGGGTCAGTACAAAATATGTACCAAATATATGAAACTGAAAATACTGAAATGAGATCATATAGTCTAAAATAAAGCTGGAGACATGCATGATAACCAAATAACAGTACACCACACCTTATTAACACTGAGACTAATGAGAGTAACTTTTGTCGTTTTTAAAAGTAGGATGGTTATGATTAATTTTGGGCTACCCGCCCGTAATACCATTATGCAATCCTATTCATGGAAATTAACCCGCATGGGAATTGATCTCGCATAGGTCACGTGGACCCGCAATGAGTATATATGGATACCCGCATCGTGAAGAGCTAGCCCACAGAATAGTCATGGGAATTGAACCCGCATGAGAATTGAACCCGCATAGGTCGCATGGACCCGCAATGAGTATATATGGATACCCGCATCGTGGAGAGCTAATCCACGGAATAGAACAATGTCAAGGGAATTGAACCTGTAGCATAACACATGATTGTCGGCCCCCGAGCGAGGAACGCAGTGATATGGAAATATAACACTTGCACGAATGTCTATTGTGAGCAACATATGCAACTTAAATCATTTAGGACTCTCATTAGATTAAGGTGAATCACTTATCATTTTATAAGACTCAAGGCACTAGCATGTCACGTCAATTCCGGGAATTTAACCCCAAGTACTACACCTTTAGAAATTCAAATCAAAGCTTTTAAAATGAAGCATTTCTACTTTCACAACCTAGGCAACTTATGCCTATAAATCAAGTAGATCACTCTCTTAACTTTCCATAAAGCCGTTATAACTAACTTCCCATAAAGCCGTTATAACTCTTTATGTTTTAGACAATTAAGGTATTTTCATACGTTAACATCAAGGGAGTTAATTCTCTACCTCAACTAACTTGGACAATTCAATCGATGCAATGATATCGAAACAAAGCCGAATCTATTTAAAACTCGTAGATCTATCGTACTATATATTTATAAAACATCATGCCCAAGAGATAGGGAAAGTTCCACATACCTTTTCGGCTCAAACCACTCGCTAAGTTGAAATACGCCGCACGTAGAATGTCAACCTATAATGACCATAATACGTCTATCAACTTCTAGCTTTCAACGTAGAATATTTCTAAGTATAAAGTCTCTTATTCTACGGAAAATTGGACAGCACCTCCCTGTTTCTACGTACTTTTCCACCTTTTTCAAGGCCCGAAATCACTAACCAATATGCCACATTTAAGGCTCAACACATCAACTAATCAAAGGGGATTACACGCCTAATAGGACGTGTAAAATTCTGCCCCACAATTCATATAAAACAGTCCATTAACTCTAGGCGATTCTCGGCTACAACATGCCAACATATAATCCTTTTCAATTCCTTTATAAACCAAGTCGTTTTCCAACATGTTATATAAGTCGTAACCAATTATAACAACTATATTCCTTTCCTTATATAACATGTAACGATTATAACTATCGACCAAATTGATTTACAATTTAATGGCTAGCATGCCAATTTTCGGTTTTTAATATCTCAATATAATCCAAATCTTTTCAAACTTCATTACATATATCACATGATCATTTATCAACTACTACAACATGTAATCTTCAATTACATTAAGAAGACGAAGATTTTTACCTCAATAAGCCCAAATATAATCCAAGACTTAAAGTCTATCCTTAGCAACTTTAGCTCTTCTTCTTTACGTTCCAATCCACTCTAAGCAACCCTTAGAAGTTCATAAACAACTTCTCTTCAAATTCTAACCCAACATATGAAGAGCACCTTAGGGTCATGTTGCGACTAATGGATTAACGTCGTATTTCCGGGATTTTTGTGTTTGGATATCCTTAGAATACCTCTAGGGACCTTTGGTTTGAATATTGGGATTTATGAACAACAATTGATGAATTTTCTTGCTCTTAGAGAGCTTATGGCCGAGAGCCCCTCTAGGTGTGCACAAGTTCTTGATATTTTTTTAAGTATGGAATTAGTCTAGCACACTAGTATAGATATATACTACAATCAAGGGATTAGATCAAAACAAATGTGGCTAGGATTTGGTAAATAATATCAAGCCAACTTGGCTCTCTTGACTTGGTCCATTTCGACCAACCCATGTGGGGGTGACACGTGTCACCCTCCTATTGGTCCATAATATTTTGTCTCCCGAAATATCCATAATTGGTCAAAATATCAAAAACCTCGTGGGCCCCACAAAAACGTAAAATTTCTCGAGTGGACCCCACGTGACCAAATCCGAAAATAAAATTCCATAATTCCGATAAATTCTATAAGTCTTCAAATGACAACTTTGAGAACCCAATTCTCATTAACAAACATTTTTCCTTCCCGAGATTCAGATGATTTTCCTTAGAAAGAACAAATTTTTCTTTCGTTCAAATTTTCAAGTCTTGTTTCCTTACGTACATTCTTATATACATGTCCTGGAACTACGAGGTGTAACATTCTCCCCCCCTTAGAAACATTCGTCCCGAATGTTCTTTCGGAGTTCAATCTAGACAGACATATGCATGGTCCCCTTAAACCATACCCCGCACAAACAGATATGCCACACCTGGCCATAATATAACACTTATGCATATACGTCAATAAAAATCGACAAGTGGATAAACGAATTACATGTGGGCATAGGGAACAAGTGAGGATACTTCTTACTCATGTCCTCATCTGTTTCCCGAGTCATTTCCTCTCTATTATCATTCCGCCACAAGACCTTGACGGAAGCTACGCCCTTAGTCCGTAGTCGCCTGTCCTGGCGATCAAGTATCGCTATAGGGCTCTCCTCATACGATAACCCCTCTGTCACCCGGACATCACTAGCCGGGAAAACTCTAGATGAATCTCCGATAAACTTCTGTAACATAGAAACATGGAAGACCGAATGTACTGCCTCCAAACCGGATGACAGATCTAACTCATAGGCAACCTTGCCTACTATACGGACAATCTGCTAAGGCCCACTATACCCTGGGCTAATTTTCCCTTTCTTTCCAAGCCTCATTGTCACGACCCGACCTCGGGCCCGTGACTGGTGCCTTACCCCGGGCACCCTAGTGATACAACATCAGAGAAAAATCAGCGGAAGTAAACTCATAAACATGAAACAATATAAAATAAGAAATAGGCTAACCAAAACGGTCACCTTTCTGTATATACATGACAATAACCGAACAGTTACATCCTTTACCAAATTCAATTTACAACAGGACTACAGACCTCTAAGAGTTTGTAACAACTATGACGGGACAGGGCCCCGTCATACCCCTGAATGTACATGAATCTACAATGACAGGGAATCATACCAAAAGATAAGCCTCCGGAGAAACGGGGCTTCCAAAGCGTAACGGTGATCCTATGGCGAGGATCAACAACCGATGTATTCTACTGCGCAGATGAACGCAGCCCGGCGGCCGCATAACAGTACCAAGTATGTGAAATCAGAAAGCATCAGAATGAAATCATAACATTTCCAAAACAATTCCACAGATATATATAAAAAAAACAATAAGCCGCACATAGTGCCACAACATAAAAAAGAGCAAATAGGTGTAACGTAACCTGTCTTTTCTAGGCCGCTAATGATCGAAGCAGGGCCACTCGCCCATAGTATCATTATGCGAGCCTAATCGACTTCCGTAGTCCGTGATAGCCACCCGGGCCCGCATGAGGTACTCTCGACGGGGTAGCTAACGCGACATTTCTGGACTACCGTAGTCCGCATGGCCACTTGGACCGCATGAGGTATTCTCGTGACGGCAGAACACACCCGAGTGATTCTGGACTACCGTAGTCCGTACAGTCATATGGACCCGCATGAGGTAGGTATTCTCGACGGATAGCTAACCCGACACGTGTATCAAGTCGTGGGTAAGTGATATAACACCAGCACAACCAGCTTATCGTAATCAACATAAGCACAACAAGAAACCCCCTTAACACAAAAGTCACAAGACACCAACACCCGTAGCGTCATAACATATTTGATTATCAAACCAACTTACCACACCTTCAGAAAATCATTACAAGGATTTTATAAACAAGTAAGTAAACCATTCTTTTTATCTTCCTTAAGTCGTTATAACTAACTTCCCATAAAGCTAGTATAACACTTAAACTTTGTAATAAATCAAAACATTCACATTTGTTTGGAAAACCAAAAGAACTTATTCTTTTAAAACCAAGTATTAATTTCCTTCCGAATAATGATTCATAACTCTTTTTGAAATATTTCAAGATTCTTAACATTTAGAACTCAAGTCAAAGGACATCAAAGTGAAACCAAATTCAGTTAACACACGTACGTCTACCGTACTATATATTTCACAAATATCATACTCAAGATGATAGGAAGAATCACATACCTCCTCGGCTAAATCCACTTGCCAAGTCGAATATGCCGCGCGTAGAGTATCAACCTATAATAATCAAATACGTCTATTAACGTCTAGACTTCTTCGTAGAATATTCTAAGTATAAAGTTCCTTATTCTACGGAAAATTAGACAACACTTCCTTTGTTTCTACATACTTTTCCACCTTTTTCAAGGTCCGATATCAATAGCCAACATGCCATAATCAAGGCCTAACAATTCAGTAATACAAGGGGATTACACGCCTAACCGGACGTGTAAAATTCTGCCCCACAATACATATTAAATAATCCAATAAGTTTAAGGTAGTATCTTGGTTATAACATGCTCACATATCATCCTTATCCAATCCTTTCAAATCCAAATCGCTATTCCTACATGTTATATACCTAAAAGCAATATTGACAACTACAAGTCCTTTCTTCCTCAACATGCAAAACAATTTACTTAAAAAGGAGAATGGATTGTTACCTTAGAGCTCACCCAAAACATTCCAACAAATCAAACTTGCCCTCTTTCCACAATCACCTCCACAAACGTCCTACAAGCTTGTCAACATATTTCCTTCTTGCCGCCTTTCCGAATTTCTCTAGGCCTTGGTTTTTCCTTGAATTTTTAGAGAGAAGGGAGAGAAATATTTTTAGAGAGAAGGAAGAGGGATTTTTAGAGAGAAGGGGGTTCTTGAAGAATGACCAAGTCTTCAAGACTTGGTCAATAAATAGGACTTCCTCACAATCAGATGGGAGGGACACTTGTCACCCTCCCATGGCCTTTAAAAAAAAATATCTTCTGATTTTTCCCGCAAAATCCCGCCTCGCGCGGCCACTGCGCAGCTGGGCCAGGCGCACTGAAACCTCCGAGAACTTTAGTACATATGGCGCCGCTGCCTCAGATTCAGCCGGCGCCGCAACTCGTAGAGAACTCCAGATATCCAGCCGCCGCGCCTCGCATCCGCATCATCGCACGTGGCCTCAAGCTGAAAATACTCCCCTTCTTGCATGTGCACTGAACTTGTAACTTCCATAACTTGCTACTCCGATGCCTTATCGACGAGCGGTTTGTTGCGTTGGGAACTAGACTCAACGAACTACATACTAGACTTTTGAAACACCTAGGAACTCCTAAGGTAACTGGGCATAAACCGCCCCAAAGTTGACTAAAACCCGTCCAAAACATTCTGTCAACCTATCTTTCTAAAATTTAAAATCTTAGTTCCTTTCGTACGTTCTCATAAGCATGACCTGAATTACGGGGTGTAACATTCTCTCCCCCTTAGAAACATTCGTCCCGAATGTTCTTTCTACGCTTACTCAAATCAAAATATCGACATAGACACTCTTAACTATTCCTCTTGCAAATAAGGACGCTCTACATGGCCACAACAATAATTAAGTATATATGCCAAATTAAAACTAACAAGCAGGTAAGTGGGTTACCTGGAGGTGTAGGGAACAAGTGAGGATACTTCTTCATCATGTCCTCCTCTGCTTCCCATGCCATTTCTTCTCTGTTCTTGTTCCGCCATAAGACCTTGACGGAAGCCACCTCCTTTGTCCACAGTCGTCTAACCTGACGATCGAGTATCGCAATGGGACTCTCCTCATACGATAACCCCTCTGTCACCTGAACATCACAAATCGGGTGCACTCTAGATGGATCTCCGATACACCTTCGCAACATAGACACATGAAAAACTGGATGTACTGCCTCCAGATCGGACGGCAGATCCAACTCATAGGCAACCTTGCCTACCCTACGGACAATATGATAAGGCCCAATGTACCTTGGGCTAAGTTTCCCCTTCTTCCCAAACCTCATCACACCCTTCATGGGTGATACCTTCAGGAATACCTAATCATCCATCTCAAACTCCAAGTGTCGACGCTGATTATCTGCATACGACTTCTGTCGACTCTGAGCTGACAATAACCGCTCCTGGATAAGCTTCACCTTATCCACCGCCTGCTGAATCAAGTCCGCCCGACTAATCGAACCGCCACATCAAACCAGCCTACCGGTGACCTGCACTTCCTCCCTTATAAGGCCTCATAAGGCGCCATCTGGATACTAGAATGGTAGCTGTTGTTATATGCAAACTCCACAAGAGGTAAATGATCCTTCCAGCTACCCCTGAAATCAATAACACATGCCCGCAGCATATCCTCAAGTGTCTGGATAGTACGATCGGCCTGTCCGTCGGTCTGAGGATGAAACGCAGTACTGAGACTCACCTGTGTCCCTAATCCCTTCTGGAAAGACCTCCAGAAGTTAGCCGTGAACTGGGCTCCTCTGTCTGATATAATCGATATAGGAACTCCGTGCAGTCTCATAATCTCCCTGATATACAATCTAGCATAATCCTCGGCCGAAAAAGTCGTCCTAACTGGAAGAAAGTGGGCTGATTTCGTCAGCATGTAGACAATAACCCAGATGGAATCATGCTTCCTCTGAGTGTGAGGTAACCCTGTAATAAAGTCCATATTGATCACCTCCCACTTCCATGTCGGAATCTCTATCATCTGCAACAACCCACCAGACTTCTTGTGCTCCACCTTGACCTGTTGACAATTCGGACACGGAGCAACAAACTCTGCAACGTCCCTCTTCAGGCCATCCCACCAATACATACATCTGAGGTCGTGGTACATCTTAGTCGACCCCGAATGAATAGAGTAACGAGCACCGCAGGCCTCCCCGTAATCCGACGAAGTCCTGCTACAACGGGAACACATAACATGTCCTCAAACCTTAGCACCCCATCAGGTGCTACCTCAAATAGACTTTTCTCCTCTCGAAGAGCCGTATCTCAATACCGTACTATAATCGGATCCTCATACTGTCGCCTCTTCACCTCCTTGACGATGGAAGACTCGGCAACCTCTCGAACCCGAACCCCACTACTATCAGAACCAACTAAATGAACCCTAAGGCTCGCTAGCTGATGTAACTCGCGGACCATGCCCCTCCTCTCTGGCTGCACATCTGACAGACTACCCATCGATCTGTGACTAAGGGCATATGCAACTACATTGGCCTTCCCTGGGTGGTATAGGATATCGACATCATAATCCTTAAGTAGCTCTAACCACCGTCTCTGCCGCAAGTTCAGCTCCCTCTGGCTGAAGATATAATGAAGGCTCTTGTGGTATGTGTAAATATCCACATGAACTCCATATAAATAATGTCTCCAGATCTTCCAGGCATGAATCACTGCTGCCAACTCTAAGTCATGTGTGGGGTAGTTCTTCTCATGCTTCCCGAAATGTCGAGATCGTAGTTATAACTTTACCGTGTCGCATCAAGACACACCCAAGCCCGACACCCGACGCATCACAATAAACCACATATCCGTCTAAACCCTCTGGAAGAGTAAGAACTGGGGCGGTCGTCAATTTCTCCTTCAGTAACTGGAAGCCCTCCTCACAAGCATCCGTCCACTGGAACATAGCTGCTTTCTGAGTCAGCCTAGTCAAGGGTGCCGAAATGGAAGCAAACTTCTCCACAAACCTCCGATAATAACCCGCAAGGCCCAAAAGTCGCAAGACTCGGTGTAGTGGTCTAGGCCAAGTCTGATCGCCTCAATCTTTGTCAGACAACCCAAATACCATCGGCCCCGATAACATGCCCTAAGAAAGCCACTGAAGCCAACCAAAACTCGCATTTCGAGAACTTGGCATACAACTACCGGCTCCGGAGGACCCCAAGTACCGTTCTCAAGTGATCCGCATGCTCCTGCTCTGTGCGCGAATAAACCCGGATGTCATCAATGAATACTATAACGAACATATCCAATAATGGCTTGAACACCCGGTTCATTAAATCCATGAATACAGCTGGAGCATTGGTCAACCCGAAAGACATCACCCTGAACTCATAGTGCCCATATCGGGTCCTGAATGCAGTCTTTGGGATATCTGCCTCTCTAACTCGCACCTGATGATAACCAGACCGCAGGTCTATCTTGGAGAAACACCTCGCACCCTGCAACTGGTCAAACAAATCATCAATCCTGGGGAGGGGGTATCTGTTCTTGATAGTTACCTTATTCAACTGCCTGTAATCAACACACATACGCAGCGTCCCATCCTTCTTCTTTACAAATAAAACCGGCGCTCCCCAGGGAGAAACACTAGGCCTGATAAAGCCTTTTTCCAGCAAATCCTTCAGCTGGTCCTTCAACTCCCTCAACTCAGCAGGTGCCATCCTGTATGGTGGAATAGATATAGGTCGAGTGTCTGGCGACATATCAATGCAAATCTCAATCTCCCTCTCAGGAGGGATACCCGAGAGATCGTCTGGGAATACGTCTGGAAACTCTCTAACAACCGGAACTGACTGAAGGTCTGGTATCTTGGCCTCAGTATCGAATACCCGAACAATATGGTAGATATACCCCTTCTGCACCATCTTCCTAGCCTTGAGGTAAGAAATAAACCTACCCCTACGACGCAAAGATTCTCCCACTCGATAACCAACTTTCACCAGAAACCGAACCGCACTCAATCTCTCTCTACAGTCCACATTGGCATAGCAAGACGCTAGCCAATCCATACCCATAATCACATCAAAGTTCGTCATATCCAACTCTATCAAGTCGGCTAGGGTCTGACGACTGTATATAGTCACAGGGCAAGCCTTATATACCCGCTCAGCTACCACCGAATCACCTACATGCGTAGCCACCTCAAAAGGTTTTATGGACTCAGGCTCTATCCATATTCTACCAGCAATATGAGGAGATATATAGGACAAGGTAGAACCTGGATCTATCAAAGTATATACATCACAACATGAAACCAATAATGTATCTGTGACGACATCCGGTGACGCCTTCTGGTCCTGACGGCTGGACATGGCATAAATGCGCTCGAGGACCGGCCGAACTAGACCTTGCCACGAACTCTACCGCGACTTGCTGGCCCATGAGTACCCTGCCCTCCGGGGCGAGTAACCGTAGAAGATGAAGACCCGACGATGACCTCAGAGGTCGAACCTACCATCTGCGATGCCTCGCCTGACATCCTCGAAATATGACCTGCCGCCACAAGTGTAACAAGGCCCCATCAGATACTACAACTCCCGAATGGGATCTACCACATCGCCACACCGGAGGGGTGCTCTCAATCGTAGCATCCTCGCTTCCTCGAAGCCCGCTCGGGCCCCGACCGCCCCGAATACTCGACGTCCGAAGACGCGGTGAGCGCCTAAACCTACCGAGGTGCAAATCCAGCGGCTTTGAGGTTGTCCGCCTCAAAACTACCAAAAGACCTGTTGTCTCCGACCTCTTCTCGCTGATATCTATCAATCCGCCGCCCCTACGCTCTCACACCTGTGCATAAGCTCGCATGCGGGTAATGTCCATGCCGCCAAGAGAAACTCCCGAGCAACCTCTCGCTAAGTAATCATCGAGCCTCGTGACATACGGCACTCGTCCTCCATGTCCGCCACTAAAGAGGACGTGTCACGACCCAACCCGCCCGTGATCGTGCCTTACCCGGCACCCAAGTAGTCATACATCGAGTGATCACGAATATAAAATAAGACATGAAACGATTATAAAATGAAACAGCTTTATCCATGAAAATATCGCTTTCTGCATGTATATATAATAAAACTTTGAACAAGCTATATCCCCATTTACAAACTCGCCCACACAAAGATTTCATGCACTTAAGAATGTAATAATACCTATGACGACAGGCCGCCATACCCACAATGTACAAGAACCTACAACTCGTGGAAACATACCAAAAGATAAGCCTCCGAGAAACGGAGCTTCCTAATACGAATCGTGATCCTATGAGCGAGGATCAACAACCGTGTACTCTACCGCGGATGAACGCACTTCAAGGAGGTCAAGATAACAGTACCAAGTATGTGAAATCAAAATATCGTAAATGAAATCATAATGCTAAAATAAAACAAGAGACATGTATGATAACCAAACTACGGATTCGCAACATAAAACAAATATGTCAAGTCGTGACTCACGCCTAAAGTCATCCTCATGCCCGTGGAACTCCTTCCTCACCGCCAGCCTAGGTATAAGTTAGGTGATACGTGTAACATGTCTCGGCCCATCTCATGGACTCGAGGTGGAATCGTGCGGAATACATGTCTCGGCCCATCTCATGGGACTCGATATGAATCGTATGGAATACATGTCACGGCCCATCTCATGGGACTCGATAGAAATCGCACATGTCTCGGCCCATCTCATGGGACTCGATAGAAATCGCACATGTCTCGGCCCATCTCATGGGACTCGATAGAAATCGCACATGTCTCGGCCCATCTCATGGGACTCGATAGAAATCACACATGTCTCGGCCCATCTCATGGGACTCGATAGAAATCGCACATGTCTCGGCCCATCTCATGGGACTCGATAGAAATCGCACGGAATACATTCCCGGTTCATCCCATGAACGCGGTGTCGTGTGGCCCTAACATCTAAACGCTCTTTTAAGATAGATGAAGATAATACCATGTTTTCCTTTTAAATCAACTAAGGCAATATTATGACCTCCTTTTTAAACCAACACACTTTCCTTCTTAAAGTCAAGTAACAACATTCTTTTCCAAAAGTTCAAGTTTGCCTAATTTCAAATATTCACGTTTCTTATTTTCGAAAGGTTTCATAGTTCATAGTCTTAATCATTTAATAACATAATTTTCTTTTTTTAAAAACAGTTGAGTAATATATGCCTTATGTGTGAGTAGGTTATTCTTGTTTATAACAATCTTATTAGAGCAGCCATGATCTAGGAAATGTAATACAATTATTTCTTATCTTAGCTTCTATGCAGATGGAGGTTTCTACTAGTTTTAATATAATTACTTATTTGTCAATACATTTTCCTTTATTAACGCTGCAGTGGTTCGTTCGATACTTATTCTCATTTCCGAATCAGTAAAACATTATTCTTTTAAAAACCAAGTACTCATTACTCACGAATGAGGTTTCACACTTTTTAACAAAATTCATATCAATTCAATTAAGTCAAGCCTCTTATCAAGTCTCTTAACTTCTAAAATCAATAACCCATTCTTTTTATTACTCTTAAGTCGTTATACCTAACTTCCCATAAAGCTAGTATAACTCTTAAACTTTTAAAACCAAGTATTACTCTTCTTTCAAAACGATTCTTAATTCTTTTTGAAATACTTCAAGATTCTTATTATTTAAAACTCAAGTCAGAAGACGTCAAGTAAAACCATGTTCAGTTAACACACGTACGTCTACCGTACTATATATACTTTAAAATATCATGCTCAAGAGGATAGGAAGAATCACATATCTCGCAACGATTATCGACTATTAGCAAATAGCTCCAAAGTACTGTAATCCGGCTTGCCCTTTCCACCCTTCGAGTAGAATACGCTACTTGCAGTACTTCAACCTATAACGGTCATACAAGTCTATCAACGTCTAGACTACTCTGTAGAATAATTCTAGATACAGATTCCTTATTCTACGGAAAATTGGGCAGCACCTCCCTACCCGTCAAACTACAAAATTCTCATCAGAATACACCCCATGTAAGTACATCACTTTCTTCTTTAATATTCTTCCGATGTGATTTCGCTAAATTCTTTCTCAGAATATCCTTCTATTACGCCAATTCTCTTCTCAGAATATCCTTCTATGTATCTTATACTCATTCTATACTACTACAGTATGTAATTCCCAATTACAATAGAAGGACATGAGTATTTACCTCGATAAGCCCATAATTATCCAAGTTTTAATGTCGATCTTGAGCAACGTTTAGCTCCTAATCTGAACGCTCCAACCCGCTCCAAACAACCCTTAGAAGTTCTACGCAACTTCTTCTTAATACTTCAACCAACTGTGAAGATTTTCCTTAGGGTTTCATTTTTGTGACTGAAGGAAAGTATAATAGTATTTCTGGGCTTTTAGTATAGGTGTAACCTTGGAATACTATAAGGTATATGGGCCAAGGTATTTTGGAATAATAACAATACTTGGAGAGTATTTTTCTACCAAGGGGGGGGGTATTTTACGAGAGCTTCAAGGTAGTGGTACTTCTCGGCCAAGGGCCTCTCAAGGGGGAGGGGTGATTTGGACGAGAGGTTTAAGAGGGAGGGAGAGGGATTTTTGCCTTGGATTTTTACAAGTGTGGATGAAGAAATGTCTTGCATTAGAGGGGTATTTATAGGCCAACCAATGGCCAAGATCAAGACAAGTGGTGTGCAAGTGTAGGGTGAGGATTTATCCATGTGTCCTTATCCATATACTACACAAAATATCCTACCTAACCCTTGACCAAAAGAAAGGCACAAAAAACGTGCCAAGAGCCTCAATTTGCCGTCCACTTGAGGGTGACAAGTGTCACCCTCTCGTTGGTCCAAAATATTTTATCTCTCGGAAAAATCCGCAAAAATAATAAATGACATAGCCGTATTTTTCCCTTCGCAAAGTTTGGAAAACGTTTCGTCGGAAAACAATTCTTTTCGCTAGTTGTGCACAAAATTTTGTCCCTTAGTCTACTTAAGGCTAAAAAACTTTTGTACGTACGTCCTCATGTACATACTCTGGAAATACGGGGTATAACATTCTCCCCTCCTTAGAAACATTCGTCCCGAATGTTCCTTCTCAAGACGGATAACGATAAAGTTCCTCTAACAAGTTGCCAACGCCACACCTGGCCATAAAAATAACATACGCGAAAATACTAAACCCAAGTCCACGAGAAATCATTTCTACATCACAAAAGCTTCCACCCTGGTCTAAAGGATACTCCCTTCGCATCTTCACTCCATAACAAAATGATCTCCTTTATTCTGCTAACACACGTTCTCTTCTTTCCTCACTCGTCGTACTCTTCTCGAACACTTGAACTCTTTCTAGTATACGTACCATACCTCAGTCATCGCTTCTGTTTCCAAATCTCCGGAGTCACTACCTCCAAACTTGGTCATCCTTCCAGCCTCAATCTCCTTTAAGGCCATTCCGTGCCTTTACGATCCGATTCTTGGTCGAACATATCCACGAACTCATACGATGGTTACCTAAACCTGGGCCTAGCACCCTCGTGACCCTACCACCTGGCGGGACCACCCAGAACCGACTTACCTAAATCCGGCCTACGAGTTGACCCGCAATACGTCCTCAACCCGACCCTCCGTCGCGCTAAACACTTGTTCCCCCGATCCGGAACAATCTCACTAATCAAGTCAGGAAAACCTAGTGGTCTTCTTAGCTCAACTACCCTCTTTCATTTCATACCACTCAGGGACTTATCACACAAATATATCCCACGTATACTATGCACTCTGATAAAGGTCAACACAAACATAAATCTTTTACTCAAGATGGCCTCGCATCTAAGGTCTCTACGTGTAATATTCTAAGGTTCACAATTTCCCTGTCCCCAAACATACCCTTAACCATGTTTTCTAAACACAATTTTAACATAATGCTATCTGAACATAATACTTAGCACTTCATCATATCATCTACGCATACTAGTCTCTGAGGGTAAGAATATACCGCATCTATCCGCTCCACTCTAATCATAGCCTGCAGGCGCATAGTCAGTAGAAAGCGATGATCCGCCATCGACCCGTAGTCGTGTGTCATTCTACTTGTATCCCTTCTTTGTGACGCCCTCACATGGCCCGACGGCCGCAGTGAAACAAGCACCGCAGAAGACGACACTCCCGATGACGTTTGCCGATCGTACACCGAGGAAAGCATGAACCCGATCGGCCGGAACCCATGTATACCGCGAGCCGAAGCCCGGAGGTCGACCAGCCCCGAATACCCCGAACGCCCCAAGATCGCGAGGACCACTCAGATGGCGGAGGTACATAACTAGCTCGCCGAGGCGGTCCGCTCGAAAGTTACCAAAGGACTCTGTTGTCTCGCCTCTTCTCGATCTCGGCCATTCCGCCGACTCTCCGCCTCACATCCAAGTGCATAAGCTTTTCAGATGGCAATGTCCATGCCCGATCAAGAGCTACACCAACAAGCCTCGCCAAGTAGTCATCGAGCCCGGTGACGTAGCGGTGCACTCGCCCTCCATGTCGCTACCAATGCGGGACGCATCGAGCTAATGAGTCAAACTCCACATTGTACTCCGAACCGCACGCCCGGTCGCCTCAACGCTAAAAATCATTACCGAGCCATTCTCATCTGCGGAGGCAAGAAATGTGCAAGAAATGCCTCGAGAACTCGCCCATACTACCGGAAGTGCATACTTCCCCGACAGCTCCCACGATCAAACTACCGATCGCAGATCACGCGGCCGATGCGAACCTAAGACCACCGACTCGGTCTCGAAGCCTTGATCACTCATGATCCGTCAGAATCGCCGAATGAACTCCTCGCGATCATCCTCGTGCCTCGACCGTAGAACTCGCGGCTACAACTCGTAAAGTCCCGTAGCCTCAAACTATTCGATCTAGGGTGAACCATGGGTACCATCGAATCGAATCGCCGTGATCCAGCCTATCCTCACGTTCGCCACGATCCCGCCAAGAATCGCCATCTCCTTGTAACCCATCTCCTCTCGCTTCCAGCCGCGGACCGAGGCTCAGTATCAGGTCTCAGCAGCCACCGCCGCGCTTCTAAACTCGCTGGCGGCGCCGCAAAACTCGGGCCGTCAAGCACTATCTCGTAATGACGGGCTCGCGCTTCGCATTCTCCTCAGATCCTACTAGCACTTATCGATCGCTTGCCCATATGGGCTCGGTTGCTGCGCGGAGGCATAATCGTAAAAATGAAATACGCGGAGGGTCCAACTTATAACACGCCTCTAAGGCACGATCTCGTAATGAGAAGAATGGAAACCAATCCTAAATGTCCTCGCACTCTCGATTATAGATGTGGTGCACAACACACCGATAATCAAGACTCTACTAGATACGGTCTGTAGACACTTTCCGAGGATTAACTGCTCTGATACCACTTTTGTCACGACACGAACCCGGGCCCATGACTGGTGCCTTACCCGGGCACCCAAGTAGTCATACATCAGAGTGATCAGCGGAATATAAAATAAGACATGAAATGATTATAAAATGAAAACAGTTTATCCATGAAAATATCGCCTTTCGGCATGTATATATAATAAAACTTTGAACGCTACATCCCCATTTACAAACTCGCCACAACAGCATTTCTGCACTTAAGAATGTAATAATACCTATGACGGACAGGCCCGCCATACCCTCAATGTACAAGAACCTACAACTCGTGGAAACATACCAAAAGATAAGCCTCCGAGAAACAGAGCTTCCTAATACGCTGAATCGTGATCCATGAGCGAGGATCAACAACCGCAGACTTACCTGCAGATGAACGCAACCCTCAAGGAGGTCAAGATAACAGTACAGTATGTGAAATCAAAATATCAGAAATGAAATCATAACGGTTAAAATAAAACAGAGACATGTATGATAACCAAACTAATTCGCAACATAAAAACGATATGTCAAGTCGTGACTCACGCCTAAAGTCATCCTCATGCCCGTGAAACTCCTTCCTCACCGCAGCCTAGGTATAAGTTAGGTGATACGTGTAACATGTCTCGCCCATCTCATGGACTCGAGGTGGAATCGTGTGGAATACATGTCTCGCCCATCTCACGGGACTCGATAGGAATCGTATGGAATACATGTCTCGCCCATCTCATGGGACTCGATATAAATCGCACATGTCTCGCCCATCTCATGGGACTCGATAGAAATCGACATGTCTCGCCCATCTCATGGGACTCGATAGAATCGCACATATCTCGCCCATCTCATGGGACTCGGAGAAATCGCACATGTCTCGCCCATCTCACGGGACTCGAGAAATCGCACATGTCTCGCCCATCTCATGGGACTCGATAGAAATCGCACATGTCTCGCCCATCTCACGGACTCGATAAATCGACGAATACATTCCCGGTTCATCTCATGAACGCGGTGTCGTGTGGCCCTAACATCTAAACGCTCTTTTAAGATAGATGAAGATAATACCATGTTTTCCTTTTAAATCAACTAAGGCAATATTATGCCCTCCTTTTTAAACCAACACACTTTCCTTCTTAAAGTCAAGTAACAACATTCTTTTCCAAAAGTTCAAGTTTGCCTAATTTCAAATATTCACGTTTATTTTCAAATGTTTCATAGTTCATAGTCTTAATCATTTAATAACATAATTCTCTTTTTAAAAACAATGAGTAATATATGCCTTATGTGAGTAGGTTATTCTTGTTTATAACAATCTTATTAGAAATGCATGATCTAGGAAATGTAATATAATTTTGTCTTATCTTAGCTTCTATGCAGATGGAGGTTTCTACTGGTTTTAATATAATTACTTATTTGTCAATACATTTTCCTTTATTAACGCTGCAGTGGTTCGTTCGATACTTATTCTCATTTCCGAATCAGTAAAACATTATTCTTTTAAAAACCAAGTACTCATTACTCACGAATGAGGTTTCACACTTTTTAACAAAATTCATATCAATTCAATTAAGTCAAGCCTCTTATCAAGTCTCTTAACTTCTAAAATCAATAACCCATTCTTTTTATTACTCTTAAGTCGTTATACCTAACTTCCCATAAAGCTAGTATAACTCTTAAACTTTTAAAACCAAGTATTACTCTTCTTTCAAAACGATTCTTAATTCTTTTTGAAATACTTCAAGATTCTTATTATTTAAAACTCAAGTCAGAAGACGTCAAGTAAAACCATGTTCAGTTAACACACGTACGTCTACCGTACTATATATACTTTAAAATATCATGCTCAAGAGGATAGGAAGAATCACATACCTCGCGACGATTATCGACTATTAGCAAATAGCTCCAAAGTACTGTAATCCGGCTAGCCCTTTCCACCCTTCGAGTAGAATACGCTACTTGCAGTACTTCAACCTATAACGGTCATACAAGTCTATCAACGTCTAGACTACTCTGTAGAATAATTCTAGATACAGATTCCTTATTCTACGGAAAATTGGGCAGCACCTCCCTACCCGTCAAACTACAAAATTCTACTGTAAATACAGTCCTATGTAAGTACAGTTCAATTCTCTTCTGTAATATCCTTCTATGTATCTTATACTCATTCTATACTACTACAGTATGTAATTCCCAATTACAATAGAAGGACAAGAGTATTTACCTCGATAAGCCCAAAATTATCCAAGTTTTAATGTCGATCCTGAGCAACGTTTAGCTCCTAATCTGAACGCTCCAACCCGCTCCAAACAACCCTTAGAAGTTCTACGCAACTTCTTCTTAATACTTCAACCAACTGTGAAGATTTTCCTTAGGGTTTCGTTTTTGTGACTGAAGGGAAGTATAATAGTATTTCTGGGCTTTTAGTATAGGTGTAACCTTGGAATACTATAAGGTATATGGGCCAAGGTATTTTGGAATAATAACAATACTTGGAGATTATTTTTCTACCAAGTGGGGTATTTTACGAGAGCTTCAAGGTGGGGTACTTCTCGGCCAAGGGCCTCTCGAGGAGGGTGATTTGTACGAGAGGTTTAAGAGGAGGAGAGGATTTTTGCCTTGGATTTTTACAAGTGTGGATGAAGAAATGTCTTGCATTAGAGGGGTATTTATAGGCCAACCAATGGCCAAGATCAAGACAAGTGGTGTGCAAGTGTAGGGTGAGGATTTATCCATGTGTCCTTATCCATCTACTACACAAAATATCCTACCTAACCCTTGACCAAAAGAAAGGCACAAAAAACGTGCCAAGAGCCTCAATTTGTTGCCCACTGAGGTGACAAGTGTCACCCTCTCGTTGGTCCAAAATATTTTATCTCTCGGAAAAATCCGCAAAAATAATAAATGACATAGCCGTATTTTTCCCTTCGCAAAGTTTGGAAAACGTTTCGTCGAAAAACAATTCTTTTCGCTAGTTGTGCACAAAATTTTGTCCCTTAGTCTACTTAAGGCTAAAAACTTTTGACGCACGCCCTCACGCATATACTGGAAATACGGTATAACAGACGCATCGAGCCAATGAGTCAAACTACGTTGTACTCCGACCGGCCCGCCCGCCTGCCTCAACATCGTAAATCTATCGCCCGAGCTCTCTCATCCGCGGTAAGAAATGGCTAAGAACGCCTCGAGAACTCGCCCCAAACAATCGGAAGCGCATGCTCCCCGACGCTTCCTACGATCGAACTACCAATCGCAGATCACGCAGCCGATATGAACCCAATACTACCTACTCTGTCTCCGAGGCCTTGATCACTCATGATCCGCAGAATCGCCGGATAAACTCCCGAGGATCATCTCGCCTCGACCCATAGAACTCGGTGGCCGCAACTCAAAAGTCCGAAGTCTCGCTATCGATTCGGGTGAACTACGGGTAGAACCGGAACCGATGTCTCCCGTCTGTCCTCCTGCCTCGCCACGATCCTGGATAATAACTAGGCCATCTCCTTGTAACCCATATCCTTCGCCCGGTTATGAATCGAGGCTCAGTACCATGGTCTCGTGAGCCACCGCCGCCGCTCACGAACTCTGCTGGGGCTGGCGACGTCGTGGAACTCGTCGTCCGAAGCATCCCCTCAGGTAACGACTGGGCCTGTGCCCTCGTAACCCTCTGCGTCCTACTAGCAGCTCCCTCAGCTACCTTGACCTTCTGGGCCGCGGTTGCCTTGCGTGGAGGCATAACTGATACATAAAAATATGTCAGAGGGAGTTCAACCTATAACACAGCTCTATTGCACGATCTTAGAGTGAAAAGAATGGAAACCAATCCTAAATATCCTGTAGCCTCCTGATTATAGGTATGGTGCCCAACACACCGATAATCAAGAATCTACTAGATACGGCCTGTAGACACGTTCCGAGGATTAACCTGGCTCTGATACCACTTTTGTCACGACCCGACCTCGGGCCCGTGACTGGTGCCTTACCCGCGCACCCTAGTGATACAACATCAGAGAAAAACCAGCGGAAGTAAACTCATAAACATGAAACAATATAAAATAAGAAACATGCTAACCAAAACGGTCACCTTTCTGTATATACATGACAATAACGGAACAGTTACATCCTTTACCAAACCCAATTTACAACATGTGACTACGCACTTAAGAGTTTGTAACAACTATGACGGGACATGGCCCCGTCATACCCCTGAATGTACATGAATCTACAATGATAGGGAATCATACCAAAAGATAAGCCTCCGGAGAAACGGGGTTTCCCAAAAGCAGAACGGTGATCCTATGAGCGAGGATCAACAACCGATGTACCTCTACCGCGCAGATAACGCAGCTCGGCGGGGTCGATAACAGTACCAAGTATGTGAAATCAGAAAGCATCAGAATGAAATCATAACATTTCCAAAACAATTCCACAGATATGTATAAAAAAAAACAATTAGCCGCACATAGTGCCACAACATAAACAAGAGCAAATAGGTGTAACGTAACCGGTCTTTTCTAGGCCGCTAATGATCGAAGCAGGGCCACTCTCCCATAGTATCATTATGCGAGCCTAATCCTGGACTTCCGTAGTCCGCATAGGCCACCTGGGCCCGCATGAGGTACTCTTCGCATCGGGGTTAGCTAACCCGCGGCATTTCCCTGGACTACCGTAGTCCGCATGACCACTTGGACCGCATGAGGTATTCCTCGCATCGGCGTAACACACCCGGAATGATTCCTGAACTACCGTAGTCCGCATAGGTCATATGGACCCGCATGAGGTATTCCCCGCATCGGGGGTAGCTAACCCGCGGCACATGTATCTAGTCAGGGGGGTAAGTGATATAACACCAGCACAACCGGCTTATCGTAATCAACATAAACACAACAAGAAACCCCCTTAACACAAAAGTCACAAGACACCAACACCCGTAGCATCATAACATATTTGATTATCAAACCAACTTACCACACCTTCAGAAAATCATTACAAGACTTTTATAAACAAGTAAGTAAACCGTTCTTTTTATCTTTCTTAAGTCGTTATAACTAACTTCCCATAAAGCTAGTATAACACTTAAACTTTGTAATAAATCAAAACATTCACATTTGTTTGGAAAACCAAAAGAACTTATTCTTTTAAAACCAAGTATTAATTTACTTCCGAATAATGATTCATAACTCTTTTTGAAATATTTCAAGATTCATAACATTTAGAACTCAAGTCAAAGGACATCAAAGTGAAACCAAATTCAGTTAACACACGTACGTCTACCGTACTATATATTTCACAAATATCATGCTCAAGAGGATAAGAAGAATCACATACCTCCTCGGCTAAATCCACTTGCCAAGTCGAATATGCCGCGCGTAGAGTATCAACCTATAATAATCAAATACGTCTATTAAAGTCTAGACTTCTTCGTCGAATATTCTAAGTATAAAGTTCCTTATTCTACGGAAAATTGGACAGCACTTCCTTTGTTTCTACATACTTTTCCACCTTTTTCAAGGTCCGATATCAATAGCCAACATGCCATAATCAAGGCCTAACAATTCAGTAATACAAGGGGATTACACGCCTAACCGGACGTGTAAAATTCTGCCCCACAATACATATTAAATAATCCAATAAGTTTAAGGTAGTATCTTGGTTATAACATGCTCACATATTATCCTTATCCAATCCTTTCAAATCCAAATCGCTATTCCTACATGTTATATACCTAAAAGCAATATTGTCAACTACAAGTCCTTTCTTCCTCAACATTCAACACAATTTACTTAAAAAGGAGAATGGATTGTTACCTTAGAGCTCACCCAAAACAGTCCAACAAATCTCACTTTCCCTCTTTCCACAATCACCTCCATAAACCTCCTACAAGCTTGTCAACATATTTCTTTCTTGCCGCCTTTCGAAAATTTCTCTAGGCCTTGGTTTTTCCTTGAATTTTTAGAGAGAAGGGAGAGGAATTTTTTTAAAGAGATGGAAGAGGGATTTTTAGAGAGAAGGGGGTTCTTGAAGAATGACCAAGTCTTCAAGACTTGGTCAATAAATAGGACTTCCTCACAATCAGATGGGAGGGACACTTGTCACCCTCCCACGGCCTTTACAAAAAAATATCTTCTGATTTTTCCCGCCGCAAAAATCCGCCAGGCCCGCACTGGCAATGAAACCTCCGAGAAATTCAGTACATACAGCATCGCGGCCCTGCATTCCGGTGACGCAGTCACGCAACTTCGTGAGAACTCCAAGATATCCGCGCCGCTGCCTCGTGATCCCGCGCCGCACTGTTATACCCGTATTTCGCAGTATGTACGTAAGGACGTACGTAGAAAAGTTTGAACTTTAAAGTGGCTTGGCCGAAATATTTTGTGCACAACACCCTGCTAGAGTCGTTGACGAAACGCTTTACACTTCATGCGAAGGGAAAATTCGGCTATGTCATTTTTAATTTTTATGCGATTTTTCCGAGACGGCGTGTTGTACCAACGAGGGCGCCACTTGGAACCCTCTCATTGGCGGAATAGTGGGGCGCATACGGGACGATTGGCCATTGTTTTGGTCGGGGTTGGTAGGATATTTTGGTGGTAGATGGATAAGGTGCACTTGGCATGATCATGGCCCTACACTTGCCTTGCACTTGGCATGATCTTGGCCATTGGTTGGCCTTTGCTAGACCTATAAATACCTCCCTTTAAAGACTTATTCATCCTAAAATGTTCTAAGTCTTAGAAATCCTCCTCCCTTCTTGTTGTTCTCGCCCTCCCTGAGAGGCCCCCTCGCCGAGAGTTCTCCCCTTGGCCGAGAGTACCCCTAGTGGGGTTGGGCCGAGGGTATACACCCCCTTGTGGTGTTGTCTCATATATACCCCTCTTGGTAGAAATACTCTCAAAAGTATCATATTATACCCAAATTTCCTTAGCCATATACCTTGTAGTATTCTAAGGTTATACCTATACAAAAGCCCCGTTATACTATTATACTTCCGTCACCACCAAACCGAAACCCTAAGAAAAATCTCCATGGTTAGTGGAGTAGTATGTAGAAGTTGGTTAGAACTTCTAAGGGTAGTTGGAGCGGTCGAGCGCACGAGTCGAGCTAAACGTTGCCCGTGATCGACTTTATACTTGGATAATTATGGGCTTATCGAGGTAAATATCTTGTCCTCTATTGTAATTGGAAATTACATGATTGTTAGACTATATAGTTCAAGTATACTATATATAGAACTGAACGTTGTTATCGCAATGTCTTTGGACTTAAGCCCAATAATAAGAAACCTTTTCGAAAGAAGAGTCGAATCAGAATTACATAGGATCAGACATGAGACTTGTGTAGCACATCGTGAAGTAGAATTGTACACGTCCTGTTAGATGTATAAACCCTCGTTGGCTTGATAGCCTCGATAGAGAGAAGATTTACGCGATGCGGGGAGGTGCGAATTTTCTCAGAATGTTCTACGAAGAGATCTAAATGTTAATAAGCGCCTTGTGGCCTTATAGGTTGAAGTACTATGCGTGGCGCGATCTACTTGGCTTAAGGAGTAGCCGGTTTGAGGTACTTGAGCGTTTGCTATTAGTCGATACTGCCGCGAGGTATGTGAACCTCTTCCTATCTCTTCTAGCATGATATGTGTGTAACTATGTAGTACAATATACGCATATGTTAAATGTATTTGATTGTCTAAAACATAAAGTGTTATAACGCTTTATGGAAGTTGGTTATAATGACTTTATGTAGGTAAGAAAATACTTGTGGTTTTTAAAAGGTAAATCGATTTGAACTATAATCGGTCGGTTGTGTGATAATAAAGAACTTGAAGTATTTCAAAAGATTTTTGAATCATTTTGAAAGAAGAAGTAATACTTGGTTGTTGAAAACTTAAAGAGTTATACTAGCTTTATGGGAAGTTAGGTATAACGGCTTAAGGATGTTTTACTGATTTCGAAATCGTAACGTATCGACAAACCATCGCAATAGCGTTAATAAAAGGAAATATTTTGACAGATTAAGTATTATTAAAACCAAGAGAAACTTCCATCCGCATGTAAGCTAAGATGAGACAAAATGATATTTCCTAGATCATGGCTGCTGTAATAAAATTGTTATAAACAAGAATATCCTACTCACATATAAGGCTTATGTTTCTCAGATGGTTTAAAAGAGAATTATATTCTTAAATGAATAAGACTATGAACTACGAAACCTTTCTAAAATAAGAACCGTGAACATTTGAAATTAGGCAAACTTGAGCGTTGGGAAAAGAATGTTGTTACTTGATTTTACAAAGAGAAGTGTTCTGATTTACTTCAAAAGATAATCACTCTATTTTTTTATACTACGGGTATTGTGTGACTTTTGTGAAAGAAACGGATCTTTTAAAAGAGTAATACATGAAGTACTTTGGGGCTAAAAACCCGAACTTGTTAACATAATGTAGAAAGTACCTTGTGTGAATAACTTGATTGTATTGATTTGTGATAGTCTTGTAATACTTTCTTGTTGACTTGATAAGTAAACATGTTAGGATGCTACGTGAGTTAGTATCTTGTGATGTTTGTGTAAAGGGGTTTTCCCTTGTTGTGATTAGGTTGTTTAACGATAAGCTGTCATGTTGATATTATATCACTCATGATTCCGGTTGCCTCCACGCGGGTAGACTCAGCGGGTCTAGTGACCTATGATTCGAGAATACCTTATGCAGTGCAGATGGCCTATGCGGAACTACGGAGTTCCAGTTAGTATCGCGCCCCTTGTGGTCACGCGGTCTTTGTGCCACGCGGACGGCGAGTCCAGACGCCGCCGGGAGTAGCTACCCTCGACGCGGAATACCTCACGCGGGCCATCGAGTGGCCCACGCGAGCTACGGGAAGTTCGTGGCTAGACGCGCACATTAGATATCGCGCGAGTGGCCAACTTTGATCATGTGACGGTCAGACAGATCTCATGATACGCTTTACGACCTTGTTGATCGTGGGTTTTAGTAGTCGCTATGCCCTCGCATTTACCCCGCACGGTTTTATGATGACTTTGAGGCGTGAGTCCCCGACTTGACATGATCGCTATTTATCAGGAATTGTAGTTTTGGTTATCTTACATGTCTCCCGCTTTATATAGACTACTATGATTTCATTTACGATTTTCGCCACATACTGTACTGTTGTCTCGACTCCTTCGGGCCGCTCATGCCGCAGTAAAGGTACACCGTGTTGCTCCTCGCCTAGGGTCACAAGCCAACAGATGGGAAGCTCCGTTTCTCCGAGGCTTATCAGCCGTATAGTCCGTCGTTGTAGGTATTTACATCTGTGGTATGCGGGCCTGTCCCGCCATCATGTCGTATCATTCTTAGAGGTCTCAGAGTACCGCTGGGCGAGTTGTAATGGGATGTAATCGTCGGTTTTAAATTGATTTATATATATATATGCCGTAAGGCAAGTTTTCTCACTATTGTTTCATACTTCTTGTTATTTCATGTTATCGCCTTATGTTCCACTGACACTGATGTTGTATCACTAGGGTTCCTGGTAGGCACGACCACGGCCCGGTTCGGTCGTGACAAAAATTGGTATCGAGCGCTTAATCCTCTGAAAGTGTCTACGCATCGTATCCAAGAGAGTTCGATTATCGCTGTTGCGCACCACACCAATAATCGTGAGGCTATAGGATATTTAGGATTGGTTTCTATTCTTCTCACTCGAGATCGTGCCTTAGAGTGTGTTGTAAGTTGGACCTCTCTCACGTATTTCTTTCCCTTACCGCTATGCCTCCGCGTAGGCAACCCGGCCCAGAGGGCAAGGCACCGAGGAGCCGCTAGTAGAGTGCAGGGTTACGAGGGCACAGGCCCAACCATCACCTGAGTTAGGTGCTTCGTTCGGAGAGTTATGCTACGTCACCAGCCCCAACAGAGTTTAGCACGGCGGCAGCAGTTCCTACTGCGGCCATGACATTTGAACCTTCAGTTCCACGACCGGAAACAGATAATATAGATTGCGAAGAGACAACCCTGTTACTAGCTATGGATTTGGCTACCGCAGAGTATACCGATGTATCGCGAGTCTTGATGAATATCTTAGAAAGGGTTGTGCGAGTAATTCTTCGATTAGGCTTCGAGCATGGCCTCGTACGGGCTTCAGCGCGCAGCCAAGTAACGTAGAGATCGACGTTAACGGCGACGTTAGAAGGCGCCGTGACGAAAGGTCCTTTGGCAACTTTCGAGTCGAGTCACCTCACCGTGATTAGATTATGCACATCCACCGATGCGAAAGGTCCTCCACGTGTTTCGGGGACGCTCGAGGTACGCAGAGTTGGTCGAGCTCGAGCTTCCGCTCACAGCTACACGTAGGTTCCAGCCAGCCGAATTCAGTTTTTTTTCCCAGTGTTCACAGTGTGACAGACGTCATCCCGGGGAATGTCATCTTTTAGTTGGTACTTGTTTTACCGGCGGCCGTCAGGGCCATGTGTCGAATGGGTGACCTAGTAGTAGGGTTGTAAGTAGGAGGACTTAGCCTTCAGGATCGATGGGTAGTTCGTCACCTTCCTTAGCTATGCGCCTACAAGCGTGTTTGATTAGAACGACTGGGAGTGAAGCGAGAATACAGATAGATCTTTAACCCTCTAGGGATTAGTATGTATGATAAGATGGGTATATCATAAGTGTTATGTTCAGATAGCATGGTGTAAATTGTGATTAGGAGATCATGGTTAGTTAACCAAGTAAGATTTGGGGGATAGAGAAGGTGTGAGCCTTAGAGCATTATACGAAGACCTTAGAGGTAAGGCCATCTCGAGTAAAAGACGATGTTTATGTTTGACCCTTATAGGAGTGCATAGTGCACGTGAGCTATGTTTGTGGGATAAGTCCCTGAGTAGTGTGGAATGAAAGAGGGTAGTTGAGCTAAGAAGACCGCTAGGTTTTCGTAACGTGATTAGTGAGAGTTTTCCGTTCGGAGCTAATGTCTCATGCGCTGCCTCGGGTTGAGGCCACGCCGCGGGTCAACCCGCGCCCGTATGGTGGTGGGGGTTGTGGTGGTCCCACTTTGGGTTAGGGTTATGAGGTGTTAGGCCCAAGTTTAGTTAACCAGTCTGAGTTCGTGGACGCATTCGACCGAGTCGCCGGCGAGGTCACCGCCTTGTCTTCTAGCAAAGACCGCTTACTCGGCGGTGGTTTTATCGTAAAGGTTGTAAGGCTGCACGGTGCCTACCTTTACCTTATGACAGCATGCGGAGCCTGTGTTACTACCGCTTTTTCTCGAAGTTTTACCAGTGTGATTAGGAACTCAGTGAGTCTCAGATCGTATTCGCCCGCCGCGCGTGTGGATTTCGTGGTAGTTGTAAGGATTGTTGTCTCCGTTAAGGGAGTGTTTTAGTAGCTACCATTTCAAGATTCGGATGTCGCTTTATGACGCTTGCGGGCGGAAGTGTAAGTCACGGCCGATTGGTTCGATGTTAGCGCGTTCAGATAGTTGGTTCAGCTTGTTCCAATAGATCGGATAAAGTGAGGCTTATCTAGAAGAGGTTTTTGGCGTACCGAAATCGCGGCGATAAGCGCGACGACGCTTAGAGTTCAGTGCCGACGGTCGGTCTTCGAGGTACCACCCCGATTAGGGTGTGACGAGTTTTGGAAAACAGAGGAACTTAGCCCGAGTTACTTGGGCCTTTTGAGTTCATGTGAAGAATAGGCCGTTGCTATATGTTAGCATTTGCCGCCCGACTTAGGAGGCGTGATGTCCTGGTCTTTCGTATTGTTATGATCGGAAAGTATCGAGATCCATCCGCAGTGTTCCCGCTAATGATGACCACGTTAGAAATAGTAACCCCGAGTTTTGGAAATCAAGCGATGTAAATGTGGTAAGAGTTCGAGTGTACGACAGCCTCAGGGATCGCATGCAGCCCGGTACCATTTGTTAGGCCGCCGGAGTGACACTAGAACCTCGCGGCAAAGTGACAAAAGTGGTATCACGACGAGTAAAGGGAGAAGCGAGCATGTATTGCGAGCAGAGATGTGACCATTTCTTTTGTATGGAGAAAGTGCGAAGGAATTATATTTTAGACCCTTGGGTGGGAGCGTTTGTGATGTTAGAGGTGTTTCCTCGTGGACTTGGATGTAAGTATTTTGCGCAGGTGTTGTTGTGGCAGGATTGTTCAGGTAAGTATAGTAGTGAAAACTATACTGGCGCACGTTTGGTTTGAGACTTAGAAGGAACATTCGGGACGAATGTTTCTAAGGAGGGGAGAATGTTATACCCCGTATTTCCAGAGTATGTACGTAAGGACGTACGTAGAAAAGTTTGGACTTTAAAGTGGCTTGGCCGAAATATTTTGTGCACAACACCCGGTTAGAGTCGTTTTTCGACGAAACGTTTTACACAACTTGCGCACGGCAAAATACGGCTAGGTCAATTTTAATTTTTTCGGATTTTTCCGAGAGACGGCGTGTTGGACAACGAGAGGGCGCCACTTGGCACCCTCTCATTGGCGGAATAGTGGGGCGGCACATGGGACGATTTGGCCATTGTTTTGGTCAAGGGGTTGGTAGGATATTTTGGTGGTAGATGGATAAGGTGCACTTGGCATGATCATGGCCCTACACTTGCCTTGCACTTGGCATGATCTTGGCCATTGGTTGGCCTTTGCTAGACCTATAAATACCCCTCCCCTTTAAAGACTTATTCATCCTAAAATGTTCTAAGTCTTAGAAATCCTCCCCCTCCCTTCTTGTTGTTCTCGTCCTCCCCCTTGGAGAGGCCCCCCTGGACGAGAGGTCTCCCCCCCTATCGCCGAGAGTACCCCCCCCCTAGTGGGGTTGGCCGAGGGGTATACACCCCCCCTTGTGGTGTTGTCTCATATATATACCCCCCCCTCTTGGTAGAAATACTCTCAAAAGTATTGTTACTATACCCAAATTTCCTTAGCCATATACCTTGTAGTATTCTAAGGTTATACCTATACAAAAAGCCCCGTTATACTATTATACTTCCCGTCAGTCACCAAACCGAAACCCTAAGAAAAATCTCCATGGTTAGTTGGAGTAGTATGTAGAAGTTGGTTAGAACTTCTAAGGGTAGTTTGGAGCGGGTTGGAGCGCACGAGTCGAGCTAAACGTTGCCTGTGATCGACTTTATACTTGGATAATTATGGGCTTATCGAGGTAAATATCTTGTCCTCTATTGTAATTGGAAATTACATGATTGTTAGACTATATAGTTCAAGTATACTATATAGAATCAACGTTGTTATCGCAATGTCTTTGGACTTAAGCCCAATAATAAGAAACCTTTTCGAAAGAAGAGTCGAATCAGAATTACATAGGATCAGACATTACGGAGACTTGTGTAGCATTACCGTGAAGTAGAATTGTACACGTCCGTTAGATGTATAAACCCCCGGTTGGCTTGATAGCCGCCTCGATAGAGAGAGAGATTTACGCGTCATGCGGGGGGAGGTGCCGAATTTTACGTAGAATGTTCTACGAAGAGATCTAAATGTTAATAAGCGCCTTGTGGCCTTATAGGTTGAAGTACTATTCGTGGCGCGATCTACTTGGCTTAAGGAGTAGCCGGCGGTTTGAGGTACTTAGAGCGTTTTGCTATTAGTCGATACTCGTCGCGAGGTATGTGAACCTCTTCCTATATCTTCTAGCATGATATGTGTAACTATGTAGTACGATAGACGCATACGTGTTAAATGTATTTGATTGGTCTAAAACATAAAGTGTTATAACGGCTTTATGGGAAGTTGGTTATAACAGCTTTATGTAGGTAAGAAAATACTTGTGGTTTTTAAAAGGTAACTGATTTGAACTATAACTGGCTGGTTATGTGATAATAAAGAACTTGAAGTATTTCAAAAGATTTTTGAATCATTTTGAAAGAAGAAGTAATACTTGGTTGTTGAAAACTTAAGAGTTATACTAGCTTTATGGGAAGTTAGGTATAACGGCTTAAGGATGTTTTACTGATTTCGGAAATCAGAATGTGTATCGACAAACCACTGCAGCGTTAATAAAAGGAAATATTTTGACAGATTAAGTATTATTAAAACCGGAGAAACTTCCATCCGCATGTAAGCTAAGATGAGACAAAATGATATTTCCTAGATCATGGCTGCTGTAATAAAATTGTTATAAACAAGAATATCCTACTCACATATAAGGCTTATGTTTCTCAGATGGTTTAAAAGAGAATTATATTCTTAAATGAATAAGACTATGAACTACGAAACCTTTCTAAAATAAGAACCGTGAACATTTGAAATTAGGCAAACTTGAGCGTTGGGAAAAGAATGTTGTTACTTGATTTTACAAAGAGAAGTGTTCTGATTTACTTCAAAATATAATCACTCTATTTTTTTATACTACGGGTATTGTGTGACTTTTGTGAAAGAAACGGATCTTTTAAAAGAGTAATACATGAAGTACTTTGGGGCTAAAAAACCCGAACTTGTTAACATAATGTAGAAAGTACCTTGTGTGAATAACTTGATTGTATTGATTTGTGATAGTCTTGTAATACTTTCTTGTTGACTTGATAAGTAAACATGTTAGGATGCTACGTGAGTTAGTATCTTGTGATGTTTGTGTAAAGGGGTTTTCCCTTGTTGTGATTAGGTTGTTTAACGATAAGTTGTCATGTTGATATTCTATCACTCATGATTCCGGTTGCCGCCTCCGATCGCGGTAGACTCAGCGGTCTAGTGACCTATGATTCGAGAATACCTTATGCAGTCCAGATATGGCCTATGCGAACTACGGAGTTCCGTGTTAGTACGCGCCCTTGTGGTCATGCGGTCTTTGTGGCCATGCGACGGCGAGTCCAGACGCCGCCGGAGTAGCTACCTCGATGCGGAATACCTCACGCGGGCCATCGAGTGGCCCGTGCGAGCTACGAGAAGTTCCGTGGCTAGACGCGACATTAGATATCCGCGCGAGTGGCGGCTTTGATCATGTGACGGTCTAGACAGATCTCATGATACGCTTTACGACCTTGTTGTATCGTGGTTTTAGTAGTCTCGCTATGCCTCATACTTACCCCGCACGGTTTTATGATGACTTTGAGGCGTGAGTCCACGACTTGACATGATCGCTATTTATCAGGAATTGTAGTTTTGGTTATCATACATGTCTCCCGCTTTATATAGACTACTATGATTTCATTTACGATTTTCGGGCCACATACTTGGTACCGTTATCGACCTCTCGGGGGCTGCTCATGCCGCAGTAAAGGTACACCGTTGTTGATCCTCGCCTTAGGGTCACATTCAACAGATGGGAAGCTCCGCTTCTCGAGGCTTATCGGTGGTATAGTCCCCGCCGTTGTAGGTATTTACATTCGGGGTATGGCGGGCCCCGTCCCGCCATTGTTGTCGATCATTCTTAGAGGTCCAGAGTAATCGCTGGGGCGAGTTGTAATGGGATGTAACTGTTCGGTTTTAAATTGATTTATATATATATATGCCGTAAGGCAAGTTTTCTCAGACTATTGTTTCATACTTCTTGTTATTTCATGTTATCGTCTTATGTTCCGCTGATTACTCTGATGTTGTATCACTAGGGTGCCCGGGGTAAGGCACCAGTCACGGGCCCGGGTTCGGGTCGTGACAGCGGCGCTGTGGCCTCAAGCTGAAAATACTCCCCTTTTTGCATGTGCACTGAACATGTAACTTCCATAACTTTCTACTCTGATGCCCTATCGACGAGCGGTTTGTTGCGTTGGGAACTAGACTCAACGAGCTACATACTAGGCTTTTGAAACACCTAGGAACTTCTAAGGTAACTGGGCATAAACCGCTCCAAAGTTGACTAAAACCCGTCCAAAACATTCTGTCAACCTATCTTTCTAAAATTTAAAATCTTAGTTCCTTTCGTACGTTCTCATAAGCATGACCTGAATTACGGGGTGTAACACTCATCACGCCTCTCCTGGGTGATACCTTCAAGAATACCCAATTGTCAATCTGAAACTCTAAGTGTCGACGTCGATTATCTGCATAAGACTTCTGTCGACTCTGAGCTGCTAATAACCTTTCTTGGATAAGTTTTACCTTATCCACAACCTGCTGAATCAAGTCCGACCAACTAAATGAACCTCGCCAATCATCGAATCAACCAATCGGCGACCTACACTTCCTTCCATATAAGGCCTCATACGGGCCCATCTGAATACTGAAGTAGTAGCTGGTATAATATGCAAACTCAACAAGAGGCAAATGATCCTCCCAGCTACCCCTGAAATCAATAATACAGGCCCGCAACATATCCTCAAGTATCTGGATAGTACGCTCTGCCTGTCCGTCATTCTGAGGGTGAAATGCAGTACTGAGACTCGCATGTGTCCCTAACCCCTTCTGGAAAGACCTCCAGAAGTAAGCCGTAAACTGGGCTCCTCTGTCTGATATAATAGATGTAGGAACTCCGTGCAGTCTCACAATCTCCCTGATATACAGTCTAGCATAATCCTCAGCCGAGTAAGTAGTCCTGACCGGAAAGAAATGGGTTGATTTCGTCAGCCTGGCAATTATAACCCAAATGGAGTCGCACTTCCTCTGAGTACGAGGCAACCCTGTAACAAATCCATATTAATCACCTCCCGCATCCAAGTCGGGATCTCAATCATCTGTAATAGCCCACCGGGCTTCTGGTGCTGTACCTTGACCTGCTGACAATTCGGACATTGAGCAACAACTCTGCTACGTCCCTCTTCAGGCCATCCCACCAATACATACATCTGAGGTCAAGGCACATCTTAGTCGACCCCGGATGAATAGAGTAACGAGAATTGTGTGCCTCCCCTAGAACCTGCTGACGAAGTCCTGCAATATCGGGTACACACAATCTGCTCTCGTATCTTAGCACCCTATCAGGTGCTATCTCAAATAGGTTTTTCTCCTCTCGGAGAGCCGTATCCCGATTCTGTACTAGGACTGGATCCTCATACTGTCGCCTCTTCACCTCCTCACGAGGGAAGACTCGACAACCTCTCGAATCCGAACTCCACGATCATCAGAATCAACCAACCGAACCCCTAGTCTTGCTAGCTGATGAATCTCACGGACCATGTACTGTCTATCTGGCTATACATCTGACAGACTACCCATAGATCTATGGCTAAGAGCATCTGTAACCATATTTGCTTTTCCCGGGTGGTATAGGATATCAACATCATAAGCCTTAAGCAACTCTAACCACCATCTCTGCCGCCAGTTCGACTCCCTCTATCTGAAGATATGCTGGAGGCTCTTGTGGGCTGTATCAATAGCCACATGAATTCCATAATTAATGCCTCCAAATATTCAAGGCATGCATAACTGCTGCCAACTATAAATCGTGGGTAGGGTAGTCCCTCTCATGCTTCCGTAGCTGCCGGAAAGTATAGGCTATAACCTTACCGTGCTGTATCCGTACACGATATCACCCAACACTTGAAATGTCACGATGAATTACATAACCCTCTAATCCCTCTAGGAGAGTAAGAACTGGAGCTGTCGTCAACTTATCTTCCAATAACTGGAAGTCTTTCTCTACTTCAGAAATATTTGGCTATACATAATCTCAATTATGATTCCTGTTTCCCATCCTTGGTGTTGTCATACCCAACTTGGTTACTATAATTAGATTCAATTCCTTCGCTTGTCTCATGGCTAAGACTTCATGCCAATCGCAATTTAGGGGGAGATTTCCTTGATCTCGCCAAGTAGTAATCGTATTATTCTCCCCAGCTCATAGAGCTTATAGTCATGTGTTCAAACCCAATTTCACGGTATTACATAATCCAATGGCTTGTCAAGATTTCTTATCTTGTCATGATTAGGCCTTTCATCGTCTGAGTGCCTATTCGTCATACCTTTAGTTTTCCATTTCAAGTTGTCTTGGGGGTCTCTTATCTCCCCGTATTTCTCATACTGACTTTCCCGTCATTACAGGCTTGCCACTTTTAGTCGAGGTGTTCTTACTGCCCATCATCTATTAATGACCTTTACACTAGTCTGGGGTAATTATATCTTATGGAACTTACATAACTATACTTGTATTCGCCTTTATTATTATGGTCATAACCTTCATTATACTTATTATTAATAACCAAAATATTTCTACCTTGATCCTCGATCATACAGTTCCATTTATGCTTATTACCAACATTCATATCCTTACGACGCTTATTTGACCATTTCCTAGTGTCGTCCTTAATTACCCCAACACAATACTTTTCCTAGTGTTATGTAAAATTTTAACCCATTGCATAACGAAATTGAAGACTTTACCAGTCTCATATCCATAGCCTAATAATATGGGTACGCATAACCCTCCATAATACGCAAAACCATCCTTTTTACATGGGGGAGAGAGCTTATCTCCCTTTCACAATCTTTCTCTAAAATTACAACCCTAATCACAGGGTTCTGTTGCGGTTTCCTCTATAATTCTAATCATTAAGCGTCACCTTAAAATCGTGTAGATTTTCAAAACCTACTAATGATGTCTTCTGCTTTTCATAGGTATCACTTATACTCATCTTATTCTTGCTTCGCGCATTCTCCTGAGATTATTCGTAAAGTCGTGGCCCTGACCGCCACACTAACCCAACTCCAAGTACCTCCAAGGGTACTTACCATAAATCCCTTCAATGATCGTACGTCCTCATCTCCATCTCTTAACTTTCAATTTCAAGTAACATATACTTTCATAATCAATCTATTTACTTCAAATGAAACAAGTCACATAGACTTACTAAAATCAAGTCACATAGACTCCCCAAATGATCATGTCAAAGAAGGAAGGGGTAATTCACATACTAACAGACCACCCCAATCCTTATACACTTGTTCGTTCCTTTTTTTAATTGTCGTACCCTTTTCATACTTCCGAACTTATTCTAGTTTACGTACGTGATTTCTATCACTGTTTCTGTTTCCAATACTGGGTGTTAATACATTGAGCAATTTGAGGCCATTTCCGGTGTTACACCCCGTAATTCCAGGACATGTATATAAGAACGTACGTAAGAAAACAGGACCTTAAGACTTGAGACTTGTAGAATTTATCAGAATTATGAAAATGTCGGGTAACGAAATATTGTGACGAATGGGAGGGTGACACGTGTCACCCCCTACATAGGCTTGATCGAAATATTAACCAAGATTAAGTGGTCTTGTGACCAAGGTTAAGTAGCCTAATGTGGATGATCAAGCTTGAGAAAATTGACCAAGTCAACCAAGTCAAGTGGACACAAGATATTTTAATTTCTTCATCCAAGCCACACAAGTGTTTTAATCTTGGCCCTTGAAAGTAGTATATTACTACACTAGTAGCAAGACTTCTTCCACACTTAGAAAAAATTCAAGAAACTTGTGTGCTCTTTTTAGGAGCTCTCGGCTAAGCTCAAAAAGAAGAAGAAATTTTTTTCGTTTGTTGTTCATAATTCACAATACTTAAATCCAAGGTTCCTAGGGGTATTATAAGGATATCTCAATACAAATATCCCGGAAAAGCTACATTTTTACATTAGTCGCAAGGTGAAAACCTAAGTTGTTTTCATAAGTTTTGTTTGGATATTGAAGGGAAGTTGTTTATGAACTTCTAAGGGCTTCAAATAGCGGATTGGAGCGTGAAGGAAATGAGCTAAGTTACTAAGGAGCGACTTTGAATCTTGAAGTTGGATTAGGGCTTATCAAGGTAACAATCTTGTCGTCTTAGTGATTAAAGATTACATGTTGTTGTAGTTATATATATAAACAAGCATGAGATATATATAATGGAGATAGATAAATGTTATGGAATATTTGGAAGCAAATCCGAAAGTTTCATGATAAACCATAAGATTGTAATTCAATTTAGTTATTAGTTTTAGTCGTCGCATGTTATATAAAAAAGGGATTATAGTTGTTAAAGTTGTTTGCGACTATATAACATGTTAGAACGACAATATGGATTGAAAGGATTTGGAAAGGATATTATGTGGTTGTACTTTGTAGCCGATAATGATATTTAATATTGGACTGTTTTGTATAAATTGTGGGGCAGAATTTTACACGTCTTGTAAGGCGTGTAATACCCTTTGGATAGCTGAATTGTTGAGCCTTAAATGTGGCATGTTTGGTTGTTAAATTCGGTCCTTGAAAAAGGTGAAAAAGTAAGTAGAAACAAAGGAAGTGCTGTCCAATTTTTCGTAGAATAAGTGACTTTACACTTAGAATATTCTACGTTAGAAAGCTAGAAGTTGATAGACGTATTATGGTCATTATAATTTGACATACTACGTGTGGCATATTGGACTTAGCAAGTGGATTGAACCGAAGAGGTATGTAGAACTTTCCCTATCTTTTGAGCATGAGTTTTACAAATGTATAGTACGGTGGACGTACGAGTTTTAAAGGAATTCGGTTTCATTTTGATGTCATTGACTTAATCTAAGAATGTCTAAGTTTGGTTGGGTTAGAGAATTAACTCACTTGTTTTTAAAAGATGAAAATGCTTTATTTGTCTAAAACATAAAGAGTTATAACGGCTTTATGGGGAGTTAGTTATAATGGCTTTATGGAAAGTTAAGAGATTGGTCTACTTGAATTATATGCATAAGTTGCCTAGGTTGTGAAATAGAAGTGCTTGACTTTAAAAGCTTGGATTTGAATTTCTAAAAGGTGAAGTACTTGGGGTTAAATTCCCGAATTTGACATGACATGCTAGTGCCTTGAGTCTTATGAAATGATAAATGATTCACCTTAATCTAATGAGAGTCCTAAATGATTTAAGTTGCATATGTTGCTCATAATAAACATTCGTGCAAGTGTTATGTTTCCATATCACCGCGTCCCTCGCTTGAGGGCCGACAATCATGTGTTATACTATGGGTTAAATTCCCTTGACATTGTTCGATTCCGTGGGATTAGCTCCCCACGATACGGGTGTCACGACCCGACCCCGGGCCGCGACTGGTGCCCTACCTGGGCACCCTTCTTATCATACAACATAATAAACTGCGGAAGATAAATAACACCTTTTTTTTTTAAAACCAATGCCAAGCCGATAAGGCTGCCATAAACATAAAAATTACCCGAAAGGGTCTACACTGTTTAACAATGTAAAAAAAAAACTCTAGCCACCCAAATTTACGATGAATACTGCACTCTAAGATTTGAACAAATACTATGACGGACAAGGCCCCGCCGCACTTCAATATACATAGCCATGACAACTCCGAACATCGAGCCATCTCAAAATGTTGAACCAGATCCTAAGCTCGCGGATCCACAATCGTACCTAAACTCGGACATGAACGCAGCTTCGAAGGGGTCGCATAACAAAAATTTAATATGGAACGGAAAATAAGGTACAGTAAACAAATCACAACTTTACAAAAGAATGACAGGGGCAAGTATAAAAAGGGTACATATCAGATCCTACCGTGTCATTACCCTCTCATGAACTTAATCGCACATCATTATCTTTTCCATTCCATTAAGAGTTATAGCCAAATCTTACTTACATACTTAGGAGAAATCATTGAGTTCATTACCATATAACTTACTTATCTTTTATAACATAATCCGGCCCTTTATGGAGGGGCGCATATACTACCCGGCCCAATCTGGGATGCGATCAAATCACACAAATATCAAAGCGTGCCCGTGGAATCCCACATCACTACCGACAGTCATAAGTGTAAAATATAATCATGTGACGTGCCCGTGGCATCCCACCTCACTGTCGGCGTACACATACACAACACACACACACATATATATATATATATATATATATCTCCTGCCCGTGGAATCCCACATCACTGCCGACAGCCGTAGGTGTAACATATAACCATGTGACGCGCCCGTGGCATCCTACCTCACTGTCGGCGTACACATATACAACACACACATATATATATATATATATATAACGTGGCCGCATGCCCCGGAATCCCTCATCGTATAAGCATGGCCATAACGTGCCCTCGGCATCCCTCATCGTAGGTGCAGGTCTTCATGGGGAGCTAGCCCATGGAGTAATAATATAACATGCCCCCGGAATCTCTCATCGTGGGTACATGTCTTCATAGGGAGCTAGCCCATGGAGTAATAGTCGTACATAGCTGTCACGCCCCAAATCTCGGGCCCGTGACTGGTGCCTCTACCTGGGCACCCTTCTACCCATACAATATAAATAAACCGCGGAAGATAAATAGAACTCATTTTTAAAAAAAAAACAAAGGCAAGGCCGGAAAGGCTTCCGTATAAATATAAATCACCCGAAAGGGTCTACGCTGTACAACAATGTAAATACAACTTACACCAGTCCAGCCAACATATGACTACAGACCTCTAAGAAGGTGATAACAACTATGACGGGACAAGGCCCCGCCGTACCCCTGAATATACCTAGCCATAATGACAAACTCCGGAACTTGGAGCTATCTCAAAATGATGAACAAGGATCCTAAGCTCGCGGATCCACAACTGTGTACCTAGACCTGCGGACATGAACGCAGCCCCCCTAAGGGGGTCAATACAACAAGTACTAAGCATGGAACGAAAATAAAGTACATTAAACAAGATCATAACTGTACAAAAGAATGACAGGGGCAAGTATAAAAATTAAAATACCAGATCCTACAGTGCCATTTTAACTCATGAAATCAATCGTACATTAATCATTCTTTTCCTTCTTTCAATAAAAATTAACATTATATTCTTACATACATACTTAAGAATTCAATCAAGTTTTCCACATAACTTACATATGTACATAACGTAACCCGACCCTTTATGGAGGGACTTCTTATTTAGGAGCTTACTTTGATTATCCATACGTGATAACGTAATCCGACCCATTTGCGGGACACGGTGTACTGATGAATCATGTGGCATAATCCGGCCCGCCTGTGGGGCTCGGTGTACTGTGGAATCATGTAGCATAATCCGTCCCGCCTGTGGGTTCTGCATCGTGGAATCATGTAGCATAATCCGCCCGCCTGGGGGCCTCGTGCATCGTGGAATCATGTAGCATAATCCGGCCCGCCTGTGGGGCTCGGTGTAATATGACGTAACCCGGCCTATGTGTAGGCTCGGGGTAATATGGCGTAATCCGGCCTATGTGTAGGCTCGGTGTATCTCATAACATAATCCGGCCTATTTGTAGGCTCGGTGTGATTTTCCTTACATAACATTTTAACCACCCTTTCACTTATTCTTAAGTCGTTATAACAACTTCCCATAAAGCTATTATAACAACCTTTCATTTTAGAGAACTTAAGGCACTTTTATTTCTTATCACATTGGGGAAACTAAACCCAAAAGTACTACGTACATACATACTTAAAAAGAATCATAAAACTCCTTCTCTTTAAATCAATAAACGTATACTTTTAAAACTCAAGTCACATACTCTTTCGAAATCAAGCCTCTTAACTTTAGAAGTAAATCAAGTAACCCATATCTTGAAAAATAAAGTCTCATAACTTGTAAAGAAATCAAGTCTCATAACTTTAAATCAAATCTCTTAACTTTAGAAATCTAGTCCCATATCTTGAAAAATAAAGTCTCATAACTTGTAAAGAAATCAAGTCTCATAACTTTAAATCAAATCTCTTAACTTTAGAAATCAAGTCCCATATCTTGAAAAATAAAGTCGCATAACTTGTAAAGAAATCAAGTCTCATAACTTTAAATCAAATCTCTTAACTTTAGAAATCAAGTCTCATATCTTGAAAAATAAAGTCTCATAACTTGTAAAGAAATCAAGTCTCATATCTTGAAAAATAAAGTCTCATAACTTGTAAAGAAATCAAGTCTCATAACTTTAAATCAAATCTCTTAACTTTAGAAATCAAGTCCCATATCTTGAAAAATAAAGTCTCATAACTTATAAAGAAATCAAGTCTCATAACTTTAAATCAAATCTCTTAACTTTAGAAGTCAAGTCCCATTTCTTGAAAAATAAAGTCTCATAACTTGTAAAGAAATCAAGTCTCTTAACTTTAAATCAAATCTCTTAACTTTAAAGTATTTCACGTAACTTATACAATTTTGACTAAGCCACTCATACTTTCATAATCAAGACTCATATATTTCCAAAATGGACTTACTTACTTCAAATGAATTAAGTCGCATAGACTTACCAAATCAAGTCACATAGACTCACTAAAATTTAGTCACATAGACTTACCAAATAATCATGTCAAAGGAAGGAAGAAGTTCACATACCTCGTTGGCGACTAACCCAAACGACAAGTAGCAATACGCTCCAATGTACTTCAACCTTATTGGCTATTCCACAAGCCAAGTAGAATGTGCTACACGTAGTACTTCAACCTAAAATGACAATAGCACTTCTATCAACTACAAGCTATCAAGTGTAGGACTTATACCAAATAATGGCCCTCTAATTCTATGGAAAATTGGGCAGCACTTCCTTTGTTTCTACGTACTTTTCCACCTTTTCCAAGGCCCGTATTCATCAACCAACAAGCCATATTTAAGGCACAACCAACAGTTAGCCAAAGGGGATTACACGCCTAACTGGACGTGTAAAATTCTGCCCCACAGTTATACAAAATAGTCCACAAATCAGCCCATAAAAACAGTCCGCAATCCAACCATAACGAGGGTAAAATGTGAGGCCTTTTAATGCCTTTCCACACCCTTATTCCCTTAGGACTTTCATTAGCAACTACTATACTTAAACATTCATAACAACAACTAAATTTCCAGAATTTAATACCTCAAAATAGTCCACTAAACGACACAACAACGTCTAACAGTTTTGGGCAGTTTTTCGGCCACAACAACAACCCGATAACTCGTTCCTTAATCCATTTTATTCCAATTCGAGTTCCAAAACTTCTACATAAGTTATAACAACTTATTAACAACAATATTAATCCATTATAACATGCAATAGGTGAAGATAACAACGACAATAACCAACTTATTCCATTTGCACCAAATCTGTCCCGAATCGGTTTTAGCCCCAAAAATTGCTCAAACGCTTTTTATTCTTCAAACTTTTATAACACAAGTTCATCCATACATAATAACAATAAGTAATATCTAATTACTTTAAAAGAATAAGGTCTTTTACCTCATTTTTTTGCCCAAAAATGCCCCAAAACAGTCCGGTCTTTATTTGTGCGCATTTTCGTTTCGCTCCACTTCTTCAAGTTCCAATCACATATATGTACTCCCTACAACCTTAGGAGCAACTTCTCTTTGAATCTCACTTCCAAAAAGTCGACGGAACCCCTAGGGTTTTGGCATCAACTTTCGGCCAAGACAAGTAAAAACGTGTAGAATATTAATCTAGGCTAAGCACTTGGTTTAAGGGCTTAATCTTGGAGAAATAAATTGATCAACAATGGTTGTTCTTAGCCAAGGGGCTCTCGAAATTATGGAGCTAAAGGGGAGAAGATGAGAGAGCTTATTTTTTTGTCTAAGTGTAAAGTGATCCAAGTCTTGCAAGACATGGATATGTATAGCCAAGTGGAGTGGGACCCATGTCCACTTGTCCCCTCTCAAAATATCTAATTTGTTGTCATCTTAGCAAGACAAGTGGAAGGGTGCCACGTGTCGCCCTCCGATTGGTCCAAAATATTATAATTTTTCGAAGGTTCCCGCGAAATTGTGAAATTCTCGGCGGACCCCATATTATCAATTCCAACACCTTATAATCCAATACTAAGTCCATAAATCCAATTAGAAGTATTATACTCCAAGTTAATATTTTTTCCGTCGTCACATTTCTTTCCGAAATTTTCCTTAAGAAAATGTAATTATTCTTTCCTTCCAAAATTCAAATCTTAAATCCTTAATCACGTTCTCAATTAGTAGCCCTGGTATTACGGGGTGTAACAATAGCATGGTCGCATGCCCCGAAATCCCTCATCGTATAAGCATAGCCATGAGTAATAAAACAAACCGGGGAATCTAACCCGCCTCCTGGTCACATGCCCCGGAATCCCACATCGTATAAGCATGTCCAGGGATCAATCATAATGGAAGCATACCCGTGGAATCCCACATCACTGTCGGTACGTCCAAGTAAACTTACAACAAGACAGTCGGCCCTCCAACTGAGAGTCACGACAACGTAAACATATAATACTTGCACTCAAAGCTATCATAAGCAAACATAGGCAAGTTCATTAAACCTTTAGACTTCCATTTATATAAACTCATGGCACTTTCGTTTCACACATAAAAATTCGGGAATTTAACCCAAAGTACTACGTGCTTACATTCTTTTCAAAAGACTCTTTTTCATATAAAACCCCAAGATACTAACACCCGTAGTATCAAGGCTTGTTTACATTTTACCTAAGTCACTACACTTTTAGAAATACATTTATCGGCTTCTAAATCAAGTGACTTATTTCCTTAAAACTTAAGCAATTGATGCTTTTAAATCCATTTGCCTTTCTTTATTTCAAAACATTTATCATTACTTAGAGTAAACAACTCTTAACTTTCCATAAAGCTATTATAACCCACTTCTCATAAAGTCATTATACAAACTTTATACTTAGGAAAATACATTCTTTTTATAACCAAGAGACGTATACTTTCGAAAACCAAGTATCGTATACTTTCAAAATACTTCAAGTCTCTTATCTTTTAGAATCAAGTTTCGTAGTTCATAGTCTTAACACTTCATAACGTAAACTCTTTAAATTAAGCAAGATATGCCTTATATGTGTGAATAGGTTATACTTGTTTATACTGATCTCATTAAAGCAGCCATGATCTAGAAAATGTAATACAATTCTGTCTTATCTTAGCTTCTATGCAGATGGAGAATTCTACTTGTTTTAATTTAATTTATCGTCATTACATTTTCCTTTATTAACGCTGCAATGGCTTGTTCGATACTTATTCTCATTCGTGTCGTAAATTAGCCAAGTCAACTTGGCTCCAAATACCTCCTACGACTCTTACCAACATCCCCCATAAGACTTGGTAAGAACTTAGGATAACTCAGACATAACCTTTACATAGAGTAAATCAACATACATACTTCTCAGCTTCTAAGAGTAGAAGGAAACATGGAATAATACCACATGTACATTCCATACATAGGATCATGTCAAAAGAAGGAAGAGGTTCACATACCTCGCGACGATTATCGACAAATAGCAAAATGCTCCAAAGTACTTCAACCTTGATAGCTATTCCATCCTTCAAGTAGAATACGCTATACTTAGTACTTCAACCTATAATAGCCATAATACGTCCATTAACCTTTAGCTTCAAACGTAGAATATTCTAAGTGCAAAGTCACTAAATTCTACGGAAAATCCGACAGCACTTCCTTTGTTTCTACATACTTTGCCACCTTTTTCAAGGTCGAATTCAATAACCAAACACGCCACATTTAAGGCCCAACAATTCAGCTAACCAAATGGGATTACACGCCTTAACAGGACGTGTAAAATTCTACCCCACAAATTAATACGAAACTAGTTCCATAATTAAAGCCATTCTCGGCTAACATAAACAACAACTCAAAGTCTTTTCCAATTCTTTTAATCCAAATTCTAAGGTCTAACATGTTATATAGTCATAAACAACTTCAACAACTATAATTCCTTCCTTATATAACACGCGACGACTTAAACTAATAATCAACTTGAATTGAAATCTTAAGGGTTAAACATGCTAGTTTTCGGATTAGGGTTCCAATATCCCTAACACTTATCAACTTCATAATATAAACATCATGCTTGCTAATATCCATAGCTACAACAATAAGTAATCTCAATTACTAAAACGACAAGAATTATACCTTTTCAAGCCCTTAATCTTCCCAAGATTCAAAGTCGCTCCTTAGCAATTCTTAGCTCTTTTTCTTATGTTCCAACCCGCTCCAAGCACTCCTTAGAAGCCTATGAAGAACTCATCTTCAAGTTCCAACTTCAAAGTTGAAGAACTCCTTAAGTTTCCACCTTGCGACTAATACGGAAACGCCACTTTTCCGGGATCTTTCTATTGAGATAACCTTACAATACTCTTAGGGACCTTGGGTTTAAGTCTTGTGAATTTTCATCCACAATTGCAAAATTTTGTCTTCAAAAATAGCCTACAGCCGAGAGCATTCCTAAAGAACACACAAGTTCTTGGCTAATTTTTCTAAGTGTGGAAAGTCTTGCTACTAGTAGTAGTAGTAGTAGTAGTATATATAAATAATTCAAAGGCTAGGATAAAACCAAATGGAAGGCTAGGATGTGGTCAATATTATCAAGCTCTCTTGACTTTGACTTAGTCAATAAAATCAAGCCAAAGTTTAGCAAGACTTGCTCATCTACACAATGGTCAAATGACCATTCTACCCTTGCATTAATTCGACCAAGCCATGTGGGGGGGTGTGCCACGTGTCGCCCTCCAATTCGTCCATAAAATTCCGTAACCCTCGTGGGCCCCACAAAACGTAAAATTCCTCGGGTGGGCCCCACGTGACCAAATCCGTACAAATAAATTTCCATAATGATAAAACATTCCAAAATCCTCAATTAATGCATTTTGAGAATCTAATTCTCACCAACGAACATTTTTCCTTTCCGACGTTCGGAAGATTTTCCGTCGGAAAAACAATTCTTCCTTTCGCACCCTTTTCAAATCTTGAGTTCCTTACGTACATTCTCTTAGACATGTCCTGGAGTTACAGGGTGTAACATTCTTCCCCCTTTAGAAACATTCGTCCCCGAATGTTCTTTCGGAGTCCAATCTAATTAGATAGCGACCTAGTCTCCTTTTTACTACACCCTTCTTACAACATATGCCACCCATGGCCACATAACAATACTTATACTAAAATGTCAACCTTGGCACTCACGAAGCCAACTAGACCATACTCGTAATGACCTCAAAGTATGTCATAATCATCTCTACTAGGCCTACTAGGGTCTGACGACTGTACCATCACCGGGCAAATCTCATATACCCGTTCAGCTACCACCCCAAACACTCGCTGGTGTAGCTACCTTGAAAGGTCCTTACGGATTCAGGCCCTATTCCTTTACACTTGGTTGTTATCTTTCTTACTGGTCGTACCTTTTCCGTACTTCCAACTCATACTAGTATACATACATAACTTCCATACCGATTCTGGCCTCTAATCTTTGGAGTCACTCTATAAAACAATATAAGGCCATTTCTTTCCACGACACAGTTCCGATGGAACGCGTCCACGAACCCGTAAAACAATTAACTAGACTTGGGCCTTGCACCCTCGTGACCCTGTCACGTAGCGGAACTACTACCAACTGATCCCCCTCCATTTCAGGCTATGGGGCGACCCGCAATAGGTCCTCACCCCGTCCCACCGTCGCACTTAACTCTTATTCTTGGTCTATAATAAATCTTTCTACCCGAGAAGACCTTGTACATCTAAGGTCTCAGCGGTCATCAATATGCTTAGGCTCGCAATTTCCATGCTCCAAGCCTACCTTATCAGTCCCCCCGTAACCGGACGAGGCCACCCCTACCTCGGTATGTCCGATGTGGGAGGTCCCATGTTGGGGAGTGTCATGCTACTTCGAGATCCTGTTTTTCATGCGGAAGCCGAGACCATCTGGTGAGGGAGTGTCCGTACAAGAGAGGCACGGGTAGTATGGTTCAGCCTACAGGGTCAGTTGTTGGGTCTTCATCTTCCGTAGCTATGCGCCCCGGAGGGCAGGGTGTTCACGGGCCAGCAGGCCGCGGAAGAGGTCGTGGCAGGGGTTCTAGTTCTAGCGGTCCACAGAACCGCATATATTCTTTAGCCAGCCGACAGGACCAGGAGGCTTCACCGGTTGTCGTCACATGTATATTGTTGATTTCATGCTATGACGTTTATGCTTTGATAGATCCAGGTTCTACCTTGTCCTATGTGTCCTCTCTTATTGCAGGTAGAATATGGATAGAGCCGGTGTTGATAGAGCCTTTTGAGGTAGCTACGCCAGTGGATGCTTCGGTATTAGCTGAGCGGGTGTATAAGAACTGTTTGGTATTCATATACAGTCGTCAGACCCTAGCAGACTTGATAGAGTTTGAGATGACAGATTTTGATGTCATTATGGGTATGGACTGGTTGGCTTCTTGTTATGCCAATGTTGACTGTAGAGACAGATTGGTCCGATTCCAGTTTTCCAGTGAGCCAGTTATCGAATGGAAGGGCAATACCGCGTCGCCAAGGGGTAGGTTTATTTCTTACCTCAAGGCTAGGAAGATGGTTCAAAAAGGGTACATCTATCATCAGGTTCGGGTATTCGATACAGAGGTTGAGGTGCCAGTTCTTCAGTCAGTTCCGGTGGTTAGAGAGTTTCCAGATATATTCCCAGATGATCTCCCAGGTATTCCTCCAGAGAGGGAGGTGGAGTTCTGCATTGATATGTTGCTAAACACTCGGCCTATATCTATTCCGCCGTACAGGATGGCACCTGCTGAGTTAAGGGAGTTGAAGGACCAGCTGAAAGATTTGCTGAAAAAAGGCTTTATTAGGCCTAGTATTTCTCCCTGGGGAGCACCGTTTTTGTTTGTAAAAAAGAAGGATGGGACGCTGCGTATGTGTGTTGACTACAGGCAGCTGAATAAGGTAACCATCAAAAATAGATACCCCCTCCCCAGGATTGATGATTTGTTTGACCAGTTGCAGGGTGTGAGGTGTTTCTCCAAGATAGACCTGCGGTCCGGTTATCATCAGGTGCGAGTTAGAGAGGCAGATATCCCGAAGACTGCATCAGGACCCGGTATGGGCATTATGAGTTCAGGGTGATGTCTTTCGGTTTGACTAACGCTCCAGCGGTATTTATGGATTTGATGAACCGGGTGTTCAAGCCATTTTTGGATACGTTTGTTATAGTATTCATTGATGACATCCTGGTTTATTCTCGCCGCAGCGAGAGCATGCAGATCATTTGAGCGGTACCAGAGTCCTCGGGCCGCGATTGTACGCCAAGTTCTCCAAGTATGAGTTTTGGTTGGCCTCAGTGGCATTCTTGGGGCACATTATCGGGGCCGACGGTGTTCAGGTTGATACGGCAAAGATTGAGGCAGTCAAAACTTGGCCGAGACCTACTACTCCGATGGAGGTGCGCAGCTTCTTAGGGTTGGTAGGTTATTACCGTAGATTTGTGGAGCAGTTCGCTTCGATATCAACGCTTTTGACTAGGCTGACTCAGAAAGCGGCTAAGTTCCAGTGGACGGAAGCTTGTGAGAAGGGCTTCCAGTTGTTGAAGGAAAAGTTGACGACGGCTCCAGTCCTTACTCTTCCCGAAGGGATAGAGGGTTATGTGATTTATTGTGATGCCTCGGGTATCGGGCTAGGGTGCATATTGATGCAGCACGGTAAGGTAATAGCCTATGCTTCCCGGCAGCTAGGGAAGCATGAGAGGTATTACCCTACTCACGACTTAGAGTTGGCCGCAGTTATTCATGCCTTGAAGATTTGGAGGCATTATTTATATGGGATTCATTTGGATATTTATACTGACCACAAGAGCCTCCAGTACATCTTCAGGCAGAGGGAGCTGAACTTGCGGCAGAGACGGTGGTTAGAGTTGTTGAAGGATTATGATGTTGATATCCTATACCATCCGGGAAAAGCCTACGTGGTTGCAGATGCTCTGAGTCGTAGATCTATGGGGAGTCTGTCATAGGTACAGCCAGATAGACAGGACATGGTCCGTGAAATCCATCAGCTAGCGAGCCTTGGGGTTCGGTTGGTCGATACCGATGATAGTGGGGTACGGGTTCGAGTGGTTGTCGAGTCTTCCATCGTTGAGAAGGTGAAGAGGCGGCGATATGAGATCCGATTACGATCTGATATCGAGATACGACTCTTGAAAGGAGAAGAGTTTATTTGAGTAGCACTGATGGGGTGCTAAGGTGCGAGGCGGTGTGTGTTCCCGATGTTGCGAGGACTTCGTCGCCGAGTTCTAGGAGGCACTGCGGTGCTCGTTACTCTATTCATCCGGGGTCGACTAAGATGTATCATGACCTCAGATGTATGTATTGGTGGGATGGCCTGAAGAGGGACGTAGCAGAGTTTGTTGCTCAGTGTCCGAATTGTCGGTGGTCGAGTTGAGCACGAGCGGTGGGCTATTACAGGCGATCGAGATTCCGACATGGAAGTGGGAGGTGATCAACATGAATTTTGTTACAGGGTTACCTCGTACTCAGAGGAAGTGTGATTCCATCTGGGTTATTGTAGCCCACTTTCTTCCAGTCAGGACTACATATTCGGCTGAGGATTATGCTAGACTTTACATCAGGGAGATTGTGAGACTGCACGGAGTTCCTATATCTATTATATCAGATAGAGGATCCCAGTTTACGGCTAACTTCTGGAGGTCTTTCCAGAAGGGGTTAGGGACATAGGTGAGTCTCAGTACCGCGTTTCATCCTCAGACCGATGGACAGGCAGAGCGTACTATCCAGACACTTGAGGATATGCTGTAAGCCTGTTTTATTGATTTCAAGGGTAGCGGGGAGGATCATTTGCCTCTTGTTGAGTTTGCATATAACAACAGCTACCACTCCAGTATTCATATGGCGCCATCTGAGGCCTTGTATGGGCGGAAGTGTAGGTTGCCGATTGGTTGGTTCGACGAGGGCGAGGTTCAGTTAGTTGGCCCAGACTTGATTCAGCAGGCTTTGGATAAGGTGAAGCTTATCGAGGAGAGACTATTAACAGCTCAGAGTCTGCAGAAGTCTTATGCAGATAATCGGCGTCGCCACTTGGAGTTTTAGGTTGACGATTGGGTCTTCTTGAAGGTATCACCCATGAAGGGTGTGATGAGGTTCGGGAAGAAGGGGAAGCATAGCCCAAGGTACATTGGGCCTTATCAGATCCTCCGTAGAATAGGCAAGGTTGTCTATGAGTTGGAACTGCCGTCCGACTTGGAGCCAATACATCCGGTCTTCCATGTTTCTATGTTGTGGAAGTGTATCGGAGATCCATTGAGAGTTTTCCCAACTAGCGATGTCCAGGTGACAGAGGGATTATCGTATGAGGAGAGTCCCATAGCGATACTCGATCGCCAGGTCAGGCGACTGCGGAAGAATGACGTGGTTTCCGTCAAAGTCTTGTGGCGGAATGATAATAGAGAGGAGATGACTTAGGAGGCAGAGGAGGACATGATGAAGAAGTATCCTCATTTATTTCCTACACCTTCAAGTAATTCATTTTCCTTACTTGTCAGTTTTAATTGACGTATTTGTTTAAGTATTGTTATGTGGCCATGGGTGGCATATTTGGTATGAAGGGTGTAGTAAAAGGAGACTATGTCGCTATCTAATTAGTTTGGCTCCGAAAGAACATTCGGGGACGAATGTTTCTAAGGGGGGAAGAATGTTACACCTCGTAATTCCAGGATATGTATATAAGAACGTACGTAAGAAAACAAGACCTTAAGACTTGAGACTTGTAGAATTTATCGAAATTATGGAAATGTCGGGTAACGAAATATTGTGACAAATGGGAGGGTGACACGTGTCACCCCTACATAGGCTTGATCGAAATATTGACCAAGATTAAGTGGTCTTGTGACCAAGGTTAAGTAGCCTAATGTGGATGATCAAGCTTGAGAAAATTGACCAAGTCAACCAAGTCAAGTGGACACGAGATATTTTAATTTCTTCATCCAAGCCACATAAGTGTTTTAATCTTGGCCCTTGAAAGTAGTATATTACTACACTAGTAGCAAGACTTCTTCCACACTTAGAAAAAAATTCAAGAAACTTGTGTGCTCTTTTTAGGAGCTCTCGGCTAAGCTCAAAAAGAAGAAGAAAATTTTTTCGTTTGTTGTTCATAATTCACAATACTTAAATCCAAGGTTCCTAGGGGTATTATAAGGATATCTCAATACAAAGATCCCGGAAAAACTATGTTTTTACATTAGTCGCAAGGTGAAAACCTAAGTTGTTTTCATAAGTTTTGTTTGGATATTGAAGGGAAGTTGTTTATGAACTTCTAAGGGCTTCAAATAGCGGATTGGAGCGTGAAGGAAAATAGCTAAGTTACTAAGGAGCGACTTTGAATCTTGAAGTTGGATTAGGGCTTATCAAGGTAATAATCTTGTCGTCTTAGTGATTAAAGATTACATGTTGTTGTAGTTATATATATATATAAACAAGCATGAGATATATATAATGGAGATTGATAAATGTTATGGAATATTTGGAAGCAAATTCGAAAGTTGCATGATTAGCCATAAGATTGTAATTCAATTTAGTTATTAGTTTTAGTCGTCGCATGTTATATAAAGAAGGGATTATAGTTGTTAAAGTTGTTTGCAACTATATAACATGTTAGAACGACAATATGGATTGAAAGGATTTGGAAATGATATTACGTGGTTGTACTTTGTAGCCGAGAATGATATTTAATATTGGACTGTTTTGTATAAATTGTGGGGCAGAATTTTACACGTCTTGTAAGGCATGTAATCCCCTTTGGATAGCTGAATTGTTGAGCCTTAAATGTGGCATGTTTGGTTGTTAAATTCGGGCCTTGAAAAAGGTGAAAAAGTACGTAGAAACAAAGGAAGTGTTGTCCAATTTTCCGTAGAATAAGTGACTTTACACTTAGAATATTCTACGTTAGAAAGCTAGAAATTTATAGACGTATTATGGTCATTATAATTTGACATACTACGTGCGACATATTGGACTTAGCAAGTGGATTGAACCGAAGAGGTATGTAGAACTTTCCCTATCTTTTGAGCATGAGTTTTACAAATGTATAGTACGGTGGACGTACGAGTTTTAAAGGAATTCGGTTTCATTTTGATGTCATTGACTTAATCTAAGAATGTCTAAGTTTGGTTGGGTTAGAGAATTAACTCACTTGTTTTTAAAAGATGAAAATGCTTTATTTGTCTAAAACATAAAGAGTTATAACGGCTTTATGGGGAGTTAGTTATAACGGCTTTATGGAAAGTTAAGAGATTGGTCTACTTGATTTATAGGCATAAGTTGTCTAGGTTGTGAAAATAGAAGTGCTTAACTTTAAAAGCTTGGGTTTGAATTTCTAAAAGGTGAAGTACTTGGGGTTAAATTCCCGAATTTGACATGACATGCTAGTGCCTTGAGTCTTTTGAAATGATAAATGATTCACCTTAATCTAATGAGAGTCCTAAATGATTTAAGTTGCATATGTTGCTCATAATAGACATTCGTGCTAGTGTAATGTTTCCATATCACCGCGTCCCTCGCTTGAGGGCCGACAATCATGTGTTATGCTATGGGTTAAATTCCCTTGACATTGTTCGATTCCGTGGGATTAGCTCCCCACGATGCGGGTATCCATATATACTCATTGCGGGTCCACGTGAACTATGCGGGTTCGATTCCCATGCGGGTAAAATTCCCATGCGGGTTAAATTCCCATGACTATTCCGTGGGCTAGCTCTCCACGATGCGGGTATCCACATATACTCATTGCGGGTCCACGTTACCTATGCGGGTTCGATTCCCATGCGGGTTAAATTCCCATGAATAGGATTGCATAACGGTATTACGGGCGGTAGCCCTAAATTAATCATAACCTACCTACTTTTAAACGGCAAAAAGATACCCTCATTAGTCTCATCGTTAATAAGGTGTGGTGTACTGTTATTTGGTTATCATACATGTCTCCAGCTTTGTTTTAGACTATATGATTTCATTTTGGTGCATATTTTGTACTGACCCCCTTTCCCCGAGGGCTGCGTTCATGCCGCAGGTAGGGGTAAGCAGGTTGCGGATCCTCACTATTAGGATCACTGATCAGTTGTCAGAAAGCTCCATTTCTCCGTAGACTTGTCTTTTGGTACGGTTTCCCTGATGTTGTAGATTTATGTACATTCAGGGGTATGGCGGGGCCCTGTCCCGTCACATTTGTTATGTCAAAATTCTTAGAGGTCTGTAGTCATATCTTGTGGGTTGGGTTGTAAACAAAAAGGATGTAACTGCTTTTGGCTATGTATTCATATATCCAGGGAGGTAGCTTTATCGGCTAACCGGTTGTTTATGTCTTGTTTATTTACGTTACAATTTTATGTATGTTCCGCTGATTATCTCTGATGTATACCTGTAAGGGTGCCCAGGTAGGGCACCAGTCGCGGGCCCGGGGTCGGGTCGTGACATCCGGCTCTCACGATCCGATTCCGGTGGAACGCGTCCACGAACTCGTACAACGATTAACCAGGCTTGGGTCTTGCACCCTCGCGACCCTATCACATAGCGGGACCACCACCAACTGACCCCACTCTATTTCAGGCTATGGGTCGACCCGTAGTAGGTCTACAATCCGGCCCATTATTGCCCTTAATTCTTATTCTTGGTCTGAATTAAATCTTATTTCCCGAGAAGGCCTTATACACCTAAGGTCTCAGCGGTTATCAATATTCTAAGGCTCACAATTTCCATGTCCCAAGCCTACATTATTAGTCCCCCACATACGGGTAAGATAGCCTCTCATAAACCCACAATTGTGTTGTCTTAATCACAACAACCATACTTACTTCATACGGATCTCATCCGTGCAATTCTCTTAAGCATACAACGTAGCTTAATCTATTAACATGGCATTCCATTAAGTCCTTTAAACATGACTTCTTAAGGGTTCACTACCCTTTCAGACAGCTCATCATCTCCTAATTATTTCAAATTAGCACATATAACCTTGATGAGAATTCATTAAACTGTTTCATACCTTCCCGACATCTATTTAGTCGTTACCAACTCTGGGTAATCTATAATCATCCCAGGCAACACATTTATGACCCTCATACATAAATCCGTATAGTTGTACGTCATTTTACCAACCTGGATACGCAATCCATATAATTCTTCCTGGGTCACTGTCGCCTTTCTCATAGCTGCAATCAACATACCTCATTAGGGAGAGACTACCCTAACAAGACAGCTCTATCGCATGATTTCAGAGTGAGAAAAATGGAAATCAATCCTAAATGTCCTGTAGCCTCCTGATTATAGATGTGGTGCACAACACACCGATAATCAAGACTATATTAGACACGGTCTGTAGACACTTTCCGAGGACTAACTGCTCTGATACCACTTTTGTCACGACCCGACCGGGGCATCGCGGTGCCTACACAGGCACCCTTACAGGTATACATCAGAGATAATCAGCAGAACATAGATAAAACTCATAAATATACATCAATGTTACTTAAATAACAGGCTAGCCGATAAGGCTGCCTTCCTGGACATACATAAATACATAGCCCAAAAGCAGTTACATCATTTCTTTTTCTTTAGAGCCCGACCCACAAGATATGACTACAGACCTCTAAGAGTTTTTGAACATAACAACTGTGACGGGACAGGGCCCCGCCATACCCCTGAATGTACATAAATGTACAACATCAGGGAAACCGTACCAAAAGACAAGCCTCCAGAGGAATGAAGTTTTCCAAAACTGATCAGTGATCCTAAGATCGAGAATCTGCAACCTGCTTACCCTTACCTGCGGCATGAACGCAGCCCCCCAGAAAAGGGGGTCAGTACAAAATATGTACCAAGTATATGAAACTGAAAATACTGAAATGAGATCATATAGTCTAAAATAAAGCTGGAGACATGCATGATAACCAAATAACAGTACACCGCACCTTATTAACACTGAGACTCATGAGAGTAACTTTTGCCATTTTTAAAAGTATGATGGTTATGATTAATTTAGGGCTACCCGCCCGTAATACCATTATGCAATCCTATTCATGGGAATTTAACCCGCATGGAAATTGAACCCGCATAGGTCACGTGGACCCGCAATGAGTATATATGGATACCCGCATCGTGGAGAGCTAGCCCAAGGAATATTCATGGAAATTTAACCCGCATGGGAATTGAACCCTCATAGGTCACATGGACCCGCAATGAGTATATATGGATACTCGCATCGTGGAGAGCTAATCCACGGAATAGAACAATGTCAATGGAATTGAACCTGTAGCATAACACATGATTGCCGACCCCCGAGCGAGGGGCGCGGTGATATGGAAATATAACACTTGCACGAATGTCTATTGGGAGCAACATATGCAACTTAAATCATTTAGGACTCTCATTAGATTAAGGTGAATCACTTATCATTTTATAAGACTCAAGGCACTAGCATGTTACGTCAATTTCGGGAATTTAACCCCAAGTACTACACCTTTAGAAATTCAAATCAAAGCTTTTAAAATCAAGCATTTCTACTTTCACAACCTAGGCAACTTATGCCTATAAATCAAGTAGACCACTCTGTTAACTTTCCATAAAGTCGTTATAACTCTTTATGTTTTAGACAATTAAGGCATTTTCATACGTTAACATCAAGGGAGTTAATTCTCTACCTCAACTAACTTGGACAATTCAATCGAGGCAATGATATCGAAACAAAGCTGAATCTATTTAAAACTCGTACGTCTATCGTACTATATATTTATAAAACATCATGCCCAAGAGATAGGAAAAGTTCCACATACCTTTTCGGCTCAAACCACTCGGTAAGTTGAAATACGCCGCACGTAGAATGTCAACATATAATGACCATAATACGTCTATCAACTTCTAGCTTTCAACGTAGAATATTTCTAAGTATAAAGTCTCTTATTCTACGGAAAATTGGACAACACCTCCCCTGTTTCTACGTACTTTTTCACCTTTTTCAATGCCCCAAATGAATAACCAATATGCCACATTTAAGGCTCAACACATCAACTAATCAAAGGGGATTACACGCCTAACAGGACGTGTAACATTCTGTCCCACAATTCATATAAAACAGTCCATTAACTCTAGGCAATTCTCGGCTACAACATGCCAACATATAATAATTTTCAATTCCTTTATAAACCAAGTCGTTTTACAACATGTTATATAAGTCGTAACCAAGTATAACAACTATATTCCTTTCCTTATATAACATGTAACGATTATAACTATCGACCAAATTGATTTACAATTTAATGGCTAGCATGCCAATTTTCGGTTTTTAACATCTCAATATAATCCAAATCTTTTCAAACTTCATTCCATATATCACATGCTCATTTATCAACTACTACAATATGTAATCTTCAATTACATTTAGAAGACGAAGATTTTTACCTCAATAAGCCCAAATATAATTCAAGACTAAAAGTTGATCCTTAGCAACTTTAGCTCTTCTTCTTTACGTTCCAATCCACTCTAAGCAACCCTTAGAAGTTCATAAACAACTTCTCTTCAAATTCTAACCCAACATATGAAGAGCACCTTAGGGTTTCATGTTGCGACTAATGGATTAACGTCGTATTTCTGGGATTTTTGTGTTTGGATATCCTTAGAATACCTCTAGGGACCTTTGGTTTGAATATTGGGATTTATGAACAACAATTGAAGAATTTTCTTGCTCTTAGAGAGCTTATGGCCGAGAGCCCCTCTAGGTGTGCACAAGTTCTTGATATTTTTCTAAGTATGGAATTAGTCTAGCACACTAGTAAAGATATATACTACAATCAAGGGCTTAGATCAAAACAAATGTGTGGCTAGGATTTGGTCAATAATATCAAGCCAACTTGGCTCTCTTGACTTTGTCCATTTCGACCAACCCATGTGGGGGGGTGACACGTGTCACCCTCCTATTGGTCCATAATATTTCGTCTTCCGAAATTTCCATAATTGGTCAAAATATCAAAAACCTCGTGGGCCCCACAAAAACGTAAAATTTCTCGAGTGGGCCCCACGTGACCAAATTCGAAAATAAAATTCCATAATTCCGATAAATTCTGTAAGTCTTCAAATGACAACTTTGAGAACCCAATTCTCATTAACAAACATTTTTCCTTCCCGAGATTCGGAATATTTTCCTTAGAAAGAACAAATCTTTCTTTCGTTCAAATTTTCAAGTCTTGTTTCCTTACATACATTCTTATATACATGTCCTGGAACTATGGGGTGTAACAGAAACCTTGAAGAGGTTGTTGCCATTGTTTTATGGGAATGACATATGAGTGGATGTAAAACTGTGTATTCAGAAATATGATGTGTGCCAAAGGAGTAAATATGATTTAGTATCTTATCCTGGATTATTACAACCACTCAGACAAACATGGATTTCATTGATGGTCTTCCCAAATCTCATTGTCCTGAGGTGATACTGGTGGTTGACAAATTAAGGAAGGTTGGGCATTTCATTCCTCCAAGACACGTTTATACTACTCAGTCTATTATCAAAGTTTTCTTGGATGTTATTGTAAGACTCCATGGGTTACCTGATTTTATCATTAGTGATAGAGATGTTGTGTTTCTGAGTTTATTTTGGCAGAAACTGTTCACATTGCAAGGTGTACAATTGAACAATTCTACTGCTTCTCACCCTCAATCTGATGGTTAGACTGAGGTCCTCAATAGGTGTTTAGAAACCTACCTGAGATGTTTTTGTCTTGAAGATGCTACTTGTTGATTTTCCTACTTATCCATGGATGAGTATTGGTATAATACATTCTACCATTCAGCTATCAAAACAACCTCTTATGAAGCTCTATATTAAACATCTAACGGGCGAACTGCGGGACCGTAGCCGCTTAAGGTTTAACCGGTTCGGACCGATTCTGGATTCAGTCGGCCCGTATGGTCAAGTCTGAACCGGCCTCTGCGGTCCGTTTTTTTTTAATTTCTAGTATTTATTTTCTATAATGTAAACTAAATTCAATTTAAATATGTAATATAATAATATAATATATAATTTAGTTTTATATATTAAAATTGAAACTTTAAAGTTAAATTTCTATTTTATAGTTTATAACTTTATACTTTATAGTTTATATAGTTTATAACTTTATACTTTATCTTTATTTTATAGTTTACTTTATAGTACTGTTATAGTTATACTTTATAGTTTATAACTTTATATCGTAATTATTCTTTTATTAATTTATTAGATTAGTAGATATAAGTTAACAAATAAGTAATAACAGATTAACAACTAAATAGATAGTAAAATTAAAATTAATGATAAGATGTAAACTTTTGAACTTTCATAATGTTAATAAGAGTACATAATGAAGTAATAATAATTTTATTTACATATTATGCATCCTTCTTGCAAGTTCTTCGTAATCTATAGGTTGATTGAATTGGTTATTGTTACACCCCGTATTTACAGGACATGGTGTAAGAACGTACGTAAGAACTCACAGTGTTAAGATTTGAGACTTGTAAAAATTTCTCGGAATTATGAAATTTTCGGAAAACGTTTTGTTGTGACGAATGGGAGGGCGACACGTGTCACCCCCCCCCCCCCCCATAGAAATGCCTTGGACGATTTTTAGGCATGGCCAAGATGGTCATTGACCATAGTCTTGCAATGTAGAGAGCTTGACAATATTGACCAAGTCAATGACCCCACTTTAGTCTTGATATTTAGTAAGACTTCATCCTAGCCACCCAATTGTACACATCTTGACCCTCCATGTTCCTTTATTATACTACTAGTAGCAAGACCTTGTCCAACAATTAGAAAAATTTCCAAGAATTTGAAGACTCCACTTAGGGTGCTCTCGGGTTGGGTTCCACAAGAAAGAAATTTTTTTTTGTTCCATGTCCAATAATCTCCCCACTTTAAACCAAGGTTCCTAAGTGTATTGTGAGTATATCTCAATAGAAAAATCCCGGAAAAAGAGAGTTTTCGTATTAGTCGCAAGGTGAAAACCTAATGGCTTTTCTAGGTTTTGGTTGGAAGTTTGAAGGAAATTGGTTGGTGTTGTTCTAAGAGTCTCAAGTAGCGGATTGAAGTGTCTTGAAGAGACTCTAAGTTGCTAAGGAGCGATTTCGGATTGGAAGTTGGACTAAGAATCGTTGAGGTATAATCTTGTTCTTTGAAAGTGTTACAAGATTATTTATATTGTTGTTAGCTTTACTTGTTGCTAGCATGAAGTATATGTGTTGAAGTTTATATGGATTATGGATTGATTGTAGCCTTGGAAATTCGAAATGTAATGTAAGCCATGTTAAGTTGGATTACAATTTTAGTCGTTATTAGAATCGTCGCATGTTTTTGACTTGGAGATTATAGTAGTTATAATCGTTTGCGACTTGATATCATGTTAGACTAATAACTTGGATTGAAATGGAAATTGGATAAGTATTGGTATTGTTGAACTCAAGGTGGCCGAATTTGTACTGATAGTTTGTAGTAGTTGGTATTTATTTGTATTGGACTACCTTATAGATTGTTGTGAGCCAATTAAGGCTGTTTGGTTATTGTATTCGGCCTTGAAAAAGGTGGCAAAGTGAGTAGAAACAAAGGAGGTGCTGTCCGATTTTCCGTAGAATTTAGCGACTTAGCACCTAAAATATTCTACGTTAGAAGTGAAAGGTTAATGGACATATTGTGACCATTATAGGTTGAAGTACTAAGTATAGCGTATCCTACTTGGAGAGTGGAATAGCTATCAAGGTTGGAGTACTTTGGAGCATTTTGCTATTTGTCGACAATCGTCGCGAGGTATGTGAACCTCTTCCTTCCTTTGGCATGATTCTATGCATGGAATATACTTGTGGTATCATTTCATGTTTCCTTCTACTCTTAGAAGTTAAGAGGTAGTTATGTGATTTACTCTATGTAGAACTTTTCCTATCTTTTGAGCATGACTAGTTGCGTATGTGTAGTACGGTGAGCGTCTGAGACTATGACATTCTTTACTTGTTTTATGTAATGCCAAGTCGGGTGGGTTAGGAGATTAACTCACTTCTTTGAAAATAGTAAGGATGTCTTAAGTTGATTTTAAAGTTAAGGGACTTGAAGAGTTTTAAAGTATGTGATACTTGTTCCGTTTTAAACGTATAAGTCCCTTGGATAGGAAATTGTTTATGGCTAAGGTATAAAGTGAATATAACGGCTTTATGGGGAGTTGGTTATATTTGCTTTATGGAAAGACAAATGACTTGATTTTAAGTGAAAAGGCAACTTGTTTTTAAGGCATCAATTGCCTAAGGTTTTATAATAAAAGGAGTCACTTGTTTTCTAAAGGTTAAGAGACAAATGGTATTTTTGAAAGTTAAGAGAATTGATTTGAAAGAATATAATACTTGGTTTCAAAAAGTAGAAGTCTCTTGATTATAAAAGGAACGTATTGGTCTAAACCATAAAGGGTTATAACGGCTTTATGGGAAGTTGGTTATAACGGCTTTATGGATGGTTAAGAGAATGGTTTTCTCTAGTAAAGTAATCAAAGGAATAACTTGTGTTAAGGAAGGGCAAATTGTTTTAAAGGTACCAATTGCTTAAGGTTTTTAATAAAGAAGTCACTTGATTTGGAAGCCGGTAATTGTATTTCTAAAAAGGTATTGTGACTTGTCTCGAAAGGTGGATAGGACTTGATACTACGGTTGTTAGTATCGGGGAAGTTTTATTCGGAAAGGAGTCTTTTGAAAAGAATGGACGTACGTAGTACTTTGGCTTGTTAAATGAGAATTATTCTATTTGTGCCTTGATTAGTACTTTGGCTTGATTAATTGAGAATTAGTCTAAGTATGCCTTGATAAGTACTTTGGCTTGTTAAATGAGAATTATTCTATTTGTGCCTTGATTAGTACTTTGGCTTGATTAATTGAGAATTAGTCTAAGTATGCCTTGATAAGTACTTTGGCTTGTTAAATGAGAATTATTCTATTTGTGCCTTGATTAGTACTTTGGCTTGATTAATTGAGAATTAGTCTAAGTATGCCTTGATAAGTACTTTGGCTTGCTAAATGAGAATTATTCTATTTGTGCCTTGATTAGTACTTTGGCTTGATTAATTGAGAACTAGTCTAAGTATGCCTTGATAAGTACTTTGGCTTGTTAAATGAGAATTATTCTATTTGTGCCTTGATTAGTACTTTGGCTTGATTAATTGAGAATTAGTCTAAGTATGCCTTGATAAGTACTTTGGCTTGCTAAATGAGAATTATTCTATTTGTGCCTTGATTAGTACTTTGGCTTGATTAATTGAGAACTAGTCTAAGTATGCCTTGATAAGTACTTTGGCTTGTTAAATGAGAATTATTCTATTTGTGCCTTGATTAGTACTTTGGCTTGATTAATTGAGAATTAGTCTAATTATGTGCTGGTGATAGCCTTTGAGTGCAAGTATTATGTTTTAATACGTTGCGCGACTCTCTCGGTTGGAGGTAGCGCTTGTTATAAGTACTTGGAGCGTCTGAAAGCGGTGATGTGGGATTCCACGGGTATGCTTCCGTTATTTGTAGTAGTTGGGTTAAATTCCCGGATTTTTATAGAAGACATGGTAGTGCTTCTGTTTGTTTGACGGCCGGTCGAGATAGGGTAAGAGTATAAATGAGGGGCAAGCCCCAAGACGTTATACCACCTTCTCCAGGGTAAGAGTATAAGTGAGGGGTAAACCCCCGAGACATTATACCCCCTGCTTGTTTTGTTTGATGGTCGGTTGAGATAGGGTAAGAGTATAAATGAGGCAAGCCCAGACGTTATACCACCTTCTCCAGGTAAGAGTATAAGTGAGGGTAGACCCCAAGATGCTATACCACCGGCTTTACCACCTTCTCCAGGGTAAGAGTATAAGTGAGGGGTAGACCCCCAAGATGCTATACCACCTGCTTTACCACCTTCTCCAGGGTAAGAGTATAAGTGAGGTAGACCCAAGACGCTATACCACCGTGGGACTTGGTGTTCATGTATGCTATGGGTGTATTATTATACCCTGGATCGGCGATGATGTGGGATTCCACGCGGGATATATATATATGTATTGTGTATGTATGCGACGGTGAGGTGGGATGCCACGCGCGTCACGTGGTTATATTTTACACTAATAGTATCGGTGATGGGGATTTCACGGGCATGCTTTGATATTAGTGTGACTTGATCGCGTCCCAGTTGGTAGGGTAGTATATGTGTCCTCCGTAATGGGCGGACTATGTTACGAAAGATAAGTAAGTTATATGGTAATGAACTTAATGATTCTTTTTCTAATAATGTGCGTAAGAATGTGACTATAACTTTTATTGGGAATGGAAAGGATAATAAGTGCGATTAAGTTCATAAGTGGTAATGACACGGCGGGATCCGTATGTATTTTTATACTTGTCCTTGTCATTCTTTTGTCTGATTATGATCATTTACCGTATGTTATTTCATTCCATATTAAATTTTTGTTATCGACCCGCCCGAAGTGCGTTAAATGCCGCAGTTTAGGTACATTGTGGATCCGCGAGCTTAGGATCCGGTTGTGAAGTTGAGATGGCTCCGGTGTTCGGAGTTGTCACGTTTATGTTTATTCGAAGTGCGGCGGGGCCTTGTCCATACGCTTGTTATGTCAAAACTCTTAGAGGTGCGTAGTCACATATTGTGGGTCGGTTTGTAAAAGAAATGAAAGCTGCCGGTTGTATTTATATATGTTCGGGAAGGTAGCCACTGTCGGCTAACCTATTGTTTTACTTAGATGTTTTATTTATAAGTTTCATGTATGTTCGCTGATTTTCTCGATGTTTACTGTAAGGGTGCCCGTGTAGGGCACGATCGCGATCGAGGTGGTCGTGACAAAAGTGGTATCAGAGCAGTTAGTCCTCGGAAAGTGTCTACAGACCGTGTCTAGTAGAGTCTTGATTATAGGTGTGTTGTGCACCACATCTATAATCAGGAGGCTGCAAGACATTTAGGATTAGTTTCCATTCTTCTCTCTCAGAGATCGTGCGATAGAAATTTGTGTTGTTAGGGTCGTCCCTCCCTAACAGGTTATGTTGTTTGCAACTACGAGAAAGGCAGCAGTGACCCAGGAAAGATGTTGTGGATTGCGTAACCAGGTTGGTAATGATTATAGTATAGTCGGTATTGTGACATACATCTATACGGAGTTATGTATGAATTCGACGCGTGTTGCCTAGAATGATTTTAGATTACCGGGAATCGGTAAAGACTAACTAGATACCGGAAGGTATGGAATAGTTAATGAATTTTTGCCAAGGTTTTGTGTTTTATTTCGAGATAATTGGGAAAGGATGAGGTCATGCGATAGGGTAGTGAACCCTTAGAAGCCATATTAAGGAACCTAACGAATGTCATGTTAATAGATTAAGGCGTGTAGTAAGCTTAAGAAGATTATCTGGATGAGGCCTGTATAGAGTAAATAATGGTTGTTGTGATCGAGACAACATGGTTATGGTTTTGTGAGAAGTTTTTATACGTTCTTGGGGTGATAAGATAAGTGGGAGCATGGAAATTGCGAGCCTAAGAATATTGATAAGCTACGAGACCTTAGATGTATAAGGTTTTCTCTGCAATAAGATTTTAAGTCGGACCAAGGATAAGAGTTAAGTGCGACCGAGTGGTTGAGGACTGTTACAGGTCTCCCATGGCCTAGAATGGAGTGGGATCAGTTGGTAGTAGTTCCGCCACGTGGCAGTCCACGGTAAGGCCCAAGTTTAGTTAATTGTTTCTGGGTTCGTGGGCGCGTTCCACGGAACCAGTCATGAAAGTCGGAAATGGCCTTATATTGTTTTATAGAGTTACTCCAAAGATTTGAGGCCAGAATCGGTATGGAAGTTATGTATGTATGCTAGTATGAGTTGGAAGTACGAAAAGATAATCTCTTTTGGGTTTAAGATGGACGAGTATGCGTGTATAAGGTATTAGGGCCATGTGTGGCATTGTTGGTATGACGGGGTTGTGACAGGATACTATGTCGGTAATTATAAGTTTGACTCCGAAAGAACATTCGAGGACGAATGTTTCTAAGGGGGGAAGAATGTTACACCCCATATTTACAGGACATGGTGTAAGAACGTACGTAAGAACTCACAGTGTTAAGATTTGAGACTTGTAAAAATTTCTCGGAATTATGAAATTTTCGGAAAACGTTTTGTTGTGACGAATGGGAGGGCGACACGTGTCACCCCCCCCCCCCCCATAGAAATGCCTTGGACGATTTTTAGGCATGGCCAAGATGGTCATTGACCATAGTCTTGCAATGTAGAGAGCTTGACAATATTGACCAAGTCAATGACCCCACTTTAGTCTTGATATTTAGTAAGACTTCATCCTAGCCACCCAATTGTACACATCTTGACCCTCCATGTTCCTTTATTATACTACTAGTAGCAAGACCTTGTCCAACACTTAGAAAAATTTCCAAGAATTTGAAGACTCCACTTAGGGTGCTCTCGGGTTGGGTTCCACAAGAAAGAAATTTTTTTTTGTTCCATGTCCAATAATCTCCCCACTTTAAACCAAGGTTCCTAAGTGTATTGTGAGTATATCTCAATAGAAAAATCCCGGAAAAAGAGAGTTTTCGTATTAGTCTCAAGGTGAAAACCTAATGGCTTTTCTAGGTTTTGGTTGGAAGTTTGAAGGAAATTGGTTGGTGTTGTTCTAAGAGTCTCAAGTAGCGGATTGAAGTGTCTTGAAGAGACTCTAAGTTGCTAAGGAGCGATTTGGATTGGAAGTTGGACTAAGAATCGTTGAGGTATAATCTTGTTCTTTGAAAGTGTTACAAGATTATTTATATTGTTGTTAGCTTTACTTGTTGCTAGCATGAAGTATATGTGTTGAAGTTTATATGGATTATGGATTGATTGTAGCCTTGGAAATCCGAAATGTAATGTAAGCCATGTTAAGTTGGATTACAATTTTAGTCGTTATTAGAATCGTCGCATGTTTTTGACTTGGAGATTATAGTAGTTATAATCGTTTGCGACTTGATATCATGTTAGGCTAATAACTTGGATTGAAATGGAAATTGGATAAGTATTGGTATTGTTGAACTCAAGGTGGCCGAATTTGTACTGATAGTTTGTAGTAGTTGGTATTTATTTGTATTGGACTACCTTATAGATTGTTGTGAGCCAATTGAAATTTGTTTGGTTGTGTATTCGGCCTTGAAAAAGGTGGCAAAGTGAGTAGAAACAAAGGAGGTGCTATCCGATTTTCCGTAGAATTTAGCGACTTAGCACCTAAAATATTCTACGTTAGAAGTGAAAGGTTAATGGACATATTGTGACCATTATAGGTTGAAGTACTAAGTATAGCGTATCCTACTTGGAGAGTGGAATAGCTATCAAGGTTGGAGTACTTTGGAGCATTTTGCTATTTGTCGACAATCGTCGCGAGGTATGTGAACCTCTTCCTTCCTTTGGCATGATTCTATGCATGGAATATACTTGTGGTATCATTTCATGTTTCCTTCTACTCTTAGAAGTTAAGAGGTAGTTATGTGATTTACTCTATGTAGAACTTTTCCTATCTTTTGAGCATGACTAGTTGCACGTATGTAGTACGGTAGACGTCTGGACTATGACATTCTTTACTTGTTTTATGTAATGCCAAGTCGGGTGGGTTAGGAGATTAACTCACTTCTTTGAAAATAGTAAGGATGTCTTAAGTTGATTTTAAAGTTAAGGGACTTGAAGAGTTTTAAAGTATGTGATACTTGTTCCGTTTTAAACGTATAAGTCCCTTGGATAGGAAATTGTTTATGGCTAATGTATAAAGTGAATATAACGGCTTTATGGGGAGTTGGTTATATTTGCTTTATGGAAAGACAAATGACTTGATTTTAAGTGAAAAGGCAACTTGTTTTTAAGGCATCAATTGCCTAAGGTTTTATAATAAAAGGAGTCACTTGTTTTCTAAAGGTTAAGAGACAAATGGTATTTTTGAAAGTTAAGAGAATTGATTTGAAAGAATATAATACTTGGTTTCAAAAAGTAGAAGTCTCTTGATTATAAAAGGAACGTATTGGTCTAAACCATAAAGGGTTATAACGGCTTTATGGGAAGTTGGTTATAACGGCTTTATGGATGGTTAAGAGAATGGTTTTCTCTAGTAAAGTAATCAAAGGAATAACTTGTGTTAAGGAAGGGCAAATTGTTTTAAAGGTACCAATTGCTTAGGGTTTTTAATAAAGAAGTCACTTGATTTGGAAGCCGTAATTGTATTTCTAAAAGGTATTGTGACTTGTCTCGAAGGTGGATAGGACTTGATACTACGGTTGTTAGTATCGGGTAAGTTTTATTCGGAAAGGAGTCTTTTGAAAAGAATGGACGTACGTAGTACTTTGGCTTGTTAAATGAGAATTATTCTATTTGTGCCTTGATTAGTACTTTGGCTTGATTAATTGAGAATTAGTCTAAGTATGCCTTGATAAGTACTTTGGCTTGCTAAATGAGAATTATTCTATTTGTGCCTTGATTAGTACTTTGGCTTGATTAATTGAGAACTAGTCTAAGTATGCCTTGATAAGTACTTTGGCTTGTTAAATGAGAATTATTCTATTTGTGCCTTGATTAGTACTTTGGCTTGATTAATTGAGAATTAGTCTAAGTATGCCTTGATAAGTACTTTGGCTTGTTAAATGAGAATTATTCTATTTGTGCCTTGATTAGTACTTTGGCTTGATTAATTGAGAATTAGTCTAAGTATGCCTTGATAAGTACTTTGGCTTGCTAAATGAGAATTATTCTATTTGTGCCTTGATTAGTACTTTGGCTTGATTAATTGAGAACTAGTCTAAGTATGCCTTGATAAGTACTTTGGCTTGTTAAATGAGAATTATTCTATTTGTGCCTTGATTAGTACTTTGGCTTGATTAATTGAGAATTAGTCTAAGTATGCCTTGATAAGTACTTTGGCTTGCTAAATGAGAATTATTCTATTTGTGCCTTGATTAGTACTTTGGCTTGATTAATTGAGAACTAGTCTAAGTATGCCTTGATAAGTACTTTGGCTTGTTAAATGAGAATTATTCTATTTGTGCCTTGATTAGTACTTTGGCTTGATTAATTGAGAATTAGTCTAAGTATGTGCTGGTGATAGCCTTTGAGTGCAAGTATTATGTTTTAATACGTTGCCGCGACTCTCGGTTGGAGGGTCGGCTGCCTTGTTATAAGTACTTGGACGTACCGACAGTGATGTGGGATTCCACGGGTATGCTTCCGTTATTTGTAGTACTTGGGTTAAATTCCCGGATTTTTATAGAAGACATGGTAGTGCTTACATTTGTTTGTGGCCAGTCGAGATAGGGTAAGAGTATAAATGAGGGCAAGCCCAGACGTTATACCACCTTCTCCGGGGTAGAGTATAAGTGAGGGTAAACCCAGAGACATTATACCCCTGCTTGTTTTGTTTGATGGTCGGTTGAGATAGGGTAAGAGTATAAATGAGGCAAGCCCAGACGTTATACCACCTTCTCCGGGGTAAGAGTATAAGTGAGGGTAGACCCCAAGATGCTATACCACCGCTTTACCACCTTCTCCAGTAAGAGTATAAGTGAGGTAGACCCCAGATGCTATACCACCGCTTTACCACCTTCTCCGGGGTAAGAGTATAAGTGAGGTAGACCCCAAGACGCTATACCAGGTGGGACTTGGTGTTCATGTATGCCTATGGGTGTATTATTATACTGGGTATCGGCGATGATGTGGGATTCCACGCGGGATATATATATATGTATTGTGTATGTATGCGCCGACGGTGAGGTGGGATGCCACGGCGCGTCACATGGTTATATTTTACACTAATAGGTATCGGCGGTGATGGGGATTTCACGGGCATGCTTTGATATTAGTGTGACTTGATCGCGTCCCAGTTGGTAGGGTAGTATATGTGTCCCTCCGTAATGGGCGGACTATATTTACGAAAGATAAGTAAGTTATATGGTAATGAACTTAATGATTCTTTTTCTAATAATGCGTAAGAATGTGACTATAACTTTTATTGGGAATGGAAAGGATAATAAGTGCGATTAAGTTCATAAGTGGTAATGACACGGCGAGGATCCGTATGTATTTTTATACTTGTCCTTGTCATTCTTTTGTCTGATTATGATCTGTTTACCGTATGTTATTTCATTCCATATTCAAATTTTTGTTATGCGGACCCCCGGAAGCTGCGTTCATGCCCGCAGTTTAGGTACCGCGATTGTGGATCCGCGAGCTTAGGATCCGGTTCACAAGTTGAGATGGCTCGGTGTTCCGAGTTGTCACGTTTATGTTTATTGAAGTGCAGCGGGGCCTTGTCCATACGATTGTTATGTCAAAACTCTTAGGTGCAGTAGTCACATATGTGGGTCGATTTGTAAAAGAAATGAGGCAACTGCTTCGGTTGTATTTATATATGTTCAGGAAGGTAGCCCTATCGGCTAACCTATTGTTTTACTTCCGATGTTTTATTTATAAGTTTCATGTATGTTCCGCTGATTTTCTCTGATGTTTACCTGTAAGGGTGCCCAGGTAGGGCACCAGTCGCGGTCCCGGGGTCGGGTCGTGACAGTTATGCTCCATAGCCTCTAAATCTGGAGTATTAATTCCAGTCCCGCCTCCGCTCCCGCCTTCCAAAATATTGTCTATTTCTTCATCTTCCGGAGAATTAACGTCTCCACATCCTTGATTTCTTCTCTCTGATCTGATACAATCCCTTAAGCAGACTAACACTTCTAATGTGCTTCCACATAATGAGTGACGCGTGTCTCCTATTTGATCTCGTGCTTGGATAAATGCACTTTCAGAAGCCATTGTTGAGATCGACACATTAAGCACATCTCGGGCCATCGCTGCAAGTACCGGGAATTGTCTTTTGTTATCCTGCCACCATTGTAAAGGGTCAAAACTTTTCTTCGGCTCCGCTGGCTTTTGCAAATAAAATTGCATCTCATCGCAAGATCGACTTGTGCTTGTTTGTGTTGTAAAAGTGCTCCATATGTCTAAAGATTCTTCTTCATCGTCATCAGCATTGAATCCTGAAGGTGTAGACACAGAAGCAGAACTAGAAGGAATATTAGTAGCAGAGTTGTTGTTATCATGTAATGTAGCATAATATTCATATAATGTAGTTAAATTAGTATCAAGTGTACTTATGCAATCAAATGAAGATGGAGTTTATGTTTCACCTACTTCCATATAAGTATATAAACTAAATATTAAATTATGACAATCTACTTTTTTAATAGAAGGATTTAAGACTGCACCAATACAATAAATATCAGGAATAGGGAAAAATATTTTTTAAACTTTTCAAACATAAGTGTAACTACATCTTTATATTTCACATTTGATTTTAAACCATAAAGTAAATATGAAATTTCAGCTATATGAGCTAAAGCATTACAAACTGTTGGGTAATAAGATCCTGAAAATTCAACAGTAGTAGTGTAAAATTTACGTAAATTTTTTAAAAGTTCACTAATTGATTTCAATGTTCGTCGGTTAACATATACATCACGTTCTTACAATGCGCATTTGCAACATGTGTTATGGGGTCTTTATACTTATAACATTATTTTAAAAATAAATAAGTATAATTCCACCGTGTAATAATCTCTTCTGGCATGAATTTAGGTCTCAAATTAAATTGTTTACATTTTTCTTTAAATTCTATAATTCTATTTTTCCTATTATTACCCTGAATAACTCCAACAACTCTTTTGTCAAGTTTTATTTCAGGTGAAAATAAATCAATACCACTTTTAACAATTAAATTATAAATATGACAAGCACAACGAACATAAAATATATCAGGAAGTGGTGATTGTACTTCCGCTTTTAAAAGATCTACAGCATCAGTATTATTAGATGCATTATCGAATGATACACAAAATATTTTATTATAAAGATTATATTTTTGGGCATAAGAACAAATAGTTTCGCTTATATATTTTCCAGTATGACTTTGATCCTCGTCATACGCAAAAGCAATAATACGTTTTTCCATTCTAAAATTTTCATCAATCAAATGACAAGTAATTGTTAAATAATCATAACCGTTTAATGCATGTCCAATGTCTGAAGTAAAACTAACTAGGCATGGAAGGTTAGCAAACAAATATTGCAAAAAAATAACATAATCATTATGAAGTCTAAAAATATCGGCTCTAGTAGTACTACGAGGAACACCTTTAAAAAAGGATTATATACTCTTTGAATATATGTAATTAAATATGATGAAGAAGCAAAAGAAAAAGGTAAACAACCTCCGACAATCATTTTTGCTAATTCAATGCGATCCTTTTTTGGATCGTACTTAGTCACCCCCCCAGTTAATGGATTAAGTTGTTGTTGACCGGGTTCTAAATCAGAGACATCATTCCATTGTGCCGTATGATCGTGTTTTATATGTCTACCTATAGTGCCCGTCCCCCGTCACCACCCCCTGTCTTATGTTTATAAGTTCTCCACAAATATTACATCTAACTCTATCGGTACATGACTTTATCATAAAAGAGTCACACTTTACTCCTTTTTTTTCTTGCTACTGGTTCTGGTAAAGGAGGTCTACGACTACGACTACCACTAGCAGTACCAACATTGACAGAAGGAACACTAGAAGGTGTAGGAGGTTCTTGTTCTTCAAGTTCAACAATATTATCTAATTGAACGTTATCATATTCATTATCTTCTATTCCAAAATCTTCTTGCATTTGATCATAATCTATATTTTGATTAGATGATGAAGAACCTATAGATTTTTTACCCCTTGAACTAGATTTACGGTGCAGTCCCGACGCAATTCCCCTTAGTAAAGACATTATAAAATATTTAAATAATCAACAAATAAATATGACAATTTAATAAAATAATTAGAGAATGAAACGAGTGTACCAAACTTCGGAATTCATAATTCAATTGAAACTCGAAGCTCGAAGTCTTGCGTCTTGCTACTTTGAATTTGAAAACTAATAATAATAATAACTTGAAAATTGATAATAAAGATGACTAAGAGAGTATGAGAAATTGAGAATAAGAGAATTGAGAGAAATGTTGTGTGATAAAAATGAAAAAAATGTAGAGAATTTATAGATTTTTAAAGGGTAAAAATGTAATTAAAAAAAATAATAAACAAAACAAAAAAAAAAAGGAAACATTTCAGCCAAACGGTCTTTCGACCGTTGGCACACACCCACCCCTCCCAACGGTAACAATACCGTTTGTGGCGCACTGTGCAATTTTTTTTTTGTGTTACCGGTCCGGTCCGGACCGGTTAACAAGTAATGGAATCGGTTTTCCGTTACCGGGTCTAACCGGTCCGGGCTTTACCGGTTTTTTTCTAACCCGTGCGGGTTGGGGTTGGGGGCCAATTGATCGGTGTATTTCATATACACTTTTCGAGTCGTTTTTAGTTAGTATTTTACTCATTTTAATTATGTTTAGTATAGTATTAGGGTCGTTTTCCTTTCTTTTGTGTCACAGCGGTCAGAAATGGAGAAATGACGAAAGGGAGATGAAATGAGCATAAATGAGATGAAATTGCACACAAAAAGGGCCAAGAAATGAAGTCTAAGAAGTTCCGGGAATTATAGAGGAGATCTGACGAAGTCCGGATGGAAAAATGATGACGAAACAGAATCACTTTAACGTCACCGAGCGCGCCGCGGCAGCAGCGCCGCGGCGCCCAATGTGCTGGAAGCTCAGAAAGTTGCAGGTTTTTTGGCCCGCTGGCTGATCTGCGGGCGCAGCCGAGATTTTATGAAGTTCTGGGCGAAATTTGACATGTTTTCAGAATCCTAAAGGGATTATTTTTCCTACCTAAAGGGATAACTTTTCCTACCTAAAGGGATAACTTTTCCTACCTTAAAACTCTTACCTAAAAGGATTCTAATAACTTTTCCTACTTACAAATCCTTAACCCTTCACCTAAAGGATTCTTTGGCTATAAATACTCTACATCATTAGAAGAATTATTCATTCTCCATTCTACCATTCACCATTCTACATCCATCCATCCACCTTGTAAATATTCCACAACACAATCCTTGGATGCTAGAAGGCTTGGAGACTCGTTCTTAGTAATTTTCTTTTCTTTTTCTTTACTTTATTTTCAGTTTGTATGATGAACTTTGAATTAGTTCTTGTCATGTCAATGGCTAGGAACTAATTCTCTTATAGGGCTTTCCATGTTGAATCTCTAGAAACTTATGTTATAATTTAATGCATGCTTATGGTTATTTTTCTTCTTGTTGAGATCTATCCAATATTTGAGTTGAACTCTTGGTAATTAATTGACAACTAATTATCACTATATGATTTCTAATCAGATTCCGAAAGGGGGGGATTGTGAATATGCTGTAAGTTGGATAGACATTCTTGGATTGGGGATGAAAATACCTCAATTATTTATGTAGCGTTAATGAGAGGCTTAATAACCCTAATTTTGCGCATGGTACATGACGGTTAACTAGGTTTTTGTTCTTAATCCTCCTATAGAGTTATCCTTATCACCGAAAGGTAGGTAAGGTGCGATACTGGGGTTGATTGTTTATATAACCCTAACGGAAGTATAAAACGATTTCGTAAACCTGCTTTCTCCAAAAGAAGAATACCATAAGTTATTGCATTAATAAGTAACATAAGCGGATAGTGAGGAGACGTGGAAGCCCTATTCTCATCACCACTGAAGTAAACCCTTATAGTTAAAATAGCTTTTATAATTCTTAGTCATAAACAACAAATCCAAATACCAATTCACCAAATAGATACCAAAAGATAGATAATTGGTAATTGAACCTTAATCCTTGTGGACGATATTCGGTCTTACTAAGACTATATTACTTGTTACGATAACGTGCACTTGCGTTTAAAGTGTGTGCATCTTACCGCGCATCACCAATCCAACCCCCAACCCGGTAAGCCCTTACGGTCGGATTTCTACGGGTCAACGGTCCGATCGGTCAACCGGGCCGGTGACGGTATACTCTATATGAAAGACCGCCCCTCTCAATTTACCTTACTTTCCTGGTGAATCATCTTTAGTTGAAGTTGATCATGCATTAATTCAGACAGAGTTAAATTATAGTTGTTAAAAAATCATTTAGCTAGAGCTCAGATCAGAATGAAATAACAGACAGATACCAATATAAGTGACATGAACTTTGACGTGAGAGACCGAGTATATCTTAAGGTGCAACCCTACAAATAGTATATCCTCACCTCTATGGGTGGCAGATGAGTCGTTTGTGCTGAAGTTGGACTGGTCAAGATGGGTTGATACTGTAGATGGGTCAATGCTCAACCCGCCCAAAACTTACATGGGCTAAGATGAGCGGGTCAAGATGGGCTAAAATAATGGATCATAACTCGTATTCCAACTTGACTCATTACTTTTACAAAATTCAAACTTACCTTCTATGATGTTATTTTATTTTGTATGATATTCGATTTTTCCATATCTTTATTTTTAAAATAAGAATAATATTTTTAAGATTTTTTTCATTTTTTATAAAAGCAAAAAAATTATGAAATAGAAATTTGATGATGGAGTGAGGGTGGAGGGGTAGGTGTAGATAGGGGCGAGGTAAGAAAAAAATTCATATTTTTTATAAATTATTTATGAAAGTAACAACAACAACAACATACCCAGTGAAATCCCACAACGTGGGGCCTGGGGAGGGTAGAGTGTACACAGACCTTACCTCCACATTGATAGGTAGAGCGACTACTTTCATAAATTATTTATGAAAGTAAAAAAATATAAAATAGAAATTTGAGAATGTAGTAGGGCGGGAGATGGGGGTAGGGCGAGGAGGCGGGGTAGGGTGGGGAGGGTGCGAGGTAAAATCATATTTTTATAAATTATTTATAAAAGTTAAAAATATAAAATAGAAATTTGAGAATGTGGTAGTGGCACGGGAGGGTAGGGCGGGAGGTGGGGGTAGGGCGAGGGGAGAGTTAAGAAAAAATCATATTTTTATAAATTGTTTATAAAAGTAAAAATATAAAATAGAAATTTGAGGATGTGGGGTAGGGCGGGGTGGTGGTGGATGTAAGAAGGTGAGGTGGGAGGATAGGACAGTGGGTAAGAAAAATTCATATTTTTATAAATTATTTATAAAAGTAAAGAAATATAAAATAGAAATTTGAGAATGTGGTAGTATGGGGTGGGTGTGGAGGTAAGAAAAAATCATTTTTATAAACTATTTATAAAAGTAAAAACAAATATAAAATAGAAATTTGAGAATCTGGTAGGGCGGGGGGCGGGGGGGGGGGGGGGAAAGCGTAGGGACGGGGAGGTAAGAAAAAAATTCATATTTTTTATAAATTATTTATAAACGTAAAAAAAACATTAAAAAAAATTTATGCATAAAAAACTTCAAGTTCCTCGCGGGTAAATGCATTATAAAGGAACAAATTTAGTAGATAGTGTTTCTACGGGTGGTGACAAACTTGCTTTGGGAAAAACGTATTAATAGCTGATAAGTGGTGATTTTACCACTTATTCTAGTCTCTTTGCTTTGGTTGTGTCCTTTATTTATGATATGAGGCTATTTGTGGTGTGTGTTGCAATTATTTCAGGTACAATGAAGTCTTGATGTGGAATTGAGTAAAAATGAAGTGAAAAGGAACTAAAAAGAAGTGAAAAGTGCATAAGCTGCCAATGGTCTCGCATCTGGGGAAAAATGTTAGCTTCTGCGGGGTTGATATTGTTCGACAATGATTGCACCTGAGTGCTTTTTACCCGCTTTTGTGGAGCCGCTCCTGAGGCCAGGTATCTACTTCTGTAGGATCCTCTCAGAGCCGCTTCAGCGAGCCAGGTTTTGCATTTTCAGAGGCGCACCTACGATGACATTTTTGTAGGTGCGGCCGACGGGCTACAAAGATGAGCAGATTTGGCATGTCACAATTTCTTAACCCAAACCCATATAAACTCGACCTAGCTCATTTGGAAACTCATCTTTGGAAGAATAGAAGATTTTGGAAGTCTAGGGTTTTACATCATACTTTGGGGCTGAAGATTTGAAGATTGAGTAGGTCATTTTCTTGAACTGTTCTCCATTTCTTTATTTCCTTGCTTTGTATTGAACATCTAAGTGTGTAGTATCTATTTCCTTCATTTTAGTATTTTTTTATGGACATATTCAAGATAAAGTGTTGGATTGGAACTCTTGTTTTACTTATGTATTAAATGATTTTATTTTTAATGAAGTGAGTTAACATTGTTTTAATTATTCTTGTTCTTTAATGTTTCTTAAAGGAATAGCTAACCCTAGGACTCGCCCATTTACTTCGATTTTGTCACGACCCAAAATCCCATTGTGCCGTGAGGATACCTACCCTAACCCATAGGCAAACCACAACCATTCAACCTAGTGAATACAAAAATAAATGCAAAAAATGAAAGAGAAGAGATTAACAAGACTTATAATTTAATACATAATCTGAAAGAATTCTCCCTCCTCCCCAAAACCGATTGTCATGAGTACAAAGCTACTAACCAAAATACAAGTCTGGAACATAAATACAATCAATGTATGAAGTATAGGTCAGAAAGGTAAAACAACCAGATGAGGAGTTCCAGTGCTGGGATCGAATCTACGGCTCACCCTGGACTCTCAAGATGAATCTCCAAGCTCTACGTCAAGCTGGCGTTTGGCTCGGTACTTGCACGTAGAATGCAGCAAGTGTATAGTGATTATGAGAATCACGTGTACCTAGTAGCATCGTCGACCGACCCTAACTATATCGGTGGCGAGGGTTGGTACTCCCAATACTTCTCTTCTTGCTTGGTTAGTCACATTATCTTCTAAATAACTTAAGAATTGAAGTAATGATTCTACAACCACACCGAGTCATAAAGTACATTGCTCTTCACATAACTTAATAAAGTTCTAGTTTTACCTCAAATAGGATAGATATAACCATAAGGTTCAAACCTACACACAAGTGGGCATCTAAATCCTCAAGATTACTTTCTTTCAGTAATTAGAATAATTTCTACTCATAAAGGTCCAACCCTTTCATGAATTAAGACATAAACACGTTCAAAATTCGGTCTTTTCTCCATATAACAGGTTTACCATTAAAGGTTAAATATTTTAGTTCTATAGTTCAACAGTGCACAAATATTCTCAAAGTCCTTAAAAGCATTGTCAACAACCTAAAACCCATGACCGGGCGTCTAGTCCCATCAAGTCTCACAACTCAATCTCACAATAATTACAAGTCTCAAGTATCAGTATTACTCTCTATCAAGACATAAGATCATGTAATTCATTAGAAATCATCATCTCATACACACAACAATAAATACATATATCAAGACATAAAATCATGTAATTCATTAGAAATCATCATCTCATACACACAATAATAAATACATATAAAAGAATAAGAATGAATGCAATGCATATGATATATATGTATGCATTGACCACATGTATCTGGTATACACACGGTGCTGCAGTAGCTTCCACATGACCCATGAGGGACTCATGAGGTCCATATACCTATCTAATTCTTTCGGATACCAACTTTGTGGTTGAAGTGTCATAACCTATCATCACTCTCATATTATGTATCATATCTAATAACCGACTTCTCAAACCTCTTTCCTCAGTATCTCAACAGATCAAATGTCAATATGATATGAATATGAGTACGACATACAATCAGCATAAGAAATACAATCAATATTAATAATTCCCTTTCAAATATTTAGCTGAGATATGGAGTGATGAATGCATGACAAGAAAAATCAATAATAGTATATCAAACATGGCTACAAACACAGATAATCAACAATCATACCAACCTAAGTGGATTTATGCACCGCGCTCCCGGATCGAAGGGTAAACACATAATCTTCTTCAAGTATATCCAATAGCTTCATTAATTACCCAAGTTAAGTTCACATGTACTCATACTAGTGTTCTTCACCTAGCCAGTACGGGACCCCCAATACCCTATTACCCTTATTCATTATTAAACCAATACATAAACACTATATTAAGGCCTAGTAAGTCTCGACTTGCCTGATTCAAAGCCGAAGACATCACACAACATCTTTCCTTTTTCGTTGAGCCTTCTTGCGAACCCACTCTGGTCAATCATATCGATTATATGAGATTACAGGTCTAACGGTACCCATAATGACAATTAAATCTAGAATCCCTAAGTCGAAATTACAAAGGAACCCCGGGCCAACATTATCAAGACACGAACTTTATTACCCAAATAGTACCATAACATGTTGTATCGTCATAACCTGAAGTTAATTTAATAACAAAGCCCAATAGGATCCTTAAATCAAGAATAGGCAAAACCCTCAATTCCAACTCTAGAATTTTCCCAATTTCAAAAAGCGTTTATAACACACAATTGGTCAATTAAATACAATCTATTAGTCTAATACATCACTAGTTTACAATATCAACAACAACAATCCAATATCCAAGCCCCAATCCCCAAACATATTATTCTCAAACAAGGTCCTCTTATTTACCCCATTTAAGAATCTAGCTTAGGCCATAATATAACTAGAACACATTAATATAAGGGTGAAATATTACCTTAATGAAGAATTTCCTTTAAAACCTCCAACAACTTACTGGCCAAGCTCTAGAACCAAGAGAAATACTTTTTGGGGAATGAGAATAGAATTCTAGGTCTCAACTCACCTTAAATCACCACAGTAGTCCGCTCTGGCGAACTCGATTCCACTGGGGCACACCCGCTCCGACAGACACCCTATCCACTGGGGCAGAAGTCACTTAAATCCCAAACTTCTGCTGGGGCAGAAACAACCTCTGCTGAGGCGCACATGTCCTAGCGAAGAACCAATCCACTGAAGCAAATTTTCAACACCCAATCCAACACCGCTTCGGCGAGCCTGAGCTCCGCTCCACCGTCGGGGCATAAGCGCCCTCTTGCTACCCATATGTGAGGCACCGACTTAGCCTTCCCTGACTAGGCAGACACGCTAAAGCGGACACATGGTCGTTGAAGCAGACACTAGCAACCAGGATCAGCCTAAAGCTACTCAATCTTTGTCAGCAACCCAAAATACTCTCTGAACCTCCCAGACATAAACCAAACATGCATTCCTATCACAAAATACATTCCAGACCCGATCGCGCACTCAAATTTTATGAAAAAGGTCTATAAGGCTCGGGTTTGACTAAAGTCAACTTTTAAGTTCTAATTCCACAATTTTACAAATTAACCCCCAAAACACATCGGGCTGCCTCGGGTCCCCAACCAAAGACTGAACGAAGTTATAAACATTATTTAGGAACTAATGGAATCGACGAAACTATGAAAAGATCACATTTACCCAAATGTCAACTATGGGTCAAACTCTCACAATATCTTAACTTAGGATTTCTCAAACCTATCAAAAATAATCCGAAACCTATTCGAACTCCTCGGGAGACGTATCAACCATCCCCACAAGTCATAAACACCGAGTTAAAGCTATCAGAATGTTATTCTTGGGAAAACAAGTCCAAAAGTCCAAAGCAACCAGACGGGTCATTATATCATTTAGCACTTAAACACACTTTAGTTGACTTAGTTTAGAAACCCAAAATTTCTTCCACAACCTTGAATTAGTTTAGAAATCCAAAATTTCTTCCACAACTGATTTTATTACATTTGAACTGACCCCGCTCAAATCCCTTGACTATTATTCTAACCACACCTCTGGATGCAATTGATTGATTCCGCGAATTCCATCATGAACACTCCAATCTTTTAGTTGTCGCCACAATCCATTTCGAAGCTTGTACTGGTCAAATAATCCAATTCCACTTATCTTTTTTCCACACCATCCAAAGTCGTATTTGGTACTAAGAATTCATATAAAACATTTCGTCATATGTTGTGAGCCTAAATCATGACTCTCTATCTTTTTAGAAAGAATATGTTTATTCTGGGCCAACTCCCAACCTTTCTACCAAAAAGTTGACCTTATCTAAGACCAATTGCGCTAATTCCAAATTTGTTAGTTTCGTTTTATCAAGATGAAACTATTAAGCTAGCTCTCATCATCAAATTCCTCTTAAACTTCTAAATATCATAATATGCATATCATCATAGTATTTTGGATATTGTAGAAGCATTAAGGTTGAGGAGGTTAAGGGTGTTGTTCGCAGGATGCACATGGGATGAGCGACCAGGCCTGATGAGATCCTAGTTAAATTTTGGAAGAGCGTGGGCAGGGCAGGTTTGGAGTGGCTAACTGAGTTATTTAATGTCATTTTAAGACGATGAGAATGATCGAAGAATGAAGGTGGAGTAAAATGAATCCTTTATGCAAGAAAAAAGGTGATATTCTGAGTTACAACAACTATAGGGGTATCAAGCTGTTAAGCCACACTATGAAAGTTTGGAAAAGGGTCGTGTAGAGAGTGAGAAGAGACGTGTCTATTTTCGAGAACTAGTTTGAATTTATGTCGGGGCGTTCGACTACAGAAGTCTTTCATCTGATTAGGAGGTTGGTGGAGCAGTATAGGGAGAGGAAGAAAGACTTACATATGAGTTCCATCGACATCAGGAAGACATATGACAAAGTCCCTAGGGAGGTTCTATGGAGATGCTTAGAGGTTAGAGGTGTACCTGTGGTGTACACTAAGACGATCAAGGATATGTATGATGGAATAAGGAATAGGGTACGAACAATAGAAGGATACTCAGAGAACTTTCCAATGATGATGGGGCTGCACCAGAGATCAACTCTTAGCCCATTCTTATTTGCCTTGGTGATGGATGGACTGACGTGGCAAATCTAAGCTGGAGGTTTAGAGATAGACTCTGAAATCTAAAGGAATCAGGCTGAGTAGGACCAAGACTGAATACTTGGAGTGCAAGTTCAATAACGGGAGTGACCATGAGACAGACGTGCATGTGAGGTTTGATACTCAGGTCATTCTAAAGAAAGGAAACTTCAAGTACTTCGGGTCCATTTCTTCTTAATTTCCTTCAGAGTCGTCACCTTCAGTATCATTCAGTGCCAATGATCTTTTAAAACATGATTTATCATTCTTAGAATTGTCCATTTCCATATCATAAGTTTTCATGTTTCATACCAGTTCATCCAGTGGCATAACTCCTATATCTTTGGCTTTTATTATAATGGTGACTTTTATTTTGAAAGCCTTTGGTAGGGTTCTCAAAATTTTGTCAACTAAGTCTTCTGTGGTGATGATTTTTCCAAGATATATTAGTTCATTTACGAGAGATACATACCTTGTAAACATCTCTAAAATAATTTCTCTTGGCTTCATTATGAAGTTTTCAAAGTTTGAGGCAAGCATTGCTTTCCTGAAATTTCTGATTTGGATAGCACCTTCATGTGCATTTATCAATGCATCCCATATTTTCTTGGCAGTAGTATACCTAGAGATTGTATTGTACTCGTCGGGACCAAGTTCACAAATTAAAACATTTTTTGCCTTAGCATTCTTTTCAAGGATCTTGTAGTCAACTTTATGATATTCACTCTTCTCCTTTAAGATAATTATTCCATTTGAAGCCTTCTTGGTGGGATATTTTAAGCCATCAGTATCTCTCTCCCATAGTTCATAATATTCATTTTGTAAGTGGTCCTCCATGCAAGATTTCCACCAAGCATAATACTTCTCGTTGAACAATGGTGGTCGATGAGTAGATTTTCCTTCATTATGTCCAATAGGTGGTGCAACATTCAAGATGATATTTTCTTAAGGGGGTTAGCCTTTTAAAGAGAACTTGCTCTCATACTAATTAATGTTCTACACGACGAAATATCTATCATATGTGATGCCTAATTTTGCCTACAGAATGGAACACATCACTCTACTTATTTTAAGCGTAGCGATTGCGAAATAGTAAAGAACAGTAAAGTAAGGACACAATACTTGTATGTGAAAACCACATGGCTCACAACTGTAGAAGAAACCACGAACAACACCTCTATAGGATTTAACTCAAACTCCTAGAACGGAACGTTAAAACTTAAAATAGTTGAATTATTACAAGTCCAAACATCATATTACCCCCGAGTATGTCCTAACTAGTTATCAAACGCTACCGGACTTACAGAAAGGTAGGGGTGACAAAATTAGCCCAAATCCAAATGACTCGCCCAATGTTTCATGGGTTTGGGCAAGAGTAATTTTGACGATGGGTTGGTTTGGGCTAGCCCAAGTTGACCTATCATAAATCAACAGCCCAAATGAACTCATGATGATGCCCAAACTTGACCCACGAAAATACTTAATTTTATCGATTAGAGCTCTACTCTAGATTAAGATTTTTATTTATAAATAATTATTTAAAAAATTCCTTTATTATTTCGGAGCAATAAAAATACATCAATGCACCCCACCACCCACCACACTATCCATCCACCCTACACCAACCCCCACCCAAACACTAAACCACCCTCACATCTCTGCCCCTACTGTTACACCTCATAAGTTTAAGACGGTAATTAAGAACGTCATTAAGGAAGTAAGATTCGGATATTAAATATAAAGAATACTTACATATGTTAATACGGAAAATTAGTGTATAAACGGATGTTATCCCGGAATAGTTTTTTTAGTACTATACATGTGACGACGAGAATTAATCCTAGTAGTTGAATTTGTTCCAATGGAATTATGGAATAGTATTGTATTTTAAAATCTTGGCATTGAGAATACGAGGCCTTATGAAATTCTTGAAAAATTAAAAGAAGTGGGGTCCAAGGTTTAATTAATTACTTGAGGAGATATTAAGTAGACAATTAAGAAATTATGGAACAAATTGCAAATAATTTTTCAAATTTCAACTTAAGACCTTATGAACTCTTCATAATCCCATTTCTAACTCACAACATTTCATTTTAAATTTCTCTCCTCATTCTCTCTTAAATTTAGCCAAGAACCACACCCAAATTCATAACCCAATTGAAGAATGTCTTATCCCTTCTACATAGACTAATTTGCTACAAATTTTCAAGCAAAAAATCTACCCAAAAACAGTGAGAAAACGAGAACAGTGGCCAGATTTTGCTGGGTTATGGCCGAAATTTCAAGGCAAAAAACGTGGGTGTTTGGACAAGTTTTTGGGAAGACAAATGTGTATAAATGATGGGTTAACATTGTTGCTGAATTGAAGTTGAAGAAGTGAAAAATGGGTGCAAAATTTGCGAAAACAGTGAGGAAGATTAAGGGACTGCTTTGGACATATTTAAGGTATAAAATTCTCCTTCTTATGGTATAATTGGAATTGCATGTTTTTGTAATTCAAGAAATGAATGTGTGTTAAGAGAAACTTGAAATTAGACAATGCATGTGAATAATTTGGTGTTGTAGCCGATTTTAGGACCATTTTGTATACATTGGATTTAAGCGTTGTTGTTGTTATTATTGTTGCTAATTGCATGTTGAGAATTGAAAAGAAACCTTGATGTTTAAAGATGTATTGGTTATATGAAATTGTTGGAAGGCGGGTTGGATTAAGAATTAAGAAAAGAGTTATAGAGTTGTGACATGTTGTAGCCGAAATTGGTATGGAAATTATTGGACCTTGTCATGTGTATTTTAGGGGCTGTTTTGGTGAAGTTATAAAAGCTGAAAATATAAGTCATGAACATAAGTATACATGTGGTAATTACTAATACATGACTTAAAGGAATTGAAGTATAGAAAGGTGTTACTTGCGCTTATATTGTTGTTAAAATATGGGTTGTTTTGAGAGTTGTTTTAACATGATTAAAGAAGTTAGATTGACATGAGAAATAGGTGCTTTGATCACCTTGTTTGTTATGGTAATTGGATTGCATAAATATAAAAGAGAAGGAATGTGTATTAGTGACGTAAATGGAGTATTTGAGATTGTTATGATTATATATTTAAGTTGCATATTGTTAATTGGTATTGTTGGCTTGATTTGAAAAGTTATGGATATGCACATAAACAAGGAAAGTACTGCCCGAATTTTTATAGAATAAGAAGTCGTCATTCGATATAAAGTATGCTAGTGATCATAGAATTGTCGAATGTATTACCATTATTATAGGTTGACGTACTAGACAAGACGCATCTTAATATTGAGTTGATTAGTTCGACTAAGAGGCATGTGAACTCTTCCTTCTTTCTTTTTGGCATGGTTTTTATTAAGTAAACGTACGGCGGACGTACATGGTTTCTATACAGTCTAATTTCTTAGTAATATGAGTTATGAGAAGTGCCTTAGATATCTTGTAAAGAGTTCGGTTTAATGATTTTATTTTATTAAGAGTCGAATGATGAGTTCACACCGAGTCTCATAATGGATCGGGTACGTCATGTATATGATTTCACACCGAGTCCCATAATGGGCCGGGTACGATATGTATCTGATTTCACACCGAGTCCCATAATGGGCTGGGTACGGCATGCATATGATTTCACACCGCGTCCCATAATGGGTCGGGTACGGTATATATATGTATATGGTTTAATTCACACCGAGACCCTCACTGGGGGGCCGGGTACGGTATATATATAAGTTCATGACTCTCATTTTTATAAGGCACAGTCGACTCTCATATTTTTATATATGGCACAGTTGGATTCGGTATTTGATTCTCTTACTTGTCTCCTATACGTTTTGGCCAGTTATGATTATCTACTTGTACTTTACGTTTCATATACTCGTTACATTATTTCGTACTGACCCCCCTTTCCTCGGGGGGTTACGTTCATGCCCGCAGGTACGGGTTCTCAGTTTGGTGATCCTCAGGCTTAGGACTCCTACTCAGCTGGTTGGAAAGCTCTTTTGATCCAGAGCTTTGTCATTTTGGTACGGAACCTCTTTTTAGACTTATGTATATATTTAGGGGCACGACGGGGACCTGTCCCGTCATATGTCATTATCCTTCTTATAGAGGTCTGTAGACAGTTGTGGGTTGTACGTATGTAGAGTTGTAAATCTGTTTTAGTCAGCTGTGTTGTTGTACTCTGTTTTGGGATGTCCCCGTGTATACGTGGTACTATTTGGTGGCAGCCTTGTCGGCTTGCCTATTATATTATGTTGGCTAATTGTAACTCCTCAGGAGACATGTACATTATTGTGTAAAGGCAGCCTTGTCGGCTCGCCTATTCTGACGTATGTTATTGATGCAGCGTTATTGTCACGACGACCGGGCGTGGCGGTGCCTACACAGGCACCCTTACAGGTAAACATCAGAGATAATCAGCGGAACATACATGAAACTTATAAAATAAAACAACAGAAATAAACAACAGGTTAGCCGATAGGGCTACCTTCCTGGACATATATATATAACCGAAGCAGTTGCCTCATTTCTTTACAAACAGACCCAATATGTGACTACGCACCTCTAAGAGTTTTAACATAACAAGCGTGGCGGGCGGGGCCGCCATACCCCTGAATATACATGAGTCTTCTACCTCAGGGAAAACCGTACCAAGAGCTAAGCCTCCGGAGCAAATGGAGCTTTCTCTCAAAAACTGAACCGAGATCCTAAGAGCAAGGATCACCAACCTGGGTACCTAAAACCTGCGGGCATGAGCGGCCCCGAAGAAGTCGATAACAACAGTGCGAATATGGAGCGAAATAACGTCGATAAGCGGTCATAATCGTACAAAAGAATGACAGGACAAGTATAAAAGTACATACCAGATCCTGCCGTGTCATTACCACTTATGAACTTAATTGTAGCTTATTATCTTTTCCCATTTTCAATAAAAGTTATAGTCACACTCTTATGCACATGATTAGGAAAATCATTAAGTTCATTACCATATAACTTACTTATCTTTCATAACACAATCCGGCCCTTTTATGGAGGGACGCATATACTACCCGGCCCAATCCAGGACGCGATCAAGTCACACAAAATAGCAAAGTGTGGCCGTGGAATCCCCCATCACTGCCGACAGCTATATGTGTCAAATATAACCATGTGACGCGCCCGTGGCATCCCACTTCTTGCCGTACACACATACACAATACATATATATATCTCCTGCCCGTGGAATCCCACATCACTGTCGACAGCTATAAGTGTAAAATATAACCATGGGTCTCACGCCCATAATATCAATCAAAGCAGGTGGTATAACGTCTTGGGGGTTACCCCTCATTTATACTCTTACCCTGGAGAAGGTGGTAAAGCAGGGGGTATAACGTCTTGGGGGTTTACCCCTCACTTATACTCTTACCCTGGAGAAGGTGGTAAAGCAGGGGGTATAACGTCTTGGGGGTTTACCCCTCACTTATACTCTTACCCTGGAGAAGGTGGTATAACGTCTTGGGGCTTGCCCCTCATTTATACTCTTACCCTATCTCGACCGGTCGCCAAACAACACATAAAGCAGGTGGTACAGCATCTTGGGGGTTCACCCCTCACTTATACTCTTACCCTGGAGAAGGTGGTTTAACGTCTTGGGGCTTGCCCCTCATTTATACTATTACCCTATCTCGACCGATCATCAAACAAGACATAAGCACTATCATGTCTTTTATAAAATCCGGGAATTTAACCCAAGTACTACAAATAACGGAAGCATACCCGTGGAATCCCACATCACTGTCGGTACGTCCAAGTAACTTACAACAAGACAGCCGGCCCTCCAACCGAGAGTCGCGACTACGTAATAAAACATAATACTTGCACTCAAAGGCTATCACCAGCACACATAGGCTAATTCTCAATTAACAAGCCAAAGTACTTATCAAGGCACAAATAGAATAATTCTCATTTAACATGCCAAAGTACTTATCAAGGCACAAATAGAATAATTCTCATTTAACAGGCCAAAGTACTTATCAAGGCACAAATAGAATAATTCTCATTTAACAAGCCAAAGTACTTATCAAGGAACAAATAGAATAATTCTCATTTAACAGGTCAAAGTACTTATCAAGGCACAAATAGATTAATTCTCATTTAACAGGCCAAAGTACTTATCAAGGCACAAATAGAATAATTCTCATTTAACAGACCAAAGTACTTATCAAGGCACAAATAGATTAATTCTCATTTAACAGGCCAAAGTACTTATCAAGGCACAAATAGAATAATTCTCATTTAACAGGCCAAAGTACTTATCAAGGCACAAATAGATTAATTCTCATTTAACAGGCCAAAGTACTACGTACGTACATTCTTTTCAAAAGACTATTTTTCAAATAAAACTCCCAAAATACTAACAACCATAGTATCAAGTCCTATCCACCTTTCAAGACAAGTCACAATACCTTTTTAGAAATACAATTATCGGCTTCTAAATCAAGTGACTTCTTTATTAAAAACCTTAAGCAATTGGTACCTTTAAACCAATTTGCCCTTCCTTAATACAAGTTATTCCTTTGATTACTTTACTAGAGAAAACCATTCTCTTAACCTTCCATAAAGCCGTTATAACCAACTTCCCATAAAGCCGTTATAACCCTTTATGGTTTAGACCAACACGTTCCTTTTATAACCAAGAGACTTCTACTTTTTGAAACCAAGTATCATATACTTTCAAATCAATTCTCTTAACCTTCAAAAATACAATTAGTCTCTTAACCTTTAGAAAACAAGTGACTCCTTTTATTACAAAACCTTAGGCAATTGATGCCTTAAAATCAAATTGCCTTTTCACTAAAATCAAGTCATTTGTCTTTCCATAAAGCAAATATAACCAACTCCTCATAAAGTCGTTATATCCACTTTATACCTTAGCCAAATACAATTTCCTATCCAAGGGACTTATACGTTCAAAACGGAACAAGTATCACATACTTTAAAACTCTTCAAGTCCCTTAACTTTAATACAACATTAGACATCCTTAATACTTTCAAAGAAGTGAGCTAATCTCCTAACTCACCCGGCTTGGCTATTCATAAAACTAGTAAGGGATATCAAGGTGTTGTACGTCTACCGTACTACATACGTGCAACAAGTCATGCTCAAAGATAGGAAAAGTTCTACATACAGTAAATCACACAACTACCTCTTAACTTCTAAGAGTATAAGGAAACATGAAATGATACCACAAGTATATTCCATACATAGAATCATGCCAAAGGAAGGAAGAGGTTCACATACCTCGCGACGATTATCGACAAGTAGCAAAATGCTCCAAAGTACTTTAATCTTGATAGCTAATCCATCCTTCAAGTAGGATACGCTATACTTAGTACTTCAACCTATAATGGTCACCATACATCCATTAACCTTCTTATTTCAAACGTAGAATATTCTAAGTGCTAAGTCACTAAATTCTACGGAAAATCGGACAGCACCTCCTTTGTTTCTACTTACTTTGCCACCTTTTTCAAGGCCGAATACAATAACCAAACACGCCACATTTAAGGCCCAAACAAAGTAATCAACAATAGGGGATTACACGCCTACTAGACGTGTAAAATTCCGCCCCACAAACGATATCAAATTAAAACAACTCACTAGGCCAATTCGGCTAAATTGAAGTACTACAACATCAATTCTTATCCAATGTCCATTTCAATCCAAGTTATTAGCCTAACATGCTATCAAGTCGCAAACGATTATAACTACTATAATCACCAAGTAATTAACATGCGACGATTCGAATAAACGACCAAATTGTAATCCAACTTAACATGACTTACATTACATTTCGGATTTATGCTACAAGTAATCCATAATACTTATAAACTTCAACTTAACAACTTCATGCTAGCAACATGTAAAGCTAACAACAACAATATAATTATATAATCTTGTAACACTTTAAAAGACAAGATTATACCTCAACGACTCTTAATCCAACTCCAATCCGAAATCGCTCCTTAGAAGATTAGAACCTCTCCAAGACACTTCAATCTTGTTGAGACCTTAGAACAACACCAACAATTGTCCTTCAACTCTCCAAACAAAACCTAGAAAGACAACTAGGTTTTCGTTTTGCGACTAACCCGTAAACTATCTTTTTCCAAGATTTTTCTATTGAGATATGCTTACACTACCCTCAAGAACCTTGGTTTAAAGTGTGGAGTTGAATGAACAAGAAACGAAAACATTTCCCCTTCTTCCTAAGGTGAACCCGAGAGCTCACAATTGAGTTCTTCAAAATTTTCAAGAAATATGGCTAAGTGTTGGCTCTCTCTTGCTACTAGTAGTGTAATAAAGGGTCATGGAGGGACAAGATGCAACCATTTGGGTGGCTAGGATGAAGTCTTTCAAAATATCAAGACTAGTTGTCTCCTTTGACTTAGTCAAAATTCTCAAGCTACACTTACAAGACTTTAGTCATCCAAGACTTATGGTAAATGACCATATTGGCCATGCCTAAATTCGACCAAGGCATTACTAAGGGGGGTGACACGTGTCGCCTCCCATTAAATCCTGATAAAACGTTTTCCGACAATTTCATAATTCCGATAATTTTTTTACAAGCCTCAAATCTTAACACTTGTGAGTTCTTACGTACGTTCTTAAAACATGTCCTGTAAATACGGGGTGTAACAGTTATGCTGCCGAAATTCATATTGTCTGTAGTGTTAGTTGGATTATGTGTGATAGGTTAGTATAATAGCTCATTAAGGCGTTTAGTCGCGGCCCGTCGGGTCGGGTCGTGACACCTACCTTGCCTACTCCACCCCCCTACCACCTTTACCCCACCTACCCCTACCTCCCGTCGTTCCCCCCTCACCCTTACCCCATTCTCAAATTTCAATTTTATATTTTTTACTTTTTTTAATAATTTATAAAAAATATTAATTTTTTCTTACATCCCCCCCCCCCCTCCGCCCTACCAATATGAATATTTTTCTTTCCTCCCCCAACCGCCCTACCTACCTACCCTCCACCCCACCCCATCCTCAAATTTCTATTTCATATTTTTTGTTACTTTTATAAAAACAATTATTAAAATTATGAATTTTTTTCTTACCTCTCCCATATCCCCTCCATCCCACCTCATGCCCTACCCCATCCTCAAATTTCTATTTCATATTATTTTTACTTTTATAAAAAAATTATAAAAAATATGAATTTTTTTCTTACCTTCCTACCCCTCCACCCCATGCTATACCCCATCCACAAATTTCTATTTCAAATATTTATTTTTATAAAATAATTATTAAAAATATAAAAAATATCTTACCCTCTGCCCTCCCACACCACCCCGAAGTTTTTATTTTATATATTTATTTTACGTATATATAAAATTTTATTAAAAAATGAGCTTTTTTTGTACCCCATCACCCAACCCCTTCCCCCCACTACCCCCCGTCCTCCCACCCCCCCACCAAATTTTCTATTTTATATATTTATTTTACTTTTATAAACTTTTTATAAAAAAAGAGAAAGTTTTGGTTACCCCATCCCCAGTCCCCACCCCACCGGATGTTTTTACTTTATATATTTATTTTACTTATACAATTTTTTTATAAAAGTGTGAAACTTTTCTTACCCTACTACCCAGCCGTCTCTCAACCCCCCACTACCCCCTGCCCCATTATTTTTATATATTTATTTTGCTTTTATAAAAAAATGAAAAAATTCTTTAAAATATTATTCTTATTTTAAAAATAAAGATATGAAAATATTAAATATCATACAAAAAAAAACATCATAGAAGGTAAGTTTGAAATTTGTAAAAGTAATGGGTCAAGTTGGGCAAGTTGGATTATGATCCATCATTTAGTCCATCTTAACCCATGTAAGTTTTGGGCGGGTTAGACATTGACCCATCTATTAATTCAGCTCATCTTGACCCGCCCAAATTCAGTTCATCTTGACCCGCCCAAATTCAGCCCAAAACGACCATCTGACACCCGTACAGAAAGGTAACATACGTTTCATCCAGGGAATCTACCTCAAATCAATAAGCTCTCTCTTTCTGTAGAATAAAGTTAGGGACGTGCATAGATTTTACGCCTTGTCAAAACTCCTATCTACAATAAATACACCTTCTTATTTTCTTGATAATTCTAACTCATTAAATGTTTAAATTCAGGGAAAGATATGATTCTAAAGGCTAATGTAGAATTTCTAAGGAAATTTCATAATTTCATTCTATATACTTTATACTAGATCGTTCAAGTTGCGTATCTCCTTTAAAAGCGTTGAGTTCGTCGTTGTTCTTATGATTTTTCTTTAAAAGGGGTCAGGGGAAACGCCTACTTCAAAAATAAGAGAAAAATAATCGATCACTAAATCTCAAGCAATGATTAAATATACCACTAAAAAGAAATAAAAATAATTATTGATTCCTGGTCCAAGATCCATAAAAGAAAATCATATTCTAGCAACACAATTTTGCTATACAAGTCAATATGATAGAAAAAATGGCTAAGAGCGCATTCTCGGATGCTATTAGATAGATGAACCGACTCATCTACGACTCATCTTTGAAAACAAGAGCCTGAATTTATTTAAGGATTTATTTTTGTCGTTACAAAGTATAACGACTTAAACCCATCCATTGTACTTCACTCTGCAGTAAATATTTTCAATGGAAACAACCACTTACATATCGCAGTATTTATTTCCGTTGTTACAATGTGTAATTACTTAAAACCATTCCTCTGACTTAAATTTAAATTCCTTCCATTCCCACAATTTAAACCTCTAACATCACACAATTCTATTACACGTGACACCTGTTTTTAATAAAAGATGTCGTAATGTTATGACCTAAGACTAACAGGTCCAAGTGATTAACCCGACATGAAATAAATTTTTACAGGACCACTCAAGAATATAATCAGAATAGTGAACTAAATAATGACTAATATTACAATATCTTATAGGATCATTTTGCTCTATTAAAATAATTTTCTATGTCCATTTAATGTTTGAATACACGAAAATGATCTTATAAAAATCTCATATGGAAGGTAATATGACTAATAAAATCATTTTTATAATGAATTACAAAACCAAATCTTCCCCCATTATACTAGAGTACAATGGACTAAATATACACTAGAAATAATTTTCTTAAAACGAAGAACCATGATAGAATTCAAATTTCTAGTGCATTAAAATATCCCCTACCGCACAACTTTGCTATTATGATACAAATCTACCATGAAAGATAGCACCCGCATTGAATATACAACTCCATGTTGTATCATTAAACTAGAAAAATGATTTAAATAACAAGAAATTTATAACTTTCGGAACTACTTGTGTCATGATCATTTATACCATATATTGTGCTAATATAGATTTCTTTTTTCTGTTTGGTTTTACGAAAAAGGATGTTATATAAAGGTAACAATTGAATAAGATATGGAAAGATTTCATTGAGGCACACCTAATTTTTCAATATTTAAGGCGGAAAAACCTGAAATATCTTCTACTTTTCTTATTGTTGCCTACACTTTCAGTCCCTGTAACGATTCGTCCGGTCGTTTTAGCTAAAGACATTTATTTGCTTGTTTGACCCTTTTCGTAGTCTCCATGTGGGATTTGTGATGCGCGGGGATGGGTGACATGGATCTCGAGGTTTATTTATATGAGTTTCGAATGAAAAATCCTAAGTCTAAAACTTAGAGTTGGTTAGTTTGACTCAAACTAGACTTTTAACTAGATGAGTTCGTTTCCGAATTTTGCTGCCTCCGGTAGTTCCATTTATGACTTAGTCGAGTCATTGGTTCGCTTCCAGAGGTAGTCTGTTTGGTTTTGTGGCATTGTTTATTAAATTTAAATATTTGGTTTTCCCGAGGGTTTCTTTAGAAAAGTATGCCTTGGCAGGATTATTTATGAAATATGAGGGTACAAGCGAGATTGTAGCACTATTTACCATTGATGAGCATATCTGGTTTGTGTCCAGGGTGTTATACCCCGTATTTCCAAGGCAATGAGATGAGAACGTACGTACGAAATTGAGATTTGAATTTTGGAAAGAAAGAAGAATTACTTTTCTTAAGAAAAATTCTCGGGAATTTGTGAAAAAAAAAGTTTATTAATGGGAAATTGATTCTCAAATTTGGTATTTGAGATTTTTGGAATATATTAGAATTATGGATTTTTAAGTTCGGATTTGGTCACGTGGGACCCACGGGAAAATTTTGCGGTTTTGTGGGGCCCAAAATATTTTGAGATATTTTGGCCAATTATGAATTTTTGGGAGATGAAATATTTTTAGACCAATAAGAGGGTGACACGTGTCACCCCCACTTGTCTTGGTCTTGGAAGACTTTGATCGTAGATATTTTGGAGACAAGTGGAGGTGAGTCCCACTCCACTTGTCTTGCTACACTTTGTTCATACACTTGTCATCGTCCAATGCTTTGAGATGTATTATATACATAATAGAGGGCTTGCAAGACTTGCCTTAACACTTAGCCAAATAAGCTCTTATCTTTCTCTCATTTAAGCTCAACACCAAGAACACCAAGAACACCTAGTGTTGATTAGTTCATTTCATCCACGATTAAGCCTCTAATCCAAGTGTTGAACCAAGATTAACATCTCAATCTTGTGTAGCTTGTTTGGGCTGAAAATGAGCTTGAAACCCTAGGGGTTTCCGTCGACTTTTTGGAAGAGAAACGTGAAGTGAAGTTGCGTATAAGTTTATAGGGGTCACATATATGTGATTGAAACTTGAAGAAGTGGAGTGAAACGAAAACTGTGGACCAAAACCTAAGGGGATGTTTTGGTTGATTTTTGGCACAAAAATGAGGTAATAATTCTTCTTCCTCCGCAGTAATTGAATATTACTTATTGTTATGTTTAAGGGATGAATTTATGTTAAGGAAGAAATGGAAAATAAGATGTGTATGTGATAGATATGTTGTTGGCCAATTTGAGGCAATTTTGTGCCATTGGTTTAGTTGGTTATATTGTTGTTGTTATCCACACTTGTCGCATGTTATAATGAAGGAAATATTGTTGTTGATAGTTATTATAACTTATATAACATGTTGGAATGAGAATTGGATTAAAAGGAATTAAGGAAAAGGGCTTTGGATTGTTGTAGTTGTCGTTGGCCGAAAATTGCCTAAAACTGTTAGACGTCGTTGTGTCGTTTTTATGGACTGTTTTGGGGTGTATTGATGCTGGAAAAATCAGCCCCTAACATGCAAGATTAAGGTAGTAAATGTCTAATGAAAGTCCTAAGGAATAAGGGTGTTAAAGGCTTCACGTTGTACCCTTAATGTTGGATAAATTGTAGACTGTTTTATGGGCTGTTTTGTATAGATTGTGGGAAAGAATTTTACATGTCAAGTTAGGCGTGTAATCCCTTTGGTTAACTGTTGGTTGTTCCTTAAATGTGGCTTGTTGGTTGTTGAATACTGGCCTTGGAAAAGGTGAAAAAGTACGTAGAAACAAAGGAAGTGCTGCCCAAATTTCTATAGAATTAGAGGACAATTATTTGGTATAAGTCTTATACTAGTAAGTATGATATTGATAGAAGTGTTATCGTCATTATAGGTTGAAGTACTATGTGTAGCATATTCTACTTGGAATGTGGAATGGACGATAAGGTTGAAGTACATTGGAGCGTATTGCTACTTGTCGTATGGGTTAGTCGCCAACGAGGTATGTGAACTTCTTCCTTCTATCGACATGACTTGTTTTCTTGAAGTATACTTGCCTTGTCATTAGGAAGTATTCATGTTATTGATTTTATGCTAAAGGCATGTCTAAAATATTCCTAAGTTCTTACCAAGTCTTATGGGGGATGTTGGTAAGAGTCGTTAGGAAGTATTGGAGTCGAGTTGAGTTTGCTAATTTACTACACTAATGAGAATAGGTATCGAACAAGCCATTGAAGCGTTAATGAAAATGTATCGACTATCAATTATATTGAAATGAGTAGAATTCTCCATCTGCATAGAAACTAAGATAAGACAAAATTGTATTATATTTTCTAGATCATGGTTGTTTTAACAAGATCGTTATAAACGAGTATAACCTATTCACAGCTCATAAAAGTATTAATTTTGAAAGTACATAAGACTTGGATTTCAAAAGTATAAATGACTTTATAAAAATGAGCGTACGATGATCGTACATGTTTTAAATGAACTCGGATTTATGGTAGTGTATAAGGGAGGTTACTTGATTGAAAGGAGACTTAGAAAAATGTGAAGCTGAGTGCAGTTCTGGTCGCGCGCTAAGCGTAGGGCCGTGGCTCGAAACTTGAGGCGCGAAGTTACGCGCCACGGCGCCATAGTGCAGGCCGTGGCGCTGCCCTTGTTGAAGGGTGTCAAGGATTAGTTAGGGGGCGGGGTGGTGTTTTCGTGCCACGGTATCGACCCTAGATAGTATAAGTGACTTGATGTTTAAAGACTAAGTTACTTGAGTGAGATATGTAAACTTGACTTGATTTTAAAAGTAGAAGTGTCTTGACACTACGGGTGTTAGTATCCTGGGGTTTTATAAGGGAAATGATGTACGACAGACGTACATGGTGCTACGGGGTTCAACTCCCCTATGTTGCATGATGAGATTCTTTGTATAAAGAATAGATGTAAGTAGTACATTGGGTTCAACTCCCTTACATGACGTGATAATGCCTTGGTTGTATTAAAAGGAAATATGTGGTAGTGCTTTAGTTTTCTAGAAATGAAAGTGTTATAACGACTTTATGAGAAAGTCAAGAGAGGGTTTAAAATGTTGAAAGGAAATCATGTGAGAATGACCATGATTAAATCCTTAATATAGTACATGATACGCGACACTTTGATTTTCAAGGATGTTTTAAAGTAATACGTGATGTCTAGTGCCTTGATTTGCCAAAACCATGTCTTAAAAAGATACTTGGTATGATAAGTGTCTTGATTTTGTAAACGATGGTTTCAAAATGATACATGTATTGGATCCTACTTCCTAGTGATACATTTAGTACTGGCTTTTTTAAATGGAAATTTAGTTTATAAAGTGAATGTACGGCGGACGTACAATTGTTGTAATGGACTTTAATCCTTAGTGATGCAAGGTGTGATAGTACCTTGGTGTTATAAAATGAAAGACTTGTTAGTGTCTTGTTTGTTTTAGAAAGGAAGACATGGTATTGTCTTGGTAATTCTAAAAAGGAAGGCATGGTATTGTCTTGGTTTTTCTAAGGAGGGGAGTACCTCATATTTGATCTAATGAGAGTTAGAGATTACTTAACTTGCATATGTTGTTCATGATAGCCATTAGTGCTAGTAGTATAAGTATAATTGCGGGGTAAAACCCCAAGACATTATACTTATTCCGTGGATTTGCTCTCCACGATGCGAGTATGGCGTATATACTCATTACGGGCCCATAAGGCCCATGCAGGTGAAATAGTCATATGCGGGTGAAATAGTCTCATGCGGGGGTTTAACTCATATGTCCGTGGATTTTCTCTTCACGATGCGAGTATGACGTATATACTCATTGCGGGCCCACAAGGCCCATGCATGTGAAATAGTCCTATGCGGGTGAAATAGTCACATGAATAAGATTGCATAATTGTGGGCAAGTGTCCCGTATATTGACATGTCTTTCATAATTTGAAATGATATTGATTTCATTAATGAAAGGGTTCAGTGATTTCATGATTTGAAATAAGGTGGTTAATCTCATTTTGTAAAAGCAGGGCTTAAAAGATAAAGTTGACTCTCATTACTCTACTTTTAAAAAGGCACAGTGTACTGATAGTTGATTATTATACTTGTCTCTGGTTGTTTGTTTGACCTGTTATAATCTCATCTACGTGAGTTCAGGTGATACAAGGATGTCTGATGCGATGAAACAAGGTACTGTTGGTTCTTATGTTATATGGCACGGTAGGATCTGGTATTTGATTTTCATACTTGCCCCTGTCATTTTTATCTGATTATGATGCAGTTTCTCGTACTATATTTCCGTTTCATACTTGGTACCTGTTGTACTGACCCCCTTCGGGGGGCTACGTTCATGTCCGCAGGTCTAGGTACTCAGTTGTGGATCTGCGAGCTTAGGATCCTGATTCAACATTTTGAGATAGCTCCAATGTTCCGGAGCTTGTCATTATGGCTAGGTATATTCAGAGGTACGACGGGGCCTTGTCCCGTCATAGATTTGTCCAAAATCTTAGAGGTTTGTATTCATATGTGGGTTGGACTGGCTAGAGTTGTATTTACATTGTTGAACAATGTAGACCCTTTCGGTGATTTATATTATGGCAGCCTTATCGGCTTGGCCTGTGTTTAAAGAAAAAAAATGATGAGTGTTATTTATCTTCCGCGGTTTATTGTGTTGTATGAATAAAAGGGTGCCCAGGTAGGGCACCAGTCGCGGGCCTGGGGTTCGGGGCGTGACACAGGGGTCCCGGGAGTGTTTCAGATGTTTGATAGAGTGTTTGCTAATTTTTCCTTTTGCTGGTGCCTGGTGCCCGCCATGGCGGCGCCAGTATCCACTCCAGCAGGTCCGCCTCGGTGAGAGGTTGGCCCGCCGAAGTGGAGGTTTCCGCCGCTGCGAAATCGGGTCCGCTATGGCGAGAGGTGGGGTGTCAAGTGAACTTCGCCCTAGGTCGATATTATTGTGGATTAAGATTGGGTAATGATAAATTATCATGTTTTTAGGCTTAATTTGAATATAAAAGCTTGTTTTCAATTGTAAGATTTCTAAGGTTTTAAATTTGGGCTTTTTTATTATTATTCAATTGAAGGTTCAACTGTGTATATATTTTCAATTAAATTAAGGATATGATTACTTTATATATAATAATGGGTTTTAAATATTAAAGTTTGAGTCTTGGTGATGTGGACCCGGGTCGGTATTTTAAAGTCGTATTTGGAATGTCCTTATCCTTGTGTGTTATAAAAGTTTTATATTAACGAATAGAATATATGCGTGAATAGACTTCAACCGTCGCGAGGTGAAAATGAGGGTCAAGGCTATCACTGAGGCTTGATAGGGTAGCATTTCTGCACGGCTTTGAGGTAGACTACGATTTAGTTTTTCAAGATTTCGATAGAAATATGTAATTAGTTATAAATATTTAGGGGTACTGGGCAAGTTGGGGGTCCTACCGAGGTGGTTATGATGAACGTTTGAGTGGGTATCAGTGTTGAACTGTGATGATGAGATGATTTGGGGAATCAACCTTATGTTGGTTTCCATTGCTGATTATTTGGACTTGTCTCTATATGTGGGCTCGTCGCCATAGTTAATTGATTTGTTTACTCATCACACATGCTTTCGATATGATATATTGAATTATACTTGGTTTTTAAACGTGTTATGAATTCTTAAAAGCTTGTGGGTTTCATCTCTTATTTGGTTTCATCTCATTATATCACGGTTCTTGCGTTATATGTCATTTGCATTCTTACACTCATGGTTCTGATGATATGATATTGGATTAGTATGATTATGCTATGGTTCCAAGGCACCGGGAAAGATAAGAATAGTGTTGATATTATGACAATACTGAGATAAAATTGATACACGAGGATCGAAGTTGAACACCTGCATCATGTTATTTAATACAACCACATGTTGGGCTCCATGATCCGATGAGCTATTCTGGAGTGGATGAGTATATGGACTTTGCGGGACCCTCATGAGTCACTTTTATATGGCATACCCTTGTATACGTATTGCATGCATATCATACACACATATGTCATATCATTAATTACTTGTTATTAAACTTATATTGAGGTGATTGTTGATGATTGAGACATAAAGGGATTATACTTTTTTGATACTTGGGTTATTGTCGAACTCTTGAGAACTGAATAATAATAATATGCATGAACTCTTAATGAAATAGGCAATTACATGAACTATGTGGATTATATGCCTTATCTGGATTACTATGTGTAGTATAGGATTACTTGATATTTATCTCTAATTATGTACTTTCGTCGTTGTATGCATATGATGTCTACGGGGGTACGTTATGTACTCATGCTATATTTGCTGCATTTTTTTTTGATATAGATACAGATCCGACTACTATCTCGAGACCACACGGTTGAGTTCAAGCGGTTGCTTTCCAGCTGTCAGGGTGAGGATGGCTTGAACAACTTATCTCCTTTATTGTATTTTTATTTAACAAGACATATATTCAAGCTTCAGGTTGTATATTTGGGTTGCACTTGTGCCATTGATTCTTATACTATATTGTGGTTTTAGATCTCTCGTACTTACAGACTAGATTTCTCTAGGTGATTTTGGAGGTATAAGACTTATCTTATTTTCCACATTTTATTATTAGATAGTTTTGCATCATTATGTTCCTTCTGCTTTTATTTATTTCTTATCATATTATTGATTGTGGAGTGGTTCGCCTACGTGGTGAGGTTGTGTAGTGTTACACCCCGTATTTCCAAGGCAATGAGATGAGAACGCGCGTGAGAAATTGAGATTTGAATTTTGGAAAGGAAGAACTACTTTTTCTTAAAGAAATATATCGGGAATTTGTGAAGAAAAAGACTTATTAATTGGAATTTGGTTCTCAAATTTGGTATTTGGGACTTATAGATTATATTAGAATTTTAGATTTTAAATTTCATATTTGGTCATGTGGGGCCCACGAGAAAAATTTACGGTTTGGTGGGGTCCACAAGATTTTGAGATATTTTGGAGATGAAATATTTTTTGACGAATCGGGGAGCGACACGTGTCACCCCACTTGTCTTGGTCTTGGAAGACTTTGACCTTAGATATTTAGAGACAAGTGGACAAGTGGGCCATGTGGGTCCACTCCACTTGTCTTACAACACTTAGTCCATACACTTGTCAAGCATCCAACCTATGAGATACATTATATATGTATACAAGTGCAAGACTTGTTCAACACTTAGAAAAAAATCCAACCCTCTCCTCCATAGAGCTCTCGGCCAAGGGGCCTCTTTGAAAACCAACATTCTTCAATCCTTGATGATAAATCCTCAAACTCTAGACTAAGCTCCCTAATGGAGTACTAAGCCAAGATAACCCCTTAAACCCCAAGAACATGGTATGGCCGAGAATAGATGGTGTGAAACCCTAAGGTTCCGTCGACTTTTTTGTGTCGAAATACAATGTGAAGTTGTGTATAATCTCATAGGGGTCACATATATATGATTGAAACTTGAAGAAGTGGAGCGAAACGAAAACTGCGGACCATTGTAGCCCAGACTGTTTTGGGGAGTTTTTGGGCACAAAATGAGGTAAAAGTTCTTCTTCTTTTAAAGTAATTGGATATTACTTATTATTGTTATGTATGGATGAGCATGTACTAAAAAGAATGAAGATTAACACGTGTTTGAACCATTTTTGGCAAGTTGGTCGAGACTAGGCAATGTTTATCGTCGTTGGATTCGTTGGTTATTGTCGTTGTTATCGACACTTGTTGCATGCTAAAATGAAGTAATATTGTTATTGATATGTGATATGGAATATATATAAGTGTTGAAATGGGAATTTGATTATATAGAATCATGGAAAAGGACTTTGGATTGTTGTAGTTGTTGTTGGCCGAAAACTGCCCAAAACTGTTAGACGTCGTTGTGTCATTTTATGGATTGTTTTGGGGTGTTGTTATGCTGGAAAATCATCCCCTAATATGCATGTTTAATTATAGTAGTTGCTAATGGAAGTCCTACGGGAATAGGGGTGTGGAAAGGTGTTGAAACGCCTCACATTTTACCCTCGTTATTGTTGGATTACAGACTGTTTTTATGGGTTGATTAGTGGACTGTTTTGTATAATTGTGGGGCAGAATTTTACACGTCTAGTAGGCGTGTAATCCCCTTTGGTTTTTGCTTTGGTTGTGAACTGTTTTATTTAAGCTAAGGGGCCGAATTTTGAACGTAAGGTATGCGTGTGATCCCCTTTGGTTAACTGTTGGTTGTGCCTTAAATGGGGATGGATTTGTGGTTGGATTCGGGCCTTGGAAAATGTGGAAAAGTACGTAGAAACAAAGGAAGTGCTGCCCAAATTTCCGTAGAATAAGAGCACAATTATTTTGTATACGTTTTACACTTGATAGCTTGAAGTTGATAGAAGTGCTATTGTCATTTTAGGTTGAAGTACTACGTGTAGCATATTCTACTTGGATTGTGGAATATCCAATAAGGTTGAAGTACATTGAGGCGTATGCTACTTGTCGTGTTGGTTAGTCGTCAACGAGGTATGTGAACTTCTTCCTTCTATCGGCATGACTTATTCTTGAAGTATACTTGACTTGTTATTTGGAGTATACGTTACTTGTTTCTTGAGGTATACTTGCCTTGATTTTAGAAGTATACTTGACTTGATATTTATAGAGTTCTATTGGAATCTAATCCTTAGTGTTATACTTCTTGGATAGTACTTTGGATTTCCTAAACTAGAAGTTGTTCTATATACTTCATTGATAGTACTTTGGATTTCCTAAACTAGAAGTTGGTCTATATACTTCTTTGATAGTACTTTGGATTTCCTAAACTAGAAGTTGTTCTATGTACTTCATTGATAGTACTTTGGATTTCGAAAATGGAAGTTCCTTTTTATGGGTTGAAAAGAACAAGTAACTTGGTTCGAAAAGTATAGATTACTTGATTTGAAAAGTATAGAATACTTGATTTGAAAAGTATATATTACTTGATTTGAAAAGTATAGTTTACTTGATTTGAAAAGTACAAGCTTACTTGATTTTAAAAGATAGGAGTAACGTTATTGGAAAAGAATGTTACTTGATTTAAAGGAATAATTGCCTTAATGTTGAAAGTAGAAGTTACTTGATTTTAAAGCCTTGAGTGGAATTTAAAAAGGTGTACTAACTTGATTTGAAAAGTAGACGTGTCTTCATACTACGAGTGTTAGTATCGTGGGGCTTATTGCATGAAATGATTCTTTTTATAAAGAATAGATGTACGTAGTATTTTTTGGGGTTCAACTCCCTAATGTTGCATGAAACGATTCTTTTCATGAAGAATAGATGCACAAAGTACTTTGGGTTCATTTCCCTAATGTTACATGACATGATAATGCCTTGGTTGTATTAAAAGGAAAGATGTGGTAGTGCTTTAGTTTTCTAAAATGAAGGTTGTTATAACGACTTTATGGGAAGTTTATTATAACAGTTTTATGGAAAGTCAAGAAGATGTTTTAAAATAATACGTGATGTCTAGTGCCTTGATTTTCCAAACCATGTCTTAGAAAGATACTTGATATGATAAGTGTCTTGATTTTCCAAATGATGATTTCAATATGATACATGTATTGGATCCTACTTCCTAGTGATACATGTAGTACTTGGGCATTTCTAAAATGGAAATTTAGTTTATAAAGTGAATGTACGGCGGACGTACATTGTTGTAATGAACTTTAATCCTTAGTGATGCAAGGTGTGTTAGTGCCTTGGTGTTTATAAAATGGAAGACTTGATAGTGTCTTGGTTTATCGAAAATGAAAGTTCATTTGAAATATAATGTTGTTGAGAGTCAAAAGGTGATTTAAATTGCACGAGGTTGCCATGATAGTTATATGTATAATTATTGGGACGGGTTGCACGATCCACAACACTTTTATATATATATTGGGACGGGTTGCACGATCCGCAACACTTATATATTTATTGGGACGGGTGCAGTTGCATGATCCGCAATACTTTTATATATATATTGGGACGGGTTGCATGATCCGCAACACTAGCATATCTGGGGACGGGTTGCACGATCCGCAACACTGATATATATATACATTTGATGAGTATATGGGCCGGCGTCCCATGATGTTGAACATGACTCTCGATTAAAAGAAAAGAATGGTACATTTGGTTTATTTAAAAAGGAAGACATGGTATTGTCTTGAGTTATTTAAAAAGGAAGGCATGGTATTGTCTTGGTTATTTCTAAAAAGGATAGCATGATATTGTCTTGGTATTTCTAGCTAGGTAGGCATGGTATTGCCTTGGGTTTTCTAAAAAAAAAGTACATTCTATTTTTCTAATGAGAGTCAAAGATTGTTTTAACTTGCATATGTTTACTCATATAGCTATTCGTGCATGGGTACTGTCTGTGAACTTGTATTCACGATGCGGGATAGATTTCCATGAGATGTGTATAGAGTATTGTTACACCCCGTATTTACAGGATATGTTTTAAGAACGTACGTAAGAACTCATAAGTGTTAAGATTTGAGGCTTGTAAAAATTTATCGGAATTATGAAATTTTCGGGAAACGTATTATTATGACGAATGGGAGGGCGACACGTGTCACCCCCCTTATGATGCCTTGGTCGAATTTAGGCATGGCCAATATGGTCATTTACCATAAGTCTTGGATGACTAAGGTCTTGCAAGTTGTGGCATGAGAATGTTGACTAAGTCAAAGGTCAATTAGTCTTGATATTTAAGTAGAGATTATCCTAACCACCCATTTGGTTACATCTTAACCCTCCATGTCCCTTTATTATACTACTAGTAGCAAGAGAGGGCTTAACACTTAGCAAAATATCACAAAAAATTGGAGAACCATGAGCAAGAGCTCTCGGCTTTGCCAACAAGAAGAAAGGAAAATATTTGTTTGTTGTCCAATAATTCCCCCACTTTAAACCAAGGTTCATGAGTGTTATGTAAGTATATCTCAATAGAAAAATCCCGGAAAAAGAGAGTTTTCGTATTAGTCGCAAGGTGAAAACCTAATGGCTTTTCTAGGTTTTGTTGGAGATTTGAAGGATAATTGTTGGTGTTGTTCTAAGAGTCTCAACAAGTGGATTGAAGTGTCTTGGAGAGACTTTAAACTACTAAGGAGCGACCTCGGATTGGATTTGGATTAAGATTCATTGAGGTATCACCTTGTCTTTTATAGTGTTACAAGATTATGTTTATAATTGTTGTTGTTAGCTTTAAATGTTGCTAGCATGAAGTTGATTAGTAGAAGTTTATAAGGATTGTGGATTGATGGTAGCATTGGAAATCCGGAATGTAATATAAGCCTTGTTAAGTTGGATTTCAATTTAGTCGTTATTAGAAATCGTCGCATGTTACCTACTTAGAGATTATGGATTGTTATAATCAAATACGACTTGATATCATGATATGCTACCAATTTGGATTGAAATGGAAATTTAATAAGAATTGGTAAGGTTGAACTCAAGGTGGCCGAATTTGGACTTTTTAGTTTGTTTTTCATTGTATTGGACTACTTTCTAAATTGTGAGCCAATTGGGGCTGTTTAGTTAGTCATTTGTATTTGGAGTACCTTATAGAAATTGTGAGCCAATTGGGGTTGTTTGGTTATTGTATTCGGCCTTGAAAAAGGTGGCAAAGTAAGTAGAAACAAAGGAGGTGCTGTCCGATTTTCCGTAGAATTAGTGACTTAGCACTTAGAATAATTCTACGTTAGAAGTGAGAGGTTAATGGACATATTGTGACCATTATAGGTTGAAGTACTAAGTGTAGCGTATCCTACTTGAAGGATGGATTTGCTATCAAGATTGAAGTACTTTGGAGCATTTTGCTACTTGTCGATAATCGTCGCGAGGTATGTGAACCTCTTCCTTCCTTTGGCATGATTCTATGTATGGAATATACCTGTGGTATCATTTCATGTTTCCTGTTACTCTTAGAAGTTAAGAGGTAGTTATGTTGAATTACTCTATGTAAAAGCTACGTCTAAGAAATCCTAAGTCCTTACCAAGTCTTATGGGGGATGTTGGTAAGAGTCGTTAGGAAGTATTTGGAGTCGAGTTGACTTGGCAAATTTACGGCACGAATGAGAATAAGTATCGAACAAGCCATTGCAGCGTTAATAAAGGAAAATGTAATGACAATTAATTATGTTAAAACAAGTAGAATTCTCCATCTGCATAGAAGCTAAGATAAGACAAAATTGTATTACATTTTCTAGATCATGGCTACTTGAATAAGATCGTTATAAATAAGTATAACTTATTCACAACGCACCAAAGTATATGTTACTTAATTTAAAAGAGTTTACGTATGGAATTTTTAAGACTTGAAACTTGTTTTCTTAAAAGTTAAGAGACTTGAAGTATTTTGAAAGCTATGTGATTTGATTTGAAAGTATAAGTCTCTTGGTTATAAAAAGAATGAATTAGTTTAAGGCATAAAGTTAGTATGACGGCTTTATGGGAAGTTGGTTATAATAACTTTATTGAAGGTTAAGAGAATGGTTTTCTCTAATGTAAGCAAAGAATGTTTTGAAATAAAGAAGGGCAAATTGTTTTAAAGGTACCAATTGCTTAAGGTTTTTAAGTAAGAAGTCACTTGATTTAGAAAGTAGGTAATTGTATTTCTAAAAAGGTAGTGTGACTTGTCCTGAAAGGTAGAAATGACTTGATACTACGGTTGTTAGTATCTGGGAAGTTTTGTTTGAAAAAGAGTTTTTTTTCTAAAGGAGTAGAGGTGCGTAGTACGTTGGGTTAAATTCCTGTTTTATATGACATTATCGACCCGAGACGGGCCGGCAAGATACCTTACGGGCAAACTATATGACATTATCGACCCGAGAGATGGGCGGGCGATACCTTTACGCGCACTATATGACATTATCGACCCGAGAATGGCGGGCGGTATACCTGCGGAAGACTATATGACATTATCGACCCGAGAGACGGGCGGGCGGTATACCCACGCGCACTATATGACATTATCGACCCGCAGACGGGCGGGCGGTATACCTTACGCGCACTATATGACATTATCGACCCGAGAGATGGCGGGCAGTATACCTTTACGCGCACTATATGACATTATCGACCGCAGATGGGCCGGCAAGATACCTTTACGCGCACTATGTGACCTTGATCGCGTCTAGATGGGTAGGGTAGTATAGGTGCCCCTCGCTACGGGCGGATTATACTTATGAAAGATAAGTAAGTTATATGGTAATGAACTTAATGATTTTTCCTAATCGTATGCGTAAGAATGTGGCTCTGATTTTTATAGAGAATGAAAAAGATAATAAGGTGCGATTAAGTTCATAAGTGGTAATGACACGGCGAGGATCCGTATGTATTTTTATACTTGTCCTTGTCATTCTTTTGTACGCTTATGATCATTTCTTTCATGCGTTATTTCTGCTCCATATTCAAATTTTTGTTATGCGACCCCGCCGGGGTTGCGTTCATGCCGCAGTTTTAGGTACCCAGGTTGGCGATCCTTGCTCTTAGGATCTCGATTCGATTTTGAGAAAGCTCCATTTGCTCGGAGGCTTATCTCTTGTACGGTTTCCACGGTAGTAGATTCATGTATATTCGGGGTATGGCGGGGCCACTGTCCGCCATTGTTATGTTAGAACTCTTAGAGTGCAGTAGTCACATATTGTGGGCGGTTGTAAAGAAAAGGAGGCAAGCTGCTTGGTTGTATATATGTATGTCGGGAAGGTAGCCATCGGCTAACTCATTGTTTTATACATTGTTCTATTTTATAAGTTTCATGTATGTTCGCTGATTTTCTCGATGTGTACTGTAAGGGTGCCGGGTAGGGCACCGATCGCGATCGGGGTGCGTGACAAAAGTGGTATCGAGCGATTAGTCCTCGGAAAGTGTCTGCACCGTGTCTAAGTAGAGTCTTGATTATCGGTGTGTTGTGCACCACATCTATAATCGTGAGGTGCGGGACATTTAGGATTGGTTTCCATTCTTCTCACTCGAGATCGTGCCATGAAAGTGTTGTTAGGGTCGTCTTTCCCTAACGAGTTATGTTAATTGCATTACGAGAAAGCGTGATGACCGGAAGGATTATGTGGATCGCGTATCGGGTTGGTAATGATTATAGTATAGTTGGTATTGTGACATACGGCTATACGGAGTTATGAATGAGTCGACGCGTGTTGCCTAGAATGATTTTAGATTACGTGAGTTGGTAAAGACTAACTAGATCTGGAAGGTATGAAGCGATTAATGAATTCTCGCCAAGGGTAGAAAGATTTATTATGGACCAAGGATAAGAGTTAAGTGCGATGGCGAGGCGGGGTGTGTACCGATTCAGTTCGCCCATAGCTGAAATGAGTAGGATCGGTTGGTAGCGATTCAGTTCGTGGCGAGTCACGAGTGCAAGGCCCAAGTCTAGTTAATTGTTTCTGGGTTCGTGGGCGCGTTCCGGAACAGTCGTGGCGGAAATGGCCTTATTTTGTTTTATAGAGTGACTCAAATATTAGAGGCCAAAATTGGTATGGAAGTTACGTATGTATGTTAGAAGGAGTTAGAAATGCGAAAAGGTAATCTCTTTTGGGCTTATGATGGACGGATGTGCGTGTGCGAGTATTAGGGCCACGTGTGGCATTATTGGTATGTCGGGGTTGTGAAAGGAAACTATGTCGCTAATTATAAAGATTGACTCAAAGAACATTCGGGGCGAATGTTTCTAAGGGGAAGAATGTTACACCCGTATTTACGGATATGTTTTAGAACGTGCGTAAGAACTTCATAAGTGTTAAGATTTGAGGCTTGTAAAAATTTATCGGAATTATGAAATTTTCGGGAAACGTATTATTATGACGAATGGGAGGGCGACACGTGTCACCCCCCTTATGATGCCTTGGTCGAATTTAGGCATGGCCAATATGGTCATTTACCATAAGTCTTGGATGACTAAGGTCTTGCAAGTTGTGGCATGAGAATGTTGACTAAGTCAAAGGTCAATTAGTCTTGATATTTAAGTAGAGATTATCCTAACCACCCATTTGGTTACATCTTAACCCTCCATGTCCCTTTATTATACTACTAGTAGCAAGAGAGGGCTTAACACTTAGCAAAATATCACAAAAAATTGGAGAACCATGAGCAAGAGCTCTCGGCTTTGCCGACAAGAAGAAAGGAAAATATTTGTTTGTTGTCCAATAATTCCCCCACTTTAAACCAAGGTTCATGAGTGTTATGTAAGTATATCTCAATAGAAAAATCCCGGAAAAAGAGAGTTTTCGTATTAGTCGCAAGGTGAAAACCTAATGGCTTTTCTAGGTTTTGTTGGAGATTTGAAGGATAATTGTTGGTGTTGTTCTAAGAGTCTCAACAAGCGGATTGAAGTGTCTTGGAGAGACTTTAAACTACTAAGGAGAGACCTCGGATTTGGATTTGGATTAAGATTCATTGAGGTATCACCTTGTCTTTTATAGTGTTACAAGATTATGTTTATAATTGTTGTTGTTAGCTTTAAATGTTGCTAGCATGAAGTTGATTAGTAGAAGTTTATAAGGATTGTGGATTGATGGTAGCATTGGAAATCCGGAATGTAATATAAGCCTTGTTAAGTTGGATTTCAATTTAGTCGTTATTAGAAATCGTCGCATGTTACCTACTTAGAGATTATGGATTGTTATAATCAAATACGACTTGATATCATGATATGCTACCAATTTGGATTGAAATGGAAATTTAATAAGAATTGGTAAGGTTGAACTCAAGGTGGCCGAATTTGGACTTTTTAGTTTGTTTTTCATTGTATTGGACTACTTTCTAAATTGTGAGCCAATTGGGTCATTTAGTTAGTCATTTGTATTTGGAGTACCTTATAGAAATTGTGAGCCAATTGGGGCTGTTTGGTTATTGTATTCGGCCTTGAAAAGGTGGCAAAGTAAGTAGAAACAAAGGAGGTCTTTGTCCGATTTTCCGTAGAATTAGTGACTTAGCACTTAGAATAATTCTACGTTAGAAGTGAGAGGTTAATGGACATATTGTGACCATTATAGGTTGAAGTACTAAGTGTAGCGTATCCTACTTGAAGGATGGATTTGCTATCAAGATTGAAGTACTTTGGAGCATTTTGCTACTTGTCGATAATCGTCGCGAGGTATGTGAACCTCTTCCTTCCTTTGACATGATTCTATGTATGGAATATACCTGTGGTATCATTTCATGTTTCCTGTTACTCTTAGAAGTTAAGAGGTAGTTATGTTGAATTACTCTATGTAAAAGCTACGTCTAAGAAATCCTAAGTCCTTACCAAGTCTTATGGGGGATGTTGGTAAGAGTCGTTAGGAAGTATTTGGAGTCGAGTTGACTTGGCAAATTTACGGCACGAATGAGAATAAGTATCGAACAAGCCATTGCAGCGTTAATAAAGGAAAATGTAATGACAATTAATTATGTTAAAACAAGTAGAATTCTCCATCTGCATAGAAGCTAAGATAAGACAAAATTGTATTACATTTTCTAGATCATGGCTACTTGAATAAGATCGTTATAAATAAGTATAACTTATTCACAACGCACCAAAGTATATGTTACTTAATTTAAAAGAGTTTACGTATGGAATTTTTAAGACTTGAAACTTGTTTTCTTAAAAGTTAAGAGACTTGAAGTATTTTGAAAGCTATGTGATTTGATTTGAAAGTATAAGTCTCTTGGTTATAAAAAGAATGAATTAGTTTAAGGCATAAAGTTAGTATGACGGCTTTATGGGAAGTTGGTTATAATAACTTTATGGAAGGTTAAGAGAATGGTTTTCTAATGTAAGCAAAGAATGTTTTGAAATAAAGAAGGGCAAATTGTTTTAAAGGTACCAATTGCTTAAGGTTTTTAAGTAAGAAGTCACTTGATTTAGAAGCGTAATTGTATTTCTAAAAGGTAGTGTGACTTGTCTGAAGGTAGAAATGACTTGATACTACGGTTGTTAGTATCCGGAAGTTTTGTTTGAAAAGAGTTTTTTCTAAAGGAGTAGAGGTGCGTAGTACGTTGGGTTAAATTCGGGTTTTATATGACATTATCGACCCGCAGATGGGCGGGCGGATACCTGCACGCGACTATATGACATTATCGACCCAGATGGTAGGCAAGATACCTGCACGCGCACTATATGACATTATCGACCCGAGATGGGCGGGCGTATACCTGCACGCGGACTATATGACATTATCGACCGAGAGATGGGCGGGCGGTATACCTTTACGCGCGAACTATATGACATTATCGACCGAAGATGGGCGGGCGAGATACCTTTACGCGCACTATATGACATTATCGACCCGAGAGACGGTAGGCGGTATACCTTGCGGAAGACTATATGACATTATCGACCCAGAGATGGGCCGGGCAGTATACCTTTACGGGAAGACTATGTGACCTTGATCGCGTCCTAGATTGGGTCGGGTAGTATAGGTGCCCCTCCTTACAGGGCCGGATTATACTTATGAAAGATAAGTAAGTTATATGGTAATGAACTTAATGATTTTTCCTAATCATGTACGTAAGAATGTGGCTACAGTTTTTATAGAGAATGAAAAAGATAATAAGGTGCGATTAAGTTCATAAGTGGTAATGACACGGCAGGATCTGGTATGTATTTTTATACTTGTCCTTGTCATTCTTTTATGCGATTATGATCATTTCTTGACGTTATTTACATTCCATATTAAATTTTTGTTATCTTGACCCCCGCCGGGGGTTGCGTTAAATGCCCGCAGTTTTAGGTACCCAGTTGGCGATCCTTGCTCTTAGATCTCGATTCGATTTTGAGAAAGCTCCATTTGCTCCGAGGCTTATCTCTTGTACAGTTTTCCCGAGGTAGTAGATTCATGTATATTCGGGGTATGGCGGGGCCTGTCATACGATTGTTATGTTAGAACTCTTAGAGGTGCTGTAGTCACATATGTGGGCGCTTTGTAAAGAAAAGGAGGCAATCGCTTGGTTGTATATATGTATGTCCAGGAAGGTAGCCCTATCGGCTAACCTGTTGTTTTACTTCTGTTGTTCTATTTTATAAGTTTCATGTATGTTCCGCTGATTTTCTCTGATGTGTACCTGTAAGGGTGCCCAGGTAGGGCACCAGTCGCGGTCCCGGGGTCGGGTCGTGACAAGTATAGGATTTCATGACTAGATATACATGGTTTTAAAATAACTCTCTTTTGAAAAAGGCACAGTTGGCTCTTATTGTATATGACACGGTAGGATCTGGTATTTGGTTTTCATACTTGCCCCTGTCATATTTTATGCGATTATGATCGATTTCAGACTTCTTGTTTACATACTTGGTACATGTTGTACTTACCCCCTTCGGGGGGCTGCGTTCATGCCCGCAGGTTTAGGTACTCAGTTGTGGATCCGCGAGTTTAGGATCCCTGTTCAACATTTTGGGATAGCTCCAATGTTTCGGAGCTTGTCATTATGGCAAGTTATATTCAGGGGTACGGCGGGGCCTTGTCCCGTCATAGTATTTGTCCAAACTCTTTGAGGTCTGTATTCATATGTGGGCTGGACTGGTGAGAGTTGTATTTACCTTGTTGTACGGTTGTAGGCCCATTCAGGCGTTATATATTATGGCAGGCTTATCGTCTTTGCCTTTGTTTAACGAAAAAAATGAGTGTTATTTATCTTCCACAATTTACTTGTGTTGTATGAATAGAAGGGTTCCCAGGTAGGGCATCAGTCGTGGGCCCGGAGTTCGGGGCGTGACATGTAGGTTCCACCATGATTTATGAAAATGATTCATGATAAAGTTGGTATAATAGTCCTAGGTTAATCAATCTTATGTACAAGAGCGATGCCTAGTAGAGTCTCGCGGATTGGTGCAGATACATCCATACTTATCTCTGGAAAGCTATGTGACACTTTGGAAATTTGACTTTCTTCATTCCTTTTGTACTAAGTTGAATCAAATTTGTATCTGACCCTTGTTTCTATTCTCTCATAAATAGTGAGGACTCATGCCGACATGGAGAGAGAGCGAAGACACATGCACCGACTGTGCATAAATGTGGTAGAGCACACACTTGGGGCCAAGGTAGAGCCAAAGCACCAATACCAACTAAGGGCGAAGCAACAAAGAGCCGGTCAGGCTCGTGCTAGTTCAAAGTCCCTAGAGCCTTATATTGAACCTCAAGATGATATGCTAGATGAGAAGGTGGGACCAACCCAGGATCAACCTTGATTTATTTCTACACGTATGTTATAGGATACACTGGTTCGGTTGTTGAGTATATTAGATTGATTTTATCAGATAGGCGCACATCCTACTACTTTGGGTGGTTCTCAGACCCGTGTAGGAGGGGGCAGACTCAGACCCCCCGAGTTTCGTACGCTAGTATTTAACCGAAGGCGATGTTAGTGCCATATATAGATGAGGTTCATGCTCCAGAGTTTGGTCCCCAACTTATTAGTTGAATAGTTATGACCTGCGATGAGCGGAATATTTGGGAGCACTTGCGTATGAGTTCATTGTGAGCATCCATGAGAGGTTGCATACCTCGGGTATTGTTGAGTCTCACAAGGTTAGTTTTGTGGCCCTTCAGCTTAGAGGTGCTGCAAAGTAGTGGTGGAGGGCGTATATTGATTGTTTGACCACGGAGATGCCTCAATTGACATGAGCTAGATTCTCCAGGGTTTTCTTATAGAAGTATGTGTTGTTGAGCTTGCGTTTGCGCAAGAGAGATGAGTTTTAGAAGATCATCCAGGGAAATTCTTCAGTGGCACAATATGAGACTCGCTTCTATGCCTTATTCCATTATGCGGACCCGTTATTACATATCGAGGTGGAGTGAGTGAGATGTTTTGTTAGAGAGTTGTGTATTCCACTCCAATTATTCATATTGCAGTTGGTGGCTTCGTGAGTTTTATTGGGATTGTGGCAAAGCATGCCAGAATGGTGGAGTCTGTGAGAGGTGGTTTGTATAGATATGATCCTGATAAGAGGCTTAGGTGATTTGGTCAGTTCAGTTGTTCTACTTCCCGTGGTTTTGGGTATCAGGGGAGATATCAGCAGTCGCAGCCCAATAAACTAGTTCAGGAAGCTCTATAGATTTCTGATGGTTATAGTGGGGGATAATCGTCTAGGGGTTCTTAGTCTAGATATTATGACCGTGATGGTTCAGGTTCTTCTATCTCTATCCATCAGCCTTCAACGGCAAGTATATGTTTTGAGTGTGGAGAGGTTGGGCATTTTAAGAGAGATTGCCCAGACTTACATCGAGTGCATCCCGTGCACCTAGGACTCCAACACAACCAACTAGATGTGGTACTCAGGTTAGCCGAGGGGGATCAGTGTTGGGCTGTGGTGGCCATCAGTTTGGGCGTATTGGATCCCAGCCAGGAAGAGAGGGAGCTCAATTGGGCCGAGGTGACCAGCAGAAGACTTAGTCCGAGGTAGGACGTATCCATTTCTATGCATTTCCTAGTAGGGTCGAGGCTAAGGAATCTGACATAGTTATCACAGGTATCATCTCAGTGGATTATCAGTCTGCTACTATGTTATTTGATCTAGGATCTACATTCACTTATGTGTTTGCCTATTTTTCTTCAAAATTGGAGATGTGGTGTGAGATGCTTTGTTACATCTCGTAGTTTTAAGGCGATAAGAACGCATTAAGAAAATAGAATTTGAATATTGGGTATAAAGTATAAATGTGTATGCTAATAAGGAAATTAGTATACAAACGGGTGTGATTCCGGAATAATTTTTTTTTAATACTGCACATGTGACGATGAGAATTAATACTAGTAGTTGAGTTTATCCCAATGGAGTTATGGATTAGTGGGGTATTATAAAATCTTGACATTGAGGATATGAAGAGTTATGTGGGATTTATTTTAGTAGATGGGTTAATTTAAGAAAACAATTAAGAGAATTAGACCAAAGTGTAATAAAATTTTCAGATTTTACCCTTAAACTTATTAACCCCTCTCATATTCTAACTCCCCACCTCATTTTCAAATCACATAACCCTCCACTCTCCTCTTTTCCCCCCAACCGAACCACTCTCCCCCTCCATAGAACAAAATTAAGCTCTTTAACTCCTTCTTCCAAGTGAAACCTTCTATTAAATTTCCAAGCAAATGGTAATGCCAAAAACAGTGAGCATTCGACAGTGATTGCTGAAATATAGCCAAGAATTCCAGATTTTTGGTGAAGTTTTTGGGAAGAAAAACATGCAAGAATGATGGAGTAAACTTGTAGATTATATGCATGACGTTTTGGAGTTGAAGAAGTGATAAAATTGGGCAAGAAATTGGGAAAATTGGACTGTGACTGTTGGGACTGTTTTGGACAAATTCAAGGTAAGCAAATTCTTCTTTTCATTGAGTATTTGGAAGATTAAATGATGTTGTAGTTAAAGGATAAGAACTTGGAATTTAAGATAATGCATGTGATTGTTGGGTGTTGTAGCCGATTTTGGAACTAATTTTATAAATTTTGGAGTTGTCGTGTTCGATTATTGTATTGTTAAGTTCGTCGCTGCCTTGCATGTTGAAATTGGAGATAGATATTGATGTTTAGAGTTATAGTTGTTCATATGATAGTATTGAAATATGAAATTGGATTTTAAGGAGTTAAGAGAAGAATTGGAAATTATGATTGTTGTGCTTGATGGGGCCGAAATCTGTTCAGAAATTGTGAGCACGGTTATGATGTGTTAGGGGTTGTTTTTATTAAGTTATAATGATGGAAATATAAGCTATGAACTTATAAATACGTTGTGGTAATTACCAATACATACCTTAAAGAAATTAAAGTGTAAAAAAGGTGTTATATTGCAAATTATAGGACTAGAACTCTTGTTCTTGTCGCTACAGTTGATGGACTATTTTAAGGATGTTCTAATATGGATTAAGGGATGGATTAACATGAGAAATAGGTGTAGTGATCACCTTGGTTGTTGTATTGCATAAATGTAAAAGAGAAGGAATGTGTTGTGATGGCGTAAATGGGATAATTGAGATTGTTTTGGTTATATCCTTACGTTGTGATTTTTATTTGGTTTTGCTGGCTTGATTTGTAAGTTATGGATATGCACATAAATAAGGGAAGTGTTGTCCGAATTTTTATAGAATAAGAAGTCGTCATTAGATGTAAAGTATGCTAGTAATCATAGAATTGACAGACGTATTACACTTTATTATAGGTTGACGTACTAGACGAGACGTGCTCTGATATTGAGTTGGCTAGTTCGACTAAATGGTATGTGAAACTATCCTTTCTTCTTTTGGCATGATTTATGTAAAATGAGTGTACGGCGGACGTACGTATTTCCGTTGAATCCTAATCCTTAATGATATGATTTGATAGTTATTCCACTTATTCCATTGAGAGTCAAATGATAATTCAAGTTATATATGGTTACTCATGATATTCTATTCGTGCCTAATATGAGATGATTATGTTACCGAGTCCCATAATGGGCCGGGTATGTACATATATGAGGATTTCACTGAGACCCTCACTAGGGGGCCAGGTACGGTATATATATAGAGATGACCACCGAGTCCCAGAATGGGCCGGGTATGGTATGTGCACATTATATGACTTCACCGAGACCCTCACTAGGGGGCCGGGTACTGTATGTATATGGATATGACTTCTTCTACCGAGTCCCATAATGGGTCGGGTACGGTATATGATATGGACTTATGAGACTCTCATGTGTATATGGCACAGTTGGATTTGGATTCTGATTATTATACTTGTCTCATGTTATCTGTTGGCCACTTATGATCTTCCTTACAATATTATATATTTTACACACTCAGTACATTATTTCGTACTGACCCCCTTTCCTTGGGGGGCTGCGTTCATGTCCGCAGGTACAGGTGCTCAGTTTGGTGATCCTCCATTCTAGGATTTCTGTTCAGCTGTTGGAGAGCTCATTTGATTCAGAGCTTTGTCATTTTGGTACAGAACCCTATTTTTGTTGACTTATGTATATATTTAGGGGCACGACGGTGCCCTGCCCGTCATATGTAGTTATCCTTCTCATAGAGGTCTGTAGACAGTTGTGGGTGGTATATGTGTGGGTTGGTTATGTGAGGATTGTAGATATGTTTTGGTATGCTGTACTATTGTATTTCGTTTTGGAATATTCCCATATATAGTGGCAGCCTTGTCGGCTTACGTCTCTCGCTATATTTGATTTGGATGTGACTCCTCAGGAGACAGGGTTATTCATGTGTAAAGGCAGCCTTGCCGGCTTGCCTATTCGGACATATGCTATGTTTGCAACGTTATGCTTCCGGATTTCATATTATCCTTAGTGTCAGTCTGATTACATGTGGCAGGTTAGTATAATGACGTTCAATTAGGATGCCATGTTCACGACCCGTCGGGTCGAATCGTGACAAAAGTAGTATCAGAGAAGTTAATCCTCAAAATGCCTACAGACCGTGTCTAGTAGAGTTTTGTGTATGGGTATGTTGTACACCATACTTATACGCAGGAGGTTTCCGGACATTTAGGATTGGTTTCTATTCTTTCATCTCATAGATTGTGTAATAGAGTTATATTATTAGGATGATCCCTCTCTGACGACTTAATATGTTTATAGTTATGCTTCTGAAGAAAGCGACAACGGCCCAGAAGGGCAAATCTACAATGGGGGATACTAGTCGGATTCAGAGAGTTACCAAGTCCCGTACTCAGTCTATGCCGGAGACTGTACCCAGTCGACTAGCTCTGCTTCGTCGCCACCTCCAGAGGCTCCATTCGAGCGGCATCACGATTTACGAGACCCAACACTGAGCCTCGGCTCGCCGGCGGCGAGAGGCGAGCCATGAGAGATGCGGTTCAGCTGCTGACTAGATTAGTGGCAGGGCAGACATATAGACAGGGACTAGGAGTTGACCCCATATCAGATAGTTTGAGGGTTTGGGATTTCTTGAGCTGTAGTCCACCAGAGTTTTTCGGGTCAATGCCCGAGGATGATCCACAGGAGTTCATCCGACAGATATATCGTACGTTGAGGGTGATAAAGGCTTCAGAGACTGAGTCGGTCGTGTTGGCTTCATATCGGTTGCGTGATGTGGCTATTAACTTGTATGAGTCGTGGGAGTTATCTAGGGGCGAGGGTGCTCCTCCAGCCGTATGGGATGAGTTTGCGGAGGCCTTCCTTGACCACTTCCTACCTCCAGAGATGAGGAGGGCCAGAGTTGATAGGTTTCTAAACTTGAGGCAGGGCGGCAGGAGCATTAGAGAGTACAACCTTAAGTTTGATTCATTGGCCATATATGCACCCACTATTGTAGCAGATATGGCAGACAGGGTGCATCGCTATGTGATGGGGCTGGACCACTTTTTGATCGATGGTTGTATGGCGGTGGCTCTTCAGCCGGGTATGGATATTGCTAGGATCCAGGCATATGCATAGGGGGTTGAGGACCGACATAGAAGGTGGCAGCCAGACAGAGGTCAGTACAGGGACCAGCATAAGAGGACTAGGTCGGCAGGTTATTTTGGTGAGTCTCGAGGCAGGCAGCCTCAGCAGTAGGTTAGATATTCATCTCAGCCAGCACAGAGTGCTCCTCTACAGTCTACGGGCAGGAGGTTCGACCGTCCAGGGTATCCAGGAGCCGACCATAGCTCCAGGGCTTCAGGTTCTCAGAGGAACAGGGGTTCTAGTTAGGTAGAATCAATCACAAGAAAATTGAATGTGGAGGAGCCAACCAAAACTGTGTCGCTTCTTGAGTTAGAAATGAAAGCAATAACATAATTGTGATTTGTTCATTCACATGATCCATATCTTGTTACTTTTTCATGTCATCACTTTACTTTATTTATAAATGTGGGAGTATCTGTTAACTTATGATTAAAAATGATCGTAGTCGGGCCAACTTACGCTCGCCTCAGCTATTCTACTGATGTAGGATTTATATTTCTGTTTCAATGATCCAAGATACAGTTATATGTTGTGACATTAGAGAAACTAAAGAAATAATAAATACATGGTCTCTGACTTCTCTACTAGAATTTTATCATAAAGAAAGCCTAATACACTTTAAGCTACACAATTATTTGGGAAAAGGAAGATGCACAAACTAAGAGTGTCTGTCCTTGATCATTATTGTTGGTAGGTAAAGAATTTAGATCAATCGTCTTGATCACTTCATCCATCTCTCCGAGTTTGGGGGCCATCAGCACACTGTAAATAAATACCCAAAGAAAATGTTATGAATGAATTACCATTTTTTTCTTCAGAATGTCAATGCAAAGTAACAGGGAAACACCTATTGCGCCCACCAAGATGTCCAACATGATCCAAGCCAAGATAATGAAGAAATTGAAACTGTGAAAGCTTGTATTAAATCTAGTAGTGGCAAACAAAAAAGTTAACTCCACGGAAAGAACCAGATGAACCATCAACAACATGTTCATGGATCTCCCATGATGCCCCATTTGGAATATAACTAACCAGCGTAAGACATATTCAGAAGGAAAATGATTTAGACGTCTGTTCAATAAGTTTACTAATGTTAGTCGGAATTTGAAACATCAACCAGGCATGCTAATAAATGTCGAGATACATTTTGATCTACTTGGATAGTGTCTTTAATCTGCAAAATTCCATAAGCAGCTAAAAAAACATCAACTTTTCAACACCAAGTACACAGAACATAAACTAGATTTAGAGAACTATATTTAAAGTTTGAAGTTAGATTGCAGTATATGAAATTGGAACTACTTAAACTATCATATTATTCTCCATCCACTGCTTGAAAGCATTAGTTCGTCAAAAAAGTATACTCCATCCACTGCTTGAAAGCATTAGTTCGTCAAAAAAAGTATACTCCCTCTACTACAATGTTACACGACACTACGTTATGTAATGTTGACATCGTTCCATTATTAATAATATTATAAATAATATCTCGTAATCTCTACAAATTCCTATCTATTAAGCCTTTTAACTTAAAAGTTAGGGGTCTTTGAGAACAATCTCCTTACCTTCACAAAGTAGGGTAACGTATGCGTACACACCACCCTCCCAAACTACATTTGTGGGATTACACTAGGTTTGTTGTTGTTATTATTTCTAGTTCTATATCAGCTAAATTTTCAATTTTTATTACATTACTTGTGTGTAATGTTGTGGCATTAATGATGTTGCTGGTAATTGATCCATGTTTATTGCAGGTTGTAACATCTCCATAGCTACACCAATTCGCTGAGAAACTTCATGTTCAATGTCGGGACTAGCATCAGAAATCAGAGTTGGAAGTTTGGGTTGTTGAGGATGAATTAAAGTTGGATAATCATTGCTATAGGACTGGAAGACCACTGTGGGTGGTCGCCCAGTCGACGTTTTTGCCATGGAAACCTTAGTGAAGCTCGACAACTATGAAAATTGTGAAATATGTTATGCGTCGATTCGAGTCATGGGGGTGGGTGTAGAATGTAGAGGAGAATGGGGGGAATACAATGGTGTATCTGAGATGGTGATCTGAAAAATTCAAAGTTGCGCCTAAGGTTCGGTGTTGACAATGATCTGGTCGTCGTGGCTATTGGGGACAGTCGATACACGAGGTAGTATAGAAAGAATGACTAGGTGATGGTGGTCACAGTGGTGTTACCCACACCCGTCGAATCAACCCCCGGTTGCCGAAAAATTGAAATTATAAAATCGCGATTTCGAACTGATATTTGGTTGCAAAATCGACAATGAAAATAGATGAATCGACTGTTGATATTGGTAGAGATTGGAAGAGGAGGAGAAGACGATTCTTTTGGTATATGGGTTGTCTCCGATGGGTTCCTGAGTCGGCCGAAAAATTCAATTTTCTGGCCAAGTTACAGTTCCGTCGAGAATTGCCGGAAATTTGAAAGCATAGGGTTTTATGGTGCGGCCCTTTAATAATACCAATTTGGGTCATTATGTTGCCTCACAAATTTTATGCCTTCAAATAAAAATTTATCGTAAGCAAATAAATTCATTTAAATATATAATTATGTGAATACTCTATTGTACTAATTTTTAATTTCTGAAAGTAGTAATCTCGAGATTCGTGGCATGTCCAATTTGAAAACTGTGTGACCATGAAGAAACTTAATATTTTTACAGAGTTTTGATCTTTTATTTTTTATAAAGTTAAAACGATAACGTTTAGTTTGTTTTTATTAAAACAATTTAAAAAAAGAAATAAAAATCGTGTAGGTCTTAATTTGAATTAAAAAAATGCTAAATAAATAATAAGAATGGCGTCGTTTTAATCAGTCAAACACGTCATTTTTGTTCAATTTAAAAAGACAAGTTACTTATTTATGTGACATTTCACAAACCCATCACACAAATGTCATAAATAAATGACACTTAAAAAAATCGCCACACAAATATCATAATTTCATGACACTTAAAAAAACCGTCACACAAATGTTATAATTTTATGACATTTAAAAAACCATCACATGAATGTCAAGAAAAAACATAAATTTAGTAAAAAGATGTGACACTTGCATTTATGTCACACGTGAACTGTCACCGTAGTCTGTTTTTCTTATCGTGTGAGGTTTGTGATGTGTGGGGATATGTGGCACAGATCCCGAGGTCTATTTATATGAATTTCGAATGAAAAATTAAAACTCTAGAACTTAGAGTTGGTTAGTTCGACTCAAAGTTAACTTTTGACTAGACGAGTTTATTTTCGAGTTTCTTTGCCTTCGGTAGTTCCGGAAGGTCATTTATGACGTAGTTGAATTGTTGGTTCACTTCTCGAGGCAGTCGGATTTGTTTTGTGGCCTTATTTGTGAAATTTGAATATTTGGTTTTTCCGGGCGTTTCTTTAGAAATGTATGCCTTAGCACGATTATTTGTGAAATCCGAGGGTACGATCGAGTTCGTCGCACTATTTACCCTAGCAGAAGATATCTGGTTTGTGTACGGGAGGTCTTAGGAGTGTTTCAGGTGTTTGATATAATGTTGGCTGATTTTTCCTTTTGTTGTTGTCTGGTGCCCACCACGACGGCTGTTGCGATATTTATAAGTGCTTACGCAAGTGTACGTATCGTTCAAGTAATAAAGATCTGTAAGATCGAGTTTATCATCCACAGAGACTGATTTGCTAAGTACCGATTATCTATTCTATGGTATCGATTTGGTTGACGTTCTTTGGTTTTAGATTTATGACTAAGTGCAGAAAATAAACTAAAGATTATAATACTTTGGATTTATAACAGTTATGAATGAAATAGGGTTCCAATCTCCTCAACTATCCACTCTTTCATGTGTTAATGCAATGCTAATGATTCTTCTTCTTATTAAGATAGCAGGTTAACTAATCTGTCATTATATTCCGGTTAGGACATACAAGAGCTCAACCTTGTGCAAAAACCTTCTATATTTCTATGATAAGTTTTACCACACAGGAGGATTAAGAATAATAACCTATAATACTACACAAGTATCGGGGTACTTTCGTCTACGATTTTAACCTATGTCTTAGACAATTACAGCATATTCAAATCTCACCTTTCCGTTTTTTGATTCGAAATCATATAAGTGATGACAATTAATAGCTAGTTAATTATCAAGCAATCATAACAATATTGAATAGATCTTAATACGCTGAAGAAGAACTCAAAAACTAATGTATTATCTATATGAAAGAGCTTCAAGAAGATTCGATGGAAACCCTACTAAAGTATTTAGCTCCTTAAACAAGGGAAAAAAGTAACTTGAACAATAAGATGTCTCCAATTGTCGCTTTTAGCCGTCGTTCTCCTCTCCAAAGTATGATCCTCGAATAATGACAGGGTTTAGGGGTTTTATAGCTGAGAAAAACCTTGTTTCGGACCCTTTACCCTTGTCCAATTTCGACCCAACTTTTCTGAAAATACCGTCGGCACCGCGATGTCTATACCTAGCACCGCGGTGCTAATTCCTCACGAAATAACTGTAGCTCACTGGAAATATGGCACCGTGGTGCCCCTAGCCAGGACCGCGGTGCCTTCGACGGTGTTTCATTTTCGGACTTTCGGCAATTTTTACGCCTCGGTGCTAATTTTCCTGACCGCGATTCCATGGCACCACGGTGCTACGTGGCCAGGCACCACAGTGCCTCTTTGATTTCTATCAGAAGGATCCAGATTTCTTCTATTCTTTTTGGCATTTTTTAGGATTTATTCTTTGGGTTGTGCTTGTGCAATTTTCATCTCAATTAAGCTCATTTCATCCTCAAAAGTTGTATCTTCTCCTTTATGACCGATGTGACACAAAATGAAGGAAAAACACACCTAACACTATACTATACGCAAAATAAAAGAGTAAAATACTAACTAAAAAGGACTCAAAAGTGTATGCAAAATACACTTAACAAACACCCCCAAACTTACACTTTACTCGCCCTCGAGTAAAACACTAAACAAAAACAAAAATAAAAATAAAGGACTCAATGAACTGGATCAAGTAGCTATAGCAATGCTTCTTCAAAATCATGGATGAAAGTTGGGATAATATGTTCTACATCGCATGAATATTTAGAAATCTAGGATTTTAAGTTAGATATTTCACAAATTCACTTAGATCGTGATCAATGGAAATACAAACACCTAACCTATGCATGTCAATTTCATTCCATTTTTCCCAAAAACACTATAGATCTATCTACTTGTTATTCTCCACTAATCATAGACATACATATTAGAAATCATCAGGGCTTTCAAGGGTTGTAATGTAGGCTTAAGAAGGGGTAGGTAAAAGTAGGCATTTAGGCTCAAATTATGTACCATAAACATTTTTCATTCAACTCTTTTTCCTTCTTTTTGACTTTCTTTTTAATCTCATACCTATTTTTCTCCTCTTTTCTTTTGAGAGAATGAGATACATTATAAATAACAAGCACCCCAAACTTAGATTTTTGCATATTTTTCATTGGGGTGCATCAAATTTATACTCTCTTTTTTTATTCTTTTTCAACACTTTTCATCCCAATAATTTTAATTATTACTTATGACACAAATCGGGAATCATAGGGTGTTAAAGAAAGATCTTATTTTAGGCTCAAATGGGCTGACTAGTGATACAATTTATGTCAGGATAGGTAATGAATGGTCAGAAGGGCTATCAAAAAAATGTCTGAATCATCTCCCTAAACATGTATATCTTAACTATTTCACCTCAAATATCAAGCAAACAGATTTTCTAGACATTTTTCAACCTTTCTTTTCATAACTGACACACATAGGCTAAGCACCAATATCCAAATAATTAGATGTCAAGAATTTTTGGCATATCTAACTAAGTACACATATTGTTGCTTTCAATTCTATTACATTATCCCATTTTATCCACTCAATATCTTTAGCAACTACAACATGCATGATCCATAAAAAAAATTACGACTCAAAAACACATAAAAAAAACAAACAAAAACAATAAAAAGACTCAAAACAAAATAAGATACCCCCCAACTTAATCGACACATTGTCCCCAATGTGTGAAGACTAAAAATAATGAGGGACAACTTACTGACACAACACAGCGGTCATTATGGAGGTCTGGGAGGAAGGCCAATTTACTGTGCACAAAGCCGAAGGAGGCACCGCGGTTCTGCTCAGAGCACCGCAGTTCTAATGCCAAAAAATTGCAGTGTCTTCAGTTTTCTGCATTGTTAATCATTCGCCCTTCGGAGTGAGTCCAGCCCTTCATCTATCATCCAGCAACACTAACATACCATATCGTGAGACTGTTCAAGACAAAATAAAACAAACTAAAACAAAGATTGAAATAACATAATTAAAAACTCCAACTCTCTCTCTTTTTCAGCCACTGATTTGGGTGCAACCTGTTCTAACTGTTTTCCTCTCCTCAGGCTTATTGCCTGAAACTACTCCCTTGGATTCACCAGAGTATCGCTGGGGAGGTTTCCTTGTTCTCTATTGTTCAGCATGCTTGCCAACTGTCCAACCTGTGCCTCCAAATTTCGGATAGATGATCTAGTTTCTGTCATGAACTGGGTCTACAAATTTGTAAGTGTTAGCAATGCTGCTTTTAGCTCATCAGGCTTCTCTTGTGGCTGTTGATTCTGGTTTTGGCCTTGAAAATGTGATTGCTGCCCTTGTTCATTCCTCCAAGCAAAGTTTGAGTGATTTCTCCACCCCTGATTGTATGTGTGGGAGTAAGGGTTGTTATAGGGCCTCTGAAATTTCCCTAATGCCTGAACCTGCTCCATAGGCGCATTATTCGGATCCACTGTTGTTCACCTATCAAAAGTATGGGGACCCCCACAAATCTCACAACTTATTGATGTCTGAACTGCTTTAACTGTCATGGTACTCTGGTGCATCTGTTTGGTCAAAGTAGCTACCTGCGCAGTCAATGCAGTGATAACATCTAGCTCATGAACCCCAGCCACTTTCCTACTGTTCATTGTTCTCTCATCGGCCCCCTGATGGTTGTTTGTGGCCATATCCTCTAGCAAATCATGTGCCTCATTGGCACTCTTTCTCATGAATGTACCTCCTGCTGCAGCATCAATGATGGTACGAGTTGTACCACACAACCCATTGTAAAATATGTGGACTAGCATCCACTTCTCAATCCCATGATGTGGGCACTTTCTCTGCAAGTCTTTAAACCTCTCCCATGCATCATAGAGTGACTCTCCATCCATCTGATAGGAATTATTAAGTTCTCCTCTGAGATTTGCTGCTTTGGATGGAGAGAAGAACTTGGTAAGGAACTTCTGGGCTAAGTCTTGCTATGTAGTGATGGAGTTCGCATGTAAGGAGTTCAGCCAACACTTTTCTCTATCCCTGAGTGAGAATGAGAAAAGTCTCAACCGTATGGCATCATAAGTGACACCATTGTATTTAAATGTTGCACACAGCTCCAGAAAATTTGCTAGATGTAAATGAGGATCTTCAGACGCTAATCCCCCAAACTGGACTGAACCTTGGACCATGTGCAAGATTGCTGGTTTGATTTCAAAATTATTGGCTTCAACAACTGGAAGCCTGATGCAAGTCTGCACACCTATAATAGTAGGCATCACATAGTCCCCCAAGCTTCGTTCTGCAGGGACTTGTCTTACGACAGGCGGTAACTCATCATCTATCAAATTGTTGTTTCGCTGATCTTCCATTGATAAGGAATCAACTGCTCTTTTCTCTTTCCTGTTCTATCTGCATAATCTCTCAATCTCAGGGTTCAGAGGGATATGAGTGTCTACTCCTCTCCTACTTCGCATAAACTAAGTTCCTGAGGCTAATCAAAAACAACAAACAGATCACGACAAACAGCACTAAAGCAAAAATAAAAAAAAAACAGAAAATAAAAAAATCAAATTATAAATAAGAATAGATAAATCGATATTAACAGTACGCCAGTTCCTGGCAATGGCGTCAAAAACTTGTTGCAATATTTCTAAGTGCTTACACAAGTGTACGTATCGTTCAAGTAATAAAAATTTGTAAGATCGAGTTTATCATCCACATAGACCAGTTTACTAAGTACCGATTATCTATTCTATGATATCTATTTGATTGACGTTCTTTGATTTTAGATTTATGACTAAGTGCATAAAATAAACTAAAGATTATAATACTTTGGGTTTATAACAGTTATGAAGGAAATATGGTTCCAATCTCCTCAACTATCCACTATTTCACGTGTTAATGCAATGCTAATGATTCTTCTTCTTATTAAGATAACAGGTTAACTAATTTGTCATTATATTCCGGTTAGGACATACAAGAGCTCAACCTTGTGCAGAAACCTTCTATATTTCTATGATAAGTTTTACCACACAGGAGAATTAAGAACAATAATCTATAATACTACACAAGTATCGGGGTACTTTCGTCCACGATTTTAACATATGTCTTAAAAAATTACAGCATATTCAAATCTCACCTTTCAGACTTTTGATTCGAAATCATATAAGTGATGACAATTAATAGCTAGTTAATTATCAAGCAATCATAACAATATTGAATAGATCTTAATATGCTGAAGAAGAACTCAAAAACTAATGCATTAACTATATGAAAGAGCTTCAAGAAGATTCGATGGAAACCCTACTAAAGTATTTAGCTCCTAAATATTGTCATGTTAAGAACTAAATTACAATTCAACATAAACTGAAATAAAATAAAGGAAAGAAAGTAACTTGAAAAATAAGATGTCTCCAATTGTCGCTTGTAGTCGTCGTTCTCCTCTCCAAAGTATGATCCTAGAATAATGACAGGGTTTAGGGGTTTTATAGCTGATTAAAAACCTTGCTTCGGGCCCCTTTACCCTTGTCCAATTTCGACCCAACTTTTCTAAAAATACGTGTCAGCACCGCGGTGCCTTTACCTAGCACCACAGTGCTAATTCCTCACGAAATAACTGTAGCTCATTGGACATATGGAACCGCGGTGCCTTCGACGGTGTTTCAGTTTCGGACTTTCGACAATTTTTACGCCTCGGTGCTAATTTTCCTGACCGCGGTTCCATGGCACCGTGGTGCTACGTGGCCGCGGTGCCTTTTTGATTTCTGTCGGAAGTCGCCAGATTTCTTCTATTCTTTTTGGCACTTTTTAGGCTTCATTGTTTTGGTTGTGCTTGTGCAATTTTCATCTCAATTAAGCTCATTTCATCCTCAAAAGTGGTATCTTCTCCTTTATGACCGATGTGACACAAAATGAAGTAAAAACACACCTAACACTATACTATACGCAGAATAAAAGAGTAAAATACTAACTAAAAAGGGCTCAAAAGTGTATGCAAAATACACTTAACAGCGGCGCCAGTATCCTCTCCGACAGGTCTGCCTTAGTAAGAGGTTGGCTCGCCGAAGCGGAGGTTGGGAGTTAGGAATTTTCGTCGCCGTAGAATCGGGTTACCCGTGGTGAGGGATGAGGTGTCAAGTGAATCTCGCCCCAGTGGGTCTGCTCTCTAGGAGGATTTTATCTCGAAATCAGCGTCTCTCTTGGAGCAAATTCAGAACTCTATGAGCATTTTGATCTTGATGTAATAATTTTTTTTAATGGTTTAAGTGATATTTATAAACTCTTTAATGGTGGTTAAGCATATTATTATGTTGGGGAAAATGGATTCCATGTGTTTATGAGAATAAGAGCATTATATTGTTGATTTTAATGGAGGATTATGGATTAAAAAGTGATATTATTATGGATTAAGAATAGGTAATGATAGATTATCATGTTTTTAGCATTAATTTGATTATAGAAATTTGTTTTCATTTGGAGAAAATTTCTAGGGTTTTAAATTAGGGTTTTTTATTCTTGTTCAATTGGAGGTTCAATTGTGTATAGATTTTCAATTAAATTAAGGATATCATTACTTAGTATATAATAATAGTTTTTGAGTATTAAAGTTTGAGTCTTGGTGACATGGTCCCAGGTCGGTATTTTAAAGTCGTGTTTGTAAAGTCCTTATCCTTGTGTGTTATGAATGCTTTGTATTAACGAATAGAATATATACGTGAATAGACTTAGACTATCGTGAGGTGCAAAGGAAGGGCCAGGCTATCATTGAGGCATAATCGGGTAGCACTCCTGCTTCGCTTTGAGGTAGGCTACATTTTAGTTTTTCGAGACTTCGAGAGAAGTATGTAATTAGTAATAAATATTTAGGGGTATTAGGCGTGTTGGGGGTCCTACTTAGGCAGTTGTGATGAATGTCTAAATGGGCACCAGTGTTGAACTATGATGATGAGATGATTTACAGAATCAATTGGTTTCGATTGCTGATTATTTGGGATTGTCTCCATATGTAGGTTCGTCACCATAGTTGATTGATTTGTTTGCTAATCATACATGTATTTGATATGATATCTTGAATTGTACTTGGATTTTATACGTGTTATGAATTCTTGAAAGCATGTGGTATTTCATCTCTTATTTGGTTGCATCTCATTAAATCATGATTCTTGTCTTATATATGTCATTTGCATTTATACACTCATGGTTCTGATGATATGATATTGGAGTGGTATGATTATGTTGTGGGTCCAAGGAACCGGGAAATGTAAGAACATTGTTGATATTATGACAACACTGAGATGATATTGATACGCGGGGATCGAAGTTGCACGCCTGTAAGATGATATTATTACATACAAGTATTGGGCTTCGTGATCCAATGAGTTATTCCGGAGTGGAGGGGTATATGGACTTCACAGGACCCCCATGGACCACTTTTATATGGCATACCCTTGTGAAATGTGTAAACTGTTTGATGGAAAGGTACATTGCATATGTATTGCATACATATCATACACACATATGTCATATCATTGATTACTTGTTATTAAACTTATATTGAGGTGATTGCTGATGATTGACTTATCTGGATTACTGGACTGTGTAGTATAGGATAACTTGATATTTATCTCTTATTATGTACTTCCATTGTTGTCGGTCTATGATGTACGTTGTGTACTCATGCTATACTTACTGCATCTTTTATTGATATAGATACAGATTCGACTACCAGCTCGAGATCACGCGGTTCAGTTCGAGCGGTTGCTTTCCAACTGCCAGGGTGAGGAACTGAGGATGCCTTCTCCAGCCCTGGTTTTCTTATCTCCTTTCTTGTCTTTATATTTAACCTAGAGACATGTATTCAGACTTCAACTTATGTATTTGGTTGGCACTTGTGTCGTTGATTCTCATACTATATTGTGGTTTTAGAGTCCCACTACATTGTTTAGAATTCTTTGAGAGGCAGGTGTCAAGCCTTCCCAGAAATTTGTTAACAAGGCATTTGGTCCAATTGTAATAGCGTGTGTCCATTATTCATGAGTTTCCAACCATGAACCAATTGTCTTTTCAAATATTTAAAAAATCAGATTAGCTACAAACTTGGTCACTATATAATTCATCACTAATTTGCTCATAGTTAATAGAATTTTGTGATAATCCATCACTAGTCTGTCTCTGAATAAGATTAATCACAGATTTTACTGTTTAACTACTTAATTTGTTTGTCGTTAATTCTTGTTTTTAGTCGTGAAAGATTTCTCACTTATCGAAAATCTGCCAAGACCCATGGAAGAAACCACCCAAATTAAGTTGGTTACCATAGAAATCAACAAGTTGAACATATAAGTACATAATTTATCAATGTGCAAAGTGGAAAAAGAGCTCTAAATCTAGTGGAGTGAAGAAAGAAACAGGACTTCTTCTCAATGAACTATTACAAGTTGATGATGAAAAAAGTATTCTTCTGATCTTCTTCTTTGGTGCTGGAGGGCAAGTCTTGATTTCTGGAATTCGAAATCTCTCACCTTTTGGAGTTGAATATTCATTGCTACCAATATTTGATCCATTAATGCCATCATTCTTCAATGAGGTAGCCTTGCAAGGAGAAACAGCTAATACCTCTTCATTATTCTTCAATGGTTGCTGCTTTTGTGTAGTTGTTCTTGATCTTCTACTAGAAGTTGGACCCATTGAAGGATGTGCACAAGATAACTAATTTCTTGCTAAAGTTGGATAAAAAATCACGGAGTACTACTATAAGTTCTTCTCACGTGAACAATGTATAGATTTCTTATCAGATTAAGCTGACATACCGATAACGAAATCAATTATAGAGTAATAACCTGAAAAATAGAGTTTTAATTAACCTTGATAGTGTAAGTTCTCCGCACCGAACAATATATATATTTTTTACACCATCAAATTAAGCTGATATATCGATAACGAAACCTCAAGAGTACTAATAATAAATAAAATAGAGTGCTAACATTGATAGTATATAAAACTTAAATCCAAAACAATAATATTGGAACTCAGAATAATGTAGAAAGTACACTTCTAACTATAGACTTGGCCAAAGAAAATTACTAAGCATTTGCTCTTTTGCTGGAGCACAAATGATGTACCACAATTTTTCCCAAACTATACTATTGAAAATGAGAATTGGGAATGTTGGAGTAGGTTTATATTCATTGAGGATATATTGGGGCAGTCTGCCCACTGCCCAAAGAAGTGGGTGTAGTTAAAAATCTTAAATTCAGTAAAGTTCAAACTGGACACTCCGTTTCATTTTCCTTTATTTTCTCTAGCATTTTAATATGTTAAAAAATATTAAACTATTAAGGAAGAACATTATGTTTAATCACATACTTTAAGGGCTCGTTTGATAGGTTGGACAAGCATAAATAGTTTTGGGATAAAAGTCTAATACTGTTTTATCCTGAGATAAGTTATTCGTGCAAGATGGTGGAGCAATAGTATAGGATTAGTTATTCATGGATAAAAAATGAAGAGATAAAAGTGCCCCTGAGGTGCCTCAAAACCCCTTTTCTATTAAATAAGATGGGGGTATTTTTGTAAACAAACATCTTCTTGTTATAAATTATGCAATGTAGATTATTTTAATAAAATAAATCAAACAATCATAAGAAATAATATCAGGATAACTAATTCTACTATAAATAATACCAACATAACTTGTCCTCAAATCAAACGATCCTAAGGGTATATTTGACTCTTTCTTAATTATTATTTAGCTAATTAGGTAAATTAAAGGCTCATATCCAGAGTCTTGTATGATAAGAAGATTCCATCAAAATTTAAAGGCAAGTTCTACAGCGTGGTGGTTAGATCAACTATGTTGTATGATGATATTGCGATGGGTGCATGAGCACACTAGGAGAGATAAGATTAGGAATGAAGATATCTGAAACAAGATGAGAGTGACCCCGGTGGAGGACAAGATGCGGGAAGCGAGACTAATATGATTCGGACGTGCGAAGAGGAAGAGACATGAATGCCCCAGTGTGTAGGTGTGAAAGATTGGTTAGGTGGTTTCAATATAGGTAGAGGTAGACCGAAGAAGTATTAGAGAGATGTGATTAGAAAGGACATTGCATTGTATCAACTTACCGAGGAGGTGGCCTTAGATAGGAGCTGATTATGGAGGACACGGATTAGGAGTTAGTAGGTAGTTGAGTGTTGTTCTGCCTATTCTTTCATACTAGTATTCGTAGTATTACTCTTATAGTTTCTTGGCCTTTATTTTATATTACTATATGTTGTTTCTTGTACTTTGATTATTGTATTAATTTGTGGTAGTTATTGCTCCTTTTTCATACTACTCTATCATGCTCTTTACAATATTTTGTCATGACTTATTCTCTTTAATTATTTCTTTTTCGTATTGCTTTGAATTGTTTGTTCTTATGTCGAGGATCTACCGGAAACAACATCTCTACCTTTCAAGGTAAGAGTAAGCTATGTGTAACTCTATCTTCCTCAGACCTCACTTGTAGGATTTGTTCTTGTTGTTATTGTAATTAAATTAATTGGGGACTCTGGTTAAATCAAAGGTACATATTTGCACCAACTGTTAAACGGTAAGAGCATATGTGAGTCAAAACTATTAACGAAAGGTATATATGTTCAATTTTGAATATTATAAAAGCATATTTGGACGGGCTTATTTTAATAGAATAACACATTACTCACTCATATTCAAAATTAGTAAGGAGATTTGCACAAATAGATCGCGTAAGACCCCTATTTAACATTTTTCTTCGTTTCAATATTTGATGTGCAAAAATAATATTGACAGAACTACATACCAAAAAGAATTAAAATTACACTTTTACAAGTTATTCGTCAGGACATGTAATTGTTCACAAATTTGGTACAATCTTTATTTTTTCTATTTTTTAATTATACTTTTGTTTTAGTGGATTAAAAACTTGTGTTTGTGTTGTTGTTGTTTTCTGTCTTGAACTGACAAACAACAATAGTGAAAAATCTCCCCATACAAATGGGTCCATTTTTTGAGCTGTCAGGTGATGCTAATTTGATTATATCCACAGAGGGTTGTAGAAAAAAGAAAAAGCGATCATGGGATGTTGGATAGATGATAGATGATGGATGATGGGATGAGATTGTTCTCCTATTAGAATAGGTTTTTTTGGGTTTGGAAAAAAAAAATGATGAAAAATGATGAGATGAAGTGGTCAACTAGCCGTGGTCGGACGTGAGTTAGAAGGGCGTGCGTGTCGGGCTCCAAATAAAAAAAAAAAAAAAAAGAAAAAAAAAAAAAAAAAAAAAAGAAAAAAAAAAAAAAAAGGATCAATATATGAAGGAGGAGCATAAAGGAAAAAGGAGCAAGTTATTCGGACTAAAATTTAATTTTTAATAATGAAATAATTTTTATTAATATTTATTTATAAATATAATTATTATTTTTCGTTAATTAATTAAAACTAATAATAAAAATTTGTTTAAATCTAAAATTAAAATATTTAGTTTTTTATAGAATAGTTTTATTTTTTTTATTAATTTTGAAAGCATTTTTTTATTTAATTAATTAATTAGCGTTTTATGAAGTTAGTGATTTTAAGTTTATTTTTCTTTTTCTAAATTTTAAGTTTATAAAATTCTTTCTAAAAAAACTATTTTTTTTTTTCTCTCTAAAAACAAACTTTTACAAAACACCTCAGTAAATAAATACTTTTTAAAAAACATAAGCACTTTTAGAAAAATATAAACATAGCCAAACAGGGTATAAGCCATTATAAATGTATTCTACTTTCGTTTTTTCTATTAAGACATATTAAGCTTAGGGTACCCCTTAGTTTATTCCAATCTTAATTAGTAGTAGCTAAAAATTTATATTACCACACGTGCATTTCAATGATTCTGTGTCTGATGTTTTTTCTTGTTTGGTCTTTTTCCAAGTCGACGAGCATAGGCTGGACGTGCTTAGATTTCTATCTTTATTATTGACAAGAATACTGAATGGAGTCCACCTTTTTCAAGAAATTACCCCTTTGATTCATATTATAATGTCTTTTACTTTGTTTAATAGCCTTAATCGTAAGAATATTCATCTAGACTACTCGTCATCTTTTCTTAAGCATCTCCCTTAATTAATATATCACTATTTGTATCAATATGAGTAGACTTGGAAAAAAGTAACTACTTCTTTTTCTAGAATATTTATAACGACCCGCTTGGTCGTTTCGAGATTTTTCACCTTATATTCTTGAAATATCTTTTATATAGATTCTTTATAGTATTTATGACTTGTGGGGATGGGTGGTGCAATTTCCGAGGCAATCGGCTGAGTATCACACCAGATTTAGCAAAATTGGAAATTTTAAGTTAAGAAAATGAGAAAGTTTGACTAAAATCAACATCGTAGGTAAATGGGTTCGTGTTGTAGTTTCGTCGATTTTGTTAGGTTCGGAACGTGATTCATTGTTATTTGAGGAATTGGTTCGGGTCCTGAGGGGCTCGGGTGTATTTCAGGCCCTTCGTTGAGAATTAGTTAAGTTTAAGGATTTTAGTTGACCACGGTCAACAGCGGATCAAAACACCCGTTTAGATGTTTTGAGTACGCGAGCAGGTTTGTAGCATATTTTGTGACTGAATACATATTTGAATTGCGTCTGTGAGGTTCCGGATGAGTTTCAGGTGTCAAAACCAAGTTTAAGCAATTGTTGTTTTTTCATCTGCTGGTGCAGACTGAATTTTCCATCTTAATTGTGTGGGGGTACCGCGAACGTGAAGGATGGGGGCTTGGTGAACCGCGATCGCATGGGTGGGTTGGTCGCGATCGCGATAGAGGTTTTATGAGCCGAGTCATGGTCAGCCATCGCAATGGCGCGCGGATGTGGGCCTCACGATCGCGATGAAGGGAATCGTTGGCTGTGAAATTAAGTCTCCAACTTCAAAAATATGTTCTCATTTTCATATTTCAAGTTCTAAAGCTAGATTTGAGGTGATTTTAGGGGCATTTTGCAAGATTTGGCCCTTGAGTAAGATTCTAGCTCTTATTTTGATGTTCTTCTTAATTTCTTTCATTAGATTGAGGTCTAATCCATGATCTGGGGTGAGAAATTGGAGGTTTTAGCCCTAAGATTTAGATTACAATTTTTTTGAAATTGGATGTCGATTTATGGTTAGTTTTTTATGAATTATTTGATTTAGACATATAAGTCATGGGTAAGCTAACTTTTTCAATAAAACTGGAGTTTTGCTATTGGGGGCTCGGATTTGACTAATTAAGTCATGGGTAAGCACTTTAATGTTTACCAAATGCGTAAATAAACTATAAAGCATTTATAATTCAGTTCGATCAGCTTATAAGCTTACCCAAACACCCTGTTATTACGATATTTCTTTTAAAGTCATTAAATTGTAACGTTAAACCTTTAACAACCCACAATTCCGTCAATTCATTAAATGTGACATTCTTTGAATAAAGCATTATAGAATTATACATTAAGACGGCCGAAAAAAATATTGCAGTATGTACTATGGTTGTTGCCATTACTCTATGTATGATGGATGGGTTCAAGTCATTATACTTGTAGCGACAAAAATAAATCTGTTAGTTACTTCATAAGTTGTTACTGTAAGTGTGATTTTGAGATTGTAACTATCTTATTAGGAGGAGATGATCAGATGTGTCCCTATAATACTCAAAATTGATCAATTTTTTTCTCTGTTGTATTTTGGGTCTAATTTCTTAAGCGCACTTTAGGGTTGTATTCAATTAGGATTTTAAAAGACTATTTTGGGATAAATAAATCTTGTTGTATTCAATTAAGACTTTTATATAATCTAAATAAGTTTTGTGGTAATTAATCAAGACTATTGGAATTTTTTAAAGAGGGTGTCCAAATCTAATGATAATCAATTATGATTTCAAACAAGTAACAAAAAGTCTTTTGGTATTCAAAACTTGCTAAACAATCAGGATTTTAAACAATCAGAATTTTGTGTGACTTTTTAGTGGGAGGTATAAATATCAAACCCTATAAAAATTTCACTCTAACCCAATCAGACTTTTCATGTGAGATTTTTTGTCTACTAGAGAAGATGAACAGGTATTAGGGTATACCTACTATCTCTATTTTCTTCGGATTAGTTTTGGTGTTCTTCTCGAGCAACTTTATAAGGGAGTCTATTTTGCCTTTTAGACAGAATAATCATGAAGAGGTCCAGGGTTATTGTTTGATTTAGGGCCTATTTTACTAGTCTACGTGGGTGATTCTTATAGAGAAAATTGTTTGTGCTATTTTTATTCTACTTTCCAGCAATTGGTATACATGTGTTATTGTCTATATATTTCCAGCAATTTGATCTGTGTTCGATATTTTATATTATGTTTAGAGCATGTTTTTTAGAATATAAAAAAAATCCTTATAACTTAGAAATTTCTTACATATGTTGCAGTAGTAATTTAATGGGGGGATTCACAACAAAGAAAAGAGCAAAGAGAAAGAGAACTATGAATCTCGGACCATAGATGATACCAATGAGTTGTTGTACCTCTTGGTGAATGGTATCAATAGTGGATTGCGTGATGTTAATGGGTCTTAGCAAGCAAAATGTAGAAAGAGTGATACTTTCTCGTATTAATGCAAAAATTAGGTTCCCAAAAACCTATAATCATTACTTGAGCCGAATGAAGTGGCTTAAAAATCATATAACAAGATATCTATGTTTATGCGTAACAACTCTGGCTTTGGGTGGGACCCAATTGCAAATATGATCACTGGACTTATTTATCTATAAATAGTCTTTTAAAATCTCAATTGAATACACTCCCTTAGTAAAAAATCTTGTTTTGTGTGTGATCTCCCAACAGAGTTTCAACTTGACTGTAATATAAATCCCAATAAAAGAAATATATATGTAAATTGAAGTATATTTCTTGAAATATTTTGATATGTATAGTCCACTCATTTCACGATGGAGCATCTTAAATGGTACAAATACATATACAATATACTTGATTAATAGATAATAAAATGATAAAATCAAGTATCAATTTTACAAATTGTTTGTATTATCCTTATGTAATGAGATAAAGTTGAATCAACAAATCAAAAGGAAGAATCCCAGTGATAGAGTTTTGTGAACAATTTGGAATGGACGTTACCCAAACCTAAAGCAAAAGCGTCTCATAGACGTAAAGTGAAGAACCAGAACAATTTCCAAGAATGGAAAGCAAAGCGCCTGGAAAAGAAGGTGAGAAGAAGGAAAGAGTTTAAAACTCGAAAGAACTTATAAAGTCTAAAAATCCAAAAGCATGTTGGAAACTGTATATAGGAAGGATTTATTCCTTCTACATATTTTTATAAAACTACTATAGAGTAAGATCTGCAAATGGGCAGAAATTACAAATTACTTTTAAATTATCAAAAGCTTATATTTATAAAGACAAAACCTGTATAGCAGAAAGTTTTGTGACAAATTATATTGGAAACACCTTTTATACAAAAAATATTTGCCATTACAAATATTGATAAAAAGGGGATAGTTGGAACCTTTCAAGGAAAACCAATTATGTTTTCATTTATAATTGAACCATTTTTCAAGAGTTTTAATGAAATCAAAGATAGGTTGATGCATAAACATCAACAAAATCAGTTTTCTAAAACAAGAGGTTTATACTCTGAACATTGATGAACTTTTGAATAATTCAAAGTTACACCAAAAAATTGATTTTATACAAAATCAGTTTTCACTTCAAATTTGTAGTGATCATCCGAATGCTTTTTGGAATAAGAAAAAACATATTGTTTCTCTCCCTTATGAGGATGATTTTAAGGAGGGTAATATCCCTACAAAAGCTAGGCCATGCCAAATGAATTCAGAATATCTTGAATTTTGTAAAAAAAAGATTACCTCTCTTTTTTACAGAAAGATTTTTAAAACCTTGAAAGTGTCCATGGTCGTGTACGACCTTTTATGTTAATAAGCATGCCGAGCAGGAAAGAGAATTTCCTCGACTCGTTATTAATTATAAACCGCTTAATAAAGTTTTGAAATGGATCAGATATCCTATTCCTAATAAAAAGAATTTACTTGATAGACTTAATAGTGCTATTATATTTTCTAAATTTGATCTAAAGTCTGATTATTGGCAGATCCAGATTGCAGAACCAGATAAATATAAAACTGCTTTTAATGTTCCTATTGGACAGTTCGAATGGAATGTAATGCCATTTGAATTAAAAATACCCCTTCTGAGTTTCAGAATATTATGAATGATATATTTGTGCCTTATAGTAACTTTATCATTGTTTATATCGACGATATTTTGGTATTTTCTAATAATATAGAAATCCATTTCAAACATCTTGATTTATTCAAGAAAATTACCATTCAAAATGGTTTAGTCATATCAAAACAAAAAATGACCCTTTTTCAAACTAATGTTCGATTTCTAGGTCATAACTTCGAAAAGGGAAAAATCATTCTATTATAGAAGTATTGAATTTGCATCAAAATTTTCAGATGTTATTACTGACAAAATCCAACTTCAGAAATTTTTGGGTAGCCTGAATTATATTAGTCCTTTTATAAAGGACTTGGCAAAGAATACAATAATTTTACATGAACGACAAAAAAAGGTTCCTACACCTTGGACAGATGAATATACTCAAGCTGTCAAACGAATCAAGGATAAGGTTCATAACTGTTACGCTCCGAACCCCGGGCCCGCGACTGGTGCCCTACCTGGGCACCCTTCTATTCATACAACACAATAAACCGCGAAAGATAAATAACACTCATTTTTTTTTCTTAAACAAAGGCAAAGCCGATAAGGCTGTCATAATATAAGTCACCCGAAAGGGTCTACACTGTTCAACAATGTAAATACAACTCTAGCTAGTCCAGCCCACATATGAATACAAACCTCTAAGATTTTGGACAAATACTATGACGGGACAAGGCCCCGCCGTACCTTTGAATATACCTGTTGACACCCAATTTTGACCCTCCCGTCCAGTCATTAACTATAGAATTACACTATTTTTCAACAATAATTCTAATAATTTTAAAATAATAAAATGCAGCAATAAAACATTAATACAGGCATAAATAAATAAATAATTTAATAATGACACCGCGTCTTAAGCACTTAGAGTCTCGCGCTCGCATTTATTAATTGTAAGCTCTGTCGTAATTCTTAAATAATTAATTAATAAATACTTTAGCAATGACGTCGTATTAAATAGCACACCCGCATTTATTATTATAATAATTTAAATTCAAACTTAGGCTAATAAAACACCTAAATAATTTAATCACAATTTGAATAATTTAATTTATCACTAATTAACTAATTAAACACCTAAAATTAAATACCTAATCACTTAAAACTAATATCCTAATTTAACTACCCAATGACCTTTTCCCTTATTTCTCCGCCCAAACCCGCAATGACCTCTCCTTATCATTGCTACCCCACCCACCTCATTTCCCTTTTACCTTCTCATCGTCTCACATAACCGAGGCCCAATCGCGACGCCACATCGCCCATAACCCTTGACGAAGCCCAACACGCCCAGCAGCCCTTATTTCTCTATACCTTCCCCTCCTCTCTCAGCCCATCAATTTACCCCAGCCCTTATTTTCCATTCCGCCCTTCCCTGTCGCACGAACCCCATAAGCTTTAACCTAGAAAAACCTAAAGCCTCAGATCGCCGCCTCTCTCGCCCATACGCCCTAAAATCTCGCCTTAACCAAATCACTTACCTTCCTTACCCGTGCAAGCGCGACCGGCGATTTCTTACCATAACTAACCAAATCCCTTGGATCGGGACCGTTCGAATCACAAAATCAGCACAAATCCACTTATGAATCACCCTGGGTTTACCTAATGGGAACCAACATTGAGGCTATATAAACCCGTCCATACACTCGAAAATTCATTCGGAAATAGAGAGAAGACAGGCAAGAATCATTTGGAATTAGCATTAGTCGAACACATGGCATATTCAGAGATTCAGAAGACAGGGGGATTCGATCAGGAAACAAATAGTAAATACTAGGTAATACTGACCTAGCCCTTTTAGTTTCCTAAGAACAGTAAGTTCGAAAACCTTCTCTCAATTTCAGTCAAAAAATCAGTAAACTCTCTGCCCTTTTTATTCGCATCGCAAAAACCAAGCCCCGAGCGGACCGACGACTTGATACGCTGCCTCGGTTCGCTGTCCGGAGAAGGTAAACACATCCCTTTTAATTTTACTGTTTATGTGATTATCAATCATGTTTTAGTTAGAACTAGTTATCGTTTAAGCTTGTTAGGTTAACTGTTAAGCATGTTTAGCTAAATCATATGTTGTTTGTGTTCATTGGACCAATGATCAGTGTGTTCGAACCACTGTTTTTGTGGCTGATTTTTATGCGGTTAATTAGATAAATGACTATCATGTTAGTTTAAGGTTAGTTTGAACCATGTATTAAGTCCCTGAATTTATGTAATTTTATTAAGCTGCTCATTGGTTAATATAGTATATTTTATGTTATACCCCGTAGTTCCAGGGTATGTATGCGAGGACGTACGTACGAGAATACGACAGAAAGATTGGAAAGGAAGAAAGAGGTGATTTTTTCACGGAAAAGTTTCCGGTTTTTGTGAAGGAAAAAGGTTCGTTAATGGGAAATGGATTCCCAGATTTGGTATTCGGACTTCCTGGAATATTAGAGAATTATGGAATTTTATTTTCGGAAATGGTCACGTGGGGCCCACGGGAGAAATTTACGGTTTTGTGGGGCCCACTTTGTTTTCGAGATTTTGGCCATTGTGGATATTTTCGGAAGATGTTTTATTTTGGGCCAATAGGAGGGTGACACGTGTCACCCCTGCCTAGGTGGCTTGGCCGAATGACATTTGTGCCTGACACCTTGGTTAAGTCGTTTTTAAATGACGTTTTATAACTTGCGAAGGGAAAATTCGGCTATGTCTTTTCTTATTTTTGCGGATTTTTCCAGAGGCGGAACATCTTGGACCAACGGGAGGTGGCGTGTGTCACCTCACATTGGAACAAGTGGGCGACTTGGACAATGGGGTGTCAAGTGGGTAGATATTTTTGGTAGATATTTGTGAGGGTTTTAAGGAGTAGGGACTAGGGCACTTGGGCATATCTTGGCCCTACACTTGCTATGCACTTGGCAAGATCTTGGCCATTGGTTGGCCTTGGCTTGCTATAAATACCCTCTCCCTTTGATGAATTCTTCATCCTTTCCACAAATCTTCTAAGTGTTAAAATCCCTCCTCTCCTCTTGTTGACTCTCGTCCAAGAGCCCTCTCCCTTTGAAAGGCCCTTGGCGAGAGCCCTCTCCATCCTAGTAGTGTGGCGTGGGGTACCCACTAACCTAGTTGCTTTAGTATAATACCCCCTTTGTGGTGTAGAAATACTCTCAAAAGTATTGTTATAATGCCCAAATTACCTTAGCAGTATACCTTGTAGTATTCTAAGGTTATACCTATACAAGCCGGAAATACTATTATACTTCCGTCGATCCACAAAACCGAAACCACTAGGAAAATCTCCATAGTCCGTTGGAGTATTGTGTAGAAGTTGGTTAGAACTTCTAAGGGTGGTTTAGAGCGGGTTGGAGAGCTCGGAGTTGGAGCTAAACGATTTCCCAGGATCAACTTTATACTTGGATAATTATGGGCTTATCGAGGTAAATATCTTGTCCCTCTATTGTAATTGGAAATTACATGATTGTTAGACTATAGTTGAAGTATACTATATGTAGGATGAGCGTTGTTGTCGCGATGTCTTTTGACTTAAGCTGAATAATAAGAAACCTTTTGAAAGAAAATCTTGTTGTATTTACATAGGTGTATTCTGATGAGCTTGTGTAGCTTTTACGTGGAGTAGAATTATGCAGTTCGGGTTAGATGTGTAACCCCACGGTTGGCTTAGTGGCGGCCTCGATAAAGGAGGAGATTTCTGTTGTTGCGGGGAGGAGTCTTTGCCAATTTTTCGGTAGAATGTTCTGCGATGAGGTCTAAATGTTAATAAAGCGCCTTGTGGCCTTATAGGTTGAAGTACTACGTGTGGCGCGATCTACTTGGCTTAGGAGTAGCCAGCGGTTGGAAGTACTTGGGCGTTTTGCTATTAGTCGATACTGTCGCGAGGTATGTGAACCTCTTCCTATCTCTTCTAGCATGATATGTGTGAACTATGTAGTGCGGTGAGCGTCGTGTGTTAAATGTATTTGATTGGTTTGAAACATAAAGTGTTATAACGGCCGTGGGAAGTTGGTTATAACGACTTTATGTAGGTCCTAAAATACTTTGTGGTTTTAAAAGGTAAATGATTTGTTTATAAGCGGCTTGATGTGTGATAATAAAGAACTTGAAGTATTTCAAAAGATTTCTAAATCGTTTTGAAAAACGATGATACTTGGTTTCTTTTGAAAACTTAAGAGTTATACTAGCTTTATGGGAAGTTAGGTATAACGGCTTAAGAATGTTTCTTGATTTTGGAAATCGGGATGTGTATCGACAAACCAACTGCGGCGTTAATAAAAGGAAATGTTTTGAATAATTATGTATTATTAAAACCTAGTAGAAACTTCCATCTGCATAGAAGCTAAGATGAGACAAAATGATATTTCCTAGATCATGGTTCTTTGTAATAAGATTGTTATAAACAAGAATATCCTACTCACATAAGACTTATGTTTCTCAGTTGTTTAAAAGAGAATTATATTCTTAAATGGATAAGACTACGAACTACGAAACCTTTCTAAAATAAGAAAGCGTGAACATTTGAAATTAGGCAAACTTGGGCGTTTGGAAAATAATGTTGTTACTTGATTTTACAAAGGTAAGTATTTTGGTTTACTTAAAAGATAGTCACTCTATTTTTATATACTACGTATTGTGTGACTTTTGACGTACCTTTTAAAAGAGTTATTGTATAAAGTACTTTGGGGATTAATTCCCGAACTTGTTAACTTAAAGTAGAAAGTACCTTGTGTGAATAACTTGATTGTATTGAATTGTGATAGCACAGTAATACTTTCGTTGCTTTGATAAGTAATCATGTTAGGATCTACGTGTGATAGTATCTTGTGATGTTTGTGTAAAGGGTTTTCCGATTGTGCTTCTTAACTATCGGTCGTTATGATAGTATTGTGCCACTCATCGTGACATATTCGGAGGTTAAGCTGCCTCCGTCCGATCGGGGTAGACTTCAGCGGGTCGATGGACTATGATTCGAGAATACCTTATGCGGGTGCAGCAGGGCTATGCGGGCTGCGGGAGTTCGAGTTAGTGTGCGGCCGCGTGGTCATGCGGTCCTTGTGGCGTGCGGACGGCGAGTCGGGGCGGCTGTCGGGGAGTAGCTACCACCGATGCGGGGTTATACCTCATGCGGGCCTATGAGTTTGGCCTATGCGGGCTGCGGGAGTTCGAGGTTAGGCAGCGTACGGTAATCTGCGGGCAAGTGGCGGCTTTGATCATGTGACGTCTAGACAGATCTTATGATCTGATTCGCGGCTGGTTGTGCGTAGGTTTTTAGTAGTCGGCTATGCCTTCGTACTTACCGTCTGATTTTATTATGACACGAGTGGGACACGGTGTTCATGTGTGTTCCTTGGTGCTTTTATATCATGAAGCTGGCGGTGAGGAAGGTATTCCACGGCATGATTGATGTTGTGGGCACGAGACCCATTGTTATACTTGAGTGATGACTTGAGGCGTGAGTCCACGACTTGACATGGCTTGCTTTGTTATGGCTTGTAGTTTGGTTATCATACATGTCTCCTGCTTTATATGATCGCTATGATTTCATTCTGATGTTATTTTGATTTCACATACTAAATTTTTGTTATCTTGACCTCGCCCGAAGTGCGTTCATCTGCAGTAAAGTACACCGATCATTGATCCTCGCTCTTAGGGTCTCGATTCGGCGTTTGGGAAAGCTCCGTTTCTTGGAGGCTTATCGATGGTATAGTCCCTGTTGTTGTAGGTATTTACATTCGAGGGTAGGCGAAGCCTGTCGCCATTGTTGTCGTATCATTTCTTAAGTGCATGTAATCTTGTTGTGGGCAGGGTTTGTAAAAAGGATTAAACTGTTCATGTTGAAAAAAAAGTTGTTATTTATATATATATGCCGTAAGGCAAGTTTTCCTCAGATTACTGTTTATACTTCATTTGTTTCATGTATGTGTTTTATGTTCCGCTGATTACTCTGATGTTGTATCACTAGGGTGCCCGGGGTAAGGCACCAGTCACGGGCCCCGGAACGGGTCGTGACATTTTAGTTGATTGAAATCATTGGTTGGTGTTCACCACTACAAGCTACAAGCATGATTAGATAGAGAAGTGTCCACCATGATAGTTTAAGGTTTTGTTTAATCATATTTGGATTGTTTTAGTTATGTTAATTCTATATCTTGTTAGTTTAAGTTCTTGAAGCATGTATTCCTGTTTATGATGGTTTTTCATAACTTAAATAAAAGCTTAGGAGCTTACTTTGGTAGTATATGATATGTAGTTGATTGGGATTCCAGAACATGCCCCTCTCTCCCGAACATACTATGTTGTTTGAGCCATTAGTGTCATTCTGGAGTCTGTCGAGTTATTAAAATGGCATTTGTTTAACATATTGTGGCTGTTCGGGAGAGGCTGCAGGTCCATAAGTCTGTTTTGAATTTGCCTAGTTCTGTGTGTCTTGATATTGACTGTTACAAGTTGCTTTGCCCGTTTTGATAATCAAGTATAGGATATGCTTGTATAGGCCATCGAACTTCTAAAATTTGCCTCACTGTAAATTCATGGGTATCATGAGCTCACTATTATTTAGTTTAAGTGTGAAGAAGCCTCTGAGCTGCATTTTCGAGTTTCTTTATTTGAACATTTTAAGTGATTCAAAATTGATCTCTAAAGTCCCATTTGGGCCTAATATGCATCTGTAGTGTCATGCTTGTATGGATTGTGAAGCTATCGTATGGTCGATATGGTTCGATGTATTAAATGGCTTAGTTATTCGGTCCATCATGCCTATGTATGCCTTGTTTCCATATTTAATGCAGTGTCAGTATATTACGCCCATGTGTATCCTAAGGCCCGTTTCTTTATTTTGTATTTATTTGGGATCTATATTTTGGCTCTGTTGTCCCTCGACTAGTAAAAAATGAAAGTTGATCTATGTGTATTTCCTTCCCTATCCGTATCTAGATTTTCTCTTCACTTTTGGCTTAATTGGTTAGCTATTATTGCCTTTACATTTGAGTTGTTACTAATCCTTTTCTTTCTTATTTTTACATGGCATGCATCGGGAGAATAATTAAGAGTCTCGGTATGAGACTCACAATAGTCCCGTATCACCAACCGCATCTCGCCGGAGGCTTCAAACAACTATAAAAATAGATGGTGTCGCCATCCTTCCAAACCTTCTGACTACTCCAGTCTCATTCCTCTCTTTGTTTATTTACGCATTTATTTATTTGTTTATTTATTATTGCCATATTCATTAACCTTGTAATTAATAGGATAACTAACTCTATTAGTCTTGAATACATGAGAAGAGTAGTTTAAAATTCATCCCTTATTTATCCTAGATTCGTCATATAAGTCTAAATCTGAACGATTCAATTAATCTTAGCTATGCTTTAGTCATGTAGTTAATATACTCCTTCTTATCTAATTCTTAAGAAAAAAAATAAAAAAAATTCTCATAAACTCTTCATAAGCATCATAGGAGTAATTTATCAATCTATCACTTTTTAGTATCTCTAAACGTTTTGTATACACAAATAAAAGTTATTCCATAATCCACTTTATATATAATAGTCTTAACCTTGCATGTACTTATATGAGTAATTTATCATTTTACTTTTGTCAAATAAAATAATTTCATGTCTTATAAATGTATAATTAGCTTCACATATTTTCGTGAAGTATTGAAAAAATCCTTTGAGTCATCAAAATATATTCTTTAGATACTTGCCACATCCTTTACTTAAATAATCTTTTTCTAAAAGCGTACATCTCTTAGCCAAATAATTAACCTAGGTGTGAGCGGACAACATGAGTTAGCGGATCCTTTAGGGTGCCTAACCCCTTCCCTTTGGAATAATAAAGAACCCTTACCCAGAATCTCATTAAGTTTAGCAGACCAAAGAATGGAGTTAGTGTTGACTTTAACCTAAGTTGACATTTAGGTGTCCTAATTCACCCAATTAATTAGGTGGCGACTCCGCGAACCCTCTAGCAACCTTTTAGCACATTAGCACCTTTTTTAAACACCTCTTTAACACCTTAGCAACCCTTTTAAATTTTAGTATTCTTTTAACATTTAACACTTTTATTTATTTTCTAACACTTTTTTTATTCAAGCAGGGTTCGCTAGAATCCCGTTTTCGACTCCGGTTTAAAATGGGGTGTTACAGATGGCGACTCCGCTGGGGAATTTAGGTTCTTAACCATAGCAGACCTAGGGTTATTATTTGGCAATTATTTTGGCATTTAATTTTTGTGTGTTGTACTTTGTTTTTAATTGCTACTTGTTTTACTGCTTTCCTTAAACTGGCATTCCGCTCATATTTCTTCCACTCTGGAAAATTCACACAATCACACACTACATGCGAGGTGCGCTGGGTGCATCAGCAAAATTCTTTCTTCAAAATCCAAATTTAGGAGAGTTGGTAATATACGTGGAGTGCCCGGTCTAACCGGTGGCCGCGTAGCCTTCTCTCGAGTAGTCGCTCGGGAACGCTGCGTCGGAAAAGCCAAATCTTAGAAACTTAAGATAGAGCTATACCACCCTTATTTTAGGGCATGCATGCATTTACCTTAGGTGGGTCGGTCCTTGGCATCGACACCACAATTAGGAAGACACCAAACTTGTCGACGGGTTTCTCAACCCAACGACCAACCAGCATATTATGTGTAGCGTGACAATGACAGACAAATCCAAGCCTAATCATGACATGCTGAAATTGGGAAAAGTGCACCGTCATTTGGTCGCCATTTCCAACAAAGGCATTATAGTTGGACGACTTGGACAAATCTATCATGGCCTCGTATATGTGACGTTTAGGCCTACCTCTGGCATAAAGAGGTCCCCCCTGCATGTTAGGAAACGTTTGAATGTGCTATGTGCGATATATCTGTTACATACCTGCAAATTACGTGCTTTATGCTAACACCGTTTGTTGCATTTTTTTAGAAAGATTTATCATCTCCCCAAAGGTCGATTTGTATTTGACTAAACAATGGCAGAACATCGATATCTCACAAGATCAAAGGCACGGTGACATGTGGTGATTCAAGGGCATCTGGCGGAGCAGTGGAACTGTCTTGGTTCTATAGGCAAGCGAGGGTCTCGAGAGAAAGGAAGCATAGATCCGGTCGAGCAGCTCGCCCAAATACCGCAGCAAATAGCAAACCTGCAGGCCGAAATAAGAAGTCTCAGAAACATCACTGAAGTACTCGTCACTGCAAATAACCAAAACAGTCAAAATCCTCCAAATTATTACTAGTACCCTCTTACTACATATCCCATTCAACCAATATACAATGCACCCATATATCCCACACAAATTCTTACCACACTCCAGCCAAACACAAACCAAAGGCCACCACAAACCCACTTTTGCAATGCATACAACAACCCCTTACGGTACCCATCCGTGCATGCGCCACAGACAAATGCCCGTTCACTAAACACTTTCAAACCCCGCATAGGTGCTAAGAGAAAACCAACCAGAACCTACACACCTTTAGCCGAACCCATAACCCAAGTGTATGAGGAGCTGAAAGCCGCAGGAATACTCCAGCCAATTCCCAGAAATATCCCCAGGCCTACTTCCCGAGGGCATGATAAAACCAAACATTGTGCATACCACTCCGGTGTCGAGGGGCACGACATCGAAAATTGCTATGCACTCAAGGACAAAATAGAGGAGCTAATCAAAGAAGGAGTCATTCAGACGGAGGAGGCCTCCCACAATGAGTACAATGAACCCCAAAGGAAGAGAGGTGTTCCCTGGCCAGAACGCCCGCTGAATCAACCTTTATCACGCCGCCCGTAGATCCACCCATCAAGCCCGCCAACAAAATAGAGCACCCAATGCATCCAGACCAAATAAGAATTTTGAAGGAAAACCACCCAAAGTTCGCACCCCACTAGCTGAACCCATACCTCAAATATATGAAAGGTTGCGGTGCGAGCCTAATCCAACCAATTCGGGAAGGATTCCGACCATCCCAGATGGTATGATGAGAACAAGTGTTGCGCGTATCACTCCGATAGCCCAGGACATGACACTGAAGGTTGCCATTCCCTCAGGGACATAATCGAGGCGTTGATCAAAGAAGGGGTAATTCAGCTGAAGGAGTCTGCCCCAAATCCCTTGCCAAACCACGACCATGCCAATGTGCACCTGACAACCTTAGATGAGGAATACACTCCCTTGCCTATGCCCATTCCGCCTGAATCAATCATTTATCCGAGCATGCACCACGCAGAAGCCAAAAGAAGAAGATATTGATAGCAGAGCATGAAGACCGGCCCATGACGCAGAGCAAGAAGGCGTATTGGTTGGATTTGCACCCTTGTTCTGATCCGCCTAGAGCCCGGATAAAAAAGAGCAATTCAGTTTAGCAGAAATAATTCAAGACTCATATTTAAGCTTTAATAATGTTTTCTTTAATTTTCATTGTTATTGGAACTACGTTAGACCTGATTCCCTTGGCGGATACGTAGGCGGCCATATCGGCTTCGGTCCCACCTTTTAGAAAAATCCCAATTTCTCTTTACACCAATGGAACTACGTGTGACCTGATTCCCTTGGCGGATACGTAGGCGGCCATATCGGCTTCGGTCCCACCTTTTAGAAAATCCCAATTTCTGTTTTGCTTGTAATTGGAACTACGTTCGACCTGATTCCTTTGGCGGATACGTAGGCGGCCACATCGGCCTCGGTCCCACCTTTAGAATTTTACCCAATATTCGCTTGTAATGAACTACGTCATGACCTGATTCCCTCATGGGGATACGTAGGCGGCCTAAATCGGCTTCGGTCACACCATTAGGAAACTTTCCATTCGTTCTGAAAATAACAAGAATACACATAACATACAAGCAACTCCATCGAGACCCCTTAGGCCAAACACCTTTTTCAAAACCGGGACAAGGTAGGAAACCAGACAGGGGTTGCAAGTCCAAACAGGCCAGGCACGCAGATGTCAAGGAACAAGGCGGCGAAGTCAAATACGAATCGACCACCCCCCAAAAACTTACAAAATTTTCTTTGAGCGCAGGTCCTTCATATTAGAAGAAGATACAACAAAAGTTCTTCATGTTGGCAAAAGCAGAGAGAGGCACCGACAATCAACAGTCAGAATTCAAAAGTCCGCAACAAAATCTAGCGCATCAGCTCGGGCATAAAGCACACAACAAAGGCATCATGGCGATTCACCAGTTGCAAGGAAACATCTCAGGGACGACATCTCTACCCATATAATTGCTTTTCTCAAACATTTATCATTCTGTTTTAACAGTTATGCACTAACTTTTCTCAAGCTTAGCTTGCAGGAGCATTTATTCCACAGGAGCAGCATCAACACGTCCGGGCAACGACGTTATCAGCATTATGTCCAGGCGACAACATATATCCGACTCAGTTCCGTCAGTCAGAACTGGGACAATTTTTAAGGACTTCGCCACGAAATGACATCGACAGATATGATTCCATATGCTCGAAAAGATCGACATAAACTGGGACAATTTTAAGGACTTTACTACAGATGACATCAATGGACATGGTTAATTTACGCTAAGGGTTCCATGCCCCAAAACTGGGACAAATTTTAAAAGAGAGTCTGACGGCAGCGGAGCATCGAGAGTATGGGAGAATACCGCCGATTTCGGATAAGGAAGTTCGTTTTGTTTCACAACATGTCACTATTCAAGTATCGACATAATTTCCTACTAGCATATATAAGTATATTTTCAAGATAAAATATTTTTCAACAAAATGTTTTGACCGAGACTCGAAATCAGACAAGGGTTACATGTCCGCATACACAACGCAGCATAAATATCAAGAGCCAACACCAATCGGCCGACCCCTCCCCGAACTCACAATTTTTCTTCGAGTGAATTTTGCAGGTCAACAGGAACAAGGAGGACAACAACATTCCAATACAACAGATCCGCTCACGAAGTTCATCTACAACAAGTCTACATCAAATACATCTCGCAAAAACCACATTTTCGTTACTCAGGCTACATCATTTACACTTTAATTATTTCATTTAGCTTTGATTATGCATAACACAAATTTTATCCATGCCCTAGGAGGCGTTATTTGCATCTCGTCCATACAAGACGATAACGCCCATACAAGGCGTCATTTGCATTTCGTCCATACAAGACGATAACGCCCATACAAGGCGTCACTTGCATTTCGTCCATACAAGACGATAACGCCCATACAAGGCGTCACTTGCATTTCGTCCATACAAGACGATAACGCCCATACAAGGCGTCACTTGCATTTCGTCCATACAAGACGATAACGCCCATACAAGGCGTCATATGCATTTCGTCCATACAAGACGATAACGCCCATACAAGGCGTCACATGCATCTCGTCCATACAAGACGAGAACGCCCATACAAGGCGTCACATGCATCTCGTCCATACAAGACGAGAACGCCCATACAAGGCGTCATTTGCATCTCGTCCATACAAGACGAGAACGCCCATACAAGGCGTCATATGCATCTCGTCCATACAAGACGAGAACGCCCATACAAGGCGTCATATGCATCTCGCCCATACAAGACGAGAACGCCCATACAAGGCGTCATTTGCATCTCATCCATACAAGACGAGAACGCCCATACAAGGCGTCATATGCATCTCGTCCATACAAGACGAGAACGCCCATACAAGGCGTCATATGCATCTCGTCCATACAAGACGAGAACGCCCATACAAGGCGTCATTTGCATCTCATCCATACAAGACGAACGCCATACAGGCGTCATATGCATCTCGCCCATACAAGACGAACGCCATACAAGGCGTCATATGCATCTCGCATACAGCAGAGAACCCCCATGCAAGGCGTCATATGCATCTCGTCCATACAAGACGATAACGCCCATACAAGGCGTTATTTGCATTTCGCCCATACTGACGATAACGCCCATACAAGGCGTCATATGCATCTCGTCCATACAAGACGATAACGCCCATACAAGGCGTCATATGCATCTCGTCCATACAAGACGAGAACGCCCATACAAGGCGTCATTTGCATCTCATCCATACAAGACGAGAACGCCCATACAAGGCGTCATATGCATCTCGTCCATACAAGACGAGAACGCCCATACAAGGCGTCATTTGCATTTCGTCCATACAAGACGATAACGCCCATACAAGGCGTCATTTGCATCTCGTCCATACAAGACGAGAACGCCCATACAAGGCGTCATTTGCATTTCGTCCATACAAGATGATTCCGCCCATACAAGGCGACATTTGCATTTCGTCCATACAAGACGATAACGCCCACACAAGGCGTCATCTGCATCTCGTCTATACAAGACGGCGTATCATCACATCATTTCATATACGATTTGACTACAACCACAACACAAAATTTACATTCTTACATTATTTTGTTTTGACAGTTATGCACTAATGCTTCTATCTTAGCTTCAATCTACAGGAACTGCACAAGATGGAGCATAACGTGGATTTTCTCTTACAGCGAACCGGGGCAATTTGTTGGGGGGCCAACCTTCCCAATGAATGGCAGAAGCGGCCTCGAGCGTCGGTCCACTCGTTCCACATCACAATAAAACCCAGTACCATAAGCCATAGCGGTACACCCCAGGTTCAAGCCCGTTTATTTTATTTTTATTCTCTACACCACAGCCCAGTGTCGTCATAACTCGACACTGGGACAAATTTTGAGTCCGCATTAGCCCACTTTGGTGTTTTGACCATGGTAGCCCAGTGTCATCATAACTCGACACTGGGACAATTTTTGAGTCCGCGTCAGCCTTGCCTAAATTGCCCGACATTCTAGTTACGAGTCGAGACAAAATTGGCATGAGTCAACGTCTTTGTCCGAAGATTCTTCCATCATCTCCATACAAAGAGGGACAACTGTTGACACCCAATTTTGACCCTCCCGTCCAGTCATTAACTATAGAATTACACTAATTTTCAACAATAATTCTAATAATTTTAAAATAATAAAATGCAGCAATAAAACATTAATACAGGCATAAATAAATAAATAATTTAATAATGACACCGCGTCTTAAGCACTTAGAGTCTCGCGCCCGCATTTATTAATTGTAAGCTCTGTCGTAATTCTTAAATAATTAATTAATAAATACTTTAGCAATGACGTCGTATTAAATAGCACACCCGCATTTATTATTATAATAATTTAAATTCAAACTTAGGCTAATAAAACACCTAAATAATTTAATCACAATTTGAATAATTTAATTTATCACTAATTAACTAATTAAACACCTAAAATTAAATACCTAATCACTTAAAACTAATATCCTAATTTAACTACCCAGCCCAAACCTTTTCCCTTATTTCTCTGGCCCAAACCCGCAAGCCCTCTCCCTTATCAGCCCACTACCCCACGACCCAGCCTCATTTCCCTTTTACCTTCTCATCGTCTCCCTCACATAACCGAGGCCCAATCCCCCACAGCCTTATATCGCCACACGCCCATAACCTACCAAATGTAAGCCCAACACGCCCAAAGAAATTCTTAGTTCTCTATACCTTCCCCTCCTCTCTCAGCCCATCAATTTACCCCAGCCCTTATTTTCCATTCCGCCCTTCCCTGTCGCACGAACCCCATAAGCTTTAACCTAGAAAAACCTAAAGCCTCAGATCGCCGCCTCCCTCGCCCATACGCCCTAAAATCTCGCCTTCCTTAACCAAATCACTTACCTTCCTTACCCATGCAAGCGCAGCCAACGATTTCTTACCATAACTAACCAAATCCCTTCAGATCAGGACCCGTTCGAATCACACAAAATCAGCACGAATCCCTTACGAATCAGCCCTAGGGTTTACCTAATGGGGAACCAACATTGAGGCTATATAAACCCATCTCCATACACTCGAAAATTCATTCGGAAATAGAGAGAAGACAGGCAAGAATCATTTGGAATTAGCATTAGTCGAACACAGGGCATATTCAGAGATTCAGAAGACAGGGGGATTCGATCAGGAAACAAATAGTAAATACTAGGGTAATACAGCACCTAGCCCTTTTAGTTTCCTAAGAAGAAGTTCAAAACCTTCTCTCAATTTCACCAAAAATCGAGAAACTCTCTCGCTTTTTATTCGTGATCGCGAAACCAAGCCCGAGGACCGACGACTTGATACGCCTCGTTATTGTCCGGAGAAGGTAAACACATCCCTTTTAATTTTACTGTTTATGTGATTATCAATCATGTTTTAGTTAGAACTAGTTATCGTTTAAGCTTGTTAGGTTAACTGTTAAGCATGTTTAGCTAAATCATATGTTGTTTGTGTTCATTGGACCAATGATCAGTGTGTTCGAACCACTGTTTTTGTGGCTGATTTTTATGCGGTTAATTAGATAAATGACTATCATGTTAGTTTAAGGTTAGTTTGAACCATGTATTAAGTCCCTGAATTTATGTAATTTTATTAAGCTGCTCATTGATTAATATAGTATATTTTAGTTGATTGAAATCATTGGTTGGTGTTCACCACTGCAAGCTACAAGCATGATTAGATAGAGAAGTGTCCACCATGATAGTTTAAGGTTTTGTTTAATCATATTTGGATTGTTTTAGTTATGTTAATTCTATATCTTGTTAGTTTAAGTTCTTGAAGCATGTATTCCTGTTTATGATGGTTTTTCATAACTTAAATAAAAGCTTAGGAGCTTACTTTGGTAGTATATGATATGTAGTTGATTGGGATTCGACATGCCCCTCTCTCCCGAACATACTATGTTGTTTGAGCCATTAGTGTCATTCCTAGGTCTGTCAAGTTATTAAAATGGCATTTGTTTAACATATTGTGAACTGTTCCAGGAGAGGCTCTGGGTCCATAAGTCATGTTTTGAATTTGCCTAGTTCCTGTGTGTGCTGATATTGACCTGTTACAAGTTGCTTTGCCTTCGTTTTGATAATCAAGTATAGGATATGCATGTATAGGCCATCAGCTTCTAAGCTGCCTCACCTGTAAATTCTGTGGGTATCATAAGCTCACTATTATTTAGTTTAAGTGTAGAAGAAGCCTACAGAACTGCATTTTCAGGTTTTCTTTATTTCTGAACATTTTAAGTGATTCAAAATTGATCTCTAAAGTCCCATTTGGGCCTAATATGCATCTGTAGTGTCATGCTTGTATGGATTGTGAACTGTCGTATGGTCAATATGGTTCAGTGTATTAAATGGCTTAGTTATTCGGTCCATCATGCCTATGTATGCCTTGTTTCCATATTTAATCTGGTCTGTCCGTATATTCTGCCCATGTGTATCCTAAGGCCCATTTCTTTATTTTGTATTTATTTGGGATCTATATTTTGGCTCTATTTGTCCCTCGACTAGTAAAAAATGAAAGTTGATCTATGTGTATTTCCTTCCCTATCCGTATCTAGATTTTCTCTTCACTTTTGGCTTAATTGGTTAGCTATTATTGCCTTTACATTTGAGTTGTTACTAATCCTTTTCTTTCTTATTTTTACATGGCATGCATCGGGAGAATAATTAAGAGTCTCGGTATGAGACTCACAATGGTCCCCGTATCACCAACCGCATCTCCGCCGCAGGGCTTCCAAACAACTATAAAAATAGATGGTGTCGCCATCCTTCCTAGACGCTACAACTACTCCAGTCTCATTCCTCTCTTTGTTTATTTACGCATTTATTTATTTGTTTATTTATTATTGCCATATTCATTAACCTTGTAATTAATAGGATAACTAACTCTATTAGTCTTGAATACATGAGAAGGGTAGTTTAAAATTCATCCCTTATTTATCCTAGATTCGTCATATAAGTCTAAATCTGAACGATTCAATTAATCTTAGCTATGCTTTAGTCATGTAGTTAATATACTCCTTCTTATCTAATTCTTAAGAAAAAAAATAAAAAAAATTCTCATAAACTCTTCATAAGCATCATAGGAGTAATTTATCAATCTATCACTTTTTAGTATCTCTAAACGTTTTGTATACACAAATAAAAGTTATTCCATAATCCACTTTATATATAATAGTCTTAACCTTGCATGTACTTATATGAGTAATTTATCATTTTACTTTTGTCAAATAAAATAATTTCATGTCTTATAAATGTATAATTAGCTTCACATATTTTCGTGAAGTATTGAAAAAATCCTTTGAGTCATCAAAATATATTCTTTAGATACTTGCCACATCCTTTACTTAAATAATCTTTTTTTCTAAAAACGTACATCTCTTAGCCAAATAATTAACCTAGGTGTGAACGGACAACCGCAAGTTAGCGGATCCTTTAGGGTGCCTAACCCCTTCCCTTTGGGATAATAAAGAACCCTTACCCAGAATCTCATTAAGTTTAGCAGACCAAAGAATGGAGTTAGTGTTGACTTTAACCTAAGTTGACATTTAGGTGTCCTAATTCACCCAATTAATTAGGTGGCGACTCCGCGAACCCTCTAGCAACCTTTTAGCACCTTAGCACCTTTTTTAAACACCTTTTTAACACCTTAGCAACCCTTTTAAATTTTAGTATTCTTTTAACATTTAACACTTTTATTTATTTTCTAACACTTTTTTTATTCAAGCAGGGTTCGCTAGAATCCCGTTTTCGACTCCGGTTTAAAATGGGGTGTTACAATACCTAGCCATAATGACAAGCTCCGGAACATTGGAGCTATCCCATAAAGCTGAACAAGGATCCTAAGCTCGCAGATCCACAACTGAGTACCTAGACCTGCGGACATGAACGCAGCCCCCCCGAAGGGGGTCAGTACAACAGGTACCAAGTATGGAACGGAAATAAAGTACAATATTAAAATCATAGTTGTACAAAAGAATGACAGGGGCAAGTATGAAAATCAAATACCAGATCCTACCGTGACATATAACAATCAGAGCCAACTGTACCTTGTATCACTGTACCACTTTCACATATGAAAGCCATGTCAAAATCAGGGACACCTGCCCTCAGCATATAATATCACAGAAGCATGCTCGTGGAATACAACATCACTGTCAGCATGTAACAAGTATAATATACAACCATCATCAGATAAGCATGTCCGTGGAATTCCAACATCACTGTCGGTATGTAACAAATATAATCAAATACCAGTACACTGTGCCTTTTTAAAAGTAGAGTAATCAGAGTAAACTTTACATGCTTTAAAATAGGAAGCTTATGATCAATCTAGGGCCACCCGCCCGTAGTATCATTATGCAATTCTACTCCTGGGACTATTTCACCCGCAATGGTCTTGTGGACCCGCATAGGACAATTTTGCCCGCACAGTACTATTTCACCCGCTTAGGCCCTACGGACCCGCAATGAGCATATACACAATACTAGCATCGTGGAGAGCAAATCCACGGATATGTATAATGTCTTGGGGTTTTACCCCGCAATTATACTTATAAAACTTAGCACTAATGGCTATTATGAACAACATATGCAAGTTAAGTAATCTTTAACTCTCATTAGACAAAATAAATGCACCATATTTTTAAACAACCAAAGCAATATCATGCCTTCTTTTTAAAACAACAAGATAATACCATGCCTTCCTTTCTATAATAACCAAGACAATACCATGCCTTCCTTTCTAAAATAACCAAGACAATACCATGCCTTCTTTTCTAAAACAAACAAGACACTAATAAGTCTTTCGTTTTATAACACCAAGGCACTATCACACCTTGCATCACTAAGAATTAAAGTCCATTACAACAATTGTACGTCCATCGTACATTCACTTTTTAAACTAAATTTCCATTTAGAAAAGCCAAGTACTACATGTATCACTAGGAAGTAGGATCCAATACATGTATCATTTTGAAACTATCGTTTAGAAAATCAAGACACTTATCATACCAAGTATCTTTCTAAGACATGGTTTTGGCAAATCAAGGCACTAGACATCACGTATTACTTTAAAACATCTTTGAAAATCAAAGTGTCGCGTATCATGTACTATATTAAGGACTTAATCATGGACATTCTCACATGATTTCCTTTCAACATTTAAACCCTCTCTTGACTTTCCACAAACCTTGTTATAACAAACTTCCCATAAAGTCGTTATAACACTTTCATTTCTAGAAAACTAAAGCACTACCACATCTTTCCTTTTAATACAACCACGACACTATCATGTCATGTAAGGGATTTGAACCCAAAGTACTATGTACGTCTATTCTTTATAAAGGAATCGTTTCATGCAATATTTAGGGAGTTGAACCCAAATGCACTTTCACTATTAAAACCAAGTTACTTACCCGTTTAAACTCAAGTAACTTCTACTTTCAACATTAAGGCAATTATTCCTTTAACTCAAGTAACTCATTCTTTTCAAATAACGTTACTCCTATCTTTTAAAATCAAGTCATGTAGTCTCTTTAAACCAAGTAATCTATAGTTGTTAAAATAATTCTAGTATCATGACTTTCAAATAACTCTAGTCTCATAACTTCCAAATAAATCAAGTCTCTTAACTTTAGAAATCAGGCCCCATAACTTGAAAAATAAAGTCTCAAACTTTCCAAATAAATCAAGTCTCTTAACTTTAGAAATCAAGTCCCATAACTTTGAAAAATAAAGTCTCATAATCTTTAAATAAATCAAGTCCCATAACTTTGAAAAATAAAGTCTCATAATATTTAAAGAAATCAAGTCTCATAACTTTAAAGTACTTCAAGTAACTTATATAATTCAAACCAAGTCACTCATACTTTCATAATCAAGACTCATATACTTTCAAAATCAAATTTACTTACTTCAATAAATCATGTCACATAGACTCACCAAAATCAAGTCACATAGACTTTCCAAATAATCATGTCAAAAGAAGGAAGAAGTTCACATACCTCGTTGGCGACTAACCCAAACGACAAGTAGCAATACGCTCCAATGTACTTCAACCTTATTGGCTATTCCACAAGCCAAGTACAATGTGCTACACGTAGTACTTCAACCTATAATGACGATAGTACTTCTATCAATATCATACTTACTAGTATAAGACTTATACCAACTAATGGCCCTCTAATTTTACGGAAATTTGGGCAGCACTTCCTTTGTTTCTACGTACTTTTCCACCTTTTACAAGGTCCGTATTCATCAATCAACAAGCCACATTTAAGGCGCAACCAACAGTTAACCAAAGGGGATTACACGCCAAACTGGACGTGTAAAATTCTGCTCCACAATATATATTAAAACAATCCATTATTTACCAACATTAAGGGTCATTCTCGGCCAACATACTTTAAATCCAAATCCATTTTCCTTAATTCCTTTTTAATCCAAATCAAGTTCCAACATGTTATATAAGTTATATTAACTATCAACAACAATATTTCCTTCATTATATAACATGCGACAAGTGTTATTAACAACAAAATGGTCAACAATTCCAATGGCCAATATCAACCAACTCTCGGCCTCAACATCCAAATGTGGTCCAACCCATTTCTAATATTCATTCTTTCTAGCACAAGGTCATCTACATATATCCACAACATGTAATATCTAATTATATTGAGAGAAAGATGATCCTTACCTCAATATAGCCCAAAATAATCCAAGTTTAAAATGTTTAGCTCTTTTTATTTACATCCCAATCCACAATATACAACCCTTAGAAGTTCATAACCAACTTCTCTTCAAGTTCCAACACAAAAGTACAAGAACACCTTAGGTTTTCAAGGTGCGACTAACGGAACAACATAGTATTTCCGGGGTTTAATGGGTTTTTTATGCTTAGTATACCACTAGGAATCTTAGGTTTGAGTATGGGGATTTAACAACAAAGATTGAAGAATTTTTGGTCTCCAAGTAGCCCCTTGGCCGAGAGCTCTTTATCAAGAGAAGAGACTTGGAAATTTTTCTAAGTGTTGGAGTTGTCTTGCACTCCCTCTATGTATATAATAAAGCACTCCATGTAGTGAGACGAGGACAAGTGTAGGGACAAGTGGATGTCGGACCCATGTCCACTTGTCCTACTTTAACAAATATCTAAGGTCAAATAGTCAACCAAGACAAGTGGGGGTGACACGTGTCGCCCTCTCATTGGTCCACAATATTTTCATCCTCCAAAATCTCAATAATTGATCAAAATATCGAAACCTTGTGGGACCCACAAAATCGTAAAATTTCCCGGGTGGGCCCCACATGATCAAATCCGAAAATAAAATTTCATAATTCCAATAAATTTCAAAAGTCTCAAATACCAAATTTGAGAATCAAATTCCAATTAATAAACCTTTTTCCTTCACGAGGCTCAGAAGATTTTCCGGAATTTTCATTCTTTCCAAAATTCAAATCTCAGTTTCTCACGTACGTTCTTATTTCACACTGTTGGAAATACGGGGTGTAACAATAACCTTCCTTGTATTACATTAGCCAATATTATTTGGCCAAAGATTATAGAGACAAATGCCTCATATATTGGTTATGGGGGCATACTAAAGCAATATTCTCCAGTTCATAAACAGGAGTATTTAATACAATTTTATTCTGGAAAATGGAATTCTAGTCAGGAATATTATTCGACAGTTGCTAAGGAAATCCTAGCAATTGTAAAATGTGTTTTAAAATTTTAAGTCGATTTATAAAATCATAAGTTTTTAATAAAAATAGATTGCCAATCAGCTAAGTTTATGTTTAACAGAGACTACAAACATGATGTTTGCTAGATGACAACCTTTACTGGTACCGTTTGATTTTGAAATACATTATAGAAAGGGACAGATAATAGTCTGCCTGACTTATTAACCAGGGAGTATTTGAGTTCATAACTCAATTATTTGTTATAATTCCTTTCAGAATGATGAGGCTCACATGGCGAGGCGACCCAAATTACAGAGGTCGTGGTGGAAGAGGTAGAGATATTGGATGAGGTAATACTCTCATTCAACAAGGAAATAAAAAGCTTATAGCAGCTGATATGACAGGGACCTCAGGAACCTCAAACATTGATAAAGAAGGTATGTTATACCAACAGTTCATGGATTTTATAAAATCCAGAGAAAAGGATAATAATCCACGACCTTCATATTTCGAGGTTGCTAATAATGAACAAGATGATAACGATGATTATGAAAAGCATGAAGATAAAGAAGCTATACTTCTTCTTGATTATAAAGATTTTCAATGGAAGGATGAGCCATGGAAACTCATGGAAAGATATTTGGAAACTGGATCATATCCCATCTTGACTTATAAATCAAGAATGCACTATGAGACTATACTCTCAACCACAGGGTCAACTGAAATCCATCACTATGTTCCTATGAATACTAGAAAAGTTTATAACTTTTCTAAAATCATTATACAAAAGATCTTTACTCCAGAAGATTGGGGGTTTAGCACCATGAAAGAACGAGAATATTTCCACCCTGAGCAAAATGTTCAGGTAAAATTTAATTATTGGGATTATGTAGATACATTTTATAAAACTTTTCTTTATGAAAATCCTAACAAAAAATATTTGTGGTTTATAAAGATATGTTCGCATGTTTATAGACATAACATTCCTACTTGGTTTTGGCGTTGGTGGATAAATTATGGTCTATCCATTAATATCCTGCCCCAATCATTTAGAAGTTTATATACTTGTTAACACTAAAAAATAATTCAAGTGTTTAGCCAAACTCACTGACAACCGAACTATTCAGGAGCCAAGTTTACTCCTAACCCTCGACGACAAGAGCTTCATCGATTACTAAGGCATCTTAGCTGAAACTATCAGTTAGAGGCATGACTGGAACCCACTCAAATGCAGGCGCATCAATGACCAAGTCAAAAGGGTTTCCAGACCCTCAAAAGCGATAACGGCCAACAACAATGTCACGACTCGAAACCGGGCACGCGACTGGTGCCCTACCTAGGCACCCTTACAAGTAAACATCAGAGATAATCAGCGGAACATACATAAAACTCATAACGTACATCAACAGGAAAAATAACAACAGGCTAGTTGATAAGGCTACCTCCCTGGACATATATATATATATACATAGCCTAAAGCAGTTACATCCTTCTTCTTTACAAACCGACCCACAAGATATGACTACAGACCTCTAAGAATTTTTGACATAACCACTGTGACGGGACAGGGCCCCTCCATACCCCTGAATATACATAATCTACATCAACAGGGATCCGTACCAAAAGATAAGCCTCCGGAGAGAATGGAGCTTCTTCCAAAAAACTGAATAGAGATCCTAAGAACGAGGATCACCAACCTGGGTACCTACTACATGCGGGCATGAACGCATCCCCCCGAAGGGGGTCAGTACAACATGTACCGAGTATGGAACGGAAATAAGGTACAGTAATCAAATCATAATTTTATAAAAGAATAACAGGGGCAAGTATAAAAATTTAGTACCAGATCCTACCGTGCCATTTTAACTCATGAAATCAATCGTACATTAGTCGTTCTTTTCCTTCTTTCAATAAGAATTAACATCATATTCTTACATACATACTTAAGAATTTCATCAAGTTCTTTTCCACATAACTTCCGAATCTTACATACGTAATCCGGCCCTTTATGGAGGGACTTCTCATTTTGAAGCTTGCTTTGATTATCCATATGTGATAACGTAACCCGACCTATTTGCGGGACACGGTGTACTGATGAATCATGTGACATAACCCGGCCCACCTGTGGGGCTCGGTGTACTGTGGAATCTGTAGAATAACCCGACCCGCCTGTGGGACGCGGTGTACTGTGGAATCTGTAGCATAACCCGGCCCGCCTGTGGGGCGCGGTGTAAAATGACGTAACCCGACCCATTTTGGGGCGCAGTGTAATATGGTGTAACACTGCCTCTATGTAGGCTCAGTGTATCTCATAACATAACCTGACCTATGTGTAGGCTCGGTGTGTCTCATAATATAACCCGGCCTATTTGTAGGCTCGGTGTATCTCATAACATGACCCGGCCTATGTGTAGGCTCGATGTGTCTCATAACATAAACCGACCTATTTGTAGGCTCGGTGTATCTCATAACATAATCCGGCCTATGTGTAGGCTCGATGTGTCTCATAACATAACCCGACCTATTTGTAGGCTCGGTGTGTCTCATAACATAACCCGGCCTATTTGTAGGCTCGGTGTATTACATAACATAACCCATCTCGTTTTGCGGGACCCGGTGTAACTCTCCTTACATAATATTTTAAACTATCTTTTCACTTCTTCTAAAGTAGTTATAACAACTTCCCATAAAGCTATTATAACAACCTTTCATTTTAGAGAACTTAAGACATTTTTGTTTCTTATTACATTAGGGAAACTAAACCCAAAAGTACTACGTACATACATACTTAAAAAGAATCATAAAACTCCTTTCTTTTTAAAATCCATAAAATTCTATTTTTTTTTTAAACTCAAGTTACATACTCTTTTAAAATCAAGTCCCATAACTTGAAAATAACGTCTCATAATCCTTTAAAGAAATCAAAGTTCATAGTCTTAAAACTTCATAACATACATTCTTTAAAATCATGTCGCTTATACATATAAAATCATGTCATCTATACTTTAGAAATCAAGTCCCATAACTTGAAAAATAAAGTTTCATATACTTCCAAAACCAAGTAACTTATTCTCTTTAAAATCATATAACTTCCACTTATAAAATCAAGTCCCTTTTCACATATAAATTCAACTTACTTACTTCAAATAAATCAAGGCACATAGCTTTAAATCAAACCTCATAACTTCTTAACCATTCCGACCAACATCTCCCATAAGACTTGGTAAGGACTCAAGATAATTTAGACATACTTTTTACATAGAGTAAATCAACATACGTACCTCTTAACTTCTAAGAGTATAAGGAATCACGAAATAACACCACATGTATATTTCATACGTAGAATCATGCCAAAAGAAGGAAGAGGTTCACATACCTCACGACGACTAACGACACGTAGCGATATGCTCCAAAGTACTTCAACCTTGTTAGCTATTCCACCCTTCAAGTAGAATACGCTACTCGTAGTACATCAACCTATAAGGACCATAATACGTCTATCAACTCCTAGCCTTTTAAGGTAGAATCATACTAAGTGTAAGGTCTCTTATTCTACGGAAAATTGGGCAGCATTTTCTTTGTTTCTACGTACTTTTACACCTTTTTCAAGGCCCGAAATCAACAACCAATATGCCACATTTTAGGCTCAACAATTCAGCTAACCAAAGGGGATTACACGCCTAACAGGACGTGTAAAATTCTGCCCCACAATTAATATAAAACTGTCCAATATTCCAAAGCCATTTTCGGCAATCACTAGGATAACACCACATCTATTCTTCCAATTCCTTTTCAATCCAAGTTGTTATTCTAACATGTTATATAGTCGCAAACAATTATAATAACTATAATCCCTTTCTTATATAACACGTGACGATCGTAACTAACAACTAAATTGATTACAATTTCAATGGCCAAGCATGCTAGGTCTCGGATTTAAGGTTTCCTAATTCCATAACAATTATAAACCTTCATTCTAAATATCACATGCTCATCTATCAACTACTACAACATGAAATCTTGAATTACAATAGCAAGACGGAGATTAATACCTCAATAAGCCCAAATCTTATCCAAGATCAAAAGTCGATCCTTAGCAACTTTAGCTCCTTTCCTTCACGTTCCAATCCACTATTTGCAACCCTTAGAAGTTCATACACAACTTCTCTTCAAGTTCTAACTCAAAGTTGAAGAACACCTTAGGTTTCCATGTTGCGACTAAGGTAAGTTGTTTATGGACTTCTATGGATTGTTTGGAGTGGATTGGAACGTAAAGAAGAGGAGCTAAAGTGCTAAGGATCGACTTGTGATCTTGGATAAGATTTGGGCTTAAAGAGGTAATAATCTCCGTCTTGCTATTGTAATTCAAGATTTCATGTTGTAGTAGTTGATAGATGAGCATGTGATATATAGAATGAAGTTTGAAAAGATTTGGATCATGTTGAGATGTTAAAACCGAAAATTGGCATGCTAGCCATTAAAGTTGTTAGTTATAATTGTCGCATGTTATTTAAGGAAAGGAATTTAGTCGTTATAATTGATCATGACTTATATTACATGTTGGAATAACGACTAGGATTAGAAAGGAATTGAAAAGAAATAGATGTTGTTGTTGTCCTTTATATTGCCGAGAATTGCCTAAAGATTATGGACAGTTTTACTTTAATTGTGGGGCAGAATTTTACACGTCCTGTTAAGGCGTGTAATCCCCTTTGGGTAGCTGAATTGTTGAGTCTTAAATGTGGCATGTTGGTTGTTGATTTCGGGCCTTGAAAAAGGTGGAAAAGTACGTAGAAACAAAGGAAGTGCTGCCCAAATTTCTGTAGAATAAGAGACCTAGCACTTAGTATTATTCTACGTTAATAAGCTAGGAGTTCATAGACATGTTATGGCTATTATAGGTTGAAGTACTACGTGTAGCGTATTCTACTTGAAGGGTGGAATAGCTAACAAGGTTGAAGTACTTTGGAGCATTTTGCTACTTGTCGATAGTCGTCGCGAGGTATGTGAACCTATTCCTTCTTTTGGCATGTTCTACGTATGAAATATACATGTGGTGTTATTTCATGATTCCTTCTACTCTTAGAAGTTAAGAGGTACGTATGTTGATTTACTCCATGTAAAAGGTATGTCTAAGTTATCCTAAGTTCTTACCAAGTCTTATGGGGGATGTTGGTAGGAGTCGTTAGGAAGTATGTGGAGTCGAGGTGACTTTGCTAATTTACTGCACTAATGAGAATAGGTATCGAACAAGCCATTGCAGCGTTAATAAAAATGTATCGACAATCAATTATATTAAAATGAGTAGAATTCTACATCCGCATAGAAATTAAGATAAGACAAAATTGCATTACATTTTCTAGATCATGGTTGCTTTAATAAGATCGTTATAAATGAGTATAACCTATTCACAGCTCATAAAAGTATATGTTACTTAATTTAAAAGAGTTTATGTTATGAAGTTTTAAGACTATGAACCTTGATTTCTTAAAAGGTTATGAGACTTTATTTTTCAAGTTATGGGACTTAATTCTTAAAGGAATGAATGACTTGATTTAAAGTATGGTTTCCATAATTTATTTCAGAAGTTAAGAGGCTTGATTTCAAAAGAGAATGTAACTTGAGTTTTCAAAAGAAGAAGTTTATTGATTTAAAAGAGAAGGTGTGGCATGATTCTTTTATAAGTATGCATGTACATAGTACTTTTGGGTTTAATTTTCCCTAATGTAATAAGAAATGAAAGTGCATTAAGTTCTCCAAAATGAAAGGTTGTTATAATAGCTTTATGAGAAGTTGTTATAACGACTTAAGAAGGAGTAAGAAAAGATGGTTTAAAATATTATGGATACAATACACCGAGTCCTACAAATAGGTCGGGTTATGTTATGAGACACACCGAGCGTTACACATAGGCCGGGTTACGTTAAGTGACTTTACCGCGTCCCAGAATGGGCCGGGCAGTATACCTTTATGGGCAGACGTATATGGAACTTTATCTATCTCTTGAGCATGAGTATTTACAAATGTATAGTATGGTAGACGTACAGGCTTTAAATGAATTCAGTTTCATTTTGATATCATTGACTTGATGTAAAGTACTTAAGTTTGGTTGAGTTGGAAAGTTAAACTCATGTGATTTTAAAGAACGAAATGCTTGGTTTAGAAAGACATAAAGTGTTATAATGACTTTATGGGAAGTTAATTATACCGACTTTATGGGAAGTTAAATGAGTGACTTACTCAAATGATTTAAACAAGGATAAATGACTTGGTTTTAAGAAAGACAACTTGATTTAAAGGCATAAGTTGCCTAAGTTTTTGAAAGTAGAAGTCACTTGGTTTAAAAGCCTTGAAATGAATTTCTAAAGGTGTAGTGACTTGTTTTGAAAAAGTAAGCATGCCTTGATACTAAGGGTGTTAGTATCTTGGGGTTTTATATAAAAAGGAGTCTTTTGAAAATAATGGAAGTACGTAGCACTTTGGATTAAATTTCCGGATTTTTCATGACATGTTAGTGCCTTAAGTTAAATAAAATGAGAGTGCCTGCTAATTAAGTCTAATAAGAGTTAAGGGATTTCTTAACTTGCTTATGATATTTATGGTAGCCGGTTGTACTTATGTTATGTGATTATGATAGCCGATTGTACTTATGTTACGCGAATATGTTAGCCGGTTGTGCTTGTGATATATTGTTCATTACGGGGTCATTCCCCGGGCGTGTTGCATTTTGCCTATTTCGTGGAATTGCTCCCCACGATGCGAGGAATACCTCATGCGGGTGAAATAGTCCCATGCGGGTGAAATATTCCTATGCGAGGAATACCTCATGCGGGTCCACAAGATCCATGCGGGTGAAATAGTCTCATGCGGGTGAAATAGTCTCATGCGGGTTCAATTACCATGATTATTCCATGGACTTATACTCCATGATGCGGGTATATCTATATATATATACTCATTGCGGGTCTACAATATCCATGCGGGTGAAATAGTCTCATGCGGGTGAAATAGTCCCCTCAGTTGATTTTCTATTATTAAAAATTTCCAGTTTACTCTGATTATACCGAGTCCCTCACTAAAGGGGCGGGACACATCATAGGCATATAGACATGACAGTTGACTTTATATTATATCATGGACTGCCGACAGTGATGTTGGAGTTCCACGGGCATGCTCCCTTGATACGGGTTATATATTATACTTGTTACATGCTGACAGTGATGTTGTATTCCACGAGCATGCTTCTGTGATATTATATGTGCGATTAAATTCACGGGTTGTAATGGCACGGTAGGATCTGTTATTTACTTTTTATACTTGCCCCTGTCATTCTCTTGTACAGTTATGATTTGTTTACTGTACCTTATTTCTGTTCCATACTCGGTACCTGTTATACTAACCCCCTTCGGGGGGCTGCGTTCATGCCCGCAGGTTTTAGATACACAGGTTGGTGATCCTTGCTCTTAGGTTCTCTGTTCAGTTTTTGGGAAAAAGCTCCATTTACTCCGGAGGCTTATCTTTTGGTACGGATCCCTACTGATGTAGATTATGTATATTCAGGGGTATGGCGGGGCCCTGTCCCGTCACAGTGGTTATGTCAAAACTCTTAGAGGTCTGTAGTCATATCTTGTGGGTCAGTTTGTAAAGAAAAATGATGTAACTGCTTTTGGCTTTATATATATGTATATATGTCCTGAGAGGTAGCCTTATCGGCTAGCCTGTTGTTTATTTTCCTGTTAATGTACGTTATGAGTTTCATGTATGTTCCGCTTATTTTCTCTGATGTATACCTGTAAGGGTTCCCAGGTAGGGCACCAGTCGCGGGCCCAGGGTCGGGTCTTGACAAAAGTGGTATCAGAGCAGTTAGTCATCGGAAAGTGTCTACAGACCGTGTCTAGTAGAGTCTTGGTTATCGGTGTGTTGTGCACCACATCTATAACCATGAGGCTACAGGACATTTAAGATTGGTTTCCATTCTTCTCACTCTGAGATCGTGCGATAGAGCTGTGTTGTTAGGGTAGTCTCTCCCTAACGTGTTATTGTGGTTGCAGCTATGAGAAAGACAACAGTGGCCCAGAAGGGATTATATGGATTGCGTATCCAGATTGGTAAAATTATCGTATAGATGGTATTATTATGATGTATATCTGTACGAGTGTATTTACTTGGGTTCATATGTGTGTTGACTATAATGACTATGAGTTACCATAAGTTGGTAAAGTCTTGATAAATACTTGGAAGGTGTGAAACAGTTTATTGAATCCACACTTAGGCTTTATGTATGTACTGACTTGGAATAGTCAGAAGGGAATGAACGGTCTGAGATTGTGATAGACTCTTAAAAGAGACCATGTTTTATTGATTTGAGAGAATACCATGTTGTTAGATTGAGCTGTGTTGTACGCTTAAGTGATTATGTGGATAATAATGGTATGGTGTAATTAAAGTTGTTGTGATTAAGACAACAAGATTTTAAGATTTTGAGAAGCTACATTTCCCGTATGTGGGGACTGATAATGAAAGCTTGGAACATGGAAAAAAAATTGTGAACCTTAGAATATTGATAACCGCTGAGACCTTAGAGGTATAAGGCCTTCTCGGGTAGTAAGATTTATTTCAGACCAAGAATGAGAATTAAGGGCGACAATGGATCGAGTTGTGGGTTGATTACGGGTCAACCCGTAGCCTGGAATGGAGTGTGGTCAGTTGGAGATATTCCCGCTATGTGATAGGGTCACAAGGGTGCAAGACCCAAGTCTAGTTAATTGTTGTACGAGTTCGTAGACGCATTCCACCGGAACCGGGTCGTGAGAGCCGAAAATGACCCTAAATTGTTGGATGTAGTAACTCTAAGGATTCGAAAACAGAAGCAATGATTGATATTATGTACGTATACTAGAATAAGTTTGGAAGTACGAAAAAATAATTCTTTTAGGCCATGAATGGGAGTAAATAGTGATGGTGCACACTTTGGATTTGTTTCCTCGTTTGGCTTATGATGGATCGATATGCATGTGCGATGTATTAGAGCCATATGTGGCTTAATTAGGTTTCATTAAGTGTAGTTTTATGAGACTATACCGAGAAATGTTTAGACTGAGCTCCGAAAGAACATTTGGGGACGAATGTTTCTAAGGGAGGGGAGAATGTTACGCCCCGTAAGTCCAGGGCATGTTAAAGAGAATGTACGTAAGGAATCAGGATTTAAAAATTTGAACGAATGAAAGAGTTGTTATTCTTAAGAAAATTCTTACGAACCTCGGGAAAGAGAAGTGTTTGTTAATGAGAATTGGGTTCTCAGAATTGTTATTTGAGACTGATGGAATATTATTTTCAGATTGGACATGTAGGGCCCACTCGAGAAATCTTACGTTTTTTGGGGCCCACAAGGTTTCCGATATTTTGACCAATTATGAAAATTTCGGAAAACAAAATTTTATGGACGAATGGGAGGGTGACACGTGTCCCCCCCCCCCCCCACACATGGACTTGGTCGAAATGACCAAGGGTATGATGGGCAAGTCTTGAAGCCAAGGCTTGATTTAATTGACCAAGTCAAGGAAGACAAGTGGGAGCTTGATATAATTGACCAAATCCTAGCTATCCATTTGGTTTAATCCAAGCTCTTGATTGTAGTATATATCTATACTAGTAGCAAGATGAATTCCATACTTAGAAAATTTTCAAGAACTTTGTGCAAGCTCTAAGAGGCTCTCGGCCAACTCTCAAAACAAGAAAAAGAAATTTTGCAATCTTGCTTCATAAATCACAATATTCAAACCCAAGGTCCCTAAAGGTATTCTAAGGATATCTCAACACAAAAATCCCTGAAAAACTACGTTTTTACGCAAGTCGCAAGATGAAAACCTAAGGTGTTCTTCAACTTTGAAGTTAGAATTTGAAGAGAAGTTGTTTATGAACTTCTATGGATTGTTTGGAGTGGATTGGAACGTAAAGAAGATGAGCTAAAGTGCTAAGGATCGACTTGTGATCTTGGATAAGATTTGGGCTTAAAGAGGTAATAATCTCCGTCTTGCTATTGTAATTCAAGATTTCATGTTGTAGTAGTTGATAGATGAGCATGTGATATATAGAATGAAGTTTGAAAAGATTTGGATCATGTTGAGATGTTAAAACCGAAAATTGGCATGCTAGCCATTAAAGTTGTTAGTTATAATCGTCGCATGTTATTTAAGGAAAGGAATTTAGTCGTTATAATTGATCATGACTTATATTACATGTTGGAATAACGACTTGGATTAGAAAGGAATTGAAAAGAAATAGATGTTGTTGTTGTCCTTGATATTGCCGAGAATTGCCTAAAGATTATGGACAGTTTTACTTTAATTGTGGGGCAGAATTTTACATGTCCTGTTAAGGCGTGTAATCCCCTTTGGGTAGCTGAATTGTTGAGCCTTAATGTGGCATGTTGGTTGTTGATTTCGGGCCTTGAAAAAGGTGAAAAAGTACGTAGAAACAAAGAAAGTGCTGCCCAAATTTCTGTAGAATAAGAGACCTGACACTTAGTATTATTCCACGTTAATAAGCTAGGAGTTGATAGACATGTTATGGTTATTATCGGTTGAAGTACTACGTGTAGCGTATTCTACTTGAAGGGTGGAATAGCTAACAAGGTTGATGTACTTTGGAGCATTTTACTACTTGTCGATAGTCGTCGCGAGGTATGTGAACCTCTTCCTTCTTTTGGCATGTTCTACGTATGAAATATACATGTGGTGTTATTTCATGATTCCTTCTACTCTTAGAAGTTAAGAGGTACGTATGTTGATTTACTCCATGTAAAAGGCATGTGTAAGTTATCCTAAGTTCTTACCAAGTCTTATGGGGGATGTTGGTAGGAGTCGTTAGGAAGTATGTGGAGTCGAGGTGACTTTGCTAATTTACTTCACTAATGAGAATAGGTATCGAACAAGCCATTGCAGCGTTAATAATAATGTATCGACAATCAATTATATTAAAATGAGTAGAATTCTCCATCTGCATAGAAACTAAGATAAGACAAAATTGTATTACATTTTCTAGATCATGGCTGCTTTAATAAGATCGTTATAAACGAGTATAACCTATTCACAACTCATAAAAGTATATGTTACTTAATTTAAAAGAGTTTATGTTAAGAAGTTTTAAGACTATGAACCTTGTTTCTTAAAAGGTTATGAGACTTTATTTTTCAAGTTATGGGACTTGATTCTTAAAGGAAGGAATGACTTGATTTAAAAAGTATGGTTTCCATAATTTATTTAAGAAGTTAAGAGGCTTGATTTCAAAAGAGAATGTGACTTGAGTTTTCAAAAGAAGAAGTTTATTGATTTGAAAGAGAAGGTGTGGCATGATTCTTTTATAAGTATGCATGTACATAGTACTTTTGGGTTTAGTTTTCCCTAGTGTAATAAGAAATGAAAGTGCCTTAAGTTCTCCAAAATGAAAGGTTATTATAATAGCTTTATGGGAAGTTGTTATAACGACTTAAGAAGGAGTAAGAAAAGATGGTTTAAAATATTATGGATACAATACACCGAGTCCTACAAATAGGCCGGGTTATGTTATGAGACACACCGAGCCTACACATAGGCCGGGTTACGTTATGTGACTTTACCGCGTCCCAGAATGGGCCGGGCAGTATACCTTTATGGGCAGACGTATGTGGAACTTTCCCTATCTCTTGAGCATGAGTATTTACAAATGTATAGTACGGTAGACGTACATGCTTTAAATGAATTCAGTTTCATTTTGATATCATTGACTTGATGTAAAGTATGTAAGTTTGGTTGAGTTGGAAAGTTAAACTCATGTGATTTTAAAGAACGGAATGCTTGGTTTAGAAAGACATAAAGTGTTATAATGGCTTTATGGAAAGTTAATTATAACGACTTTATGGGAAGTTAAATGAGTGACTTACTCAAATGATTTAAACAAGGATAAATGACTTGGTTTTAAGAAAGACAACTTGATTTAAAGGCATAAGTTGCCTAAGATTTTGAAAGTAGAAGTCACTTGGTTTAAAAGCCTTGAAATGAATTTCTAAAGGTGTAGTGACTTGTTTTGAAAAAGTAAGCATGTCTTGATACTAAGGGTGTTAGTATCTTGGGGTTTTATATAAAAAGAGTCTTTTGAAAAGAATGGAAGTACGTAGTACTTTGGGTTAAATTCCCGGATTTTTCATGACATGTTAGTGCCTTAAGTTAAATAAAATGAGAGTGCCTGCTAATTAAGTGTAATAAGAGTTAAGGGATTTCTTAACTTGCTTATGATATTTATGGTAGCCGGTTGTGCTTATGTTATGTGATTATGATAGTCGATTGTACTTATGTTACGCGATTATGTTAGCCGGTTGTGCTTGTGATATATTATTCATTACGGGGTCATTCCCCGGGCGTGTTGCATTTTTCCTATTCCGTGGAATTGTTCCCTACGATGCGAGGAATACCTCATGCGAGTCTGTAGGGCTCATGCGGGTGAAATAGTCCCATGCGGGTGAAATAGTCCTATGCGATGAATACCTCATGCGGGTCCACAAGATCCATGCGGGTGAAATAGTCCCATGCGGGTTCAATTCCCATGATTATTCCATGGACTGCTACTCCATGATGCGGGTATATCTATATATATATACTCATTGCGTGTCTACAAGATCCATGCGGGTGAAATAGTCTCATGCAGGTGAAATAGTCCCATGAGTTGATTTTCTATTATTAAAAATGTCCAGTTTACTCTCATTATACCGGGTCCCTCACTAAAGGGGCGGGACACATCATAGGCATATAGACATGACAGTTGACTTTATATTATATCATGGACTGCCGACAGTGATGTTGGAGTTCCATGGGCATGCTCCCTTGATACGGGTTATATATTATACTTGTTACATGCTGACAGTGATGTTGTATTCCACGAGCATGCTTCTGTGATATTATATGTGCGATTAAGTTCACGGGTTGTAATGGCAGGGTAGGTTCTGGTATTTACTTTTTATACTTGCCCCTGTCATTCTCTTGTACAGTTATGATTTGTTTACTGTACCTTATTTTTGTTCCATACTCGGTACCTGTTATACTAACCCCCTTCGGGGGGCTGCGTTCATGCCCGCAGGTTTTAGGTACACAGGTTGGTGATCCTTGCTCTTAGGATCTCTGTTCAGTTTTTGGGAAAAAGCTCCATTTACTCCGGAGGCTTATCTTTTGGTACGGATCCCTGCTGATGTAGATTATGTATATTCAGGGGTATGGCGGGCCCCGTCCCACACGATGGTTATGTCAAAACTCTTAGAGGTCTGTAGTCATATCTTGTGGGTCAGTTTGTAAAGAAAAAAGATGTAACTGCTTTTGGCTTTATATATATATATATATGTGTCCAGTGAGGTAGCCTTATCGGCTAGCATGTTGTTTATTTTCCTGTTAATGTACGTTATGAGTTTCATGTATGTTTCGCTGATTTTCTCTGATGTATACCTGTAAGGGTGCCCAGGTAGGGCACTAGTCGCGGGCCCAGGGTCGGGTCGTGACAGGAATATCCTTAGAATACCTTTAGAGATCTTGGGTTTGAATATTGAGATTTATCAACAATAAATGAAGAATTTTCTTATTCCTTGATGAGCTTGACCGAGAGCACCTCTATGTGCACAACAAGTTTTCTTGATTTTTCTAAGTATGGAATTCTAGTCTTGCACTAGTAGTATGTAGATATATATAATACAACCAATGGCTAGGATTAAAACATATGGATGGCTAAGATTGAGGTCAACAATGTCAAGCCACAACTTGGCATGATATTTTCGCCAACACGTACGCATGAGAGGTGACACGTGCCGCCCTCCGATTGGTCTAAAATATTTCATTTCCCGAAATTTCCACAATTGGTCAAAATATCTCAAAGTATTGTGGGCCCCACAAAACCGTAAAATTTTCCCGTGGGTCCCACGCGACCAAATCCGAACTTAAAATCCATAATTCCAATATATTCTCTAATTCCCAAATATATATTTTGAGAATCAAACTCCACTTTATAAACCTTTTTCCTTCACGAGGCTCGAAATAATTTTTCGTAGGAAAAAGTAATCTTTTTTTCGTTTCAAACTTAAAGTCGTATCTTCTCACGTACGTTCTTATATACATGTCCTGGAACTACGGGGTGTAACATTCTTCCCCCCTTAGAAACATTCGTCCCGAATGTTCTTACTAAGTTCCATCTAAACTGATATCGGCATAGTCCCCTTTAACTATACTCAACACCAATCAAATATGCCACACATGGCCACAATACCTCGCACATGCATAGACATCAATCAAAAGCCAAACGAGGAATAAAATCTAGGGTGTACATCACCACTATATACTCCCAACCATGGCCTAAAAAGATTCTCCTTTCATACTTTCATTACTCATAACTACAAATACTTTAATTCTTTTAACACTTGTTCACTCCTTTTCTTACTTGTCGCACTCTTCTCGTACTTCCAAATAATACACGTACATAGTTTCAAGCACTGCTTCTATTTACCAATCCTTGGAGTTACTACATACAACAATTTAAGGTCATTTTCAGCTCTCGCGACCCGGTTCTGGTGGAACGCGTCCACGAACTCGTAAAACGACTAACTAAACTTGGGCCTTACACCATCGTGACCCTATCACATAGAGGGACTACCTCCAACTGACCACACTCCATTCCAGTGTACGGGTTGACCCGTATTTGGTCCGCAACCCGACCCATTGTTGCCTTGACTTCAACTATCGGTCTATCCACTGCTACGGGGTCATTACTACTTGTGACCCTAAACTGTCGTAGCCTCATTTTTCTATCTTCTTAACAACATCCCTCACCCTACAATTTGCTACCCCAAAAACTTCTACCTCTGATAGTCCTACCAGTTTACATTCTACTTGCAACAAGGAGAATAGGTACGCTAGGGCGGGGATCTAAATCTATCAATGTACACAAGATCTATAGGGGTCAAAATATACCTGTAGCCCCAGGCGACGCTGCCTCCTGATCCTGTCTAGCAGCTATGATATCTCTGCGGTTCGAAGGACCGCCCGAATCATAAGCTCCACCACGACCTCTATCGCGGTTGACTGAAATCTGAATCCCCCGTCCTAGAGTGCGCATAACCATAGAGGAAGGGGAAACAACTACCATCCTCACAGGTCGTGCCACACCACCAGTGTCCCTTCTAAGCGGACATTCTCTCAACAAATGGCCCAAACGGCCGCAAGCATAACAGACACCTATAATGGAACGACACTGTCCAAGATGACTCCTCCCACAATGACAACACCGAGGCAGCGGTGGCCTCGACTGCCTATGACCCCCGTATCTTTGAAATCCTAGATCCCTGGAGCTCTGACCTGCTCCTGAATATCTCGTGGGGTCAAGTCTCACACCTGCGAACGGTGGGGGTATGCCCTGGGTAGGCTGGGACGAAAATACCATCTGCTGCTAAGGAGGCTCTCCCATAAACTCACCGGGATGTCCAACTGGCCTAGCCCTCTTACGTTGACTCCTGTAGTGGCCCTCTACCCTTTCTACATATGCCTGTAATGGTCAAGTATCTTCCTGTCGTTGGTACTGTATCACCGCTAGCTTGGCCAGTAAAATAACCGCTTCTCTTAGGAGGCTATAGTCTTCCCTTAACTGAGGATCTGGAGGCTCGTGCATCGATGCCTCGCTGCATCGCGGAAGAACTCACGACGGGCGACCATGTCCGGTATAGACTGGGCATAAGACTCATCAACCCTGTGCGCTCTACTAGCAGCTCCTACTGCCGACTTGCCCTTCTGGGCTGCTGTCGCCTTCCGTGGAGGCATAACTGATACATAAGAGTATGTTAGAGAGGACTCAACATAATAACACAACTCTATTGCACGATCTCAGAGTGAGAAAAATGGAAACCAATCCTAAATGTCCTGTAGCCTCTTGGTTATAGATGTGGTGCACAACACACCGATAACCAAGACTATACTGGACACGGTCTGTAGACACTTTCCGAAGACTAACTGCTCTGATACCACTTTTATCACGACCACCCTCAAGCTCACATCGTGCCCTACCTGGGCACCCTTACAAGTAAACATCAGAGATAATCAGCGGAACATACATAAAACTCATAATGTACATCAACAGGAAAAAAGACAACAGGGTAGCCGCTAAGGCTACCTCCCTGGACATATATATATATATACATAGCCAAAAGCAGTTACATCCTTCTTCTTTACAAACCGACCCACAAGATATGACTACAGACCTCTAAGAATTTTTGACATAACCACTGTGACGGGACAGGGCCCCGCCATACCCCTGAATATACATAATCTACATCAACAGGGATCCGTACCAAAAGATAAGCCTCCGGAGAGAATGGAGCTTCTTCCAAAAAACTGAATAGAGATCCTAAGAACGAGGATTACCAACTTGGGTACCTACTACCTGCGGGCATGAACGCAGCCCCCCGAAGGGGGTCATTACAACAGGTACCGAGTATGGAACGGAAATAAGGTACAGTAATCAAATCATAATTTTATAAAAGAATGACAGGGGCAAGTATAAAAATTTAGTACCAGATCCTACCGTGCCATTTTAACTCATGAAATCAATCGTACATTAGTCGTTCTTTTCCTTCTTTCAATATGAATTAACATCATATTCTTACATAAATACTTAAGAATTTCATCAAGTTCTTTTCCACATAACTTCCGAATCTTACATACGTAATCCGACCCTTTATGGAGGGACTTCTCATTTTGGAGCTTGTTTTGATTATCCATACGTGATAATGTAACCCGACCCATTTGCGGGACACGGTGTATTGATAAATCATGTGACATAACCCGGCCCACCCGCTGTGCATCTTGTGGAATCGTAGAGATAACCCGCCGCCGCGGCGCGGTGTATTGTGGAATCTGTAGCATAACCTGGTCCGCCTGTGGGGCGTGGTGTACTGTGGAATCTGTAGCATAACCCGGCCCGCCTGTGGGGCGCGGTGTAAAATAACGTAACCCGGCCCATTTTGGGGCGCGGTGTAATATGGCATAACCCGGCCTATATGTAGGTTCGGTGTATCTCATAACATAACCCGGCCTATGTGTAGGCTCGATGTGTCTCATAACATAACCCATCCTATTTGTAGGCTCGGTGTATCTCATAACATAACCCGACCTATGTGTAGGCTCGGTGTGTCTCATAACATAACCCGACCTATTTGTAGGCTCAGTGTATCTCATACATAACCCGGACTATGTGTAGGCTCGGTGTGTCTCATAACATAATCCGGCCTCTTTGTAGGCTCGGTGTGTCTCATAACATAACCCAACCTATTTGCAGGCTCGGTGTATTACATAACATAACCCGACCCGTTTTGCGGGACCGGTGTAACTCTCCTTACATAACATTTTAAACCATCTTTTCACTTCTTCTAAATTCGTTATAACAACTTCCCATAAAGCTATTATAACAACCTTTCATTTTAGAGAACTTAAGGCACTTTTGTTTCTTATTACATTAGGGAAACTAAACCCAAAAGTACTACGTACATACATACTTAAAAAGAATCATAAAACTTCTTTCTTTTTAAAATCCATAAAATTCTATTTTTTTCTTAAACTCAAGTTACATACTCTTTTGAAATCAAGTCCCATAATAACGTCTCATAATCCTTTATAGAAATCAAAGTTCATAGTCTTAAAACTTCATCACATACATTCTTTAAAATCATGTCGCTTATACATATAAAATCATGTCATCTATACTTTAGAAATCAAGTCTCATAACTTGAAAAATAAAGTTTCATATACTTCCAAAACCAAGTAACTTATTCTCTTTAAAATCATATAACTTCCACTTATAAAATCAAGTCCCTTTTCACATATAAATTCAACTTACTTACTTCAAATAAATCAAGGCACATAGCTTTAAATCAAACCTCATAACTTTCTAACCATTCTTACCAACATCTCCCATAAGACTTGGTAAAGACTTAGGATAATTTAGACATACTTTTTACATAGAGTAAATCAACATACGTACCTCTTAACTTCTAAGAGTAGAAGGAATCACGAAATAAAACCACATGTGTATTTCATACGTAGAATCATGCCAAAAGAAGGAAGATGTTCACATACCTCACGACGACTAACAACACGTAGCGATATGCTCCAAAGTACTTCAACCTTGTTAGCTATTCCACCCTTCAAGTAGAATACGCTACTCGTAGTATATCAACCTATAAGGACCATAATACGTCTATCAACTCCTAGACTTTTAAGGTAGAATCATACTAAGTGTAAGGTCTCTTATTCTACGGAAAATTGGGCAGCATTTCCTTTGTTTCTACGTACTTTTCCACCTTTTTCAAGGCCCGAAATCAACAACCAATACGCCATATTTTAGGCTCAACAATTCAGCTAACCAAAGGGGATTACACGCCTAACAGGACGTGTAAAATTCTGCCCCACAATTAATATAAAACTGTCCAATATTCCAAAGCCATTTTCGGCAATCACTAGGATAACACCACATCTATTCTTCCAATTCCTTTTCAATACAAGTTGTTATTCTAACATGTTATATAGTCGCAAACAATTATAATAACTATAATCCCTTTCTTAAATAACATGCGACGATCGTAACTAACAACTAAATTGATTACAATTTCAATGGCCAAGCATGCTAGGTCTCGAATTTAAGGCTTCCTAATTCCATAACAATTATAAACCTTCATTCTAATATCACATGCTCATCTGTCAACTACTACAATATGAAATCTTGAATTACAATAGCAAGACGGAGATTATTACCTCAATAAGCCCAAGTCTTATCCAAGATCAAAAGTCGATCCTTAGCAACTTTAGCTCATTTCCTTCACGTTCCAATCCGCTATTTGTAACCCTTAGAAGTTCATACACAACTTCTCTTCAAGTTCTAACTCAAAGTTGAAGAACACCTTAGGTTTCCATGTTGCGACTAACGTAAAAATGAAGTTTTTCCGGGATTTTTGTGTTGGAACATCCTTAGAATACCTTTAGGGATCTTGGGTTTGAATATTGGGATTTATCAACAACAAATGAAGAATTTTCTTATTCCTTGATGAGCTTAGCCGAGAGCACCTCTATGTGCACAACAAGTTTTCTTGATTTTTCTAAGTATGGAATTCTAGTCTTGCACTAGTAGTATGTAGATATATATAATACAATCAATGGCTAGGATTAAAACATATGGATGACTAAGATTGAGGTCAACAATGTCAAGCCACAACTTGGCCCACTTGGCATGATATTTTCGCCCAACATGGGCATGTGGAGGGTGACACGTGTCGCCCTTCGATTGGTCTAAAATATTTCATTTTCCAAAATTTCCACAATTGGTCAAAATATCTCAAAGTATTGTGGGCCCCACAAAACCGTAAAATTTACCCGTGGTTCCCACGCGACCAAATCCGAACTTAAAAATCCATAATTCCAATATATTCTCTATGTCCCAAATATAAATTTTGAGAATCAAACTCCACTTTATAAACCTTTTTCCTTCACGAGGCTCGAAATAATTTTCCGTAGGAAAAAGTAATCTTTCTTTCGTTTCAAACTTAAAGTCGTATCTTCTCACGTACGTCCTTATATATATGTCCTGGAACTACGGGGTGTAACAAACAACTACATGGAAGGGCTATTATCCAAGTAAGAGGAGAGAGGCGAAAAAATTGGCACCATCTCCCCCATAGGCAACTGTAGTACTTAGTGGGGGGCACGTTTTGTATAGTTTTTTCTCTTTTTGTTCTATAAATATTCATTCTTTATACAGATTACAGACACACAATCCAAATCAATTAAATCTTTTATCTATCTTTACTTTATCCTTTACTTTACTCGACTGTATTCATGTTTTCTTATCCCTTAGTTTAATCACACTATCCTAATACTTTCTGAAGTAGTTGGGGAACTCATTGCTAGAAATTAGATTTCCGTTTCTAGCCCAAATTGCTTGAGTTAAGGAATCAATTTGTCTCTCGATTTCATCAACCGATAAAATGGCAGGAGTAAAACATCGAGGTGAGAACATATTTGGCATGCCCAGTGGGACCGTAGATGAATTAATAGCGAAGTTTGATTCCCCAGGCCAGGATCATTCTTGGCGTATGCGCATAAGGTCTGGTAAGAAAATGAACCTCGAGTCCAATTCACGTCCTAGACAAAATCCTCCCAGAAGGAACAATGAATTGAAACCCTCCTCGGATATGCCTACATCGGTGGATACCCATCCACTCCCTCCATTAACTAAAGCAGTGGAAGACTCTGGTCAATCTGAAGGTCCAACCATAATGACCAGGTCTTTTATTAGACAACAGATTGACTTGGGTATTCACGTATTATGTACCAAGTTTCTAAGAAATTGGCTGACATTGTGAAATCGATGGTGCATAATACGGTTCGGTATGCGAGGGAGATGGAAGCCAACCGAATGTATCCCATAAAATGTTCAACTAGTTCTGCTATCCCTTTGGCGAGTGGTGCTATTCAGCATAAGACTATGACTCCCGGTATTATTCCTCAGCCGCATGTGCATCAGCTAGTACCTACTCAGGTACAACCGATGTCACACCTAGGAACACAAGACGAATCTTCTGGAAACCAACACATTGCATGGTCGCCGCCGAATCTTTGGGGCAAAGTGTGCCACCTAACAAAGAGAGTCTGTAGTACGGGTAGATCAACATGGCCCGGTGACCAGTTTAGGCTCACTTTGGATTGCTGTCCGTCATGCCATACATTTACATGAATGGCCCTACGATGTAGGCGAACAATGTTAGCCAGCCGAATTGGCAACCGATGGCCCCTAGTTATGACTTAGCTCGGCTATCTGGTGATGCTATTTATAGTGGGTTACCATTCCAGCAGTCATTTCTGGTACCCAATCCATACCTTCCAAGAGGCGTAAACTTTCTAAGGATGGCCGACGCCCGAGGAAATCAGCCATGGCACCCTGTTCCACCTTATCCTCAGGTTTCGTTAGTCGTTCCATGAGCTCAGGTTGCGAGATTTGGTGGCCATTCCCAACAACAACAATGGGGAATCACCCCACCTATTGGTAATGGACATCAAACCACCTACAACCTTCAAAACTCTATCCAACAAGGTACAGAATGGAGGCCTCCAGTGTAGAACGCCTACCAGTCGAATCCAGTTGAGAATCGGCAAAGGACGTCGCTACTGATAAACCCGGAGATTATTGCCAATACCATGTGGAGGTACTTTGGCATCCAACTGAAACCCTTGGACATGCCTGTCTATAAGAAGCCCTACCCTGATTCGGTAGATCAGATAGCACCTTTGTCGAGGGGCTTCAAAACATCAGAATTTGTTGTCTTTTCTGGCGATGATGACAAATCCACTATCGAGCACATCAGTAGATTTACTGCCAAATGCGGCGAAGCTGGCCAGAATGAGTACCACAAGTTGCAGATATTCCCTCTCTCTCTAACGAGAATAGCCTTCGCATGGTACTCCTCTTTGAATACGAAATTTTATGCAAAGCTTCCGACATGGAGGGATGCTTCCATGATAAGTTCAATTGGACCCAACCTTAGGTAACCGTGATGGATCTAACGAATCTCAAGTAGCAGGTCGATGATTCGACTGCCGATTTTATTGAGAGATTTAGGAAGAAGGTTGGGAAATACATTTTACACTTCCCCAAATCTGAGTGTGCCCAAGTGATAATCAACAATATGCACCCTCAGTTGAAGGAGAGGTTGGTGGGACAATCCTGCTCTGCCTAAGCCAGGTAGCCGAAAAGGCTAGCCAAATAGAGCAATATATCCAGTAAAAGGAGCAAAGGAGAACCAAGCGAAATCGAGGCTCCCACTTGGTATCGATCATTGAAACGGACGAGTCTGACTCAGAGTCAGCCGACTACATAGCAGACGTAATGGTGGCCAAGATTGTTAGGGTAAGGTCTACTCTTGCCCATCCTTGAAAGTCGTCAAAGGCAAGGAAATAAGTTCAACTGATAACAGGGTCGGTTACTTGTTTGATATCACAAAAACAGATCAGATCTTTGATCATCTGCTCAAAGACAAGAAGATTCGGCTGCTTGATGTCCACAGGATCCCGCCAGTCGAGGAACTAAAAAACAAAAGGTAATGCAAGTGATATAACTCATATATTCACTCTACTTCTAACTGTGTGGTCTTCAGGAACGCGATCTAGAACGACATCAGGGAGGGGAGGTTCAAGCTAGCCGACAAGGGAATGGATGAAATGTCTATTAATACCGACCCCTTTCCCGTGGTACCAATATCTATGGTGTCTTTTGCTAAACCCAATAAATCTGCGGACACCAAAAGGAAACAACCGATGAAAAGGGTATGTGTCTGTAAGAAACCTGCCTAAGAGGAGAAGGTCACGAGGACTTCCATATTCGACCAGTTAGGCAGCCTACATGATATTTGCGAGAATAGGCAACCGACTAGGATCAGTTTGCATGACCGTCCTAAAAATGCGAAGGACTTCGAGCGAGAACTTCAGGAGCAAACCATGAGGTTCAGAAGGGTCCCTATTGGTGCCAGGCATAGGCGTGAGGGGAAAGTACGGATGCCAACCAACTAGTAGCCGAGCATGACTCGAATAAATAAAGAACCACTCCCTAAAACCAAACAGAGGGTGGTCGAGTTTAATGTAAACGAGGGTGTCTCGTTCGTATGTATCATAGCAAGAAATGAGGATCAAATGAAACCCCGAATAACGGTTAAACCAACTGCCAACACTGAGGAAGGGAAATGGTCCATCAATCAGACTCCCAGAAAGAAAGAGGTACCACCGAGAGTCGCATCCAGAACCCAAAAAAGAAGGATGCAATGTGCCAAGGCCTTGCGAACACCAAGTCAGCCAAAAATCGGGATATTCCTGAGTCTACCGTAATCGAAGCTATCTAGCGGGCATTCAACTTAGTTGCTTCACGGTCAATTACACCTGAAGGAGAGATATCGGGTCAACCAAAATTGGATGAACAACCTTCTGACAACCCGACGGAAGAACCTAGACAAGAGAACGAGGCCTCGGATGGACTTCTAACCGAGGCAATCCTACATATCGTACAGAGGACTCAGTCAGAGGATCCCTACCCTATATCCATGTGTCTCTAAGAGATAGAAGGTATCGACTTCTCTTCAACCAAATTTAACGAGGTTGGAGATTCCATCCTTGATTTATTTAGCTAAGACCTGGTTGAAGAGATGTGGGCAGACATTGAAATTCCCATGTGAGTTCTGGGCCAGCCGCTCCGCGTTAGATAGCTTGGAAGGTGATGTTTGTGTGGAAGACGCAGAGTGGGAAACAATGGTCTATATCCTGGCTAGGGACACTTTAAGTGTCGTATTTGGCACGCATACATAAGATATGATTAAAAACTACAAGCCCCTCTATGTGAAGGCTTACTTTAACGACAAAGCCATTAGCCGAGTGTTCATCGACAATGGTGTTGTGCTGAATGTGATGTTGTAGCTTACTTTGAAGGATCTCAACAAAAAAAAGGAGGATCTCATCCCAACTAACATGAAAATGGCTAGCTTTATGTGAGAGGCCTCTGAAGCATTGGGAATTCTAGTGGCAGAAATCATTGTGGGTCCCAAAATGGTTAGGTATGCCTTCTTTGTAATAGATGACAAGTTGTCCTACGCCATTCTGCTGCGTAGGAACTGGATTCACACCAACTGATGTCTTCCTTCCACCATGCATCAAAAACTCATCTTTTGGGAAGGAGACAAGATAAAAATCATCACAGCGGATGATAACCCATTCAAGTCAGGGGTTCAGAGCATAAATGCTATCCTCTATTCACGCTATGTGGATCCTATAGCTGTCACGGAGCAGTATGAAAAATGGTCTTGGGGATCCTGTAATCTTACCTCTCGAGGGTTTGAAATAAAACAACTAGCCGAATCACCACTTACATTAGAGGGTTTAAATGGTTGAGAAAATTCAAACCATACGTGACCTGTGGCATCGACTGACCGCCTTAAGTTCTGAGGCAAGGATAACCGATGCATCGCAGATAGAGAACCACGACAGAAAAGCCAGATCTGGCGGCTAACAACATTTTGAGCTGCCGATAGAAATTTTACGCTTAGCTTTATTTTACGTTTGTACAAAACTCGAGTGTTGTTCAATATCCAATGTTATGTACGTTTTGTGCAAGGTTTGAATAAACTCGTTTTACAAAGACATGTATTAAATGGAATGGGAGATTAAAAAACGCCAAAACAACATCTACAGGGACGCCATCTTGTCAGCTAAATCTATGGCCAAGATGAAGTGTTGTCCTCGGGAGTTAATATCATTAAGGATGGACAAACCAAAGCTTCTAAGTTTGGAAGAATATCACCAGGCCATGCTAATAGAGTTGAGTGAGTTGGATTAAAATTGACTGACAAACATAGAAAGATTCAAAGTCGGAAAACGTAAAATGGCGTAAAATGGCTACAGCATAAACAAATATGTCAAGCCTAAGAGGTTTGCCGAAGGAGACTTAGTTTGGAAAACCATTTTGTCGATTAATATCATAAATTTGGATAATGGTCACCAAATTATGAGGGACACTTCGTAGCGAACCCACGGGTTGTCGGTAATACGAATCAAGTGATAACTATGCATGAAAAAAAAAGATAAAGGGGATAATACATAGGTGAAAGAACATTACCTTTTGGGCAGGCATAAGTTATCAAACATCCACAGACCGGCTGATTAATCATAGAAACAGACCCTTCGATTTGGGTCAATAACACTAGGAAGTCGGGTCGGTCGGCATTCAACTAGATAAAGGTTGCAACATATCACTAGTGATAGAAGTATCAGGGTTAGCCGAACCCACGGCTGCTTGGACATCTTGAATACCTGAAATCTCCCTTTCTATCTCAGTTTCAACAACGACTACTACCTTAGCTGCAACGGCTCCCACATAGACCTCCTTTTTAGCACCCAATAGAGGCTCAACCACTACAATCGACGAGGCCTGAGTGTCGGTCAAGACCTATTAAACAACAAAATCGATGACAAATTTGGATGACATGTCCATAAAGGTATCATTTGACAACTCAACAATAGGACCAGCTGGCGAGAGAGCAGTGATTGTCGGCATTTCTTGAACTACACGAATTTTCCACATAGTCCATTCATCCTCCAGGTTGTCCAGCCGTTCACTACATGCTTTCTGATCCAGCTCTCAAACATCCTGCTGGTCACCGAGTTCCTGGATTTGATTATCCAATTGAAGGCTCTACCGAAACAAAAAAGAATGAAAGGAGTCATGAGAATTAATAGCCGAGTCTAAGGCATATATGGACAGAGTGATGGCTCTTATCTCCGCCTGGATCCGCTCCAATTGCACTCGCAGGTTGGACAACCTCTTCTGCAAATCATTTCTTCGACTGACATCTTATTGTCTTGCTATATTCACTTCATTGAAAGAAGTCTGAATGCGGTTCTTTTCTTGCCGAAGAGACCCCAACTGTTGCAGATCAGCGACAACCTCACCATGGCTATCTTTGGCCATTCTATATAAAGCAAACAAATCATTCAAAGCCAAAGCCATATCATTATAAGTGGCTGCCAGAGCCGGGGAATCCTTTGTTTCTTTCAACAATCGGAGCAAAGAGGTCCTCAAACCATGTAACTCCTCTTTGTTAATTGGAATTCCCCTGGAGAGATTCCTCGACTCTCTCTCGATGGATGCCAATAGGTGTAGCTGATGTAGTGTCGGTTGAGCTAAAGTAACGTGAAAGCACGTCTTCGGGATGACTTCGGTAGGAACTTCTAATCTGAGAGTTGGGTAGGTTTCTGCCAAGGTATTACCATCAACAGTCTCCTGTACAGGAAAGACAAGTTCAGTATAACGGCTAGAGCCTAGAGGCGGTGAAGGACCAAGCACAAAAACATAGGCGCCACACATACCTAAGCCCGACGTTATAGTGGAAGTAGAACCTCGATATTATGATGGCATCAAAAGGACTTATGCACATCCAGTTGGCCTCTGCGACCAATTTCACTCGGGCTGACTGACCCGAATAATGAGCTACCAGAGTCGGCCAGGTACGAAAGTTAGCCGAACAACGGCCGTCGATAAACCAATCACAAGGAAAAGGAAATTCATGGTTTATCGAGATGAGGTACTGAAACAAGAGAAATTCACCTTGTTCCGGTCCACCATACAGAGTCAGGACCAACGGTTCGTCAATAAAAACCAAGGCAGGGGTCAGTGTACTATCGACTAGAATAATTGTTCATGATCTTTGAGATAAAAAGGATGAAACCATGGTGTCTGACTAAGAAGAGGGCAAATATTTAGGTGATAGACTTATGGGAAACCTTCGTTAACTAACCTGTAGAGGCGCGAACGAGATTAACTCATTATTTTCAAAAGCACGTCCAAAAATCATTAGAGCCTATTTGTGACACCTCGGTTAAAGGGGAAATACGCTCTAAAAAAGTAGTCATAATTGCATGCACTAGAGACAAGACAATTGAAGTGATATGCGGCGATTGTCAGATTGAAATAACGACTATTTTTAATACATTAATTCAACAGTCACACTCGAGTTAATGTAAGGGGGAAATTGTTAACACTAAAAAATAATGTAAGTGTTTAGCCGAACTCACTGATAGTCGAACTATTCAGGAGCCGAATTTACTCCTAACCATCGACAACAAGAGCTTCATCGACTACTAAGGCATCTTAGCCGAAGCTATCAGTTAGAGGCATGCCTGTGACCCACTCAAATGTAGGCGCCTCAACGACTAAGTCAAAGGGATTTCCAGACCCCCAAAAGTGGTAACGACCAACAATAGCTAAATGGAAAGGCCATTATGCGAGAAAGAGGAGAGAGAGCGAGAAAATCGGCACCACCTCTCCCATAGTCAGTTGTGGTGCTTAGTGGGTTATTTGACAACCAACATGGGGGGCACATTTGTACAGTTGTTTCACTTTTTATACTATAAATACTCTTTCTTTGTACAGATTATAAACACACAATCCAAATCAAATCAAATCAAATCTTTTATCTATCTTTATGTTATCCTTTACTTTTCCTTTACTTTACTCGGCTGTATTCATGCTTTATTATCCTTTAGTTTAATCACACCATCCTAATGCTTTCTGGAGTAGTTAGAGAACCCATTGCTGGAAATTAGAGTTCCATTTTCAACCCAAATCGCTTGAGTTAAGGAATCAATTTGTCTCTCGATTTCAACAGCCGATAAAACGACAAGAGTAAAACATCGGGGCGAGAACAATACTGAATGGATTGATGTTTCTTATAAAATTATAGAGTGTGAAAATAATAAAACTATCATAAAAGGAATTTCTAATATGTATTTTTTGTTGAATTTTCCATTCCATGGATTATGCGATGGTCGGTGGAAGTGGGTTATACCCCAGAACTTATCACTTGTTTGCAGCGAACCCTTTATATAAGGTTTTGGAAGAAATTATTACAAAAGAATAAAGATGATGTCTTGAATGTATAAGAACTTATAGACAAGATAACCTCAACTATTGAGAATTATATAGAGTTAAAACAAAACCAACCACCGTCTGAGGTTAATAGTCCATTTCAGCATATTGCCAGAAAACTCCAACTTAAAAAAAGAGTAATTTCAAAAGCAGAGATTATAGCATATTATATGGCAGAAGTGGAAAAAGATTTAATAAAAAATCGGGATGGAGAATTCCCTTCATACACTTCTATGACATCCATTCATATAGAGGAGGAAGATAATATTCAGGACTCCCAGACCCCTATGATGCAGACTTCGACATTGAGGGATATCACAAGAAGTTTCAAGATAATATGGAGGAATCCTCCAACGCAGGAAAAGACAAGGGAAAAGAAAAAGTGTGATACATAGGAAAGAAGCCGACGGACCTATCATAAAAGCCACCGGACAGATGGAATCTACATTAATAAAGTAGATAAATTATTGTATTATCATAGGGTCCATAAGTTTAGGCCGATTTTCCTTTTACTTTTTATGTTTTAACCTTGTCGGCTATATTTTTGGCCCCTTTATTTGTTTGTATTTATGAAGGTTTCATTATATAAGGATCCTTAGTTTTAGTAGAGAAGCATGCTTTTCTCCATCCCTCTCTCGACTTTGTAAAAACTCTCTACTAAATAAAAGTTTGAAGTTTACTTGATATTTCTTCTTCTGTTGAGCACAACCAACATCTATTTGGTAATTTTCTTTTTCTTTTATTTATATTATAATTATACATCTTTATTTAGCCTAAATGATAGGCTAAATATCTTATGTTGAACTATGTTACACTAGCCTACTGCGAATCATGGTACTAAGGCTTTAATTAGCTGATAATTCATGTGAGAAGGTACTAAGGTCGGGCATAGAATCACCCAAGCAGAATGTTTGAAGCTATTAGCCTGCTGAGCCAAGGTGGTGTTAGGGTGTTTTATGGATCTGTTATGAGTTAAGACAACCTATATATTAGGGTTATTGACCCGTTAAAAATTCCTCTGATAGTGCCCTTTCTGTGATCCCTTCAGATGAATTGGTATCAGAGCCATGGTATTCATGCAGTAATAGGTAACATATGTAACACTCTCTTGCAATGATGAATATAATCAGGAACCAAAATACTGTTAAAAACAGTAAAAAAGAGGAATATGATATACCTCGACACTTAGATCTACTTAATAAGTGTACTATTCCAAAGATCCAACTCAGGTTAATATATCAAATGGGTATTTTTGAAAAATTAGGTTTCAAACAAGTTATTAAAACTATTGAAGAAACCATTATAGTAGATGGTGATCATGCTACCTTTAAATTATTAAATGACAGTGATATTGCCCCTTATAGGGAAACTCATAGATTTATGCATATTAGGTTAGTACATGTTGCATTTAAGTCACTTACATTAAGAGGCTTACCTGAAAGCTTCATAGTAGCTTTAAGAGATGAAAGGAACCAAAACTGGAAAAATATATCTAATAGGGACTGTTCAAACCAGTTTGGATTATGGTCCTGATTATTTTAATGCTTATCCTAACTTGCAGGTATCTTTGCAGGATGATAACTTAAATTCTTTAATATTAAACATAAAATTACATGGGTATGATTATATACCAGGAGCTGAGGTTATATGTATTTGTTATAGAATATATTTTAAATCATTATATACCATGAATCCTATGTGTAAGATCATGGATTTTAAGAGTAAGACTATTTTAATAGAAACTAATTTTGATAAATTCAAGATTACAAACAAGAAGGCCTATCAAATGGGAAGAAATTGATTTTCCCAAAGAGTGGTTCATAGAGGGATCTCCTCCTCCTCATGATGATTTTAATTCAGATATTACTGAAATAGAGCAAACTCCAGATGAAACTATTAAATTGCGATTTGCTGAACCAAATTATTTACTGGGAAAATTGATGCTAATAGCTTTAGATCTAGTCATTTTTCAAATAGTTCTTATATTTCAGCAGTTGAATATGTGGTAAGGCCTCCATCAAGAGCATCTACTTATCAAATTAGAGCATCTACTTCTCAAATTAGAGAATCTACTGATAATAGAATTGATAGTATCAGAATTTATAGGGACAATATTTTTCGTGATCTCCAGGAAGAAGACCCAGAAATAACTAAGTCAGATGTGAATTTTCCTGTGACATGATGAATATATCGCAAAAAAATAATTTTAGTCGGGGATCACCCACAAGAAAAATGATAAGTGAGAATTTCTTTAAACCCAGATGGGAGCCATTTAAAAATGGTTTTTGCTTCTTTTAACAGTGAAGATAGAACTTCTTTGCAAAAAGAATTTTATAAAGATCTTGTAAAAGACAACAAGATTATATCTTTTGTACCTTGGTTTATGGCTAAGTATGTAGGAGATTATATCTCTGTTTTGGAAAAAGATTATAAATTAGCAAATGTGGAAATTATTCATATTGCTTTAACTCCCCAACAACCTTTTGTTATTGGAAAAGATAATATTGTTATACATTTTGCGGCTTTTTCAAAATTATTTGAAAATGATACTTTGCAAATTACTGCTAAGCATATTAATATTATGCTAAAACAACATAATTATGATAATATTTATATGAACATATTAGGTGAAAAAATTATGCAGTTACACGATAGAGTAGAGAAACTGATAAATTACATCAATATTCTAATAGCCAGGAATTAGGTGTAAGCCACTCGTAGTGTGCATCCTCATCCTGAAATAATAGATTTCAAAATTAGAGTATTTTCTGAATTGGAAAAATTACTAGATGATAAGTTTAAAGGGTTAAAGATTAGTCCTTTAACAAAAGTTGGTAATACCGACTATAATTGGGATCTTAGTGGTGATTATTATAAACAGAAGATGTCAAATGAGGTTAATAACCTAGAAAACTATGCGAGAAAACTTGTTCAGAGGATATACTACTATCTCCTTCCTACTCCCCAGGATGTTTAATTTGAAGAACAGGAGATAGTTAATAATAATAGTTATAGTGGAAAACATATTTATGAATGGAATATAGATGGTTATACTGAACGACAAATTTATACAGTTATTCATAGAATGCTGATGTATAGTACTATCTGTAAAGCCAATAATAATACAAAGAAAACCATTGCAGAGATGATTATATCTGGATTTACATGCCAACTTAAAGGTTGGTGGGATAATTACCTGACTCCTGATCAAAAGGTAAAGATTGTGGGTGCTGAAAAAGTTAATATTGTGACAGGTCAGAAGGAACCCAACACAGTGTATTCACTAGCCCTCAACATTATAGAACATTGTACTGGTAGATGGTCTGATGATAGTGAAAACTGTAAACATGTATATTATAGAAACAATTGTATCCCTACCCATAATTAGAATATTTTCATATATTGTGTAAATATAATTATGGTAAGACTATGATTCCTCTTTTGTATAGGCTTAGGATTCCTATTGTATAAGGGATGAATATTGTACTCTATATATACTTTGATATTAATGAGAAGACTCCATAAGGGAGATTAATATCATCTCACATGGTATCAAGAGCCTAAACTCCAATAACCCTAGAAATTTTCTTCCCCAGCCGCCGGCACCATCCCCCCATCCCACGACTCCCTTCTTCTCTTCAAGAAATTTCTTGGTTTTTCATTTCTTCCTCTCTTCTCTAAATGGATACTCAGGATTCTCCCACTGTTGTTGACGCTTCTACCTCCACAAATCCCACCACCAAATCGTCACCCTTTTTTCATCCCGCTCTCATTGTTTCCAACATCAAGAACCATATCCACATTCGTCTTGATCAAGAAAGAAGTCAGTATTATCCTTGGGTTAAACTATTTCGCACTCATGCATGTCTCTATAACGTGTTTGATCATATTGATGACACCATTCTGCGCCCTTCGGAGGTTGATGATTCTACTTGGCGTCGTCTAGACTCCGGCGTCAAACAATGAATATATGGTAGTATTTCTCAGGATCTACTTCTTACTATCATGAAATCTGACTCCACAGCCCGTGACTTGTGGAATCGTTTGGAGGAAATTTTTCAGGACAACAAGCACACCCATGTTGTGTATTTAGAGGAGCAATTTAACAATACACGTCTTGAAAACTTTTCCAATGTGACTGAGTACTGCAAACAATTAAAGCTCTCGATGGATTAACTTGATGTTGTCGAATCGCCTGTTACTGACACCAAAATGGTGTTACAATTGATTGCTGGCCTCCCTAAAGGCGAATATGATACATTGGACACCCTGATTCAACAGGCGGATCCGTTACCAGCTTTAACAAAGCTCGCTCACAGTTGCTGCTCGAAGAAACCCGTCGTACTAAGCAGCAGCAGGGACAACAGCAGACCATCACCGCGGTGCCTTAGTACAGAGTCGCGGCACCTTCCCCATTCCAGTACCAGCAATCCTTCAACCCTTATTCCCACTACGGGTTATTAGGTCCACTCCAAAGACCACAAAGAAGCCCACTTCACGGCGGATACCCAAAGCACTCCTCTGCCATGACACCCACTGAGTTTGGTCAGGCTTTCAGCACCCTTAATATGAAACATCCTTACAACAATTGGTACATGAACTCCGGAGCCACATCTCACATCACCCAGTCTGCAGGTACTATTCCCAAACTGTGCAGTTTAAAGCATCCTCAATATGTTACAGTTGGTAGTAGACAACGCATTCTAGTAAAGGGTTATGGTACATCATACACACAACCTCCTCATCCACCATTCTCCCTTAAAAATAGCTTATATGCCCCACACATGATTAAGAACCTAATATATGTCCACCAATTTACTCGTAATAATTCTGTCTCTGTTGACTTTGACCCTTTTGGTTTCACTGTAAAGGATCTTCGTACGGGGACACCTCTTACGAGATTCAATAGCACGGGGGATCTCTATCCATTCACATCCACCTTCGCTGCCAGATCTTGCTCTCCCGTCTCTCTGGCGGCTATTTCTTCTTCGACATGGCATAATAGGCTTGGTCACCCAGGACTCCCATTATTTAATTTTCTTAGAGGCAATAATTTCATTACTTGTAATGGAAAGCTTGCCCAAAATTGTGTTTCTTGTTCTTTAGGCAAACATACTCGTTTCCCGTTTAAATCATCTACTAGTGTTACCTTTGCACCATCTGATATAATATATGCCGATTTTTGGACATCACCTGTTGTTAGTTCTCTCGGTCATAAATATTATCTTATCTTGCAAGATGATTTTTCTCACTATATCTGGTTGTACCCTCTCAAATATAAATCGGAAGTGTTTACCAAATTTCTTGAGCTTCGACAATTCATCCAAACACAATTTGAAAAAGGTATCAAATCATTTCAGTGCGATAATGGTTGTGAATTCAATAACTCTATATTTCACCGTTTTTGTACCAATAATGGCATGGTTTTTCGCTTCTCCTGCCCTCACACCTCACCACAAAACGGTAAAGCTGAAAGAATCATCCGCACCATTAACAATATGATTCGCACCCTATTGATTCATGGCTCCCTCCCTCCATCCTTCTAGGTATATGCTGCTAAAATGTCAGAATACATTCTCAATCTTCTCCCTACTAGCACTCTTCACAACATGACCCCTACCGAAATCCTCTACCATAGAGTCCCCTCCTATGATCATCTACGGATTTTCGGTTATCTGTGCTATCCCAACCTTAGCTCTACCACCCCTTACAAGTTCGCTCCTAGGTCCACTCTATGTGTCTTCCTAGGATTCCCACTGAACCATAGGGGCTATCTATGCTACGACCTATCCACTCGTCAAATCCACATCTCTCGTCATATCACATTCGACGAGACCACATTCTCGTTTTCGAATCTTCAGAAATTCCAAAAACTGGATTACTCATTCCTTGACGAGCCTGCTATCTCTCCCATCATCCTTGATCAGCTTATCTCTTCTAACCCTTTGACAGCGCCGCGGCCCAGTGTTGAGGCGCCGCGATGCCAACTTTCCATAGAGGTCTGTTCTCCCAACCCGTCGACAGCGCCGCGGCCCAGTGATGAGGCGTCGCGGCGCCATATTTCCAAAGAGGCCTGTCACTCAAACAGCGCCGCGGCGCTAGAACCAGGCGTCGTGGTGCCTCCGACGGCTTCTCCCCCACCTTCTCTTTTTTCGACCCTACCATTAGTCTCAGCCCTCCCTACTCAGCCAACACCGCCTTCCACTGTCCCCACTCACCAAATGGAAACTCGTGTCAAGCATGGAATTTTCATACCCAAAGTACAATTTAACTTGTCTGCCCAAACCATTTCTCCAATTGCCAAAAACCCTATATTGGCTAAACAAGACCCTAATTGGAATGTGGCTATCTCTGAGGAATTCAATATTTTAACTAAACATCAGACATGAGATCTAGTACCTAGACCTGAGGGGGTGAATGTGATTCGTTGTCTGTGGCTTCACTACTACATTTCTGGCCTAATGCGACGGCCCACAGAAGTCTAATGCAACGCCCAATGTATTGCCATTGCATTAGATGTGGCTAATGCGATGGCTAAGTGTGTAACAAATAAAAAAAATAGGCTAATGCAACGGTATAGTGATGTGCGATTTATACACACGCTAAACACAAGTGCACATATCGTTACAAGTAATATAGTTTGGGTAAGACCGAATATCGTCCTCAGGGACTGGTTTTCAAGTACCGATTATCTATGCTTTAGTTTCTATTTGGTTAACGTTAATTGGTTTGGAATTCTAGACTAATAATGCAGGAAATAAACTAATTATGAAAATACTTTGATTTAAATCAGTTATGACGGAGAATTAGGGCTTCCAAGATCATCAACTATCCACTCTATTCAATCATTAATATAATTAGACTGACTTCTTCTTCTACGTTAAGATAGCAGGTTAACTAGACCGTTTTATATTATGGTTAGGATATATAAACACTCAATCCCGATGCAGAACTCTTCATCTTTTGATGACAAGATTAACTACAAATGAGGATTAAGAGCAATAACCTATTAAGCTACACAAGTATCGGGGTACTTTCGTGCACGATTTAAACCTATGTTTATTCAACTATAGCATATTCACAATCTCCCCTTTCGGATTTCTATTAGAACTCATATAAGTGATGATAACTAGTGATCAATTAATTATCAAGCAATTATTGAATAAACCTTAATCAAGTGAAGAAGAAAAAAAACTAATGCATTAATTCATGAATAAGAGTTTCAAGTGAAACACAAGGAAATCCCTAATAAAGTAATTAGATCCTAGTCATAGTCACGCTAAGAACTAATACAATCTCCATACATGAACTGAAATAAACAAAGCAAAAGAGAAAGAAAATACTTAAGAATAAGTCTCCAAGCCTTCTAGCATCCAAGAGTTGTGTTGTGGAATATTTACAAGGTGGATGAGTGTAGAATGGTGGTATGAGGAGGTCTTAAGGATGATAGATTAATGAGCAGGGTTTTTGGGATTATATAGGTTTTGTAGGTAGGAAAAATTATCCCTTTTGAACTCTGAAAACGTGTCAAATTCGGCCCAAAACGTCAAAAATCCTGCGTCGGCGCTATGGCCCTGAGATTGGGCGCCACGACGTCGAAAAATCTGCAAGTTTCCGGAAATTTCAGGGGTCGGCGCCGGTGACGGGTTTTTTTTCGATTTTTCGTTTCTTGTCCCTTTTTTCGTCCGGACTTCGTCTGATCTCTTCTATACTTTCCGGGACTTCTTAGACTTCAGTTATTGGCCCTTTTGTGTGCAATTCCATCTCAAATAAGCTCATTTCCTCTCCTTTTCGCCATTTCTCCATTTCTGACCGCTGTGACACAAAAGAAAGGAAAACGACCCTAATACTATACTAAATATCAACAAAATGAGTAAAATACTAACTAAAAATGACTCAAAAAATGTATACAAAATACACCTAACATATAGCAGGACTGTGCATTAGCCTATTTAATGCGATGGGATAAACAGGCTAATGCAACGGCCAGAACATGTCGTTGCATTAGCCTCTCTAATGCAACGACCCTCAGAGGCTAATGCGACGGGTCAATATATAATATTGTATATATCGATCGATATATTTCATTAGCTGCGGTAAAATTAGGGAAAATTTAAATCCCCACGCATCATTGCCGTCGATCCCTTCCCATCGCTAGTCATCGCACTTCATCCCCATCGCCACCGCCGTGATCGCTCTTCTCCCACTGCTCAACGTCATCGCCATCCTTTCTCCCACTGCTCGTCGCCCTTTTCCACTCGTCGTCGCATCCGCTTCATCGTCTTCTCCAAGGTTAGATTACGTTTTACCTTTCTCTTTACATTAGTATGTTTATAGGTCTTAAAATTTGTTTTTTATAAAAAGTTAGTCTATAGTCCATTCTCATTGGAGTTTTAAGAATCCAAAATCAAGAACTCTTTCATTTTTTTTTCAATTCAGAGTGCTCATTGGGTATTTGAATAGTACGATGTGTATGTTGGATTAATGCTCTATTCTGCCTAGTCGAGTATATGTGATTTTATTTTTTTGCCCTCTGGTTTGATTACTGGAATGAAGTGTTAGATATGATAAGATCTTGGCTGAATTAGTATACCTGTAATCTTGAATTATTTTTTATAACATCACAATCTTAAGTTAAGTCACCAAGTAATAGCTAAATCTGTTACTAATAGAGATATTTAGTTAACCAAATGTCATATTATCTGGAAATATCATGTGTATTAGCTTCTCTATGCAGGTGTTTGACTTGCTCGTATCCTGCATATCCTCTTTAAAAATCTGAGCCCTATGTATTTACTGGCTCTAAATGCATAATGTACTCTAATTCACCCGTTCGAGTGTTGCTAAGCACTTAATGTGGCCTGGCTAGAAATCTATGTGCCTAGTCTAATCAAAACAGCTTTTCAGCCCTTTGAAATGTTTTTTTCTTCTTCTAAATAGTTGTTGCTTCATCTTAGTATCCTGATACATGTGTCTTGAATTAGTTGTCCATATGTACTTGTGTGTCTGAAATGTTAAAGCTTGTCCATGGTGAAAGTTGGTACCTTTCGCCTTTAAATGATTATGCGTCCACATCAGTGCCTTAAATGTCACCTGGACTGGTTATATACTGGCCTGTCTTTCTAAATTCTAAAATATCTCCATGACAGAACCTAATGTTTCCTATTCTCCTCTGCATCATGTCATGATAAGATGAAGTGTTAAATGGTACTTGAGTTTTGCCCTACTTGCTGAATTAAGAGACATCTATTTGCATATGGTATCCTGTATTTTGGGTTAAGACTAGTGTAAATCCTGTTAAAGTTCCCCTTAATGAATTCCATTTCTATTTGTGTTAAACGTTGATCATATAATAGCATATGAAGGTTAATTAAGTGCTAGTAGCTGTCTATGTTTGGCCAAAACATTTAGAACAGGTTTTGTGTCTTTTCTATCTTTTTTTTTTACTCAGAATTTGCCTCCTATACAGCCATTAAACAGCTACTGCTGTACTGCAGCAGTACTCTGAAACTGCTGGACTGTTTTATTAGCTATTAGGAACCGATATTAGCTAAGTCATATAGTTTAATCAATACTTATTGTTTATATTACAGGTTTTAGCTCGGCCACAAATTATGAAGGATTTTTGTGTTTCCCTTATTTCCAACATAACCGGTATGAATTTCTTGAAGTATTGTATTGTAGTTGGCAATATCAGTTGACACGAAGAACTAATGGCAACGTGATTAGAATTTGACCATTCTTTAAGTAGATCTAAAATCTCTCACAAATAAAATCGCTCAATCGTCACGTAAAGTTCTCAAAATTCTTAAAGTCTTTACACGTAAGTCAACAAATCCTCACCCTTGCAAAATATTCATATATGTTTAATTTTTAATAATTAATTACTCTTTACTTTGTTTTTTCTAATCAGCACACAAGGACGGAAAACCTATTGAATAGAGATTTTTGGGATCGAAATAGGGAAGTTTGTTGGATTTTTTCCAACAAAATGACGTTGGACGACCAACTAATTAATAGCTGCAGACATTAAAATTTTGACATAAAATTTCAGGGATGGCAGAAGCCAATAATAGTACAATGTCACTTAAAGAATCACTGAATGACGACATGAGGATAAGGTATTATGAGGGCCATCTATGGTTTCTATTAAAGGACATTTGTGTGGACATTTTATGTTTTTCTTCATATGTTGTTGGTTCAAGTTCTCAAAAAAGGTACCATTGATTGTGGTTGAGAACTTGAGATTTACACTACGTCTTTTTTACAATTCAGGTGACATTTCTGAAACACATCTCTGTTGGTGTGTGTTAAAATGCAGCTAAATGTTTTGTTTCACTTGTCTATTAACTGATATTATATTGCCAGGCAAAAACATTTGTATTTGTATCTAGTCAGTTGATTGTCTCGTAAAAATGTACAATGTTAGAATGAATCCGAGAGGGATGTCTAAGTCAATGAATATATATTATTGAGTTTGGTTCTCTAGCTTTTGTGAGATAATAATGGCCTGGAAGCAACTGAGTTAAATAATTCAGCAAGTTCTTGTTGTTTCATTTTTATGTCCTATAGACCAGCGAAAGTAACTTTTGTTGCATATTCTGTTATAATTTGTTTGATTTATAGGCGTGATATCTGAATTTTAGCTGAAAGTTTATAGTTTTGGTCCTTATTTTCAGGGACAAAAGAAAGTGAGTCTTGTGTTGTCTACATTTGAGCGGAAATGAAGTTTGGGATTGATTTTGAGATCTTAATGGTTTCTTGACATTCTCTGTTATGGGTTTCTTGGATCACATTCTTTGTGATTTGGATGCGATCAGTGTTGTACAAGAGATGAGGATAAAAGAACATCTTAACAGTAGATACTTTTGTGAACAATTATTTTGTAATATGTCCTATGAGGTCTAATATTGTAATATTGTACATTTGTGAACAATTAGTAATACAATCCTTTGTTATTATTATTTTTCTCTTTTTATTATTTATTTTTTCATTTTGCAATATTGTGAGCTAATCCTTTTGTAATATTGTACAATTTGTAATTTGTGAACAATCTAGCAATCAAACGGTGCACATCTAATGCGACGACTACCCTTGGCCGTCGCATTAGGGGTTCTGTCCGTCACATTAGGTGTCAAAATAGGCCTCTCAACATTCACATATCTAATGTGACGGCTGCCCTTGGCCGTCGCATTAGATGTGCACCTAATGCGACGGCAGTAACAACCGTCGCATTAGGTCCTTCTGGCCATTGCATTAGACCTAATACAACGGCAGCAGATGCAACGTCTTCTAGCCGTCGCATTAGGTCTAATGCAACGACCAAAAGGCCCTAATGCGATGATTTTGAGGCGTCGTATTAGCCTAGAAATGTAGTAGTGCTTTTTCGTCATAAATTCAGAGCCAGTGAAGATCTTAAGAGGTATAAGACACGACTTGTGTCTAATGGCACAAATCAGCAGGAGGGCATTGATTGTGGTGAGACCTTCAGCCCGATTGTCAAACCGGCTACCATTCGCACAGTTTTGAGCATTGTCATGGGCAAACACTGGCCGATCCATCAGCTTGATATGAAGAATGCATTCTTACATGGGGATCTGAGAGAAACAATCTACATGCATCAGTCGCCAGGGTTCACCCATCCAGCAGTTCCTCACTATGTCTGTCGTCTCCGTAAGTCACTATATGGCCTGAAACAGGCCCCCCCGTGTGGTATGATCGCTTTGCCAGGTATATCTTGCAGATTGAGTTTGTATGCAGTAAGAGTGATTTATCACTATTCATTTTTCATCGAGATAGTAGCAATGCTTACTTATTACTTTACGTAGATGATATTGTTCTTATTGCCTCCTTCGACGGATTGAAAAATGAGATTATTGTCTTGCTTAAGTCCGAATTTGTAATGACTGATTTAGGGAAGCTGAATTATTTTTTGGAAATATCAGTGACCACGTCTGCCAATAATATGTTCTTGTGTCAGCGTAAGTATGCAGAAGAGATTGTGTACAGGGCTAAGATGGCGAACTGCAAAGAGGTGCCTACTCCAGTTGATTCTAAATCTAAGCTCAGTGCCATGGATGATGCTCCAGTCTCTGATCCTACTCTGTATAGGAAAGCCATGCAGGTGCACTTCAGTATCTCACCTTCACCAGACCAGACATAGTTTATGATGTTCAGCAGGTATTCTTATTCATGCATGCCCCCAGAGAGTCTCATTTCACTGCCCTTAAGCATATCATTCGATACATTAAGGGCACTCTTGATTATGGTTTGCACCTATACCCCTCTGCACCAAACAAGTTTCTTTCATATACGGATGCAGATTGGGAAGGGTGTCCGGACACGCGACACTCCACCTCCGACTTTTGTGTTTTTATAGGGGATAATCTGATTTCTTGGTCTGCCAAGCAACAAGCTACCCTATCTCGATCCAGTGCCGAGGCTGAGTACAGAGGCGTTGCAAATGTGGTAGCTGAGATTTGTTAGCTCGGAAATTTACTGTTAGAACTTCAGTGTCCTTTGCGTCAGGCATCTATTGTGTATTGTGATAACATCTCTGTCATCTATCTTTCTCATAATCCGGTTCAACATCAGCGAACCAAGCATATTGAGATAGACCTACAATTCGTTCGTGAGAAAGTTGCGCTAGGCCATGTCAGAGTGTTACATGTTCCATCATCCTATCAGTATAAGATATATTTACCAAATGACTTCCTGCATGCTTATTTCTTGACTTGATTCCTCTCGTCAGGCCTCCTCCCGCTCGATGAGGCGTCAGGTAAATATGTATATTATAGAAACAATTGTATCTCTACCCATAATTAGAATATTTTCATATATTGTGTAAATATAATTATGATAAAACTAGGATTCATCTTTGTATAGGCTTAAGATTCCTATTGTATAAGAGATGAATATTGTACTCTATATATACTTTGATATTAATGAGAAGACTCCCTAAGGGAGATTAATATCATCTGATAAAAACATTAGGACCTTGCTCCAGAATTTTTGATGTACGACCTTAACCTCATTTAGGTGGTATAAGAATGTATTCCTTAATAGGGTTATGGAATTACTAAGTGTAATAGTTCTCATTGGAAGTCTAAGTTTATAGATGGACTGTCTAACCTCTTTGGTGAAAGTGTCAGAAAAACTCTTAGAAAAGGAGGAATGATAAGATCAAGTATCAATTTTACAAAAACTTATTATTAACTATTAACTATTAACTAAATCAAATCAATGCAAATTATATATATATATATTCAAGTTTATTTTCCCAAATTGTTTGCATTTAATTATAACTATTTCGAAAATGTAAAGTAAGCAAGTAAAGAAAACAATTAGGCAAGCTTTAGGTTGTAATTCACTGAGAGAAAATAATCCAGGGTTATAGGTAGATTACCAATCCTGTTGAGTTCTTCACTTAATTAACTAATTAAATTATCTGAATTATTAATTAAGAGGGTTAATAATACTCTTAGCAATCTTCAGTTACTATTCGCCTATTCAAATTATCCTAATACCAATAGTTTTATGGAATTAAGGTTACATAAAATGCATGTATATTTCATGTAATAATAATTAAACAGGACAATCTGGTGTATGTCTATTATGAGAGGTGTTTAAATGAAAAATCCTAACAACTTATATATATACACTCTGCATGGAGAACAATTGTGATCTTCGATATTATAAAAGAACAATAGCAGACTCAGTGAAAATTGTTACTAAGTACCACAACAACGTAATTTAATGATTTCAACCCAAAGCTTTGTTAATGAGTATGAATTTCATATTTTCGTATGTGAAAAGAAATATAAATGTATTCATAAATGCTCGTTAACAAGTATTGCATCTTAAGAATTGTAAATCTCCCACAATATATGTTACTGATAACGTCCAAATTCACTCTATTAAATAGAAGTGTACACGGTCGTATGCAATATAATAACCCAAATATGAGTCGGGATCGAATCTCACAAAGAACAATATGTAGGCGATCAAGCAAAATAGGAATTTTCACCAACTACGCTAAGCCAGACACTAAAAGATTGTTTAGAGAGAAAGTTATGTCTAATGCAGAAATAAAATCTAACCTAGAAAGCAAGCAAAATGATCCACAACCACAAGAGAAAAAAAACAAAAAATTACTTCTCAAGTCACTTAACCATTTACAAAAAAATGGTACAATGTTATGTATTTAATATATGACTAACTCTGAAATGACTCTAAATTAGCTTCTTCCGACCTAATTAAATATCCCTAATATTCCTCAGCATTTAGCATTTAGGAGAATTACCTAATATGGCTAATATTCACCTATTCCATTCACCTTTTCCTAGGTAGATGAGGGGGTATCGCGCCTAAATTTTAAGTTAATTAATATTTTCCAAACTTCAGGTTTCTTGAGTTTCCAAAAGTAATGTTAAAACCAAGTAGATTATTATAGTCCTAGATTAGCTTAGAAAGTTTAAGAAATACATAAACATTTAACTCACTTCATTAAGAATAAACTCATTCAATACAAAAAATAAACAAGAGTTTAATACCAGCAAATTTTTAGTTTTATAACAATTACATATACTAAAATAAGCTAATATATATACTACACATGAAGAAAATTCTGTTCAAGTTCACAGCAATCAAATTTCACCAAAATTCCCAACCCAAAGTGTAAATCTTCAAAGCTTCAATGTCAAAAGAACCTTAAAATTCCAAGATTGTATTAGCTCAAACCTACATGAGCATTGAATAACAAAACTTGAATCTGCCCATCACTAAAGCCCGTCGGCCATACCTGCTAAAATGTCATCGCATGTGTGCCTCCGCAAATGTGGAACTAAGCTTGCAGAGGCGACTCCAACTGGATCCTCGAAACTCAGCAGAATCGGAGACCTGGATGTAGGAGTGGCTGCACAGAAGTGGGTAAAGGCACGCAGGTGCGATCATAGCTGAACAGTATCAGCCTCGCAGAAGCGGGCCTTCCTTCGCAGAAGCAGCGGACATTTTGCCGCAAATGCGGGACCACTGGCAGCTTATGCACTTTTCACTTTTTTTTAGTTCTTTTTCACTTCATTTTTGCTCAATTCCACTTCAAGACTTCATTGTACCTGAAATAATAGCAACACACCATAAATGGCATCATATCATAAATAAAAGACACAAAAACAAAAGCAAAAGGACTATAATAAGTAGTAACAACACGATTTTTAAGAAAGCAATGATCAAGTAACAACAACCTACCTCAAGAAGTGGCTCAAAACCACTAGCCTACTAGATGCGCCTATTTGACTAACTTTGCAATTTGTTAGCATCACCAACCTATCGTAATCCACGTGCCCTCATAAGAAATAAAGTCCCAAATCACTATATTAACAACATCAACACAAGGGACATAAGCACAAAATCACTCACACTCAACAAAGAAATTCAAGTGCTAACAAGTACATACCATAGGCTTCCTTTATTTTCATTTGCCACTAACTCAAGAACATTATGTCGGAGATCATATAAGGACTTTTAAAACTTGTAATGTAGGCTTAGAGAGGGTAGAATTAGCATTTTGGGATACAAACTGGCTATACCCTCCTACAATAATATTTTTTCATTTCAAACCTTATTTACTTTCCTCTTCATTTCAATACAACGCTCCTTCCTTTGCATTTTAGTTTCCCAAATTATTGCCAATCTTTTTGTTTTTATCTTTTCTAGTGCTCCAATTATATATTTTTTTCATTTCAATTTTATTCTTTTCTTTTGACTTTTTCATCAGGCATTTATTCACAAAATTACAATGCAATTCTTCACCGCTTCTCAAGTATCCCGAACACCCCTACCTTAGTCTTTTAACCTCAATGTTATTCAAAAGAGAGAATTTATCAAAACGAGTAAAGGCTTGTACTGTGGCAATCAAAGAAAAGGTCTATAGACTCAAATGAGATTACTAGTGGTATTATTTGTGCAATGAAAGGCTAGAAAGGCCAAATAAGCTTTCTCAAAAATTAGAAAGATTGTCTAAGATCATTTCTCCAGCCAACATAATCAAGATTAGCATCGAAAGGCTAACTAGAAAAGTTCTAGATGATACAAGCACAAGAATTATTCAACAAAACCTCATCACACATGGCACATGAACTAGTCAAGACAAATCAATTTCACTTCCTAAACAAGAACGAATGGAGTCGTATCTCATAATCCAAAGTAAACCCAACTAATCGACAAAGAGTCACAAAATGAGCCAAAATATTGTCACAACAATCATTCTTTCCTATGCACCTTGCTTTTCAACTTTCACAAATATTCGGAGGGGTATTCTCAATTCAATATTTCACATGCAAGAGACAAACTCTATTAGTGTCAAACAAGTCAAAAAAATTCATATTTTCACTCGAAGGAGCACCTATACCTAAACTCCAAGACCAAAAGCTAATATATAAAAAAATAAAACAACAAAAGTGACTAATCCGCATCTATACCCCAACAATCACAAAACAAGCCTGAGAAGGGCACATAATTACTCATAAGATGATAAAACAAGCCCAGTAAGGGCACATCAACATCCATAAATGATAAAACAATCCCAACAAAGGCACTAAGTAAAATCCTGATAAGGGAATAAGTCAAGCATAAACAGTATACAGTGTGCAACTACATGTCACCCCTAACTACAAACATTGTAGTGTCTTCACTGCATAATATCAGTACAAAACATAAGATAAGTTGAGGGACTCCCTGAAGTCTGCATCAGACTACAAGAAAGACTCGACAATGATGTGTTGAGCTCTGGGCCTCATCATCACTAACATCACCATCATCATTATTATCGGCATCATCCTCTGACAAGAAGGAGTACACCTTGTCGTCATCTACATCTCTGACTGGTAACCTCTTCTTTGGATTCCCCCATTTGAAAATTGCCTTGATGCCTCTCCACATTTTCACCATCAGCTTTCCCTTCTTCTTGTTTTTCTTTTTCTCCTTATCGAAGTCCTCCCGAATATTGTCATGGTCATGGTACCATAAGCTATCTCAAGCATACTAGCAGAAGCTGCTAGTTTCTTATAAGACTCCGCCTATTCTTTCTGAGCCTCCAAGTATTTATGCATATCAGCTCTGGTGAAGTGGTCGGAACTGGACTCTGGAGGTCCACTAGGAAGCGTTGACACTAGCTCTTTGATAGTATGTAACTGAGAGCCTAGTGACCCCAAAGGTTTGTCTGGCTGGGAGGATAATTCATTTGTTACACTTATCTCCATCTTTCTTTTCTTGCTCTGTAAAGCATTATCCTCTCCCGTGACTCTCAATAGGTGAAAGGATTTCTCTAGCTTTACCTAATGATTTGTACCTCATATATCAACCCTAGCAATCTTACAAAGCTTAGTGATCAAATATGGGAACATCAAACAGGTACTATCCTGCATCAAGTACCCCTTCAGCTCATGAACAATGTAGTGACTGACATTCACTGGAATGCCATCAAGTATGCAAGCAATCATCAGGGCCCAGTTATATGTACAATCGGTCACATTTCCAGATGGAGACACCCTGCTAGAAATTATGTATTGCCACATTTTCACCTTAACTGTGAAATTCACAGATTTTATACCCTTCTTCTTATTAGCCCATGTCACTTTATTGCCCGCGGGACACAATTTATACACTAGCCTATCTCCGGAGCATGTATCTTTCTCTTGCATTGGCTCGAGTGGATGGTTTAGAATGTTATAGAAATCATTGATTTGCTCAGGCCCAAATCTCACTATTTTGACCCTTATAGTAAATTCTGGGTTACCAAATTTTGTATGCTTTAGGTTTGCGTAAAACTCCCTCACCAATTCATAATTGGCTTCATGCAGAGTGAGGATGAAACATGTCCAGCCTGTGGTCCCTAGACGACCATAGAATCCCAGAAGAAGCTCGACCATTTTGTCAATGATAATCCCCTTTTAAAGTAGGAGCTTCTTCGTGAGTAGGTTGTCATAATATTGGCGCTGACTATCCCAGGACATGAATTTATAAGTGTCATAATTATCCTCCGCAACCACTTGTTCATTTTCTTAGCCATGTGCCACATTTTTATTCATTTTCGAGTCCATTTTCAAAGCTCAAGGTACCTAAAAATAAAACTCAAGTTAGCCGAGCACTGAAATAATGTTAAGCAATTTAAAACTCATCAAATATACCAAAGAACCAAGATAAATGGGTCAGTAATCTCAATTCAAAGCTACTAGTTTGCAAATATTATAACAGTCCTCACACCTGGAAAAGTTTCATCACAGGTGCGGTATCGCCTTTGCGGTGATTATTTTGCTTCTGCGCAAATGGTACTATTCAGATTTTCTTGCACCTGTATAGAGTGTTTGCAGGGGCGTCATCGCACCTGCGAGAAATTCTATGCAAGTGCAGTGTTCATCACTACTCTTAGAACCCCTGAAACGGTCGACTTTTTGTCCATTTCAGCCATGATTTTTGTCCAAAATTTTATACTCAATACTTCTAAATCTCTAATAATGTAAGCACACATTGTTATGAGACATGATTTAACAAGATTACAAGGCCAACAACACCCAAATTCAAAAATCTCCATGGATGCCCTAACTTGAGTTTTCTAGAAATTTCTACCAACATTGAACCTATTTTGATACTTTGACAGTGGTAGCAAGATTGTTACTTTCCAATTTCATGCAATATTAGAGAAGGAACAAGATAACATACCTTATTTGAAGCAAAAACTTAGAGATGATCAGTGTGGGTCAATTGACTCCTTTGAGAATCGAGGGTGTCTTCCACCATTTGATTTTCTTTTCTTTGTGAAGTGTATTATTGTGAGAGTAACTTTTGCTCAAATTTTGTTGAGAACGGGAATATGGAGGAGGGGGAGATCGCAGGATAGAGGTGAAGGGTTCTCTTCCCCAAAATCGCATCTGCATAAAAAATTGTGTTTCTGCGACACTGCTTCAGCGGTTACTTATGCACTTTTGAGAGTGTTTGTTCCCTCTGTAACAATCGGTATTTGCGGACCCATTGTCTTCTTATGCATCACACCTGCGGCCAATCGGTGCCCAAGTGCGGCCACTGTACCAGATTTCAGAAAATCATTGGATAGTCATTGTTTTGGTACAACTCCAACACCTGACCTGTTCAATTCAACTCCAAATTTTTTGAAAATTTGCAGATTAATAAAAAATAAACTATTCTAAAAAATAATATTTCAAAAATGACTTAAAATATGAAAATGATGAGTTGTCTTCCACAAAACGCCGCCAAGGCACGACGCAAACTCCCTTTACCACTTTTGTCGACACATTGAGCATATGAATCGGCTTCCCAACTTCATTTCAAGCTTGTGAATGTGCTCGAGGGGTGGTGGTGGTGTTTTGGTGGCTCCGAAAAATTTTGCCCCATTTTGCATTTCTTATCCTTTAATTGAGGAATGTGATTTTTCCATTTTGGCTTCGAAAATTCCGTTTGGGAATTAATTGCTCAACTTCCGTTTTGCAATCCAAACACAAAGTGGAGAAGTGATTGGATTTGGAATGAGGTCTAATTCGCTCAATTTCCATTTTTTTCTTGAGTTTTCACATTCTCTTCACGCAATGAGCTAGAGTAAAGCTATAAAATGTCTTCAATATTTTCAATTGACTCCCTCATGAATTCTTCATCATCAAATGAGAAAGGGTTGGATGGGTTGGCATTCAAGTTGTGATTTTTGATATTGGATTTCAACTTCTTTAACCATGGTCAATTCTTGAAGACTATTCTCAACCTCAAATTTTTGGCCATTATGAGCCTCAACTAATTGAATCAAGTGACGTTCGAAGTTTCGAATAGCTTCGCCATTTTCATCAATCGCTCCCTTTACGTTTTCATTTCTTTCTTCATTTTCAAGTATTTTCTCTAGCATATGAACCATTCTTTCTTCTAGAACCATCCGAGAACTCTTTTTCTTGAAATTGTTCCAACCTCAACGATTGGCTCTCATTCACTACTTCACCAAATCTCTCTTGATTTTGACACTCAATTTCCTCTTCATTTTGTGGTTCTTCTTGAAGGTGGGCCGAATTTCTTTCTTCCAACATTTGCTTCATTTTGGCCTCCCAAGATACAAATAGACTTATCATTCATTTGAAGTTCTTGACTCAACTTTTCAAGTGCCAATTTTCGCTTTTCCTCATTTTGAATAATTTTATCCATCATGAGCATTTTTTTATTTTTATTTTGAGCATGCTCCACTTCTTCCACCTCCATAGCCTTATAATCATCAAAACCAAAAGTAGAATCATCGTAGTGGGGGATCGAAGAATGGAAGGACACATAAGCACAACTAGCCCAAAGACCATTTTGATAGCCACACCTATCACATATGCTCCACTCACGGGTTTAAGATTGTGCACGCAATCCTCCCGGGGAGACTTTAAGCAATTTTTCCAAGAGTGTGGTCCTCCACAATAAGGACAAGGATCACCAAAGTATGAACAACTATCCTCTGACCCATTTTCATGGAATGATGCCATTTTTTCAAATAAAAATAAAATACACAAAAATAAAGAAAACAACTACACAAATATATACACATTTCGATCAAATAAAGTTAGATTATTTTCCAAACTAGCTCAAATACACCATTTTTTATAACATCCAAACTATGAGTATGGGTCGAATCCAACAGAGAATAATATGTAAGCGATCAAGCAAAGTAGAAATTTTCACCAATTGCACGAAGTTAAACACTGAGGGGTTGTTTAGAGAGAAATTTATGTTGGAAATAAAATCTAACCTAGAAAGCAAGTAAAATGATCAATGGCCACAAGCATAGAAACAAAGGAAATTACTTCTCAAGTAACGATCCAATGTATTTCACGATTTACAAATAATCGCGAGCTTATGTTACTTAGCCTCAGATAATGACTCTAAATTAGCTTCTTCTAAACACCAACAAGACTGCCTAATTGAATATCCCCAAAGCAATTAACAACATTAAGAACACCTGAAAATGGCAACACGTAGATTCTCCTATTCCCAGGTTGATTCCATTAGATGATGGTTAACGCCCCAAATTCTTGTTAATTAATATTTTCCAATTCTGAGTTTGTCTCTTCCGAGGTTAAACTTGTAACGACCCGTCTGGTCGCTTTGGACTTTTGGATTTGTTTTTCCAAGAATAATCTTCCTATAACTTTAACTCGGTGTTTATGACTTGCGAGGAATAAGTGGTATGGCTCCCGAGGAGTTTGGATAGGTTTCAGATTCTTTTTGGTAGGTTTGAGAAATCCTATGTTTAGAGATTAGGAGAGTTTGATCCATAGTTGACTTTTGGATAAACGTGCTCTTTTTGTAGTTTTGTCGGTTCCATTAGTTCCGAAATGATGTTTATGACTTAATCGAGCCTTTGGTTCAGGACCTGAGGCAGCCTGGTGTGTTTTTGGGGTTAAGTTGTAAAATGGTGGTATTAGAACTTAAGAGTTGACCTTATTCAAACCCGAGCCTTGAAGACCTTTTTAGAAAATCCAAGTGCGCGAGCGGGTTTGGAATATGTGTTCTGATAGAAATGCATGTTTGGTTTGTGTTTGGAGTGCAGGAGTGTTTCGCGGTGGTTGCGGAGGATCGTGACTTTGGGTCGCCATCGGTTGTTGGTGTCTACTTGATGACGGTTATGCGCCTCGGTGGAGGTTAGGCTCGCCGAAGCGAGGTTTGATTGAATGTTTACAATCTGCTTCAGCAGATGAGATCTTCATCGGGACGTGTGTGCCTCAGTCGAGGTTGCTTTCGCTCCAGCGAAAGTTTGTAATTTAAGTGACTTCTACCCCAGAGGATAGGTTTTCTACCGGAGCGGGTCTTCCCCAGCAAAATCGATTCCACCGGAGTGGATCACTGTGGTGATTTAAGGTGAGTTGAGACCTAAAAGTCTATTCTCATTCCCCCAAAAATATTCCTCTTGGTTCTAGAGCTTGGGCAGTAAGTTGCTGGAGGTTTTAACGGAAATTCTTCATTAAGGTAATCTTTCAGCCTTCTATTAATGTGTTCTTGTTATATTATCTCATAATCTTGATTCTTAAATATGGGAAATAAGAGGAGGACCTTGTTTGAGAATAAGAGAGTTATGTTTGGTGATTAGGGCTTGTATATTGAATTGTGGTTGTTGATATTGTAAACTAGTGATGTATTGGACTAGTAGATTGTATTTAATTAACCAATTGCATGTTACAAATCCTTATGAAAATGGGGGTAATTCTAGGGTTAGAATTGGAGTTTTACCTATTCTTGATTTAAGGATCTGATGTGAGTAAGGTGCGGGTTGGATGGATAAGTGGGTCGGGTGTGGAAGATGTTTAGGTTGACCCAAAAATGGAAAGCAATATCGGGCTCTCGACTTCTCGGGTAAATAGGATAATGTGGTATTTGAGGGTGATTTTGGGAGAATCTATAAGGAAGTAGATTGAGGCGTTTAGGGAAGTTGTCCCGGGGGTATGGCGGGAGGGTATGATGGTCGCACATTAGTGGTTGGGTGGTGGAACAGTACTGAGACAGTGAAGTACTCGGAAGATGGTATTAGGTAGATAACTTGGTGGTGCTTGATATAGACGAATTGTTGTGGGAAGATGGGGGTGATGTCCTTTGGTGGAGATAATATTGAGGTATTGTGGGAGGCGAGGGTGGTCGGTGTTAGGTATATTTAGTGAGGATGGAAACTGAATTGTAGAATACAACTCGAGAGAAGGAATGAAGAATTTTTGAATAAGTGTTGGCTTAGTTGGTTTCAGTTTGAGTATATAGTGACTATGGTTATAAAGGATGAATGGAATATATGCCCAAAGATAGAGGAACGAGGAGTTTATTTCCCCAACCGACACCAAGGTTTTTTTTATCAATACTAATAGGTCAAGACTGGGGTTGTTATTAGCAATGCCCAGTAAGGGTGATTGATGCCCTTTAGGTACCCACGGCTTAGACTAAGTTGGTCTACACAAGTTTCAACCTTCATTTACCATCGAGGGGGTTCTTCAAATTTGGGTTTTGATTAGGTCACACAAGTCCTATCCAAGACTTACACCGAAGGATCGGATAAGTTTCAACACACAAGTTGAAGACTTAGAGTTTATATTAATCTTAACTTAAGACTGCCTAAGTACAAAGTCATAAAGCCCTACTTATAGTATCCTAAAGACTATTCTAGAAGGGAGACTAAGGGCACAATTACAAGGCCATTTCGGTCGAAGAGGAACAATGCAAAGGGTTTGGTTGTCTTGGAGATCAAGTTGGCCCTCCACTTCGGTGAGTTGCATGTGAAAGAGTTTTGGTTTTGTGTTGAGATTTGAGTAATCCAAAACCTCTTCACATCTTCCTTGTAGAGGTCGAGATGTGCTTGAATTTCCAAGACTTCATCCTCTTGGAAGTACTTCCATTCCTTGTACCAATATCTAAATCTTCGGCCGACTTTTAACCTTACTCTTCCGACTTGACTCGCCCTTGAAAGTTTCTTGTCTATGCCAACTTGTCGTCCATGTCATTTTTTTCCTTGCCATGGTGGGTTGTCTGTGCCACCTTGGCATTGTCCCTTTCTCTGCTTCAACATCCTTACTACAAACATTAATTGTGTCCTAAGACAACCCAAGGGCTATTACATGAACTTAATAATAAAACTACTATCTAGAGTAGAACTTGAAGACATAAAATATAAAGCAAGGTCTCAGCCAATACCAACATATAAGACCGAATAAACTTGTTCTTAAGAGGCTATCAAGTTATGGTTCCCACTTCTCCCCATACTCCATGTTGTTCTTGGTCTTTATTCACGGGTTGATGGCCATCGTTCAAATCCTTTGATCCTTTGGTACACTTGCCAAATGTAGAAGCTAAGTTCGGATCATTTAATTCATCAATCTCCCCTCTTGGAGAGAATTTGCCCTCAAATTCGGATGTTTCAAATGAGAAGGTTTCATAAAAACATGACATATTGAGTTCGGAGGTTGCTCTTTGTACAATCTCTTTTAGAAGTTGGATAGCAATTTGAAGGGGCCATTTGTTAAGTATTCTTCCCATTTAATCAATTCGTCATACTTCAAAGTGTGAAGATGCTCATCCGGCAACCTTCTCTTATTGTTAGCAGTGGCTTGTTTCCCTCGTCATAAGTTATCACTCACCTCTTCAAGCTCTTGTATTGTCATGGTTGAGGTAGGGGCAACATTAAACTTACTTTCTTGGATGTCATTAGTCACAAAACACTCGGATCCATTAGGTAACTCTTTAGAGTTCCTTTTGCATTCAACTTCTTCTCGGATCTTCAATGTTGGATAGTTTTCGAGCCTTGATGGCATTTCCCGCAAGTTACACATAATCAACATTTGCCATGTTGACTTATTTCTTATAGGGAGAAGGTTGTTGATGAAAACCTCTCAATCATGCCTCAGTTTTAATAGCACATTGGAACAAATGTACCATCGACCACTTATGCCTTTTCTTCCGCATTCATGGGTTTGGTGTGTGGATAAGAAACCTTTTGAAAATAAATCAAGGGTGAGTTCACTACCTTTTCTTGACAAGGTTCCGAAAGCAATGTTTCTAGACAACACCATGTTGATTTCTTCTTTCACGTTCGGTTGCTCATATAGAGGGTTGATAAAGAAGGCATCATCCATCTTTTCTTCTTGGTATAATGGATTGGAATAGAAGGTCCAATCTCGAGTTGTTTCTTCATGATCATGGTATGGAACAAGGGTTCTTTGAGCATTTGTCTCGTGTGTTGCCTTTGGTTCATCACATGGATGGGGGATTTTCTGAGAGCTTTCTCAACAATGTTAGGTTCGGTTGTTGGTTCGAATTGTTTGCACATTCCCGAATCCTCTAAGTTCTTTTCCGAACCGTCTCCTTCTTTATAGCCAACATACTCATGACACTCCCCTTCTTAGCTCATTCTTCCTCCTTTCGCACCTCGGATTTAGCTTGACGCTTTTGGGCTAGTTGGATCTTCATCTCAATCATCTTGCTTGGTGACAAATGTATAAGTCGGAAGTCCTTACTATCATTATTAAAGGAGTAAGTGTTATGTTCACCATTGTGGGTGGTCTTCCGATCATATTTCCATGGTCTTCCTAACAATACATGGCACACGTCCATTGGAAGGACATCACACCAAATTTCATCCTCATATCCTCCAATTTGAAACTTTACAAGGGATTGGGTGGCAACCTCGAGTCCACTTGACTTGTTTACCCATCGGAGGTTGTATGGTTTAGTATGTTCACGGGTTGGTAGTTGCAATTTTCCTACCATTCCGAGAGACACCATATTAGCACACCTTCCTCCGTCGATGATCATACTACACACCTTATCCTTGACCTTACATCGGGTGTAGAAAATTTGCTCTCTCTGGTTTTGTCAAGTTCCTCCACTTGTGCACTTAACACATGTTGAAGGACTAGACTCATACCTTCTTTCGCAAGAGTCTCGGCTTTCCTTTGGCTTTCTTCCTTCTCGGATTCTTCCATGACAAAAGCATTTCCGCTTTCTTGATAATCGTCGAGTGTGATGGTCCTTGGATTTGGACATTCTTTAGCGAAATGTCCCATCCCTTGGCACTTGAAGCATCACTTGCCGCACTTCTCACTATTATTTAGAACTTTCATATTTCCTTTGTCTTTGTTTGCATCTTCCCATTTGTACAAATGATTGATATAGGAAGGTACTCTTCTCATTGGCATGTGCGGGTTTTGTGTAAGACCTAGGGACGACATTTTTTTGTTGTCTCTCGAACTTTTGTGCCAAATAAAACACATCTTCAAAATTAGATTAGGTGGATATTTCCACCTTCTCTTGAATTTCTACATTCAATCCGACAATGATTGTTCTATTCATCGCGGTTCATTCTCTTCTAAGCCACATAGCATGGTGACCTTCCCAAACTCCCTTATGTACTCAATGACCTTAAGGACACCTTTCCGAAGCTTGTTGAGTTTAAGGTATAGCACTTGTTCATAATTTCTTGGCAAAAATTTTCTTTTCAAATGCTTCTTTAGCCTCTTGATGCGCGATTTATGCACACACTTACGCAAGTGCACGTGTCGTCTCAAGTAATATAGTCTTAGAAGATCGAGTTATCGTCCTCAGGGATTAGTGTTCAAGTACCAAATTCTATTCCTTGTTATCTATTTGGTGACCAAAAATTGATATGTTGTTTATGATTCTAATTATGAAAACTAATTAAACTATGTTGTTTTACTTCAGTAATGTGGAAATAGGGCTTCCAAATCTCCTCAACTATCCGCTTAACTTACTTATTAATGCAATTGACTATGGTTCTTCTTCTATTTGAGATAGCAGGTTTACTAAGCCGTTTTATACTCCTGTTAAGGTTATATAAACACTCGACCTCAGATAACACCTTTCTACCTTTCGGTGATAAGGTTGACTCTGAGGAGGATTAAGAACAAAACCTTATTAATGCTACACAGTAATCTGGTATTTGCATCCACGATTCAACCTATGTCTATCCAACTACAGCACATTCACAACCTCCCCTTTTGGATTTCGGTTAGAAATCATAAGAATTATGATAATTAATGATAAGTTAATTACCAAGCAATCAAAACATATATTGAATAAATCTCAATAATAAGAAGAAGAACCAAAAACATGCATTAATTCATAAAGAAAAGGTTCAAGTGAATTGACATGGAAAGCCCTATATTAAAGTTAGTTCCTAGCCATAGACATGACAAGAACTAATTTAACATCCAACATAAACTGAAAATAAAGTAAACAAGAACAAGAAAATTACTAAAAGAAGGTCTCCAATCGTGATCTCCAAAGTCTTGTGTTTTGGCAAGAAGAAGAACTCTTAATTCTGACCTATGGTTCTCTTTTTATAGCCTCCAAAACGTGATGCATGTTTTCCTTCAGGCCTGGCCCATTATTCAGTCGAAAATCTAATTTTTCCCGCTTCGCATGCCATGAATCAGCCATGGCCGGAACTCTGCAAACCCTCTGAAGATTAGGCGCCGTGGTGCACGCTCTCTGGCCGTAGGCCATGGCCTGACTGATACAATGTCTGCTTCGCCACTTTCTCGCATTTCGAGCTCTGGAACCTCCGTTTTTGTCCTCATTTTGCTCCTTTTTCCGCCAATGAGCCACTTTAAACCAATATGACTCAAAAGAAAGAAAATCTATCCTAAGACGACACATATTTGTACAAAAATGGACAAAAGACTCACTAAAAATGACTCAAAAAATGTATATAAAATACACCGATCAAATACCCCCAAACTTAACATTTGCTCGCCCTCGAGAAAAGATCAAAAGAAAGAAATAAAAATACAAGAAAACGAAAATAGAAAGACTCAATGACATTGATCACTTTGCTGCATTTGTGTTACTTAGAAAAACATGAAGGTTAGCAGAATAATATGGAGGAACATATAACATGAATTTTTAGCATTCTAAACACATTAAACTAGATATTTCGCAAACTCATTTTAATCATGCTTAATGGAAGTAAGAATACTGAATTATGCATGTCAAATTCAAAATCCCATGGCATGTTTACTTGTTATTCTCCACTAATCATGGATATGCATATAAGAGATCTTCAGGACTTTTCAGGGTTGTAATGTAGGCTTAGGCATGAGTAGGTAAAAATAGGCATTTAGGCTCATTTTATGTACCATAAGCTCTTTTGCTTTTCAATTCTTCCATTTTTTTATGATTTCCATTCTTCACTGCATATCTATCTTTCCCCTCTTTTGTTTTGAGAGAGTGAAGTGTATTATAAATCACAGTGCACTTTGAACTTAGGCTTTTGCCTATTTCTTATTACTTTTTTATTGGGGTGCATCAAACTTGGTCACTCTTTTTGTCTCTTTTTTAACACTTTCTATTCCAACCATTTCACATTATTACTTATGGCACAAGTGTGGGAATATAGGGTGTCAAAGAAAAAGTTTCATGTTTAGGCTCAACGGGGCTGACTAGGGATATTTTTAATGTCAGGGATAGGAAAAAATGGTAAGAATTGACTAACAAAGAAATGCCTGAGTCATCTCCCCTAACATGCATATCCTAACTATTTCGCCTCAAATAGCAAGCAATCATACACATAGGTTTTACTCATTTAACAATGCACAATTGACGAAACCCCAAATAGACAGATTTCATGAGTTTTTGGCATATCTAACCTAAGTGTTTAGATAGTTGCTACTAATTTCATTACATTATTCAGCCTTACTTCACTAGGTGTTTCTAGTAACTACAACATGCATGATCTTTGACAGAAAATTATGACTCAAAAAGAAAAAAAAATTACGACTAAAAAATACACAAAACAATTCAAAATGACTCAAACATACTACAACAATAAGACACAAATAAGATACCCCCCAAACTTAAATCACACATTGTCCCCAATGTGTGCAAGACTCAAAGAAAATAAAAAAAACAGGACACTTACAGACTTGGTTTAAAATGGTGGCGGTGGCGGTGGATAGTGCATTGACCATTGGTTGAACAAGGAACTCATCTCGTCAATTTTCTGGTGCAACTGTTGTTGCCCCTGCCTTAATTTTTGTTGTCCTTGTATCACCGTGTCAAAATTCTGCATCATCCTTCTGCAGTTCAGAGCAACTGCTCCATCATAGGCACCGGGTTACGATTACGTGGGTGGCCGCTTCTGCCTTCATGGTGAGCCTCTGTTCGTGCTCATCTTCATCCATGATGCCTCTGCTGCTGCAGTGGTCTTCTTTGGTGTTGATCTTCTTCGTCTTTATTCTTTGGAGGGATTGGAGTGCAGGAAGGAGTGCATTATCCCGTATGACACGGGAAGTTGGTTTTTCATATGTATCGGTGGGTGGGTTGGGACCCCATGTCCGAGCATAGCGGGTAATTAGTGAGCCATGTCCCAACCTCCCGCTGCTACCAACCCTTTGGTTTCTCGATGCTTAGCACTATTTCCTTCCCAGCGTCAATTGTCTTCCACGACGATTTCATATATCAATTTTATTACGTCTTCGGCACTGGTAAAGTCGTAGATGGAATCAAGCGCACCGACAAATACAACCAACCCTTGCATTTTGTTGAATCGACACCGCCGATCCTCTTGATCCATTTCTCGCAAATTCAAACTCGGCCCGTAGTAGCTTATCGCGGCGACATCGATTGATGTTGTTGGTGTTTCTAGACCATGTTCAAGTAGCTCCAATCGTTATCTTCTCCTTCAACATCACGGTATTTTAATATCGATCACCACCACTTCGCCACGAGCACATACCGCCCCTCACGAAGCATCTATTATCCACCCTCTCCGAAAGTTGGCATAAAATTCTCTCACCATCACCGTGTTCATTGCTATATTTTCCGTTAACAAATCTTTTTCCACCCATCACCTCTATCATCGCCCGAATAGGCTCATGGCATCTCCTCTCAAACGACTCCCTTTGATAATCCATTCCTCTTTCGAGATTAAGGGCCTAGTACTAAGTTTTCGATATCCGCCTTGTTTTGGTGACAAACCTAGTATTATCATATTGAGGGGTGAGGTGGATGTGAAAGCTCTTTTCTTTCTCGCGCATTTTAGATGACCTGCGGCGTTTCCTTTGTATCAACAATGTTACACAACACTATCACTCAACAATCAGCAGCTACAACACCTATCACCCCCACACTTGCTCAAGGAGCTTCTGCACAACATCCCACACTCTCCTCTTTTACTCTTCCTCAAAATCTCACAACTGAACTTCAACACCCCCACACGCCCATGGATCTGACACCTCCTCAAATCTACTACCTCCTCCGATTATAGTAAGCTTTCAAGAAAAGATAAAGGTTACCTGGCGGTGTTCTTCAAGCTTTTCTTGCTCTAATGATGATTTGAGGCAATGTGATGGGGGTTTTTGTTTAGGATGATTAAGGGTTTAAGGAATTTAAGAACTTTGGTTGTGATTGGGTTTAGTTTATGGAGGATTTTTAGGTAAAAGGTGGATTTTCGTGGGTTTTGTGGAGAAGAAGGGTTTAGGTTTTGGTTTGGAATGGGGAAAATCGGATTTTTGGGCTTATTTTAACTGCTGGATTTCCGTCTCGGCGCCGCGGCCATGGCGCGCGGCCTAAATGCTATCGCTTACGGACTTTCTCGTCGGCCACTGCAATGCGCGTGCGGCTCAAACTCAAAATTTTCGGGTTTACAGCGCGCGTACTGAATCTCTGCGCCTTTTCGATGTTTTGGCGCGCCTGTCTTCGGCGCGCCAGCTAGCCGATTTTCTGGAAATCCTCTTACAGCTCCTTTTCGATTTCTCCTCTAGTTCTTGGCCCTTCACCTGTCATCACAACATATAAACAATACCTCCGTGAGACTGTTCTAAGTAAAAATTAACTGCATTAAAGTAAACAATTTAAAATACATTGGGTTTCCTCCCAAGTAACGCTGTCTTTAACGTCTTTTAGCCGGACGCAAATTCGTTAAATCAAGAGGTGTGGGGTAGATTAACCCCACAACCAATCCACTTTTTCAACATTTTTCTTTTTCTTCTTCTGTTTTTCTTCTTATAATTATTTTCAAGAGGAGGTTCAGTATCACTTACCTGCTTTGGCGGGCTTATCTCCTTTGTTGTGGCTTGCACTGGCTCACGAAGTTCGCGGTGCTTATTGCAAAGCACACTTTCGTATGGGGGTTGATAACGTGTTTGAACACTTTGAACACCATTTCTTCACTTTCTACCTCGCGTCACTCACCCTTTCTCGTCAATCGGGGCTCTCCCTGTTGCCGAACGATCTCCCGATATGATGGGAATCTCCTCATCCTCCTCCATGTCAAGAATGAGGAAATCCGCAGGGAAAAAGAATTCTCCTACTTTAACAAGAACATCCTCAATCTTCCCCCTGGGGTGCACCACCGTTCTGTCCGCTAATTGCAAGCTCACCGTGGTTGGTTTTGCCTCACCTAACTCCAACCGTTTAAAAACAGATAAGGGCATAAAATTTATACTCTCCCCCAAATCACAAAGGGCCCTATTGCATGTTACCCTGCCAACTGTGCAAGGCAATGTAAAGCTCCCTGGGTCCTTGAGTTTAAGGGGCAATTTCTTCTGCAGGATGACACTGCACTCCTCAGTCAGTGCCACCATCTCGTATTCTCCCAATTTCTTCTTCTTTCCCAAAATTTCCTTCATAAATTTGAAATAAGAAAACATTTGCTCCAACGCCTCGATGAAGGGTATGTTGATGTGTAACTTCCTGAATGTCTCCAAAAACTTGGAGAATTGCTTATAAACTACTTTCCTTTGCAATCTTTATGGGAAAGGAATCTTCTCAGTGTACTCATTTTCTGGAGATTTCTCTAATATTGGGCGATCTTCAACAACCCTCTCTCTCTCTGTTTCTACCCTCTGTTCAACCACAGGCTGAGGTGCACGTTGTTCCAACTGTTTTCCACTCCTCAGCTGCACTGCCTGGCACTGTTCCTTAGGGTTCGTCTCTGTATTGCTCGGCAGGGTACCCTGTGGCCTGTTGTTCGCTAGCTTTGCTAGTTGCCCCACCTGTGTCTCCAAGTTCCTGAGAGAGGATCTAGTCTCTGCCATGAACTGGGTCTGGGAGTTGGTGAGTGTCAACAAAGCTGCTCTCAGCTCGTCTGGCTTTTATTGTTGGACAGGGGCACTGAATTATCGAGAAGATGAGGCCTGAGTGAATGACTGCTGATTTTGGTACTGGCCTCTAAACTGGTTCTGCTGCTCTTGCTCACCTCTCCATGAAAAATTTGGGTGATTCCTCCACCCTGGATTGTAGGTGTTTGAGTATGGGTTGTTCTGGGGCCTCTGATAGTTCCCTACTGCTTGGCACTCTGCTTGCTCGATTGAAATATTGTTAGGATCAGCTGATGGGCATCTATCGAAGGTATGTGGACCACCACACATTTCACAACTCATTGGCATTTGCACTGCATTTACAAACACTGTATTTTGTTGCAGCTGCTTGGTCAAAAGGGCAACTTGGGCATTAAGTGCAGTGATGACATCAATCTCATGAACTCCTACTGTTCTTCTGCCACTCACTTATCTATCCTCTGTTACATGATTATTGGTGGCCATGTCTTCCAATAAATCATGAGCTTCATGTGCGGTTTTTCTCATAAAAGTTCCACTGCTGCGTCAATGATCGTTAAGTCGTCCGCTTAGCCCATTATAGAAAAATATGGACCAAATTCCACAGCTCAATGCTGTGATGTGGACACTTTCTTTGCAAGTCCTTAAATCTCTCCCAAGCTTCATATAATGATTCTCCATTAGCTTGATAGAAATTATTCAACTCCTCTCGAACTTTGCTGCGTAGTGGGAAGAACTTTGCTAAAAATTTCTGTGCCAACTCTTGCCAAGTGAATATCGAATCTGCTGGCAAGGAATTCAACCACACTTTCGCTCTATCCCTGAGTGAGAAGGGAAAGAGCCTAAATCTGACAGCGTCATCAGTAACGCCATTGTATCTGAAGGTTGCACATAACTCCAAGAAATTAGCTATATGCATGTGAGGATCCTCCGATGGCAACCCTCCAAACTGAACCGTGTTCTGCACCATACTTAGAATCGCCGGTTTGATCTCAAAATTATTTGCTCCTATTGCTGGGAGCCTAATGCAAGTTTGTTCTCTGTTCACCCTCGGCAACACATAATCTCCCAAGCTTCTCTCCGCTTGGACATGAACTCTCTCCTCTAGATCCATTGGCAATCTCCGAGGCATTCTTTGGTTAGGCTGATGATCACCTAACCCCTCATTCATCTCATTGTTGTTTTGCACGCCTCCCATCTCAATTAAGGCTGAAATTCGTTGGTTCCTACATTACATTTACAAGTTTTCTCAATTTCTGGGTTGAAGGGAACAAGAGTGTCTGCTCCTCTTCTCCTTCGCATAAACTGGGTGCCTGAAACAGATCAAAATAAACAAACGGATCACGGCACACTGGTTTCACAAAAATAAAAAAAAAAATACTAAAATAAAAACATAAATAAAAACCAAATTAGAAATTAAGAATAGATAAAATTGATATTGAACTATGCCAATCCCCGGAAACGGCGCCAAAAACTTGATGCGCGATTTATGCACACACTTACGCAAGTGCACGTGTCGTCTCAAGTAATATAGTCTTAGAAGACCGAGTTATCGTCCTCAGGAATTAGTGTTCAAGTACCAAATTCTATTCCTTGTTATCTATTTGGTGACCGAAAATTGATATGTTGTTTATGATTCTAATTATGAAAACTAATTAAACTATGTTGTTTTACTTCAGTAATGTGGAAATAGGGCTTCCAAATCTCCTCAACTATCCGCTTAACTTACTTATTAATGCAATTGACTATGGTTCTTCTTCTATTTGAGATAGCAGGCTTACTAAGCCGTTTTATACTCCTGTTAAGGTTATATAAACACTCAACCCCAGTACAACACCTTTCTACCTTTCGGTGATAAGGTTGACTCTAGAGGAGGATTAAGAACAAAAACCTTATTAATGCTACACAAGTAATCGGGGTATTTGCATCCACGATTCAACCTATGTCTATCCAACTACAGCACATTCACAACCTCCCCTTTTGGATTTCGGTTAGAAATCATAAGAATTATGATAATTAATGATCAGTTAATTACCAAGCAATCAAAACATATATTGAATAAATCTCAATAATAAGAAGAAGAACCAAAAACATGCATTAATTCATAAAGAAAAGGTTCAAGTGAATTGACATGGAAAGCCCTATATTAAAGTTAGTTCCTAGCCATAGACATGACAAGAACTAATTTAACATCCAACATAAAATGAAAATAAAGTAAACAAGAACAAGAAAATTACTAAAAGAAGGTCTCCAATCTTGATCTCCAAAGTCTTGTGTTTTGGCAAGAAGAGGAACCCTTAATTCTGACCTAGGGTTCTCTTTTTATAGCCTCCAAAACGTGATGCATGTTTTCCTTCAGGCCTGGCCCATTATTCAGTCGAAAATCTAATTTTTCCCGCTTGTGCAGCGGCCACCTGGCAGCGCGCGGCCGGAACTCTGCAAACCTCGAAGATTAGGCGCGTGTGGCCCAGCTCTTTGGGTGGCCGGCTGACTGCTCTGTGCCCGGTTCGCCACTTTCTCGCATTTCGAGCTCTGGAACCTCCGTTTTTGTCCTCCTTTTGCTCCTTTTCCGCCAATGAGCCACTTTAAACCAATATGACTCAAAAGAAAGAAAATCTATCCTAAGACGACACATATTTTTATAAAAATGGACAAAAGACTCACTAAAAATGACTCAAAAAGTGTATATAAAATACACTGATCACCTCTCCCAAGATTCAATCTTGGACTTGCCATCTTTTTTCCAGCTAGTTTTCAAATTCTCATACCATACCGAAGCAAAAGACTTAAGCTTCAATGTGGCAATATTGTAATATTGGTGATCATCCTTTCCCTTGAACTCAAAGAGACTTTCGATGGCCCTCAACCATTCTAGGAACTCCTCGGGGTCTAAATTTCCTTCAAATGATGGAAGGTCGAACAGTAAGGTTTGGTCACCTCCTCTTTCTACTCTCCGGACCTCTTGGACATCATCTTTAATGGGTATGGGGTTGTGTTGAGCAACTTCTTCCCCGAATTCAACATCCTCAATGTTTGCACAATTGACAAACTTTTTTCTCACTTGTTCCGCAACCATTTCTAGTAAGTCTCATTTTAGTTCTTCACTTACTTGCTCCATTATGCCAAAGCGTGGGATGGTATATCCTTGCTCTGATACCAATCTGATGTGAGTAAGGTGCGGGTTGGATGGATAAGTGGGTCGGGTGTGGAAGATGTTTGGGTTGACCTAAAAATTGAAAGCAATAATGGGACAGTATGGTGTTTGAGGGTGATTGTGGGAGAATATATAAGGAAGAGGAATGAGGAGTTTTGGGAGGTCATCCCGGGGGTGTTGCGGGAGGGTATGGTGGTCGGACTTTAGTGGTTGGGTGGTGGCATATTGGTGGAACAGTACCGATACAGTAAAGTACTCGAAAAATGGTAATATGTAGATAATTTAGCGGTGCTTGATGTAGATGGGTGGTTGTGGGAAGATGAGGGTGATGTCCTTTGGTGGAGATGATATTGAGGTATTATGGGAGATGGGGGTGGTTGGTGTTTGGTATATTTAGTGAGGATGGAAACCGAATTGTAGAATACAACTCGAGAGAAGAGATGAATGATTTTTGTATAAGTGTTGGCTTGGTTGGTTTCGATTTGAGTATTTAGTTACTATGGTTATAAAGGATGAATGGAAGATATGCCCAAGGATAAAGGAATAGGTAGTTTATTGCCCGAACTGACACCAAGGTTTGTTTGATCAAAACCAATAGGTCAAGACCGAGGTTGCTATTAGCAATACCCATAAACTAGCCTAGTGAGGATGATCGATGCCCTTTAGGTACCCAAGGCTTACACTAAGTTGGTACACATAAGTTCCAACCTTCGTTTACCACTGAGGGGGTTCTTCAAGTTTGGGTTTTGATTAGGTCACACAAGTCCTAACCAAACTTACACCGAAGGATCGAATATGTTTCAACACACAAGTTGAAGACTTAGAATTTATATTAATCTTAACTCAAACCTGCCTAAGTACAAAGTCTAAAGCCCTATTTATAGTATCCTAAAGACTATTCTATAATGGAGACTAAGAGGCATAAATACAAGGCCATTTCGATCGAATGGGAACAATGAAAGGGGTTTGGTTGTCTTGGAGACCAAGTTGGACCTCTGCTTCAGTGAGTTGCAAGTGAAAGAGTTTTGGTTTTATGTTGAGACTTGAGTAAGCTAAAACCTCTTCACATCTTCCTTATAGAGGTTGAGATGTGCTTGAATTTCCAAGACTTCATTCTCTTGGAAGTACTTCCATTCCTTGTACCAATATCTTGATTTTGGTCGGCTTTCAACCTTCCTCTTCCGACTTGACTCACCCTTGGAAGTTTCTTGTCCATGCCAACTTGTCGTCCATGTCATTTTTGTCCTTGCTATGGTGTGTTGTCCGTGCCACTTTGGCCTTATTCCTTCTCGGCTTCAACATCCTTACTACAAACATTGATTGTGTCCTAAGACAATATAAGGGCTATTACATGAACTTAATAATAAATACTAGCTAGACTAGAACTTGAAGACATAAAATATAAAGTAAGGTCTCAGCCAAGACCAACATATAAGGCCGAATAAACTTGTTCTTAAGAGGCTATCAAGTTATGGTTCCCACTCCTCCACATACTTCATGCCGTTCTTCGTCTTTATTCACGGGTTGATGTCCATCGTTCAAATCCTTTAGTACACTTGCCAAATGTAGAAGCTATGTTCAGATCCTTTCTTTCACCAGGATCCTATTGGGATTTGTTATTAAATTAACTCAAATTATGACTATACAATATTTTATGGTACTATTTAGGTAATAAAGTTCGTATCTTGATAATATGGGCCCGGGGTTCCTTTGTAATTTTGACTTAAGGATTCTAGATTTAATTGTCATTATGGGTACCGTTAGACCCGTAATCTCATATAATCAATATGATTGAATAGAGTGGGCTCATGATAAGGCTCAATGAAAAAGTAAAGTTGATGCGTGATGTCGTTGGCTTTAAATCAGGCAAGTTGAGACTTACTAGACCTTAATATAATGTTTATGTATTGGTTTAATAATTAATGGGGGTAATATGGTATTGGGGGTCCCGTACTGGTGAGGTGATGAGAACCAGTACGGGTACTTGTGAACTTAACTTGGGTAATTAATGAACCTATTGGATATACTTGAAGAAGATTATGTGTTTAGCCTTTGAGCAGGGAGCGCAGTGCATAAATCTACTTAGGTTGGTATGATTGTTGATTATATGGGCTTGTAGCCATGTTTGATATAATATTATTGTGTTTTCTTGTCCTACATTCATCACCCCACATCTCCTCTAAATACTTGAAAGGAATTATTAATACGGATTGTATGGCGTACTCATATTCATATCATATTGACATTTGAACTGTTGAGATATTGAAAAGAGGCTTGGGAAACCGATTATTGAATATGGTACATAATACGAGAGTGATGATAGGTTATGATACTTCAGCCACAGAGTTGGTATCCGATAAATCGAATCGGTATATGGACCGCATGAGTCCCCCATGGGTCATGTGGTAGCTACTATAGAATCGTGTGTATACCAGGTACATGTTAAGTCCATTTTAGGATTATTTTGGAGGCTGTTTTAGAGAGTTTTTTATGTGTCTTTTTATTGTTTTGTGCAATATTATGCGTCTTGTTTTATGTTTTCAGGTCATATGCGATTTAGGTGAAACATGGAGAATTGGCGATGAAAATGAGCTAATATTGAGGATGACAATACACTAAAAAATCTAAAGCAATCAACTAAAGAAGCCCCGGGAAGAGAGAAGAAATCTGGAAAAATCCGGACGAAATGCAGTGGAGTGCTGCGACGCTTCTGAGCCGCGACTGAAGAATATGGAGATGAGGCGCTTGAATTCTAGAGAGCTGAAGAATAAATCATCATCGAAGGCGCCGCGGCGCCTGGAATCTTAGATTACTTAGTTTTAATTCTTAGATTAAAAACCCAAAACTTATTAATAGTTACCAAATAGAAACCAAAGCTTAGATAATCGGTCATTGATAAACCAATCTCTGTGGACGATACTCGGTCTGATCGGAATTATTACTACATTGCAATACATACACTAGCATAAGTACATAGAAATATCGCAACAGTACATATGACCAGTGCATACATACATATCATCTGTATTGCATTAATTCTTATTCTTTTATATGTATTTATTGTTCTGTGTACGCGATGATGATTTCTAATGAATTATATGATCTTATGTCTTGATAGAGAGTAATATTGATACTTGTAATTATTTTGAGATTGAGTTGTGCGACTTGATGGGAATAGACTCCCGGTCATGGGGTTTAGGTTTTTTAAAATACTTTTGAGGATTGTGAGAATATTTGTGCACTGTTGAACTAAATATTTAACCTTTAATGGTAATCCTGTTATGTGGAGAAAAGACTGAATTTTGATAGTGTTTGTGCCTTAATTCGTGAAAGGGTTGGACCCTTATGAGTAGAACTTATTCTAATTACTGAAAGAAGGTAATCTTGAGGATTTAGATGCCCGCTTGGGTATAGGTTTGAATCTTATGGTTATATCTATCATATTTGAGGTAAACCTAGAACTTTATTAAGGTATGTGAAGAGCAATCGACTTTATGACTCAGTGTGGTTGTAGAATCTTTACTTAAATTCTTGAGTTATTTAGAAAATGTATAATGTGACTACCTAAGCAAGAAGAGAAGTATTTGGAGTACCAACCCTCGCCACCGCTATAGTTCGGTCGACGATGATGTTAGGTACACGTTCTTAGCATACTCACTCTACACTTGCTGTATTTTACGTGTAGGTAGGGATGTCAATGGGGCGGGGCGGGGGCGGGGAAGGGTACCCCATACCCATACCCGCCACCTAAAACCCACCCCCATCCCCGCCCCATCACCCATCACGGATAGTAATTCCTCCACCCGCCCCCGCCCCACCTATCCCGGGCGGGTACCCACTTACCCGGCGGGTACCCACCTAAATAAGTTGAATGAAACTGCATAGCAAAATTTTGTTTTTTTAGTAGTGAATCTCTAACATCTATGAACCTAAGTAGCTAGTTTAAAGATACTATGTAGTATCTTGAAGATATAGAGAGTATCTCATGATCAAAAGCTGATCCAAAAAATGTTGATTTCATTTGTGTGAACTGATCATGATAACACCCTGAAAAACACTTTTAGAATTACCTGTGAAATAGTATAACTATACGGGAAGAAACACAAAAAAAGGTTACGATTATTACTAAATCTTGATTGGAGGGAAGGAACAATCGGACCATGTGGAAATTAAAGGCGATAATACAAAGGGTAAATATACAAAAGTATAAGATGGCATGAGCAATCTTGAAATCTCATTGGTGTACATATTCCCGAACTCGCGAATCTTGTTCTTGAAGGCAATGGAATAGCATCCCCGGTGACAATAATATGAATAATCCCACCGCTATTATCGATGGCGCCCAATCTATTCCCATTTTTATGCAACACTTCGTCTTGTTATACTTTATATCTCTACTTGTTTGGTACTTTGTAAATAAGTGGTATAGAGGAGATTTTTGTAAGGCAAATATAGTGAGTTTTACTTACTGGAGAAGGAGAAATGATGCTAAACTTGAGAGTGAAATGCACGTATGGTATTAAAAAGGAAGAAAGGCGGGTACGGGCGGTGCGGGTACGGTGCGGGTAGCGGGGCGGGGCGGGTACGGTGCGGGTCTTATATGAAATCCACCTCCGCCCCACTACCCATGGCGGGTAGCACTTTTGATACCCATACCCGCCCCACCACCCATCAAACCATCCTCCATACCCGCTCCAACTGGAGCGGGTGCGGGGCGGTACCCGCATTTACCCGCCCCACTGACATCCCTACGTGTAGGTACTGAGTTGGATACCAGTAGAGGAGCTTGACGTAGAGCTTGAAGATTAATCTTGAGATTCCAGGGTAAGCCATAGATTCCATCCCGACATTGGATCTCCTAATCTAGTTGTTTTACCTTTTTGAACTATACTTCAGATAGTGATTGTATTTATGTTTCAGACATGTATTTTAATTAGTAGCTATGTGTTACACCCCGTAATTCCAGGATATGTTTAAGAGAATGTACATAAGGAATCAGGACTTTAAAGATTGATACGAAAGGAAGAATTATTTTTTCGAAGGAAAATCTTCCGAACTTCGGAAAGGAAAAATGTTCGTTGATGAGAATTAGATTCTCAAAAGGTGTTATTTGAGACGTATGGAATTTATTATAATTATGGAAATTTATTTTCGGATTGGGTCACGTGGGGCCTACCCAAGAAATTTTACGTCTGTGTGGGGCCCGCAAAGTTTTTGATATTTTGACCAATTATGAAAATTTCGGAAAATGGAATATTGTAGACCAATAGGAGAGCGACACGTGTCACCCTCCACATGGCTTGGTTGAAATGTCTTGGTCAAGAAAGACCAAGTGGAGAGCTTGACATACTAATATTGACTAAGATCCTAGCCACACACTTGGTTTAATCATAGCCCTTGGTTGTGTTATATAAGGATATACTAGTGCAAGACTAGATCATTTCAACACTTAGAAAAATTTAGAGAACCTAGTGGGTTCCTTTGTAAAGCTCTCGGCCATAAGCTCTCTCGAGCAACAAAATTTTTGCAATCTTGCTTCATAAATCCCAATATTTAAACCCAAGATCCCTAAAGGTATTCTAAGGATATCCCAACAAAAAAATCCTGGAAATACTACATTTTTACGTTAGTCGCAACATGAAAACCTAAGGGTTTTTTCATAGTTGGAGTTGGAACTAGAAGAGGAGTTCTTCATAAGCTTCCAAAGGTTGTTTGGAGTGGATTGAAACATCAAGAAGAGGAGCTAAAGTTGCTCAGGATCGACTTTTAGGTTTTGGATTGTATTTGGGCTTAAAGAGGTAATAATCTCCGTCTTGCTATTATAATTCAAGATTTCATGTTGTAGTAGTTGATAGATGAGCATGTGATATTTAGAATGAAGATTGATAAATGTTATGGAATTTGGAAGCTTAAATCCGAGATTGGCATGTTAGCCATTGAAATTGGAAATCAATTTGGTCGATAGTTATAATCGTCGCATGTTATATAAGACAGGGATTATAGTTGTTATAATTGATTGCGACTATATAACATGTTAGAATAACAACTTGGATTGAAAAGAAATTGGAAAGGGTTTTATGTTGTGTTGGATTGGGTATGGCCGAGAATGGCCTTAGAAGTGGGCTAAAAATGGCTTAAGTTAGTGGACTGTTTTGTAGTAATTGCGGGGCAGAATTTTACACGTCCTGTTAGACGTGTAATCCCCTTTTGGTTAGCTGAATTGTTGATCCTTAAATGTGGCATATTGGTTATTGATTTCGGACTTGAAAAAGGTGGAAAAGTACGTAGAAACAAAGTAAGTGCTGCCCAAATTTCCGTAGAATAAGAGACCTAACACTAGGTATTATTCCACGTTAAAAGGCTAGGAGTTGATAGACATATTATGGTTTTTATAGGTTGAAGTACTACGTGTAGCGTATTCTACTTGAAGGGTGGAAAAGCTAACAAGGTTGAAGCACTTTGGAGCATATTGCTACTTGTCGTTAGTCGTCACGAGGTATGTGAACCTCTTCCTTCTTTTGGCATGTTCTACGTATGACATATACATGTGGTGTTATTTCATATTTCTTTATACTCTTAGAAGTTAAGAGGTACGTATGTTGATTTACTCTATGTAAAATGTATGTCTAAGTTATCGTAAGTCCTTACCAAGTCTTATGGGGGATGTTGGTAAGAGTCGTTAGGAAGTATTTGAGTCGAGTTGACCTTGCTAATTTACTACACTAATGAGAATAGGTGTCGAACGAGCCATTACAGCGTTAATAAAAATGTATCGACAATCAATTATATTGAAATGAGTAGAATTCTCCATCCGCATAGAAACTAAGATAAGACAAAATTATATTATATTTTCTAGATCATGGCTGCTTTAACAAGATCGTTATAAACAAGTATAATCTATTCACAGCTCATAAAAGTATTAATTTTGAAAGTACACGAGACTTGGATTTCGAGAGTATAAATGAATTGAGTTTTGAAAAAGGTGTAGTAACTTGATTTGAAAAATATATGTTACTTGATTCAAAGAGTAGAAGTAACTTGATTTAAAGACATAAGTTACTTGGTTTTAAAAGTGTAAGTTACTTGATTTCAAAAGAGTATGTAACTTGAGTTTTAAAAAGAAGAAATTTATTGATTTAAAAGAGAAAGTGTGTGGCATGATTCTTTTATAAGTATGCATGTACGTAGTACTTTTGGGTTTAGTTTTCCCTAATGTTGTAAGAAATGAAAGTGCCTTAAGTTCTCCAAAATGAAAGGTTGTTATAATAGCTTTATGGAAAGTTGTTATAACGACTTAAGAAGAAGTAAGAAAAGATGGTTTAAAATGTTATGGATACAATACACCGAGTCCCACAAATGAGTCGGGTTACGTTATGTGATACACCGAGTCACACAAATGGGCCGGGTTACGTTATGTGATACACCGAGTCCCACAAATGGGCCGGGTTACGTTATGTGATACACCGAGTCCCACAAATGGGCTAGGTTACGTTATGTGATACACCGAGTCCCACAAATGGGTCGGGTTACGTTATGTGATACACCGAGTCCCGCAAATGGGCTGGGTTACGTTATGTGATACAACGAGTCCCACAAATGGGCCGGGTTAAGTTATGTGACTTTACCGCGTCCCAAAATGGGCCGGACAGTATACCTTTATGGACAGACTTATGTGACTTTACCGTGTCCCAGAATGGGCCGGGCAGTATACCTTTATGGGCAGACTTATGTGACTTTACCGCGTCCCAGAATGGGCCGGGCAATATACCTTTATGGGCAGATGTATGAGACTTTACCGCGTCCCAGAATGGGCCGGACAGTATACCTTTATGGGCAGACTTATGTTACTTTAGCGCGTCCCTGAATGGGCCGGGTAGTATACCTTTATGTGAAGACTTATCTGACTTTACCACGTCCCAGAATGGGCCGGGCAGTATACCTTTATGGGCAGATGTATGAGACTTTACCGCGTCCCAGAATGGGCCGGGCAGTATACCTTCGTGGAAAGACTTTTTATGACTTCATCGTGTCCCGCAAATGGGCCGGGGTACGTTATCACGTATGGATAATCAAAGCAAGCTCCAAAACAAGAAGTCCCTCCATAAAGGGCCGGATTAAGTTATGTAAGATATGTAAGTTATGTGGAAAAGAACTTGATCAAATTCTTAAGTATGTATGTAAGAATATGATGTTAATTCTTATTGAAAGAAGGAAAAGAACGACTAATGTACGATTGATTTCATGAGTTAAAATGGCACGGTAGGATCTAGTACTAAATTTTATACTTGCCCCTGTCATTCTTTTATAAAATTATGATTTGATTACTGTACCTTATTTCCGTTCCATACTCGATACCTGTTGTACTGACCCCATTCGGGGGGCTGAAATCATGCTCGCAGGTATTAGGTACACAGGGTGGTGATCCTCGCTCTTAAAATCTCTGTTCAGTCTTTGGAAAAAGCTCCATTCACTATGGAGGCTTACCTTTTGGTACGGATCCCTGTTGTAGTAGATTTATGTACATTCATGGGTATGGTGGGCCCCTGTCCCATCCTAGTTGTTATGTTAAACTCTTAGAGGTCTGTAGTCATGTATGTGGGTTGTACTTTGAAAAGACATAAGTTCTGTTGTCATGTATGTACGTATGGTGGCAGCCTTATCGGCTTTGCCTTTGTTTTTTTAAAAGAGTGATATTTATATTTCGCATTTTACTTACGATGTATGGTTAGGAGGGTACCCATATAGGGCACCAGTTATGGGCTCGGGATTCGGGGCGTGACAGAGTGGTATCAGAGCAGTTAGTTCTCGGAATATCTATAGACCGTGTATAGTAGAGTCTTGTTTATCGGTGTGTTGTGCACCACATCTATAAACAGGAGGCTATAGTACATTTAGGATTGGTTTCCCTTCTTCTCACTCTGAGATCATGCGATAGAGCTGTGTTGTTAGGGTAGTCTCTCCCTAACGTGTTATTGTGGTTGCAAATTGAGAAAGACAACGGTGGCCCAGAAATGATTATATGGATTGCGTATCCAGGTTGGTAAAATTATTGTATAGATGGTATTATGATGATGTATATCTGTACGAGAGTATTTACTTGGGTTCATATGTGTGTTGCCTATAATGACTATGAGTTACCATAAGTTGGTAAAGTCTTGATAAATACTTGAAAGATGTGAAACAGTTATTTAATCCACACCTAGGCTTTATGTATGTACTGACTTGGAATAGTCAGAAGTTAATGAACGGTCTGAGATTGTGATAGACTCTTAAAAGAGATCATGTTTTATTGATTTGAGAGCATACCATGTTGTTAGATTAAGATGTGTTGTACGCTTAAGTGATTATGTGAATAATAATGGTATGGAGTAATTAAAGTTGTTGTGATTAAGACAACAAGATTTTAGGATTTTGAGAAGCTACATTTCCCGTATGTGGGGAATGATAATGAAAGCTTAGAACATGGAATAATTGTGAACCTTAGATAACCGTTGAGACCTTAGAGGTATAAGGCCTTCTCGGGTAGTAAGATTTATTTCAGACAAAGAATGAGAATTAAGTGCGACAATGGATCGGGTTGTGGGCTGATTACGGGTCAACCCGTAGCCTGGAATGGAGTGTGGTCAGTTGGAGGTAGTCCCGCTATATGATAGGGTCACGAAGGTGTAAGGCCCAAGTTTAGTTAGTCGTTGTACGAGTTCGTGGACGCGTTCCACCAGGACCGGGTCATGAGAGCCGAAAATGGGCCAAGTGGGATATAGTAACTCCAAGGATTAGAAAACAGAAGCGATGATTGAGATTCTGTACGTATGCTAGAATAAGTTTGGAAGTACGAGAAAAGAATCTTTTTAGGCCATGAATGGGAGTAAATAGTGATGATGCACCCTTTGGATTTGATTCCTCGTTTGGCTTATGATGGATGGATATGCATGTGCAATGTATTAGGGCCATACGTGGCATAATTAGGTTTCATTAAGTGTAGTTTTATGAGACTATACCGAGAAATGTTTAGATTGAGCTCCGAAAGAATATTCGAGGACGAATGTTTCTAAGGGGGAGAGAATGTTACACCCCGTAATTCCAGGATATGTTTAAGAGAATGTACGTAAGGAATCAGGACTTTAAAGATTGGTACGAAACGAAGAATTGTTTTTCCGAAGGAAAATCTTTCGAACTTCGGAAAGGAAAAATGTTCGTTGATGAGAATTAGATTCTCAAAAGGTGTTATTTGAGACGTATGGAATTTATTAGTATTATGGAAATTTATTTTCGGATTGGGTCACGTGTGGCCCACCAGAGAAATTTTACGTCTGTGTGGGTCCCGCAATGTTTTCGATATTTTGACCAATTATGAAAATTTCGGAAAATGGAATATTGTAGGCCAATAGGAGGGCGACATGTGTCACCCTCCACATGGCTTGGTCGAAATATCTTGGTCAAGAAAGACCAAGTGGAGAGCTTGACATTATTGACTAATATTGACTAAGATCCTAGCCACACACTTGGTTTAATCATAGCCCTTGGTTGTGTTATATAAGGATATACTAGTGCAAAACTAGATCATTTCAACACTTAGAAAAATTTAGAGAACCTAGTGGGTTCCTTTATAAAGCTCTCGGTCATAAGCTCTCTTGAGCAACAAAAATTTTGCAATCTTACTTCATAAATCCCAATATTCAAACCCAAGATCCCTAAAGGTATTCTAAGGATATCCCAACACAAAAATCCCAGAAAAAATACGTTTTAACGTTAGTCGCAACATGAAAACCTAAGGGGTTTTCCTTAGTTGGAGTTGGAACTCGAAGAGGAGTTCTTCATAAGCTTCCAAAGGTTGCATGGAGTGGATTGAAACGTCAAGAAGAGGAGATAAAGTTGCTAAGGATCGACTTTTAAGTTTTGGATTGTATTTGGTCTTAAAAAGGTAATAATCTCCGTCTTGCTATTGTAATTCAAGATTTCATGTTGTAGTAGTTGATAGAGGAGCATGTGATATATAGAATGAAGATTGATAAATTTTATGGAATTTGGAAGCTTAAATCCGAGATTGGCATGTTAGCCATTGAAATTGGAAATCAATTTGGTTGATAGTTATAATCGTCGTATGTTATATAAGAAAGGGATTATAGTTGTTATAATTGATTGCGACTATATAACATGTTAGAATAACAACTTGGATTGAAAATGAATTGGAAAGGGTTTTATGTTGTGTTGGATTGGGTATGGCCGAGAATGGCCTTAGAAGTGGTCTAAAAATGGCTTAAGTTAGTGGACTGTTTTGTAGTAATTGTGGGGCAGAATTTTACACATCCTGTTAGATGTGTAATCCCCTTTTGGTTAGCTGAATTGTTGAGCCTTAAATGTGGCATATTGGTTATTGATTTCGGGCCTTGAAAAAGGTGGAAAAGTACGTAGAAAGAAAGGAAGTGCTGCCCAAATTTCCAATAGAATAAGAGACCTAACACTTAGTATTATTCCACGTTAAAAAGCTAGGAGTTGATAGACATATTATGGTTATTATAGGTTGAAGTACTACGTGTAGCGTATTCTACTTGAAGGGTGGAAAAACTAACAAGGTTGAAGCACTTTGGAGCATATTGCTACTTGTCGTTAGTCGTCACGAGGTATGTGAACCTCTTCCTTCTTTTGGCATGTTCTACGTATGACATATACATGTGGTGTTATTTCATGATTCCTTCTACTCTTAGAAGTTAAGAGGTACGTATGTTGATTTACTCTATGTAAAAGGTATGTCTAAGTTATCCTAAGTCCTTACCAAGTCTTATGGGGGATGTTGGTAAGAGTCGTTAGGAAGTATTGGAGTCGAGTTGACCATGCTAATTTACTACACTAATGAGAATAGGTGTCGAACGAGCCATTACAACGTTAATAAAAATGTATCGACAATCAATTATATTGAAATGAGCAGAATTCTCCATCCGCATAAAACTAAGATAAGACAAAATTGTATTATATTTTCTAGATCATGGCTGCTTTAACAAGATTGTTATAAGCAAGTATAATCTATTCACAGCTCATAAAAGTATTAATTTTGAAAGTACATGAGACTTGGATTTCGAGAGTATAAATGAATTGAGTTTTGAAAAAGGTGTAGTAACTTGATTTGAAAAGTATATGTTACTTGATTCAAAGAGTAGAAGCAACTTGATTTAAAGGCATCAATTACTTGGTTTTAAAAGTGTAAGTTACTTGATTTCAAAAGAGTATGTAACTTGAGTTTTAAAAAGAAGAAGTTTATTGATTTAAAAGAGAAAGTGTGGCATGATTCTTTTATAAGTATGCATGTACGTAGTACTTTTGGGTTTAGTTTTCCCTAATGTTGTAATAAATGAAAGTGCCTTAAGTTCTCCAAAATGAAAGGTTGTTATAATAACTTTATGGGAAGTTGTTATAACGACTTAAGAAGAAGTAAGAAAAGATGGTTTAAAATATTATGGATACAATACACCGAGTCCCACAAATGGGTCGGGTTACGTTATGTGATACACCAAGTCCCACAAATGGGCCGGGTTACGTTATGTGATACATCGAGTCCCACAATGGGCCGGGTTACGTTATATGATACACCGAGTCCCACAAATGGGCCGGGTTACGTTATGTGATACACCGAGTCCCACAAATGGGTCGGGTTATGTTATATGACTTTACCGCATCCTAGAATGGGCCAGAAAGTATACCTTTATGGGCAGACTTATGTGACTTTACCGCGTCCCACGAGGGCAAGGCGTATACCTTTATGGCGGACTTATGACTTTACCGCGTTCGAGAATGGGCAGGCGGTATACCTTATGGCGAACTTATATGACTTTACGCATCCCGAATGGCGGAAATATACCTTTACGGGCGACTTATGTGACTTTACGCGTCCCCGAATGGGCGGCGATACCTTTATGGGCAGACTTATGTGACTTTACTGCGTTCCAGAATGGGCCGGGCAGTATACCATTATGGGCAGACTTATGTGACTTTACCGCGTCCCAGAATGGGCCAGGCAGTATACCTTTATGGGCAGACTTATGTGACTTTACCACGTCTCAGAATAGGCCGGGCAGTATACCTTTATGGGCAGATGTATGAGACTTTACCGCGTCCCAGAATGGGCCGGGCAGTATACCTTCGTGGAAAGACTTTTTATGACTTCACCGTGTCTCGCAAATGGGTCGGGGTACATTATCACGTATGGATAATCAAAGCAAGCTCCAAAACATAAGTCCCTCCATAAAGGGCCGGATTATGTTATGTAAGATATGTAAGTTATGTGGAAAAGAACTTGATCAAATTCTTAAGTATGTATGTAAGAATATGATGTTAATTCTTATTGAAAGAAGGAAAAGAATGACTAATGTATGATTGATTTCATGAGTTAAAATGGCGCGGTAGGATCTGGTACTAAATTTTTATACTTGCCCCTGTCATTCTTTTATAAAATTATGATTTGATTACTGTACCTTATTTCCATTCCATACTCGCAGTTACACGACTTTCTGGGCCCATGTGCATTCATGCCCGCAGGTATTATGTACACAGGTTGGTGATCCTCGCTCTTAGGATCTCTGTTCAGTCTTGGGAAAAAGCTCCATTCACTCTGGAGGCTTACCTTTTGGTACGGATCCCTGTTGTAGTAGATTTATGTACATTCAGGGGTATGACGAGCCCCTATCTCATCCTAGTTGTTATGTTAAACTCTTAGAGGTCTGTAGTCATGTATGTGGGTTGTACTTTGAAAAGACGTAAGTTCTGTTGTCATGTATGTACGTATGGTGGAAGCCTTATCGGCTTTGCCTTTGTTTTTTTTTTTTAAAAAGAGTGATATTTATCTTCCACGTTTTACTTACGATGTATGGTTATGAGGGTGCCCAGATAGGGCACCAGTCACGGGCCCGGAATTCGGGGCGTGACACTATGTACGTATGACAATCGGGTTTTTGGGAGAAGGGGGGATTCTTTTAGATTATGTATTAAATTATAAGTCTTGTTAATCTCTTCTCTTTTATTTTCCGCATTTATTTCTGTATTCACTATGTTCAATGGTTGTGGTTCGCTTACTAGTTAGGGTAGGTACCCTCAAGGCACAATGGAATTTCGGGTCGTGACAAATTGGTATCAGAGCATTAGGTGTCACGACCCGACAACGGACCCGTGACTGGTGCCTTACCCCGGGAACCCTTGTGATACAACATCAGAGAAAACCAGCGGAAGATAAACTCACAACAAGAACCCATATATATAATAAGCAGGCTAACCCCAAAATGGCTACCTATAATACAACAAAGCTGAACAATACATCCCTAACAATCCAAGCTATAACAGGACTACAAGCCTCTAAGAATGAGTAAACACTATGACGGGACAGGGCCCCGTCATGCCCCTGAATGTACAAATATCTACAACACCGGGGAGAACTGCTAAAAGTCGAGCCTCAGAGAAATGGAGCTCACGACACTGAGTAAAGATCCTAGAATGAGGATCCACCACCGCTTTCCTTACTGCGGCATGAACGCAGCCCCAGGAAGGGGTCGACAATATGTACCAAGTATGTAAAACTGGAAAATACTGTAAAAATATCATAAGTTTAAAATAAACTGGGGTCATGGAAGAGAGTCAAAAATACCGTACAATGTGTCTTACTAACAATGAGAGTAACAAGTATAAACTTTACTGCATAAAATAAGAGGCTCATGATCAAAACAGGATCTCCCGCCCGTAGTATCATTAAGCAATCCTACTTCTGGGACTGTTTCACCCGCATGGGTCCTGTGGACCCGCATAAGGTCATCACCTCGCATGGGACTATTTCACCCGCATGAGGACATCCGCCTCGCATGGGACTATTTCACCCGCATGGACCCTGTGGGCCCGCATGAGTACAAGCGCCGCACTCGCATCATGGGTAGAAAATCCATGGCATAAATAGTAATAATAATAATAATAATAATAATACAAAAATCAGCACAACCGGCTATCGTACATAACATAAGCGCTACCGGCTTATCATAACGTAAACGTAAGCAAGTTAAGAATATCTCCTAACTCCTTAATAACATTTCTAGTACATCCTCTCATTTTAGTTACTTAAGGCACTACATGTCGTTCTAAAAGAAAATCCGGGAATTTAACCCAAGTACCACGTTCCCTAAACTTTTTAGAAAATGACTCATTTTTATGTAAAACTCCCAAGTTACCAATAACCGTAGTAATCAAGTCACGACAACTTTTCAAAACAAGTCACGTTTACCTTTTAAAATACAATATTCTTCTAAAATCAAGTGACTTCATCTCTTTTAAAACCTTAGGCAATTAATGCCTTAAAAACAATTTGCCTTCCACAAATCCAAATCCTTTATCCGTACTTATTTTACTTGGAGTAAACCTTTCCTTATTAACCTTTCATAAAGCCAATACAACCAACTTCCCATAAAGTTGTTATATTACCATTATACACTAGTCAAACACATCTCCCTATATCCAAGGGACTTATATCTTAAAACGAAACAAGTATCATGTACTTAAAACAAGTGAAAAATGTCAAATCTTGTACGTCTACCGTACTACATAGGTACAACTACTCATGCTCAAGAGATAAGAAAGCTCCACATACCTCTTCAGTCAATCCACTTGCTAAGTCCAAAATACTGCACGTAATATGTCAACCTATAATGACCATAATACGTTTTATTAACCTCTTGTTTCAATGTAGACATTTCCAAGTTCGAAGTTACTAATTTCTATGGAAAATTGGGCAGCATTTCCTTTGTTTCTACATACTTGCCACCTTTAACAAGGCCGAATTCAATATCCAAACGCCACATTTAAGGCCCAACAATCCAAACATTTCAAAGGGGATTACACACCTAAACTTGGGTGTGTAAAATTCTGCCCCATAAGGTACAACAATTAACTTAACAAGTCTAAGGTAGTTTTTAGGCTACAACATGCTCACATAATCTTCTTAACCAATTCTTTCATATCCAAACCATATTTCTTACATGCAATGAATCTAAGAGCATTATTTACTACTACAAGTTCCTTCTTCTTCACATGCAACATCAATAACTAGCTATAAGAGAAGAATTGTTACCTTAGAGCTTTAGCCAAAATTATTCCAATAATTTTGCTAGCCTCTTTTCCAAGAACACCACCACAATAACTCCTACAAGCTAGCCCAAGCTTCCTCCTTGTCCTAACTTTTCAGATTTTCCTTAAGCTTTGAATTCCTCTTGGAATTCTAGAGAGAAGTGAGAGCTTTAGCTTAGAGAGAGAGAAGGATTTGAAAGATGACCAAGTCTTCAAGACTTGGTCAATATATAAGACATGCAAAAATCAGATGGGGTGGGACACTTGTCACCCACCCATGACCTCTTTTAAAACAAAGCAACAAAGGAATTTCCCACTCGGCCAGCAAACCCGCCTCGCCGCGCCTCGTGGCTCCTACCTGAAACACCTTTCTCGTCCGTCACGACCGAACTTGTAACTCCCATAACTTCCTACTCCGATGTCCTATCGACGAACGGTTGGTTGCGTTGGAAACTAGACTCAACAAACTACGCACTAGACCTTTGAAACACCTAGAAACTCTCAACGTACCGGGTCACAACCCGCCCCAAAGTTGACTAAAACCCGTCCGAAACAATCCGTCAACTTATCTTTCGAAAATTTTAAGTCTTACTCCTTTCGTACGCTCTCATACGCATGGCCAGAACTACGGGGTATAACATTCTCCCCCCCTTAGAAACATTCGTCCCGAATGTTCCTTCTAGGCTTACTCAAACCACAATCCCAACATAGACCCTCTTAACTATTCTTTTTGCAATTAAAGACGCTCCACAAACCACAACAATACTCAAGCAAAATTGCCAAATTAAAACTAACAAGCAAGAAAGTGGGTTACCTGGAGGTATAGGGAATAAGTGAGGATACTTCTTCATCATGTCATCCTCTGCTTCCCACGTCATCTCCTCCCTGTTCTCGTTCCGCCATAAGACTTTGACGGAAGCCACGTCCTTCGTCCGAAGTCGCCTAACCTGACGATCGAGTATCGCTATGGGACTCTCCTCATACGATAACCCCTCTGTCACCTGGACATCATGAATCGGGTGCACTCTAGATGGATCTCCAATACATTTCCGCAACATAGACACATGGAAAACTGGATGTACCGCCTCCAAATCGGACGTCAGATCTAACTCATAGGCAACCTTGCCTACCCTACAGACAACTTGATAAGGCCCAATGTACCTTGGGCTGAGTTTCCCTTTCTTCCCAAATCTCATCACGCCCTTCATGGGTGACACTTTCAGGAAGACCCAATCATCTACCTCAAACTCTAAGTGTCGACGCCGATGATTTGCATATGACTTCTGTGGACTCGGTGTGATAACCGCCTCCGGATAAGCTTCACCTTATCCATCGTCACGAACCAAGTCTGGCCCGACTAACTGCACTTCTCCCACCTCGAACCAGCCTATCGGTGACCTGCACTTCCTCCCGTATAAAGCCTCATATGGCGCCATCTGAATACTAGAATGGTAGCTGTTGTTATAAGCAAACTCCACCAGAGGTAAATGATCCTCCCAGCTACCCCTGAAATCAATAACACAAGCCCGCAGCATATCCTCAAGTGTCTGGATAGTGCGCTCGGCCTGTCCGTCGGTCTGAGGATGAAACGCCATACTGAGACTCACCTGTGTCCCTAATCCCTTCTGAAAATACCTCCAGAAGTTAGTCGTGAACTGGGCCCCTATGTCTGAAATAATCGATATAGGAACTCCGTGCGCCTCACAATCTCTCCGATATACACCGACATAATCTCGCCGAAAAAGTCGCCCCGATCGAAGAAATGGGCTGATTTAATCACCGCCGACAATCACCCAAATGGAATCATGCTTCCTCTGAGTGGTAGGTAACCCTGTGATAAAGTCCATGTTGATCACCTCCCACTTCCACATCGGAATATCAATAGCCTGTAATAGCCCACCGGGCTTCTGGTGCTCAACCATTAACCTGCTGACAATTAGGACACTGTGCAACAAAACCGGCCACGTCCCTCTTCAGGCCATCCCACCAATACATACACCTGAGGTCATGGTACATCTTAGTTGACCCCGGGTGAATAGAATAACGAGCACTGTGTGCCTCCCCCAGAATCTGCTGACGAAGTCCTGTCACATCGGGAACACACAACCGACCCTCGAATCTTAGCACCCCATCATGTGCTACCTCAAATAGACTCTTCTCCTCCTGGAGAACTGCATTTCGATACCGTACCATAATCGGATCTTCATACTGTCGCCTCTTCACCTCCTCGATGATGGAAGACTCGGCTACCTCTCTAACCCAAACTCCATCACTATCAGAATCGACCAAACGAACCCCAAGGCTCGCTAGCTGATGTAGCTCTCGGACCATATCCCTTTCTCCGCTGTACATCGCATGCACTACCCATCGATCTGCGACTAAGGGCATCTGCAACTACGTTGACCTTCCTTGGGTGGTATATAATATCAACGTCGTAATCCTTAAGCAGCTCCAACCACCGTCTCTGTTGCAAGTTCAGCCTCTCTGGTCAAGATGCATCGAGACTCTTGTGTCCGTGTAAATATCCACGAAATCCATACAAATAATGTCTCCGGATCTTCAAGGCATGAATCATCACGCTAACTCAAGTCATGTGTGGGATAGTTCTTCTCATGCTTCCTAAGGCGTCGAGATGCGTAGTTATAACTCGCTGTCGGCCGCATCAAAGACGCACTCCAAGCCCGACACTGCCGTCACAATAAACCACATATCCATCTAAACCTTATGGAAGAGTAAGAACTGGGGCGGTCGTCAACTTCTCCTTTAGCAACTGGAAACTTCCCTCACAAGCATCCGTCCACCGGAACATAGCTTCTTTCTGAGTCAGCTTAGTCAAAGGTGCTGAAATGGAAGCAAACTTCTCCACAAACCTCCGATAATAACCTGTAAGGCCCAAAGCCGCGCACTCCGGCGGTGTAGTAGGTCCGCCAAGTCTTGATCGCCTCAATCTTTGTCAGATCAACCCGAATACCATCGGCCCCGATAACATGCCCTAAGAAAGCCACTGAAGCCAACCAAAACTCGCATTTCGAGAACTTGGCATAAAACTTCCTGTCCCGGAGGACTCCCAATACCGTCCTCAAATGATTTGTATGCTCCTGCTCTTTGCGCGAATACACCAAGATATCATCAATGAAAACTATCACGAACATATCCAAGAATGGCTTGAACACCCGGTTCATCAAATCCATGAATATCGCCGGGGCGTTGGTCAACCCGAAAGACATCACCCTGAACTCATAGTGCCCATACCGGTCCCGAATGCGCCTTGGGATATCTGTCTCTCTAACTCGCACCTGATGATAACCAGATCGCAGGTCTATCTTGGAAAAACATCTCGCACCATGCAACTGGTCAAACAAATCATCAATCACGGGAGGATATCCGTTTCGATAGTTACCTTGTTCAGCTGTCTGTAATCAATACACATATGCAGCGTCCCATCCTTCTTCTTTACAAATAACACTGGCGCTCCCCAGGGGGAAACACTTGGCCTGATAAAGCCTTTCTCCAGCAAGTCCTTCAGCTGGTCCTTCAATTCCTTCAACTCGGCAGGTGCCATCCTGTATGGCGTAATAGATATCGGCCGAGTGTCTGGCGCCAAGTCAATGCAAAACTCAATTTCCCTCTCAGGAGGGATACCCGAAAGCTCGTCTGGAAATACGTCTGGAAACTCTCTAACGACCGGAACTGACGGAAGGTCCGGTATCTCAGCCTCAGTATCGAATACTCGAACCATATGGTAGATATACCCTTTCCGCACCATCTTCCTAGCCTTGAGGTAAGAAATAAACCTACCCCTCGGCGATGCAGTATTCCCCTTCCACTCGAGCAACCGGCCACCAGAAACTGAACCGAACTAATCTCTCATACCACATTGGCATAGCAAGACGCTAGCCAATCCATACCCATAATTACATCAAAGTCCGTCATATCCAACTCTATCAAGTCGGCTAGAGTCTGACGACTGTCTATAGTCACTGGGCAAGCCTTATATACCCGCTCAGCTACCACCGAATCACCTACTGGCGTAGCCACCTCAAAAGGTCTTATGGTCTCGGGCTCTATCCCTATTCTACCAGCAATATGAGGAGATATATAGGACAAGGTAGAACCTGGATCTATCAAAGCATATACATCACAATATGCAATCAATAATGTACCGTGGATTTACATCCGTGACGCCTCGTCCTCGATACCGGACATAGCATAAATGCGGTTACGAGGACTGAACTGGGACCCTACCACGACCGCCGCGCTGCCGTCCGCGTGAACTCCTCGCCTCGCAGTGCATCGCCATCAAGATGAAGATCCGACCATCGACCGCCGGGCCGAGCCATAACATTCCCGCTGCCTCTGGACGAATAATCTCTCCTCAAATGGCCCTGCTGGCCACAAGAGTAACAAGATCCTGGAGTACCACAGCACCCTCCATAATGGCAATCGCCGCATCGACCACACCGAGGTATAGGTGGCCTCATCTGACTGGAACCCTGGTCCCTCTGGGAACCCGAAGCCCTAGAACCCTGTCCTGCTCCTGAATGCCCTGTACGTCCGGAAGATGGTGGAGGAGCGCTCAACCACTGAGGTGCAAATCCGGTCTCACTGAGGTTGTCTACCTCGAAACTACCAGAGGACCGTTGTCCCGCCCTCTTCGCGATACTGTCAATCCGCTGCCCCTGCGCTCGCATCCAAGTGCATATGCCTGCATGCGGGCAATGTCCATGCCCGGCTGAAGAGCCACTCCCGTGCAACCCTCGGCCAAGTAATCATCGAGCCCTGTGACATAGCGGTGCACCCTGTCCTCCATGTCTGCTACCAAAGCGGGTACATACCGAGCCAACGAGTCAAACTCCACGTTGTACTCCCGGATTGTCCGCCCACTCTGCCTCAGTGTCAAAAATTTGTTGGCCCGAGCCCTCCTCATCTGCGGAGGCAAGAAATGGCCAAGGAACACCTCTGAGAACTTATCCCAAACAGCTGGAAGCGCATGCTCCCCCCCGGGATAGTTCCCATGAATCATACCAGTCAACCGTAGTATCCTGCAGCCGATGAGAGCCCAACAATACCGACTCTGTCTCTGAAGCCCTGATCACTCTCATGATCCGCTATAATCGCTTGATAAACTCACGAGGTCATCCTCGTGTCTCGACCGTAGAACTCGTGGATCTGAACTCAAAAGTCCCGCAGCCTCGCTATCGCCTGGGGGCTACGGTACAACCGAACCGCCGCCTCCCGTCATCCTCCCGCCAGCCACGATCTCGGCTAATAATCGCCATCTCTGTAGCCCATATCCTCTACTCTAGGCCGTAATCGAGGCTCGTATCGCGGTCTCGGCGGCCGCCGCCGCCCAACTCGCTGGAGTTGGCGACGCCGTGGAACTCGCCGTCCAAGCATCTCCTTTGGTAAAGATCGGGCTGTGCCACGTAACCCTCGGTGTCCTACTAGTAGTTCCTCACGCCTTGCCGCTTCGGGCCGCGGTTTTGCGTGGAGGCATAATCGACACAGAAAATATGTCGAGGGAGTTCAACCTATAACACACTCATTGCACGATCTTAGAGTGAAAGAATGGAAACCAATCCTAAATATCCTGCAACCTCCGATTATAGATGTGGTGCACAACACACCGATAATCAAGACTTACTAGATACTGTAGACCCTTTCCGAGGATTAATCGCTCGATAACACTTTTGTCACGAATTCGACCACGGACGTGATCGTGCCTTACCCCGGGCACCCTTGTGATACAACATCAGAGAAAACCAGCAGAAGATAAACTCACAACAATAACCCATATATATAATAAGCAGGCTAACCCCAAAATGGCTACCTATAATACAACAAAGCTGAACAATACATCCCTAACAATCCAAGCTATAACAGGACTACAAGCCTCTAAGAATGAGTAAACACTATGACGGGACAGGGCCCCGTCATGCCCCTGAATGTACAAATATCTACAACACCGGGGAGAACCGTACCAAAAGTCGAGCCTCCGGAGAAATGGAGCTCCTGACACCTGAGTAAAGATCCTAAGAATGAGGATCCACCACCTGCTTTCCCTTACCTGCGGCATGAACGCAGCCCCCGAGGAAGGGTCGACACAATATGTACCAAGTATGTAAAACTGGAAAATACTGTAAAAAAATATCATAAGTTTAAAATAAACTGGAGTCATGGAAGAGAGTCAAAAATACCGTACACTGTGCCTTACTAACAATGAGAGTAACAAGTATAAACTTTACTGCATAAAATAGGAGGCTCATGATCAAAACAGGATCTCCCGCCCGTAGTATCATTAAGCAATCCTACTCCTGGGACTGTTTCACCCGCATGGGTCCTGTGGACCCGCATAAGGTCATCACCTCGCATGGGACTATTTCACCCGCATGGGACTATTTCACCCGCATGAGGTCATCCGCCTCGCATGGGACTATTTCACCCGCATGGACCCTGTGGGCCCGCATGAGTACAAGCGCCGCACTCGCATCATGGGTAGTAAATCCATGGCATAAATAGTAATAATAATAATAATAATACATAAATCAGCACAACCGGCTATCGTACATAACATAAGCGCTACCGGCTTATCATAACGTAAACGTAAGCAAGTTAAGAATATCTCCTAACTCCTTAATAACATTTCTAGTACATCCTCTCATTTTAGTTACTTAAGGCACTACATGTCGTTTTAAAAGAAAATCCGGGAATTTAACCCAAGTACCACGTTCCTTAAACCTTTTTAGAAAATGACTCATTTTATGTAAAACTCCCAAGTTACCAATAACCGTAGTATCAAGTCACGACAACTTTTCAAAACAAGTCACGTTTACCTTTTAAAAATACAATATGCTTCTAAAATCAAGTGACTTCATCTCTTTTAAAACCTTAGGCAATTAGTGCCTTAAAAACAATTTGCCTTCCACAAATCCAAATCCTTTATCCGTACTTATTTTACTTGGAGTAAACCTTTCCTTATTAACCTTTCATAAATCCAATACAACCAACTTCCCATAAAGTTGTTATATTACCATTATACACTAGTCAAACACATCTCCCTATATCCAAGGGACTTATATCTTAAAACGAAACAAGTATCATGTACTTAAAACAAGTGAAAAATGTCAAATCTTGTACGTCTACCGTACTACATAGGTACAACAACTCATGCTCAAGAGATAAGAAAGCTCCGCATACCTCTTCTGTCAATCCACTTGCTAAGTCCAAAATACTGCACGTAATATGTCAACCTATAATGACCATAATACGTTTTATTAACCTCTTGTTTCAATGTAGACATTTCCAAGTTCGAAGTTACTAATTTCTATGGAAAATTGGGCAGCATTTTCTTTTTTTCTACATACTTGCCACCTTTAACAAGGCCGAATTCAATATCCAAACGCCACATTTAAGGCCCAACAATCCAAACATTTCAAAGGGGATTACACACCTAAACTTGGGTGTGTAAAATTCTGCCCCATAAGGTACCACAATTAACTTAACAAGTCTAAGGTAGTTTTTAGGCTACAACATGCTCACATAATCTTCTTAACCAATTCTTTCATATCCAAACCATATTTCTTACAGGAAATGAATCTAAGAGCATTATTTACTACTACAAGTTCCTTCTTCTTCACATGCAACATCAATAACTAGCTACAAGAGAAGAATTGTTACCTTAGAGCTTTAGCCAAAATTATTCCAACAATTTTGCTAGCCTCTTTTCCAAGAACACCACCACAATAACTCCTACAAGCTAGCCACAAGCTTCCTCCTTGTCCTAACTTTTCAGATTTTCCTTAAGCTTTGAATTCCTCTTGGAATTCTAGAAAGAAGTGAGAGCTTTAGCTTAGAGAGAGAGAATGATTTGAAAGATGACCAAGTCTTCAAGACTTGGTCAATATATAAGACATGCAAAAATTCGATGGGGGGGGGGGGACACTTGTCACCCACCCATGACCTCTTTTAAAACAAAACAAGGCAGAATTTCCCTCGACCGCCAGGCCGCGGCCTGCGGCCCGCGTGGCCATGGCTAAACTTGCCGACTCAGACTTTCCGCGCCATGCCCCGCTTCCGGCCATGTTCCGCAACTTCGGCGAGCCCCCAGATCTTTCCGGCGCCGCGGCCCTGTGACTCCTACCCGAAACACCTTTCTGTCCGTCTGCGCACTGAACTTGTAACTCTCATAACTTCCTACGCCGATGTCCTATCGACGAACGGTTGGTTGCGTTGGAAACTAGACTCAACGAAATACGTACTAGGCCTTTGAAACACCTAGGAACTCTCAATGTACCGGGTCACAACCCGCCAAAAAGTTGACTAAAATCCATCCGAAACAATCCGTCAACTTATCTTTCATAATTTTTAAGTCTTACTCCTTTCGTACGCTCTCATACGCATGGCCAGAACTACAGGGTATAACACTAGGTTCATTGATCTCATGAGTACAAGAGCGGTGTCTAGTAGAGTCTTGCGGATTGGTATCAAGAGCTCCGTATGAGACATGATGGATCCAATAATCCCACAAAGGGGTAATATGAAAGTATTTTCCTCTGGATACATAGTACCTTATTCTACGTTGACATACATAGTTTCAGGATTTATGAGCTTTCTCTGTAATTTGTGCAACTCCAAAAACATATACTTGAATATAGTTGGCTTGTAATCCCATTAATTTCATGAAAATAATTTAAACATAATTCGGGTTTATAATTTAGCATAGGAGTAAATATATATAGTATAATCTGTGTAAAACATGAAAACATAAAAAACTTCATGGAGTTGAGTAATAATGAATATAACTTTTATTTAAGAACTTATGGAATTCAAAGTATATATTCATGGATTACGGACAGGTTCATGACAATCTTAATGACTAATCATGAATATAATTGACGAATTGTAGTATAGACATGACATATGATATTATATTAATTAGGGTTATCATGATAATAGAATAAAACCCTAACTTATGAAGAATTCATATTTCATGGGAAAATGTGATGTGGGGATGAATATGGATATTCTCACACGTAGATAGAAGCTCTACATACCTCAATGTTATACCCCGTATTTATAGAGTATGTACGTAGGGACGTACGTAGAAAATTCGAACTTCAAATAGGCTTGGCCGAATTATTTTTGTTCACAACAACCGGTTAGAGTCGTTTTTCGACGAAACGTTTTCACAGCTTTCGTAGGGAAAATTCCGGCTATGTCATTTCCAATTTTTGCGGATTTTTCCGAGAGACGAGACATTTTGGACCAACAAGAGGGCGACACTTGGCACCCTCTCATTGGTGGGTGTGTTGGGCGGAATTGACGATTTGGGCATGTGGGAGTAGATAGGATACTTTGTGTTGGTTGGTGTGGTAGATGGATAAGGTGTACTTGGATGAATCCTAGCCCTACACTTGCCTACTACTTGGCATGATCTTGGCCATTGGTTGGCCATGGCTTGACCTATAAATACCCATCCCCTTTGATGAACTTCTTCATCCTAAATTCTTCTAAGTGTTAGAAATCCTCCCTCCTTGATGTTGTTCTCGTTCTCCCTGTGCGAAGGCCTTGCGAGAGTCTCCCTCGTCGAGAGTACCCACTGGGGTAGGCCGAGGTATACACCCCCCCTTGTGGTGTTGTCTCGTATAAATACCCCCCCTCTTGGTAGAAATACTCTCAAAAGTATTGTTGTAAAGCCCAAATTACCTTAGCCGTATACCTTGTAGTATTCTAAGGTTATACTTATACGAAAAGCCCAGAAATACTATTATACTTCCTTTCGCTACAAAACCAAACCCTAAGGAAAATCTCCATAGTTGGTTGGAGTATTAAGTAGAAGTTGGTTAGAACTTCTAAGGGTTGTGTGGAGCGGCCTGAGCGCACTGAGTAGAGCTAAACCTTGCTCAGATCGACATTTAAACTCGGATACTTTTGGGCTTATCGAGGTAAACACTTGACCTTCTATTGTAATTGGAAATTACATGTTGTAGGAATGTATAGTTGAAGTATACTATATATAGAATCAGACATAATTGTGCGGCAATGTCTTTTGACTTAAGCCCAATTTAAAGAAGAGAATCGAATCGTAATTACATAGATCGTATTATGAGACTTGTGTAGCATTCGTGTAGTAGAATCGCACACGCCCGGTTAGGCGTGCAAACCCCCGGTTGGCTTGATGGCCGGCCTCGATAGAGGAGAGATTTACGCTGCATGTGCGGGAAGGTCTTTGCGAATTTTCTACGTAGAATGTTCTACGATTAGACCTAGATGTTAATAAGCGCTTTGGCCTTATAGGTTGAAGTATCATGCGTGGCGCGATCTACTTGGCTTAAGGAGTAGCCGACGGTTTGAGGTACTTGGAGCGTTTTGCTATTAGTCGATAATCGCCGCGAGGTATGTGAACCTCTTCCTATCTCTTCTAGCATGATATGTGTGTAACTATGTAGTACGGTAGACGTACATGTGTTAAATGTATTTGATTGGTCTAAAACATAAAGTGTTATAACGGCTTTATGGGAAGTTGGTTATAACAGCTTTATGTATGTAAGAAAATACTTGTGGTTTTTAAAAGGTAACTGATTTGAACTATAACTGGTTGGTTATGTGATAATAAAGAACTTGAAGTATTTCAAAAGATTTTTGAATCATTTTGAAAGAAGAGTAATACTTGGTTTTTGAAAACTTAAGAGTTATACTAGCTTTATGGGAAGTTAGGTATAACGGCTTAAGAATGTTTTACTGATTTCGGAAATCAGAATGTGTATCGACAAACCACTGCAGCGTTAATAAAAGGAAATGTTTTGACAGATTAAAACCAGTAGAAACTTCCATCTGCATAGAAGCTAAGATGAGACAAAATGATATTTCCTAGATTATGGCTGCTGTAATAAGATTGTTATAAACAAGAATATCCTACTCACATATAAGGCTTATGTTTTCTCAGATGGTTTAAAAGAGAATTATATTCTTAAATGAATAAGACTATGAACTACGAAACCTTTCTAAAAAAAGAACCGTGAACATTTGAAATTAGGCAAACTTGGACGTTTGGAAAATAATGTTGTTACTTGATTTTACAAAGGTAAGTGTTTTGATTTACTTCAAAAGATAATCACTCTATTTTCATATACTACGGGTATTGTGTGACTTTTGTAAACGTAACGTATCTTTTAAAAGATAATGTATGAAGTACTTTGGGAATAGATACCCGATCTTGTTAATCATATATTAGAATGTACCTTGTGTGTATAACATGATTGTGTTGGTTTGTGATAGCCTTGAAATACTTTCTTGTTGATTTGATAAGTAAACATGCTAGGATGCTACGTGTGTTAGTATCTTGTGATGTTTTGTGTAAAGGGGGTTTTCCCTCGACTGCGCTTAAAGTTGTTTGACTCTCAGCCGTTATGTTGGTATTGTACCACTCACCTTGACTTGTCTCGGAGGTTGTCGCCTCCGACGCGGTAGACTTCGGCGATGCAGGACCATGATTCGAGAATACCTCATGCGGGTCCAGGGGATCCATGCGGAACTACGGGAGTTTCAGGTTAGTTTGCGGCCCTTGTGGTCATGCGGTCTTTGTGGCCATGCGGACTGCGAGTCCAGGACGATGCCGGGGAGTAGCTACCCTCGATGCGAGGAATACCTCATGCGGGCCTATGAGGTTGGCCTATGCGGAGCTACGGAGAGTTCCAGGGCTAGACGCGCACATTTGATACTGCGGGCGAGTGACCAGCTTTGATCATGTGACGGTCTAGACAGATATCATGATACAGCTTATGACCCTGTTGCATCAGGTGTTAGTAGTCGGTTATGCCTTCAGATTTACCTTGTCTCGTTTTATTAGGACACGTGGGACCGTGTGTTCATGTGTATTTCTTGGTGCTTTTATATCATAAACTGCCGGCAGTGAGGAAGGTATTCCACGGGCATGATTGATGTTATGGGCGTGAGACCCATAGTTACATTTGAGTGATGACTTTGAGGGCGTGAGTCCCTGACTTGACATGACTGCCTATTTATTGTAAACTGTAGTTTGGTTATCATACATGTCTCCTGCTTTATAGACTATTATGATTTCATTTACTGATTTTCGGCCACATACTTGTACTGTTATCGACCTCTTCGGCTGCGTTCATGCCGCGAGTTGAGGTACACCGCCGTTGATCCTCGCTCTTAGGGTCACGATTCAGTTGGGAAAGCTCCGTTTCTCGGAGGCTTATCTTCGTATAGTCCCTGTTGTAGAAAGCTACATTCGTTGGTATGACGGCCTCGTCCGTCGTTGTTGTCATATCATTCGTAGAGGTCTGTAGTACCGTTGTGGGCAGGGTTTGTAAAAAAAAGGATTAAACTGTTCATGTTGAAAGAGTTGGTATTTATGTATATGCCTAGAGGCCACGTTTCTTCAGATAAACATGTGTCTTCTTTACCTTGTATCAGGTATTGTGTTTTATGTTCACTGATTACTCGATGTTGTATCACTAGGTGCCCGGTAAGGCACGATCACGCCCGGTTCGGTCGTGACAAAAGTGGTATCGAGCGATTAATCCTCGGAAAGTGTCTGAGCAAGTATCCGATAGAGTCTTGATTATCGGTGTTTTGCACCACACCAATAATCAGGAGGCTATAGGATATTTAGGATTGGTTTCTATTTCTTCTCACTCTGAGATCGTGCCTTAGAGCTGTGTTGTAAGTTGGACCCTCTAACGTAATTCTTTCCCTTATCGTTATGCCTCCGCGTAGGGCAAACCCGGGCCCGTGAGAGGCAAGGCAATGAGGAGCTGCAGTAGAGTCTGAGGTTACGGGGCACAGCCCGATCATCACCTAGGGTGGTGTTTTATTCGGGAGTTATGCTACGTCACCACCCAAGAAGTTTAGCACGAAAGCGGCGGTGCTACTACGACCATGATATATGAACCTTCAGTTCCACGACCGGGAACAGAGAATATAGATTGCAAAGAGGCGACCCTATTACTAGCTATGGATTTGTTTACCAGAGAGTATACCGATGTACCGCAAGTCTTGATGACTATCTAAGAGAGGGTTGTACAAGAGTAATTCTTCCGATTAGGCGAAGCGGCCAAGAAACGTAGAGATCGCGGGTTAACCAAGGGCGAAGAGGCGAGCGGCAAGGTCCTTTGGTAACTTTCGAGGCGGATCGCCTCATCAACAGATTAGATATGCACCTCCGCCAGTGCAGAAAGGTCCTCCACAGGGTTCAGGACGTTCGGGGTATGCAGGAGTTGGTCGTGGCTCGAGCTTAGGTTCACGCCACACGTAGGTTCCGGCCGGATTCGATGTTCCATTGGTATTCACAGGTAATGCACGTCATCCCGAGGAATGTCGTCTTTTAGTTGGTACTTGTTTTACCTGCGGCCGTCAGGGCCATGTGTCGAAAGGATGTCCTAGTAGGAGGACTTAGCCTTGAGATCGGTGGGTAGTTCGTCATCCTCCTTAGCCCATGCGCCTCAGGCGGGTTTGATTAGAACGACTAAGGGAGTGAAGAGATATAGATATATCCTTAACCCTCAGAGATCCAGTATGTGTGATAAGATGGGTATATCATAAGTGCTATGTAATTGTAATTAGAAATCTTGGTTAGTTAACCAAGTAAGATTTGGGAGATAGAGAAGGTGTGAGCCTTAGAGCTTTATACGTAGAGACCTTAGAGGAAAGGTCATCTCGAGTAAAGAAGTATTTTATGTTTGACCCTTGTCGGAGTGCATAGTGCACGTAAGCTATGTTTGTGGGATAAGTCCCTGAGTAGTGTGGAATGAAAGAGGGTAGTTGAGCTAAGAAGACCGCTAGGTTTTCGTAACGTGATTAGTGAGAGTTTTCCGCTCGGGAGCTAATGTCTGCGCGTTCGGTCGGGTTGAGGCCACGTTGCGGGTCAACCCGCGCCCGTATGGTGGTGGGTCGGTTGTGGTGGTCCCGCTTTGTGTTAGGTTATGAGGGTGTTAGGCCCAAGTTTAGTTAACCAGCGTACGAGTTCGTGGATGCGTTCAATCAGTAGTCGGGCCGATGAGGTCAGCCCGTCTTATCTTTTAGTCCAAGCCGTGTACTCGGTGGTATGTGGCGAGGCGTTATATCGTAAAGGTTGTAAGGCTGCGGGGTGCCTACCTTTACCTTATGACGCAGTGGAGCCAGTGTTACTACCGCTTTTTCGAAGTTTTACCAGCAGGATTAGGGACTCGGTGAGTCTCGTAGATCGCGTTCGCCTCGGGCGTTGTTTGGATTTCGGGGTAGTTGTGAGGATTGTTATCTCCGTTGGGGAAGTGTTTTATAGCTACCATTTCGTTGTTCGGATATCGCTTTGCGACGCCTTGTAGGGCGGAAGTGTAAGTGCCGGCCGATTGGTTCGGCGTTGGCAAGGTTCGATAGTTGGTTCATACGTGTTGGCGGGATGTGGATAGGGTGAAGCTTGTCTAGAAGAGGTTCAGCACTCGGAAATCGTATGGATAATCGGCGACGACGCTTAGAGTTCAGGTTGACGGTCGGTCTTCTTGAAAGTACCACCCCGGGTTGGGTGATACGAGTTTTGGAAAACAGAGGGAACTTAGCCCGAGTTACTTGGGCCCTTTTGAGTTCATGTGAAGAATAGGCGGGTTGCCTATATGTTAGCATTTGCCGTCCGACTTAGGAAGCGACGTCCGTTTTCGTATTGTTATGATCGGGAAAGTATCGAGATCCATCCGCAGTGTTCCCGATTAATGATGACCACGTTAGAGATTGTAACCCGAAGTTTTGGAACCAAGCGATTTAAATGTGGTAAGAGTTCGAGTGTACGACAGCCTCAGGGATCGCATGCAGCCCGGTACCATTTGTTGGGTCGCCGGAGTGACACTAGAACCTCGCGGCAAAGTGACAAAAGTGGTATCACGACGAGTAAAGGGAGAGGCGAGCATGTATGGCGAGCATAGATGTGATCATTTCGTATGTTAAGTAAGGGGTGCTAAGGGAGTATCTTTTAACCCTTGGGTGGGAGCTTTTGTGATGTTAGAGGTGTTTCCTCGTGGATTTGATGTAAGCATTTGCGCAGGTGTTTCTGTGGCCAGGTGTGGCAAGATTGTTCTCGCAAGTATAGTAGTGAAGACTATACAGGCGCGCGTTTGTTTTGAGACTTAGAAGAAACATTCGGGACGAATGTTTCTAAGGAGGGGAGAATGTTATACCCCGTATTTCTAGAGTATGTACCTAGGGACGTACGTAGAAAATTCGAACTTCAAATAGGCTTGGCCAAATTATTTTTGTTCACAACACCCGGTTAAGAGTTTTTAGACTAAACGTTTTCCACGGCTTTCGTAGGGAAAATTCGCTATGTCATTTCCAATTTTTGCGGATTTTTAGAGGCGAGACATTTTGGACCAACAAGAGGCGACACTTGGCACCCTCTCATTGGTGGGTGTGTTGGGCGGAATTGACGATTTGGGCATGTGGGAGTAGGTAGGATATTTTGTGTTGGTTGGTGTGGTAGATGGATAAGGTGTACTTGGATGAATCCTAGCCCTACACTTGCCTACTACTTTGCATGATCTTGGCCATTGGTTGGCCATGGCTTGACCTATAAATACCCCTCCCCTTTGATGAACTTCTTCATCCTAAATTGTTCTAAGTGTTAGAAATCCTCCCCCTCCCGTGATGTTGTTCTCGTTCTCCCCGTTTGTGAGGCCGTGTGGCCGGGAGTCTCCCCCATGGCCGAGTACCCCCAGTGGGGTAGGCCGAGGTATACACCCCCTTGTGGTGTTGTCTCGTATAAATACCCCCCCTCTTGGTAGAAATACTCTCAAAAGTATTGTTGTAAAGCCCAAATTACCTTAGCCGTATACCTTGTAGTATTCTAAGGTTATACTTATACGAAAAGCCCAGAAATACTATTATACTTCCCTTCCGTCACAAAACCGAAACCCTAAGGAAAATCTCCATAGTTGGTTGGAGTATTAAGTAGAAGTTGGTTAGAACTTCTAAGGGTTGTGTGGAGCGGGTCGGAGCGCACGGAGTAGGAGCTAAACCTTGCTCAGGATCGACATTTAAACTCGGATACTTTTGGGCTTATCGAGGTAAACACTCTTGACCTTCTATTGTAATTGGAAATTACATGTTGTAGGAATGTATAGTGGAAGTATACTATATATGTAATCAGACATAATTGTGCGGCAATGTCTTTTGACTTAAGCACAATTTAAAGAAGAGAATCGAATCGTAATTACATAGGATCAGACATGAGACTTGTGTAGCATTCTTGTGTAGTAGAATCGTACACGCCCGGTTAGACGTGCAAACCCCAGTTGGCTTGATGGCGGCCTCGATAGAGAGGAGATTTACGCCATTCTTGGGGAGTCTTTGCCGAATTTTCGTAGAATGTTCTACGATTAGACACAGATGTTAATAAGCGCCTTGTGGCCTTATAGGTTGAAGTATCATGCGTGGCGCGATCTACTTGGCTTAGGAGTAGCCGACGGTTTGAGGTACTGGGCGTTTGCTATTAGTCGATAATCGCCGAGGTATGTGAACCTCTTCCTATCTCTTCTAGCATGATATGTGTGTAACTATGTAGTACGGTGAGCGTCGTGTGTTAAATGTATTTGATTGGTCTAAAACATAAAGTGTTATAACGGCTTTATGGGAAGTTGGTTATAACGACTTTATGTATGTAAGAAAATACTTGTGGTTTTTAAAAGGTAAATCGATTTGAACTATAACCGGTTGGTTATGTGATAATAAAGAACTTGAAGTATTTCAAAAGATTTTGAATCATTTTGAAAGAAGAGTAATACATGGTTTTGAAAACTTAAGAGTTATACTAGCTTTATGGGAAGTTAGGTATAACGGCTTAAGAATGTTTTCTTGATTTGAAATCGAATGTGTATCGACAAACCATCTGCGGCGTTAATAAAAGGAAATGTTTTGTGATTAAAACCGAGAAACTTCCATCTGCATAGAAGCTAAGATGAGACAAAATGATATTTCCTAGATTATGGTCTTTGTAATAAGATTGTTATAAACAAGAATATCCTACTCACATATAAGGCTTATGTTTTCTCAGATGGTTTAAAAGAGAATTATATTCTTAAATGAATAAGACTATGAACTACGAAACCTTTCTAAAAAAAGAACCGTGAACATTTGAAATTAGGCAAACTTGGACGTTTGGAAAATAATGTTGTTACTTGATTTTACAAAGGTAAGTGTTTTGATTTACTTCAAAAGATAATCACTCTATTTTCATATACTACGGTTATTGTTTGACTTTTGTAAACGTAACGTATCTTTTAAAAGATAATGTATGAAGTACTTTGGGAATAGATACCCGATCTTGTTAATCATATATTAGAATGTACCTTGTGTGTATAACATGATTGTGTTGGTTTGTGATAGCCTTGAAATACTTTCTTGTTGATTTGATAAGTAAACATGCTAGGATGCTACGTGTGTTAGTATCTTGTGATGTTTTGTGTAAAGGGGTTTTCCTCGATCGCGCTTAAAGTTGTTTGACTCTCACCGTTATGTTGGTATTGTACCACTCACCTTGACTTGTCTCCGGAGGTTAAGTCGCCTCCGTCGCGAGGTAGACTCGGTGATGCAGGACCGTGATTCGAGAATACCTCATGCGGGTCCAAGGGATCCATGCGAACTACGGGAGTTTCGGGTTAGTTTGCGGCCGCGTGGTCATGCGGTCTTTGTGGCCACGCGATTTGCGAGTCGGGGCGATGCCGGGAGTAGCTACCGATGCGAGGAATACCTCACGCGGGCCTATGAGGTTGGCCTATCGCGAGCTACGGAGAGTTCCAGACTAGACGCGCACATTTGATATCTGGGCTAGTGACCGGCTTTGATCATGTGGCTGCAGACAGATATCATGATACACTTATGACCTGTTAATCATCAGGTGTTAGTAGTCGGTTATGCCTTCGTCATTTACCTTATCGTTTTATTAGGACACAGGTGGGACCCGTGTTCATGTGTATTTCTTGGTGCTTTTATATCATAAATCGCTGAGTGAGGAAGGTATTCCACGGGCATGATTGATGTTATGGGCGTGAGACCCATAGTTACATTTGAGTGATGACTTTGAGGCGTGAGTCCACGACTTGACATATTGCTATTTATTGTAAATCGTAGTTTGGTTATCATACATGTCTCTGCTTTATAGACTATTATGATTTCATTTACGATTTTCGATTTCACATACTTGGTACCTATTATACCGACCTCTTCGGGCTGCGTTCATGCCGCAGGTTGAGGTACACCAGTCGTTGATCCTCGCTCTTAGGGTCACAGTTCAGCGTTTGGGAAAGCTCCATTTCTCCGGAGGCTTATCTTGGTATAGTCCTCTATTGTTGTAGGTGCTTACATTCAGGGGTATGACGGGGCCCTGTCCCGTCGTTGTTGTCATATCATTCGTAGAGGTGCAGAGTAATCTTTGTAGGCGTGATTTGTAAAAAGGAATAAACTGTTCATTTTGAAAGAGTTGTTATTTATATATATGCCGAGAGGCCACTTTTCTTCAGATAAACATGTGTCTTCTTTACATTGTATCATGTATTGTGTTTTATGTTCCGCTGATTACTCTGATGTTGTATCACTAGGGTGCCCGGGGTAAGGCACCAGTCACGGGCCCGGGTTCGGGTCGTGACACTCATTCACTCTAATACTTATATTAAACATTTGAACTTTGAAGCAGAAACTCAAAGCTTGAACTTAGCTTCCATGAGTTGGATTTTCTTGAAAATCCTAGGTTGAGAAAAATGATTTCACATAGAAATTAATGAGAATGATGTTAGAATCAAATGGAATTGCATGAAATAGGCTTACGTTGATGTAGGAGAAGGTTGGGAAGAGAGAGATTCGTTCTAGGGCTTGGAAAAATAAGAAAATTGCTTTTTAGAAATAAGTGTGTGTATTTATATTGTTCAGTCCATCGGGGATTTTACGGCCAAATTTTACTGTCCGTACAATTTTATACGCTGGAAAATATGGTATGCACAATTGTATGTTGGGCAAATACTGTATGCACAATTGTACGCTGGGAAGTACGGTCTGTATATTTGTTTACAGTCCATATAAAACGACCATCACCCAATTGTCAATTTCCAGTGGCTGCCAACGTTGAGAGGGGATTCTATGGTAAAAACAGATTGTCTATATAATTTTATACGGTCGATATAATTATATCATGCATCGTCAATCCGACGGTGATTTGTACGGTCACTTTCTATGGTCTGTAACAAGTTATACGATCTGTATAACTTTGGCGTAAAATTCTCAAAGTCATTGAACTAAACTGATTTTGACATCGTACTTTCCATCTTGGTTTTCTATACTCCTAAATCATGAATATGATTTATGTTATACCCCGTATTTCCAGAGTATGTACGTAAGGACGTACGTACAAAAGTTTAGCCTTAAGTAGGCATTAAGGGCGAAAATTGGGCACAACACACAAAAAGAATCGTTTTCCGACGAAACGTTTTACCAAACTTGCGAAGGGAAAATTCCGGCTATGTCATATATAATTTTTGCGAATTTTTCCGAGAGACGAAACATTTTGGACCAACGAGAGGGCGACACTTGTCACCCTCTAATTGGAGGATGTTGGGCGGTAAAGGGGGACGAAAGGTGGCTAGTTTTGTCAAGGAGTTGGTAGGATATTTTTGTGTAGTAGATGGATAAGGACACTTGCCTAAATCCTCACCCTACACTTGCATAGCACTTGGCTTCATCTTGGCCATTGGTTGGCCTATAAATACCCCTCTAACTTGAAGGTTTTCTTCATCCACAAATCCAAGCTCAAAGTCTTGAAAATCCTTCCCCCTCTCTTGTTGTGTTTTCGTCCAACACTCCCCCCCCCCCTCTTGGAAGGCCTTGGCGAAACACCTCTCCCACTAGCCTAGTAGCTCTAGCCAAACATCCCCTTGGTAGAAAGTTGTCTTCCAAGTATAGTCACTATTCCAAAATACCCTAGCCCAAATCCCTTATAGTATTTTAGTAGAAGTTGTGTAGAACTTCTAAGGGTTTCTTAGAGCTATCGGAGAGTGCAAATTAGGAGTTAAACCTTGCTCAGGATCAACGTTTATACTTGGATAATTTTGGGCTTATCGAGGTAAATACTCTTGTCCTTCTATTGTAATTGGATATTACATATAAGAATAGTATAGACTTGAGTATAAGATACACTGAAGGATATTAAAGAATAGAATTGAACTGTAATCACATCAGAAGAATAATAAAGAAGTTAGGACTGTTTTTACAGTAGACTTGTATAATTACCGGGTAGGGAAGTGCTGCCCAATTTTCCGTAGGATAGAGAACCCTCTTCTTAGAACCGTTTACAGAGTAGTCTAGACGTTGATAGACGTGTCTGACTATTATAGGTTGATTCTATGCGCGCGACATATTCGACTTGGCAGGTGGTTTTCGCCGAGAAGGTATGTGATTCTTCCTATACTCTTGAGCATGATATTTTAAATATATATATATATATATAGTACGGTAGACGTACGTGTGTTAACTGAATAATAATTACGGCAATGTCTTTTGACTTAAGCCTGAATAATAATTACGGCAATGTCTTTTGACTTAAGCCTGAATAATAAGAATCTTGATGCATTTCAAAAGAATACTGAATCATTTTTAACAAAAGAGAAATATTTGGTTTTTAAACAAAAAGCTTAAGAGTTATACTAGCTTTATGGGAAGTTAGGTATAACAACTTAAGAAAGATAAAAGGAACTGTTTACTTATTTGTTTATAACAACCTTGTATGGATTTCTGTAAGGTGTAGTAAGATTGTTTGATAAATAGACATATTATGATGCTACGTGTGTTAGTGTCTTGTGATGTTGTGAAAGGGGGTCATTCTTGTTGTGCTTACGTTGCTAAACGGTAAGTCAGTTGTAATGTTATTATATCACCTACCCTCGACTTGTTATACCGAGGGCTTGCCACCCGACGCGGTCTATACGCCTATGCACGGTTTATGTGACTATGCGGAGTGCGGGAGTTCCGAGATTGATCATTCGGTGTTTTATCCCGACGCAGGATGCCCCATGCGATGCGTGACTACGCGGTCTATGAGACTATGCGGATCGGAGTCCGGGGAGGTACCGCGGGTTAGCTACCCCGTCGAGAATACCTCATGCGGGTCTGTGTGTGACCTATGCGGACTGCGGGAAGTCCAGGACTAGGCACGCATAATGATACTATGGGCGATTGGCCTTGCCTCGATCATTCGCGGCCTAGGAAAGACCAGTTACATTATATATATTTTGCTCTTGTTTATGTTGTGGCACTATGTGCAGTTAAACTGGTTGTATTTGCAAATGGTTTTAAATACTTTGATTTTACTTCAGAACTTTACAGTTTCACATACTTAGTACCTGTTGTACTGACCTCCTTCGGGGGTCTGCGTTCATGCCGCAGGTAAGGGCAAGCAGGTGCTAGATCCATATCCTTAGGATCTTTTTGCTTCGGTGTCAGGAGCTCCATCTTCTCCGGAGGCTCGACGTTTGGGTATGATCTCCCTGTTGTTGTATATAGTTTTGTACATTCAGGGTATGGCGGGGCCCTGTCCCGCCATAGTTGTTTATCTTCTTAGAGGTCTGTAGTCCTATTGTATAGTTGGGATGTAACTGCAAAACTATGTTTATATATATATCTTAGAAGACGACATTTTCTCACATAAAAGCTTTCTCATTTTACAATCTGTTTCATGTCTTGTTTTTATATTCACGATTACTCGATGTATGACTACTTGGGTGCGGGTAAGGCACGATCCACGAGCCAGGCAGTCGTGACAAAAGTGGTATCAGAGCAGTTAATCCTCGGAAAGTGTCTACAGACCGTATCTAGTAGAGTCTTGATTATCGGTGTGTTGTGCACCACACCAATAATCAGGAGGCTATAGGATATTTAGGATTGGTTTCCATTCTTCTCACTCTGAGATCGTGCCTTAGAAATGTTATAAGTTGGACCCTCTAACATATTCCTTTCTCGAATGATTATGCCTCACGTAAGGCAACCTGGGCAAGAAGCGGCGCGAGGAGTGCTAGTAGGACACCTAGAGTTCACGAGGGCTCGTGCCCGATCTATGCAGGCGGCGAGTTCAATGACGCCCGCCCGGCCAGAGACCACGGTACCCGCCTCGCATCCCACGGCTGGGGCGGAGGTTAAGTACAAGGAGATGGCCCGGTATTGGCGGGATCGTGGCGGACATGAGGATAGGTTGGATCACGGCAATTCGGTTCCGGCCTAGTAGTATCAAGTGGTTCACCCGAGGCGGATAGTTTGAGGCTACGGGACTTCTGAGTTGTAGCCCGCGAGTTTCTGGTCGAGACCGGAGGATGATCGCGAGTTCATCCGTTAGCTCAGAGGATTATGAGAGTGATCGAGCGTCGGAGACCGAGTCAGTGATCTTCGATTCGCATTGGCTGCGTGATACGCGATCGATTGGTTGATTGGTCGTGGGAGTTATCGGGAAAGAGCGCGTCCCAGCTACTTGGGATGAGTTCTCGGAGGCTTTCTCACTCATTTCTTGCCTCCAAAGATGAGGAGGCGCGGGCGGATTTTCTTCTTTGAGACGAGAGAGAGCGCCGCGGTTAGGGAGTACAACGTTGAGTTTGATTCGTTGGCTCGATATGTCCCTGCATTGGTAGCAGATATGGAGGACAGGGTGCATCGCTACGTCACCGGGCTAGATGATTATATGGCCGAGTCTTGTGCGGGTGTGGCTCTTGACCGAGCATGGATATTACGCGTGCGGGCTCGTGCACCTGGATGCGAGGAGCATAGAGACCGCCGGGTCGCCGGATATCGGCATCGAGAAGAAGGCGAGCGGCCGGATTTTTGGTAGTTCTCGGGAGGGCGGCCTCGTGACGTCTAGGTTTGCACCACACCGGCTCGAGCACTCCTGCCGTTTTGGTGCGGCCCGAGCATTGAGGCGGTCGGGGCGGGACTTGGACTTCGGGGTAGCAAGGGTGCTAACCGATCGAGGTCTGCTCAGTGTGTCCGTTGTGGTAGATTCCATTCGTGTAGTACTACTCGGGAGCTTGCTATACTTGTGGCGCAGGTCATTTGCGAGAACTGTCGGCCGAGCGGGGCCCGGTGGTAGGGCTCGGCCTACGAGTGCATTGCGGTTCATCATCTCCTACGATTACTCGCCCGGGCGAGTACTCGTGGCCAGCGGTGTCGCGGCGGGTCGTGCGCGGGTCCCGATTCTAGCGGTCCTCGAGAACGCATTTATGCCTTGTCGGCCGGCGGGACCGGAGGCGTCGCGGCGATAAATCGCGAGTACCTTATCGGTTCTGGTCATGATGTGTACGCCTTGATAGATCCGGGTTCTACTCTGTCCTATATATCTCCCCTTGTATGTACGTAAGGACGTACGTACAAAAGTTTAGCCTTAAGTAGGCATTAAGGGCGAAAATTGGGCACAACACACAAAAAGAATCGTTTTCCGACGAAACGTTTTACCAAACTTGCGAAGGGAAAATTCCGGCTATGTCATATATAATTTTTGCGAATTTTTCCGAGAGACGAAACATTTTGGACCAACGAGAGGGCGACACTTGTCACCCTCTAATTGGAGGATGTTGGGCGGTAAAGGGGGACGAAAGGTGGCTAGTTTTGTCAGGGAGTTGGTAGGATATTTTTGTGTAGTAGATGGATAAGGAAACTTGCCTAAATCCTCACCCTACACTTGCATAACACTTGGCTTCATCTTGGCTATTGGTTGGCCTATAAATACCCCTCTAACTTGAAGGTTTTCTTCATCCACAAATCCATTCTCCAAGTCTTGAAAATCCTTCCCCCTCTCTTGTTGTGTTTTCGTCCAACACTCCCCCTCTTGGAAGGCCTTGGCGCCAAACACCTCTCCACTGCCTAGTAGCTCTGGCAGAAACCCCTTGGTAGAAAGTTGTCTTCCAAGTATAGTCACTATTCCAAAACACCCTAGCCCAAATCCCTTATAGTATTTTAGTAGAAGTTGTGTAGAACTTCTAAGGGTTTCTTGGAGCTATCGGAGCGTGCAAATTAGGAGCTAAACCTTGCTCAGGATCGACGTTTATACTTGGATAATTTTGGGCTTATCGAGGTAAATACTCTTGTCCTTCTATTGTAATTGGATATTACATATAAGAATAGTATATACTTGAGTATAAGATACACTGAAGGATATTAAAGAATAGAATTGAACTGTAATCACATCAGAAGAATAAAGAAGAAGTTAGGACTGTTTTTACAGTAGACTTGTATAATTACCGGGTAGGGAAGTGCTGCCCAATTTTCCGTAGGATAGAGAACCCTCTGCTTAGAACTGTTTACATAGTAGTCTAGACGTTGATAGACGTGTCTGACTATTATAGGTTGATTCTTTGCGCGCGACATATTCGACTTGGCAGGTGGTTTTCGCCGAGAAGGTATGTGATTCTTCCTATACTCTTGAGCATGATATTTTAAATATATATATATATTACGGTAGACGTACGTGTGTTAACTGAATAATAATTACGGCAATGTCTTTTGACTTAAGCCTGAATAATAATTACGGCAATGTCTTTTGACTTAAGCCTGAATAATAAGAATCTTGATGCATTTCAAAAGAATACTGAATCATTTTTAACAAAAGAGAAATATTTGGTTTTTAAACAAAAAGCTTAAGGGTTATACTAGCTTTATGGAAGTTAGGTATAACAACTTAAGAAAGATAAAAGGAACTGTTTACTTATTTGTTTATAACAACCTTGTATGAATTTCTGTAAGGTATAGTAAGATTGTTTGATAAATAGACATATTATGATGCTACGTGTGTTAGTGTCTTGTGATGTTGTGAAAGGGGGTCATTCTTGTTGTGCTTACATTGCTAAACGGTAAGTCAGTTGTAATGTTATTATATCACCTACCCCCTTGACTTGTTATACCGAGGGCTTGCCACCCTTGATGCGGGTCTATATGGCCTGTCACGATCATGTGACTATGCGAGTCGCGGAGTTCCGAGATTGATCATTCCGGTGTTTTATCCGTCGCGGGGATGCCCTATGCGATGCGCGTGACTATGCGGTCTATGAGACTATGCGGACCGCGGATTCCGAGGAGTACCGGGTTAGCTACCGACGCGAGAATACCTCATGCGGTGCAGTGTGACCTATGCGGACTGCGGGAAGTCCAGGACTAGGCACGCATAATGATACTATGGGCGATTGGCCTTGCCTCGATCATTCGCGGCCTAGGAAAGACCAGTTACATTATATCTATTTTGCTCTTGTTTATGTTGTGGCACTATGTGCAGTTAAACTGGTTGTATTTGCAAATGGTTTTAAATACTTTGATTTTACTTCAGTACTTTACAGTTTCACATACTTAGTACCTGTTGTACTGACCTCCTTCGGGGGGCTGCGTTCATGCCGCAGGTAAGGGCAAGCAGGTGCTAGATCCACATCCTTAGGATCTTTTTGCTTCGGTGTCAGGAGCTCCATCTTCTCCGGAGGCTCGACGTTTGGGTATGATCTCCCTGTTGTTGTATATAGTTTTGTACATTCAGGGTATGGCGGGGCCCTGTCCCGCCATAGTTGTTTATCTTCTTAGAGGTCTGTAGTCCTATTGTATAGTTGGGATGTAACTGCAAAACTATGTTTATATATATATGCCGAAAGGCGACATTTTCTCACATAAAACTGTGTCTCATTTTACAACTGTTTCATGTCTTGTTTTTATATTCCGCTGATTACTCTGATGTATGACTACTTGGGTGCCCGGGTAAGGCACCAGTCACAGGCCCCGGAACGGGTCGTGACAATTTAGTTTGGAGGTATGAGGTGTTATAATGAACGTGAAGAAACATGACATAGAACCTGGGGACTGAGATGACATGGTTACATGAAGACATGAATATGGGGGCATGAAACATGAGTGGTGTATACATGAATGTAAATTATGAGACATTTGTCCTCGAATGATGAATAGTTGTTAAAAATATGACAAACTCTGGAATTTTACAAAAAATATTCGGTATGATTTTTCAAACACCTGCCAGCTAACCAGAGCACAATACAAGCCTCACGGAGGACCTTAATAAGTGTGACATGACAGAACATGGTAACTATAATATGGATGTAGCTAACATGAATACTAAGCTGGCATAAATACATGAATACTATCTACCATGAAAACCGGTCTGACATGAACACATGGATATTGAACCGGATGAATACATGAATAATATAAATATGATTTAGAAAAGAATTTGTAGCCATGAATGACATGGGTACTGTAACATAAGCATGAACATAACATGATTATATGGGCGTGAGAAGCATGATATGGTACATGTGTTACACCCCGTAGTTCTAGGACACGGGTATGAGAGCGTGCATAAGAAAACAAGACTTTAAGATTTGAACGAAAGAAAGATTTGTTTTTTCTAAGGAAATTGTTACGAACCTCGTGAAGGAAAAAAGTTTATTAATGAGAATTGAGTTCTCAAATTTATTATTTGAGACTTATAGAATTTATTGCAATTATGGAATTTCATTTTCAGATTTGGTCACGTGGGGCACACCCGGGAAATTTTACGTTTTTGTGGGGCCCACAAAGTTTTGAATATTTTGACCAATTATAGAATTTTTGGGAGATGAAATATTATGGACCAATCGGAGGGAGACACGTGTCACCCTCCACATGCCCATGTTGGGCGAATTGACTTGGTCAAGTAGGCCAAGTGGGAGCTTGATATTGTTGACTAAGATCTTAGCCACACATATGTTTTAATCCTAGTCATTGGTTACATTATATATCCTCTACTAGTGCAAGACTAATCCAACACTTAGAAAAAATTTAAGACTTGTTGCACTCATTGAGAGCTCTCGGCCAAGCCTCACTTTGAACAAAAATAATTCTTCATTTGTTGTTGATAAATCCCAATATTCAAACCTAAGGTCCCTAGTGGTATACTAAGCATATACAAACTCCTAAATCCCGGAAATATCACGTTAATCCGTTAGTCGCAACATGAAAACCTAAAGTGTTCTTCAACTTTGATGTTGGAATTTGAAGAGAAGTTGTTTATGAACTTCTAAGGGTTGTTTGGAGTGGATTGGAACGTAAAGAAGAGGAGCTAAAGTTTCTAAGGATCGACTTTTAATCTTGGATTATATTTGGACTTATTGAGGTAAAAATCTTCGTCTTCTTAATATATTTGAAGATTACATGTTATAGTAGTTGATAAACGAGCATGTGATATATAGAGTGAATATTGAAAAGATTTGGACCATGTTGATATGTTAAAATCGAAATATGACATGTTAGCCATTAAAGTTGTTAATCATTTTGGTTGATTAGTTATAATCGTTACATGTTATATAAGAAAGAGAATATAGTTGTTATAATTGATTATGACTTATATAACATGTTGGAATAGCGACTTGGATTAGAAAGGAATTGAAAAGGATTATATGTTGTATCAATGTTGGTTGTGGCCGAGAATGGCCTTAAAAGTTGGTTAGAAATGGACTAATTAATGGACTAGTTATATATGAACTGTGGGGTAGAATTTTACACGTCCGACTATGTCACGACCCGACTCGCGCCCAGTGCCCTACACAGGCACCACTACAGTATACATCAGAGATAATCAGTGGAACATACATAAAACTCATAACGTACATCAACAGGAAAAAAGACAGGCTAGCGGATAAGGCTACCTCCCTGGACATATATATATATACATAACCAAAAGCAGTTACATCCTTCTTCTTTACAAACCGACCCACAAGATATGACTACAGACCTCTAAGAATTTTGACATAACCACTGTGACGGGACAGGGCCCCGCCATACCCCTGAATATACATAATCTACATCAACAGGGATCCGTACCAAAAGATAAACCTCCGGAGTGAATGGAGCTCCTTCCCAAAAACTGAACAGAGTTCATAAGAACGAGGATCACCAACCTAGGTACCTAATACCTGCGGGCATTTAACGCAGCCTCGGGCGGGGTCGATAACAACAATTTAGTATGGAACGGAAATAAGGTACAGTAATCAAATCATAATTTTATAAAAGAATGACAGGGGCAAGTATAAAAATTTAGTACCAGATCCTACCGTGTCATTTTAACTCATGAAATCAATCGTACATTAGTCGTTCTTTTCCTTCTTTCAATAAGAATTAACATCATATTCTTACATACATACTTAAGAATTTGATCAAGTTTTTCCTCATAACTTACATATCTTACATAACATAATCCGGCCCTTTATGGAGGGACTTCTCATTTTGGAGCTTTCTGTGATTATCCATACGTGATAACGTAACCCGACCCATTTGCGGGACACGGTGTACTGATGAATCATGTGACATAACCCGACCCACCTGTGGGGCTCGGTGTACTGATGGAATATGTAGCATAACCCGACCCGCCTGTGGAGCTCGGTGTACTGATGGAATATGTAGCATAACCCGACCCGCATGTGGGGCTCGGTGTACTGATGGAATATGTAGCATAACCCGACCCGCCTATGGAGCTCGGTGTAAAATGACGTAACCCGGCCCATTTGGGGCGCGATGTAATATGGCGTAACCCGGCCTATATGTAGGCTCGGTGTATCTCATAACATAACCCGGCCCATTTGCGGGACCCGGTGTATTGCTCCTTACATAACGTAACCCGACCCGTTTGCGGGACACGGTGTATTGTATCCATAACATTTTAAACCATCTTTTCTTACTTCTTAAGTTGTTATCACAACTTCCCATAAAGCTATTATAACAACCTTTCATTTTAGAGAACTTAAGGCACTTTATCACATCTTCCTTTTAATAACACTAGGGCATTTTCATATTTTGTATCGTTAGGGAAACTAAACCCAAGGTACTACGTACATGCATACTTATAAAAGAATCATGCCACACCTTCTCTTTTAAATCAATAAACTTCTTCTTTTTAACTCTCAAGCTACATACTCTTTTGAAATCAATCTTCTTAACTTTTGAAATAAATCAAGAAGCCATACTTTTTAAATCAAGTCATTTCCACTTATAAAATCAAGACTTATAGTCTTAAAACCTCATATTATATACTTTTTAAAATCATGTCGCTTATACATATAAAATCATGTCATCTATACTTTAGAAATCAAGTCCCATAACTTGAAAAATAAAGTTTCATATACTTCCAAAACCAAGTAACTTATTCTCTTTAAAATCATATAACTTCCACTTATAAAATCAAGTCCCTTTTCACATATAAATTCAAGTCATTTTCAAATATAAAATCAACTTACTTACTTCAAATAAATCAAGGCACATAGCTTTAAATCAAACCTCATAACTTCTTAACCATTCTTACCAACATCTCCCATAAGACTTGGTAAGGACTTAGGATAATTTAGACATACCTTTTACATAGAGTAAATCAACATACGTACCTCTTAATTTCTAAGAGTAGAAGGAATCATGAAATAACACCACATGTATATTTCATACGTAGAATCATGCCAAAAGAAGGAAGAGGTTCACATACCTCGTGACGACTAATGATACGTAGCAATATTCTCTGAAGTACTTCAACCTTGCTAGCTATTCCACCCTTCAAGTAGAATACGCTACTCACAGTACATCAACATATAAGGACTATAATACGTCTATCAACTCCTAGCCTTTTAAGGTAGAATCAAACTAAGTGTAAGGTCTCTTATTCTACGGAAATTTGGGCAGCACTTCCTTTGTTTCTACGTACTTTTCCACCTTTTTCAAGGCCCGAAATCAAGAACTAGTATGCCATATTTAAGGCTCAACAATTCAGCTAACCAAAGGGGATTACATGCCTAATCGGACGTGTAAAATTCTGCCCCATAATCAATATAAAATTGTCCAACAACTTAAGCCATTCTCGGCAACAACAACATTTCACTACGACATATAACCTTTTTCAATTCATTTTTAATCCAAATCATTATTCCAACATGTTATATACGACATAACCAATAATAACACTTATAAACCCTTCTTTATATGACATGCGATGATAGTAATTAACAACCAATTTGATTACAATTTCAAAGGCTAAACATGCTAGGTCTTGAATTTAAACCTTCAAATCCTTTAACAATTATCAATCATCATTCTTTATATCTCAAGATCACTTACAACTATCATAATATGTAATCGTTAATTACATTAATAAGACAAGGATTATTACCTCAATAAGCCCAAATCTAATCCAAGATTTAAAGTCGAACCATAGCAACTTTAGCTCCTCTTTTCGACGTTCCAATCCCCTCCAAGCAACCCTTGGAAGCTTATGAAGAACTCCTTTTCAAGTTCCAACTCCAACTATGAAAAATCCCTTAGGTTTTCATGTTGCGACTAACGTAATAACATGGGTTTTCCGGGATTTTCGTGTTGGGATGTCCTTAGAATACCTCTAGGGATCTTGGGTTTGAATATTGGGATTTATGAAGCAAGATTGCAAAAATTTTCTTTTTCTTCTTGAGCTTGGCCGAGAGCCTCAAATAGGAGTGCCAAGGTTTCTTGAAAAATTCTAAGTGTTCAAGTCTAGTCTTGCTACTAGTGTGATATATATAATACAATCAAGGGCTTGGATAAACCCAAATGGATGGCTAGGATTGGGTCAATTATATCAAGCTCCCACTTGTCTTCCTTGACTTGGTCAATTCGACCAAACATGCCCATGTGGAGTGTTGGCACCCAATTTTGACCCATATTTTAGTCAATTCTTGCAATTTTAAGCATTTTAGGACACCACATTTTAATCATCATTTTTTGCATTTTTTACATAATATTCTATGTTTATTTCTTCATAAAATGGCATTGCATCTTTTTATTTTAAATTAATCATTATGTCTTTGTTAATATTATGTTTCTATTATTATTATTATGTTTGCATCTATTTAAATAATTAATTGGCATCCCATTTTTACTTTTAATTAGGCATTAAACATTTCTTAAATATTGTATTTTATTATTACATCAACATTTTCATTTTGATAATTTTGTATCTTTTTAAATAATTTTTCTTTTAAATGATAAGCTCATTTTGGATTTTTGTCAAACCAGTCCAGTCCGAGGCACAATCTGGATCAGTCTAATCCGCAAATAAACTGAGGCCCAAAAATAAGGCTCAGTACACCTTTCATCTTTTTCACCCCAAAAACCAAACACAAACCCTAAACCTAAATACCCACTATAAATAAAACTACTCCCCCTCTTTTCATTTTAGACAACAACATCAGCAGCAGCCGCAACACCTTAAATATATATCCCTTTATAATTTTTTGGATCATCTTCTAAAAGAGAAGAGCTCAGCCGCTGCCCTCATCTCCCCCAATCTCCCCCGTGACCCTCACCGGCGAACACACCCCTGGTCCCATCACCATCGCCGGAGCCTCAAGCTCCGGCGAACCACGCTGTTCCCATCGCCGACGGAACCATCACGCCAAACCAAACCCGTCGACCACTGTAACCCGTCTCCCGTCGCCACTGCTCACCACTGTCTGCATCTTTAAACCAGCGGTGGCGTCGCCCCGACATTTTGCCGACGAGGCAACGCCGACCCCTTTCCCTCTTTTGTTGTATTGCTGGCTTCATCTTGTGATTTGTTAGACTGATTTGGTATTTATGGACTGATTTTTTTTATTGTGATCTAGCCGATCTTGTTGCTTTATTTTTTGTTTTGAACATGATACTACACTTTGATTAGCCAATGAAAAAGTTATCCGTCGATTTTTGAGGCCTCCACAGTTGCAAAGACGGAAAATAAAATAAAATGAAGCTTTCTGGGCGTTGATGATTTCTTCTACTTACACAAGATAACCAACATGCGCTGGCGGGGCGAGTTTTCGCAGCCGGACTTGTTTAGGATGTCCCACTTTATTTTATATATCTGAGCCCTCCGTGTTTAAAACTATTACTGTTTTGGCGCGGATTTGAAGGTTTTATTTATTTTATTGTTTCTAACAATATTGACTGATGAAGGAATCTCCGTCTGATTTTTCCAAGGCCTCCCATGTACAAAAGACGGGTTTATTTTTGGCTTTACTTATTAATTCTTGTCATTGCTTTAAAATTATTTATTCTATTACTAACACTTTTACTAAGTGTTTATGCAGGTACCCGGAGATCATCTTGTGCAGAAGGCCTAAAAAGGGCTAAAAGATGTCTCGGAGTTTTTATTCGATTTTAGCTTTATTATTCTGTATTGCATTCCATTGTAATTGTAAATTATGAAAAACTGCTTAGAATATGTAGAATAAAAAAGGCAATAAATAATTAACCTAGGTTTGAACGGATAACCGCAAGTTAACGGATCTTAAAAGATGCCTAACCCCTTCCCTTTAGGATAATAAAGAACCCTGATCCAGAATCTCATTAATTTCGCAGACTGTTAAATGGAGATTAATTGCAGTATTTTTTATTGCAATAAATCAAGTGTCCTAATTCACTTAAATAATTAGGTGGCGACTCCTCAAAATCAGCATTATTGCTCCATCCAGGGAACCGCGCCAAAGAATAATGTTGCGGATACCGTTCAGATCCCGAGGTAAAAAACGGGCGCGACAGCATGACGACTCCACTGGGGAAAGTGAGGGTAAGGTTTTTTAAACAATGTGGACTGAAGCCAATGTGGCCACCTACGTATCCCGTCGAGGGAATCAGGTCAAGACGTAGTTCGTGATGCAAAAAATGAGAATTTTTATATATGTATTTTTTGTTTTTTTTTTCCTGAAAAAGTGGAAAGACAACATCACGTTCTGACTTCAGTTGATACCAACAATTAGTATTGTGCTTAGGAATTCTGTTATTTACTTCCAGTCTAACCGAGACTGACTTTTGGGTAATTTCTATAGTTTCAAATGGTACCTCAGACACCTAAGTATCGACACACTTGCTTGCAGCCAAGGTTTCGAACTACACGTAATCTCACGTTTCAAATGCCCTCACTGAAGAAAGTCCAATTTCTCACACATATTCCAGTACTTTGAATTTTGGGACATTTAGAGAAGTATGCTCAAACTCAAAAGGATGTTCAATGCATGCAATTGTGATACCATAGGCTTGACCATCATGTAAGTATCCACTAATGTGAGAACCCTCAGTGTAAGATCATGTAGGGCTTGTCACGGGCTTGTAATGTAGGTTTGAGAAAAGGGATGGATATCATTTGGATAAAAAAGTGACTAATTCTTCCTCGAGCGTTGGAACTATGTCCGTGCTTGATATTTCTACGCTTTAATGCTGACATGCTTCCCTTTTTTGTCACAATTTTTCTATACTGACTTCCTTTTGAATCTTTCGTTTGGAGCCCCCCTTTTTTCAAAGTTATTCTCTCATTTTTATTCATCATCATTTTTTTTATAATGTCGGAGCTTTTGATTTCTTCTTTTGTGAAGTCGTCATTTGTGTTTTTCTTTTCCCTTTTGGGACTTTGATAATTTTTGTCTTTGCAAACCTCGACGCAGAATTTTGTCAGCCACTTGCACATTTCTAAAGCGCTCAAGGAGGTCGGGCCAAGAGAGGGATAGTGCATACGCACTCAGAAAGGGTGTAGGTGTATGTTGACACCCAATTTTGACCCTCCCGTCCAGCCATTAACTATAAAATTACACTAATTTTGTAAAAATAATTTTTAGGATTTTTATAATAAAATACAGCGAATAAAACATTAAATACAGGCATAAATAATTAATTTAATAATGGCATCGCGTCTCACGTAGAGTTTCAAGCATTTAGAGTCCCGCGCCCGCATTAATTAACTTTAAGCTTTGTCGTAATTTTTAAATAATTAATAAATGCATAAAATAAATAATTTAGCGATAACGTCGTGTCAGGTAGCATAGCCGCATTAATTAGTAATCATTTGTAATTTAAAATCAATTTTAATCTAATACATGCATTTAATAGCGTCGCATTTATAAAAGCTTTAAACAATTCGTAAAAATCATATTTGCATTAGCATTTAAATAATTCAATCTAAGCTCATTTTAATTTTATTTTAACTTCGCAATAATGCATAACAATAAAATTTTAAATAATAGCGTCGCATCCTAAAGCATTAAGCATTAATTAAATAACGCGCTTGCATAATTAGACTAATTTAGCACCTAAATAATTAAGACTAATGTAGCACCTAGATAATTATAATAAAGCACATTTGTTAATTAATTAATAATGCACTAACTAGCTAATTAATTAAAACTAAACACCTAATTAAAACTAATACCCCAGCCCCACTTAAACTCTACCCTTTACTAACTACTGACCCGTTCGCCATGATAAAACAACCCGTGGCTGACCCGATCAGCCCAGCAACCCTTTTATTTCCCTTATCAGCCCACAAGCCCCTTTTATCCTTTACCCATCGTCCTCCTTTTCATCGACAACAAAAAAAACGAAGCCCTAGAAACCTGCAACCCTAAAACCTTCTTGATGCGATTCTCGCTGAGAATCCGTGTAATCAACTTTCCTTTACCCCACGCGTCCTCCGATTTCCTACCATATCCATCACCCAAATCAATAACCATCCTCAAAATCTCCCCAAAATCAAATCGATAACTTACCATAACAAGAACGATTTCGCACCAAGAATCCGACAGAATCATACACAAATCGCACTAAATCAGCACCCTAAAATTGTGGTACCAATAACTTACCAACTCAGAACCCAAATGACGGTTATAAATACAAATCGATACACATGCAAAAGCAGTGGGGCGGGGAGAAGACATAGCATCGATTCGGAGGCGGTCGAACACGAGCATATACGAGAAGGCTCGTAGAGTCCAACAGATGAAGAGCACATTAGAACCGAACTCAGTACCTAGGCCATTAGCATCTCAAGAATAGTAATCTGAATCCTTCTCTCAATTCTAGACAAAAAAAATCAGCAAGCAACTTTACCCCTTTATTCGCATCGCAAAACAACCGCCCGAGTGGCCAAGCGACTTGATACGCCGCCCGTGTTGTCGGAGAAGGTAAACCGAACTCTTCTTTCATTATACTTATTTATGTGATATGTGTGTTTATTGCAGTTCTGTTTGTTTTTAACTATGTTAGCTCCTTTGTATGTCGGGTGATATAATTTGGTCTTGTAATGAAGTGGAATGGGCAGATTGAGTTTTGAACTTACAAATGATAGATTTGAATGGTATCGGCGTGTTCATCGTGTCGATTGCAAGTATCTGTTTGTTTAAGTGTGAAGCATGCCCATATAAGTATAGCATGGCCTCAATGGTGTCGGTGGCAATACCGCTCATTTCTTGAAGCCGCTTTGTCTATATGCTACTCGGTTCTTTTCTTTTAATCATTACATAGTGAAGCCTTGAATCACCTTTACGTGTTGTGTTTGAAGAAGACTAAAAAGAAATCGAATACGTGTCTAAAAGTTTGTACATCTAGATCAGACCATATCGTCTTCATTATGTCCCTATGTAATTGAAGTGAACATGAATGTATTTTGGGATTTGAACTAAAAGTAATCGCTGAGTGTTAAATGAGAGCTAAATGACTTGTATGATCCATTATTGGGGCCTATTCACATATCTCATGTCTGCCAAAATGTGATTTGAAATTGTCCTTTGGTTCGTTTAGAAATAAGAGTTGTTTAGGTCCTCAAATCATATCACACCTAGTTTTAAGATCGGTTTGGATTTGCTTGAACTCGAGATGCCTATTACTTGTTGGTAAAGCTTATTTTGGATAATGTCAGGCTAAAGTCGTATCTGCTAAACTGATAAAGGCCGGTATACGAGTTGTGTATTTGTTTGGTATGTTGTCAGCCTAGAATTCATGTGCTGTGGTTTTGAACCATAATTGATATCATTTTTTGTGCATACGTAAGATATTCATGTTGCGCCGGATCTCTATTGATGGTTTGAGTTAAATAATAACTTACATGCGTTATAAGTTCATATATCCTGTATACCTTGGTGCATCAGTTTGCCCTTAATTTTATGAGCATGCTAGCCTTCATATGAATATGATAAATGTACGGGGATTACATATACGTATGTATGTTAGATATCCTTGTATACTCGGATATGTGAAAATTGGTGTGATGGTTGCTTGGGCTGCTAGATTTCATGGTCCGATTCTTGGCTTCATTTGCCAAATGTTCTCTTCAGCCTAATGATCATTTATCTTGAATCCCTGGGCCAATTGAATCTTTAGTTTTCTGCTGTTTACATCTATAGTCCATTATGCTGGGTATTTCGCGTGTCACGATCCATTTAGATTGATAGAATTAAATATGGGTGTAGGTGTGTGTCGCGTTTATTTGCTTGCATTGTTTTGACAAAATTCGGTATATACTAATCCTTATCCTTTTCTTGTTTTTTTACATGGCATGCAGGAGCAAAATAAAGAGTCTCACGGCGAGACTCCTCTTGAGCTACTTCAAAGAAGGCTGCGTTTATGTGCATTCATCTCATAGGAGATCAAACCGCGAAAGGACCTCGTCATTCTTGAGTCACCCTTTCTATCATATCCACCTTTTATATTATTTAAATTGTTGTCTAATTCTTTAACTTTGTAACTAATAGGAAGCATAGAACAATTAGCGTTGGAATAATAAATTGGGTGGGTAGTTCTAAAATCGAACACACTTTAAGTTACTTGTCATGCATGTCTAAAGCTTTACTAAAAGATTCAACTCATGACTAACATGATAGAATAAATTGCTTTTCTCACAAAGTACCTTTATTAGCACAATATGAATGTTGAATAGCCTTCTTTATCATAAAATTACAAAAAAAATTACCTTTTGCACTCGTCATACATGTTGGATTTTAAAAGCATATCTTTGATCATAAACCAACCTTGCCTATATCTATAAACAAATGTACACTTTAAAGCTCTATATATATTTTTAACATCATTACAAATTTTATTCAACATATCTTCTCTTTATAAAATATTTTGAAGCATTACATATATTTCTAAAACGCATTATTCTCTAATATAATAATTAACCCTAGGTTTGGCGGGACAATGCAAGTTAAGCGGATCTTAGAGGGTGCCTAACCCTTCCTCTAGATTAATAAAGAACCGCACCTAATCTCATTAAGTTTAGCGGACCATTAAAATGGAGTTAATGTTTTACTTGAACTAGTTAAACATTTAGGTGTCTAATTCACCCGATTAATTAGGTGGCGACTCATGAACCCTTAGCACTCTAGCAACCCTTCAGCTTTAAAATTAATCTTTTTTAAACGTTAGCACCTTTTTAGCATCCTCTTATATTTTAGCACCCTTTGCAACATTTAGCATCTTTTAAACTTTAGCATCCTTTGCAATTTTAGCATCCTTTTAAGCATTTTTAAAACCTTTAAGCCTTTTAAACCTTTTAGCATTTTATATTTTATTTTCTAACCTTTTATTTTGGCAGAGTTAGAAAATAAATGTCATGACGAAAAAGGCGCGGCAATCGACTCTACTGGGATACTTAAGGTTCTTAACCATAACAAACATAGGTTAATTATTGTGCTTCATTTATTTGCTTAATTTGCTTGTTTTGTGTTTCACATTTATTTGCTTTTATGTTTTACCTAAACTGTTTTGCTTTACATATAAATATTCGCATATTATTTAAACTGCTATTTGTTACTGCTTTCCTTAACTGGCATTCCGCTCATACTTCCTCCCTCATGGAAAATTCACACTACCGCACACTCGCGTGGTGTGCTTGCGCATAAATTTCTTCAAATACCCAAATTTTAAGAGAGTTGGCGCTGTGAGTTAGATCGGTTCGTCGATCAGTGCGTAGCCTTCTCGCTCGAGTTGTCGCTCGGGAACCTTGCGTCTAGAAAAACCAAATCTTAGAAACTTAAGATGAGCTATACCACCGCTTTATTTTAGGGCATGCACGCGTTTACCTTAGGTGGGTCAATCGCGGCATTGATACCACAATTAGGAAGACACCAAACTTGTCGGCGGGTTTCTCGACCCAACGACCAGCCGGCGTATTATGTGTGGCGTGACAATGATAGACAAATCCAAACCCAATCATGACATGCGAAATTGGAAAAAAGTGCACCGTCATTTGGTCGCCATTTCCAACGAAAGCATTACAGTTGGGCGGCTTGGACAAATTTATCATAATCTCGCATATCTGGCGTTTAGGCTTACCTCTGGCATAAAGAGGTCCCCCTGCATGTTAGGAAACGTTTGAAGGTGCTATATGCAATATATATGCTACATACCCATAATTATGTGCTTTATGCTAACACCGTTTGTTGCATTTTAGAAAGATTTATCATCTCCCCAAAAGTCGATTTGTATTTGGCTTAGCAATGGCGAGCATCAATATTTCACAAGATCAAAGGCGGTCGGCATGACCGATTCAAGTGCATCGGCGGAGCAGTGAACTGTTTTGGTTCCTATAAGCGACGGTCTCGAAGAAGAAGCGACGTGACACCTTCTCAAAGCGGGACAATGTAGGAAACGCAGTACGCAAATCCAACGAGCACTGCGCGATATCGAGAACAAGGCGTGAAGTCGGATCTGAATCGACCCCAAAACTCACAAATTTTCTTTGGCGTAGGTCTTTTCATATTAGCAAAGCGAGAAAGTACAATAGCGAAATGGAAAATGCGAAAGGTTTCTTCGTATTAGCGAGCGACAAAAGCAACAAGGCGAGAGGATGACAACAATCCAAAGTCGCGTCAAAAGCGAAAGGGCATCAATCGGCAATCAAAGTTGATTCGCAACAAATTATAGCGCATCGGCTCGGGCGAGTCAAATTGCGGCTAAATGCGGTGCAAGCGCCAACAAAGACATCATGACAATCCATGGTTCACGAATGCATCACAACAAAGGCATCATGACAATTAAATGCGGCGTCTAGCGTGTCCGCGAGGACAACATCTCGGCATTCACAACACCCGCGTATCATACGGGAAGACATCCTTATTCACATAATTGCATTTCTCATATATATTTATCATTTTGTTTAAGCGGTATACACTAACGCGTTTTTCTCAAGCTTAGCTCGCGGGAGCATTTATTCTCTGAGGCGGCGACACGTCGGCAGCGGCGTCATCGGCGTTGCGTCTACCTGACGCCCGGCAACATTATGTCGAACAGCGACATCATCGGCGTGCGTCTGTATTAACGCCCCGGCAACACGTCGGCGGCGGCGTTATCGGCGATATGTCGAAGCGGCGACATCGCCGGCGTGACGCAGCGGCGCCCGGCGGCCACGTCCGAACGCGGCGTCGGCGTGCGTCTACAGCGGCGCCCGGCATTATGTCGAACGGCGACATCGGCGTGCGTCTGCAGCGGCGGCGCCCGGCCGTCGACAGCGGCGTTATCGGCGTTATGTCGAGCAGCGACATCGCCGGCGTGCGTCTGCGGACGCCCGGCAACATTGTGTCGAACAGCGACACCGTGGCGTGCGTCTGCGCCGCGTCGAACGGCGGCGTCGCCGGCGTGCGTCACACAGCGGCGCCCGGCAACATTATGTCGACGGCGACATCGTGACGTGCGTCTGCGGCGGCGCCCGGCGGCACGTCCGAGCGGCGGCGTTATCGGCGTATGTCGAACGCGACATCGCCGGCGTGCGTCTGCGCAGCGCCGGCAACATTGTGTCGAGCAGCGACACCGTCGGCGTGCGTCTACGCGGCGCCCGGCGGCACGTCCGAACGGCGGCGTTATCGGCGTATGTCGAGCGGCGACATCATGCGTGCGTCTGCGGCGCCCGGCAACATTGTGTCGAGCGACACCATCGGCGTGCGTCTGCAGGCGCCCGGCGGCTTACGTCCGAACGGCGGCGTCGCCGGCGTGCGTCACCGCGACGCCCGGCATTATGTCGACGGCGACGCCATCGGCGTGTTGACGGCGACACCGTGACCGCTGCGTCTACGCCAGCGGCGGCCGTCCGAACAGCGGCGTTATCGGCCGCAAGTCAAGCAGCGCCATCGTGACATATTACATCTACGAGAAGATTTTTTCTGTTCTCAAAATTGCATTCTTATCATTCGCTTTATTATTACGTCTTAGCGGTTATGCACTAACTCTTCCGAGCTTTAGTCTGGGAGGCGCGACAAGTCCAAAAGCGGCGCCAGTGAAAGCGGCCAAGTCCAAAGCGGCGCCAAGTCAGCGGCAAACGACGCCAAGTCAAAAGCGGCCTTGGTCGGCGGCGCTGTCGAAAGCGGCCGGTCGGCGGCGCGGTCAGCGGCCAAGTCAGAAAGCGGCGCCAAGTCCGAAAGCGGCGACAAGTCGAAAGCGGCGAGTCGGCGGCGACAAGTCCGAAAGCGGCGACAAGTCGGCATATCACGTCTACGAGGACGATTTCTCTATTCGTAATTGCGTTTTGTTTCTCATATATTATTACGCCTTGGCGGTTATGCGCTAACTCTTTCTTGAGCTTTAGTATACGGGGACAATTGCGGCGGGACAACGTATCCGCGTTCACAATCGCAACACGTCCGTGCAGGCGAAATCACGGCATTTGCGGCGTCGCAAAGACCAACAGCATCGTGTTTTGCGGGATAACCTTTTTACACTCACGGTTGCATTACTTTAAAATTATCGTCATTATTTTGCCTTATGATTATGCACTAACCGTTTGTTCAAGTCTTAGCGTACGCGGAGCCTGGCGTGGATTTTCTCTTACGGCAATGGCGATGGGGCGACCTTCCCAGCGATTGGCGAAAGCGGCCTCAGCGTCGGTCCGCTCGCTCCAGCATCAGTAGAACCCGGCACCGGCCATGCGCGGTGATTCAAGCCGGTTATTTTCTTTACTTTTGCACCGTAACGATGTCGTCATAACTCGACAGGGCGATTCGTCGCGTTAGTGCCGATGTTTTGACCATGGTAACGATGTCGTCATAACTCGACAGGGGCGGCTTTAAGTCGCGTTAGCGCGCCTTGGTGTTTAGACCATGGTATCGGTGTCGTCATAACTCGACCGGGGCCGATTTGATTTTTGCGTCGGCGCTTGTCTATCGCCCAACATTTTTGCAGTGCGAAGATCGAGACAAAATTGGCTATGAGTCAGCGTCTTTGTCAGAAGATTATTCCATCATCTCCATACAAAGAGGACATGCTGACACCCGATTTTGACCCTCGTCCGACCATTAACTATAAAATTACACTAATTTTGTAAAAATAATTTTTAGGATTTTTATAATAAAATACAGCGAATAAAACATTAAATACAGGCATAAATAATTAATTTAATAATGGCATCGCATCTCACGTAGAGTTTCAAGCATTTAGAGTCCCGCGCCCGCATTAATTAACTTTAAGCTTTGTCGTAATTTTTTAAATAATTAATAAATGCATAAAATAAATAATTTAGCGATAACGTCGTGTCAGGTAGCATAGCCGCATTAATTAGTAATCATTTGTAATTTAAAATCAATTTTAATCTAATACATGCATTTAATAGCGTCGCATTTATAAAAGCTTTAAACAATTCGTAAAAATCATATTTGCATTAGCATTTAAATAATTCAATCTAAGCTCATTTTAATTTTATTTTAACTTAATAATGCATACAATAAAATTTTAAATAATAGCGTCGCGTCTAAAGCATTAAGCATTAATTAAATAACGCGTGCATAATTAGACTAATTTAGCACCTAAATAATTAAGACTAATGTAGCACCTAGATAATTATAATAAAGCACATTTGTTAATTAATTAATAATGCACTAACTAGCTAATTAATTAAAACTAAACACCTAATTAAAACTAATACCCCAAAGCAAAACTCTACCCTTTACTAACTACCTTCGCGACCCGATAAAACAACCCGTGGCTGACCCGATCGCCCAGAACCCTTTTATTTCCTTATCACCCCAAGCCCTTTTATCCTTTACCCATCGTCCTCGCTTTTCATCGGCAAAAAAGCGAAGCCACAAACCTGCGACCTAAAACCTTCTTGATCGCGCCGATTCGCGAGAATCGTGCAATCAACTTTCCTTTACCCACGCGTCCTCGGCGATTTCCTACCATATCCATCACCCAAATCGGTAACCATCCTCGAAATCTCCCCAAAATCAAATCGATAACTTACCATAACAAGAACGATTTCGCACGAGAATCGACGAATCATACAAATCGCTAAATCGGCACCCTAAAATTGTGGTACCAATAACACCAACTCGGAACCCAAATGATGGTTATAAATGCAAGTCGATACCGTGCAAAAGCAGTGGGGACGGGAGAAGACATAGCATCGATTGAGAGGCGGGTCGAACACGGAGCGTATCACGAGAAGGCTCGGAGGAGTCCAACGGATGAAGAGCACATTAGAACCGAACTCGATTACAGGCCATTAGCGTCTCAAGAATAATGTCGAATCCTTCTCTCAATTCTAGACAAAAAATCAGCAAGCAACTTTACCCGCTTTATTCGCATAAAACAACCCTTAGTGGCCCGACGACTTGACGCCCGGTCGTCAGGAGAAGGTAAAACCGAACTCTTCTTTCATTATACTTATTTATGTGATATGTGTGTTTATTGCAGTTCTGTTTGTTTTTAACTATGTTAGCTCCTTTGTATGTCGGGTGATATAATTTGGTCTTGTAATGAAGTGGAATGGGCAGATTGAGTTTTCGGAACTTACAAATGATAGATTTGAATGGCTGTCGCGTGTTCATCGTGTCGATTGCAACTGTCCTGTTTGTTTAAGTGACGAAGCATGCCCTATAAGTATAGCATGGCCTCGATGGTGTCGTGGCAATACCGCTTCATTTCCAAGCCTTTGTCTATATGCTACTCGGTTCTTTTCTTTTAATCATTACATAGTCGAAGCCTTTCTGAATCACCTTTCTGTGTTGTGTTTGAAAGAAGACTAAAAAGAAATCGGAATACGTGTCTAAAAGTTTGTACATCTAGATCAGACCATATCGTCTTCATTATGTCCCTATGTAATTGAAGTGAACATGAATGTATTTTGGGATTTGAACTAAAAGTAATCGCTGAGTGTTAAATGAGAGCTAAATGACTTGTATGATCCCATTATTGGGGCCTATTCAGCATATCTGTAATCTGCCAAAATGTGATTTGAAATTGTCACTGGTTCGTTTCTGAGAAATAAGAGTTGTTTAGGTCCTCAAATCATATCACACCTAGTTTTAAGATCAGTTTGGATTTAGCCAGAACTCAAGATGCCTATTACTTGTTGGTAAAGCTTATTTTGGATAATGTCAGGCTAAAGTCGTATCTGCTAAAGCGATTATCTGAGTTGTGTATTTGTTTGGTATGTTGTCAGCCTAGAATTCATGTGCTGTGGTTTTGAACCATAATTGATATCATTTTTGTGCATACGTAAGATATTCATGACTGCCTTCGGATCTCTATTGATGGTTTGAGTTAAATAATAACTTACATGCCGTTATAAGTTCATATATCCTGTATACCTTGGTGCATCAGTTTGCCCTTAATTTTATGAGCATACTAGCCTTCGTATGAATATGATAAATGTACAGGATTACATATCCGGTATGTATGTTAGATATCCTTGTATACTCGGATATGTGAAAATTGGTGTGATGGTTGCTTGGGCTGCTAGATTTCATGATGCGATTCTTGATTGCCAAATGTTCTCTTGACCTAACGATCATTTATCTTGAATCCACAGGCCAATTGAATCTTTGGTTTTTCATTGTACATCTATAGTCCACTTTATGCAGATTTGGGTATTTCGCATGTCACGATCCACCATTTAGATTGATAGAATTAAATATGGGTGTAGGTGTGTGTCGCATTTATTTGCTTGCATTGTTTTGACAAAATTCGAGTATATACTAATCCTTATCCTTTTCTTGTTTTTTTTTTACATGGCATGCAGGAGCAAAATAAAGAGTCTCAGTGAGACTCATCTTGAGCTACTTCAAAGAAGGCTGCGTTTATGTGCATTCATCTCGTATAGGAGATCGACCGCGTGAAAAGGACCTCGTCATTCTTGAGTCACCCTTTCTATCATATCAACCTTTTATATTATTCGCTTAAATTGTTGTCTAATTCTTTAACTTTGTAACTAATAGGAAGCATAGAACAATTAGCCCGTTGGAATAATAAATTGGTGGGTAGTTCTAAAATCGGAACACACTTTAAGTTACTTGTCATGCATGTCTAAAGCTTTACTAAAGATTCAACTCATGACTAACATGATAGAATAAATTGCTTTTCTCACAAAGTACCTTTATTAGCATAATATGAATGTCGAATAGCCTTCTTTATCATAAAATTACAAAAAAAAATTACCTTTTGCACTACGTCATACATGTTGGATTTTAAAAAGCATATCTTTGATCATAAACCAACCTTGCCTATATCTATAAACAAATGTACACTTTAAAGCTCTATATATATATTTTTTATAACATCAGCATTACAAATTTTATTCAACATATCTCCTCTTTATAAAATATTTTGAAGCATTCTATATATTTCTAAAAGCATTATTCTCTAATATAATAATTAACCCTAGGTTTGGCGGGACCATGAGTTAAGCGGATCTCAGAGGGTGCCTAACCCCTTCCCTCTAGATTAATAAAGAACCCTTACCCAGAATCTCATTAAGTTTAGCAGACCATTAAAATGGAGTTAATGTTTTACTTCAAACTAGTTAAACATTTAGGTGTCCTAATTCACCCAATTAATTAGGTGGCGACTCCGCGAACCCTTAGCACTCTAGCAACCCTTTAGCTTTAAAATTAATCTTTTTTAAACGTTAGCACCTTTTTAGCATCCTCTTATATTTTAGCACCCTTTGCAACATTTAGCATCTTTTAAACTTTAGCATCCTTTGCAATTTTAGCATCCTTTTAAGCATTTTTAAAACCTTTAAGCCTTTTAAACCTTTTAGCATTTTATATTTTATTTTCTAACCTTTTATTTTGAGCAGGAGTTAGAAAATAAATGTCGCGGCCGAAAAAGGGCGCGACAGTGTAATATGCGGTTGTCGAAAGAATAAGTTTTAGGCTCAAAAGGGGTGTACTACGGATAATGTTATTTGGTAGGCTGAAAAGGCTCAAACGGGTCAAAGAAAGTCTACGATCATTTCCTACACCGAGTGTTACTCAGGATTTCGCCTCAACAAACATTCAGGCCAAGTTCTAGATCACAATGCAATACAATTGAACTTATTCTAAAACTCACCACACAACGCACATGAAAGGATGAGGTTGGTTTCGTTCTTATCTTAGAAGCATGCAAGAATGTCATTACAGGTGTGCGTGAGAGGTACCAAAAGAATCTATGGTTTACCACGAAATCAACCTATATTGATTATTACTCGTTCTTTCCTATGTACACTCCTAACTGTGTTGGTATCAATCAAATCAAACAATGATACTTAAAGGAGCTTTCTTTTTGTATTTTTTTTATGCTTTTGAATAAAATATTTTTGTATTTTTGAATAAATGGTACCGAACCCGAATAGGGCTGCCTACGTATTCCGCTGAGGAAATCAGGTGCGCGTAGTTCATTCAGATATGTTATAAAATGTATGATTTAAAAAGAATTCATTCATGAAAGAAATGCAAAAGTAAAAGCTGTGCAAAACAAATAATTGTTCAATATAAGACTAATGCAAAGTAAAAGGAATGTAATGAAAAAATGAATGGCTGTGATAGAATGAATGAAATGCAATAATGAATGTCCGTGATTGGACAAATGCAATGAATGGGTGAACCAAATATGTCCCATTTTTTTTATGTGGTGTCGAACCCTAGATGAGTTGCCTACATATCACAACGTATGGTGAGAATCAGACACGCGTAGTTCGGGATGATTATGTTGTAAAATGTATGATAAAGAATTATGTAATCAATACTAGACATATCAATTGAATTTGCAAATATGTATAAAGATACAAAATATAGGACCCAGAGCGATGCTTCGTTGAATCTGGTATAAGCTGACTTCTTTCCGTCAACATAACTCCAGCTCATTCTTATGATGATTTTTTTTTTCTTTTTCCTTTTTTTTTGTTGTTGTTGTTGTCCGCCCTCGACTATTTGCGAGGATGGTCTTCCTGCAAAAAATATGACAAATGGGTGAGAGTAGGCAAGCCACAAAAATAAAAAAATGTAAGGGCGTGACAATATAAGTCAAAGACTTCCCTGATTGGTTCGACCGGACTGGTGGTTGATGCTTCACAAAGTCCAAATTGCGCTGTTCAAGAGCGATTTACGCAGTAGAAGTCCTGATTGCAATGTGACAGCAAAAAGTACAAAAATGCAAATGCTCGAGCCCGGAGTTACAAAAGGGTAATTATTGCATTAAATAATATGTACAGAATTGTTAGCGACAACAATAGTAAATAAAAGCATGCAAATAAAGCGCGCGCCCTAATATGCATAGGACCTCTTTTATGCCAGAGGTCGGCCTAAACACCAGATATGCGAGATTGGGATAGATTGACCAAAGTTGTTAAATATTAATGCTTTTGTTGGAAATGACGACCAAATGACGGTGCACTTTTTCCAATTTCGGCGTGTCATGATCAGGCTTGGATCCGTTTATCATCATCATGCTACACATAATATGCTAATGGGTCGTTGGGTTGTGAAACCCGTCGACAAGTTTGGTGGATTTCTAATTGTGGCGTTAATACCAAGGATTAACCCACCTAAGGTTTATGCATGCATGACTTAATATAAAAGGGTGGTATAGCTCTATCTTAAGCTTTCTAAGATTTGGCTTACTAGACGCAAGGTTTCCGAGTGGATAACTCGAGTGAGAAGGCTACGCGGCCACCGGATGGTCCGGGCACTCCACGTATAATATCAACTCTCCTAGATTTGGGTTCTGAAGAAAGAAGTTTGCTGATGCACCAAGCGCACCAAGCGCACCTCGCCTGTAGTGTGTGATTGTGTGAATTTTTCAGAGTGGAAGAAGTATGAGCGGAATGTCAGTTTAAGGAAAGCAGTAACAAAGAATGTAGCAATTAAAGAAGTTAATTACAAAATAAAAGCAAACAATTAATAATGTCGACTCCCACTGTGTCGTCGACCTCGAACCACTGTTCATCGTCACTTACCGCCATCACGTTTTACAGGATAACATTTCTACGCATACAATTACATTGCTTATAAATTCATGCGTTATCATTTTTGCATTAACAATTATGCACTAGCCTTTTTCTTAAGTCTGAGCATGCAAGCGTCAAGAGCCAAAGCTACAAAGTCGACGCGAATCAACCACTCATTTCCTAAAACTCACAAGTTTTCTTTGAGTGCAGGATCTTTACATCAGCAATCGCAGCATTCAGCAAGCATTCGCAGCATCCAACAAGTCCGTGCAGAGACTACATCAGCAATCGCAGCATTCGCAACATCCAGCAAGTCCGTGCAGAGACTACATCAGCAATCGCAGCATTCAACAAACATTGGCAGCATCCAGCAAGTCCGTGCAGAGACTACATCAGCAATCGCAACATTCAGCAAGCATTCACAGCATTCAGCAAGCATTCGCAACATCCAGCAAGTCCGCACAGAGACTGCATCAGCACTCGCAACATTCATCAAGCATTCACAACATTCAACACGTCCGTACAAAGATGAAATCTCAGCATTTGCAGCATCACATCAATACAACCGCCATCAACATCTACAAATACCCTGTCTGTTACAACACCACATCACCTGTAACCCAATGTCAATCATAATTCGACACTGGGACAATTTTGAATCGGCGTCTGCCTGCTTTAATTTTCTAGCATTGCAGCAACCCAGTGTCCTCATAATTCGACACTGAGACAAATTTTAAATCTGCATCAGCTTTGCCTTTTATTTTGGTATCACAACGACCCAGTGTCATCATAATTCGACATTGGGACAAAAATTTTGAATCTGCATCAGCTTTTCGCCCATTCATTTTCTTGATCTTTGTTTTAATTCTGACGATGGGGACAAAATTGGCTACAAGTCAACGTCTTTGTCCGAAAACTCTTTCATCGTCTTCGGTCAAAGAGGGACAAGCTGTTGACACCCAATTTTGACCCATCTTTTAGTCATTTCTTGCAATTTTAAGCATTTTAGGACACCGCATTTTAATCATCATTTTTTGCATTTTTTACATAATATTCTATGCTTATTTCTTCACAAGATGACACTGCATCTTTTTATTTTAAATTAAGCATTATGTCTTTGTTAATATTATGTTTATATTATTATTATGTTTGCATCTCTTTAAATAATTAATTGACATCCCGTTTTTACTTTTAATTAGGCATTAAATATTTCTTAAATATTGTATTTTATTATTATTGCATCAACATTTTCATTTTGATAATTTTGTATCTTTTTAAATAATTTTTCTTTTAAATGATAAACCCGTTTTGCATTTTTGTCAAACCAGTCCAGTCAGAGGCACAATCTGGATCAGTCCAATCTGCCAAAAAACTGAGGCCCAAAAATAAGGCCCAATACACCTTTCATCTTTTTCCCCCCAAAAACCAAACACAAATCCTAAACCTAAATACCCACTATAATAAAACTACTCCCCCTCTTTTCATTTTGGACAACAACATCAGCAGCAGCCGCAACACCTTAAATATATATCTCTTTATCATTTTTTGGATCATCTTGTAAAGAAGAGCTCGATGCGCCTCATCTTCCCAATCTCCGTGACCTCGGCGACGAACCTGGTCCGTCACCATCGCGAGCCAAAGCTCGTGAACCACACTATTCCCATCACCGACGGAACCATCACACCTAACCAAACCCGTCGACCACTGTAACCCATCTCCCGTCGCCACTGCTCACCACTGTCCGCATCTTTAAACCAGCGGTGGCATCGCCCCGACATTTCGCCGACGAGGCGACGCCGACCCCTTTCCCTCTTTTGTTGTGTTGCTGGCTTCATCTTGTGATTTGTTAGACTAATTTGGTATTTATGGACTGATTTTTTTTATTGTGATCTAGCCGACCTTGTTGCTTTATTTTTTGTCAATCTATTGTCTATGTTGGACTGATTTCGCTGATTTTACATTCGCCTGGAGTTTTTGAAAAACTCCGGTGATGTTCTGAGATATCCGACGATTTCGTTGGCTACTGTTCTGATGTTTTCCGGCTGTTCGTCGGACTGATTTTTCCGGCAATTTTGTTGGCTACTTCTTTGTTGTTTTTCGGCTATTTTTAGACTTGTTTACGCTGTTTTACTGTCGTTGGACTGAGTTTGACAATCTTGCCCTTTATTTTAAACTGATTGGAATAGTTTCTTATTTCCAAAAGAACAGATACTGCACTATTGTTATTTTACTGGTTTGAACATGATACTACACTTTGATTGGCCAATGAAAAAGTTATCCGTCGATTTTTGAGGCCTCCACAGTTGCAAAGACGGAAAATAAAATAAAATGAAGCTTTCTGGGCGTTGATGGTTTCTTCTACTTACACAGGATAACCAACATGCGCTGGCGGGGCGTGTTTTCGCAGCCGATCTTGTTTAGGATTTCCCACTTTATTTTATATATCTGAGCCCTCCGTGTTTAAAACTATTACTGTTTTGGCGCGAATTTGAAGGTTTTATTTATTTTATTGTTTCTAACAATATTGGCCGATGAAGGAATCTCCGTCTGATTTTTCCAAGGCCTCCCATGTACAAAAGACGGGTTTATTTTTGGCTTTACTTATTAATTCTTGTCATTGCTTTAAAATTATTTATTTTATTACTAACACTTTTACTAAGTGTTTATGCAGGTACCCGGAGATCATCTTGTGCAGAAGGCCTAAAAAGTGCTAAAAGATGTCTCGAAGTTTTTATTCGATTTTAGCTTTATTATTATGTATTGCATTCCATTGTAATTGTAAATTACGAAAAACTGCTTAGAATATGTAGAATAAAAAAGGCAATAAATAATTAACCTAGGTTTGAACGGATAACCACAAGTTAGTGGATCTTAAAGGATGCCTAACTCATTCCCTTTAGGATAATAAAGAACCCTGATCCAGAATCTCATTAATTTCGCAGACTGTTAAATGGAGATTAATTGCAGTATTTTTATTGCAATAAATCAAGTGTCCTAATTCACTTAAATAATTAGGTGACGACTCCTCAAAATCAGCATTATTGCTCCATCCAGGGAACCGCGCCAAAGAATAATGTTGCGGATACCGTTCAGACCCCGAGGTCAAAAACGGGCACGACATGGAGGGTGACACGTGTCGCCCTCGCATTGGTCTAAAATATTCCATTTTCCGAAAATTCTATAATTGGTCAAAATATGGAAAACCTTGTGGGCCCCACAAAACGTAAAATTTTCCGAGTGGACCCCACGTGACCAAATACGAAAATAAAATTCCATCAGTCTCAAATAACAATTTTGAGAACCCAATTCTTACTAAAAAAACATTTTTCCTTCCCGAGGATTCGGAAGATTTTCCTTAGAAATAACAACTCTTTCTTTCGTTCAAATTTTAAACTCCCGTTCTCAGTTTTTTGGGTCATTGTTATTATGTTCTCTTTCTGGATGATTATACTAATTTTATGGACTTTTCTAATAGCGAATAAATCTCGTTTTTTTCCATGTTCTTAAAATTTAGAGCATTCATTAGGACCCAATTCGAATGAGAAATAAAAATATTCAATGTGATAATAGAAAAATAATATGATAATAGGGCGTTTCGGGAGTTTTGTGCACCTAATGGGATCAATTTTTATTTTCTTGTCCTCATATATCTTCACAAAAATGGGAAAATCGAACGCAAAATTCGTAACATTAATAACATTGTTCGAACTTTATTGATTCTTGCTTCCGTACCCATTTCTTTTTGGCATCATACTCTACAAATGACTACATATCTTCTTAACATTCTTCCTTTCAAATGATTGACATATTCCTTCCTTATTCAAATTTTATATAATAAACACATTCATATTCACATCTTAGGTTCTTTGGGTGCTTATGTTATCCACTATTTCCGTCCACCACAATTAACAAACTTCAGGCTCGATCTACCCCTTGTGTGTTTTTGGGTTATCCGCCAAATCATCATGGTTACAAATGTTTTGACTTATCATCTAATAAAATCATCATTAGTTGCCACGTAATTTTTGATGAATCCCAATTTCTGTTTGTTAAGGTTAGTAATCACGTGCCTAGTTCGTATAATTTTTTGGATGATGGTATATCTCTGTATATTATTCACAATTTGTCGGACGTATCCCGCACCCCAAATCTTCCAGCGGGCCTACTGACCGTTGGTTCTACAGTTCCGTAACTGCATCCCGTCATGGGTCCAGAAACTAGGTTACCTCCCCAACCCAGTTCTAGACCAGTTCTTGTTCTAGTTTCTAGTTCGTCACTGATCCCGTTATTTCCCAAAATTCACCCAATTCTCCCCGACTCATACACCAGTCACTCGTATTAAATGGGGTATTTTTAAACCAAAGAGACATTTTAATTTAAATTCTAATGTTCTTAAATCCCTCTACCCCGTAATCATGTGTCTGCTTTAAATTACCCGAATTGGAAAATTGTTATCACCAACGAATATAATGATCTTATTGATAATAAGATGTGGGAGTTGGTGCCCCGCCATCTGGTGTTAATATTATTCGATCTATGTGGATTTTTGCTCATAAAGACAATTCTAACGGTTCGTTTGCGATGCATAAGACTCGTCTTGTAGGTGATGGTAAGACTCAGTAGGTTAGTGTGGATTGTGGTGACATGTTTATTCCGGCGGTCAAGCCATCTACCATTCACACTGTGCTCATCTTGGCTCTTTCGAAAGCATGACCCATTCATCAGTTAGATGTGAAAAATGCTTTCTTACATGGTGATCTCAAGGAGACAGTCTATATGCATCAGCCCTTGAGATTTATGGATCCCAAATATCCTCATCATGTATGTTTGTTGAAGAAGTCCTTGTATGGGCTTAAGCAATCCCCACGGGCTTGGTATAAGAGGTTTGCAGATTATGTTTCGACTATTGGGTTCTCTCACAGTAGGTCTGATAATTCACTGTTCATATATCATCGTGGTTCTTCATTGGCTTATATACTATTATATGTGGATGATATTATCTTGACTGCTTCTTCTAATGCATTACACCAGTTTATCATGACAATACTCAGTTCTGAGTTTGCTATAAAAGACTTGGGGCCCTTGAGTTACTTTTTGAGAATTGTTGTCACTTGTCATGCAAGTGGGTTATTCTTATCACAGAGGAAGTATGCAGCTGAGATCATTAAGAAGGTTGTGATGTCATCCATTAAGTCCACTTCTACGTTAGTTGATACTAAACCCATGTTGGGTGCTGCAGTTGGCTCATCTTACGAGTATTCGACCTGCTATTGCAGTCTTGTAGGGGCTCTTCAGTATCTTACTTTCACAAGACCAGATATTACTTATGTCATACAGTAGGTATGCTTGCTTATGCATGATCACAGGGTTGATTACAATTTCAAAAGCTAAACATGCTAGGTCAGGATTTAAGCCCTCAAATCCTTTAACAATTATCAATCATCATTCTTTATATCTCAAGATCACTTACAACTATCATAATATGTAATCGTTAATAACATTAATAACATTAATAAGACAAGGATTATTACCTCAATAAGCCCAAATCTAATCCAAGATTTAAAGTCGAACCTTAGCAACTTTAGCTCCTCTTTTCAACGTTCCAATCCCCTCCAAGCAACCCTTGGAAGCTTATGAAGAACTCCTTTTTAAGTTCCAACTCCAACTATGAAAAACCCCTTAGGTTTTGATGTTGCGACTAACGTAATAACATGGGGTTTCCGGGATTTTCGTGTTGGGATGTCCTTAGAATACCTCTAGGGATCTTGGGTTTGAATATTGAGATTTATGAAGCAAGATTGCAAAAAATTTCTTTTTCTTCTTGAGCTTGGCCGAGAGCCTCAAATAGGAGTGCCAAGGTTTCTTGAAAAATTCTAACTGTTCAAGTCTAGTCTTGCTACTAGTGTGATATATATAATACAATCAAGGGCTTGGATTAAACCAAATGGATGGCTAGGATTGGGTCAATTATATCAAGCTCCCACTTGTCTTCCTTGACTTGGTCAATTCGACCAAACATGTCCATGTGGAGGGTGACATGTGTCGCCCTCCCATTGGTCTAAAATATTTCATTTCCCGAAAATATCATAATTGGTCAAAATATCGAAAACATTGTAGGCCCCATAAAACGTAAAATTTCCCGAGTGGACCCCATGTGACCAAATCCGCAAATAAAATTCCATCAGTCTCAAATAACAATTCTGAGAACCCAATTCTTACTAACAAACATTTTTACTTCCCGAGGATTCGGAAGATTTTCCTTAGAAATAACAACTATTTCTTTCGTTCAAATTTTAAAGTCCTGATTCCTTACGTACATTCTCTTTAACATGCTCTGGACTTACGGGGTGTAACATTCTCCCCCCCCCCCCTTAGAAACATTCGTCCCCGAATGTTCTTTCGAGGTTCAATCTAAATAGATATCGCATAGTCCCCCTTAACTACACTCAACATAACCAAATATGCCACACCTGGCCCTAATACATCACACTTAATTCTCAATCTTAGCCTGAAATAAATCTTACTACACGAGAAGGCCTTGTACATCTAAGGTCTCTGCAGTTATCAATATTCTAAGGTCCTCAATATTCTATGTCCCAAACTTACATTACCACATAACTAGGTTGTCTTAATAAAAAAACTCAATATTACCCGTACATAACACTTAAACATACAACAATCTTATCAATACATACAAGTCTCTAAAGGGTCAAAGATATACCTGTAACTATTGCTTCATTTCCCCTTTATCGCTCTTGTTCGTAATCCTGCCCTGCAGGGCGCATAGCTATAGAAGGTGAAGAACTAGCAACTGGTCTAGCAGACTGAGTGTTACACCCCGTAATCCCAGGACGAGTATATAAGAATGTACGTAAGGAAACAAGACTTAAAAATTTGAACGAATGAAAGAGTTGTTATTTCTAAGGAAAATCTTCCGAACCTCGGGAAGGAAAAATGTTTGTTAGTAAGAATTGGATTCTCAGAATTGTTATTTGAGACTGATGGAATTTTATTTTCAGATTTAGTCACGTGGGGCCCACTCGAGAAATCTTACGTTTTTGTGGGGCCCACAAGGTTTCCGATATTTTGACCAATTATGAAAATTTTCGGGAAACAAAATTTTATGGACGAATGGGAAGGTGACACGTGTCACCCCCCCTCCACATGGACATGGTCGAAAATGACCAAGGGTATGATGGTCAAGTCTTGAAGCCAAGGCTTGATATAATATAGACCAAGTCAAGGAAGACAAGTGGGAGCTTGATATAATTGACCCAATCCTAGCCATCCATTTGGTTTAATCCAAGCCCTTGATTGTAGTATATATCTATACTAGTAGCAAGATGAATTCCATACTTAGAAAATTTTCGAGAAACTTGTGCAAAGCACTAGAGGCTCTCGGCCAAGGTCTCAAAACAATTTTTTTTTTGCAATCTTGCTTCATAAATCCCAATATTCAAACCCAAGATTCCTAAAGGTATTCTAAGGATATCTCAACACAAAATCCTGGAAAAACGACGTTTTATGTTAGTCGCAACATGAAAACCTAAGGGATTTTTCATAGTTGGAATTGGAACTTGAAGAGGAGTTCTTCATAAGCTTCCAAAGGTTGCTTGGAGTGGATTGAAACGTCAAGAAGAGGAGCTAAAGTTGCTAAGGATCGACTTTAAGTTTTGGATTGTATTTGAGCTTAAAGAGGTAATAATCTCCGTCTTGCTATTGTAATTCAAGATTTCATGTTGTAGTGGTTGATAGATGAGCATGTGATATTTAGAATGAAGATTGATAAATGTTATGTAATTTGGAAGCTTAAATCCGAGATTGACATGTTAGCCATTAAAATTGGAAATCAATTTGGTCGATAGTTATAATCGTCGCATGTTATATAAGAAAGGGATTATAGTTGTTATAATTGTTTGCGACTATATAACATGTCAGAATAACAACTCGAATTGAAAAGGAATTGGAAAAGACTTTATGTGGTTGCACATTATAATCGAGAATGGCATAGAATATTGGACTATTTTTTATATCAATTGTGGGGCAGAATTTTACACGTCCTGTTAGGCGTGTAATCCCCTTTGGTTAGCTAAATTGTTGAGCCTTAAATGTGGCATGTTTGGTTATTGATTTCGGGCCTTGAAAAAAGTGGAAAAGTACGTAGAAACAAAGTAAGTGTGTTATACCCCGTAGTTCCGGAGTATGTATCTGAGGACGTACGTACGAATGTTTAAACCCTAATTAGGGTAAGAATGAAAGAATTGTTTTCCGACGGAAAATATTCCGAACCTTGTGAAGGAAATTCTACGTTTTCGATATTTGTTTTTTTCAATTATGGAATTTTTCTGAGAGATAAAATATTTTGGACCAATAGGAGGGCGACATGTGTCACCCCAAGTGGGCAAGACAAGTGGACGATTTTTCAAGACAAAGTGGGCTAGTCAAATGGTCAAAGTCTTGCATGGCTTTTGTAGAACAAGTGTAGAAAGGAACCTACACAAACAATCTATACCATACACATGTTTCAATCCTAACCCTTGGTTGTACTATATAAACCCCTTTAGTTGATGAAAATCTTCCACACTTAGTATATTTCAAGACTTGAAAATATTTTCTCTCCCTCCTTCTAAAGTGCTCTCGTCCAACACCTCCCTTTCTTGAGCAAATGTTGTCCAAAAATTCTTAAACTTATAAGTGTTCTTCCTTAATGTATTAGGAAGATTATTAACCAAGAGTTAGACAAGATTTCACACCCCTAGCCTCAACCCCCTTGGCCGAGAGTAGGCAGATTTTCGGGACTATTTTGGACAGATTTGTAGTCACATTTGGAAGGGAATATCTCCTAGAATATTAGGAGTTTTTGGGTGTTTCAAAAGCCTAAAATTAAGTTCGTCGAGTGTAGTTTCCAACGCAACAAACCGCTCGTCGATAGGACACTGGAGTAGAGATTTATCGACGTTACAAGTTCAGCTGACGAAGCAGTGACTAAAAATCTGGACAGTCACGTTTTTTGGGCTATTTTGAGGTAATGAACCTTAACCTCTTTGTGAAGTTGATTATTATGTATATATGAATATTATACATATATTGGAAGTATATTATGGACTATAAGATATAAAGAAAGATTTGGATCTTGTTAAGATGTTAAAAGGAGAATTGGCATATTATCCATTAAAATGGTAAACATGTATCCATTACTTACTAAGAGGTTAACAACAAAGGAACTATAACTTATAATAAGATTGGAATATAAGTTGAAGGACTAATGAAGTAATTGGATAAGTAAAATTGTAAAAGTTGGCCAAGGACCCCAACTTAAGGACCATATCTACTTTGGACCGTATCTACTTTGGACCGTATCTACTTTGGACTGTATTTACATTATTGTTATGAAGGAGAGATTGTTAATCGCGTTCCGTTTGGGCGTGTTATCCCCTTCTTTAGTTATTATGGTTATGAAGGAGAGATTGTTAATCGCGTTCCGTTTGGGCGTGTTATCCCCTTCTTTTATTATTGTTGTTATGAAGGAGAGATTGTTAATCGCGTTCCATTTGGGCGTGTTATCCCCTTCTTTTATTATTGTTGTTATGAAGGAGAGATTGTTAATCGCGTTCCGTTTGGGCGTGTTATCCCCTTCTTTTATTATTGTTGTTATGAAAGAGAGATTGTTAATCGCGTTCCGTTTGGTCGTGTTATCCCCTTCTTTAAATTTCGTTATTATTGCACATTAATTATAGTATGTTAATTACAGTTATCGGGCCTTGGAAAAAAAAGTAGAAAATTGAGTAGAAACGGGGGAGGTGCTGCCGAATTTTCCGTAAGAAATGGAACATTGTTCTTAGAAATATCCTACGAAGAGATCTAGAGGTTAATAGACGTTTCATGGCCATTATAGGTGAAAGTACTACGAGTAGCGTATTCTACTTGAAGGGTGGAAAAGGGCTAGCAAGGTTATAGTACTTTGGAGCGTTTTGCTAAATTGTCGATAATCGTCGCGAGGTATGTGAACCTCTTCCTATCCTTTCTAGCATGATTATTTTGAACTATGTAGTACGGTGAGCGTCGTGTGCTAAGCAATTTGGTTGGTTTAAAACATAAAGTGTTATAATGACTTTATGGGAAGTTAATTATAACAACTTTATGTAGGTAAAAGAATGGTTTATTGATTTTTAAAAAGATAAGAGACTTGACTTATATTTGACTTGATTTGATATGTGAAGAACTTGAATTGTGTGGAAAGTTGTGAAACCTCATTCGTGAGTAATGAGTACTTGGTTTTGAGTAATAATGTTATATTGATTTCGGAAATGAGAATAAGTATCGAAAAAACCACTGCAGCGTTAATAAAGGAAAATATATTGACAAATAATTAATATTATTAAAACAAGTAGAAACCTCCATCTGCATAGAAGCTAAGATAAGACAAAATTGTATTACATTTCCTAGATCATGGTTGCTTTAATAAGGTCATTAATAACAAGTATTGATTTTTCTTAAATTCGGAACTTGTTTTCTAAAAGAAAAGAGAATTTGAAGTGTTTTTGTTTAAAAGAGAAGGCATGCTTTTGTCTTAAGTTGGTTTAAAAAGAAGGTATGGAAATTGTTTTGGCTCACTTAAAAAGATAGTTACTCTATTATGATACTACGGGTATTGTGTGACTTTTGTAAAAGAAATGGATCTTTTGAAAGATTTTAATGTACGTAGTACTGTAGGGTTAAAACCCGGATTGTTGGCATAAACTGGGAGTACTTGAGTTATATATATGGTGAATGTATTTACATGTTAATGAAAGTCTAAGAATATGTTAAATTTGTCTATGCTAGTTGTGATAGCCTTTGGTCGTATTACTATGTTACCGCGTCTCTCGGTTGAGGGGCCGACTGACTTGTTGTGAATTGGTTGGACGTACCGGCAGTGACGGAGGATTCCACGGGTATGCACCCATTGTTATTATCACATGGACATGTCTACACCGATGAGGATTAGGGGCATGCGCCGTGCGGCGGGTTAAACTCGGTATATTATTATTATCACATGGACATGTCTACACCGATGAGGATTAGGGGCACGCGGCCATGCGTGGGTTAAACTCGGTATATTATTATTATCACATGGACATGTCTACACCGATGAGGATTAGGGGCATTCATATACCCGTATTTCCGAGTATGCGTGAGGGCGTGCGTCAAAAGTTTAAGCCTTAAAGTAGGCATAGGGACGAAAATTTGTGCACAACCCACTAAATGAATTGTTTTCCGACGAAACGTTTTCCAAAACTTGCGTAGGGAAAATTACAGCTATGTCATTTATAATTTTTGCGGATTTTTCTGAGAGTTGAAATATTTTGGACCAACGAGAGGGTGACACTTGTCACCCTCAAGTGGACGACAAAGAGGGCACGATTGGCATGAATTTGGGGCCTAAACCATGGGTCAATATTTGTGAGTGATTTGTGGAGTAGGGATAGGGTGCACTTGTGCAAATCCACACCCTCCACTTGCCCTCCACTTGCCTTCATCTTGGCCCTTGAAAGCCCTATAAATACCCCCCTTGAGTTGGAGACTTCTTCATCCACAAATCATTTTTCAAGTCTTAAAACTCCCTTCCCCCTCTAGAGAGCTTTCGTCCAAGCCTCACTCCCCCGCTCTTGAGAGCTAAGCCGAAACACCCCCTTCCCCTTTCCTAGTAGTCTCGGCAAAGCCCCACTCAGTAGAAAATACTCTCCAAGTATTGTTACTATCCCCAAAATACCCTATCCGTATATCTTATAATATTCCAAAGTCACCACATACAAAAAGCCCGTAAATACTATCTTATATCCATTAGTCACTAAACGAAACCCTGGGGAAATCTTCATAGTTGGTTGAAGTAGTTAGTAGAAGTTGTGTAGAAACTTCTAAGGGTTTCTTGGAGCGGATTGGAGCGTTCGGATTGGGAGCTAAACCTTGCTCAGGATCGACTTATAACTTGGATAATTTTGGGCTTACCGAGGTAAATAATAATCTTATCCTTCCATTGTAATTAGAGAATGCATACTGTAGAAGTATAAAATGCATAGAAGGGTATTACAGAAGAGTATTGAACTGTAATCGCATCAGAAGAATTAAAGAAGATTGAACGCTTACATGGGAATCAGTATTTACTGATGACTTGTATAGTTTAGGGTAGGAAGTCTGCCCGATTTTCCGTAGAATAGAGAACCCTCTGCTTAGATTATCCTCTGAGTAGTCTAGGCGTTGATAGGCGTATTTGACTATTATAGGTTGATACTCTGCGCGACATATTCGACTTGGCGGTGGATTTCGAGAAGGTATGTGATTCTTCCTATCCTCTTGAGCATGATATTTTAAAGTATATATATAGTACGGTGAGCGTCGTGTGTTAACCGAACATGGTTTTACTTGGCGTCTTTTGACTTGAGTCTAAATAACAAGAATCTTGAAGTATTTCAAAGAATTATGAATCATTTTTGAAAGAAGAGTAATACTTGGTTTTTAAACAAAAGCTTAGAGTTATACTAGCTTTATGAGAAGTTAGGTATAACGACTTAAGAAAGATAAAAGGAACGGTTTACTTATGTGTTTATAAAAGACTTGTATTAATTTGAAAGTAATGCGGTGAAATGGTTTGTTGAGTAGACATAGTGTGATGCTATGTGTGTTAGTATCTTGTAAACGTTTGTGTAAAGAGGTTATTCTTATTTGTGCTTATGTTGTTTAACGATAAGCCGTTATGCTAGTATTACATCACTCACCTCTTGACATGATATACCGGGGTTAAGGCGCCTCCGTCGGGGTATACCTCGAGCGATGCAGGACTATGATTCGAGAATACCTCATGCGGGTCCAGGGGACCTATGCGGAGCTACGAGAGTTCCAGGTTAGTGTGCGGTCCATGTGGCCATGCGGTCTATGTGGCCATGCGGACTACGAGTCTAGGACGATGCCGAGGAGTAGCTACCCTCGATGCGGGGAATACCTCATGCGGGCCTAGGTGGCTTTATGCGACTACGAGAGTCGTGATTAGGCATGCATAATGATACTATGGGCGATTGGCCTTGCTTCGATCATTCGCGGCCTAGAAAAGACACATTCTGATTTACTGTTACTCTTATTTGTGATGTGGCACTATGTGCGGTTACATTGGTTATTTCATACATATTTGTAAAATTGGCTTTAAAATGATATGATTTCATTTAAGTACTTTCTGATTTCACATACTTGGTAGTGTTGTCTTGACCTCCTTGAGGGTGCGTTCATGCGCGAGTAAGGAAGCAGTGCTAGATCCACATCCTTAGGATACCTACTTTGGTGTCAGGAGCTCCATCTTCTCAGGAGGCTCGACTTTTGGGTATGATCTCACTGTTGTTGTAGATAGTTTTGTACATTCGGTATGGCGGGGCCTGTCCCGCCATAGTTGTTATCTTCTTAAGTCTGTAGTCTATTATGCAGTTGGGATGTAAGCTAGGGCTTTGTTTATATATATATGCCGAAAGCGACATTTTCTCGAATAAAAGCGTGTCTCATTTTACAATTGTTTCATGTCTTGTTTTATATTCGTGATTACTCGATGTATTACTACTTGGGTGCGGGTAAGGCACGATCATGGGCCGGAGCGGATCGTGACAAAAGTGGTATCGAGCGATTAATCTCGGAAAGTGTCTGAGACCGTATCTAGTAGAGTCTTTATTATCGGTGTGTTGTGCACCACACCAATAATCGAGAGGCTATAGGATATTTAGGATTAGTTTCCATTCTTCTCACTCACGAGATCGTGCCTTAGAGTGTGTTATAAGTTGGACCCCTAACGTATTTCCTTTCTTTATGATTATGCCTCACGTAAAGCAACCGGTCCCAGAAGGCAAGGCGTGGGCTGCTAGTAGGACACCAAGAGTCACGAGGGCTCACGCCAAGTCTATACAGAGGCGGCGAGTTCCACGACGCCGCCCGGCCCAGCGAGTTTAGGGCGCGGCGATGGTGATGAGACCCGATGCACCTCCTCGATCCACGGCTGGAGCGAGATGAGATGGGTTCTGAGAGATGGCCCGATTCTTGCAGCTAGGATCGTGGCGAACATGAGATAATTTGGATCTGGCCGATTCGATTCAGCAGATACGTGGTTCACGAGATCGGATAGTTTGAGGCTACGAGATTTTTACGAGTTGTAGCCGCGAGTTCTGGTCGAGGCACGAGGATGATCCGCGTGAGTTCATCCGTCGATTCTGAAGGATCATGCGAGTGATCAAGGCTTGAGACCGAGTCCGTGATCTTGGTTCACATAGGTCGCGTGATACGCGATCAATTGGTTTGATTCGTGGGAGTTATCCGGGAAACGCAGCGTCCCACTGGGATGAGTTCTCGGAGGCTTTTCTCACTCACTTCTTGCCTCGCGGATGAGATGAGGAGGGCGCGGGCAGATTTTTGTTCTTTGAGCAGAGAGGCGCCGATTAGGGAGTACAACGTTGAGTTCGATTCGTTGGCTCGATATGTCCCTGCGTTGGTAGCGATATGGAGGGCGGTACACCGCTATGTCACGGGCTAGATGATTATATGGCGAGTCTTGTGCGGGTGTGGCTCTTCACCGAGCATGGACATTACCCGTATCTGAGCTCGTACGCTTGGATGCGAGGCGTGGTCGGCGGGTTGTGACGGCAGCGAGAAGAAGGCCGGGGCGGCGAGGTCTTTTGGTAGCTATCGGGGTGGGCGGCCTCGGCGATCTAGATTTGCGCCACGGCCCGGCTCGAGCACTCTACACCGTCCTCGGAGCGGCCATGGTATTCAGGCGGACCGGGGCCCCGGGACTTCGGCGTCGAGTAGCGAAGGTGCTAACGATCGGGACCACCCCGCCGGTGTGGCCGTCACGGTAGATCCCATTATGGGAATTGTGATGCGCTCGGGAGTTTGTTTGATTCGCGGCCAGCCGGTCACTGCGAGCCTGTCAGGCCAAGAGCGGCGGAGAGGGTAAGTCGACTACAAGTTCTTTCTGGGTCTTCATCTCCCTGATTACTCGCCGGAGGCGGGTACTCGTGGGTCGGCCAGTGCGGCGAGGTCGTGGCGCGGGTCCCGATTCGCGGTCCTCGAGCGCATTTATGCCTTGTCGGCCGGCGGGACGGGAGGCCTCGCGATATCGTCGCAGTACTTTATCGGTTTCTTGTTGTGGCGTGTATGCCTTGATAGATCCGGGTTCTACTTTGTCCTATATATCTCCCATATTGCTAGTAGGATAGGGATAGAGCACGAGTCCATAGACCACTTTCGAGGTAGCTACGCCGATGGGTGATTCGGTGGTAGCTCGGCGGGTATATAGGGCTTGTCCGGTGACCGTATGCAATCGTCGGACCCTTTCCGACTTGGTAGAGTTGGATATGGCGATTTCGATGTGATCGTGGGTATGGATTGGCTAGCTTCTTGCTACGCCAATGTAGACCGCGAGGAGAAAGTGGTGCGGTTTCGTTTCTGAGGCCGGTTGTTGAGTGGGAGGAACAGCGGTCGCCGTAGAAGTAAGTTTATTTCTTACCTCGAGGCTAGGAAGATGGTGCGAAGGGTATATCTATCATCTCATTCGGTGTTTGATCACGAGGCTGCGGTACCAGATTTTCGATCGATTCGATAGTCGAGAGAGTTCCCGGATGTGTTTCGGACGACCTCCGGGTATCCTCCCGAGAGAGATAGAGTTTTATATCGATGTCTTTGCGGACACTCGGCTATTTCCATTCCGCCATACAGAATGGCACCGCCGAGTTGAGAGAGTTGAAGGACCAGTGAGAGATTTCTTTGGAGAAGGGCTTCATTAGGCCTAGTGTTTCTCCCCGAGGCGCCGTGTGTTCGTAAGAAGAAGAAGGATGGGGCCAGCTGCGCATGTGTTGATTCTGACGGTGAACAAGGTGACCATTAAACGAATACCCCTTCCGAGATTGATGATTTGTTCGACCGGTTGCGAGTGCGAGATGTTTCTCAAGATTGATCTGCGATCGGGCTATCATCAGTGCGTGTTAGAGGCGGATGTCCCTAGGATCGCATTCGGACCGATGCAGGCATTATGAGTTGAGTCATGTCTTTCGGGTTGACAATGCTCGGCGGTATTCATGGATTTGATAAACCGAGTGTTCAAGCCATTTTTGGACACGTTTTGATAGTGTTCATTGATGACATCTTGGTTTATTCCGCTCGGGCGAGGGCATGCGAAGCATTTGAGGGCTGTCTTTGAGAGTTCTCGGGACCAGCGATTATCGCCAAGTTTTCCAAATGTGAGTTTTGGTTGGCCGGTGGCTTTTCTTGGGCATATTGTCGGGCCGATGGTATTCGTGGATCGGCAAGATCGAGGCGATCGAGTTGGCCTAGGCTCTTACTCCGGCAGTGCGCAACTTTACGGGCCTTGCAGTTACTATCGGCGGTTCGTAGAAGTTTGCTTCTATCTGCACCATTGACTAGGTGACTCGGAAGCGGCTAAGTTTGATGGTGATGCTTGTGGCGGGGTTTCGATTCTTGAAGGAGAGATCGACGAGCCCCGTTCTTACTCTTCCGGAGGGTCTAGACGGTTATGTAGTGTATTGTGATGCGTCAGGCGTCGGGCTCAGATGTGTGTTGATGCAGCTGGGTAATGTTATAGCGTACGCATCCCGACAGCTTAAGAAGCATGAGAGGAACTACCCCACCCATGATTTGGAGTTGGCAGCGGTGATTCACGCCTTGAAGATCTGGAGGCACTATTTGTATGGGGTTCATATGGATATTTATACAGACCACAAGAGCCTCCAGTATATCTTCAGCCAGAGGGAGCTGAACTTACGACAGAGACTGTGGTTAGAGTCGCTCAAAGATTATGATGTCGATATCCTGTACCACCCGAGGAAGGCCAATGTTGTGGCAGATGCCCTTAGTCGATAGAGTCATCGGATATCGATGTACAGAGAGGAGGGCATGGTCGCGAGTTGCATCGCCTAGCGAGACTTGAGTCCGATTGATTGATTACGATAGCGATGGGGTTCGAGTTCGAGATTGCGAGTCTTCCATCGTCGAGAGGTGAAGAGGCAATTTGAGATCCGATTTTGTGTATGCCGTGATCTGACTCTTCGTGAGGAAGGGTCCTTTTGAGTAGCACGATGGGGTGCTAAGGTTTAAGGCGAGTTGTGTGTTCGGATATTGCGGGACTTGGCGAGTTCTAGGAAGCACACAGCGCGCGTTACTCTATCCATCCGGGGTCGACCAAGATGTACCACGACCTCAGATCTGTGTATTGGTGGGATGTCTTGAAGAGGGCGTTGCGAGTTTGTGGCTCGGTGCGTGTTGTCGGCGGTGAAGGTAGAGCACGAGGCCAGTGGTTTGTTGCAGACGATAGAGATCCCGACCTGGAAGTGGGAGGTGATCAATATGGGCTTTATCACAGGATTACCTCGGACTCAGAGGAAGCATGATTCTATCTGGGTTATCATCGACAGGCTGACGAAATCAACCCACTTTCTTCCCGTCAGGACGACTTTTTCGGCTGAGGATTATGCGAACTTTACATCCGAGATCGTCGGTGCATGGGGTCCCTAATTCTATCATATCATACAGATGATCCCAGATTACGGCTAAATACTGTAGGTCTTTCCAGAAGTGTTTAGGGACGCATGTGAGCACAATCGCATTCCATCCTCGAGCAGGACAGGCGAGCGCACTATCCGCACTCTTGAGGATATCTGCGAGCCGTGTTATTGACTTCGGTAGATGGGAGGATCATTTGCCTCTAGTTGAGTTTGCATATAATAATAGCTACCACTCGGTATTCGGATGGCGCCTTATGAGGCCTTGTATGGGAGGAAGTGCGGTCGCCCGTCTGTTGGTTTGATGTAGGCGAGTGCGATTAGTAGGACGATTTGATACAACGTGCGATGGATAAGGTGAAGCTTATCCGAGGCTTCTTGGCGGCTCGAGTCGGCGAAGTCATATGCAGATCATCGTCGTCGGCATCTAGAGTTTGAGGTTGATGATTGGGTTTTCCTGAAGGTGTCGCCCATGAAGGGTGTGATGAGATTCGGGAAGAAAAGCTTCGACCCAGTACATTGGGCGTAGATTGTCGCGAGGTAGGCAAGGTTGCCTATGAGTTGGATCTGCCGTCGATCTTGAGGCGGTCATCCGGTTTTCATGTTTCTATCTTTGAGAGATGTATCGAGGATCCATCTAGGGTGCACCCGATTGACGATGTCGTGTGACCAGGGGTTATCGTATGAGGAGATTCCCATAGCGATAATCGATCGTCAGGTTAGGCGTCTGCGGACCAAGGACGTGGCTTCCGTCAAAGTCTTGTAAATTTTCATTGTCATATTTTCTTAAGTGTTGTATTGTGGCCATGTGTGGCATTTGCAACTGTTTAAGTTATGAGGAACCTTATCATTATCTGTCTTGGGAAGGAACATTCAGGACGAATGTTTCTAAGGAGGGGAGAATGTTATACCCCGTATTTCAGTATATGCGTAGGCGTGCGTCTGAAGTTTAAGCCTTAAAGTAGGCATAGGGACGAAAATTTGTGCACAACCCACGAAGCGAATTGTTTTTTAAAGCGTTTTCCAAAACTTGCGTAGGAAAATTACGGCTATGTCATTTATAATTTTTGCGGATTTTTCCGAGAGTTGAAATATTTTGGACCAACGAGAGGTGACACTTGTCACCCTCAGTGGAGCGACAAAGAGAACACGGTTGGCATGAATTTGGGGCCTAAACCATGGGTCAATGTTTGTGAGTGATTTGTGGAGTAGGGATAGGGTGCACTTGTGCAAATCCACACCCTCCACTTGCCCTCCACTTGCCTTCATCTTGGCCCTTGAAAGCCCTATAAATACCCCTTGAGTTGAAGACTTCTTCATCCACAAATCATCTTTCAAGTCTTAAAACTCCTTCCTCTGAGAGCTTTAGTCAAGCCTCACTCCCCTCTTGAGAGCTAAGTCAAACACCCTTCCCCCTTTCCTAGTAGTCTCGGCAAAATCCCCCGGTAGAAAATACTCTCCAAGTATTGTTACTATCCCCAAAATACCCTATCCGTATATCTTATAATATTCCAAAGTCACCACTATACAAAAAGCCCGAAATACTATCTTATATCCATTAGTCACTAAACTAAACCACAGGAAATCTTCATAGTTGGTTGAAGTAGTTAGTAGAAGTTGTGTAGAAACTTCTAAGGGTTTCTTGGAGGCCGGATTGGAGCGTTGGATTGGGAGCTAAACCTTGCTCGGGATCGACTTATAACTTGGATAATTTTGGGCTTCCGAGGTAAATAATAATCTTATCCTTCCATTGTAATTAGAGAATGCATCTTGTAGAAGTATAAAATGCATAGAAGAATTATTCTGAGAAGAGTATTGAACTATGTCGCATCGGAAGAATTAAAGAAGATTGAAGCGTACTTACATAATATTGTATTTCTGATGGAGCTTGAATAGTTTCTGGGTAGGGAAGTCTTTGCCCGATTTTCCGTAGAATAGAGAACCCTCTTAGATTATCCTCTGAGTAGTCTAGGCGTTGATAGGCGTATTTGACTATTATAGGTTGATACTCTGCTTGCGACATATTCGACTTGGCGGTGGATTTCGCCAGAAGGTATGTGATTCTTCCTATCCTCTTGGCATGATATTTTAAAGTATATATATAGTCTGCGGTAGGCGTGCGTGTGTTAACTGAACATGGTTTTACTTGACGTCTTTTGACTTGAGTCTAAATAACAAGAATCTTGAAGTATTTCAAAAGAATTATGAATCATTTTGAAAGAAGAGTAATACTTGGTTTTTAAACAAAAGCTTAAGAGTTATACTAGCTTTATGGGAAGTTAGGTATAACGACTTAAGAAAGATAAAAGGAACAGTTTACTTATGTGTTTATAAAAGACTTGTATTGATTTCTGGCAAGTACAGTGAAATGGTTTGTTGAGTAGACATATTGTGATGCTATGTGTGTTAGTATCTTGTAAACGTTTGTGTAAAGAGGTTATTCTTATTTGTGCTTATGTTGTTTAACGATAAGCCGTTATGCTAGTATTACATCACTCACCTCTTGACATGATATACCGGGGGTTAAGCGCCTCCGTGCGGGGTATACCTCGAGCGATGCAGGACTATGATTGAGAATACCTCATGCGGGTCCAGGGACTATGCGAGCTACGAGTTCGAGTTAGTGTGCGGTCCATGGCAATGCGATCTATGTGGCCATGCGGACTACGAGTCGGGGCGATGCGAGAGTAGCTACCCTCGATGCGGGAATACCTCATGCGGGCCTAGGTGGCTGTCACGGACTACGAGTCCATGATTAGGCATGCATAATGATACTATGGGCGATTGACCTTGCTTGATCATTCGCGGCCTAGAAAAGACACATTACGATTTACTGTTGTTACTCTTATTTGTGATGTGGCACTATGTGCGGTTACATTGGTTATTTCTTACATATTTGTAAAATTGGCTTTAAATGATATGATTTCATTTAAGTACTTTCTGATTTCACATACTTGGTAGTATTTATCGACCTCCGTCGAGGCCGCGTTAAATGCCGCAGTAAGGAAAGCAGTGCTAGATCCACATCCTTAGGATCCTACTTTGGTGTCGTGAGCTCCATCTTCTCCGGAGGCTCGACTTTTGGTATGATCTCCTGTTGTTGTAGATAGTTTTGTACATTCGGGGTATGGCGGGGCCTGTCCGCCATAGTTGTTTATCTTCTTAGAGGTGCGTAGTCCTATTATGCAGTTGGGATGTAGCGCTGGGCTTTGTTTATATATATATCGAAAGCGACATTTTCTCGAGATAAAAGCGTGTCTCATTTTACAATTGTTTCATGTCTTGTTTTTATATTCCATGATTACTCGATGTATGACTACTTGGGTGCCGGGTAAGGCACGATCATGGGCCGGGCAGTCGTGACACGTCGCGGCCATGCAGCGGGTTAAACTCCGTATATTATTATTATCACGTGGACATGTCTGCGATGAGGGCTTCGGGGCGTGCGGCCGTGCGGCGAGTTAAACTCGGTATATTATTATTATCACATAGGCATGTCTACACCGATGAGGGATTAGGGCTTGTGACCATTACTATTATTCCATGGGCTAGCTCCACGTGAAGACACATCTCTGTAGATGAGGATTCGGGGCATGGTATATACGATTATCATGGTCATGCTACCCCGATGAGGGATTCCGGGGCATGCGGCCGCGTATTATATATATATATATTATATATGTATGCACGCGGTGAGGTAGGATGCCCTTTGGCGGGTCACATGGTTATATATTACACCTACGACTGCCGGCAGTGATGAAGGATTCCACGGGCATGAGTGATGACTTTGAGGGCGTGAGTCCCTGACTTGACATGACCGCTTATATGTTGTGTACTGTAGTTTGGTTATCATACATGTCTCCGCTTTATATAGACTATTATGATTTCATTACGATATTTTGATTTCACATACTTGGTACTGTTATCGACCTCGCCGGGGCTGCGTTACGCCGCAGTTGAGGTGCGTAACTGGCGATCCGCGCTCTTAGGATCCTGTTCGATTCACGGAAAGCTCCATTTCTCGAGGCTTTGTCTTTTGATGCGGTTCCGAGGTCATATACTTTTGTACATTCGGGGTATGGCGGGGCCTGTCGTCGTAATGGTATAAAAACTCTTAGAGTGCATGTAATCTTGTTGTGGGCAAGGTTTGTAAAAGGATTTAAGCTGTTCAAGTTTTTAATTTATATACAGAAAGGTAACCGTTTTGGTTAGTCTGGTCTTATATTAATCTATTGTTTCATGTCTTTGATTTTATTTCCGCTGATTTTCTCTGATGTTGTATCGCTAGGGTGCCCGGGGTAAGGCACCAGTCGTGGGCCCGAACAGTCGTGACAAAAGTGGTATCGAGCGATTAGTCCTCGAAAGTGTCTCTGGGGACCGTGTCTAGTAGAGTCTTGATTATCGGTGTGTTGTGCACCACATCTATAATCGGAGGTCAGAGACATTTAGGATTGGTTTCCATTCTTCTCACTCTGAGATCGTGCCTTAGAGCTGTGTTATAAGTTGGACCCCTCTGACGTACTTCTTTTTACCGGTTATGCCTCTACGCGAGCAACCGAGCCCGAAGGCAAGCGGCAAAGAGAGAGTGCGAGTAGAAAGCAGTCACGAGGCCCGGGCCCAACCTTTACCCGGTGATACCCCGACGGCGAGTTCCACGGCGTCGCCGGCCCAGAGGTTTAGAGCGTAGCGCGACTCACGAGGCCACGACACACGAGCCTTGATTCCGGCGAGCGAGAGGATATAGGTTACAAGGAGATGGCCTGAATTACTAGCTAGGATTTTAGCAAGCGAGAGTATAGAGTGCACCGATATATCACGGGCCTGAAGCGATTATCTAGTAAAGGGTGTACAAGAGTAGCTCTTGATCGAGCATGTACATTGCCCGCATCTGAGCTTATGCAATGAGCGAGAACGTAGAGATCGGCAATTAACCAAAATCAGCGAAGAGGCGAACAACGAGGTCCTTTGGTAACTTTCGAGGCGGACCTCTCGCCGGCGAGACGGTTATGCGCCTCATCCGATTCAGTGGTCCTCCACGAGCCTTGGCGTTCGGTGTATGCGAGGAGTTGGTGAGCTCGGGGTTTTGGTTATGATTTACATAGGTTCTAGCCACCGATTCAGATTTCCTCGGTGTTCACTGGGTGGCGGCGTCATTCGGAAATGTCATCTTTTACCAATGCTTGTTTTACTGCGGCCGAGCCGTGTGAGAGAGAATGTCCTAGTAGGAGGGATACATGTGGGATGACTCAGCCTACCAGGTCGGTTGCGGATTCAGTGGTTCGGAGAGGAAGGGGTGTTAGCCAGAGGAGGCCACCCCCACCTCGGTGTGGCCGTTGTGGTAGGCTCCATGGTGGGGAGTGTCGTGCTAGTTTGGGAGTTTGTTTTACATGCGGCCATCATCGCCTTCTTTTGCTATGCGCCCTGCAGGGCAGGACTATGATTAGAGTGAAGCAGTAGTTACAGGTATATCCTTAACCCTCTAGAGATTTGTATGCGTGATATGATGATTTTATATTAAAGTGTTATGTTTGGATAAGCACTGTGTAAAATTGTGATTTAGAGAACATGGTTAGTTGAGAAGGTAAGTTTAGGGGCAGGGAAATTGTGAGCCTTAGAATATTATAACAGTTGAGACCTTAGATGTGAGGCCGTCTTGAGTAAAAGATTTTACAGTTAGTCTTTGTCGAAGTACTTGGTATGCGTGAAATGTATGGTGGGATAATTCCATAGGTCGAGCAAGATAAAAGTGGTAATTTTCATGACGAGAATAAGTAAGATTGTCCCGGACGGGGAACAAGAATTTAGAGCGATAATGGGTCGGGTTGAGGCCAGATTGTGGGTCAACCCGCAGCCCGGAATGAAGTGACGTAAATTTGAGGTGGTCCCGCTAGGTGATGGGGTCACGAGGATGCAAGGCCTAAGTTTAGATAACCATTGTACGAGTTCGTAGACGCGTTCGACCATAATCGGATCATGAAGGCCGGGATTGGCCTTAAAGAAATGTGAGGCTGGTAAGATGACCAAGGTTGGAGGTAGTAACTCAGATTTTGAAGCGAAGCAATGCGGAAGTATGGTGCGTGTACTAGAAAGAGTTCGTGTTCGGAGAGTACGGCGAGTAAGAAAAGAGGCGAAGATGTGTTAAGAAGATGGAAGTGTCCTTTTTATAAGTAAAGATGTGAAGAAAGTATCCTTTGGACCATGGGTGGAGCTAATGGTATGGATATACGCTTTAGAGATGATTCTTCGTTGGCTCGGATGTGCGTTTTCACGCGTATGTTGTATTATGGCCATGTGTGGCATAATTGGTTTCGTAAGTATAAGAGGGAAGACTATACCGGCACAGGTATGTTTTGAGACTTAGAAGGAACATTCGGGACGAATGTTTCTAAGGGGGGAAGAATGTTATACCCCGTAGTTCCAGAGTATGTATGTGAGGACGTACGTACGAATGTTTAAACCCTAATTAGGGTAAGAATGAAAGAATTGTTTTCCGACGGAAAATATTCCGAACCTTGTGAAGGAAATTCTACGTTTTCGATATTTTTTTTTTCAATTATGGAATTTTTCCGAGAGATAAAATATTTTGGACCAATAGGAGGGCGAAATGTGTCACCCCAAGTGGGCAAGACAAGTGGACGATTTTTCAAGACAAAATGGGCTAGTCAAATGGTCAAAGTCTTGCATGGCTTTTGTAGAACAAGTGTAGAAAGGAACCTACACAAACAATCTATACCATACACATGTTTCAATCCTAACCCTTGGTTGTACTATATAAACCCCTTTAGTTGATGAAAATCTTCCACACTTAGTATATTTCAAGACTTGAAAATATTTTCTCTCCCTCCTTCTAAAGTGCTCTCGTCCAACACCTCCCTTTCTTGAGCAAATGTTGTCCAAAAATTCTTAAACTTATAAGTGTTCTTCCTTAATGTATTAGGAATATTATTAACCAAGAGCTAGACAAGATTTCACACCCCTAGCCTCAAAAAAAACCCCCCTTGACCGAGAGTGGGCAGATTTTTCGGGACTGTTTTGGACAGATTGTTAGTCAAGTTTGGAAGGGAATATCTCCTAGCATATTAGGAGTTTTTGGGTGTTTCAAAAGCCTACAATGAATTTCGTCGAGTCTAGTTTCCAACGCAATAAACCTATCATCGATAGGACACTGGAGTAGAGAGTTATCGACGTTACAAGTTCAGCTGACGAAGTAGTGGCTAAAAATCTGGACAGTCACGTTTTTTGGGCTATTTTGAGGTAATGAACCTTAACCTCTTTGTGAAGTTGATTATTATGTATATATGAATATTATACATATATTGGAAGTATATTATGGACTATAAGATATAAAGAAAGATTTGGATCTTGTTAAGATGTTAAAAGGAGAATTGGCATATTATCCATTAAAATGGTAAAAATGTATCCATTACTTACTAAGAGGTTAACAACAAAGGATCTATAACTTATAATAAGATTGGAATATAAGTTGAAGGACTAATGAAGTAATTGGATAAGTAAAATTGTAAAAGTTGGCCAAGGACCCCAACTTAAGGACCGTATCTACTTTGGACCGTATCTACTTTGGACTGTATTTACATTATTGTTATGAAGGAGAGATTGTTAATCGTGTTCCGTTTGGGCGTGTTATCCCCTTCTTTAGTTATTATGGTTCGAAGGAAAGATTGTTAATCGCGTTAGTTTGGGCGTGTTATCCCTTCTTTATTATTGTTGTTATGAAGGAGAGATTGTTAATCGCGTTCCGTTTGGGCGTGTTATCCCCTTCTTTTATTATTATTGTTATGAAGGAGAGATTGTTAATCGCGTTCCGTTTGGGCGTGTTATCCCCTTTTTTTATTATTGTTGTTATGAAGGAGAGATTGTTAATCGCGTTCCGTTTGGGCGTGTTATCCCCTTCTTTAAATTTCGGTATTATTGCACCTTAATTATAGTATGTTAATTACGGTTATCGGGCCTTGGAAAAAAAAGTGGAAAATTGAGTAGAAACGGGGGAGGTGCTGCCGAATTTTTCGTAAGAAATGGAATTTTGTTCTTAGAAATATCCTACGAAGAGATCTAGAGGTTAATAGATGTTTCATGGCCATTATAGGTGAAAGTACTACGAGTAGCGTATTCTACTTGAAGGGTGGAAAAGGGCTAGCAAGGTTATAGTACTTTGGAGCGTTTTGCTAAATTGTCGATAATCGTCGCGAGGTATGTGAATCTCTTCCTATCCTTTCTAGCATGATTGTGTTGAACTATGTAGTACGGTAGACGTACGTGTGCTAAACGAATTTGGTTGGTTTAAAACATAAAGTGTTATAATGGCTTTATGGGAAGTTAATTATAACAACTTTATGTAGGTAAAAGAATGGTTTATTGATTTTTAAAAAGATAAGAGACTTGACTTATATTTGACTTGATTTGATATGTGAAGAACTTGAATTGTGTGGAAAGTTGTGAAACCTCATTCGTGAGTAATGAGTACTTGGTTTTGAATAATAATGTGATATTGATTTCGGAAATGAGAATAAGTATCGAACAAACAACTGCAGCGTTAATAAAGGAAAATATATTGACAAATAATTAATATTATTAAAACAAGTAGAAACCTCCATCTGCATAGAAGCTAAGATAAGACAAAATTGTATTACATTTCCTAGATCATGGTTGCTTTAATAAGGTCATTAATAACAATTATTGATTTTTCTTAAATTCGAAACTTGTTTTCTAAAAGAAAAGAGAATTTGAAGTGTTTTTGTTTAAAAGAGAAGGCATGCTTTTGTCTTAAGTTGGTTTAAAAAGAAGGTATGGAAATTGTTTTGGCTCACTTAAAAAGATAGTTACTCTATTTTGATACTACGGGTATCGTGTGACTTTTGTGAAAGAAATGGATCTTTTGAAAGATTTTAATGTACGTAGTACTGTAGGGTTAAAACCCGGATTGTTGGCATAAAATGGGAGTACTTGAGTTATATAGATGGTGAATCTATTTACATGTTAATGAAAGTCTAAGAATATGTTAAATTTGCCTATGCTAGTTGTGATAGCCTTTGGTGGTATTACTATGTTACCGCGTCTCTCGGTTGAGGGCGGTGACTTGTTGTGAATTGGTTGGGCGTCTGCGTGTGGAGGATTCCGGGTATGCTCCATTGTTATTATCACATGGACATGTCTACACGATGAGGATTAGGCGTGCGGCCGTGCGTGGTTAAACTCGGTATATTATTATTATCACATGGACATGTCTACAGATGAGGATTAGGGCATGCGGCCATGCAGCGGGTTAAACTCGGTATATTATTATTATCACATGGACATGTCTACACCAATGAGGATTAGGCGTGCGGCCGTGCGGGTTAAACTCGGTATATTATTATTATCACATGGACATGTCTCTGCCGATGAGGATTAGGGGCATGCGGACATGCGTGAGTTAAACTCGGTATATTATTATTATCACATGGGCATGTCTACACCGATGAGGATTAGGGGGCATGACCATTACTATTATTCCGTGGTTAGCTCATGAAGACACATCTGCCGATGAGGATTAGGTCCATGCGGCGCGTATTATATATATATATATATTGTATATGTATGCGCCGAAAGTGAGGTAGGATGCCTGGCGAGTCACGTGGTTATATATTACACTACATTTGCGGCGGTGATGAAGGATTCCACGGGCATGAGTGATGACTTTGAGGCGTGAGTCACGACTTGACATGACCGCATATGTTGTGTCTTGTAGTTTGGTTATCATACATGTCTCTGCTTTATATAGACTATTATGATTTCATTCTGTATTTTCAATTTCACATACTTGGTACTGTTATGCGACCTCGCCCGGGCCGCGTTAATCTGCGAGTTGAGTGCGTAACTGGCGATCCGCTCTTAGGATCATGTTGATTCTGTAAAGCTCCATTTCTTCGGAGGCTTTGTCTTTTGGTGCGGTTCCCTGAGGTCATATACTTTTGTACATTCAGGGGGTATGGCGGGGCCCTGTCCCGTCATAATGGTATAAAAACTCTTAGAGGTCTGTAGTACTGTTGTGGGCAAGGTTTGTAAAAAGGATTTAACTGTTCAAGTTTTTAATTTATATACAGAAAGGTAACCGTTTTGGTTAGCCTGTTCTTATGTTAATCTATTGTTTCATGTCTTTGATTTTATTTCCGCTGATTTTCTATGATGTTGTATCGCTAGGGTGCCCGGGGTAAGGCATCAGTCGCGGGCCCGGGAACGGGTCGTGATAAAGTGCTGCCCAATTTTCTGTAGAATTAGAGACCTAGCACTTAGTATTATTCCGCGCTAAAAATCTAGGAGTTGATAGACATATTATGGTTTTTATAGGTTGAAGTACTACGTGTAGCGTATTCTACTTGAAGGGTGGAAAAGTTAACAAGGTTGAAGTACTTTGGAGCATAGTGCTACGTATCATTAATCGTCGCGAGGTATGTGAACCTCTTCCTTCTTTTGGCATGATTCTACGTATGAAATATACATGTGGTGTTATTTCATGATTCCTTCTACTCTTAGAAGTTAAGAGGTACGTATGTTGATTTCCTCTATGTAAAAGGTATGTCTAAGTTATCTTAAGTTCTTACCAAATCTTATGGGGGATGTTGGTAAGAGTCGTTAGGAAGTATTGGAGTCGAATTGACCTTGCTAATTTACTACACTAATGAGAATAGGTGTTGAACGAGCCATTGCAACGTTAATAAAAATGTATCGACAATCAATAATATTGAAATGAGTAGAATTCTCCATCTGCATAGAAACTAAGATAAGACAAAATTGTATTACATTTTCTAGATCATGGCTGCTTTAACAAGATCATTATAAATGAGTATAACCTATTCACAACTCATAAAACTATTAATTTTGAAAGTACACGAGACTTGGATTTCGAGAGTATAAATGACTTGAGTTTTGAAAAATGTGTAGTAACTTGATTTTAAAAGTATATGTTACTTCATTTAAAGAGTAGAAGTAACTTGATATAAAGGCATAAGTTACTTGGTTTTAAAAGTGTAAGTTACTTGAGTTTAAAAGGGTAAGTAACTTTGTTTTAATAGTGAAAGTGCTTTTGGGTTCAACTCCCTAAATATTGCATGAAACGATTCTTTTGTAAAGAATAAACGTACGTAGTACTTTGGGTTTAGTTTCCCTAAGGTTTCAAGTTATGAAAATGCCCTAGTGTTATTAAAAAGGAAGATGTGATAAAATGCCTTAAGTTCTCTAAAATGAAAAGTTGTTATAATAGCTTTTTGGGAAGTTGTTATAACGACTTAGCGAGAAGTAAGAAGAGGATTTTATATGACACATAGTTGCTTGTGATAGTTTATGTGCACAATCCTTTATGTATGTACCGCATTCCAGAATGGGTCGGGCAGTATACCTTTATTGGCAGACTTATGTGACTTTACCGCGTCCCAGAATAGACCGGACAGTATACCTTTATGGGCAGAATTATGTAACTTTACCGCGTCCCAGAATGGGCCGGGCAGTATACCTTTATGGGCAGACTTATGTGACTTTACCGCGTCCCAGAATGGGTCGGGCAGTATACCTTTATGGGCAGACTTATGTGACTTTACCGCGTCCCAGAATGGGTCGGGCAGTATACCTTTATGGGCAGACTTATGTGACTTTACCGCGTCCCAGAATGGGCCGGGCAGTATACCTTTATGGAAAGACTTATGTGACTTTACCGCATCCCAGAATGGGCCGAGAAGTATACCTTTATGGGCAGACTTATGTGACTTTACCGCGTCCCAGAATGGGCCGGGCAGTATACCTTTATGGGCAGACTTATGTGACTTTACCGCGTCCCAGAATGGACCGGGCAGTATACCTTTATGGGCAGACTTATGTGGCTTTACCGCGTCCCAGAATGGGCCGGGCAGTATACCTTCGTGGGAAGACTTCTTATGATTTCACCGTGTCCCGTAAATGGGTCGGGTTACGTTATCACGTATGGACAATCAGAGTGAACTTCAAAATGAGACGTCCCTCCATAAAGGGCCGGATTATGTTATGCAAGATACGTAAGTTATATGTTTAAGAACTTGATGATTTTTTCTAAATATATATGTAAGAATTTGATTGTAACTCTTATTGAAAATGGGAAAAGATAATAATGTGCGATTAAGTTCATGAGTTGTAATGGCACGGTAGGATCTGGTATTTACTTTTTATACTTGCCCCTGTCATTCTTTCGTACATCTATGATTTGTTTATCAGACCTTATTTACATTCCATACTCTGCACTGTTGTGCGACCCGGCCGCGTACGCCGCAGTAGGGTAGCGAGTTGCAGATCCTCGTTCTTAGGATCACTGATCAGTTCTTGGAAAGCTCCATTTCTCCGGAGGCTTGTCTTTTAGTACAATTTCCCTGACGTTGTAGATTTATGTACATTCAGGGGTATGGCGGGGCCCTGTCCCGTCACAGTGGTTATGTCAAAACTCTTAGAGGTCTGTAGTCATATCTTGTGGGTCAGTTTGTAAAGAAAAAGATGTAATCGCTTTTGGCTTTGTATATATATATATATATATATATATATATATATATATATATATATATATATATGTCCAGGGAGGTAGCCTTATCGGCTAGCCTGTTGTTTATTTCCTGTTAATGTACGTTATGAGTTTCATGTATGTTCCGCTGATTTTCTCTGATGTATACCTGTAAGGGTGCCCAGATAGGGCACCAGTCTCGGGCCCGGGGTCGGGTCGTGACAAAAGGGTTATCCCACATGTATCCCTCTTACTAGGACATTCCCTCATCATATGGCCCTGACGGCCACATGCAAAACAGGCACCTGTAGCACGACGACATTCCCCCTGATGATGTCGGCCACACTGTGAACACTGAAGGAAGAGTGATCCTGACTGCCTAGAACCCATGAGCACACGCGAATCCGAAACTCTGGAGCTCTGACCAGCTCCTGAATAACCCGACTGATCAAACCTCCTGCCAGAAAACTGGGAAGGAGCACTCTGTGCCGGCTGAAATGTAGACCTAGCCTGCTGCTGAGGTTGTCCGCCTCGAAAGTTACCCTGAAACCCTGCCGTCCTGGCCCTCTTGGGCTGGCCTTGGTTTGGCTGGTCCTCTCTCTATGTCTTCAATACCCTGTGCGTATGCCTGCATCCTGGAAAAATCCATACCTGGCTGAAGGGCCACTCCCAGGCATGCAGTAATCATATAGCGGTCTAGCCCCATAACATAGCGATGAACTCTATCAGCCATGTCAGCCACAATAGTGAGTGCATACCTAGCCAATGAGTCAAACTCCATGTTATACTCTCTGATGGTCCTTCCATTCTGCCTCAGCGTCAAGAACCTTTCCACACGGGCTCTCCTCATCGCAGGAGGCAAAAAGTGATCAAGGAAGGCCTCTGTGAACTCATCCTACAAAGCTGGAGGAGCACCCTCGCCCCTGGACAGTTCCCACGACTCGAACCAGTTCACTGCAACATCGCGTAACCGGTAAGAAGCTAGTACAACTGACTCGGCCTCTGAGGCCTTAATTACCCGCATAGTCTGCTGCATCTGCCTAATAAACTCCTGAGGATCATCCTCGGGTCTAGAACCATAGAACTCTGGCGGATTATAACCTAGAAAATCTCGAACCCTCAAACTATACGCCTGTGGTTCGCACGCCTCTGTCGGCTTTGCCACTATCTTTGGTCAATAACCCGACCGCTCTCCATAATCTCTATACTCTGCCTCTGGCTGCGGGAATGGAGGCTCAGGTATCGGAACTCCTGGAGCCGCTTGCGCTCGCTCTTTATCTTGTTGGTAATCGAACTCGCCCGGGCCTGACCTCGTGCATAGTGCGGGCCTTGTAACTCTCTGCGTCCAACTAGCAGTTTTTATTGCTGACTTGCCCTTCTGGGCCCTGGTCGTCTTTCGTGGAGGCATAGCTGATACATATACATAAGAATACATCAGAGACGGATCAACCTAATAACACAGTTCTACTGCACGATCTCAGAGTGAGAAGAATGGAAACCAATCCTAAATGTCTTGTAGCCTCCTGGTTATAGATGTGGTGCACAACACACCGATAACCAAGACTCTACTAGGCACGGTCTGTAGACACTTTCCGAGGACTAACTGCTCTGATACCACTTTTGTCACAACCCGACCCCGGGCCCGCGACTGGTGCCCTACCTGGGCACCCTTACAGGTATACATCAGAGATAATCAGCGGAACATACATAAAACTCATAACGTACATCAACAGGAAAAAAAAATAGGCTAGCCGATAAGGCTACCTCCCTGGACATATATATATATACATAACCAAAAGCAGTTACATCCTTCTTCTTTACAAACCGACCCACAAGATATGACTACAGACCTCTAAGAATTTTGACATAACCACTGTGACGGGACAGGGCCCCGCCATACCCCTGAATATACATAATATACATCAACAGAGATCCGTACCAAAAGATAAGCCTCCGTGGTGAATGAAGCTCCTTCCCAAAAACTGAACAGAGATCCTAAGAACGAGGATCACCAACCTGGGTACCTAATACCTGCGGGCATGAACGCAGCCCCCCGAAGGGGGTCAGTACAACAGGTACCGAGTATGGAACAGAAATAAGGTACAGTAATCAAATCATAATTTTATAAAAGAATGACAGGGGCAAGTATAAAAATTTAGTACCAGATCCTACCGTGCCATTTTAACTCATGAAATCAATCGTACATTAGTCGTTCTTTTCCTTCTTTCAATAAGAATTAACATCATATTCTTACATACATACTTAAGAATTTGATCAAGTTTTTCCTCATAACTTACATATCTTACATAACATAATCCGGCCCTTTATGGAGGGACTTCTCATTTTGGAGTTTGCTTTGATTATCCATACGTGATAACGTAACCCGTCCCATTTGCGGGACACGGTGTACTGATGAATCATGTGACATAACTCGGCCGCCCACTCGCCTGTCTTGATAAAATATGTAGCATAACCCGACCCGCTTGTGGGGCTCGGTGTACTGATGAAATATGTAGCATAACCCGACCCGTCTGTGGGGCTCGGTGTACTGATGGAATATGTAGCATAACCCGACCCGCATGTGGGGCTCGGTGTAAAATGACGTAACCCGACCCATTTGGGGCACGATGTAATATGGCGTAACCCGGCCTATATGTAGGCTCGGTGTATCTCATAACATAACCCGGCCCGTTTGCGGGACCCGGTGTATTGCTCCTTACATAACGTAACCCGACCCGTTTGCGGGACACGGTGTATTGTATCCATAACATTTTAAACCATCTTTTCTTACTTCTTCTTAAGTTTTTATCACAACTTCCCATAAAGCTATCTATTATAACAACCTTTCATTTTAGAGAACTTAAGACACTTTATCACATCTTCCTTTTAATAACACTAGGGCATTTTCATATTTTGTATCGTTAGGGAAACTAAACCCAAGGTACTACGTACATGCATACTTATAAAAGAATCATGCCACACATTCTCTTTTAAATCAATAAACTTCTTCTTTTTAACTCTCAAGCTACATACTCTTTTGAAATCAATCTTCTTAACTTTTGAAATAAATCAAGAAGCCATACTTTTTAAATCAAGTCATTTCCACTTATAAAATCAAGACTTATAGTCTTAAAACCTCGTATCATATACTCTTTAAAATCATGTCGCTTATACATATAAAATCATGTCATCTATACTTTAGAAATCAAGTCCCATAACTTGAAAAATAAAGTTTCATATACTTCCAAAACCAAGTAACTTATTCTCTTTAAAATCATATAACTTCCACTTATAAAATCAAGTCCCTTTTCACATATAAATTCAAGTCATTTTCAAATATAAAATCAACTTACTTACTTCAAATAAATCAAGGCACATAACTTTAAATCAAACCTCATAACTTCCTAACCATTCTTACCAACATCTCCCATAAGACTTGGTAAGGACTTAGGATAATTTAGACATACCTTTTACATAGAGTAAATCAACATACGTACCTCTTAACTTCTAAGAGTAGAAGGAATCATGAAATAACACCACATGTATATTTCATACATAGAATCATGCCAAAAGAAGGAAGAGGTTCACATACCTCGCGACGACTAACGATATGTAGCAATATGCTCCGAAATACTTCAACCTTGCTAGCTATTCCACCCTTCAAGTAGAATACGCTACTCGCAGTACATCAACCTATAAGGCCCATAATACGTCTATCAACTCCTAGCCTTTTAAGGTAGAATCATACTAAGTGTAAGGTCTCTTATTCTACGGAAATTTGGGCAGCACTTCCTTTGTTTCTACGTACTTTTCCACCTTTTACAAGGCCCAAAATCAAGAACTAGTATGCCACATTTAAGGCTCAACAATTCAGCTAACCAAAAGGGATTACACGCCTAACCGGACATGTAAAATTCTGCCCCATAATCAATATAAAATTGTCCAACAACTTAAGTCATTCTCGGAAACAACAACATTTCACTACGACATATAACCTTTTTCAATTCCTTTTTAATCAAAATCATTATTCCAACATGTTATATACGTCATAACCAATAATAACACTTATAACCAATAATAACACTTATAAACCCTTCTTTATATAACATGCGACGATAGTAATTAACAACAAATTTGATTACAATTTCAAAGGCTAAACATGCTAGGTCTCGTATTTAAGCCCTCAAATCCTTTAACAATTATCAATCATCATTCTTTATATCTCAAGATCACTTACAACTATCATAATATGTAATAGTTAATTACATTAATAAGACAAGGATTATTACCTCAATAAGCCCAAATCTAATCCAAGATTTAAAGTCGAACCTTAGCAACTTTAGCTCCTCTTTTCGACATTCCAATCCCCTCCAAGCAACCCTTGGAAGCTTATGAAGAACTCCTTTTCAAGTTCCAACTCAAACTATGAAAAACCCCTTAGGTTTTCATGTTGCGACTAACGTAATAACGTGGGTTTTCCGGGATTTTCGTGTTGGGATGTCCTTAGAATACCTCTAGGGATCTTGGATTTGAATATTGGGATTTATGAAGCAAGATTGCAAAAAAATTATTTTTCTTCTTGAGCTTGGCCGAGAGCCTCAAATAGGAGTGCCAAGGTTTCTTGAAAAATTCTAAGTGTTCAAGTCTAGTCTTGCTACTAGTGTGATATATATAATACAATCAAGGGCTTGGATTAAACCAAATGAATGGCTAGGATTGGGGCAATTATATCAAGCTCCCACTTGTCTTCCTTGACTTGGTCAATTTGACCAAACATGCCCATGTTGAGGGTGACACATGTCGCCCTCCCATTGGTCTAAAATATTTCGTTTCCCGAAAATTCCATAATTGGTCAAAAAATCGAAAACCTTGTGGGCCCCACAAAACGTAAAATTTCCCGAGTGGGCCCCATGTGGCCAAATCCAAAAATAAAATTCCATCAGTCTCAAATAACAATTCTGAGAACCCAATTCTTACTAACAAACTTTTTTCCTTCCCGAGGATTCAGAAGATTTTCCTTAGAAATAACAACTCTTTCTTTCGTTCAAATTTTAAACTCCCGTTCTCAGTTCTTTGAGTCATTGTTATTATGTTCTCTTTCTGGATGATTATACTAATTTTATTGACTTTTCTAATAGCGAAAAAATCTCGTTTTTCCATGTTCTTAAATTTTAGAGCATTAATTAGGACCCAATTCGAATGAGAAATAAAAATATTCAATGTGATAATAGAAAATAATATGATAATAGGGTGTTTTGGGAGTTTTGTGCACCTAATGGGATCAATTTTTATTTTCTTGTCCTCATATATCTTCACAAAATGGGAAAATCGAACGCAAAATTTGTAACATTAATAACATTGTTCGAACTTTATTGATTCGTGCTTCCGTACCCATTTATTTTTGGCATCATGCTCTACAAATGACTACATATCTTCTTAACATTCTTCCTTCCAAATGATTGACATATTCCTTCCTTATTAAAATTTTATATAATAAGACACCTTCATATTCACATCTTAGGTTCTTTGGGTGCTTATGTTATCCACTATTTCCGTCCACCACAATTAACAAACTTCAGGCCCGGTCTACCCCTTGTGTGTTTTTGGGTTATCCGCCAAATCATCATGGTTACAAATGTTTTGACTTATCATCTAATAAAATCATCATTAGTTGCCACGTAATTTTTGATGAATCCCAATTTCTGTTTGTTAAGGTTAGTAATCACGTGCCTAGTTCGTATAATTTTTTGGATGACCGTAATCATGTGTCTGCTTTAAATTACCCGAATTAGAAAATTGTTATCACCGACGAATATAATGCTCTTATTGATAATAAGATGTGGGAGTTGGTACCCCGCCATCTGGTGTTAATATTATTCGTTCTATGTAAATTTTTGCTCATAAAGACAATTCTAACGGTTCGTTTGCGAGGCATAAGGCTCGTCTTATAGGTGATGGTAAGACTCAGTAGGTTAGTGTGGATTGTGTTGACATGTTTAGTCCGGTGGTCAAGCCATCTACCATTCACACTGTGCTCATCTTGGCTCTTTCGAAAGCATGACCCATTCATCAGTTAGATGTGAAGAATGCTTTCTTACATGTTGATCTCAAGGAGACAGTCTATATGCATCAGCCCTTGAGATTTATGGATCCAAAATATCCTCATCATGTATGTTTGTTGAAGAAGTCCTTGTATGGGCTGAAGCAGTCCCCACGGGCTTGGTATAAGAGGTTTGCTGATTATGTTTCGACTATTGAGTTCTCTCACAGTAGGTCTGATAATTCACTGTTCATATATCATCGTGGTTCTTCATTGGCTTATATACTATTATATGTGGATGATATTATCTTGACTGTTTCTTCTAATGCATTACACCAGTTTATCATGACAATACTCAGTTCTGAGTTTGCTATGAATGACTTGGGGCCCTTGAGTTACTTATTGAGAATTGTTGTCACTCGTCATGCAGGTGGGTTATTCTTATCCCAGAGGAAGTATGCAGCTGAGATCATTAAGAGGGTTGGGATGTCATCCATTAAGTCCACTTATACGTTAGTTGATACTAAACCCATGTTGGGTGATGTAGCTGGCTCATCTTACGAGGATTCGACCTGCTATCGCAGTCTTGTAGGGGCTCTTCAGTATCTTACATTCACAAGACCAGATATTACTTATGTCGTACAGTAGGTATGCTTGTTTATTCATGATCCCAGGGTTGAACACATGAATGAGCTCAAACGCATTATTAGGTACATCGAGAGAACACTTGACTATGGACTACATCTATATCCGTCTTCGACATCTACATATTTCTTGTATACATATATTGATTGGTGTGGTTGTCCAGATACCAGACATTCCACGTCCGGCTATTATATGTTTCTTGGTAATAACATGGTCTCCTAGTCTACAAAGCGTCAGTCGACATTATCCCGCTCTAGTGCCAAGGCCGAGTATCGAGGGGTAGCCAATGTGGTCTCTGAATCCTGTTGGTTATGTAATCTTCTTTTGGAGCTTCATTGTTCTATTCAGAAAACTACCTTGATTAATTGTGATAATGTTAGTGCCATCTACCATTATGGTAATCCGGTTTAGCACCAGTGCACTAAACACATCGAGATGGACATTCACTTTGTTAGCGAAAAGGTAGCTCATGTACAAGTATGCATCTGTCATGTCCCTTCCAGGTATCAAATTGCAAACACTTTTACAAAGGGTCTGTTACACCCCGAAATTCCAGGATATGTATATAAGAACGTACGTAAGAATCAGGACGTTAAGATTTGAGACTTGTAGAATTTGTCGAAATTATGGAAATGTCGGGAAATGGAATATTACGATGAATGGGAGGGTGACACGTGTCACCCCCCTTGCGTGGTCTTGATCGAAATGGACCAAGGGTAAAATGGTCAAATGACCAAGGCAAAGATGAACTAGTCTTGAAAAGCCAAGGCTTGACATTGTTGACCAAGTCAACAAGCCCACTTGACTTGATATTTAAAACTCCTTCATCCTAGCCCTTCAAGTGTATTAATCTTGGCCCTTGGATGTGCTACATATTATACTAGTAGCAAGGATGAACTTCACACTTAGAGAAAACTTGTGTGCCACATTGAGAGCTCTCGGCTAGCCCTTTAGAAAAATAAGAAAATTCTTCAATCTTGTTTCATAATTTACAATACTTCAACCCAAGGTTCCTAGGGGTATTATAAGGATATCTCAATACAAAGATTCCGGAAAAGTTACGTTTTTACATTAGTCGCAAGATGACAACCTATGGTGTTCTTCAACTTTGAAGTTGGAACTTGAAGAGGAGTTCTTCATGAGCTTCTAAGGAGTGCTTGGAGCGGATTGGAACGTAAGAAGAGGAGCTAAAAGTTGCTAAGGATCGACTTTGACGCTTGAATATTATTAGGGCTTATTGAGGTAAAATCTTCAACTTCTTAATGTGATTAAAGATTTCATGTTATAGTAGTTGATAAATGAGAATGTGGTATATAGATTGAAGTTTGAAAAAGATTTGGATCATGTCTACATGTTAAAAACCGAAAATGGGCAAGTTAGCCATTTATGTTGTAATCAATTTGGTCGATAGTTACAATCGTCGCATGTTAAGAAAGAAAGGATTTATAGTTGTTATAATTGTTATAGGGTATATAACAGATTATAATAACAACTTGGATTGAAAAAGGAATTGAAAGGAAATTGATATTGTTGTGGCATTGATTGTAGCCGAGAAAGGCTTAAGTTGTTGGATATTTTTATATTAATTGTGGGACAGAATTTTACACGTCATGTTAGGCGTGTAATCCCCTTTGAATTGCTGAATTGTTGAATTGTTGAGCCTTAAATGTGGCATTTGGTTATTGATTTTCGGGCCTTGAAAAAGGTGGAAAAGTACGTAGAAACAAAGGAAGTGCTACCCGATTTTCCGTAGAATTAAGAGTCCTTATACTTAGAAATATTCTATGTTGAAAGCTAGTAGTTGATGGACATATTATGGTCATTATAGGTTGACATTCTACGCGCGGCGTATTCAACTTGGCAAGTGGTTTAAGTCGAAGAGGTATGTGGAACTTTTCTTATCTCTTGAGCATGAGTAGTTATAAATGTATAGTACGGTAGACGTACGAGATTTAAATGAATTTAATTTCATTTGGTATCCTTGACTTGTTTAAGAATGTCTAAGTTGGTTGAGTTAGAGAATTAACTCACTTGTTTTAAAGGTTAAAGATGTCTTAGTTTCTAAAGCATAAAGTTAGTATAACAACTTTATGGGAAGTTAAAAGAATGGTTTATTCTAATAAGGTAAGCAATGATTTCTTGACTTAAAAATGTATAGAATACTTGATTTGGAAAGTATTGATTACTTGAACTATTCTAAATTAAGAAACTTGATTTCTAAAGTTAAGAGACTTGAAGTATTCTGAAAGTTATGTAACTTGATTTGAAAGTATATGATACTTGGTTTTAAAAGTATAAGTCTCTTGGTTATAAAAAGAATGAATTTGTCTAAAACATAAAGAGTTATAACGACTTTATGGGATGTTAGTTATAACGGCTTTATGAAAGGTTAAGAGAGTGGTATATTTGATTTATAGGCACGAGTTACCTAGGTTGTGAAAGTAGAAGTTACTTGGTTTTAAAGCCTTGAAATGAATTTCTAAAGGTGTAGTAACTTGATATGAAAAATAGACATGCTCTGATACTACGGGTGTTAGTATCTTGGGGTTTTAATATAAAAAGGGTTCTTTTTAAAGAACGGAAGTACGTAGTACTTTGGGTTAAATTCCCGGATTTTTAATGACATGTTAGTGCCTTAAGTTAAATAATATGAGAGTGCATGATAATTAAGGCTAATAAGAAGTTAGGGGATTTCTTAACTTGCTTATGATAATTATGATAAGCCGGTGGTGCTTATGTTATGTATGATAAGCCGGTGGTGCTTATGTTATGTATGATAGCCGGTTGTGCTAGTGTTATGTTATTCTTGCGGGGTAAACCCCCGGGTTACTACTTATTCCATGGATTTGCTACCCATGATGCGAGTGCGGCGTTTGTACTCATTGCGGGCCCACCGGGCCTAAGCGGGTGAAATAGTCATGTGCGGGTGAAATAGTCCCATGCGAGGCGGATGACCTCATTGCGGGTCCACAGGACCTATGCGGGTGAAATAGTCCCAGGAGTAGGATTGCTTAATGATACTACGGGCGGGTGGCCCTAGTTTGATCATGAGCCTCCTATTTTTATGCAGTAAAGTATACTCTTGTTTACTCTCATTATTAGTAAGGCACATTGTACTGTTATTTTGGTCATCATACATGTCTCCAGCTTTATTTTAGACTATATGATTTCATTTCAACTGATTTCCACATACTTGGTACTGTTAGATCGACCTCCTTCGGGGGGCTGCGTTCATGTCGCAGGTAGAGTTATACAGGCTGCTGATCCTCACTCTTAGGATCACTGTTCATCTGTTGAGAAGCTCCATTACTCCGGAGGCTTATCTTTGGTTCAGATCCCTGGTATTGTCGGTTGTTGTACATTCAGAGGTATGGCGGGGCCCTGTCCCGTCACAGTTGTTATGTCAAAATTATTAGAGGTCTGTAGTCATGTATGTGGGTCGGTTTTAAAGAAAAAGGATGTAACTGCTTTTGACGATTTATATATATATATATATATATCCAGGAAGGCAGCCTTATCGGCCAGCCTGTTGTTTACTTCTTACTGATTTAAGTTGTGTGTCTTTATGTATGTTCCGCTGACTTTCTCTGATGGTTACCTGTAAGGGTGCCCAGGTAGGGCACCAGTCGCGGGCCCGGGGTCGGGTCGTGACAAAAGTGGTATCAGAACAGTTAGTCCTCGAAAAGTTTTTACAGACCGTGTCTAGTAGAGTCTTGGTTATCGGTGTATTGTGCACCACATCTATAACCAGGAGGCTGCAGGACATTTAGGATTGGTGTTTATTCTTCTCACTCTGAAATCATGCGATATAGCTGTGTTGTTAAGGTCGTCTCTCCCTAACGAGTTATGTTGATTGGAGCTATGAGAAAGGCAGAAGAGACCCAGGAAGGATTACGTGGATTGCGTATCCAGGTTGGTCATAATTGTAGTATAGTTGATATTATGACATACAACTATACGAAGTTATGTATGAGGGTCAGACGCGTGTTGCCTAGAATGATTTTGGATTACCAAGAATTGGTAAGGACTAAATAGACACCGGAAAGGTATGAAACAGTTTAATGAATTCTCATCAAAGTTTATATGCTAATTTGAAGTAATTAAGAGATGATGAGCCGTCTGAAAGGGTAATGAACCCTTAAGAAGTCATGATTAAAGGACTTAATGGAATGCCATAATTATAGATTAAACTACGTGGTATGCTTAGGAGGATTGTACGGATGAGATCCGTATGGAGTAATTATGGTTGTTATGATTAAGACATCACGATTGAGAGTTTATGAGAAGCTATTTTACCCGTTTACGGGGGGACTGATAAGATAGGCTTGGAGCATGGAAATTGCGAGCCTAAGAATATTGATAACCGCCGAGACCTTAAGTATATAAGGCCTTCTCGGGCATAAGATTTAATTCAGACTAAGGGTAAGAGTTAAGTACGACGGTGAGTTGGGTTGAGGGCCTATTACGGGTCGCCCCATAACCTAAAATGGAGTGGGATCAGTTGGTAGTAGTCCCGCTACGTGACAGGGTCACGAGGGTGCAAGACCCAAGTCTAGTAATTGTTTTACGGGTTCGTGGACGCGTTCCACCGGAGCCGGGTCGTGAGAGGCGGAAATGGCCTTATATTGTTCGATGTAAGTAACTCCAAAGATTGGAGGCCAGAATTAGTATGGAAGTTATGTACGTATACTAGTATAAGTTTGGAAGTACGGAAAGAGTACGACCAGTAAGAAAGATAGCAACCAAGTGTAAAGGAATAGAGCCTGATTCCTTGAGGACCTTTCGAGGTAGCTACACCAGTGGGTGATTGGGTTGTAGCTGAGCGGGTACATAAGGATTGCCCGATGATGATATACAATTGGCAGACCCTAGCAGACTTGATTGTAGTAAGTCATGTGACTTGTCCATTTGAAATAAATAAATTGGTGATTGGAAGTATGTAGTACTTGATATTGAAAGCTAAGAGACGGAGATAAGAACATACGGTCATTGAAGGATTTCATGTTAAGCGCCCTTGGAGGTGCTTGGAGTTGTTTAGGGTGGCGGTCAGAGCCACGATCTTCCGAATGATTTCAGGAAAATGCGCAAAGCAAGAATAAGATAAGTACGAGTGCTGCCTGCGGAAAACAGAAGATGTTATTGGTAAGTCTTAAAAATCTATACGATTATAAGGTGGCGCTTGATGATTAAGATGATTAAAGGGAGATAAGCTCTCCCCCCCACGTAACAGGATAGTTTTACGTATTATTGAGGGTTATGCGTACCCTTTTATTTAAGCCATAGATATGGGACTGGTAAAGTCCCCAGCTTCGTTATGCAATAGGTTACAATTTTAAATAACCTTGGAAAAAGGTATTGGGTTGGGGTAATTGAGGACGACACTAGGGAATGGTTGAAAAAGTCTCGTAAGGATATAAATGCAGGTAATACGCATGAAAGAAACTGTATGATCATGAATCAAGATAGAAATATTATTGCTAATAATAAGCATAAGGAAGGGTTATGACCAGAATGATAAAAGAGAATGCAACTATGGTTATGTAAGTTGCATGAGATATGATTACCCAGACTAGTGTAAAGACCATTAGAAATGATGGGCGGTTAGGAACACCTCGAAGAAAGGTGGCAAGCCTGTAATGACAGGCCAGACCATATATATACGGGGAAGTAAGAGACCTCATGGCAACTTGAAAGGGAAAAGGTAAGACGAGTAGACACTCGAACGATGAGAGACCAAACCATGACAAGATAAGAAATCTTGGCAAGCCATTGGATTATGTAATACCATGAATTGAGGTTGAACACCTGACTGTAAGCTATATGAGCTGGAAGAGAATAATAGGATTACTACTTGACGAGATCAAGGAAATCTCCCCCCTAAAAGTGCGATTGGCAGGAAGTCTTAGCCATAAGACAAAGCGAAGGAATTGAATCTAAGTATAGCGACCAAGTCTGGTTGCAATAGAGAATTAGAAACAGGAACTATAATTGAGATTAATGATCCCCGAATATTTCGGAAGTATGAGACAGGCTTCCAGTTATTGGAAGGTAAGCTGACTACGACTATAGTTCTAACCCCTCCTGAGGGACTAGCAGGTTAGGTGATCATTGTAACACTTTGAGTGTTGGCTGGGTTGTGTGCTGATGTAACACGATAAGGTTACATCCTATAATTCCCAGCAGCTATGGGGGGCATTAATTATATGGAGTTCACGTGGATATTTATGTAGACCACAAGAGCCTCCAGTATATCTTCAGACAGAGGCAGCTGAAATTGCGACAGAGGCGGTGGTTAGAGTTACTCAAGAATTGTGTTGTTGATATCCTATACCACCCAGGGAAAGCAAATATGGTTGTGGATGCTCTTAGTCATAAATCTATAGGCAGTCTGTCAGATGGACAACCAGATAGACGAGACATGGTCCGTGAGATTCTTCAGCTAGCGAGACGAGGGGTTCGGTTGTTTGTTTCCGATGTTAATGGAGTTCGGGTCCGGGAAGTTGTCGAGTCTTCCCCCGTCGAGGAGGTGAAGAGGCGACATTATAAGGATACAGTTTTAGTACGGAATCGAGTCACGACTCTCCTAGAGGAGAAGAGCCGGTATGAGATAGCACCTGATGGGGTGCTAGGATTCGAGGACAGGTGGTGTGTACCCGATGTTGCAAGACTTCGTCAGCAGGTTTTAGGGGAGGCACGCAGTGCTCGTTACTCTATTTATTCGGGGTTGACTAAGATGTATCATGACCTCAGACGTATGTATCGGTGGGATGGCCTGAAGAGGGACGTAGCAGAGTTCGTTAATTAGTGTCCAAATTGTCAGTAGGTCAAGGTTGAGCACCAGAAGCCCAGTGGGTTTTCATCGACGATTGAGATCCCGACTTGGTAGTGAGAGGTGATTGATATGGATTATGTTATAGGTTTGCATCGTACTCAGAGGAAGTGCGACTCCTTATGGGTTATAGTAGACATGCTGACGAAATCAACCCATTTTCTTCCGGTTAGGACCACTTACTCGGCTGAGGATTATGCTAGATTATATAGCAGGGAGATTGTGAGACTGCACGGGGTTCCTACATTTATGATGTCAGACGGATGAGCTCAGTTTACGGCTAACTTCTGGAGGTTTTCCAGAAGGGGTTAGGGACACAGGTGAGTCTCAGTGTTACATTTCACCCTCAGACCGACGGACAGGCAGGGCATGTTATCCAGACACTTGAGGATAGGTTGCGGGCCTGTGTTATTGAATCAGGGGTAGCTGGGAGGATCTTTTGCTTCTCGTTGAGTTGCGTATAATACCAGCTACCATTCCAGTATTCAGATGGCCCTGTATGAGGCCTTGTATGAAAGAAAGTGTAGATCGCCGGTTGGTTGGTTCGACGTAGGCGAGGTTCAGATAATTGGCCCAGACTTGATTCAGCGGGCTGTGGATAAGGCGAAGCTTATCCAGGAAAGATTATTAGTAAGCTCAGAGTCAGCAGAAGCTTTATGCAGATGAACGACGTCGACACTTGGAGTTCATATTGACGTTTTAGTATAAGTATTGTTATGTGGCCAGGTGTGGCAAGTGTGATTATGTTGGGTGTGGTCAAGGGACTATGCCAATATCCGTTTAGATGGAACCTCGAAGGAACATTCGGGGACGAATGTTTCTAAGGAGGGGAGAATGTTACACCCCGAAATTCCAGGACATGTATATAAGAACGTACGTAAGAATCAGGACGTTAAGATTTGAGACTTGTAGAATTTGTCGAAATTATGGAAATGTCGGGAAACAGAATATTACGACGAATGGGAGGGTAACACGTGTCACCCCCTTGCATGGTCTTGATCGAAATGGACCAAGGGTAAAATGGTCAAATGACCAAGGCAAAGATGAACTAGTCTTGAAAAGCCAAGGCTTGACATTGTTGACCAAGTCAACAAGACCACTTGACTTGATATTTAAAACTCCTTCATCCTAGCCCTTCAAGTGTATTAATCTTGGCCCTTGGATGTGCTATATATTATACTAGTAGCAAGGATGAACTTCACACTTAGAAAAATTAGAGAAAACTTGTGTGCCACATTGAGAGCTCTCGGCTAGCTCTTGAGAAAAATAAGAAAATTCCTCAATCTTGTTTCATAATTCACAATACTTCAACCCAAGGTTCCTAGGGGTATTATAAGGATATCTCAATACAAAGATTCCGGAAAAGTTACGTTTTTACATTAGTCGCAAGATGAAAACCTAAGGTGTTCTTCAACTTTGAAGTTGGAACTTGAAGAGGAGTTCTTCATGAGCTTCTAAGGAGTGCTTGGAGCAGATTGGAACGTAAGAAGATGAGCTAAAAGTTGCTAAGGATCGACTTTGACGCTTGGATATTATTAGGGCTTATTGAGGTAAAATCTTCAACTTCTTAATGTGATTAAAGATTTCATGTTGTAGTAGTTGATAAATGAGCATGTGGTATATAGATTGAAGTTTGAAAAAGATTTGGATCATGTCGACATGTTAAAAACCAAAAATGGGCAAGTTAGCCATTTATGTTGTAATCAATTTGGTCGATAGTTACAATCATCGCATGTTAAGAAAGAAAGGATTTATAGTTGTTATAATTGTTATAGGGTATATAACATATTAGAAGAACAACTTGGATTGAAAAAGGAATTGAAAGGAAATTGATATTGTTGCGGCATTGATTGTAGCCGAGAAAGGCTTACGTTGTTGGATATTTTTATATTAATTGTGAGACAGAATTTTACACGTCCTGTTAGGCGTGTAATCCCCTTTGAATTGCTGAATTGTTGAATTATTGAGCCTTAAATGTGGCATTTGGTTATTGATTTTCGGGCCTTGAAAAAGGTGGAAAAGTACGTAGAAACAAAGGAAGTGCTGCCCAATTTTCCGTAGAATTAAGAGTCATTTTACTTAGAAATATTCTACGTTGGAAGCTAGTAGTTGATGGACGTATTATGGTCATTATAGGTTGACATTCTACGTGCGGCGTATTCAACTTGGCAAGTGGTTTAAGTCGAAGAGGTATGTGGAACTTTTCTTATCTCTTGAGCATGAGTAGCTATAAATGTATAGTACGGTAGACGTACGAGATTTAAATGAATTTAATTTCATTTGGTATCCTTGACTTGTTTAAGAATGTCCAAGTTGGTTGAGTTAGAGAATTAACTCACTTGTTTTAAAGGTTAAAGATGTCTTAGTTTCTAAAGCATAAAGTTAGTATAACAACTTTATGGGAAGTTAAAAGAATGGTTTATTTTAATAAGGTAAGCAAAGATTTCTTGACTTAAAAATGTATAAAATACATGATTTGGAAAGTATTGATTACTTGAACTATTCTAAAGTTAACAAACTTGATTTCTAAAGTTAAGTGACTTGAAGTATTCTGAAAGTTATGTAACTTGATTTGAAAGTATATGATACTTGGTTTTAAAAGTATAAGTCTCTTAGTTATAAAAAGAATGAATTTGTCTAAAACATAAAGAGTTATAACGGCGTTATGGGAAGTTAGTTATAACGGCTTTATGAAAGGTTAAGAGAGTGGTCTATTTGATTTATAGGCACGAGTTGCCTAGGTTGTGAAAGTAGAAGTTACTTGGTTTTAAAGCCTTGAAATGAATTTCTAAAGGTGTAGTAACTTGATTTGAAAAATAGACATGCCTTGATACTACAGGTGTTAGTATCTTGGGGTTTTAATATAAAAAAGGTTCTTTTTAAAGGAACGGAAGTACGTAGTACTTTGGGTTAAATTCCCAGATTTTAATGACATGTTAGTGCCTTAAGTTAAATAATATGAGAGTGCATGATAATTAAGGCTAATAAGAAGTTAGGGGATTTCTTAACTTGCTTATGATAATTATGATAAGCCGGTGGTGCTTATGTTATGTATGATAAGCCGGTGGTGCTTATGTTATGTATGATAGCTGATTGTGCTAGTGTTATGTTATTCTTGCGGGGTAAACCCCCGGGTTACTACTTATTCCATGGATTTGCTACCCATGATGCGAGTGCGGCGTTTGTACTCATTGCGGGCCCACCGGGCCTAAGCGGGTGAAATAGTCATGTGCGGGTGAAATAGTCCCATGCGAGGCGGATGACCTTATTACGGGTCCACAGGACCTCTGCGGGTGAAATAGTCCCAGGAGTAGGATTGCTTAATGATACTACGGGCGAGTGGCCCTAGTTTGATCATGAGACTCTTATTTTTATGTAGTAAAGTATACTCTTGTTTACTCTCATTATTAGTAAGGCACATTGTACTGTTATTTTGGTCATCATACATGTCTCCAGCTTTATTTTAGACTATATGATTTCATTTCAGTACTTTCAGTTTCACATACTTGGTACCTGTTGTACTGACCTCCTTCGGGGGGCTGCGTTCATGTCGCAGGTAGAGTTATACAGGCTGTTGATCCTTACTCTTAGGATCACTGTTTATCTGTTAAGAAACTCCATTACTCCGGAGGCTTATCTTTGGTTCAGATCCCTGGTATTGTCGGTTGTTGTACATTCAGGGTTATGGCGGGGTCCTGTCCCGTCACAGTTGTTATGTCAAATTTTTAGAGGTCTGTAGTCATGTATGTGGGTCAGTTTTAAAGAAAAGGATGTAACTGCTTTTGACGATTTATATATATATATATCCAGGAAGGCAGCCTTATCGACCAGTCTGTTGTTTACTTCTTACTGATTTAAGTTGTGTGTCTTTATGTATGTTCCGCTGACTTTCTCTGATGGTTACTGTAAGTGCCCTGTAGGGCACCGATCGCGGGCCGGGTCGTCGTGTGATGTCTTCCTCGGTCTTTTTTGAAGATTTTAGAGACATTCTCAATATACGAAGAATGTCCGCTATGACTGCGGGGTGTGTTGAATATATGGTATACCATGATATACATATATGGTATATCACAATTTTGGTTAAGTTTAGGGTACACGGTTTTGTTAAGTTTTGTCCATCATTAGAATTGTATACTTACCATAATTATAGGATTCTTGTACAAGTAGAACAGGGTTTTGTGAATAGAATAGGAATAGATTTTTTCTATTATGAAAATTGTAAATTATATATATACTCTTTCATTAATGAAAATAATCAATGGATTATTTCTGTTACACCCCGTAGTTCCAGGATATGTTTAAGATAATGTACGTAAGGAACCAGGATCTTATGGAAATTTATTTACGGATTTGGTCACGTAGGGCCCACCCGAGAAATCTTACGTTTTTGTGGGGCCCACAAGGTTTCTGATATTTTGACCAATTATGGAATTTTGGGAAACGAAATTTTATGAACGAATGAGAGGGTGACACGTGTCACACCCCCCCCCCCCCACATGGACTTGGTCGAGAATGACCAAGGTTTAAATGGTCAAGTCTTGAAAGCCAAGGCTTGATATAATTGACCAAGCCAACTAGCCAACTTGACACAAGATCTTTTGTCTTCTTGGATCTCAACCACATAAGTGTTCTAATCTAGACCATTGAAAGTAGTATATTACTACATGTTATACCCCGTATTCCCAGAGTATGTACGTGAGGGCGTACGTACAAAAGTTCAACCCTAAAGTTAAGGCTTAGGACGAAATTTGGGCACAACTCACGAAACGAATGGTTTTCCGACGAAACGTTTTCCAAAACTTGCGTAGGGAAAATTACGGCTATGTCATTTATTATTTTTGCGGATTTTTCCGAGAGATGAAATATTTTGGACCAACGAGAGGGTGACACTTGTCACCTCGTATGGACGACAAAGAGGCCACGGATGGGATGATTTTAGGGCCTAAAACAAGTGGTCAATGTTTGTGAGTGATTTGTGGAGTAGGGTTAGGGTGCACTTGTGCAAATCCTCACCATCCACTTGCCTCCACTTGCCCTCATCTTGGCCTTGAAAGCCCTATAAATACACACCCTTTGTTGAAGAATTCTTCATCCACAAAATTATCTTCCAAGTCTCAAAGCCTCCTTCTCCCTTAAGAGTTCTCGTCCATGCCTCACTCCCCTCTTGAAGTGCTAAAGCCGAAACACCCTCTCCTCCCCTTCCTTGTAGTCTCGGCAAGCCTCCCCCCTCTTGGAAGCCCTAGCCGAAACACTACCCCCTCTTGGTAGAAATACTCTCCAAGTATTGTTACTATCCCCAAATACCTTATCCAATCCCTTATAGTATTTCCAAAGTTATCTCTATACGTAGAGTCCGGAAATACTATCTTATATCCATTAGTCACTAAACGAAACCCTGGGAAACTTCATAGTAGGTTGAAGTAGAAAGTAGAAGTTGTGTAGAAACTTCTAAGGGTTTCTTGGAGGTTTGGGCGTCTGATTAGGAGTTAAACCTCATCGGGATCGACTTATATCTTGGATAATATTGGGCTTATCGAGGTAAATAATCTTATCCTTCTATTGTAATTGAATAATACATACTGTAGAAGTATAGACATAAGTTTAAAACACATAGAAGGGTATTAAAGAAGAGTATTGAACTGTAATTACATAGAAGGGTATTACAGAAAAGAATTGAACTGAAATCACATCAGAAGAATATTAAAGAAGAAGATTAAAGCAGACTTACATAGCTGTATTTCTGATGACTTTAGTAGCTTAACGGGTAGGAAGTGCTGCCCGATTTTCCGTAGAATAGAGAACCTCTGCTTAGATTATCCTTCGAGTAGTCTAGGCGTTGATAGGCGTATTTGACTATTATAGGTTGATACTCTGCGCGCGACATATTCGACTTGGCGGTGGATTTACGTAGAAGGTATGTGATTCTTCCTATACCCTTGAGCATGATATTTTAAAGTATATATATAGTGCGGTAGGCGTGCGTGTGTTAAGCGAACATGGTTTTACTTGAGTCTAATACTAAGAATCTTGAAGTATTTCAACAGAATTAAGAATCGTTTTTGAAAGAAGAGTAATACTTGGTTTTAAAAGCTTAAGAGTTATACCGACTTTATGGGAGTTAGGTATAACGACTTAAGAATGATAAAAGGCAGTTTACTTATTTGTTTATGAAAGTCTTGTATTGATTTACGAAAAGTATAGTAAGATCTTGTGATAAGTAACCATGTTATGATGCTACGTGTGTTAGTGTCTTGTGTTGTTGTGTAAGGGGTTATTCTTGTTGTGCTTACGTTGTTAAGCGTTAAGACCGTTATCTTGTTATTATATCACATACCCCGACTTGTTATACCGGGCTTGCCACTCTTGATCGCGTCTATACGGCTATGCGGTCTGTGTGACTATGCGAGTCGCGGGAGTTCGATTGATCATTAGGGTGTATTATCCGTCGAGGAGTGCACTTATGCGATGCAATGTGACTATGCGGTTTATGTGACTATGCGGACTGCGGAGTCGAGGAGAATGCAGGGCTAGCTACCCCGTCGCGGTCTATACGGCCTATGCGGGTCTCTGTGTGACCTATGCGGGCTGCGGAAGTCGAGATTAGGCGCAGCGTAATCTTATTGGTGATTGGCCTTGCTTCGATCATTAGCGGCCTAGAAAAGACCAGTTACAGTATATCTATTTTGCTCTTGTTTATGTTGTGGCACTATGTGCAGTTTAACGGATTGTATTTACAAATGGTTTTAGACACTTGATTTCATTTCAGTACTTTACAGTTTCACATACTTAGTACCTGTTATCGACCTCCTTCCGGCTGCGTTCATGCCGCAGGTAAGGGAAAACAGGTGCTAGATCCACATCCTTAGGATCTCTACTTTGGTGTCAGGAGCTCCATCTTCTCCGGAGGCTCGACTTTTGGTATGGTTCTCCATGTGTTGTAGATATATGTACATTCAGGGTATGGCGGGGCCCTGTCCCGCCATAGTTGTCTACTTCCTTAGAAGTGCAGTAGTCTATTATGCGATTGGGATGTAGCGCAAACTTTGATATATATATATATGCGAAAGCGGCGTTTTCTCAGATAAACTGTTTTCTTTTCATATTGATTCCTGTCTTGTTTTTATATTCCGCTGATTACTCTGATGTATGACTACTTGGGTGCCCGGGTAAGGCACGATCCACGAACCGGGCAGTCGTGTGATCACTAGTAGCAAGACAAGCTCACAACACTTAGAAAATTTCCAAAATTTTTCCTTGCTCATTAAGTGCTCTCGGCAATAGCCCCTTAGCACACAAATATTTTTGTAATTTTGAATCATAAATCACAATACTTAAACCAAGGGTTCCTAAAGGTATCTCAATACAAAAATCCCGAAAAAAACTACGTTTTTACGTTAGTCGCAACATGAAAACCTAAGTTACTTTTCATAGTTATGGTTGAAAATTGAAGGGAAGTTGGTTGTGAACTTCTAAAGGTTGCGAATAGCGGATTGGAACGCAAAGGAAAGGAGCTAAAGTTGCTAAGGATCGACTTTAGGTCTTGGAATGTATTTGGGCTTAACAAGGTAATAATCTTCATCTTACTTATGTAATTAAAGATTACATGTTATAGTAGTTGATATTTGATCATGTGAATTATATAATGAAGATTGATAAGTTGTCACGCCCCAAATTTTCCTAAGTCTTTACTTAGGGCGTGATGACACCTGGACAATTATTTCCCACCAGGAGCACCATTTAATTCTCTTTATTTAGAAATTTGAACTTATATTCAAATACGGAGCTATTAATAAAAATAACAATAAAGAAATTTGTTTATGACTTTATTAAAAAACATAACGCGAGCCCATGCTCGTGCAAATATTGTTTCTACATAGACATACTGACAAAGATTATTCTAAGTTGGAAGGGAGACCATTCCACACGGGCATTTTCGAGACAATCGGGCGACATCCTGAACTGCGAATACCAAGCCCGAAGCAATGGACTTGGTATGACAAGAGGCTGCGGGACGATCGCTAGCCTTGGCGTGGAGCCTTTCCTCTATCACGCTTTCCTGAAACATGTTAAATAAAGAGTCAGCCCTACCATATGAGGCTGAGTGAGAACTTTACCCTGCAATTCAAAGTAACACCACAATATTCCAAGTGCAATCACATTATAACGTAATAAGCATATTGCAAAAACATATCAGGTTACAACATTTTTAAATATGCAACAACTCCTCATAGGAAATTCTCGGTTTAACTAACACTTCATTTTATCTCGTATTATACGTTAAGACATTCCCCTGCATTTCCACATGTTTATTACATTTATATATTTGTGAACGCGTATTCACTTTTCATATTTATATATAGATGAACATGTGTTCATCTTTCATATTTGTTGCGGCGTGCAACCCGATCCATTATATTTACGTATTTGTGAACACGTATTCACTTTACGTTTTGTTGCGGCGTGCAACCCGATCCATTATGTTTACGTATTTGTGAACGCGTATTCACTTTACGTTTTGTTGCGGCGTGCAACCCGACCCATTATATTTACGTATTTCTGAACACATATTCACTTTACGTTTTGTTGCGGCGTGCAACCCGATCCATCATGTTTACGTATTTGTGAACGCGTATTCACTTTACGTTTTGTTGCGGCGTGCAACCCGATCCATTATATATTTATGTGAACACGTATTCACTTTTCATATTTTTCAGAAGATCGAATAAATACTATTCTCTTTTCTAACATTATGTCATTCATACTTGTAACGATTATAACTTTTTAACCATAACTCCAACTAAGGTGTTTCTCAAGCGGAAACTAAGGTAAGACGGGGATCTTTCACTGTACCAAATTTCATTTAAAACTACTTTGGGTAACTAACACAAATTTATCCTCAAAACAGCCACATGAAATTTGCTTCGGCAGAATTTTTATTAAACAACACCCAATCTTATAATAGTCATAACTCCTAATCTGTAAACCCGTTCAAGCCCCATAAATTCTCAAAACGACGAGAACAGAGAGCTACACGTCTCCATGTGAACCATACTTTCATATTCTGTACCGTTTGGTACAGTTTTACACTTTTATTCGCTGCCCTTCCTGGATCTCGATAGATCCGAGGCAGAAACTTTAAACAGCGATAACTCTCAATCCATAAGTCGGATAGACCCCTGTAAGGTCTCAAAATGTCCACAACAAAGAGATATAGAACATTCATTTAACGATAATTTTCATATTCCCCACGAATTTGTACAGTTTTACGTTTCAACATCCTGCCCTTCTGGATTCCGATGAATCCGAGGCAGCAACTTCAAACTACAATAACTCTCAACTCGTAAGTCCGTTTTAATAACTCTTTATCTATTTCTGTCCGTAACAGAGAGATTTACAACCATGTAAATTTTCATATAATTCTAATAAGTAAAACTCAATAACAACAGTCCGTAATTATGCCTTTCCGAATTTCGACCAAATCTAAGGCAGGAACTTTGAACTATGATAACTTTCAAACCGTATGTCCATTTTACCTCATTTTTGGTTCTATATGATCATATTAGAGAGGTCTACCACTCTTCCGAATTGCATCAAATTCTAACAATTATAACTCAGTGAGAACAGTTCGTAAAGTTCATGACGCAACTAGTTATCTAAACAATCAAAAGTTCAATATTTCTTTTCAACACTCAATTCTTATTCAAACATGTATTGAACTAAAAATAAAGGATGTTACCAAGAATTTCTGAGTGAGAAAACTCACCTTGTAAGTGTGAAGATTATTGTTGTGTGGTTGCTAAAATTATCCTTACTCTCTAGTATTTTGATTCTTGTTCTTCTTGCCCTCTTGGTATTTTCTTCCTCTTCTTTTCCCTTGTTTTTTTCTGATTTTCTAACCTTTATGTTATGTACTTTGTTTGTGTGTAAATACAATGTATAAGTGGAGAGTTTTCTATAACCTATGGGAGGGGGAAAGCCAAAAGATTGAAGGGAAATGAAAAGGGGGGGGAAGGGGTAAAGGAGTGGTGTACGTGCAATGCTGCATGTTTGTTTTTTTTTTTCTTCTTTTGTTTTTTTTTTCTTATTTTCATTTCATCTATCTATTTATCCAACTTTAACACTAACTTTATCCCATGCAATTTATTCTTTATTTTCTTATATATATTTTTTTTTTATTAACTCAACCACAACTATATATTATTATTTATTTTTTCCGGATTTTACATAAGTGTTATGGAATATTGGGAGCCTAAATCCGAGAATGAGCTTATTAGCCATTGAAATTGCACTACAATTTGGACGATAGTTAAAATCGTCGCATGTTATATAAAGAAAGGATTGTAGTCGTTATAATCGATTGCGGCTATATAACATGTTAGACTAAACAACTTGGATTGAAAAAGAGTTGGAAAAGACTTTATATTGTCGCACATTATAGCCGAGAATGGCATTGAGTATTGAACTAATTGATATTAATTGTGGGGCAGAATTTTACACGTCCTGTTAGGCGTGTAATCCCCTTTGGTTAGCTGAATTGTTGAGCCTTAAATGTGGCATATTTGGTTATTGAATCCGGGCCTTGAATAGGGTGGAAAAGTACGTAGAAACAAAGGAAGTGCTGACCAATTTTTCGTATAATAAGAGACTTTATACTTAGAATTATTCTACGATAGAATGCTAGAAGTTGATAGACGTATTATGGTCATTATAGGTTGACATTCTACGTGCGGTGTATTCAACCTAGCAAGTGGATTAAGCCGGAGAGGTATGTAGAACTTTCTATCTCTTGAGCATGAAGTTTTATTAATGTATAGTACGGGGACACTTTTAAAAATACCTTCTCCCCCTCTTGGAATTCAAGATCTCTTTTTCGATGATCCGCATAGGACTTATGACGGCTATGAGCTGTTTTGATCCGCTCCCGAATCATCTGTACCTTATCATTTGTTTCTTGAATGACTTCTGGTCCGAACAGTTGCGTCTCACCCACCTCGAACCATCCAAGTGGAGACCTACATTTTCGTCCATATAATGCTTCAAACGGGGCCATTTGTATGCTAGAGTGAAAACTATTGTTGTGGCGAACTCAATTAGACATAGATGGTCCAACGAGCTTCACGAAAATCTAACACACAAGATCGCAACATGTCCTCGAGTGTTTGAATTGTTAGCTCGACTTGCCCATCTGTTTGCGGGTGGAAAGTCGTGCTTAACTTATCTTTTGTCCGAGACCTGCTGAAACTTTTCCAAAAGTGTGAGGTGAACCCCTATCTGAAATAATTTGTAAGGGAATCCGTGTAACGCACAATCTCCTCAAATAAATCTGTGTGTCTTGTGGTGCGCGTCGTAGTCTTGACCGGTAAGAAATGGGCTGACTTTATAAGTCGATCAACAATCACCCAAATAGAATCATACCCTTCTCGAGTTTTGGTAGACCAGTTACAAAATCCATATGAATCGCCTCCCATTTCCATGGGGACCCCGATGTCTGAAGTAATCCGCCAGGTTTTGATGTTCATTTTTCACTGGCGACATATAAGACACCTCCCGACAAACTCCATGGCGTCCTTCTTCATCCCGTCCCACGAATTTGCCTTGAGGTCCTGATACATTTTTGTTGACCCTGGATGAATGAAATATATTGTGTTGTGACCCTCATCTAAGATCTTCCTCCTTAGATCCTTTACCTTAGGAACACATAACATATCCTTATACCGAAGGGTTCCGTCATTATCTCCCAATGTAAACTGTGAAGGTTTTCCCTGTTGGATCCTCTCCCGAAATCCAACAAACTCCGTATCCTCAAACTGACTTTCTTTTATTTACGAGCTAAGGCGATGCGAGGTATCATGTACCACCACCCTACCTTCACCGATCTCAGTTAAGCTAACCCCGAGGTTTCCCAATCTTTGTACCTCCCGAACAGTACCCCTCTTTTGTATTGCCAAATGGGCCAAGCTGCCCATTTATCTCCTACTGAGTCGTCGACCACGTTAGCTTTCCCGGGATGGTAAAGAATACTAAGGTCATAATCTTTAAGCAACTCTAACCATCTTCTTTGTGAGATTCAAATCATACGTGTGGTTATGTCTGCAAACTCTTATGATCGTAAATATGTCCACATGCACACCATACAAATAATGTCTCCATATTCGTAAGGCAAACACCACATGACTAATTCCAAGTCATGAGTTGGGTAATTTTTCTCATGTATCTTCAATTGTCTAGATGCATACGCAATAACCTTTCCAAAGCGCATCAAGACACATCCTAACCCAACTCTAGAGGCATCGCAATGACGTGAACCCTTCTTGTCCCGATGGTAGGTTAGGGTGGTGCGATGATCAACAATTCCTTTAGTTTAAAACTTGCTTCACATGCTCCTGACCACTGGTACTTAACCGCTTTTTGAGTCAACCGGGTCAAAGGAGCGAAGACTAGAAAAACCTTTACGAATCTTCTATAATACCCACCAAACCCAAGAAACTTCTAACCTCTCGGAGTGGTCGGTTTGGCGATCATCACCGCTTCTATCTTCTGGGGGTCTACCATAATTCCATTCCTTGACACAACATGGCCCAAAAAGGCTACCTTTTCCAACCAAAATTCACACTTTGAAAATTTAGCATATAGTTTCTCCTGTTTCAAGACTTGAAGCACTACCCTCAGAAGCTCTTCATGCTCTTCAACACTCTTACTGTAAATTAGGATATCATATATGAACACGATCACGAACAAATCTAGGAATGGTTTGAAGATTCTGTTCATTAAATCCATAAAAGTTGCTGGGGCATTGGTTAACCCAAAAGACATGACCAAGAACTCATAATGGCCGTATCGGGTTCTAAAGGCTGTTTTGGATATATCATATGGATTTATTTTCAGCTGGTGATATCCCGAACGGAGATCAATCTTGAAAAAATAGCTAGCTCCCTGAAGTTGGTCAAAAAGATCATCGATTCTTGGTAATGGGTACCGGTTCTTGATCATGACCTTATTGAGCTGCCGATAATCGATGCACATTCGGAGAGATCCGTCTTTCTTTTTCACAAACAGGACTGGTGCACCCCAAAGGGAAACACTAGGCCTTATAAAGCCTTTATCCAGAAGATCCTTCAATTGTTCTTTTAACTCCCTCAATTCAGCTGGGGCCATTCGATATGGAGGAATAGAAATGGGTCTTGTACCCGGAAATAACTCTATAGCAAACTCTACTTCTCTATCCGGAGGAAGGCCTGGAAGATCTTCAGGAAAAATCTCCGGAAAATTTCGAACAATAGGAACATCATTCACCGCTGGGGATTCTTTTTGGGTATCCACTATATTAGCCAGATATGCATACTCCACTCTGTGACTTCTCAATAACTTTTGAGCCCCAAGGTAGGAAATAAAATGACCTGAGGATATTCCAACCCTACCCCTTATAACAACTTCTGGTTCGCCGGAAAAAGTTAATCTCACTATCTTTCATCGACAATCTACCATGGCATAACATGCCGACAACCAATCTATACCCAAAATGACGTCGAAGTCTACCATATCAAGTAGTACTAGGTTCACCATTGTTCCCCTGCCATTCACTTCTAATGGGAAATTATTTACCACCCGAGAGGCCCAATTGAGGCCCTGCTGGTGTCATAACCTCAAAAGGTTCACTTAAATAAGAAGGTTCTACGTGTAAATTCTTAGCAAAGCCCATTGACACATATGAAAATGTAGAGCGGGATCGTATAATACAAATGCAGGAATACTCGAGACTAGCAAAATACACCGTGACCACCGCGTTAGATGCTTACGCCTCATTCCTCTGGGGAAAAGCGTGGCCGATTAGAATTGTTGGGTTGTTGACCTCACGACTCTGGCGGGGTTGGTTTCACGATTTCCTCAGGAAGGCGTGGTTGCTTGACCTCCCCGAATAGATTAAGTTTGGGTCCTCTTCTTGCAATCCACGGCATAGTGGCACGACTCTCCAGATTATAACATGTCTTCGTTAAATGACATTCTCGGTGTGTTTTCTTTGACAAATCTTACAAATCGGTTTATCACCTCCTGGGTTAGGGTTGGTGGTCTTGTCCTTGCTACCTTGGTAATTAGACCAACTGTGCCCCTTAGGCTTGAAAATAAGGCGCCCACGATTGGTTGGTCACGAAGATCCCTTACTAAACTCACCTTACGATTTTGACTCGGTTAAATGATCACGGCGTCCAAATCTCTTCTGCGAATATTCTCTTTTTGCTTTAGCGGAACCTTCTACCCTCAAAGCCATATCGACAATCTGAAGATAAGTTCGATCGTTGGCTAACGCCACCACCTTCTCTGCTATGTTCGGGTTTAAACTTTCTACAAATCGCTTGACTCTATCCATTTCTGTAGGGACGACATGTGTGTTGTATGCCGATAACCTCACGAATTGTGTGTCATATACTTGTACACTGCAGTCACCTTGCTTTAATTGTTCAAACTCCGTCGAGCGCATCCTTGCGCGTGTAGGCATATATTTCTCAATGAATGCCGCTCAACCCTCCAAGTCATTGGTGGTGACATCGGGGGACGATTTTTCCTAAAATTCCTCCACCACACCCCTGCATCATCCACTAGTCGTGCGCCTACCAAGTTGACTCCCTGCGTCTCCACGCATCCCAATGTGAACATTAAGTCTTCAACTTCATCGAGGAATACCATCGGGTCGGCCTTGGGGTCCTTCCGCGAGTCTGATGGTTCTCTTCTCCTCATAAAATTTGCCCATAGCCTATCAGGTACTACTTGAGATTCTACACTCTCGGTCGTGGTGCGATCGCAATCGGTCCACTGGCCGTCAGTTACGGTTCGGGGCTATGACAGAGACACTAGGTGCGGGCGGAACCATGTGTGGAACTGCAGCTGTCATTAACTCTATGAGTCTATCTAGTTTTTGTCCCACCGTTTCTTGGGCCATTTGACTCTCGTTCTCTCCAACATTTTCTCCGACATTCTCTCCGCTCCCTTCAGACACCACTACGTCAACTGGAGGTACATGAGCTTCGTGATGAACCTCCTCTTGAGCCCCCGGGATTTGTGAATTCACCATTTTCTTCTGAGTCCATCTTACGACGCATGAACTTCATCTGAGCTCTCATTCCCTTTGTCTGTTCCATGAGTACTTCCCTCTTTGTTGGAACTCGCCTTATAATCGCCATCTACACAAATCATATTAGTCAGTATAATGTTGTACAATCCCCTTTTCTAACCCGTGTGAAGGAGGAGAGTACGAGAAATCAATTCTTTGAAAAGACTCAAGGTAGGCACGAGAAGAGTACGAAAGAAGGGAAACTTTAGGATGTTATTCCGTTCACTTATTACTAAGGTGGCGCGCACACCGTCGCAATAGTAACCGTTCAAACACCCAACTCGAAGAAAACTTCCTAGAATCTCTTAACCTGGTTTAGCTTTGATACTAACTTGTCACGCCCCAAATTTTCCTAAGTCTTTACTTAGGGCGTGATGGCACCTGGACAATTATTTTCAACCAGGAGCACCATTTAATTCTCTTTATTTAGAAATTTGAACTTATATTCAAATACGGAGCTATTAATAAAAATAACAATAAAGAAATATGTTTATGACTTTATTAAAAAACATAACGCGAGCCCATGCTCGTGCAAATATTGTTTCTACATAGACATACTGACAAAGATTATTCTAAGTTGGAAGGGAGACCATTCCACACGGGCATTTTCGAGACATCAAACCGACTTCACGAACTGTGAATACCAAGCCCGAAGCAATGGACTTGGTATGACAAGAGGCTGCGGGACGATCGCTAGCCTTGGCGTGGATGCCTTTCCTCTATCACGCTTTCCTGAAACATGTTAAATAAAGAGTCAGCCCTACCATCTGGGACTGAGTGAGAACATTACCCTGCAATTCAAAGTAACACCACAATATTCCAAGTGCAATCACATTATAACGTAATAAGCATATTGCAAAAACATATCAGGTTACAACATTTTTAAATATGCAACAACTCCTCATAGGAAATTCTCGGTTTAACTAACACTTCATTTTATCTCGTATTATACGTTAAGACATTCCCCTGCATTTCCACATGTTTATTACATTTATATATTTGTGAACGCGTATTCACTTTTCATATTTATATATAGATGAACATGTATTCATCTTTCATATTTGTTGCGGCGTGCAACCCGATCCATTATATTTACGTATTTGTGAACACGTATTCACTTTACGTTTTGTTGCGGCGTGTAACCCGATCCATTATGTTTACGTATTTGTGAACGCGTATTCACTTTACGTTTTATTGCGGTGTGCAACCCGACCCATTATATTTACGTATTTGTGAACACATATTCACTTTACGTTTTGTTGCGGCGTGCAACCCAATCCATTATATTTACGTATTTGTGAACGCGTATTCACTTTACGTTTTGTTGCGGCGTGCAACCCGATCCATTATATATTTATATATTTATGTGAACACGTATTCACTTTTCATATTTTTCAGAAGATCGAATAAATACTATTCTCTTTTCTAACATTCTGTCATTCATACTTGTAACGATTATAACTTTTTAACCATAACTCCAACTAAGGTGTTTCTCAAGCGGAAACTAAGGTAAGACGGGGATCTTTCACTGTACCAAATTTCATTTAAAATTACTTTGGGTAACTAACACAAATTTATCCTCAAAACAGCCACATGAAATTTGTTTCGGCAGAATTTTTATTAAACAACACCCAATCTTATAATAGTCATAACTCCTAATCTGTAAACCCGTTCAAGCCCCATAAATTCTCAAAACGACGAGAACAGAGAGATACACGTCCCAATTTGATCCATTCTTTCATATTGTGTACCGTTTGGTACAGTTTTACACTTTTATTCGCTGCCCTTCCTGGATCTCGATAGATCCGAGGCAGAAACTTTAAACAGCGATAACTCTCAATCCATAAGTCGGATAGACCCCCGTAAGGTCTCAAAATGTCCACAACAGAGAGATCTAGAACTTTCATTTAACGACAATTTTCATATTCCCCACGGATTAGTACAGTTTTACTTTTCAACGTCCTGCCCTTCTGGATTCCGATGAATCCGAGGCAGCAACTTCAAACTACAATAACTCTCAACTCGTAAGTCCGTTTTAATAACTCTTTATCTATATCTGTCCGTAACAGAGAGATTTACAACCATGTAAATTTTCATATAATTCTAATAAGTAAAACTCAATAACAACAGTCCGTAATTATGCCTTTCCGAATTTCGACCAAATCTAAGGCAGGAACTTTGAACTATGATAACTTTCAAACCGTATGTCCATTTTACCTCATTTTTGGTTCTATATGATCATATTAGAGAGTTCTACCACTCTTCCGAATTTCATCAAATTCTAACAATTATAACTCAGTGAGAACAGTTCGTAAAGTTCATGACGCAACTAGTTATCTAAACAATCAAAAGTTCAATATTTCTTTTCAACACTCAATTATTATTCAAACATGTATTGAACTAAAAATAAAGGATGTTACCAAGAATTTCTGAGTGATAAAACTCACCTTGTAAGTGTGAAGATTATTGTTGTGTGGTTGCTAAAATTATCCTTACTCTCTAGTATTTTGATTCTTGTTCTTCTTGCCCTCTTGGTATTTTCTTCCTCTTCTTTTCCCTTGTTTTTTTTTCTGATTTTCTAACCTTTATGTTATGTACTTTGTTTGTGTGTAAATACAATGTATAAGTGGAGAGTTTTCTATAACCTATGGGAGGGGGGAAGCCAAAAGATTGAAGGGAAATGAAAAGGGGGGGAAGGGGTAAAAGAGTGGTGTACGTGCAATGCTGCATGTTTGTTTCTTATTTTTTTTTCTTCACGGGGTCATTCCCCGGGGCATGTTGTATTTTGCATATTCCGTGGATTTGCTCCCCACGATGCGAGGAAGCTACCTCATGCGAGTTCGTAGGGCTCATGCGGGTGAAAAAGTCCCATGCAGGGCGGACCAGTCCTATGCGAGGAAATTACCTCATGCGGGTCCATACGGCCTATGCGGGTGAAATAGTCCTATGCGAGGAAATTACCTCATGCGGGTCCATACGGCCTATGCGGGTGAAATAGTCTCAGGAGTAGGGTTGATTAATGATACTACAGGCGGATGGCCCTAGGTTAATCATAGCCTTCCTATTTAAAAACCAGAAATGTTTATTCTTGTTTACTCTCGTTGTTAATAAGGCACAATGTACTGTTAGTTTTGTTATCATACATGTCTCCAGCTTTATTTTAGACTTATGATGTAAATTACAGTACTTCCAGTTTACATACTTGGTACATATTTTGTACTGACCCCCTTTCCCTGGGGGCTGAGTTCATGCCGCAGGTAAGGGTAAGCAGGTTGCGGATCCTCACTCTTAGGATCACTGATCAGTTGTCGGGAATCTCCATTTCTCCGGAGGCTTGTCTTTTGGTACGGTTTCCCTGATGTTGTAGATTTATGTACATTTAGGGGTATGGCGTGGCCTTGTCCCGTCACAGTGGTTATGTCAAAATGCTTAGAGGTCTGTAGTCATATCTTGTGGGTCGGTTTGTAAAGAAAAATGATGTAACTGCTTTTGGCTATGTATATATATCCAGGGAGGTAGCCTTATAGGCTAACCTGTTTTTTATTTCTTGTTGATTTACGTTACGAGTTTTATGTATGTTCCGCTGATTATCTCTGATGTATACCTGTAAAGGTGCCTCGGAAAGTGTCTACATACCGTGTCTACTAGATTCTTGATTATCGGTGTGTTGTGCACCACATCTATAATCAGGAGGCTACATGACATTTAGGATTGGTTTCCATTCTTCTCTCTCTGAGATCGTGCAGTAGAGATGTCTTACTAGGTTGAACCCTCTCTAACATATTATTATGTATCAGTTATGCCTCCACGGAAGGCGACCAGGGCCCAGAAGGGCAAGGCGGCGAGAGCGCTAGTGGGATCTGAGGGTTACTAGGACTCGAGCCCGAACTATGCACGAGGTTGTAGCGGCGAGTTCAGTTACCCCGACAGTACTAGAGGATCCGAGGGCAGCCGCAGCTCCAGGAGTTCCGATACCTGAGCCTCCAGTCCCGCAGCCAGAGGCAGAGTATAGATATTATGAAGAGCAGATCAGGTTATTGACCAGCATAGTGGCAGGGCAACACCGACAGGAGCAGGTAGCTAACCCTAGAGCCGACAGTTTGAGAATTCGGGATTTTTGGGTTGTAATCCACCCGAGTTCTATGCAGGTACTTAGGGCCTCGGAGACCGAGTCAGTTGTGCTAGCTTCTTACAGGTTACGCGATATTGCGGTGAACTGGTTTGAGTCGTGGGAACTGTCTAGGGGTGTGGGTGCTCCTCCATCTGTTTGGGAAGAGTTCACAGAGGCCTTCCTTGATCACTTTTTGCCTCCTGAGATGAGGAGAGCCCGTGTTGATTGGTTCTTGACGTTGAGGCAGAATGGAAGGACCATCAGAGAGTATAACCTGGAGTTTGACTCATTGGCCAGGTATGCGCTCACTATTGTGGCTGACATGGCTGATAGAGTTCATCGCTATGTGATGGGGCTATACCGCTACATGGTTACTGCATGCCTGGGAGTGGCCCTTCAGCCAGGTATGGATATTGCCAGGATGCAGGCATACGTGCAGGGGATAGAAGACAGGGAGAGAGAGGACGAACCAGATCGAGGCCAGCCCAAGAGGGCCAGGACGACAGGATTTCAGGGTAACTTTCGAGGCGGACAACCTCAGCAGCAGGATAGGTCTACATTTTAGCTGGCACAGAGTGCTCCTTCCCAGTCTTTTGGCAGGAGGTTTGATCAGCCGGGTTATTTGGGAGCAGGTCAGGGCTTCGCGGTTTCAGGCAGGCAGGAATCTTAGCCGATCGAGACACCCCAATCTCGGTGTGTTTGATGCGGTAGATCCCACCCTGGGGAGTGTCGTACTGCTTCGGGAGCTTGTTTCTCTTGCGGCCAGCAGGGCCATATGTAGATGTATTTTCTGACTAGAGGCGGCGTGGGTAGTATGGTTCAGCCTACAGGGTCAGTTGCTGGGTCTTCATCTTCTGTGGTTATGCGCCGAGGCGGGGGTTCACGGGCGCCAGCCGTGGCAGGTCGTGGCAGGGGTCCTAGTTCTAGCGGTCCACAGAACCGCATATATTCCTTAGCCAGTCGACAGGACCAGGAGGCTTCACCGGATGTCGTCACAGGTATATTATTGATTTCGTGATGTGACGTTTATGCTTTGATAGACCCAGGTTCTACCTTGTCCTATATATCCCCTCTTATTGCTGGTATAATAGGAATAGAACTTGTGTCGATAGAGCCTTTTGAAGTAGCTACGATAGTGGGTGATTCGGTTTTAGTTGAGTAGGTGTATAAAAACTACCCGGTGTTCATATACAGTCGTCAGACCCTATCAGACTTGATAAAGTTGAAGATGACATATTTTGATATCATTATGGGTATGGACTGGTTGGCTTCTTGTTATGCCAATGATGACTGTAGAGACAGATTGGTTCGATTCCAGTTTCCCGGTGAGCCGGTTATTGAGTGGAAAGGCAATACAGCATCACCGAGGGGTAGGTTTATTTCTTACCTCAAGGCTAGGAAGATGGTTCAGAAAGGGTACATCTATCATCTGGTTCGGGTATTCGATACAGAGGCTGAGGTGCCAACTCTTCAGTCAGTTCCGGTGGTTAGAGAGTTTCCGGATGTATTCCCAGATGATCTCCCAGGTATTCCTCCAGAGAGGGAGATAGAGTTTTGTATTGATGTGTCGGATACTTACTATATCTATTCCGCCGCATGTGATGACACACCTTGAGTTGAAGGAATTGAAGGACCAACTGAAAGATTTGCTGGAAAAAGGCTTTATTAGGACTAGTATTTCTCCCTGGGGAGCGCCGGTTTTGTTTGTAAAAAATAAGGATGGGACGCTGCGTATGTGTGTTGACTACATGCAGCTGAATAAGGTAACCATAAAAAATAGATACCCCCTCCCCAGGATTGATGATTTGTTTGACCAGTTGCAGGGTGCGAGGTGTTTCTCCAAGATAGACCTGCGGTCCAGTTATCATCAGGTACGAGTTAGAGAGACAGATATCCCGAAGACTGCATTCAGGACCCGGTACGAGCATTATGAGTTCAGGGTGATGTCTTTCGGTTTGACTAACGCTCCAGTAGTATTTATGGATTTGATGAACCGGGTGTTCAAGCCATTTCTGGATACGTTTGTTATAGTATTCATTGATGACATCCTGGTTTATTCTCGCACAGAGCAGGAGCATGCATATCACTTGAGGACGGTACTTGGAGTCCTCCGGAGCCGGCAGTTGTACGCCAAATTCTCCAAGTGTGAGTTTTGGTTGGCCTCACTGGCATTCTTGGGGCACATTATCGGGGCTGACGGTGTTCGGGTTGATACGATGAAGATTGAGACGGTCAAGACTTGGCCGAGACCTACTACTCCGACGGAGGTGCGCAGCTTCTTAGGGCTGGCGGGTTATTACCGTAGGTTTGTGGAGCAGTTCGCTTTGATATCAGCACCTTTGACTAGGCTGACTCAGAAAGCGACTAAGTTCCAGTGAACGGAAGCTTGTGGGAAGGGCTTCCAGTTATTGAAGGAAAAGTTGACGACGACTCCAGTTCTTACTCTTCCCGAGGGATTAAAGGGTTATGTGATTTATTGTGATGCCTCGGGTGTCGGGCTAGGGTGTGTATTGATGCAGCACGACAAGGTTATAGCCTATGCTTCCCGACAGTTACGGAAGCATGAGAGGAATTACCCTACCCACGACTTGGAGTTGGCCGCAGTTATTCATGCCTTGAAGATTTGGAGGCATTATTTATACGGGGTTCATGTGGATATTTATACAGACCACAAGAGCCTCCAGTACATCTTCAGACAGAGGGAGTTGAACTTGCGGCAGAGATGGTGGTTAGAGTTGTTTAAGGATTATGATGTTGATATCCTATACCATCCGGGAAAAGCCAACGTGGTTGCAGATGCTCTGAGTCGTAGGTCTATGGGGAGTCTGTCAGATGTACAGCTAGATAGACAGGACATGGTCTGTGAGATCCATCAGTTAGCAAGCCTTGGGGTTCGGTTGGTCGATACTGATAATAGTGGAGTTCGGATTCGAGAGGTTGACGAGTCTTCCATCTTTGAGGAGGTGAAGAGGCGACATTATGAGGATCCGGTTCAGATACGGTATCGAGATACGGCTCTTCGAGAGGAGAAGAGTTTATTTGAGGTAGCACCAGATGGAGTGCTAAGATACGAGGGCAGATTGTGTGTACCCGATGTTGTTGGACTTCGTCAGCAGGTTCTTGGGGAGGCGTACAATGCTCGTTACTCTATTCATCCGGGGTCGACTAAGATGTAACATGACCTTAGATGTATGTATTGGTGGGATGGCCTGAAAAGGGACGTAGCAGGGTTTGTTGCTCAGTGTCCGAATTGTCAGCAGGTCAAGGTTGATCACCAGAAACCCGGTGGGCTATTACAGACGATCGAGATCCCGACTTTGAAGTGAGAGGTGATTAACATGGATTTTGTTACAGGCCTGCCTCATACTCAGAGGAAGTGCGACTCCATTTGGGTGATAGTGGACAGGCTGACGAAATCAGCCCATTTTCTTCCGGTCAGGATGACTTACTCGGCTGAGGATTATGCTAGATTATATATCAGGGAGATTGTGAGACTACACAGAGTTACTATATCTATTATATCAGACAGAGGAGCCCAGTTTACGACTAACTTCTGGAGGTCTTTCCAGAAGGGGTTAGGGACACAGGTGAGTCTCAGTACGATATTTCACCCTCAGACCGACGGACAGGAAGAACGTACTATCCAGACGCTTGAGGATATACTGCGGGTTTGTGCTATTGACTTCAGGGGTAGCTGGGAGGATCACTTGCCTCTTTTTGAGTTTGCATACAATAATAGCTACCATTCCAGTATTCAGATGGCCGCGTATGAGGCTTTGTATGGAAGGAAGTGTAGGTCGCCGATGTCAGGACCCGACCACGGACCCGTGACTGGTCCCTTACCCCGGGCACCCTTATGATACAACGTCAGAGAAAACCAGCAGAAAATAAACTCACAACAAGAACCCATATAGAATATAAAGTAGGCTAACCCAAAATGGCTACATTTAAATATAACAAAACTGAACAGTTACATCCTTAACAACCCAAAATATAACAGGACTACAGACCTCTAAGAATGTGTAACCACTATGACGGGACAGGGCCCCGTCATACCCCTGAATGTACAAAACATCTACGACACCAGGGAGAACCGTACCAAAAGTCAAGCCTCCGGAGGAATGGAGCTTCTGACACCTGAGCAAAGATCCTAAGAATGAGGATCCACCACCGCTACCCCTACCGCATGATTTAACGCAGCCCCAGAGAGGGTCAAGACACAATATGTACCAAGTATGTAAAACTGGAAAATACTATAATAATATCATAAGTCTAAAATAAGCTGGAGTCATGGATGAAAATCAAATTACATTGCACTGTGCCTTACTAACAATGAGAGTAACAAGTATAAACTTTACTGCATAAAAAAATAATAGGAGGCTCATGATTAAAACAGGGTCTCTCGCCCGTAGTATCATTAAGCAATCCTACTCCTGGGACTATTTCACCCGCATAGGTCCTGGGGACCCGCATGAGGTCATCCACCTCGCATGGGACTATTTCACCCGCATGGGACTATTTCACCCGCATGAAGTCATCTGCCTCGCATGGGACTATTTCATCCGCATGGACCCGGTGGGCCCACATGAGTACAAGCGCTGCACTCGCATCATGGGTAGCAAATCCATGACATAAGTAGTAATAATAATAATAATACATAACTCAGCACAACCGGCTATCATACATAACATAAGCGCTACCGGCTTATCATAACGTAAACAAGTTAAGAATATCTCCTAACTTCTTATTAACATTATTAATATACCCTCTCATTTTAGTTTACTTAAGGCACTAACATGTCATTTAAGAGAAAATTCGGGAATTCAACCCAAGTACCACGTACCTCTAACCTTTTAAGAAATGACTCCATTTATATAAAACTCCCAAGATACTAATAACCGTAGTATCAAGTCACGACTACTTTTCAAGATAAGTCACGTTTACCTTTAGAAATATAATAGGCTTCTAAATCAAGTGACTCCATTTCTTTTAAAACCTTAGGCAATCAATGCCTTAAAACAATTTGCCTTTCACAAATTCAAATCATTTATCCGTACTTATTTTACTTAGAGTAAACCTTCCTTTATTAACCTTCCATAAAGCTAATATAACCAACTTCTCATAAAGCCGTTATATTAACGTTATACGTTAGTCAAACACATTTCCCTATGTCCAAGGGACTTATACTTTTAAAACGAAACAAGTATCATATACTTAAAGCACTTCACGTCCCTTAACTTTGAAACTTAAGACATCATTAAAACAAGTGAGTAATATCAAAGCATTGCGTCACCTGCGTACATGTAGATGCAACTATTCATGCTCAAGAGGTAGGAAAGTTCCACATACCTCTTCGGGTCAATCCACTCGCTAAGTCCAATATACCGCACGTAGTACGTCAACCTATAATGACCATAATACGTTTATTAACCTCTAGTTTCAACATAGAATTTTCCAAGTGCAAAGTCACTAAATCCTACGGAAAATCGGGAAGCATTTCCTTTGTTTCTACGTACTTTGCCACCTTTTCAAGGCCGAATTCAACATCCAAACGCCATCTTTAAGGCCCAACAATCCAATCAATACAAGGGGATTACACACCTAATCTTGGGTGTGTAAAATTCTGCCCCACAATGCATATTAACTAAATCAATAAGTTAAAGGTAGTATTTTTGGCTACAACATGTTCACCTCCTAGCCTTATTCAATCCCTTCAAATCCAAATCCTATTTCTTACATGCAATTTGTCTAAGAGCAATATTTACCACTACAAGTTCTTTCTTCGTCACATGCAACACCATAAACTAACAAAGAGAGAAGGAACTGTTACCTTAGAACTTTAGCCAAATTAATCCAACAAATTCACTAGCCTCCTTTCCACAATCACCACCACAAAAGCTCCTACAAGCTTGCCAACAAGTTTCCTTCTTGCCACCTTTTTCAGAATTTTCTCAAGCCTTGATTTCCTCTTGATTTTCTAGAGAGAAGGAAGAGCTTCTAATTTAGAGAGAGAGAAGAGCTTGAAGAATGACCAAGTCTTCAAGACTTGGTCAATAAATAGTGCATGCAAAAAAACAGATGGGGGGGGGGGGGACACTTGTCATCCACCCATGACCTTTTTTAAAACAAAACAGTTCAGATTTTCCCACTCAGCCTCGCAGAACCCGCCTCGGCGCCGCGGCGCTGTAACCTCCGCGACCCACGTAACTTCCTGTCGCGGCCCGTGGCTCTGACCAATTATTCTTCTCTCGTCCGATCACAAGACCGAACTTGTAACTCCCATAGCTTTCTACTCCGATGTGCTATCGATGAACGGTTGGTTGCGTTGAGAACTAGACTCAACGAATTACGTACTAGGCCTTTGAAACACTCGGGCACTCTCAATATAACGGGTCACAACCCGCCTCAAGGTTGACTAAAAACCCGTCCGAAACAATCCGTCAACCTATCCTTCTAAAATTTAAGTCTTAATCCCTTTCGTACGCTCTCATACGCATGGCCAGAACTACGGGGTATAACATTCTCCCCCTCTTAGAAACATTCGTCCTGAATGTTCCTTCTAGGCTTACTCAAATCACAATATTGACATAGACCCTCTTAATTATTCTTCTTGCAAATAAAGACGCTCCACATGGCCACAACAATACTTAAGCATAATTGCTAAATTTAAAAACTAACAATCAGGAAAGTGGGTTACCTGGAGGTGTAGGGAACATGTGTGGATACTTCTTCATCATGTCCTCCTCTGATTTCCATGTCATTTCCTCCCTGTTCTCGTTCCGCCATAAGACCTTGACGGAAGCCACATCCTTTGTCCGAAGTCGTCTAACCTGACGATCGAGTATCGCTATGGGACTCTCCTCATACGATAACCCCTCTGTCACCTGGACATCATGAATCAGGTGCACTCTAGATGGATCTCCAATACATTTCCGCAACATGGATACATGAAAAACTGGATGTACTGCCTCCATATCGGACGGCAGATCCAACTCATAGGCAACCTTGCCTACCCTACCGACAATCTGATAAGGCCCAATGTAACTTGGGCTAAGTTTCCCCTTCTTCCCAAATCTCATCACGCCCTTCATGGGTGACACCTTCAGGAAGACCCAATCATCTACCTCAAACTCCAAGTGCCGACGTCGATGATCTGCATACGACTTTTGTCGACTCTGAGCTGACAATAATCGCTTCCCGGATAAGCTTCACCTTATCCATCGTCGAATCAAGTCCGCCCGACTAACTGAACTTATCCCAACTCAAACCAGCCTATCGGTGATCTGCACTTCCTCCCGTATAAGGCCTCATAAGGCGCCATCCGATACTAGAATGGTAGCCGTTGTTATATGCAAACTCCACAAGAGGTAAATGATCCTCCCATACCCTCGAAATCGATAACACAGCTCGCAGATATCCTCGTGTTCGGATAGTGCGCTCGCCCGCTGTCCGAGGATGAAACGCAGTACTGAGACTCACCTGTGTCCCTAATCCTTCTGGAAAGACCTCTAGAATTTAGCCGTGAACTGGGCTCCTCTGTCTGAAATAATCGATATAGGAACTCCGTGCAGTCTCATAATCTCTCTGATATACAATCTAGCATAATCCTCGGCCGAAAAAAGTCGTCCTGACTGGAAGAAAATGGGCTGATTTCGTCAGCATGTCGACAATAACCCAAAGGGAGTCATGCTTCCTCTGGGTGTGAGGTAACCCTGTAATAAAGTTCATATTGATCATCTCCCACTTCCACATCGGACTATCAATAGCCTGTAATAGCCCACCGGGCTTCTGGTGCTCAACTCGACTGGCGACAATTAGGACATCAGGCAACAAAACCTGCCACGTCCCTCTTCAGGCCATCCCACCAATACACACATCTGAGGTCATGGTACATCTTAGTCGACCTCGGATGAATAGAATAACGAGCACTGTGTGCCTCCCTGCATCTGCCGACGGTCCTCGCTACACGGAACACACAACCGGCCCTCAAATCTTAGCACCCCATCAGGGTCTCCCTCAAATAGACTCTTCTCTTCCCGAAGAGCCGTATCCCAATACCGTACCATAATCGGATCCTCATACTGCCGCCTTTTCACCTCCTCGACGATGGAAGACTCGACAACCTCTCGAACCCGAACTCCACTACTATCAGAATCAACCAAACGAACCCCAAGGCTCGCTAGCTGATGTAACTCGCGGACCATGTCCCTCTTCTCTGGCTGCACACCTGACAGACTACCCATCGATCTGCGACTAAGGGCATCTGCAACTACATCGGCCTTCCCCGGGTGGTATAGGATGTCAACATCATAGTCCTTAAGTAGCTCCAACCACCGTCTCTGCCGCAAGTTCAACTCCCTCTGGCTGAAGATATACTGGAGGCTCTTGTGGTCTGTGTAAATATCCACATGAACTCCATATAAATAATGTCTCCACATCTTCAAGGCATGAATCACTGCTGCCAACTCTAAGTCATGTGTGGGGTAATTCTTCTCATGCTTCCTAAGCTGTCGAGATGTGTAAGCTATAACTTTACCGTGCTGCATCAGCACACACCCGAGCCCAACACCCGACGCATCACAATAAACCACATTTTCGTCTAAACCTTCTGGAAGAGTAAGAACTGGGGCGGTCGTCAATTTTTCCTTTAGTAACTGGAAACTTTCTTCACAAGCATCCGTCCACCGGAACATAGCTGCCTTCTGAGTCAGCCTAGTCAAAGGTGCTGAAATGGAAGCAAACTTCTCCACAAATCTCTGATAATAACCTGCAAGGCCCAAAGCCGCGCACTCTCGGTGTAGTGGTCCGCCAAGTCTTGACTGCCTCAATCTTTGCTGTGTCAACCCGAATACCATCGGCCCCGATAACATGCCCTAAGAAAGCCACTGAGGCCAACCAAAACTCGCATTTCGAGAACTTGGCATACAACTGCCGGTCCCGGAGGACTCCCAATACCGCTTCAGTGATCAGATGCTCCTGCTCTGTGCGCGAATAAACCAGGATATCATCAATGAATACTATAACGAACATATCCAAGAATGGCTTGAATACCCTGTTCATCAAGTCCATGAATACTGCTGGGGCGTTGGTCAACCCGAAAGACATCACCCTGAACTCATAGTGCCCATACCGGGTCCTAAATGCAGTCTTTGGGATATCTGCCTCTCTAACACGCACCTGATGATAACCAGATCGCATGTCTATCTTGGAGAAACACCTCGCACCCTGCAACTGGTCAAACAAATCATCAATCCTGGGGAGGGGATATATGTTCTTGATATTTACCTTATTCAGCTGCATGTAATCAACACACATACGCAGCGTTCCATCCTTCTTCTTTACGAATAATACTGGCGCTCCCTAGGGAGAAACACTAGGCCTGATAAAGCCTTTCTCCAGCAAATCTTTCAGCTGGTCTTTCAATTCCCTCAACTCAGAAGGTGTCATCCTGTATAGTGGAATAGATATCGGTCGAGTGTCTGGCGACATATCAATGCAAAACTCAATCTCCCTCTCAGGAGGGATACCCGGAAGCTCGTCTGGGAATACGTCTGGAAACTCTCTAACAACCGGAACTGACTGAAGGTCTGGTATCTCGGCCTCAGTATCGAATACCCGAACCATATGGTAGATATACCCCTTCCGCACCATCTTCCTAGCCTTGAGGTAAGAAATAAACCTACCCCTCGGCGATGCAGTATTCCCCTTCCACTCGATAACCGGCTCACCAGGAAACTGGAACCGTACCAATCTCTCTCTACAGTCCACATTGGCATAGCAAGACGCTAGCCAATCCATACCCATAATCACATCAAAGTCCGTCATATCCAACTCTATCAAGTCGGCTAGAGTCTGACGACTGTATATAGTCACTGGGCAAGCCTTATATACCCGCTCAGCTACCACCGAATCACCTACTGGCGTAGCCACCTCAAAAGGTTTTATGGACTCGGGCTCTATCCCTATTCTACCAGCAATATGAGGAGATATATAGGACAAGGTAGAACCTGGATCTATCAAAGCATATACATCACAACATGAAACCAATAATGTACCTGTGACGACATCTGGTGACGCCTCCTGGTCCTGACGGCTGGACATAGCATAAATGCGGTTCTGAGGACCGCTGGAACTGGGACCCCTACCACGACCCCTGCCGCGGCCTGCTGGTCCGTGAACACCGCCTCCGGCGCGTCTCCACCAAGGCGAAGATCAAAGAATCGACCCTGTCGGCTGAACCACAACATTCCCTCCGCCTCTGGTCGGACAATCTCTCCTCAAATGGCCCTGCTGGCCACAAGAGTAACAAGTTTCTGGAGGAACACGACACCCCCCATAATGGAAATCGCCACATCGACCACACCGAGGTATAGGTGGCCTCGTCGACCGAACTCGTCCTCCAGGAACCCAAGTCTGGAACCCCGCCCCGCCTCAATGCCTCAGACGTCAGGAAGATGGTGGAGCGCTCAATCGGCCGAGGTGCAAATTCGCCGTGCCTTGAGGTTGTCTACCTCGAAAACTACCAGAGGACCCTGCTGTCCTGACCCTCTTCTGCTGATACCTATCAATCCGTCGGCCCCTGCGTTCCTCACACCCGAGTGCATATGCCTGTATGCGGGCAATATCCATGCCCGGCTAAAGAGCTACTCCCGTGCAACTCTCTGCCAAGTAATCATCGAGCCCTGCGACATAGCGGTGCACCTTGTCTTTCATGTCTGCTACATAAGCGGGTACATACCGAGCCAACGAGTCAAACTCTACGTTGTACTCCCGGACTATCCGCCCGCTCTGTCTCAACGTCAGAAATCTATCGGCCCGAGCTTTCCTCATCTGCGGAGGCAAGAAATGGCTAAGGAACGCTTCTGAGAACTCGTCCCAAACAGCTGGAAGCGCATGCTCCCCCCGGGATAGTTCCCATGAATCATACCAGTCAACTGCAGTATCCCACAGCCGATGTGAACCCAATAATACCGACTCTGTCTCCGAGGCCCTGATCACTCTACGATCCATCAGAATCGGATAAACTCCCGAGAATCATCCTCGTGCCTCGACCCATAGAACTACGGTGGTGCAACTCAAAAGTCCAAGTCTCGTTATCGACCGGGTGGACTACGGTACAACCGAACCGCCGCTCTCGTCGCCCTCCCGCTTTGCCACGATCTCGGCTAATAATCGGGCCATCTCGCTTGTAACCCATCTCCTCGCTCCGGTGTGCCGTAATCGAGGCTCAGTACCGCGGTCTCGATGGCCGTTCTGCCCCGAACTCTGCTGGGGGTGGCGACGTCGTGGAACTCGCCGGCCGAAACATCATCTCAAAGGATCGGGCTTGTGCCTCGTAACCTCTCGTGTCCTACTAATGACTCCATCACCGCTTTTCTTCTGGGCCGCCGTTGCCTTGCGTTGAGGCATAAATGATACATAAAAATATGTCAGAGGAAGTTCAACCTATAACACAGCTCTATTGCACGATCTTAGAGTGAAAGAATGGAAACCAATCCTAAATATCCTGTAGCCTCCTGATTATAGATGTGGTGCACAACACACCGATAATCAAGACTCTACTAGATACGGCCTGTAGACCCTTTCCGAGGATTAACTGCTCTGATACCACTTTTGTCACGACCCGACCACGGACTCGTGACTGGTGCCTTACCCCGGGCACCCTTATGATACAACGTCAGAGAAAACCAGCGGAAAATAAACTCACAACAAGAACCCATATAGAATATAAAGCAGGCTAACCCAAAATGGCTACCTTTAAATATAACAAAATCGAGCAAGCACATCCTTAACAACCCAAAATATAACAGACTACGGACTTAAGAATGTGTAACCACTATGACGACGGGGCCCGTCATACCCCTGAATGTACAAAACATCTACGACACCAGGGAGAACCGTACCAAAAGTCAAGCCTCCGGAGGAATGGAGCTTCTGACACCTGAGCAAAGATCCTAAGAATGAGGATCCACCACCTGCTTACCCCTAACTGCGGCATGAACGCAGCCCCCGAGGAAGGGGGTCAGTACACAATATGTACCAAGTATGTAAAACTGGAAAATACTATAATAATATCATAAGTCTAAAATAAGCTGGAGTCATGGATGAAAATCAAATTACATTGCACTGTGCCTTACTAACAATGAGAGTAACAAGTATAAACTTTACTGCATAAAATAATAATAGGAGGCTCATGATCAAAACAGGGTCTCTCGCCCGTAGTATCATTAAGCAATCCTACTCCTGGGACTATTTCACCCGCATAGGTCCTGGGGACCCGCATGAGGTCATCCACCTCGCATGGGACTATTTCACCCGCATGGGACTATTTCACCCGCATGAACCCGGTGGGCCCGCATGAGTACAAGCGCCGCACTCGCATCATGGGTACCAAATCCATGTCATAAGTAGTAATAATAATAATAATACATAACTCAGCACAACCGGCTATCATACATAACATAAGCGCTATCGGCTTATCATAACGTAAACAAGTTAAGAATATCTCCTAACTTCTTATTAACATTATTAATATACCCTCTCATTTTAGTTTACTTAAGGCACTAACATGTCATTTAAGAGAAAATCCGGGAATTCAACCCAAGTACCACGTACCTCTAACCTTTTAAGAAATGACTCCTTTTACATAAAACTCCCAAGATACTAATAACCGTAGTATCAAGTCACGACTACTTTTCAAGACAAGTCACGTTTACCTTTAGAAATATAATAGGCTTCTAAATCAAGTGACTCCATTTCTTTTAAAACCTTAGGCAATCAATGCCTTAAAACAATTTGCCTTTCACAAATTCAAATCATTTATCCGTACTTATTTTACTTAGAGTAAACCTTCCTTTATTAACCTTCCATAAAGCTAATATAACCAACTTCTCATAAAGCCGTTATATTAACGTTATATGTTAGTCAAACACATTTCCCTATGTCCAAGGGACTTATACTTTTAAAACGAAACAAGTATCATATACTTAAAGTACTTGACGTCCCTTAACTTTGAAACTTAAGACATCATTAAAACAAGTGAGTAATATCAAAGCATTGTACGTCTACCGTACTACATAGATGCAACTATTCATGCTCAAGAGGTAGGAAAGTTCCACATACCTCTTCGGGTCACTCCACTTGCTAAGTCCAATATACCGCACGTAGTACGTCAACCTATAATGACCATAATACGTTTATTAACCTCTAGCTTCAACATAGAATTTTCCAAGTGCTAAGTCACTAAATCCTACGGAAAATCGGGCAGCATTTCCTTTGTTTCTAGGTACTTTGCCACCTTTTTCAAGGCCGAATTCAACATCCAAACGCCACTTTTAAGGCCCAACAATCCAATCAATACAAGGGGATTACACACCTAATCTTGGGTGTGTAAAATTCTGCCCCACAATGCATATTAGCTAAATCAATAAGTTAAAGGTAGTATTTTTGGCTACACATGTTCACCTCCTAGCCTTATTCAATCCCTTCAAATCCAAATCATATTTCTTACATGCAATTTGTCTAAGAGCAATATTTACCACTACAAGTTCTTTCTTCTTCACATGCAACACCATAAACTAACAAAGAGAGAAGGAATTGTTACCTTAGAACTTTAGCCAAATTAATCCAACAAATTCACTAGCCTCCTTTCCACAATCACCACCACAAAAGCTCCTACAAGCTTGCCAACAAGTTTCCTTCTTGCCACCTTTTTCAGAATTTTCTCAAGCCTTGATTTCCTCTTGATTTTCTAGAGAGAAGGAAGAGCTTCTAATTTAGAGAGAGAGAAGAGCTTGAAGAATGACCAAGTCTTCAAGACTTGGTCAATAAATAGTGCATGCAAAAAACAGATGAGGGGGGACACTTGTCACCCACCCATGGTCTTTTTTAAAACAAAACAGTTCAGATTTTCCCACTCAGCCTCGCAGAACCCGCCTCGGCGCGTGAGCGCGCCTGGCGCTGAAACCTCCGCGACCCCACAGAACTTACGCGCCGCGCCTTGCTTCCGCGCCCCGTGGCTCTCGACCGAATTATTCTTCCGTCCGATCACGACCGAACTTGTAACTCCCATAGCTTTCTACTCCGATGTGCTATCGACGAACGATTGGTTGCGTTGGGAACTAGACTCAACGAACTACGTACTAGGCCTTTGAAACACCTGGGCACTCTCAATGTAACGGGTCATAACCCGCCTCAAGGTTGACTAAAAACCCATCCGAAACAATCCGTCAACCTATCCTTCTAAAATTTAAGTCTTAATCCCTTTAAATGCGCTCATATGCATGGCGAACTACGGGTATAACAGATTGGTTGGTTCGACGTGGGCGAGGTTCGATTAGTTGGCGGACTTGATTCAGCAGGTTGTGGATAAGGTGAAGCTTATCCGGGAGAGACTATTAGCAGCTCAGAGTCGACAGAAGTCTTATGCAGATAATCGGCGTCGACACTTGGAGTTTCAGGTTGACGATTGGGTCTTCTTGAAGGTATCACCCATGAAGGGTGTAATGAGGTTCGGGAAGAAGGGGAAACTTAGCCCGAGGTACATTAGGCCTTATCAGATCATCCGTAGAGTAGGCCAGATACTGTCGTCCGACATGGAGGCAGTACATCCGGTCTTCCATGTTTCTATGTTGCAGAAGTGTATCGGAGATCCATCGAGAGTTTTCCCAGTTAGTGATGTCCAGGTGACAGAAGGATTATCGTATGAGGAGAGTCTCATAGCGATACATGGTCGAGAATGACCAAGGTTTAAATGGTCAAGTCTTGAAATCCAAGGATTGATATAATTGACCAAGTCAACTAGCCAACTTGACACAAGATCTTTTGTCTTCTGGGATCTCAACCACACAAGTGTTCTAATCTAGACCATTGAAAGTAGTATATTACTACACTTGTAGCAAGACAAACTCACAACACTTAGAAAATTTCCAAAAACTTTCCTTGCTCATTAAGAGCTCTCGGCAATAGCCCCTTAGCACACAAATATTTTTGCAATTTTGAATCATAAATCACAATACTTAAACCAAGGTTTCCTAAAGGTATTCTAAGGGTATCTCAATACAAAAATCCCGAAAAAACTACGTTTTTACGTTAGTCGCAACATGAAAACCTAAGTTGATTTTCATAGTTATGGTTGGAAATTGAAGGGAAGTTGCTTGTGAACTTCTAAAGGTTGTGAATAGCGGATTAGAACACAAAGGAAAGGAGCTAAAGTTGCTAAGGATCGACTTTAGGTCTTAGATTGTATTTGGGCTTAACAAGGTAATAATCTTCATCTTACTTATGTAATTAAAGATTACATGTTATAATAGTTGATATTTGATCATGTGAATTATATAATGAAGATTGATAAGTGTTATGGAATATTGGGAGCCTAAATCCGAGAATGAGCTTATTAGCCATTGAAATTGCAATACAATTTGGACGATAGTTAAAATCGTTGCATGTTATATAAAGAAAGGATTGTAGTTGTTATAATCGATTGCGGCAATATAACATGTTAGACTAAACAACTTGAATTGAAAAAGAGTTGGAAAAGACTTTATATTGTTGCACATTATAGCCGAGAATGGCATTGAGTATTGAACTAATTGATATTAATTGTGGGGCAAAATTTTACACGTCATGTTAGGCGTGTAATCCCCTTTGGTTAGCTGAATTGTTGAGCCTTAAATGTGGCATGTTTGGTTATAGAATCCGAGCCTTGAAAAAGGTGGAAAAGTACGTAGAAACAAAGGAAATGCTGCCCAATTTTCCGTAGAATGAGACTTTATACTTAGAATTATTATACGATAGAATGCTAGAAGTTGATACACATATTATGGTCATTATAGGTTGACATTCTACGTGCGGCGTATTCAACCTAGCAAGTGGATTAAGCCGAAGAGGTATGTAGAACTTTCCCTATCTCTTGAGCATGAAGTTTTATTAATGTATAGTACGGTAGACGTACGAGCTTTCAAGCAATTCAATTTCATTTCGATATCATTGACTTGATCTAAGAATGTCTAAGTTAGTTGAGCTAGAGAATTAACTCACTTGATTTTAAATGATGAAAACGCCTTAGTTTTCTAAATCATAAAGTTGTTATAACGACTTTATGGGGAGTTGGTATAACGACTTTATGGGAAGTTAAAAGAGTGGTTTACTTGATTGATTTCAAAAGAGGATCAAAGACTTGATTTAAAGAAGGGTAACTTATTTAAAGGTATAGGTTACTTAAGTTTGAAAATGGAAGGATTTGATTTCAAAGCCTTGAAATGAATTTCTAAAGGCGTAGTAACTTGATGTGAAAAGTAGATATGCCTTGATACTACAGGTGTTAGTATCTTGGGGGTTTTATATGAAAAAAAGTCGTTTTAAAAGGATAAGAAGTACGTAGTACTTTGTGTTAAATTCCCGGATTTTTCATGACATGTTAGTGCCTTAAGTTAAATAAAATGAGAGTGCATGCTAATTAAGTCTAATGAGAAGTTAAGGGATTTTTTAACTTACTTATGTTATTTATGATAGTCTGTTGTGCTTGTGTTATATTATTCTTCACGGGGTCATTCCCCGGGGCATCTTCTATTTTGCATATTCCGTGGATTTGCTCCCCACGATGCGAGGAAGCTACCTCATGCGAGTTCGTAGGGCTCATGCGGGTGAAAAAGTCCCATGTAGGCGGACCCCATGCGAGAAATTACCTCATGCGGGTCCATACGGCCTATGCGGGTGAAATAGTCCCAGGAGTAGGGTTGCGTAATGATACTACGGGCGGATGGCCCTATGTTAATCATAGGCTTCCTATTTAAGAACCAGAAATATTTATTCTTGTTTACTCTCGTTGTTAATAAGGCACAGTGTACTGTTAATTTGATTATCATACATGTCTCCAGCTTTATTTTAGACTTATGATGTAAATTACAGTACTTACAGTTTACATACTTGGTACATATTTTGTACTGACCCCCTTTCCCCGTTGGGCTGCGTTCATGCCGCAGGTAGGGGTAAGCAGGTTGCGGATCCTCACTCTTAGGATCATTGATCAGTTGTCGGGAAGCTCCATTTCTCCGGAGGCTTGTCTTTTGGTACGGTTTTCCTGATGTTGTAGATTTATGTACATTCAGGGGTATGGCGGGGCCCTGTCCTCTCACAGTGGTTATGTCAAATTTCTTAGAGGTCTGTAATCATATCTTGTGGGTCGGTCTGTAAAGAAAAATGATGTAACTGTTTTTGGCTATGTATATATATTCAGCGAGGTAGCCTTATCGGCTAACCTGTTGTTTATTTCTTGTTGATTTACGTTACGAGTTTTATGTATGTTCACGATTATCTCGATATATACTGTAGGGTGCCAGATAGGCACCGATCACGAGCAGGGTCGGTCGTGACAATTTCTTTCAGATATGAAGGATAATATTCTCTCCGGGAAATGTTTTCCTAGAAAATTAGTATGTAGAAAGTATTATCTCAAAAATATTTGATATTAATATAGACAAAAACTATGGGGGTAATGGGGACCTGGGGTGAAGATTAGGAGTTTGGAGGATGGTGAGGATGGGTTAATGGTGCTATATGGGCGTGGCGGTTGAGGTAGGGTGTTTTGGAGAGTTGGGAGGAGACAATTGTAATGTCACTTATGAAGTTTGTTTTTACTACTTTCATTAGGGAAGTCATTGTTCTCATTTTTAAAAACTTATTTTTTTTAAAAAAAAAAAATTAAAATTTTGACCAACCAAACAAGAAAAAATTAAAAAATATTTTCCTCCGTACCAAACACACCCTAGGAGTCTTTCTTTTTCTAGAACATGTTGCTAGTATTATGTTTTAGCTTTTGACCAACAATTCTTCACGTTGGAGGCTTGTGCTCCTACTGCCCAGTTTTGTAATTAGTCATCTTTTCAGGGGATTTAAGTTGTTGTGAAAGCAACACGATGAATTGCATATATTTTTGTTTGCGATTAGGATTGGATTATAAATATATACTACCTTCGTCTCAATTTATGTGACACCTTTCAGATTTTGAGATTCAAATAATTTTTTTACCGTTATTTTTTTATATGTCGTTTAATATTTTGAATTGTAAATGATTGTGACTTATATTACTTTTTACGTATTTTCCAAATATATAAATTTTATTTCTAAAAACTTAAAGATTTCATGTCCAAATTCACGGTCAAAACACTTGACATATGAACTTGTTAGGATTTGAGTCTCAAATCCAACCTAATTAAAAAATAATAAATAAGCGAAGAATAAATAACACACATAGATTTATAGTGGTTTACCCTCAATGCGAGAGCTATGTTCACTTTGGCGCTGCAGATTTTACTATAATCAAATAGAGAGTTTGAGTTTACAATTCTCTCTTTCTCTCTTGCTCAACCTGAAAGAAAGAAAATGGTGCCCTAGTCTATATATAGCGAACACTAAAGAGAACATAATACAAGCCTAAAATTCCCAAAATACCCTCCACAAAATAACATTACATTATAAAAAACATGGGGTTCTGCCCCCTACTCCCACTGGAGGGGGTTTACCACCCCCTTCCAACCCCCACGTCGACCTGTCCGCTCAGGTCGATCAGCGTTTCACACTCTACATAGGGTCTTCATAGTGTCGGCGGTGAATTAGGTTCCACAACTGTAACACCCCATTTTAAACCGGAGTCGAAAACGGGATTCTAGCGAACCCTGCTTAATAAAAAGTGTTAGAAAATAAATAAAAGTGTTAAATGTTAAAAGAATACTAAAATTTAAAAGGGTTGCTAAAGTGTTAAAAAGGTGTTTTAAAAATGCTAAAGGGTTCGGGAGTCGCCACCTAATTAGTTTGGGTGAATTAGGACACCTAAATGTTTAACTAGTTTAAAGTAAACATTAACTCCATTTTTAATGGTCTGCTAAACTTAGTGAGATTCTGGGTAAGGGTTCTTTATTAATCTAGAGGGAAGGGGTTAGGCACCCTCTAAGATCCGCTAACTTGCGGTTGTCCTGCCAAACCTAGGGTTTATTATCTGGTTGAGAGATGTATGTTTTAGGAAAATTATTCAAGTAAAGGATGTGGCAAGTATCTAAAGAATATATTTTGATAACTAAAAGGATTTTCTAATACTCACAAAATATGTAAAGCTAATTATGCATTTATAAGGCATGAAATTATTTTATTTGACAAAAGTAAAATGATAAATTACTCCTATAATTACATGTAAGGTTAAGACTATTGTATATAAAGTTAATTATAAAATTACCCTTTTTTATTTGTGTATGCAAAACGTTTAGAGACACTAAGAAAAGTGATAAATTGGTAAATTACCCCTATGATGCTTATGAAGAGTTTATGAGAAAATTTTTATTTCTTAAGAATTAGATAAGAGGGGATATATTAACTACATGATTAAGGCATAGCTAATATTAATTGAATCATTTTAGATTTAAACTTATATGATGAACCTAGAATAAATAGGAGGTGAATTTATCTTTAAACTACCCTTCCAAAGTATTCAAAGACTAGTAGTATTAATTATCCTATTAATTACAAGGTTAATAAATATGGCAATAATAAAATAAACAAGTAAATAAGCAAAGGGAGGAATGAGACTGGAGTAGTTGTAGCGTCTAGGACGGATGGCGACACCATCTATTTTTATAGTTGTTTGGAAGCCCTGCGGCGGAAATGCGGTTGGTGATACGGGGACCATTGTGAGTCTCATACCGAGACTCTTAATTATTCTCCCGATGTATGCCATGTAAAAATAAGAAAGAAAAGGATTAGTAAATATTCCAAACAATATAAATGAATATGTGCATATTCTAGCTAATATTTAATTAAGTTAATCTCTAAAAATGATAGAAGTTGACCAAGGGCCCAACGTTATTCAGCCCAAACTAGGCCTTGGTAACTGGCAGCAATAAACAACAATAGAATGTTGGTTTTCAGATTTTATCTTTACAATAGTAACTCGAATCGAACATATGACACTTTAAAAAACAACAAAGTACATGTTCATTCTTCATAAACTGCCGGTTTCATTCAATGACAAGTTGCACAAAGACAGAAGAAGGCATATATAACATGCGTATGTATCCATTTTTATCTAAAAGTGTATAAATCATGAAAACCAGAGGACTTCTATCCTTTGAAACAATCAGTGACATATTCAAAACTGTGACTATTTCAGTTAGCATATAAACTAGGCTAGCATGTGAATATTCTCTCAAAGTAGTCAAGTGTACAATAAAAAAAAGGGGAAATATATTAGCCTACACAAAAGTGCAAATACAGGATTCGAAATGCAAACACAAGGCCTGTTTAGACATACTTCTTCTTTTGAGCAATTAAAACTATCTTGGCAACTTAGTGATTTTAAGTATGACCCATGCCATCCCAAATATTAAGCACACTGACTTATACAGAGTAAATATATGATTAGCCTGATAGCTTCAGAAAACAAGCAAAGGTGTGTAAATGAGCTGAACAAGATTGCAAACAAGATTTAACTTAAATCATGCTAGAGCTAACCTTATAGGATTAAAAACAAAACAGAACCCCAGAGATCAGACCTACTCCTAAATAAATGGGCACAAGTGTATATACAGATGGAAGAAAGGCAGATAAGCATCAAGTAGTAAGTCTGGGAATACCATCTAAAGCATTCTAGGCATAGATATCAAAGAGAATACACATACTTATTGTTCAGGACCAACTGGTGCATTAATTCCTTTGAAAATGTAAAGGATGAATTCAACTAATCCCCAAGATTTCCATACAAGCAGAAAAGTTTTCTTTCGGTTTCTAATCTAATGCATAGTTAAAGGCTTAAATAGCATATAACTATATCCCGATTTTATAGACAGATTCAGAAAACCACCTTCTTAATCATCCAATCATGACACTACGTTGTCCATGTACTCTCGAAGATAAACAACAAACTAGCATATGAATTCAGGGGATTATATAAAAAAAAACCAGATATTGATGTGACATACTCGGCTTATGATATTAAAAAATAACCTAATCGATAACTTAAATAATCAGAAACTGCTTAGATAAACTAAGACATGTTAAACACTTACACGACAATGTTAACAAGGACAGTCAATGCGCATATAACGAAAATGCACAAATTTGCATAAAGAGTCGAAATTCGAAAGAGAAAGTAGGTTAAGTTTACCTTCTCCGGCGGCGAACCGAGGCAGCGTATCAAGTCGTCGGAACCACTCGGAGGGATTGCTAATGCAATGGGAAGAGGAAGGGTTTCGCAAGAATGGTTGACTATTGATTCTTGATTGTCTTCTGAATCTCCTAATCGTTGAACTTTTGCTGCTATTTTCTCCTCTCTCTGCCTATGTCTTCGACTGTCTCGCTCTGAGCTCTCTTGTATCTACTCTACCGTGCTCCCCCCCGTTTCTGCTCTGTGTTCGACTAATGCTAATTCCAAATGATTCTTGCCTGTCTTCTCTCTATTTCCGAATGAATTTTCGAGTGTATGGAGATGGGTTTATATAGCCTCAATGTTGGTTCCCCATTAGGTAAACCCTAGGGCTGATTCGTAAGGGATTCGTGCTGATTTTGTGTGATTCGAACGGGTTCTGATTTGAAGGGATTTGGTTAGTTATGGTAAGAAATCGTTGGCTGCGCTTGCATGGGTAAGGAAGGTAAGTGATTTGGTTAAGGAAGGCGAGATTTTAGGGCGTATGGGCGAGGGAGGCGGCGATTGAGGGCTTAGGGTTTCGCCTAGGTTTTGTCTGAGGGAGGACGACTGGGACGATGGGCTAAGGGAAAGATAAAGGGTAATGGGGCTGGGTCGATATAAGGCTGAATGGGTAGTGGGCTTGCGGGTAGATAGGGGTATTGGGCCTGCGGGTGATTGGGCTGGTAGTGGTAGAGGTGTGTTGCTAATTTTAATTAGGTATTTATTTTTAGGTATTTAATTAGTTAATTAGTAGTAAATTAAATTAATAGATTGTGCTTAAATTATTTAGGTGTTTTATTAATCTGATTGTTATAAATGCGGGCGTGCTATTTGATTAGTGCTTAATATTTTAGAATGCGACGCTGTTATTAAAACTTATTAAATAAAATTAGGACTTCTTAATTCTTTTATGAACGCTATTATTAAAACGCGTGTGTTAGATTATTATTTTATGTATTTATTATTTATTATTAGGAATTATGACAAGGCTCTAAGTATGTAATTATTGAATTGTTTATTTATGTCTGTATTAATGTTTTATTGTTGTATTTTATTATTAAAATCATAAAAAATTATTGTTGTATTATTAGTCTAATTTTATAGCTAATGACTGGACGGGAGGGTCAAAATTGGGTGTCAACAGTTGTCCCTCTTTGTATGGAGATGATGGAAGAATCTTCGGACAAAGACGTTGACTCATAGCCAATTTTGTCTCGACCCTCAGAATTAAAATGTTGAGAAATTTAGGCAAGGCCGAGTGTCGAGTTATGACGACACTGGGCTACCATGGTCATAACACCAACGCGGGCTAACGCGGACTCAAAATTGTCCCAGTGTCGAGTTATGATGACACTGGGCTATGGTGCAAAAAAGAAAAGAAATAAAAATAACTGGCTTGAACCTGGGGTGTACTGCTATGGCTTATGGTGCTGTGGAATGAGTGGTGATGTGGAACGAGTGGACCGACGCTTGAGGCCGCTTCTGCCATTCATTGGAAAGGTTGGCCCCCCAACAAATTGCCGGTTGTCAGAAGAGAAAATCCACGTTGTGCTCCTCGCTCGCATGCTAAGACTTAAGCAAGGTTAGTGCATCGCAAGGCAAAACAATGTAAGAATGTGAATTTGTGATGGTTGTAGTCGATTGTATATACTATAAAATGAAATGATGTGATGATACGCCGTCTTGTATAAACGAGATGCGATGTTCGTTGTATGGACGCAGATGCAGATGTTAAGCGTTGTATGGACGAGATGCAGATGTTCGTTGTATGGGCGATTGCGATCGTCGTTGAATAGACGAAATGCAGAATGTTCGTCGTTGTATGGATGAGATGCAGATGTTCGTCAGTATGGGCGAGATGCAGATGTTAAATGCGTATGGGCGAGATGCGAATGTTGCGTTGTATGGGCGAGACGCAGATGTTCGTCATTGTATGGACGAATGCGAATGTTAAATCGCTGTATGGGCGAGATGCGAATGTTCGTTGTATGGGACGAGATGCAGATGTTCGCCGTTGTATGACGAGATGTAGATGTTCGCCGTTGTATGGGCGAGATGCGATGTTCGCCGTCAGATGGACGACGCAGATGTTCGCCGTTGTATGGACGAGACGCAGATGTTCGCCGTTGTATGGACGAGATGATGTTCGCCGTTGTATGGGCGACGCAGATGTTCGCCGTTGTATGGACGAGATGCGATGTTCGCCGTTGTATGGACGAGATGCAGATGTTAATCGTTGTATGAGCGACGCAGATGTTCGCGTTGTATGGACGACGCAGATGTTCGTTGTATGGGCGAAACGCAGATGGTCGCCGTTGTATGGACGGACAGACGATGTTAAATCGTGGTATGGACGAAATGTAGATGTTCGTAAACCGTTGAATGGACGATGTAGATGTTCTTCGTTGTATGGACGAGATGTAGATGTTAAATCGTTGTATGGGCGAGATGTAGATGTTCGCCGTTGTATGGACGAAATATGATGTTCGTCGTTGTATGGACGAGATGTATGTCGTTGTATGGACGATGTAGATGTTCGCCGTTGTATGGACGAGATGTAGATGTTCGGCTGTATGGACGATGTAGATGTTCATCGTTGTATGGACGAAATGTAGATGTTCGTTGTATGGACGAAATGCGATGTTCGTCGTTGTATGGACGAAATGCGATGTTCGTCGTTGTATGACGAAATGCAGATGTTCGTCGTTGTATGGACGAATGCAGATGTTCGCCGTCAGATGGACGAATGACGGATGTTCGTCGTTGTATGGACGAGATGCGATGTTAGTCGTTGTATGGGCGAGATGTAGATGTTCGCCGTTGTATGGACGAGATGTAGATGTTCGCCGTTGTATGGACGAAATATAGATGTTAAATGCGTTGTATGGACGATATGTAGATGTTCGTCGTTGTATGGACGAGATGTAGATGTTCGTCGTTGTATGGACGAGATGTAGATGTTCGTCATTGTATGGACGATATGTAGATGTTCGTCGTTGTATGGACGAGATGCAGATGTTCGTCGTTGTATGGACGAGATGTTCGTCGTTGTATGGACGAGATGTAGATGTTCGTCGTTGTATGGACGAGATGTAGATGTTCGTCGTTGTATGGACGAGATGTAGATGTTCGTCGTTGTATGGACGATATGTAGATGTTCGTCGTTGTATGGAAGAGATGCAGATATTCGTCGTTGTATGGACGAGATGCAGATGTTCGTCGTTGTATGGACGAGATGCAGATGTTCGTCGTTGTATGGACGAGATGCAGATGTTCGTCGTTGTATGGACGAGATGCAGATGTTCGTCGTTGTATGGACGAGATGTGGATGTTGTATTGGAATGTTATTGTCCTCCTTTTTCTGTTGACCAGCGAAATTCACTCAAAGAAAATTGTGAGTTCGGGGAGGGGGTCGGCCGATTTGTGTTGGCTCTTGATATTTGCACGCGTTGTCTTGTCTGGACCATGTAACCCCTGTCTGATTTCGAGTCTCGATTAAAACATTTGTTGACAATATTCTATCTTGAGAAAATACTAGTAGGAAATTATGTCGATTTTTGAATAGTGACATGTTATGAAACAGAGCGAACATCCTTATCCGAAATCGGCGGTATATTCTTCCATACTCTCGGTGCTCCGCTGCCGTCAGGCTCTCTTTTAAAATTTGTCCCAATTTATGTCGATCTTTCGAGCATATGGAATCATATTTGTCGGTGTCCTTTCGTGGCGAAGTCCTTAAAAATTGTCCCATTTGGTCGACGAACTGAGTCGGATATATGTCGTCGCCTGGACATAATGCTGATAACGTCGTTGTCTGGATGTGTTGCTGCTGCTCCTGTAGAATAAATGCTCCTGCAAGCTAAGCTTGAGAAAAGTTAGTGTATACTTGTTTAAACGAAATGATAAATACATATGAGAAGTGCAATTTTATGAGTAGAGATGTCGTCCCTGAGATGTTTCCTTGCAATCGACGACCATGATGCCTTCGTTGTGCTTTAATGCCCGAGCTGACGCGCTAGACTTTGTGCGGACTTTTGAATTCATCGTTGATTGTGCCTCTCTCCGCTTATGTTGTTTCTTTACCTTTTGCTAATATGAAGAACTTTGTTGTATCTTCGCTAATATGAAGGACTGCCAAAGAAAATTTTGTGAGTTTTGGGGGTGGTCGATTCGTATTTGACTTCGCCGCCTCGTTCCTTGACATCTGCGTTCCTGGCCTGTTTGGGCTTGCAACCCCTGTCTGGTTTCCTACCTTGTCCCAGTTTCGAAAAGGGTGTTTGGCCTAAAGTGGGTCTCAATGTAGTTGCTTGTATGTTATATTTATTCTTTGTTATTTTCAGAACGAAGGGAAAGTTTCCTAATGGTGTGACCGAAGCCGATTTAGGCCGCCTACGTATCCCCATGAGGGAATCAGGTCGTGACGTAGTTCATTACAAGCGAATATTGGGTAAAATTCTAAAGGTGGGACCGAAGCCGATGTGGCCGCCTACGTATCCGCCAAGGGAATCAGGTCACACGTAGTTCAGAATACAAGCAAAAGAGAAATTGGGATTTTTCTAAAAGGTGGGACCGAAGCCGATATGGCCGCCTACGTATCCGCCAAGGGAATCAGGTCACACGTAGTTCCAACTACAAGCAAAAGAGAAATTGGGATTTTCTAAAAGGTGGGACCGAAGCCGATATGGCCGCCTACGTATCCGCCAAGGGAATCAGGTCTAACGTAGTTCCAATTACAAGCAAAAGAACATTTGGGATTTTCTAAAAGGTGGGACCGAAGCCGATATGGCCGCCTACGTATCCGCCAAGGGAATCAGGTCTAACGTAGTTCCAATTACAAGCAAAAGAGAGGAAAACATTATTAAAGCTTAAATATGAGTCTTGAATTATTCTGCTAAACTAAATTGTTCTTTCTTATCCGGGCTCTAGGCGGGCCAGAACAAGGGTGCAAATCCAACCAATACGCCTTCTTGCTCTGCGTCATGGCTGACTGGGTCTTCATGCTGCTATCAATATCTTCTTCTTTTGGCTTCTGCGTGGTGCATGCTCAGATAAATGATTGATTCAGGCGGAATGGGCCTAGGCAAGGGAGTGTATTCCTCATCTAAGGTTACTGGGTGCACATTGACGTGGCCGTGGTTTGGCAAGGGATTTGGGGCGCACTCTTGGTGAATTACCCTTCTTTGATCAACGCCTCGATTCGTCTCGAGGAGTAGCAATTTTCGATGTCGTGCCTGGACACCGGAGTGGTATGCACAATGTTTGGTTTTATCGTGCCCTCGGGAAGTAGGCCTGGGGATATTTCTGGGAATTGGCTGGAGTATTCCTGCGGCTTTCAGCTCCTCATACACTTGGGCTATGGGTTTGGTTAAAGGTGTATAGTTTCTGTTTGGTTTTCTCTTAGCACCTATGCGGTGTTTGAAGGTGTCTAGTGAACGGGCACTTGGTTGTGGCGTATGCACGGATGGGTATCGTAAGGGGTTGTCGTATGCATTGCAAAAGTGGGTTTGTGGTGGCCTTTGGTTTGTGTTTGGCTGGAGCATAATTTGGTTTTGTGTGGGATGTATGGGTGCATTGTATATTGGCTGAATGGGATATGTAGTAAGAGGGTACTGGTAGTAATTTGGAGGATTTTGACTGTTTTGGTTGTTTGCAGTGACGAGTACTTCAGTGATGTTTCTGAGCCTTCTGATTTCGGCCTGCAGGTTTGCTATTTGCTGCGGTATTTGGGCGAGCTGCTCGACCGGATCTATGCTGCCTTTCTCTTCTGAGACCCCTGCTTTGCCTATAGGAACCAAGACAGGTTCCGACTCGTTCCGCTCAGATGCCCTTGAATCAGTCATGTCACTGGACCGTGCCTTTGATCTTGTGGGATATCGATGTTCTGCCATTGTTTAGTCAAATACAAATCGACCTTTGGGGAGATGATAAATCTTTCTAAAAAAAATGCAACAAACGGTGTTAGCATAAAGCACGTAATTTGCAGGTATGTAACAGATATATCGCACATAAACGTTTCCTAACATGCAGGGGGAACCTCTTTATGCTAGAGGTAGGCCTAAACGTCACATATACGAGGCCATGATAGATTTGTCCAAGTCGTCCAACTATAATGCCTTTGTTGGAAATGGCGACCAAATGACGGTGCACTTTTCCCAATTTCAGCATGTCATGATTAGGCTTGGATTTGTCCGTTATTGTCACGCTACACATAATATGCTGGTTGGTCGTTGGGTTGAGAAACCCGTCGACAAGTTTGGTGTCCTCCTAATTATGGTGTCAATGCCAAGGATTGACCCACCTAAGGTAAATGCATGCATGCCCTAAAATAAGGGTGGTATAGCTCTATCTTAAGTTTCTAAGATTTGGCTTTTCTAGACGCAAGGTTCCCGAGCGGACAACTCGAGTGAGAAGGCTACGCGGCTGATCAGACGAACCGATCTAACTCCGCGCAGGCGCCAACTCTCCTAACATTTGGATATTTTGAAAGAAATTTGCGGGTGCGCGAAGCACACCAGCGCGTGAGTGTGTGATAGTGTGAATTTTCCAGAATGGAAGAAATATGAGCGGAATGTCAGTTTAAGGAAAGCAGTAAAACAGGTAGCAATTAAAATAAATAAAACAAAATACAGTACACAAAATTTAAATGCAAAAAAGTAATGCCAAATAATAACCCTAGGTCTGTTGCGGTTAAGAACCTAAAATCCCCAGTGGAGTCGCCATCTGTAACACCCCATTTTAAACCGGAGTCGAAAACGGGATTCTAGCGAACCCTGCTTAATAAAAAGTGTTAGAAAATAAATAAAAGTGTTAAATGTTAAAAGAATACTAAAATTTAAAAGGGTTGCTAAAGTGTTAAAAGGTGTTTTAAAAATGCTAAAGGGTTCGGGAGTCGCCACCTAATTAGTTTGGGTGAATTAGGACACCTAAATGTTTAACTAGTTTAAAGTAAACATTAACTCCATTTTTAATGGTCTGCTAAACTTAGTGAGATTCTGGGTAAGGGTTCTTTATTAATCTAGAGGGAAGGGGTTAGGCACCCTCTAAGATCCGCTAACTTGCGGTTGTCCTGCCAAACCTAGGGTTTATTATCTGGTTAAGAGATGTATGTTTTAGGAAAATTATTCAAGTAAAGGATGTGGCAAGTATCTAAAGAATATATTTTGATAACTAAAAGGATTTTCTAATACTCACAAAATATGTAAAGCTAATTATGCATTTATAAGGCATGAAATTATTTTATTTGACAAAAGTAAAATGATAAATTACTCCTATAATTACATGTAAGGTTAAGACTATTGTATATAAAGTTAATTATGGAATTACCCTTTTTTATTTGTGTATGCAAAACGTTTAGAGACACTAAGAAAAGTGATAAATTGGTAAATTACCCCTATGATGCTTATGAAGAGTTTATGAGAAATTTTTTATTTCTTAAGAATTAGATAAGAGGGGATATATTAACTACATGATTAAGGCATAGCTAATATTAATTGAATCATTTTAGATTTAAACTTATATGATGAACCTAGAATAAATAGGAGGTGAATTTATCTTTAAACTACCCTTCCAAAGTATTCAAAGACTAGTAGTATTAATTATCCTATTAATTACAAGGTTAATAAATATGGCAATAATAAAATAAACAAGTAAATAAGCAAAGGGAGGAATGAGACTGGAGTAGTTGTAGCGTCTAGGACGGATGGCGACACCATCTATTTTTATAGTTGTTTGGAAGCCCTGCGGCGGAAATGCGGTTGGTGATACGGGGACCATTGTGAGTCTCATACCGAGACTCTTAATTATTCTCCCGATGCATGCCATGTAAAAATAAGAAAGAAAAGGATTAGTAAATATTCCAAACAATATAAATGAATATGTGCATATTCTAGCTAATATTTAATTAAGTTAATCTCTAAAAATGATAGAAGTTGACCAAGGGCCCAACGTTATTCAGCCCAAACTAGGCCTTGGTAACTGGCAGCAACAAACAACAATAGAATGTTGGTTTTCAGATTTTATCTTTACAACAGTAACTCGAATCGAACATATGACACTTTAAAAAACAACAAAGTACATGTTCATTCTTCATAAACTGCCGGTTTCATTCAATGACAAGTTGCACAAAGACAGAAGAAGACATATATAACATGCGTATGTATCCATTTTTATCTAAAAGTGTATAAATCATGAAAACCAGAGGACTTCTATCCTTTGAAACAATCAGTGACATATTCAAAACTGTGACTATTTCAGTTAGCATATAAACTAGGCTAGCATGTGAATATTCTCTCAAAGTAGTCAAGTGTACAATAAAAAAAAGGGGAAATATATTAGCCTACACAAAAGTGCAAATACAGGATTCGAAATGCAAACACAAGGCCTGTTTAGACATACTTCTTCTTTTGAGCAATTAAAACTATCTTGGCAACTTAGTGATTTTAAGTATGACCCATGCCATCCCAAATATTAAGCACACTGACTTATACAGAGTAAATATATGATTAGCCTGATAGCTTCAGAAAACAAGCAAAGGTGTGTAAATGAGCTGAACAAGATTGCAAACAAGATTTAACTTAAATCATGCTAGAGCTAACCTTATAGGATTAAAAACAAAACAGAACCCCAGAGATCAGACCTACTCCTAAATAAATGGGCACAAGTGTATATACTGAGATGGAAAAAGGCAGATAAGCATCAAGTAGTAAATCTGGGAATACCATCTAAAGCATTCTAGGCATAGATATCAAAGAGAATACACATACTTATTGTTCAGGACCAACTGGTGCATTAATTCCTTTGAAAATGTAAAGGATGAATTCAACTAATCCCCAAGATTTCCATACAAGCAGAAAAGTTTTCTTTCGGTTTCTAATCTAATGCATAGTTAAAGGCTTAAATAGCATATAACTATATCCCGATTTTATAAATGATTCGTAAAACCACCTTCTTAATCATCCAATCATGACACTACGTTGTCCATGTACTCTCGAAGATAAACAACAAACTAGCATATGAATTCAGGGGATTATAAAAAAAAACCCAGATATTGATGTGACATACTAAACATGATATTAAAAATAACCTAATCGATAACTTAAATAATCAGAAACTGCTTAGATAAACTAAGACATGTTAAACACTTACACGGCAATGTTAACAAGGACAGTCAATGCGCATATAACGGAAATGCACAAATTTGCATAAAGAGTCGAAATTGAAGAGAAAGTAGGTTAAGTTTACCTTCTCCGCGACCGAACCGGCGTATCAAGTCGTCGAACCACTCGGAGGGATTGCTAATGCAATGGGAAGAGGAAGGGTTTCGCAAGAATGGTTGACTATTGATTCTTGATTGTCTTCTGAATCTCCTAATCGTTGAACTTTTGCTGCTATTTTCTCCTCTCTCTGCCTATGTCTTCGACTGTCTCGCTCTGAGCTCTCTTGTATCTACTCTACCCTGCTCCCCCCCCCCCCCCGCGTTTCTGCTCTGTGTTCGACTAATGCTAATTCCAAATGATTCTTGCCTGTCTTCTCTCTATTTCCGAATGAATTTTCGAGTGTATGGAGATGGGTTTATATAGCCTCAATGTTGGTTCCCCATTAGGTAAACCCTAGGGCTGATTCGTAAGGGATTCGTGCTGATTTTGTGTGATTCGAACGGGTTCTGATTTGAAGGGATTTGGTTAGTTATGGTAAGAAATCGTTGGCTGCGCTTGCATGGGTAAGGAAGGTAAGTGATTTGGTTAAGGAAGGCGAGATTTTAGGGCGTATGGGCGAGGGAGGCGGCGATTGAGGGCTTAGGGTTTCGCCTAGGTTTTTGTCGAGGAGGGCGACTGGGACGATGGGCTAAGGGAAGGATAAAGGGTAATGGGGCTGGGTCGATATAAGGCTGAATGGGTAGTGGGCTTGCGGGTAGATAGGGGTATTGGGCCTGCGGGTGATTGGGCTGGTAGTGGTAGAGGTGTGTTGCTAATTTTAATTAGGTATTTATTTTTAGGTATTTAATTAGTTAATTAGTAGTAAATTAAATTAATAGATTGTGCTTAAATTATTTAGGTGTTTTATTAATCTGATTGTTATAAATGCGGGCGTGCTAGTTGATTAGTGCTTAATATTTTAGAATGCGGCGCTGTTATTAAAACTTATTAAATAAAATTAGGACTTCTTGATTCTTTTATGAACGCTATTATTAAAACGCGTGTGTTAGATTATTATTTTATGTATTTATTATTTATTATTAGGAATTATGACAAGGCTCTAAGTGTGTAATTATTGAATTGTTTATTTATGTCTGTATTAATGTTTTATTGTTGTATTTTTTTATTAAAATCATAAAAAATTATTGTTGTATTATTAGTCTAATTTTATAGCTAATGACTGGACGGGAGGGTCAAAATTGGGTGTCAACAGTTGTCCCTCTTTGTATGGAGATGATGGAAGAATCTTCGGACAAAGACGTTGACTCATAGCCAATTTTGTCTCGACCCTCAGAATTAAAATGTTGAGAAATTTAGGCAAGGCCGAGTGTCGAGTTATGACGACACTGGGCTACCATGGTCAAAACACCAAGGCGGGCTAACGCGGACTCAAAATTTGTCCCAGTGTCGAGTTATGATGACACTGGGCCATGGTGCAAAAAGAAAAGAAATAAAATAACTGGCTTGAACCTGGGGTGTACTGCTATGGCTTATGGTCTTTGTGGAATGAGTGGTGATGTGGAGCAGTGGACCGACGCCAGGCCGCTTCGCCATTCATCGAAGGTTGCCCCAACAAATTGCCCGTCAGTAGAGAAAATCCACGCCAGGCTCGCTTCCCGCACGCTAAGACTTAAGCAAACGGTTAGTGCATAATCGTAAGGCAAAACAATGTAAGAATGTGAATTTGTGCCGCGTCGATCAGTTGTATATACTATAAAATGAAATGATGTGATGATACACCGCCTTGTATAAACGATGCGATGTTAGATGTTGTATGGACGAGATGCGATGTTCGTTGTATGGACGAAATGCGATGTTCGCCGTTGAATGGACGAATGCGATGTTCGCCGTTGTATGGACGATGCAGATGTTCTTCGTTGTATGGACGAGATGCGATGTTCGCCGTTGTATGGACGAGATGCAGATGTTCGCCGTTGTATGGACGACGCAGATGTTCGCCGTTGTATGGACGAGACGCAGATGTTACGCCGTTGTATGGACGAGATGCGATGTTCGCCGTTGTATGGACGAGATGCGAATGTTCGCCGTTGTATGGACGCAGACGCAGATGTTCGGCCGTTGTATGGACGAGACGCAGATGTTCGCCGTTGTATGGACGAGACGGATGTTCGCCGTTGTATGGACGATGCGATGTTAAATGCGTTGTATGGACGAGATGCAGATGTTCGCCGCTGTATGGACGAGATGCGCATGTTCGTTGTATGGACGACGCGATGTTAAATCGTTGTATGGACGAGATGTAGATGTTCGCCGTTGTATGGACGAATGTAGATGTTCGCCGTTGTATGGACGAAATACGATGTTCGTCGTTGTATGGACGAAATGCGATGTTCGTCGTTGTACGAGATGTAGATGTTCGCCGTCAGATGGACGATATGTAGATGTTCGCCGTTGTATGGACGATGCAGATGTTCGCCAGTATGGACGAGATGTAGATGTTCGCCATGGACGAGATGTAGACGTATGACGTCAGATGTATGGACGTATGTAGATGACGTAGATGTTCGCCGTTATGGACGAGATGTAGATGTTCGCCGTTGTATGGACGAGATGTAGATGTTCGCCGTCACGCAGATGTATGGTAGACGTAGATGTTCGCCGTTGTATGGACGATATGTAGATGTTCGTCGTTGACGGAGATGCAGATGTTAAACGTCAGTATGGACGACGTTCGCCGTCGCCGTATGACGAGATGTTCGTCGTTGTATGGACGAGACGCAGATGTTCGTTGTATGGACGAGATGCGCAGATGTTCGCCGTTGTATGGGCGAGATGTGGATGTTGTATTGGAATGTTATTGTCCTCCTTTTTGACCAAATGAAATTCACTCAAAGAAAATTGTGAGTTCGGGAGTCGGCGATTTGTGTTGGCTCTTGATATTTGCACGTTGTCTTGTGCGGACCATGTAACCCCGTGCGATTTGAGTCTCGGTGAAAACATTTGTTGACAATATTCTATCTTGAGAAAATACTAGTAGGAAATTATGTCGATTTTTGAATAGTGACATGTTATGAAACAGAGCGAACATCCTTATCCGAAATCGGCGGTATATTCTCCCATACTCTAGGTGCTCATTGGCCGCCTCTCTTTTAAAATTTGTCCCAGGTCATGTCGATCTTTCGAGCATATGGAATCATATTTGTCGGTGTCCTTTCGTGGCGAAGTCCTTAAAAATTGTCCCGCTTTTGGTGATGGCCGATCGGATATATGTCGCCGCTGGACATAATCGATAACGTCGTTATGCGGATGTGTTCTTCGCTCCTGTAGAATAAATGCTCCTGCAAGCTAAGCTTGAGAAAAGTTAGTGTATACTTGTTTAAACGAAATGATAAATACATATGAGAAGTGCAATTTTATGAGTAGAGATGTCGTCCCTGAGATGTTTCCTTGCAACTGACGAATTGCCATGATGCCTTCGTTGTGTGCTTTAATGCCCGAGCTGATGCGCTAGACTTTGTTGCGGACTTTTGAATTCTGACTGTTGATTGTCGGTGCCTCTCTCCGCTTATGTTGTTTCTTTCTGCTTTTGCTAATATGAAGAACTTTTGTTGTATCTTCTGCTAATATGAAGGACCTGCGCTCAAAGAAAATTTTGTGAGTTTTGGGGGTGGTCGATTCGTATTTGACTTCGCCGCCTCGTTCCTTGACATCTGCGTTCCTGGCCTGTTTGGGCTTGCAACCCCTGTCTGGTTTCCTACCTTGTCCCAGTTTCGAAAAGGGTGTTTGGCCTAAAGTGGGTCTCAATGTAGTTGATTGTATGTTATATTTATTCTTTGTTATTTTCATAACGAAGGGAAAGTTTCCTAATGGTGTGACCGAAGCCGATTTAGGCGCCACGTATCCCTAGCGGGAATCAGTCGTGGCGTAGTTCATTACAAGCGAATATTGGGTAAAATTCTAAAGGTGGGACCGGCGATGTGGCCTACGATCCGCCAAGGAATCAGTGTCACGTAGTTCGAATACAAGCAAAGAAATTGGGATTTTTCTAAAAGGTGGGACCGGCCGATATGGCGCCACGTATCCCAGGGAATCAGTCACGTAGTTCCAACTACAAGCAAAAGAGAAATTGGGATTTTCTTAAAGGTGGGACCGAAGCCGGTGTGGCCGCCTACGTATCCGCCAAGGGAATCAGGTCACACGTAGTTCCAACTACAAGCAAAAGAGAAATTGGGATTTTCTAAAAGGTGGGACCGAAGCCGATGTGGCCGCCTACGTATCCGCCAAGGAATCGTGTCACGTTGTTCCAATTACAAGCAAAAGAGAACTTGGGATTTTCTAAAAGGTGGGACCGAAGCCGATATGGCCGCCTACGTATCCGCCAAGGGAATCAGGTCTAACGTAGTTCCAATTACAAGCAAAAGAACATTTGGGATTTTCTAAAAGGTGGGACCGAAGCCGATATGGCCGCCTACGTATCCGCCAAGGGAATCAGGTCTAACGTAGTTCCAATTACAAGCAAAAGAGAGGAAAACATTATTAAAGCTTAAATATGAGTCTTGAATTATTCTGCTAAACTAAATTGTTCTTTCTTATCCGGGCTCTAGGCGGGCGAACAAAGTGCAAATCCAATCGCGCCTTCGCTTCTGCGTCACGGCCGACAGGTCTTCATGCTGCTATCAATATCTTCTTCTTTTGGCTTCTGCGTGGTGCATGCTCGGATAAATGATTGATTCAGGCGGAATGGGCATAGGCAAGGGAGTGTATTCCTCATCTAAGGTTGTCAGGTGCACATTGACGTGGCCGTGGTTTGGCAAGGGATTTGGGGCAGACTCCTTCAGCTGAATTACCCCTTCTTTGATCAACGCCTCGATTCTGTCTCTGAGGGAGTAGCAATTTTCGATGTCGTGCCCCTCGACACCGGAGTGGTATGCACAATGTTTGGTTTTATCGTGCCCTCGGGAAGTAGGCCTGGGGATATTTCTGGGAATTGGCTGGAGTATTCCTGCGGCTTTCAGCTCCTCATACACTTGGGCTATGGGTTTGGTTAAAGGTGTATAGGTTCTGGTTGGTTTTCTCTTAGCACCTATGCGGGGTTTGAAGGTGTTTAGTGAACGGGCATTTGGCTGTGGCGTATGCACGGATGGGTATCGTAAGGGGTTGTCGTATGCATTGCAAAAGTGGGTTTGTGGTGGCCTTTGGTTTGTGTTTGGCTGGAGCATAATTTGGTTTTGTGTGGGACGATGGGTGCATTGTATATTGGTGAATGGGATATGTAGTAAGAGGGTACTGGTAGTAATTTGGAGGATTTTGACTGTTTTGGTTGTTTGCGATGTGAGTACTTGATGATGTTTCGAGCCTTACGATTTCGGCTGCAGTTTGCTATTTCTTTGCGGTATTTGGTATTTGCTCTGTAAAATCCGGAAAATAATAATAATATATAGTTGTTGGTTGAGTTAATAAAAATACATATATATGAGAAAATAAAGAATAAATTGCATGGGATGGAGTTAGTGTTAAAGTTGGATAAATAGATAGATAAAAATGAAAATAAGAAAATAAAAACAAAAACAAAAGAAAAAAAAAAAAAAAAAGGGATGCATGTTCTTTGCACCACGTCCTTCCCTAATCCCCTCCTTCACCCTTCCCCTTTTCAATTCCCCCCCTTGGTCTTCCATCTCCATAAGTTATACAATTATCTCCACTTATACATTATACTTATACACAAACAAAGTGCATACCACAAAGCTTAGAAAATCAGAAAATAATCAAGTGAACAAGAAGGAAAAAATCAAGAAAATATCAAGGAGGAAGGAGAACAAGAAAATTAGGGAACACTAAGCAAGGACCACTTGTAGCAACCGAACCACAATCCTTTCACACTTACAAGGTGAGTTTTCTCACTCAGAAATTCTTGGTAACATCCTTTATTTTTAGTTCAATACATGTTAGAATAAGAATTGAGTGTTGAAAAGAAATATTGAACTTTTGATTGTTTAGACAACTAGTTGCGTCATGAACTTTACGAACTGTTCTCACTGAGTTATAATTGTTAGAATTTGATGAAATTCGGAGGAATTGTACACCTCTCTAATATGATCATATAGAACCAAAAATGAGGTAAAATGGACGTACGGTTTGAAAGTTATCATAGTTCAAAGTTCCTGCCTTAGATTTGGTCGAAATTCGGAAAGGCATAATTACGGACTGTTTTTATTGAGTTTTACTTATTAGAATTATATGAAAATTTAAATGGTTGTAAGTCTCTCTGTTACGGACAGATATATATAAAGATTTATTAAAACGGACTTACGAGTTGAGAGTTATTGTAGTTTGAAGTTGCTGCCTCGGATTCGTCGGAATCCAGAAGGGCAGAACGTTGAAACGTAAAACTGTACTAATCTGTGGGGAATATGAAAATTGTTTCTAAATTAAAGTTCTATATCTCTTTGTTGTGGACATTTTGAGACCTTACGGGGGTCTATCCGACTTACGGATTGAGAGTTATCGCTGTTTAAAGTTTCTGCCTCGGATCTATCGAGATTCAGGAAGGGCAGCGAATAAAAGTGTAAAACTGTACCAAATGGTACAGAATATGAAAGGATGGTTCACATGGAGACGTGTAGCTCTCTGTTCTCGTCGTTTTGAGATTTTATGGGGCTTGAACGGGTTTACAGATTAGGAGTTACGACTATTCTAAGATTGGGTGTTGTTTAATAAATATTCTGCCGAAATAAATTTCATGTGGCTGTTTTGAGGATAAATTTGTGTTAGTTACCCAAAGTAGTTTTAAATGAAATTTGGTACAGTTAAAGATCTCCGTCTTACCTTAGTTTCCGCTTGAGAAACACCTTAGTTGGAGTTATGGTTAAAAAGTTATAATCGTTACAAGTATGAATGACAGAATGTTAGAAAAGAGAATAGTATTTATTTGATCTTCTGAAAAATATGAAAAGTGAATATGTGTTCACATAAATATATAAATATATAATGGATCGGGTTGCACGCCGCAACAAAACGTAAAGTGAATACGTGTTCACAAATACGTAAACATAATGGATCGGATTGCACGCCGCAACAAAACGTAAAGTGAATATATGTTCACAAATACGTAAATATAATGGATCGGGTTGCACGCCGGAACAAAACGTAAAGTGAATACGCGTTCACAAATACGTAAACATAATGGATCGGGTTGCACGCCGCAACAAAACGTAAAGTGAATATATGTTCATAAATACGTAAATATAATGGATCGGGTTGCACGCCGCAACAAAACGTAAAGTGAATACACATTCACAAATACGTAAACATAATGGATCGGGTTGCGCGCAACAAAGCGTAAAGTGAATATGTGTTCACAAATACGTAAATATAATGGATCGGGTTGCACGCCGCAACAAATATGAAAAATGAATACGTGTTCACCTATATATAAATATGAAAAGTGAATACGCGTTCACAAATATATAAATGTAATAAACATGTGGAAATGCAGGGGAATGTCTTAACGTATAATACGAGATAAAATGAAGTGTTAGTTAAACCGAGAATTTCCTATGAGGAGTTGTTGCATATTTAAAAATGTTGTAACCTGATATGTTTTTACAATATGCTTATTACGTTATAATGTGATTGCACTTGGAATATTGTGGTGTTACTTTGAATTGCAGGGTAAGATTCTCACTCAGCCCCAGATGGTAGGGCTGACTCTTTATTTAACATGTTTCAGGAAAGCGTGATAGAGGAAAGGCTCCACGCCAAGGCTAGCGATCGTCCATGACCTCTTGTCATACCAAGTCCATTGCTTGGGCTTGGTACTCGTCGAGTTCGAATGTCGGTTCGGTGTCTCGAAATGCCCGTGTGGAATGGTCTCCCTTCCAACTTAGAATAATATTTGTCAGTATGTCTATGTAGAAACAATATTTGCACGAGTATGGGCTCGCGTTATATTTTCAATAAAGTCATAAACAAATTTCTTTATTGTTATTTTTATTAATAGCTCCGTATTTGAATATAAGTTTAAATTTCTAAATAAAGAGAATTAAATGGTGCTCCTGGTGTAAAATAATTGTCCAGTGCCATCACGCCTAAATGCACTTAGGAAAATTTGGGGCGTGACAAGTTGGTATCAAAGCTAAACCAGGTTAGGAGATTCTAGGAAGTTTCTTCGAGTTGGGTGTTTGAACGGTTACTTATTGCGACGGTGTGCGCGCCACCTTAGTAACAAGTAAACGGAATAACATCCTAAAGTTTCACTTCTTTCATACTCTTCTCGTGCCTATCTTGAGTCTTTTCAAAGACTTGGTTTTCGTACTACCTCCTTCAAAGGATTGTGGAAGGGAGTGTACAACGATAAAATAACCAGATGTGACTGCACCACCGATCGAAAAGGTAGGAGAGGTACCAATAGACTATGGGGCAAATTTTGTGAGAAAAAGGGAACATATCTATACAGGGAAGGACTACAAGTCTAACCCAATAGTATTTCTCGATGAGGTAGAAAACCTACTGTTTACACGAGGATGTGTGGAGACGCATGACGTCAATTTGGTAATCGCACGGTTAGTGGACGACACACGGGTGTGGTGGAGAAATTTTAGAAGAAATCATTTTCCGATGTCACCACCGATGACGTGGGGGAGTTCAGAGCCGCATTCAGTGAAAAGTACATGCCTAACTCCCGAAAAGATGCGCTCAGACGTGAGTTTGAACAATTGAAACAAGAAGACCGCAATGTGAAAGAATATAATACCTAATTCATGCGATCTTCAGCATACAACGTGCATATTATTCCTACGAAAGGGAGAAGGTCAAAAGATTTGTGAGGGTTTAAACCCGAACTTGGTAGAGAAGGTAGTGGCATTAGCCTATGATCGGACGTACCTTCAGATCGTCAACATGACAATGAGGGTAGAAGGTTTTGCCAAATCAAAAAGAGAGTATTCACGAAAGAGGCATTTATGTGACTCGACCTTTTTTCAACTATCCGATTGGAGTCATACTATAGAAAATAGTCAACTCCATCCAGAGAGAGTTCCACTTATCGTTTAGAAGATCAATAAAGGTATGTGGAACTTTCCTATCTCTTGAGCATGAATAGTTGTACTTATATAGTACGGTGACGTCTGATACTTTGATATCCTTTACTTATTTAAGAATGGCCAAGTTGGGCGAGTTAGGAGGTTAACCCACTTCTTTAAAGCTATTAAGGATGTCTTAAGTTTTCAAAGTTAAGGGACTTGAAGTGTTTTGAGTATATGATACTTGTTTTGTTTTAAAAGTTTAAGTCCCTTGGAAATAGGAAAATGTAATTGACTAAGGTATAAGATTAATATAACGACTTTATGGGAAGTTGGTTATATTCACTTTATGGAAAGTTAAAAGGAGAGATTTACTTTAAGTAAGATAAGTAAGGACAAGTGACTTGATGATATGGTTATTAGTATCTTGGAAGTTTTATATATAAAAAAAAAGAGTCATTCGTTTTAAAAGAGTATGAATGAGGGGAAAGCCCCAAGACGTCATACCACCTTCTTCAGGGTAAGAGTATGAATGAGGGGAAAGCCCCAAGACGTCATACCACCCTTGGTAAGAGTATAAATGAGGAAAACCCCAAGACGTTATACCACATTACGTGGATTTGCTACCCATGATGCGAAGAATATCCTCACGTCGACTTATTTCCTACCTTAGGTCTCAAAAGTTATTAAGGAGTCACAAAGTGAAGTGCATATCCGCTAATATAGTAGATACCCAAAAGAGTCCCAATGCATGATGTCCCTATTGTTTGAAAAATTTCGAAGGATTTTTCCTGAAGATCTCCCAGGCCTTCCTCCGGATAGAGAAGTGGAGTTCGCTATAGAGTTAATTCTGGGTACAAGACCAATTTCTATTCTTCCATATCGAATGGCCCCAGCTAAATTGAGAGAGTTAAAAGAACAGTTGAAGGATCTTCTGGATAAAGGCTTTATAAGGCCTAGTGTTTCCCCTTGGGGTGCACCAGTCCTGTTTGTGAAAAAGAAAGACGGATCGCTCCGAATGTGCATCGATTATCGGCAGCTCAATAAGGTCACGATCAAGAACCGATACCCATTACCAAGAATCGATGATCTTTTTGACCAACTTCAGGGAGCTAGCTATTTTTCCAAGATCGATCTCCGTTCGGGATATCACCAGCTGAAAATAAATCCAGATGATATATCCAAAACAACCTTTAGAACCCGATACGGCCATTATGAGTTCTTGGTCATGTCTTTTGGGTTAACCAATGCCCCAGCAGCTTTTATGGATTTAATGAACAGAATCTTCAAACCATTCCTAGATTTGTTCGTGATCGTGTTCATAGATGATATCCTAAGTTACAGTAAGAGTGTTTAAGAACATGAAGAACATCTGAGGGTAGTGCTTCAAGTCTTAAAACAGGAGAAACTATATGCTAAATTTTCAAAGTGTGAATTTTGGTTGGAAAAGGTAGCCTTTTTGGGCCATGTTGTGTCAAGGGATGGAATTATGGTAGACCCCCAGAAGATAGAAGCGATAAGAAGCGGCCAAACCGACCACTTCAAACCAGGTTAGAAGTTTCTTGGGTTTGGCTGGGTATTATAGAAGATTCGTAAAAGGTTTTTCTAGTCTTGCTGCTCCCTTGACCCGGTTGACTCAAAAAGCGGTTAAGTACCAGTGGTCAGAAGCATGTGAAGCAAGTTTTCAGAAACTAAAGGAATTGTTGACTACTGCACCAGTCCTAACCTTACCATCGAGACAAGAAGGGTTCACAGTCTATTGCGATGCCTCTAGAGTTGGGTTAGGATGCGTCTTGATGCAATTTGGAAAAGCTATTGCGTATGCGTCTAGACAATTGAAGATACATGAGAAGAATTATTCAACTCATGACTTGGAATTGACCGCGGTGGTGTTTGCCTTACGAATATGGAGACACTATTTGTATGGGGTGCATGTAGATATATTTACAGATCATAAGAGTTTACAATACATAACCATACAAAAGGATTTAAATCTCCGACAAAGAAGATGGTTAGAGTTGCTTAAGGATTATGACCTTAGCATTCTTTTCCATCCTGGAAAGGCTAACGTGGTGGCGGACGCACTCAGTAAGAGATCAATGGGCAGCTTGGCCCATTTGGCAATACTAAAGAGAGGCATTGTTCGTTAGGTACAAAAGTTGGGGAATCTCGGGGTTAGTTTAACTGAGGTCGGTGAAGGTAGGGTGGTGGTACATGATACCTCGCAGTCAGCCTTAGCTTCAGAAATAAAGGAAAGTCAGTTTGAGGACATGAAATTTGTTGGATATCGAGAGGATTCAACAGGGAAAACCTTCACAGTTTACCTTAGGAGAAAATGATGGTACCCTTCGGTATAAGGGCAGGTTGTGTGTTCCTAAGATAAAAGATCTAAGAAGAAATATCTTAAATGAAGGTCACAACACAAGATACTCCATTCATCCAGGGTCAACAAAAATGTATCAGGACCTCAAGGCAAATTACTGGTGGGACGGGATGAAGAAGGACGTTGCGGAGTTTGTCTGGAGGTGTCTTATATGTCAGCAGGTGAAAGCTGAACATCAAAACTCCGCGGATTACTTCAGACATTGGAGTCCCCATGGAAATGGGAGGCGATTCATATGTATTTTGTAATCGGTCTACCAAAACTCAAGAAGGGTATGATTCTATTTGGGTGATTGTTGATCGACTTACAAAGTCAGCCCATTTCTTACCGGTCAAGACTATGTATCGCGCACCACAGTACACACAGATTTATTTGAAGGAGATTGTGCGGTTACACGGGATTCCCTTACAAATTATTTCAGACAGGGGTTTCCAATTCACCTCACACTTTTGGCAAAGTTTCCAGCAGGGTCTCAGGACAAAAGTTAAGTTAAGCACGACTTTCCACCCGCAAACAGATGGGCAAGCTGAGCGAACAATCCAAACACTTGAGGACATGTTGCGATCTTGTGTGTTAGATTTTCAGGGAAAAGGTTGGACCATCTATGTCTAATTGAGTTCGTCTACAACAATAGTTTTCACTCTAGCATACAAATGGCCGTTTGAAGCATTATATGAACGAAAATGTAGGTCTCCACTGATGGTTCGAGGTGGGTGAGGCCGATTGTTCGGACTCAAGTCATTCAGAAACAAATGATAAAGGCAGATGATTCGGGAGAGGATCAAAACAGCTCATAGCCGTCATAAGTCCTATGCGGATCATCGGAAAAGAGATCTTGAATTTCAAGAGGGGGAGAAAGTATTTTTAAAAGTGTCCCCAATGAAGGGAGTTATGCGCTTTGGTAAGAAAGGGAAATTGAGCCCAAGGTTTATTGGGCCATATGAGATCTTGCGAAGAGTGGGGAATGTGGCTTACGAATTAGCACTTCCACAAGAGCTGGAAGCAGTGCATCCGGTATTTCATGTGTCAATGTTACGAAAATACTTGCACGATCCAAGTCACGTCATCCTTCCCCAGGAGATAGTTCTTAATAAAGAGCTTGATATGAAGAGGCTCGGTAGAAATACTTGATAGAAAGGTCCAACGCCTTAGAAATAAAGATATTGCTTAGTGAAAGTCCTATGGAGGAATCACTCCACAGAGGAAGCCACCTGGGAAGCGGAAGAAGCGATGAAAGTCAAATATCCATTCCTATTTGACTAAGGTAATAAAAAAAAATGTGTTACATAATACTTTATATGTGTGTCATTTGCGTGTCTATATGCATGTGTTACAACCTTATTCCCATTCGAGGACGAATGCTTCTTAAGGAAGGGAGAATGTGAAGCCCCAAATTAGTGTTACAATAACAATAAACATTATTGTGTCTATGTGATTATGTTACGACCTTATTCACATTCGAGGACGAATGTTGCTTAAGGAGGAGAGAATGTAAAATCCGAAAAATAATAATAATATATAGTTGTTGGTTGAGTTAATAAAAATACATATATATGAGAAAATAAAGAATAAATTGCATGGGATGGAGTTAGTGTTAAAGTTGGATAAATAGATAGATAAAAATGAAAATAAGAAAATAAAAAACAAAAACAAAAGAGAAAAAAAAAAAAAGGGGATGCATGTTGCTGCACCACGTCCTTCCCTAATCCCCTCCCTTCACCCCTTCCCCCCCTTTTCAATTCCCCCCCACCCTTGGTCTTCCATCTCCCATAAGTTATACAATTATCTCCACTTATACATTATACTTATACACAAACAAAGTGCATACCACAAAGCTTAGAAAATCAGAAAATAATCAAGTGAACAAGGAGGAAAAAAATCAAGAAAATATCAAGGGAGGAAGGAGAACAAGAAAATTAGGGAACACTAAGGAGCAAGGACCACTTGTAGCAACCGAACCACAATCCTTTCACACTTACAAGGTGAGTTTTCTCACTCAGAAATTCTTGGTAACATCCTTTATTTTTAGTTCAATACATGTTAGAATAAGAATTGAGTGTTGAAAAGAAATATTGAACTTTTGATTGTTTAGACAACTAGTTGCGTCATGAACTTTACGAACTGTTCTCACTGAGTTATAATTGTTAGAATTTGATGAAATTCGGAGGAATTGTACACCTCTCTAATATGATCATATAGAAGGTAAAATGGACGTACGGTTTGAAAGTTATCATAGTTCAAAGTTCCTGCCTTAGATTTGGTCGAAATTCGGAAAGGCATAATTACGGACTGTTTTTATTGAGTTTTACTTATTAGAATTATATGAAAATTTACATGGTTGTAAGTCTCTCTGTTACGGACAGATATATATAAATATTTATTAAAACGGACTTACGAGTTGAGAGTTATTGTAGTTTGAAGTTGCTGCCTCGGATTCGTCGGAATCCAGAAGGGCAGGACGTTGAAACGTAAAACTGTACTAATCTGTGGGGAATATGAAAATTGTTTCTAAATGAAAGTTCTAGATCTCTTTGTGGTGGACATTTTGAGACCTTACGGGGGTCTATCCGACTTACGGATTGAGAGTTATCGCTGTTTAAAGTTTCTGCCTCGGATCTATCGAGATTCAGGAAGGGCAGCGAATAAAAGTGTAAAACTGTACCAAATGGTACAGAATATGAAAGGATGGTTCACATGGAGACGTGTAGCTCTCTGTTCTCGTCGTTTTGAGATTTTATGGGGCTTGAACGGGTTTCTGATTAGGAGTTATGACTATTCTAAGATTGGGTGTTGTTTAATAAGTATTCTGCCGAAATAAATTTCATGTGGCTGTTTTGAGGATAAATTTGTGTTAGTTACCCAAAGTAGTTTTAAATGAAATTTGGTACAGTGAAATATCCCGCCTTACCTTAGTTTCCGCTGAGAAACACCTTAGTTGGAGTTATGGTTAAAAGTTATAATCGTTACAAGTATGAATGACAGAATGTTAGAAAAGAGAATAGTATTTATTTGATCTTCTGAAAAATATGAAAAGTGAATATGTGTTCACATAAATATATAAATATATAATGGATCGGGTTGCACGCAACAAAACGTAAAGTGAATACGCGTTCACAAATACGTAAACATAATGGATCGGGTTGCGCCAACAAAACGTAAAGTGAATATATGTTCACAAATACGTAAATATAATGGATCGGGTTGCACGCCGCAACAAAACGTAAAGTGAATACGCGTTCACAAATACGTAAACATAATGGATCGGGTTGCATCGCAACAAAACGTAAAGTGAATATATGTTCATAAATACGTAAATATAATGGATCGGGTTGCGCGCAACAAAGCGTAAAGTGAATACACATTCACAAATACGTAAACATAATGGATCGGGTTGCACGCGCAACAAAACGTAAAGTGAATATGTGTTCACAAATACGTAAATATAATGGATCGGGTTGCACGCAACAAATATGAAAAGTGAATACGTGTTCACCTATATATAAATATGAAAAGTGAATACGCGTTCACAAATATATAAATGTAATAAACATGTGGAAATGCAGGGAATGTCTTAACGTATAATACGAGATAAAATGAAGTGTTAGTTAAACCGAGAATTTCCTATGAGGAGTTGTTGCATATTTAAAAATGTTGTAACTTTGATATGTTTTACAATATGCTTATTACGTTATAATGTGATTGCACTTGGAATATTGTGGTGTTACTTTGAATTGCAGTAAGATTCTCACTCATTGGATGGTAGGTGACTCTTTATTTAACATGTTTGAAAAAGCGTGATAGAGGAAAGGATCCACGCCAAGGCTAGCGATCGTCCAGCCTCTTGTCATACCAAGTCCATTGCTTGGGCTTGGTACTCGTCGAGTTCGAATGTCGGTTCGATGTCTCGAAATGCGTGTGGAATGGTCTCCTTCCAACTTAGAATAATATTTGTCAAGATGTCTATGTAGAAACAATATTTGCAGTATGGGCTCGCGTTATATTTTCAATAAAGTCATAAACAAATTTCTTTATTGTTATTTTTATTAATATCGCCGTATATGAATATAAGTTTAAATTTCTAAATAAAGAGAATTAAATGGTGCTCCTGGTGGAAAATAATTGTCCAGGTGCCATCACGCCCTAAGTACAGACTTAGGAAAATTTGGGGCGTGACATGCTCGACCGGATCTATGCTGCCTTTCTCTTCTGAGACCCCTGCTTTGCCTATAGGAACCAAGACAGTTCACTGCTCCGCCGAGATGCCCTTGAATCGGTCGCCATGTCGACCGTGCCTTTGATCTTGTGGGATATCGATGTTCTGCCATTGTTTAGTCAAATACAAATCGACCTTTGGGGAGATGATAAATCTTTCTAAAAAATGCAACAAACGGTGTTAGCATAAAGCACGTAATTTGCAGGTATGTAACAGATATATCGCACATAAACGTTTCCTAACATGCAGGGGGAACCTCTTTATGCCAGAGGTAGGCCTAAACGTCACATATACGAGGCCATGATAGATTTGTCCAAGTCGTCCAACTATAATGTCTTTGTTGGAAATGGCGACCAAATGACGGTGCACTTTTCCCAATTTCAGCATGTCATGATTAGGCTTGGATTTGTCCGTCATTGTCACGCTACACATAATATGTTGGTTGGTCGTTGGGTTGAGAAATCCATCGACAAGTTTGGTGTCCTCCTAATTATGGTGTCAATGCCAAGGATTGACCCACCTAAGGTAAATGCATGCATGCCCTAAAATAAGGGTGGTATAGCTCTATCTTAAGTTTCTAAGATTTGGCTTTTCTATACGCAAGGTTCCCGAGCGGACAACTCGACTGAGAAGGCTACGCGGCTGATCAGACGAACCGATCTAACTCCGCGCAGGCGCCAACTCTCCTAACATTTGGATATTTTGAAAGAAATTTGCGGGTGCGCGAAGCACACCAGCGCGTGAGTGTGTGATAGTGTGAATTTTCCAGAATGGAAGAAATATGAGCGGAATGTCAGTTTAAGGAAAGCAGTAAAACAGGTAGCAATTAAAATAAATAAAACAAAATACAGCACACAAAATTTAAATGCAAAAAAGTAATGCCAAATAATAACCCTAGGTCTGTTGCGGTTAAGAACCTAAAATCCCCAGTGGAGTCGTCATCTGTAACACCCCATTTTAAACCGGAGTCGAAAACGGGATTCTAGCGAACCCTGCTTAATAAAAAGTGTTAGAAAATAAATAAAAGTGTTAAATGTTAAAAGAATACTAAAATTTAAAAGGGTTGCTAAAGTGTTAAAAGGTGTTTTAAAAATGCTAAAGGGTTCGGGAGTCGCCACCTAATTAGTTTGGGTGAATTAGGACACCTAAATGTTTAACTAGTTTAAAGTAAACATTAACTCCATTTTTAATGGTCTGCTAAACTTAGTGGGATTCTGGGTAAGGGTTCTTTATTAATCTAGAGGGAAGGGGTTAGGCACCCTCTAAGATCCGCTAACTTGCGGTTGTCCTGCCAAACCTAGGGTTTATTATCTGGTTGAGAGATGTATGTTTTAGGAAAATTATTCAAGTAAAGGATGTGGCAAGTATCTAAAGAATATATTTTGATAACTAAAAGGATTTTCTAATACTCACAAAATATGTAAAGCTAATTATGCATTTATAAGACATGAAATTATTTTATTTGACAAAAGTAAAATGATAAATTACTCCTATAATTACATGTAAGGTTAAGACTATTGTATATAAAGTTAATTATGGAATTACCCTTTTTTATTTGTGTATGCAAAACGTTTAGAGACACTAAGAAAAGTGATAAATTGGTAAATTACCCCTATGATGCTTATGAAGAGTTTATGAGAAAATTTTTATTTCTTAAGAATTAGATAAGAGGGGATATATTAACTACATGATTAAGGCATAGCTAAGATTAATTGAATCATTTTAGATTTAAACTTATATGATGAACCTAGAATAAATAGGAGGTGAATTTATCTTTAAACTACCCTTCCAAAGTATTCAAAGACTAGTAGTATTAATTATCCTATTAATTACAAGGTTAATAAATATGGCAATAATAAAATAAACAAGTAAATAAGCAAAGGGAGGAATGAGACTGGAGTAGTTGTAGCGTCTAGGACGGATGGCGACACCATCTATTTTTATAGTTGTTTGGAAGCCCTGCGGCGGAAATGCGGTTGGTGATACGGGGACCATTGTGAGTCTCATACCGAGACTCTTAATTATTCTCCCGATGCATGCCATGTAAAAATAAGAAAGAAAAGGATTAGTAAATATTCCAAACAATATAAATGAACATGTGCATATTCTAGCTAATATTTAATTAAGTTAATCTCTAAAAATGATAGAAGTTGACCAGGGCCCAACGTTATTCATTCAAACTAGGCCTTGGTAACTGGCAGCAACAAACAACAATAGAATGTTGGTTTTCAGATTTTATCTTTACAACAGTAACTCGAATCGAACATATGACACTTTAAAAAACAACAAAGTACATGTTCATTCTTCATAAACTGCCGGTTTCATTCAATGACAAGTTGCACAAAGACAGAAGAAGACATATATAACATGCGTATGTATCCATTTTTATCTAAAAGTGTATAAATCATGAAAACCAGAGGACTTCTATCCTTTGAAACAATCAGTGACATATTCAAAACTGTGACTATTTCAGTTAGCATATAAACTAGGCTAGCATGTGAATATTCTCTCAAAGTAGTCAAGTGTACAATAAAAAAAAGGGGAAATATATTAGCCTACACAAAAGTGCAAATACAGGATTCGAAATGCAAACACAAGGCCTGTTTAGACATACTTCTTCTTTTGAGCAATTAAAACTATCTTGGCAACTTAGTGATTTTAAGTATGACCCATGCCATCCCAAGTATTAAGCACACTGACTTATACAGAGTAAATATATGATTAGCCTGATAGCTTGTAAAACAAGCAAGGTGTGTAAATGAAATGAACAAGATTGCAAACAAGATTTAACTTAAATCATGCTAGAGCTAACCTTATAGGATTAAAAACAAAAGCAGAACCCCGCAGATCGCACCTACTCCTAAATAAATGGACACAAGTGTATATACAGATGGAAGAAAGGCAGATAAGCATCAAGTAGTAAATCTGGGAATACCATCTAAAGCATTCTAGGCATAGATATCAAAGAGAATACACATACTTATTGTTCAGGACCAACTGGTGCATTAATTCCTTTGAAAATGTAAAGGATGAATTCAACTAATCCCCAAGATTTCCATACAAGCAGAAAAGTTTTCTTTCGGTTTCTAATCTAATGCATAGTTAAAGGCTTAAATAGCATATAACTATATCCCGATTTTATAGACAGATTCAGAAAACCACCTTCTTAATCATCCAATCATGACACTACGTTGTCCATGTACTCTCGAAGATAAACAACAAACTAGCATATGAATTCGGGGGATTATAAAAAAAATCAGATATTAATGTGACATACTCGGCTTATGATATTAAAAACAAACCTAATCGATAACTTAAATAATCAGAAACTGCTTAGATAAACTAAGACATGTTAAACACTTACACGATAATGTTAACAAGGACAGTCAATGCGCATATAACGGAAATGCACAAATTTGCATAAAGAGTCGAAATTCGAAAGAGAAAGTAGGTTAAGTTTACCTTCTCCGGCGGCGAACCGAGGCAGCGTATCAAGTCGTCGGAACCACTCGGAGGGATTGCTAATGCAATGGGAAGAGGAAGGGTTTCGCAAGAATGGTTGACTATTGATTCTTGATTGTCTTCTGAATCTCCTAATCGTTGAACTTTTGCTGCTATTTTCTCCTCTCTCTGCCTATGTCTTCGACTGTCTCGCTCTGAGCTCTCTTGTATCTACTCTACCGTGCTCCCCCCCCCCCCGTTTCTGCTCTGTGTTCGACTAATGCTAATTCCAAATGATTCTTGCCTGTCTTCTCTCTATTTCCGAATGAATTTTCGAGTGTATGGAGATGGGTTTATATAGCCTCAATGTTGGTTCCCCATTAGGTAAACCCTAGGGCTGATTCATAAGGGATTCGTGCTGATTTTGTGTGATTCGAACAGGTTCTGATTTGAAGGGATTTGGTTAGTTATGGTAAGAAATCGTTGGCTGCGCTTGCATGGGTAAGGAAGGTAAGTGATTTGGTTAAAGAAGGCGAGATTTTAGGGCGTATGGGCGAGGGAGGCGGCGATTGAGGGCTTAGGGTTTCGCCTAGGTTTTGTCTGAGGGAGGACGACTGGGACGATGGGCTAAGGGAAGGATAAAGGGTAATGGGGCTGGGTCGATATAAGGCTGAATGGGTAGTGGGCTTGCGGGTAGATAGGGGTATTGGGCCTGCGGGTGATTGGGCTGGTAGTGGTAGAGGTGTGTTGCTAATTTTAATTAGGTATTTATTTTTAGGTATATAATTAGTTAATTAGTAGTAAATTAAATTAATAGATTGTGCTTAAATTATTTAGGTGTTTTATTAATCTGATTGTTATAAATGCGGGCGTGCTATTTGATTAGTGCTTAATATTTTAGAATGCGGCGCTGTTATTAAAACTTATTAAATAAAATTAGGACTTCTTAATTCTTTTATGAACGCTATTATTAAAATGCGTGTGTTAGATTATTATTTTATGTATTTATTATTTATTATTAGGAATTATAACAAGGCTCTAAGTGTGTAATTATTGAATTGTTTATTTATGTCTGTATTAATGTTTTATTGTTGTATTTTATTATTAAAATCATAAAAAATTATTGTTGTATTATTAGTCTAATTTTATAGCTAATGACTGGACGGGAGGGTCAAAATTGAGTGTCAACAACAACTCAACAATCTCTCACTTGGAGACTAATTTCAATCATATGTTCTATCTGCAGCGGCAACGCCAATCCTTATCCAAGAAGTCCAACTAAAGTTGCAGACAACTTCAGTTTTCTTATTCGGCACAACCTTCATCAGCATGTTTGCTGGATTCTGACTTTCTGGTATCTTTTCAAGAACTAATACTCCATCTTTCAAAGCTGATCCAATAAAATAGTGTTGTATGTGCTTCGTGCGAGCATGGAATATTTCTATCACAGTATAGAATATTTTCCTCGTGGTCCTGATCCAATTCCCCCATAAAAGATTGTAGCCACATCATCTCCTTCATGGCCTCCGTCACGATAACGTACTCAACGTCACAACTAGAGAGAGCCAATATTTTCTGCAACTTTGAAACCCAACAAATCGCAGTACCTCTGAAGGTGTAAACATATCCAAATGTGCAACATCACCACCATTGTCAGCATCAATATATCCTTGCAATCCTGTCTCTGAATTTCGGAAACACTAAGTTGAACTTGAGCTGCCCTTCAGATACCTAAAAATCCCTTCACAGCCTCCCAGTGTTGCTTTCCCAAATTGCTCATAAACCTGCTAACAACTCCAACTACATATGCAATGTCTGGCCTCATAAATACCATCATGTATATAAGACTGCCAGTAGCAGATGCATAAGGTACCTTGTCCATATGCTCCTTCTCGTCCTCGGTCACAGGAAACTGATTATTTGGCAAGTGAAAGTGTCCAACCAAGAGAGTACTGACTGGATTGGCATCATCCATATTAAACCTCTTAAGAACCTTCTTCACGTATTCTTCTTGTGAGAGCTTGAGGCCCTCCTTACTTCTGATAATTCTCATCCCAAGGATTTGCTTTGTGGCTCCCAGATCATTCATTTCAAATTCTTCTGACGACTTCTTCTTCATCCTATCAATATCATGTAGGTCTGCTCCTACGATCAGCATGTCGTCAACATAAAAGAGCAGTATCGTGTAGGAGTCTTCAAATTTGTTAAAGTAACAACAGTGATCTGTTTCGCACCTTAGGAATTTGGCTTTCTTCATAAAGTTGTAAAACTTCTTGTTGATGTTGGATGGATGTTATGACAACATCTGTAAATGCCCAGGACAACATCGCTTATGAACATAAGGATATTGTCTGCGATGTTGTGACAACATCACTGACAATATCTCTGTAAATGATTTTGTCTATTCTTCCGGCCAAAACAGGTTGTGTTACTGTGAGTTAAAAATGACTTAAGCAAGCTTACAATGAAGTTGTGTTTAAAAAATGGGAAAAGAAGCAATCAAGCTTGGAGCAGAAGCAGCGTGAATACCAAGTCCAGATCATTGAGCTTTTCATGGAGAAAGAACTGGTCCAAGCTGCAGCCTTCTTTTACTCAACTCCTTCAAACAACAGTGTGGATTTCAAGGGAAGTTTCATACTATAAATAGAGGGGAAACTTCAGAGTATTTACATCCATAATTAAACGAGAAGAATCACCAAGAGAGCTCTCGGATATTCACCTTAGAAACTGGATCAACACCTAGCCTAAAGTAGTATAACAACATCTAGTCTCACATTACTGTTGTTGTCCAGATTCTAGATCAAGCTTATTGTTGAAGCAATTTTAATGAAGATGTTGTATTTGTCTTTTTATGATATTTTAACTTTAGGTTGCAGTCATCTGCGACTTCGTTTTTGTTTGTAATTTCTTTTTCGTTTTTATTTCTCAAACTTGTAAAAAGAAATTCAATTGTAATTATATATAATTTATAAAATACTTCGGTCATTGACCATCAAGGGATATATTAATATATACCCTTGAAAATATAAACCTTATGTCTTTTACTTTTCCGCTGTATTTATTCTTTAAAGTTTTATAACTGTTTTATCACAATGTTGCCTCAGATGTTGACACAACATTGAAGGCAACATCCAGAAACTGTTTTCGTGATTCAAGCTGTTTCGCTTTTAATCTTACTTATATTTGCTTATCCGTAGCCACGAACCCTAACAAGTAGTATTAGAGCTGACACTTAATACAATAAGTGTTTGATTCTGAATTTTACGTCTATGGAATCAGCTATACAAAATGTTGGTAGACTTCCAATTCTTGATGGAACCAGTTATACCTATTGGAAGATTCGTCTTCGTTCTCACATCAAGTCAATTGATGTTAGAGCATGGAGATATGTCTCTGAAGGGTATGTGGTCCCCAAATATCCAGCAGACGGGGATGGTGATGTTCTTACCAAATCCGAGTCTGAATGGACCGTGAAAGAGATCAACAGTGCTCGCTTTAATGAAAGGTCCTAAATGCTATATTTGGATGAGTAGATCTCTACATGTTCAAACTAATCCAAAATTGTACAACGGCCAAGGACTTTTGGGAGATCTTATAAACTTATTGTGAAGGTACCTCAAGTGTACGACGTACAAAGATACGCATGATTTTGAGCCAATATGAACGCTTGAGGATGGAAGAATATGAGGATATAAAATCCTACTTCGAAAAGTTAATTGGCATTATCAATCAGTGTCAAGTGCTTGGTTCTCCTTTGACCAACACACAACTTGTGGATAAAGCCCTCAGATCTCTCCCTGAAAGATTTAATACAAAGATTTATGCTATTTAAGAGACCCATAATCTTGCTACTATGGATCTAGATGCCTTGATGAACATCTTTCAAACTTATGAGATGAACATGAAGAGCCAAAGAGATCTATATCAAGACAAGACATTGACACTCCATGGACAAACCTCGGAAACTGAATTTGAAAACGAGGAAGAAAACTTGGAGGAACTAGGAAGTGGTGCAACTGTTGCCTTACTCACTCGTTGATTTAATTCGATGGTGAGAAAGATCAACAATGATCGCAATAAGGCTAAATTTAAACATCACCAAAATCCACTCTTCAATAAACAACCAACTAGGTCACCTCCTGAGCAAAGAAATCACAATCCACTGAGGAAATCCAACTCTGACAATACCAACTTTAATCCTAAATAACTCGAGGAGTGCAGTGTCATGCATGCTCGGTTTGGGGACACTATGCTAATGAGTGTGCAAACCCTTAGAAAAATTGGTAAGATTATGTGGGTAACCCTCAGTGATGATGAGAATGATGAGGAGGAATAAAATTAAGAAGAAGAATCACAGGAAATGCTGGCAGCAATGTTCGAACACTCACTGTCCGACGATAAAGTTATTGACAATGTTGCGACAACATCAAGAACAACATTGGGCACAACATCTGGAGTGCCAGCAACATCAGAGAGGTATGTATACTTTGACTATTCTGATGTTAATTGTTTTAGTAGTTTTATTTCTTCCTCTGAGGCTGTAGATTTGGATCTAGTTTATTCCAAAGATGAAGTGATAAAGGAATTACAAAATCTTTGTAAAACCCTGATCACAAAATCTGAGCAACTAGACTCAAAAGCAAAATCTCTGGCTCTTGAGAATAGCAATATGAAAAGCACAGTCAACCGATTAGAGGTGACACTTACCAAGAAGGACCTAGAACTTTGTAAGATTCGTGCACGATTGAACTTAGCTGAGACCACCTTTCAAAGGCTCAACACGGGAACCTCCAAACTGGATGAAATCTTGAACATCAGTAAACCTGCAAGGGCAGGGCTTGGGTATTAATCACTTGTTAAAACAAATACTTTCAGGATCCATAGTAAATATGAGAGGATAAAGTTTGTCAAAGAAAATACTAATAATAACTCTCACAACACTAAGGATAGACTGAAGTTTGGATGCAGCTACTGTAAAAAGACAGGACATTTTATGCCCTACTGCTACAAACTTCAAAACTCTGCACTCAGGTCATTGCCAACAATGTCGTCAGCAATGTTTCCCACCATCACTAACAACATTCGAAGCAACCATCTTGAGAGTAGAAGGAAGAAAATATTTGAAAAGGTGTGGGTACCTAAACTAAACCTGAGGTGTAATGTGTGCATAACTGCTTTGCGTACTAACATTACAGGTTCTTGGTATTTCGATAGTGGCTGCTCACGTCACATGACAGGTACCAAAAGTATATTGAAGGATTATGGAGCATTCAATGGAGGATACGTGACTTTTGGAGGAGGGAGTAAGGATAAGATAATTGGTAAAGGAACTCTCAATATTCCGGATGTACAAGCCTTAAAAAATTTCCTTCATGTAGAAGGTTTGGTTGCTAATCTTCTTAGTATAAGCCAGCTGTGTGATGATGATCTCGAGGTAAAATTCAACAAGCTTGGATGTAAGGTTACAAATTCTGTAAATAACTGTGTCATGTCAGGGACCCAAACTGGAGATAATTGCTATATCGTCTGTGGACAAGAATTTTGCAATTATGCGAAGGTAAGTGACTTGACACTTTAGCATCAGAAGTTGGGACATTTTAACTACAGCACCTTGGAGAAACTAATCTCTTTTGAAGTTGTTAAAGACATTTCCAGGCTGAATCCAAAAGATAAAACACTGTGCGAATATTGTTTGAAAGGAAAGCAGACCCGTGTCTCTCACAATGTTGTCCAACATGACGGACAACATTCAGGTACGTCTCATTATTTTTAATTATTGCATATGGATCTTATGGGTCGTATTGAAGTAGACAACCTAGGAGGGATGAGATATTCCTATGTGATTGTAGATGGTTTTTCCAGATTTACTTGGATCTACTTTCTAAAAGAAAAATCACAAACATTTGATTTGTTTAGAACACTTTACTTTAGAATTAGGAATTTATTTTGTTCTTCAATTTTCAGAATCAGATCTGATCATGGAAAGGAATTTGAAAATCAAACTTTTGCAAATTTTTGTGAAATGAAAGACATATTCCATAAATTCTCGACACCAAAGACACCTCAACAAAATGGGGTTGCCGAGAGAAAGAACAGAACTTTACAAGAAATGGCTAGATTTATGTTAAGTTCTAAGCAATTGTCAAAGAGGTTTTGGGCAGAAGCCTTGAAAACTGCATGTCACATAACTAACAGAGTCTATTTAAGGCCAGAGACCAAGATGATACCCTATGAACTGTTAAAAGGAAAGAAACCAACATTACGTTACTTTCATGTCTTTGGGTGTGTGTGATATATTCTTCTTGACAGAGATCAACTGACTAAATTTGACTCTAAAAGTAGCAAGGGAATATTCGTTGGCTACTCTCATAATAGCCATGCTTACCGAATATACAATCTAAGGACGAAGACCATACAAGAGTCTGTTAATGTTATTTTTGATGATCTACTGGATATCTCTGGTAAATCATCATAAAACAACATTGTGGTTGCAGTTGAAAAGGAGCAACCTACTGAAGAAACATATGATGTCCCAGATGTTGTCCCAACATCAGAGGAAACATCTGAACCATCAGAAGAGATCACAGGGAACGAATTCAAGGAGGAGTCTGCTACTGAACTAAATGATCAAGTGAGAAGAGACCCTCCATCAAGGATTAGAAGGAACCATCCACCAAACCAGGTGATAGGGGGAGTTTTTGAGAATATGCGTACAAGAGAAAAATAGCTAGTTAATTATTGTGAAATGGTAAGGTATGTGTGTATGTCCACCATATACCAACAGGTTAGTCTTTATTGTCTTATATCTACTTTGGAACCTAAAAACATTGGGGAGGCATTAAAAGATAATTTTTCAATTCAAGCAATGCAAGAAGAGCTTGAGCAATTTACCCGAAATGAGGTTTGGGACTTGGTACCATGACCCAACAACACAAATGTTATTGGAACCAAGTGGATATTCAAAAACAAATCAGATGAGTTAGGGAAGATTGTAAGAAACAAAGCTCGACTTGTTACTCAAGGCTATACACAAGTGGAAGGAATTGATTATGACGAGAGCTTCGCTCCCGTGGCTAGAATTGAGTCAATAAGATTTCTTCTTGCCATTGTCTGCTATTTAAATATTACCTTGCACCAAATGGATGTTAATAGTGCCTTCCTCAATGGATACTTGGACAAAGAAGTGTTTATTAAACAACCAAAGGGATTTGAGGATCCTCACCATCCACATCATGTATACAAGCTCAAGAAAGCTTTGTACGGATTGAAACAAGCATCACGTGCAAGGTATGGTCGTCTAACTAACTTCCTTGTTGAGTTTGGTTTTACCCGTGGAAAAGCTGACAGAACCTTATTCATCAAAAGACAAAGTGTAGATGTAATAATAGCTCAAATCTATGTTGATGATATTGTATTTGGTTCGACTTCATAATCATTCTTGAAGTCTTTTTTCAAAGCAATGTCGACAACATTTGAGATGAGCATGATTGGAGAACTAACTTTTTCTTAGGCTTGCAGATTAAACAGAATGAAGAGGGGATCTTTATATCTCAAATCAAGTACGCCACGAATTTGGTTAGAAAATTTGGTCTGGAAAATTCTAAACACGTGAAGACTCATATGGGCTCTACGCAATAGGTATGTAAAGACGATGTTGGACAAGATGTTGACCCAATATTGTACCAATCTATGATAGGTATCCTTTTATATCTAACTGCCAGTCGCCCAGACATCATGTTTAGTGTGTGTATTTGCACTAGGTTCCAAGCCAGTCCCAAGGTATCTCACCAAAATGTCGTGAAACGTATCATTCGATATGTTGCCGGTACAAGTGACTTGGGAATTTTGTACTCCAAAGACACTAATCCTAATCTAATAGGATATAGTGACTCGGATTGGATCGGTGATGTAGATGATAGAAAAAGTACTAGTGGTGGGTGTTTCTATCTTGACAATAATCTAGTTTCATGGTACAGTCGTAAACAAAATTGTGCATCACTTTCGATTGCCTCTGAATATGTGGTAGCCGGAAGTTGTTGTGCTCAACTGATTTTGTTACGTAATATGCTAGATGACTATGGCTTATCTAACAACTCCATGATTTTGTATTGTGATAATCTGAGTGCTATTAATATTTCCAAAAATCCAGTTCAGCATTCACGTACAAAATATATAAACATACGACATCATTTTTTAAGAGACTTAATGGAAAAACAGCTAGTTCAAATAGAACATGTTGATACACTTCTACAACTAGCTGACATTTTACCAAACCTTTAGATCATGAGAGATTTTCCAGCTTGAAGAAATCTCTTGGTCTTTGTTTTCTTTAAAAGATAAGACAAACTAGGTAAATGTTGTCCTAAATGTTATCCTAACATTCTGGGTAATTGTTACACCCCGTAATTTCATGACATTGATTTGAGGACATGATTAAGGAAAGAAGATTTGAATATAGGAAGGAAAGAATTATTACATTTTCTTAAAGGAAAATTTTGAAAAAATGTGACGACGAAAAAATTATTAACTTGAAGTTTAATACTTCTAATTGAATTTATGGACTTTGTATTGGATTATAAGGTATTGGAATTGATAATATGGGGTCCGCCGAGAATTTCACAATTTCGCGGGGACCTTCGGAAAATTATAATATTTTGGACCAATCGGAGGGCGACACGTGTCACCCCTCCACTTGACTTTGACTTGGACTTGGACTTTAGATATTTTGAAGACAAGTGGATAAGTGGGTCTCACTCCACTTGTCTTGCTACACTTGTAGATATTTATATATATCAAGAGAGCTTGCAAGACTTATCTACACTTAGAAAATATTTTCATTACACAAGTTCTATCTCTTCTCTCTCAAGATTTCGGCCAAGGGACATTATTGAAGACCAATATCCTTAAATCTTCCAAGCTTAGTTAATAATACAAGATTAAGAACCCTAACCAAGTGTTAAGCCAAGATAAACCACTATTAACCTCAAATCCCATTTGGGTCGTGGCTAGGGTTAGAAATTTTAGGGTTTTTACGTAGACTTTTTGGTGATGGAACGTTAAGGGAAGTTGCTCCTAAGGTTGTAGGGGATACATATATGTGATTGGATCTTGAAGAAGTGGAGCGAAACGAAAAATGTGGGCCAAAGATGAGTGGACTGTTTTGGGACGTTTTGGGCACAAATAAAGGTAAAAATTCTTCCTTCTCTTGAAGTAATTGGATATTACATGTTGTTATAATGTATAGATGAGCTTGTGCTAAAAATAATGAAGAATAAAAAGCGTTTGAACCATTTTTGGGGCTAAAACCGTGTATGGACAGGTTGGTGATTATCGGATTTCGTGGGTTATTGTCGATATTAACGTCACTTATTGCATGTTATAATGGAGTAATATTGTTGTTAATAAGTTGTTATAACTTATATAGAAGTATTGGAATTCGAATTTGGAATAAAAAGGGTTGAGGAAAGGGTAGTCGGATCGTAGTTGTTGGCCGAGTTTTGCCTAAAACTGTGGGGTATCGTTATGCAGTTTTAAGGGACTGTTTTGTGGTGTTAGGCTGCTGGAAAATCATCCACCATATTTCATGTTTAATGTGGCAAAATGGATAATGAAAGTCCTAAAGAATAAGGGCATAAAAAGGGTGTTAAAAGCTTCACATTGTACCCTTAATATTGTAGAATTGTGGACTGTTTTGTGCCGAGAATTATGGACTGTTTTATAGACTGTTTTAATGTGATTGTGGGGAAGAATTTTACACGTCAAGTTAGGCGTGTAATCCCCATTGGTTAACTGTTGGTTGTACCTTAAATGTGGCTTGTTGGTTGTTGTATTCAGACCTTGGAAAAGGTGGAAAAGTACGTAGACACTGTCACGACCCGAACCCCGGGCCCGTGACTGGTGCCCTACCTGGGCACCCTTCTATTCATACATCATAAGTAAAACGCAGAAGATAAATATCACTCATTTTTTTTTCTAAACAAAGGCAAAACTGATAAGGCTGCCACCATACATACATACATAACAAAAGGACTTACATCTTTTCAAAGTACAACCCACATACATGACTACAGACCTCTAAGAGTTGGACATAACAAATAGGATGGGACAGGGCCGCGCCATACCCCTGAATGTACATAAATCTACAACAACAGGGACCCATACCAAAAATAAGCCTCCGGAGTAAATGAAGCTTCTTCCCAAAACTGAACAGAGATCCTAAGAGCAAGGATCACCAACCTGTGTACCTAACACCTGCGGGCGTGAGCGGCCCGAAGTGATCTAACAGTGCAAGTATGGAACAGAAATAAGTCTGATAACCAAATCATAACTGTATAAAAGAATGACGGGGGCAAGTATAAAAATTAAATACCAAATCCTACCGTGCCATTTTAACTCATGAAATCAATCGTACATTAATCATTCTTCTCCTTCTTTCAATAAGAATTAACATCATATTCTTACATACATACTTAAGAATTTGATCAAGTTTTTCCACATAACTTACATATTTTACATAACATAATCCGACCCTTTATGGAGGGACTTCTCATTTTGGAGCTTGCTTTGATTATCCATACGTGATAACGTAACCCGGCCCATTTGTGGGACACGGTGTACTGATGAATCATGTGACACCCGACCCACCTGTGGGGCTCGGTGTACTGTGGAATCTGTAGCATAACCCGTCCCTCTTGTGGGGCTCGGTATACTGTGGAATCATGTAGCATAACCCGGCCCGCTTATGGGGCTCGGTGTACTGTGGAATCATGTAGCATAACCCGGCCCTCCTGTGGGGCTCGGTGTACTGTGGAATCATGTAGCATAACCCGGCCCGCCTATGAGGCTCGGTGTAAGATGACGTAACCCGGCCTATGTGTAGGCTCGGTGCATATGGCGTAACCCGGCCTATGTGTAGACTCGGTGTATCTCATTACATAACTCGGCCTATTTGTAGGCTCGGTGTGTCTCATATGATAACCCGGCCTAATTGTAGGCTCGGTGTATCTCATAACATAACCCGGCCTATTTGTAGGCTCAGTGTGATTTTCCTTACATAACATTTTAAACCACCTTTTCACTTCTTCTTAAGTCGTTATAACAACTTCTCATAAAGCTATTATAACAACCTTTCATTTTAGAGAACTTAAGGCACTTTTATTTCTTATCACATTGGGGAAACTAAACCCAAAAGTACTACGTACATACATACTTAAAAAGAATCATAAAACTCCTTCTCTTTTAAATCGATAAATTTCTTCTTTTTAAAACTCAAGTTACATACTCTTTTGAAATCAATCTTCTTATCCTTTGAAATAAATCAAGAAGTCATACTTTTTAAATCAAGTCATTTTCACTTATAGCATCAAGGCTTATAGTCTTAAAACCTCGTTTCATATACTCTTTAAAATTATGTCGCTTATACATATAAAATCATGTCATCTATACTTTAGAAATCAAGTCTCATAACTTGAAAAATAAAGTTTCATACACTTCCAAAACCAACTTATTCTCTTTAAAACCATATAACTTCCACTTATAAAATCAAGTCCCTTTTCACATATAAATTCAAGTCATTTTCAAATATAAAATCAACTTACTTACTTCAAATAAATTAAGGCACATAGCTTTAAATCAAACCTCATAACTTCCTAACCATTCCTACCAACATCTCTCATAAGACTTGGTAAGGACTTAGGATAATTTAGACATACCTTTAACTTAGAATCAACAACGTGGATACTTCTTAACTTCTAAGAGTAGAAGGAATCATGAAATAATATCACATGGCTATTTCATACGTAGGATCATGCCAAAAGAAAGAAGAGGTTCACATACCTCGCGACGACTAGCGACAAGTTGCAAAATGCTCCAAAGTACTTCAACCTTGATAGCTATTCCACCCTTCAAGTAGAATACGCTATACGTAGTACTTTAACCTATAATAACCATAATACGTCTATCAACTCCTAGCTTTTTAACGTAGAGTCATACTAAGTGTACGTTATCTTATTCTACGGAAATTTGGGCAGCACTTCCTTTGTTTCTACGTACTTTTCTACCTTTTTCAAGGCCCGAAATCAACAACCAATACGCCACATTTAAGGCTCAACAATTCAGCAATTCAAAGGGGATTACACGCCTAACAGGACGTGTAAAATTTTGCCCCACAATTTAATATAAGACAATCCATTTATATTGTCCATTTTAACCAATTTCTTGGGCCATTCTCGGCCACAACCAATTCAATACAACATAAAGCCTTTTTTCAATTCTTTTCAATCCAAGTCGTTATTCTAACATGTTATATAAGTCATAACCAATTGTAACAACTATATTCCTTTCCTTAAATAACATGCGACGATTATAACTAATAACTTTAATGGCTAGTATGCCAATTTTCGATTTTAATATCTCAACATGATCCAAATATTTTCAAACTTCATTCTATATAACACATGCTCACTTATCAACTACTACAACATGTAATCTTCAATTACAATAGCAAGACGGATATTATTACCTCTTTAAGCCCAAATACAATCCAAAACCTAAAGTCAATCCTTAGCAACTTTAGCTCCTCTTCTTGACGTTTCAATCCACTCCAAACAATCCATAGAAGTTCATAAACAACTTCTCTTCAAATTCCAACTTCAAAGTTGAAGAACACCTTAGGTTTTCATGTTGCGACTAACGTAAAAATGTAGTTTTTCCAGGATTTTTGTGTTGAGATATCCTTAGAATACATTTGGGGACCTTGGGTTTAAGTATTGTGTTTTATGAAGCAAGATTGCAAAAAAAATCTCTTCTTGAGAGCTTCAAAACCGAGAGCCTCATCTTGTGCTCACAAGATTTCTCAAATTTTTCTAAGTGTGGAATTTGTCTAGTCTTGCACTAGTAATGTGGATATATACTACAATCAAGGGTGTAGATTAAACCAAATGTGTGGCTAGGATGGGGTCAATTATATCAAGCTAACTTGACCCTTTGACTTGGTCCATTTTTTTCTTCATCCAACAAGCCCATGTGGAGGGTTACATGTGTCGCCCTCTCATTGGTCTAAAATATTTCATTTTTCGAAATTTCCATAATTCGTCAAAATATCGAAAACCTCGTGGACCCCACAAAAACGTAAAATTTCTCGGGTGGCCCCCACGTATCCAACTCTGAAAATAAAATTCCGATATATTCTAAAAGTCTTAAATACAAATTTGAGAATCTAATTCTCATTTAACGAACATTTTTCCTTCCCGAGGTTCGGAAGATTTTCCTTCGGAAAAACAATTCTTCCTTTCGTACAAATTTTTGAAGTCCTGATTCCTTACGTACATTCTCTTTAACATGCCCTGGACTTACGGGGTGTAACATTCTCCCCCCTTAGAAATAATCATCCCCGAATTTTCTTTCGAGGTTCAATCTAAACGGATATCGCATAGTCCCCCTTAACTACACCCAACATAATCACATATGCCACACCTGGCCCATCCTCGCACTTAATTCTCATTCTTAGCCTGCAATAAACATTACTACCCGAGAAAGCCTTGTACATTTAAGGTCTCTACGGTTATCAATATTCTAAGGTCCTTAATATTCTATGTCCCAAACTTACATTACCACATAACCAGGTTGTCTTAATCACAAAACTCAATATTACCCGTACATAACACTTAAACATAGAACAATCTTATCAATACATACAAGTCTCTAAAGGGTCAAAGATATACCTGTAACTATTGCTTCATTTCCCCTTTATCGTTGTTGTTCATAATCCTGCCCTCCAGGGCGCATAGCTACGGAAGGTGAAGAATCGACAAATGATCCAGCATGCTGAGTCATCCCACCTGTATCCCTCCTACTAGGAAAATCCCTCATCATATGGCCCTGACGTCCACAGGTAAAACAGGCACCAGTAGCATGACGACATTCCCCATGGTGATGCCGGCCACACTGTGAACACTGAGGGAAGAGTGGTCCCGACTGCCTAGAACCCATGTGCACACGCGAATCCGAAACTCTGGAGCTCTGACCAGCTCCTGAATAACCCGGCTGATCAAACCTCCTGCCAGAAAACTGGGAAGGAGCACTCTGTGCCGGCTGAAATGTAGACCTAGCCTGCTGCTGAGGCTGTCCGCCTCGAAAGTTACCCTGAAACCCTGCCGTCACAGCCTCTTGGTGGCCTTAGTCCGCCGGTCCTCTCTCTCTGTCTTGATACCATGCGTATGCTGCATCCGAAATATACATACGTGAAGGGCCACCCGTATGCAGTAATCATATAGCGGTCTAGCCCCATAACATAGCGATGAACTCTATCAGCCATGTCCGCCACAATAGTGAGGGCATACCTAGCCAAAGAGTCAAACTCCAGGTTACACTCTCTGATGGTCCTTCCATTATGCCTCAGCGTCAAGAACATATCCACACGGGGTCTTCTCATCTCAGGAGGCAAAAAGTAATCAAGGAAGGCCTCTGTGAACTCGTCCCACAAAACTGGAGGAGCACCCTCGCCCCTGGACAGTTCCCACGATTCGAACCAGTTCACTGCAACATCGCGTAACCGGTAAGAAGTTAGTACAACTGACTCGGCCTCTGAGGCCTTAATTACCCGCATAGTCCGCTGCATCTGCCTAATAAACTCCTGAGGATCATCCTCAGGTCTAGACCCATAGAACTCTGGCGGATCACAACCCAGAAAATCTCGAACCCTCAAACTATCTGCCCTAGGGTTCTGCAGCTCTATCGGTGTTGCCACCTTGTATCTTTGGTCAATAACACGATCTGCTCTCCATAATCTCTATACTGCCCGCAGGTGAGGGGAGACTCGTGTATCGGAACTCCCGAGCTGCGGCCGCTCTCCTCTAGTCTTGTCGAGGTGGCGAACTTCGCCTCACTAGGCCACAACCTCGAGCCTTGCTTTGAGCTCGAGCCCTAGTAACTCTCGTGTCCCACTAGCGGCTCCTCTGGCGACTTGCCCTTCGGGCCTGGTCGCCTTGTGGAGGCATACTGATACATATACAAAAGAATACGTGAGAGCGGATCATCCTAATAACACAACTTCTTGCGATCTCGAGTGAGAAGAATGGAAACCAATCATAAATTTCATGTAGCCTCCTGGTTATAGATGTGGTGCACAATACACCGATAACCAAGACTCTACTAGACACGGTCTGTAAACACTTTCCGATGACTAACTGCTTTGATACCACTTTTGTCACGACCGAACCCGCGCGTGGTGGTGCCTACAGGCACCCTTCTATTCATACATCATAAGTAAAATGCGGAAGATAAATATCACTCATTTTTTCTAAACAAAGGTAAAACCGATAAGGCTGCCACCATACATACATAACAAAAGGACTTACATCTTTTCAAAGTACAACCCACATATATGACTACAGACCTCTAAGAGTTGGACATAAAAACTAGGACGGAACAGGGCCCCGCCATATCCCTGAATGTACATAAATCTACAACAACAGGGACTCATACCAAAAACAAGCCTCCATAGTAAATGGAGCTTCTTCCCAAAACTGAACAGAGATTCTAAGAGCAAGGATCACCAACCTGTGTACCTAACACCTGCGGGCATGAACGCTGCCGAAGAAGTCGATTACAATAGTCAAGTATGGAGCAGAAATAAGGTACAATGACCAAATCATAATCGTATAAAAGAATGACGGGGCAAGTATAAAAATTAAATATCGATCTCTGTGCCATTTTAACTCATGAAATCAATCGTACATTAATCATTCTTCTCCTTCTTTCAATAAGAATTAACATCATATTCTTACATACATACTTAAGAATTTGATCAAGTTTTTCCACATAACTTACATATCTTACATAACATAATCCGGCCCTTTATGAAGGGACTTCTCATTTTGGAGCTTGCTTTGATTATCCATACGTGATAACGTAACCCAGCCCATTTGTGGGACACGGTGTACTGATGAATCATGTGACATAACTCGGCCCACCAGTGGGGCTCGGTGTACTGTGGAATCATGTAGTATAACCCGGCCCGCCTGTAGGGCTCGGTGTACTGTGGAATCATGTAGCATAACCCGGCCCGCCTGTGGGGCTAGGTGTAAGATGACGTAACCCGGCCTATGTGTAGGCTCCGTGCATATGTCATAACCCGGCCTATGTGTAGGCTCGGTGTATCTCATAACATAACCTGACCTATTTGTAGGCTCGGTGTGTCTCATAACATAACCCGACCTATTTGTAGGCTCGGTGTATCTCATAACATAACCCGGCCTATTTGTATGCTCAGTGTTATTTTCCTTACATAACATTTTAAACCACCTTTTCACTTCTTCTTAAGTCGTTATAACAACTTCCCATAAAGCTATTATAACAACCTTTCATTTTAGAGAACTTAAGGCACTTTTATTTCTTATCACATTGGGGAAACTAAACCCAAAAGTACTACGTACATACATACTTAAAAAGAATCATAAAACTCCTTCTCTTTTAAATCGATAAATTTCTTCTTTTTAAAACTCAAGTTACATACTCTTTTGAAATCAATCTTCTTATCCTTTGAAATAAATCAAAAAGCCATACTTTTTAAATCAAGTCATTTCCACTTATAACATCAAGGCTTATAGTCTTAAAATCTCGTATCATATACTCTTTAAAATTATGTCGCTTATACATATAAAATCATGTCATCTATACTTTAGAAATCAAGTCCCATAACTTGAAAAATAATGTTTCATACACTTCCAAAACCAAGTAACTTATTCTCTTTAAAACCATATAACATCCACTTATAAAATCAAGTCCCTTTTCACATATAAATTCAAGTCATTTTCAAATATAAAATCAACTTACTTACTTCAAATAAATCAAGACACATAACTTTAAATCAAACCTCATAACTTCCTAACCATTCCTACCAACATCTCCCATAAGACTTGGTAAGGACTTAGGATAATTTAGACATACCTTTAACTTAGAATCAACAACGTGGATACTTCTTAACTTCTAAGAGTAGAAGGAATCATGAAATAATATCACATGGCTATTTCATACGTAGGATCATGCCAAAAGAAAGAAGAGGTTCACATACCTCCCGACGACTAGCGACAAGTTGCAAAATGCTCCAAAGTACTTCAACATTTATAGTTATTCCACCCTTCAAGTAGAATACGCTATACGTAGTACTTTAACCTATAATAACCATAATACGTCTATCAACTCCTAGCTTTTTAACGTAGAATCATACTAAGTGTACGGTATCTTATTCTACGAAAATTTGGGCAGCACTTCCTTTGTTTCTACGTACTTTTCCACCTTTTTCAAGGCCCGAAATCAACAACCAATACGCCACATTTAAGGCTCAACAATTCAGCAATTCAAAGGGGATTACACGCCTAATAGGACGTGTAAAATTCTGCCCCACAATTTAATATAAGACAGTCCATTTATATTGTCCATTTTTTACCAATTTCTAGGGCCATTCTCGGCCACAACCAATTCAATACAACATAAAGCCCTTTTTCAATTCTTTTCAATCCAAGTCGTTATTCTAACATATTATATAAGTCATAACCAATTGTAACAACTATATTTCTTTCCTTAAATAATATGCGACGATTATAACTAACAACTTTAATGACTAGCATGCCAATTTTAGGTTTTAATATCTCAACATGATCCAAATCTTTTCAAACATCATTCTATATAACACATGCTCACTTATCAACTACTACAACATGTAATCTTCAATTACAATAGCAAGACGGAGATTATTACCTCTTTAAGCCCAAATACAATCCAAAACCTAAAGTCGATCCTTAGCAACTTTAGCTCCTCTTCTTGACGTTTCAATCCACTCCAAACAATCCATAGATGTTCATAAACAACTTCTCTTCAAATTCCAACTTCAAAGTTGAAGATCACCTTAGGTTTTCATGTTGCGACTAACGTAAAAACGTAGTTTTTCTGGGATTTTTGTGTTGAGATATCCTTAGAATACCTTTGGGGACCTTGGGTTTAAGTATTGTGATTTATGAAGCAAGATTGCAAAAAAAATCTCTTCTTGAGAGCTTCAAAACCGAGAGCCTCATCTTGTGCTCACAAGATTTCTCAAATTTTTCTAAGTGTGGAATTTGTCTAGTCTTGCACTAGTAATGTGGATATATACTACAATCAAGGGTGTAGATTAAACCAAATGTGTGGCTAGGATGTGGTCAATTATATCAAGCTAACTTGACCCTTTGACTTGGTCCATTTTTTTCTTCATCCAACAGGCCCATGTGGAGGGTGACATGTGTCGCCCTCCCATTGGTCTAAAATATTTCATTTCCCAAAATTTCCATAATTCGTCAAAATATCGAAAACCTCGTGGGCCCCACAAAAACGTAAAATTTCTCGGGTGGGCCCCACGTATCCAACTCTGAAAATAAAATTCCGATATATTCTAAAAGTCTTAAATACAAATTTGAAAATCCAATTCTCATTTCACGAACATTTTTCCTTCCCGAGGTTCGGAAGATTTACCTTCGGAAAAACAATTCTTCCTTTCGTACAAATTTTTAAAGTCCTGATTCCTTACGTACATTCTCTTTAACATGCCCTGGACTTATGGAGTGTAACAGAAACAAAGGAAGTGCTGCCAAAATTTCTGTAGAATTAGAGGGCCACTATTTGGTATAAGTCTTATACTAGTAAGCTTGAAGTTGATAGAAGTGCTATCGTTATTATAGGTTGAAGTACTACGTGTAGCATAGTCTACTTGGCTTGAGGAATAGCCGATAAGGTTGAAGTACATTGGAGTGTATTGCTACTTGTCGTGTTGGTTAGTCGTCACGAGGTATGTGAACTATCCTTCCTTCTTTTGACATGATTTATTTGGAAAGTCTATGTGACTTAATTTTATTTGGAAAGTCTATGTGACTTGATTTATTTGAAAAGTCTATGTGACTTGATTAATTTGGAAAGTATGTGAGATTTGATTTATTTGAAGTATGTGGAACTTTCCCTATCTTTCTTTGAGCATGAACCTTATAAAATGTATAGTACGGTGGACGTACATGTTTTAAATGAATTCGGTTTCATTATGGTGCAATTGACTTGATTTGAAATGTACAAGTTTATTGGAATTGAAAAGTTAAGCTCACTTGATTTTAAAGGATGTGAGTGACTTTATTGAAAAATGATGATTTACTTGATGTTTGAAAGAAGTAGCTTGATTTAAAGAATAAGTTACTTGATTGATTTAAAGAGAATAAATGACTTGTTTTAAAGAAGAGTAACTTGATTTAAAGGTATGAGTTACTTGAGATTTGAAAGTAGAAGTTACTTGATTTTAAAATCTTGAATTGAATTTCTAAAGGTGTAGTAACTTGAGTTGAAAAGTAGACGTGCCTTGTTACTACGAGTGTTAGTATTTTGGGATTTATTGCACAAAATGATTCTTTTTAAAAGAATAGATGTATGTAGTACTTTGGGGTCCAAGTCTCTAATATTGCATGAAACGATTCTTTTCATAAAGAATAGATGTACAAAGTACATTTCCCTAATGTTACATGACATGATAATGCCTTGGTTGTATTAAAAGGAAGGATGTGGTAGTGCTTTAGTTTTCTAAAATAAAAGTTGTTATAACGGCTTTATGGAAGTTTGTTATAACAGTTTTGTGGAAAGTCAAGAGATGGTTTAAAATGTTATATGGAAATCAAGTGAGAATGTCCATGATTAAGTCCTTAATATATTACATGATATGTGGCACTTTGATTTTCAAAGATGTTTTAAAGTAATAAGTGATGTCTAGTGTCTTGATTTGCCAAACCATGTCTTAGAGAGATACTTGGTATGACAGGTGTCTTAATTTTCTAAATGATGGTTTCAAAATGATACATGTATTGGATCCTACTTCCTAGTGATACATGTAGTACTTGGGCTTTTCTAAAATGGAAATTTAGTTTATAAAGTAAATGTATGGCGCACGTACATTGTTGTAATGGACTTTAATCCATAGTGATGCAAGGTGTGATAGTGCCTTGGTGTTATAAAATGAAAGACTTGTTAGTGTCTTGGTTTATCTAAAATGAAGGTTCATTTGAAAGATAATGTTGTTGAGAGTCAAAAGGTGATTTAAATTGCACGAGGATGTCATGATAGTTATATGTATAATTATTGGGACGGGTTGCACGATCCACAACACTTGTATATATATTTTGGGACGGGTTGCACGATCCACAATACTTATATATTTATTGGGACGGGTTGCACGACCCGCAACACTTGTATACATATATTGGGACGGGTTGCACGATCCGCAACACTTTTTATATATATATTGGGACAGATTGCACGATCCGTAACACTAGCATATCTGGGGACGGGTTGCACGATCCGCAACACTGATATATATACATTGATGTGTATATGGGTCGGCGTCCCTGTTATACCCCGTAGTTTCAGGACATGTATATAAGGACCTCGTGAAGGAAAAAAGTTTAATAATTGGAATTTGGTTCTCAAATTTGGTATTTAAGACTTATAGAATTTATTAGAATTTTGGAGAGATAAAATATTTTGGACCAATAGGAGGGTGACACGTGTCACCCCCCCCCACATGGCCCATGTTGGGCGAGAATGACTTGGCCAAGTGGCCAAGTTGACTTAAGATATTTGTTCATCTCAATTTTGACCACACATTGTTTTAATCTTAACCCTTGGTTCCATTATATATCTACCTACTAGTGCAAGACTTTAACACTTAGAAAAATTTCAAGAAACTATTGTGCACACTAAGAGGCTCTCGGCCAAGGCTCTTAAGAAGAACATGAATTTCTTCAATTGTTGTTGATAAATCCCCATACTCAAACCTAAGGTCCCTAGTAGTATACTAAGCATAAACAACCTCTTAAATGCCGGAAATACTACGTTAATCCGCTAGTCGCACCTTGAAACACTAAGGTGTTCTTCATATTTTGAGTTGGAACTTGAAGAGAAGTTGGTTATGAACTTCTAAGGGTTGCTTGGAGTGGATTGGAACATAAAGGAAAGGAGCTAAAGTTTCTAAAGATCGACTTTTAGTCTTGGATTATATTTGGGCTTATTGAGGTAATGATATTTGTCTTGCTAATGTAATTGAAGATTACATGTTACAATAGTTGATAAATGAACTTGTGATATAAGGAATGGAGATTGATAAGTGTTAAGATAATTTGAGGGTAAAACCGAGACATGGCATGTTAGCCATTGAAGTTGTTAATCAATTTGATTGTTAGTTATAATCGTTACATGTTATACAAGAAAGGGAATTTAGTTGTTATAATTGTTATGGCGTATATAACATGTTGGAGTAACGACTTGGATTAAAGAATTGAAAAGGAATATATGTTGTATTGTTGTTTGATTGGTTGTGCCTTAAATGTGGCGTATTGGTTATTGATTTTGGGCCTTGAAAAAGGTGGAAAAGTATGTAGAAACAGGGGAAGCGCTATCCAATTTTTCGTAGAATAAGAGACCTTATACTTAGTATTATTCTACCTTAGAAAGCTAGAAGTTGATAGACGTATTATGGTCATTATAGGTTGACATTCTACGTGTGGCGTATTCAGCTTAGCTGGTGGATTAAGCCGAAGAGGTATGTGGAACTTTCCCTATCTTCTTGAGCATGAATCTTATAAATGTATAGTACGGTTGACGTACATGTCTTAAATGAATTCGGTTTCATTTTGGTACCATTGATTTGATATAAAAAGGTACAAGTTTAGTTGAGTTGGAAAGTTAAACTCACTTGGTTTTAAAGGATGTAAATGCCTTAGTTTTTTTCTAAACATAAAGTGTTATAATGGCTTTATGAGAAGTTAGTTATAACGACTTTATGGGAAGTAAAAGAGTGGTTTACTTGAATGATTTAAAAGAGAATAAATTATTTGATTTTGAAAGTATACGATACTTGATTTAAAGAGTATAAGTAACTTGATTTAGAGGTATAGGTTACTTGAGTTTGAAAAGTAGAAGTTACTTGGTTTCAAAGCCTTGAAATGAATTTCTAAAGGTGTAGTAACTTGATTTGAAAAATAGCCTTGATACTACGGGTGTTGGTATCTTGTGTCTTTTATATGAAAAGGGTTCTTTTTAAAGGAATAGAAGTACGTAGTACTTTGGGGTTAAATTCCCGGATTTTACATGATAGTGCCTTAAGTTTAATTAATGAGAGTTGAAGATTGCTAACTTGCATATGTTGTTCATGATAGTCGTTAGTGCTAGTGTTATATTATTTATTATGGGGTCAATCCCTGGGTCATTTTGCATTTTGCATTTCCATGGATTTGCTACCCACGATGCGAGTATGGCATATATACTCATTGCGGGCACACAGGGCCCATGCAGGTGAAATAGTCCTATACGTGTGAAATAGTCTCATGCGAGGCAACTTGCCTCATGCGGGTCCACAAGACTTATGCGGGTGAAATAGTCCCAGGAGTAGAATTGCTTAATGATACTACGGGCGGGTGGCCCTAGTTTGATCATAAGCTTCCTATTTTTAAACAGTAAGGTTTTATTTACTCTCATTATTAGTAAGACACATTGTACTGTTAATTTGGTTATCATACACGTCTCCAGCTTTATTTTAGACTATATGATTTTATTACAGTACTTTCAGTTTCATATACTTGGTACATATTTTGTACTGACCCCCTTTCCTCGGGGGCTGCGTTCATGCCGCAGGTAGAGGTAGACATGTTTCTGATCCTCACTCTTGGGATCGTTGTTCAGCTTTTGAGAAGCTTCATTACTCCGGAGGCTTATCTTTTGGTATAGATTCCTGTTGTTGTAGATTTATGTACATTCAGGGGTATGACCTGGCCCTGTCCCGTCATAGATAGGGTCCAAACTCTTAGAGGTCTGTAGTCATGTTTTGTGGGTTGGACTTGTAAAAGATGTATCCCTTTGTTATGTATATATGCAGAAATGTGGGCTTATCGGCTAGCCTAGTTCTTATTTCACATTAATGCATGTCTAAGAGCTTTATTTATATTTCGTTGGTTATCTTTAATGTATACCTGTAAGGGTGCCCAGGTAGGCCACCAGTCGCGGGCCCGGGGTCGGGTCGTGACAAAAGTGGTATCAGAGCAGTTAGTCCTCGGAAAGTGTCTACAGATCGTGTCTAGTAGAGTCTTGATTATCGGTGTGTTGTGCACCACATCTATAATCAGGAGGCTACAGGATATTTAGGATTGGTTTCCATTCTTCTCATTCTGAGATCGTGCAGTAGAACTGTGTTAATAGGTTGATCTCTTTCTGACATAATCTTGTGTATCAGTTATGCCTCCATAGAAAGCAATAGCAGCCCTGGAGGGCAAGGTAGCAGTAGGAGCTATTAGTAGGACGCAGATAGTCACTAGGGCTCATGCCCAGACTATGCCTGAGGTTGTGGCCCAGTCGGCGAGTTCGGTTACACCGATAGTACCAGAGGAGCTTAGAGCAGCTGCAGCTCCAGAGGTTTCGATACCCGAGCCTACAGTCCCTCAGCCAGGGGCAGCGGATAGAGACTACGGAGATACGGTTGCATCGCAGATAAGGTGGCAGGCGCATGACAAGAGCCGATAGTGAACCCTAGAGCAGACAGTTTGATTGTTCGAGATTTTCTGGATTGCAATCCGCCAGATTTCTATGGGTCGAGACCTGAGGATGATCCTCAGGAGTTCATTCGGCAGATACAACGGACTATGTGGGTGATTAGGGCCTCGGAGGACGAGTCAGTTATACTAGCTTCTTACCGGTTACGCGATATTGTAGTGAACTGGTTTGAGTCGTGGGAACTGTCCAGGGGCGTGGATGCTCCCCCAGCCGTTTGGGACGAGTTCATGGAGGCCTTCCTAGGTCACTTCTTGCCTCCTGATATAAGGAGAGCCCGGGTTGATAGGTTTCTGACATTGAGGCAGGGTGGCAGGACCATCAGAGAGTATAACCTAGAGTTCGACTCATTGGCTAGGTATGCGCCTGCTATTTTGGCAGACATGGCGGATAGAGTTCACCACTATGTGATAGGGCTAGACCGCTACTTGGTTGAAGGATGCATAGCAGTGGATCTCCAACCAGGTATGGATATTTCGAGATCCAGCATACGACGGAGTGGAAGATGCAGTGGAGTCCCGACGGAGGCGAGATAAGAGGCAGGATGGCAGGGTTTTTGGGTAACTTTCGAGGCGGCAAACTCAAAGAAGAAGTGCGTCGGCCCGTCTGATACTCCTCTCGATCTTACCGCGCAGTTTGATCAGCCGGGTTATTCAGGAGCAGGTCAAGGCTCCAGGGATTCCGATTTCTAGGGGAACAGAGGTACTAGCCAGATGAGGCCCCATTTACTTTGGTGTGGTCGATGCGGTGGGTCCCATCGTGGGGAGTGTCGTATTGCTTCAGGAGCTTGTTTCTCTTGCGGCCAGCAGGGCCATTTGAAGAGGGATTGTCCGATCAGAGGCGGCACGGGTAGTATGGCTCAGCCTACAGGGTCAGTTGCCAGGTCATCATTTTCTGTGGTCATGCGCCCCGGAGGGCAGATGGTTTACGGGCCAGCAGGACGCGGCAGAGGTCCTAGTTCTAGAGGTCCTCCGAACCGTATATATACCTTAGCCAGTCGATAGGATCAGGAGACTTCGCCTGATGTCGTCACAGGTATACTATTGATTTCATACTGTGACGTTTATGCTTTGATAGATTCGGGTTCTACATTGTCCTATATATATCCTCTTATTGCTAGTAGAATATGAATAGAACCGGTGTCGATAGAACCTTTTGAGGTAGCTACGCCAGTGGGTGATTCGGTGGTAGCTGAGCGGGTATATAAGAATTGCCCGGTGATTATACACAGTCGTCAGACCCTAGCAGACTTGATAGAGCTGGATATGATAGATTTTGATGTCATTATGGGTATGGATTGGTTGGCTTCTTGTTATGCCAATGTTGACTGTAGAGACAGATTGGTTCGATTCCAGTTTTCCGGTGAGCCGGTTTTTTAGTGGAAAGGGGATACTGCGTCGCTGAGGGGTAGGTTTATTTCTTACCTCAAGGCTAGAAAGATTGTTCAGAAAGGGTATGTTTATCATCTTATTCGGGTGTTCGATACGGAGGCTGAGGTTCTAGATCTTCAGTCAGTTTCGATGGTAAGAGAATTTCCGGATGTTTTTCCAGATGATCTCTCAGGTATTCCTCCAGAGCGGGAGATAGAGTTTTGTATTTATGTTCTTCCAGATACTTGACCTATATCTATTCCTCCATACAAAATGGCACCTGCTGAGTTGAAAGAGTTGAAGGATCAGCTGAAAGACTTGCTGGAGAAAGGCTTTATTAAGTCTAGTACTTCACCTTGGGGAACGCCAGTATTATTTGTGAAGAAGAATGATGGGACGCTGCGTATGTATATTGACTACAGACAGCTGAACAAGGTAACCCGTCAAGAATAGGTACCCCCTCCCCAGGATTGACGATTTGTTTGATCAGTTGCAGGGTGCTAAGTGTTTTTCCAAGATAGATCTGCGATCCGGGTATCATCAGGTACGAGTTAGAGAGGCAGATATCCCGAAGACTGCATTCAGGACCCGGTACGGGAATTATGAGTTCAGGGTGATGTCGTTCGGATTAACTAATGCTCCAGCGGTATTTATGGATTTGATGAACCGGGTGTTTGAGCCATTTCTGGATACGTTTGTTATAGTATTCATTGATGACATCCTGGTTTACTCTCGCACGGAGCAGGAGCATGCGGATCATTTGAGGACGATACTTAGAGTCCTCCCGACAGTTGTATGCCAAGTTCTCTAAGTGTGAGTTCTGGTTGGCCTCAGTAGCATTCTTGGGGCACATTATCGGGGCCGATGGTATTCGGGTTAATACGACGAAGATTGAGGCGGTGAAAACTTGGCCTAGACCTACTACGTCGACTGAGGTGCGCAGCTTCTTAGGGCTTGCGGGTTATTACCGGAGATTTGTGGAAAAGTTCGCTTCGAACTCAGCGCCTTTGACTAGGCTGACTCAGAAAGCGTCTAAGTTCCAATGGACGGAGGCTTGTGAGAAGGGCTTCCAGTTATTGAAGGAGAAGTTGACGACATCTCCAGTTCTTACTCTTCCCGATGGGTTAGAGGGTTATGTGGTTTATTGTGATGTTTCGGGTGTCGGACTTGGTTGCGTGTTGATGCAGCATGGTAAGGTTTTAGCCACGCCGTCCGAGCGGCTTCGAAGCATGAGAGGAACTACCCTACTCATGATTTGGAGTTAGCGGCAGTAATACATGCTTTGAAGATTTGGAGGCATTACTTATATGGGGTTCATGTGGATATTTATACAGACAACAAGAGCCTACAATATATCTTCAGGCAGAGGGAGTTGAACTTGCGACAGAGACGGTGGTTAGAGTTGCTGAAGGATTATGATGTTGATATCCTATACCACCCGGGGAAAGCCAACGTGGTTGCAGATGCTCTTAGTCGTAGATCTATGGGTAGTCTGTCAGACGTGCAGCCAGATAGACGGGACATGGTTCGTGAGATTCATCAGTTAGCGAGCCTTAGGGTTTGTTTGGTTGATTCCGATGATAGTATAGTTCGGGTTCGAGAGGTTATCGAGTCTTCCATCGTTGAGGAGGTGAAGAGCCGACAGTATGAGGATCCGGTTTTGGTACGGTAACGAGATACAAATTTTTGAGAAGAGAAGAGTTCATTTGAGGTAGCACTTGAGGGGGTGCTGATCGGTGTATTTTATGTACACCTTTTGAATCATTTTTAGTTAGTATTTTACTCATTTCATTTATGTTTAGTATAGTATTAGGGTCGTTTTCCTTTCTTTTGTGTCACAGCGGTCAGAAATGGAGAAATGGCGAAAAGGAGATGAAATGAGCATAAATGAGATGGAATTACACACAAAAAGGGCCAAGAAATGAAGTCTAAGAAGTTCCGAGAATTATAGAGAGATCGCGAATTCGGACGAAAACAAGGACAACGAAATGAAAATCCGCCAAAACGTCACGGCGCGACGCCTTCAGGCGCTGGCGCGGCGCGGGATTTATGAAGTTCTGGGCCGAATTTGACATGTTTTCAGAGTCCTAAAGGGATAATTTTTCCTACCTAAATGGATAACTTTTCCTACCTTAAAACCCTTACCTAAAAGGATTCTAATAACTTTTCCTACCTACATAATCCTTAACCCTTCACCTAAAGGATTCTTGGTCTATAAATAGTCTCTACATCATTAGAAGAATTCATTCTCCATTCCCCACCATTCACCATTCTACATCCATCCATCCACCAAACCATCTTGTAAATATTCCACAACAAAATCATTGGATGCTAGAAGGCTTGGAGACTCGTTCTTGAGTATTTTCTTTTCTTTCTTTTTGCTTTGTTTATTTCAGTTCATGTATGGAGATTATGTTAGTTCTTAGCGTGACAATGGCTAGGAGCTAATTATTTTGTTAGGGATTTCCTTGTGATTCTCTTGAAACTCTTATTCATGAATTAATAAATTAGTTGATTTCTTCTTCACTTATTTAAGATTTATTCAATAGTTGTTTTGATTGCTTGGTAATTAATTGATCACTAATTATCATCACTTATATGATTTTTAATCGAAAGCCGAAAGGGGAGATTGTGAATATGCTGTAGTTGAATAAACATAGGTTAAATCGTGGACGAAAGTACCCCGATACTTGTGTAGCTTAATAGGTTACTGCTCTTAATCCTCCTCTATAGTCAATCTTATCACCGAAAGGTAGAAAGGTGCTATACTGGGGTTGAGTGTTTATATAACCTTAATAGGAGTATAAAACGGTCTAGTTAACATGTTATCTTAACGTAGAAGAAGAAGTTAGTCTACTTGTATTAAGGATTGAATAGAGTGGATAATTGATGATCTTGAAAGCCCTAATTCTCCATCATAACTGATTTAATTCAAAGTATTTTTATAATTAGTTTATTTTCTGCATTATTAGTTTAAAATTCCAATTCAATTGACGTTAACCAAATAGATACCATAGGATAGATAATCGGTACTTGAAAACCAGTCCTTGAGGACGATATTCGGTCTTACCTAGACTATATTACTTGACACGACACGTGCACTTGCGTAAGTGTGTGCATAAATCGCGCATCAAGTTTTGGCGCTGTTGCCGGGGATTGGCGTAGTTCAATATCAATTTTATCTATTCTTAATTTCTAATTTGGTTTTATTTTTGTTTTTAGTTATTACTTTTTATTTTTATTTTTGTGAAAACCAGTGTGCCGTGATCCGTTTGCTTGTTTTTGATCTGTTTCAGGCACTCAGTTTATGTGAAGGAGAAGAGGAGCAGACACTCTTGTTCCCTTCAACCCAGAAATTGAGAAAACTTGTAAACAGAACAGAAGGAACCAATGAATTTCAGCCTTAATTGAGATGGAAGGCGGACAAAACAACAACCAGATGAATGAGGGGTTAGGAGATCATCAACCTAACCAAAGAATGCCTCGGAGAGTGCCAATGGATGTAGAGGAGAGAGTTCAGGTCCAAGCGGAGAGAATCTTGGGGGATTATGTGTTGCCGAGGGTGAACGGAGCACAAACTTGTATTAGGCTCCCAACAATAGGAGCAAATAATTTTGAGATCAAACCGGCGATTCTAAGTATGGTGCAGAATACGGTTCAGTTTGGAGGATTGCCGTCGGAGGATCCTCACATACACATAGCTAATTTCATGGAGTTATGTGCAACATTCAGATACAATGGCGTTACTGATGACGCCGTCAGATTGAGGCTCTTTCCCTTCTCACTCAGGGATAGAGCGAAAGTGTGGTTGAATTCTTTGCCAGCAGATTCGATATTTACATGACAAGAGTTGGCACAGAAATTTCTAGCAAAGTTCTTCCCACCATGGCGTGTTCGAGAGGGAGTCGAATAATTTCTATCAAGCCGATGGAGAATCATTATATGAAGCTTGGGAGAGATTCAAGGACTTGCAAAGGAAGTGTCCACACCACAGTATTGAGTTGTGGAATTTGGTCCACATTTTCTATAATGGGCTGAGCGGAACGACCAGAACGATCATTGATGCTGCAGCAGGTGGAACCTTTATGAGGAAAACAGCCCATGAAGCTCATGACTTATTGGAGGACATGGCCACCAATAACCATGTCACAGAGGATAGACAAGTGAGTGGTAGAAGAACAGTGGGAGTTCATGAGATTGATGCCATCAACGCTCGAATGCCTGCCGCCCTTTTGACCAAGCAATGCAACAAAATACAATGTTCAAATGCAGCAATCGCCCACGAGTTGTGAAATGTGGTGGTCCACATACATTCGACAGATGCCCTTCACCGATCCTAACAATATCTCGATTGAGCAAGCGAGTGCTGTCGTAGGAACTATCAGAGACCCCAGAACAACCCATACTCAAACACCTACAATCCAGGGTGGAGGAATCACCCAATTTTTTCATGGAGAGGTGAGCAAGGGCAGCAGAACCAGTTTAGAGGCCAGTACCAAAACCAGCAGCCATTCACTCAGGCCTCACCTTCTCAACCAGGTGGCCATGTCCAACTGAAAACTCGAGACGGCCGAGAGCAGCTTTGTTGACACTCACCAACTCCCAGACCCAGTTCATGGCAGAGACTAGATCCTCTCTCAGGAGCTTGGAAACACAGGTGGGGCAACTAGCAAAACTAGCGAACAACAGGCCACAGGGTACCCTGCCGAGCAACACAGAGATGAACCCTAGAGAACAATGCCAGACAGTACAACTAAGGAGTGGAAAGCAGTTAGAACAGTGTGCACCTCAGCCTGTGGTTGAACAGAGGGTAGAAACAGAGAGAGAAAGGGTTGTTGAAGATCGCCCAATAGTAGGGAAGCTCCAGAAAAGGAGTACACCGAGAAGATTCCTTTCCCACAAAGATTGCAAAGGAAAGTAGTTGATAAGCAATTCTCCAAGTTTTTGGAGACATTCAAAAAGTTACATATCAACATACCCTTCATCGAGGCGTTGGAGCAAATGCCCTCTTATTTCAAATTTATGAAGGAAATTTTGGGGAAGAAGAAGAAATTGGGAGAGTATGAGATGGTAGCACTGACTGAGGAGTGCAGTTCTATCCTGCAGAAGAAATTGCCCCCTAAACTTAAGGACCCAGGGAGATTTACATTGCCTTGCACAGTTGGCAGGGTAACATGCAACAGGGCCCTTTGTGATTTGGGGGCGAGTATAAATTTGATGCCTTTGTCGGTGTTTAAGAGGTTGGAATTAGATGAAGCCAAACCAACCACGGTGAGCTTGCAACTAGCGGACAGAACGGTGGTGCACCCTGAGGAAGATTGAGGGCGTTCTTGTTAAAGTAGGAAAATTCTTTTTCCCCTGGATTTCTCATTCTTGACATGGAGGAGGATGAGGAAATTCCATCATCTTAGGAGACCATTCTGGCAATGAGAGCCACGATTGGCGTAGAAAAGTGGCGAAATGACGAGGGTAGAAAGTGAAGAAATGGTGTTTAAAGTGTTTAAACACGTTATTGAGCCCCCAATCATGAGCAGGTGCTTTACAATCAACACCGTCAGAACCTCTTGTGAGCCAGTGCAAGCCACAACAAGGGAGATAAGCCCACCAAAGCAGGTACGTGATGCTGAACCTCCGCCAAAGCAGGTATGTGTTACTGAACCTTCTCTTGAAAATAATTATAAGAAGAAAAACCGAAGAAGAAAAATGAGAATGTTAAAAAAATGGATTGGTTGTGGGGTTAATCTACCCCACACCTCTTGATTTAAAGAAGTTGCGTCCGACTAAAAGACGTTAAAGACAGCGCTACTTGGGAGGCAACCCAAAGTATTTTAATTTATTTTATTTCAATGCAGTAAATTTTTACTTAGAACAGTCTCACGGAGGTTATTGTTATGTGTTGTGATGACAGGTGCAGGGCCAAGAATTCGGAAGACGAAAAACTGAAGAAAAGAAAAGGGATTTCCAAAAAAAAACGGGTTAGCGCCGCGGCGCCCAGGAGCAGGGCCGCGGCGCCAAAAGAGCAGAAAGGCGCTGAAGTTTGAGCGCCGCGACGCCAAAAACCCAGAAAAATAATTTGAAGTCTAGCGCGCGCCATCGCCAGGCCGACGCAGAAATTCCGTAAGAGCGCATAAATTGGCGTCATGCACGAGACAATCCAGAAATAAATAGCCCAAATCCGATTTTTTTTCCCCAATTCCAAATCAAAACCTAAACCTTCCTCTCCACGAAAATCACGAAAATCCACACTTTACCTAAAAATCTTCCATAAACCAAACCCAAACACTACCAAAGTTCTTAAATTCCCTAAACCCTTAACCATCCTAAACAACTACCGTCATTACATTGCCTCAAATCACCATTAGAAGCAAGAAAACCTTGAAGAACACCGTCAAAGGTAACCTTTATATTTTCTTGAAAGCTTTACTGTAGTCAGAGGAGGTAGTAGATTGGATGAGGTGTTGTATCTGTGAGGGTGTGTTGGGGTGTTGAAATTAGTTGTGAGATTTCGAGGAAGAGTATACGAGGTGAGTGTGGGTGTTGTGCAGAAGCTTCTTAAGTGAAGTTTGGGGGTGATAGGTGTTGTAGCTGCTAGTTGTTAGGTGAGAGTGTTGGGTAACATTGTAAACGCTGCAAAAAGTCATCTAAACATGTCTTCCAGAAAGAAACGAGCTTCCACATCCACCTCAGCCCCTCAATATGATGATACTGGGTTTGTCAGCCAAAGCGCTCATGAGAGATACAAAAAACTTAGTACTAGGCCCTTAATCCCTGAAAGAGGAATGGATTATCAAAGGGAGTCGCTTGGAGAGGGGGATGTTTATGAGCCCATTCGGGCGAAGATTGAGATGATGGGGTGGAAAAGATTTGTAAACCCGTAAAAGATAGCACCAATGAACACAGTGATGGTGAGAGAATTATATGCTAATTTTCCGGAGAAGGTGGACGATAGATGCTTCGTGAGGGGACGATATGTGCTTGTGACGGCAGAAGTGGTGAATGTGTTATTGAAAACAGTTGATGTTGAAGGAGGGGATGACGATTGGAGCTATTTTAGAACATGGTCCAGAAACTCCAACAACATCGACTGGAACGCCGTCGCAGGCACAGTGAGCTACCTTGGGGCTGCATATGAATTTGCCAGAAATTGGTCAAGAGGACTGAGCAGGTGTCAGTTCAACAAAACAGCCAAGGGTTGGATGTATTTCGTCAGTGCCCGCCTAATTCCATCAATGCACTTCACCAGAGTGCCAGAAGACAGAATCAAATTGATATATGGAATCATGTCGGGGAAGACGATTGATGTTGGGAAGGAGATAGTGCAAAATATCGAGAGACCAAAGAAAGTTGGTAACAACAAGTGGGTTGGGACATGGCTCACTTATTACATGTTTATGCTCCATAAATGGGGTCCCAACCCTACCCACTGATACTTATGAGAAAAACCAACTTCCTGTGTCATACGGGATAGTGCACTCCTTCCTGCACTAATCCCTCCAAAGCGGCAAGTTAAGAAGACCATCAGCAGCAGAAGAGGCTGTCATAGATGAAGATGAGCCTGAAACAGAGGCTCACTATGAGGCAGGAAGCAGCCATCAGCCACCCACAGAATCAGAACCTCCAGTGCCTATGATGGAGCAGTTGCTCCAGAACCAAATAAGGATGATGCAGAATTTTGACACGGTGATACAAGGACAACACGAATTGAGGCAGGGGCAACAACAGTTGCACCAGAGAATTGACGAGATGAGTTCCTTGTTCAACCAATGGTCGATACACTATCCACCGCCACCGCCACCATTTTAAACCAAGTCTGTAAGTGTCATGTTCCTTTTATTTTTTTTGAGTCTTGCACACATTGGGGACAATGTGTGATTTAAGTTTGGGGGGGGTGTCTTATTTGTGTCCTATTGTTGTAGTATGTTTGAGTCTTTTTGAATTGTTTTGTGTATTTTTGAGTCATAATTTTTTTTTTCTTTTTGAGTCATAATTGTCTGTCAAAGATCATGCATGCTGTAGTTACTAGAAACACCTATTGAAGTAAGGTGGAATAATGTAATGGAATTAGAAGCAACTATCTAAACACTTAGGTTAGATATGCCAAAAACTCATGAAATCTGTCTATTTGGGGTTTCTTGCTTGAATTGTGCATTGTTAAATGATTAAAACCTATGTGTATGATTGTTTGCTATTTGAGGCGAAATAGTTAGGATATTCATGTTAGAGAGATGACTCAGGCATTTCTTTGTTAGCCAATTCTTATCACTCTTTTCTATCCCTGACATTAAAAATATCCATCGTCAGCCCCGTTGAGCCTAAACATGAAACTTTTTCTTTGACACCCTATATTCCCACACTTGTGCCATAAGTAAAAATATGAAATAGTTGGAATAGAATGTGTTAAAAAAGAGACAAAAAGAGTGAACAAGTTTGATGCACCCCAATAAAAAAAGTAATAAGAAATAGGCAAAAGCCTAAGTTTGGGGGTGCCTGTGATTTATAATACACTTCACTCTCTCAAAACAAAAGAGGGGAAAGATAGATATGAAGTGAAGAAAAGAAATCAAAAGAAAAGGGAAGAATTGAAAAGCAAAAAAGCTTATGGTATATAAAATGAGCCTAAATGCCTATTTTTACCTACCCATGCATAAGCCTACATTACAACCCTGAAAAGTCCTGAAGATCTCTTATATGCATATCCATGATTAGTGGAGAATAGCAAGTAAACATGCCATAGGATTTTGAAATTGACATGCATAATTCAGTATTCTTACTTCCATTAAGCATGATTAAAATGAGTTTGCGAAATATCTAGCTTGATGTGTTTAGAATGCTAAAACTTCATGCTATATGTTCCTGCATATTATTCTGCTAACCTTCATGTTTTTTCTAAGTAACACCAATGCAGCAAAGTGATCAATGTCGTTGAGTCTTTCTATTTTCTTTTGATCTTTGCTCGAGGGCGAGCAAAGGTTAAGTTTGGGGGTATTTGATCGGTGTATTTTATATACACCTTTTGAGTCATTTTTAGTTAGTATTTTACTCATTTCATTTATGTTTAGTATAGTATTAGGGTCGTTTTCCTTTCTTTTGTGTCACAGCGGTCAGAAATGGAGAAATGGCGAAAAGGAGATGAAATGAGCATAAATGAGATGGAATTACACACAAAAAGGGCCAAGAAATGAAGTCTAAGAAGTTCCGGGAATTATAGAGGAGATCAGACGAAGTCCGGACGAAAAAAAGGACAACGAAACGAAAATCCGCCAGAAACACCGGCCATGGCTCGTACGCAGCAGCCAGCACGCCGCAGGTCACATGGCGCCGACGCAGGATTTATGAAGTTCTGGGCCGAATTTGACATGTTTTCAGAGTCCTAAAGGGATAATTTTTCCTACCTAAAGGGATAACTTTTCCTACCTCAAAACCCTTACCTAAAAGGATTCTAATAACTTTTCCTACCTACATAATCCTTAACCCTTCACCTAAAGGATTCTTGGTCTATAAATAGTCTCTACATCATTAGAAGAATTCATTCTCCATTCCCCACCATTCACCATTCTACATCCATCCATCCACCAAACCATCTTGTAAATATTCCACAACACAATCATTGGATGCTAGAAGGCTTGAAGACTCGTTCTTGAGTATTTTCTTTTCTTTCTTTTTGCTTTGTTTATTTCAGTTCATGCATGGAGATTATGTTAGTTCTTAGCGTGAAAATGGCTAGGAGCTAATTATTTTGTTAGGGATTTCCTTATGATTCTCTTGAAACTCTTATTCATGAATTAATAAATTAGTTGATTTCTTCTTCACTTATTTAAGATTTATTCAATAGTTGTTTTGATTGCTTGGTAATTAATTAATCACTAATTATCATCACTTATATGATTTCTAGTCGAAAGCCGAAGGGGGAGATTGTGAATATGCTGTAGTTGAATAAACATAGGTTAAATCGTGGACGAAAGTACCCCGATACTTGTGTAGCTTAATAGGTTACTGCTCTTAATCCTCCTCTATAGTCAATCTTATCACCGAAAGGTAGAAAGGTGCTATACTGGGATTGAGTGTTTATATAACCTTAACAGGAGTATAAAGCGGTCTAGTTAACCTGCTATCTTAACGTAGAAGAAGAAGTTAGTCTACTTGTATTAAGGATTGAATAGAGTGGATAGTTGATGATCTTGGAAGCCCTAATTCTCCATCATAACTGATTTAATTCAAAGTATTTTTATAATTAGTTTATTTCCTGCATTATTAGTTTAAAATTCCAATTCAATTGACGTTAACCAAATAGATACCATAGGATAGATAATCGGTACTTGAAAACCAGTCCTTGAGGACGATATTCGGTTTTACCTAGACTATATTACTTGACACGACACGTGCACTTGCGTAAGTGTGTGCATAAATCGCGCATCAGGTTCTAAGGTACGAGGATAGATTGTGTGTACCCGATATTGCAGGACTTCGTCAGCAGGTTCTAGGGGAGGCACACAGTGCTCGTTATTCGGTTCATCCGGGGTCGACTAAGATGTACTATGACCTCAGATGTATGTATTGGTGGGATGTCCTGAAGAGGGACATAGCAGAGTTCGTTGCTCAGTGTTCGAATTGTCAGCAGGTCAAGGTTGAGCACCAGAAGCCTGGTGGGCTATTACAGACGATTGAGATTCTGACGTGGAAGTGGGAGGTGATCAACATGGATTTTGTTACAGGGTTATCTCGTACTCAGAGGAAGTGTGATTCCATCTGGGTTATAGTAGACAGGCTGACGAAATCAGCCCATTTTCTTCCAGTCAGGACTACTTATTCGGCTGAGTATTATGCTAGACTGTATATCTGGGAGATTGTGAGACTGCACGGAGTTACTACATCTATTATATCAGACAGAGGGGCCTAATTTATGGCTAACTTCTGGAGGTCTTTCCAGAAGGGGTTAGGGACACAGGTGAGTCTCAGTACTACATTTCACCCTCAAACCGACGGACAGGCAGAGCGTACTATCCAGACACTTGAGGATATGCTGAGGGCCTGTATTATTGACTTCAGGGGTAGCTGGAAGGATTATTTTCCTCTTGTCGAGTTTGCATATAATAACAGCTACCATTCCAGTATTCAGATGACGCCTTATGAGGCCTTATATGGAAGGAAGTGTAGGTCGCCGATCGGTTGGTTCGATGTTGGCGAGGTGCAGTTAGTTGGCCCAGACTTGATTCAACATGTTGTGGATAAGATAAAGCTTATCCAGGAGAGGTTAGTAGCAGCTCAGAGTCGACAGAAGTAGTATGCAGATAATCGACGTCGACACTTAGAGTTTCAGCTTGACGATTGGTTGTTCTTGAAGGTATCACCCAAGAAGGGTGTGATGAGGTTCGAAAAGAAGGGGAAACTTAGCCCGCGGTAGATTGGGCCATACCAGATTGTTCGTAGAGTAGGCAAGGTTGCCTATGAGTTAGATTTTCCATCCGATCTGGAAGCAGTACATTCGGTCTTCCATGTTTCTATGTTACGGAAGTGTATCGGAGATCCATCCAGAGTGTTCTCGGTTAGTGATGTCCAAGTGACAGAGGGGTTATCGTATGAGGAGAGTCCTATAGCAATACTTGATCGCCAGGTCAGAAGATTACGGACCAATGACGTGGCTTCCGTCAAGGTCTTGTGGCGGAATGATAATAGAGAGGAGATGACTTGGGAAGCAGAGAAGGACATGATGAAGAAGTATCCTCACTTGTTCCCTACACCTACAGGTAATCCATTTCTCCCTACTTGTCGATTTTGATTGACGTATTGCATAAGTGTTATATTGTGGACATGTGTGGCAAATTTGATTGTGTTGGGTATAGTTAAATGGGACTATGCCGATATCAGTTTAGATTGAACTTAGTAAGAACATTCGGGACGAATGTTTCTAAGGGGGAAGAATGTTACACCCCGTAGTTCCAGGACATGTATATAAGGACCTCGTGAAGGAAAAGGGTTTAATATTTGGAATTTGGTTCTCAAATTTGGTATTTAAGACTTATAGAATTTATTAGAATTTTGGAGGGATAAAATATTTTGGACCAATATGAGGGTGACACGTGTCACCCCCACATGGCCCATGTTGGGCGAGAATGACTTGGCCAAGTGGCCAAGTTGACTTAAGATATTTGTTCATCACAATCTTGGCCACACATTTGTTTTAATCTTAACCCTTGGTTCCATTATATATCTACCTACTATTGCAAGACTTTAACACTTAGAAAAATTTCAAGAAATTATTGTGCACACTAAGAGGCTCTCGGCCAAGTCTCTTAAGAAGAACATGAATTTCTTCAATTGTTGTTGATAAATCCCCATACTCAAACCTAAGGTCCCTAGTAGTATACTAAGCATAAACAACCTCTTAAATCCCGGAAATACTACGTTAATCCGCTAGTCGCACCTTGAAACCCTATGGTCTTCTTCATATTTTGAGTTGGAACTTGAAGAGAAGTTGGTTATGAACTTCTAAGGGTTGCTTGAAGTGGATTGGAACGTACAGGAAATGAGCTAAAGTTGCTAAGGATCGATTTTTAGTCTTTGATTATATTTTGGCTTATTGAGGTAATGATTTTTGTCTTGCTAATGTAATTGAAGATTATATATTATAGTAGTTGATAAATGAACTTGTGATATAAGGAATGAAGATTGATAAGTGTTAAGATAATTTGAGGGTAAAACCGAGACATGGCATGTTAGCCATTGAAGTTGTTAATCAATTTGGTTGTTAGTTATAATCGTCACATGTTATACAAGAAAGGGAATTTAGTTGTTATAATTGGTATGACGTATATAACATGTTGGAGTAACGACTTGGATTAAAGAATTGAAAAGGACTATATGTTGTATTGTTGTTTGATTGGTTGTGCCTTAAATGTAGCGTATTAGTTATTGATTTCGGGCCTTGAAAAAAGGTGGAAAAGTATGTAGAAACAGGGGAAGTGCTGTCCAATTTTCCGTAGAATAAGAGACCTTATACTTAGTATTATTCTACCTTAGAAAGCTAGAAGTTGATAGACGTATTATGGTCATTATAGGTTGACATTCTACGTGCGGCGTATTCAACTTAGCGGGTGGATTAAGCCGAAGAGGTATGTGGAACTTTCCCTATCTTCTTGAGCATGAATCTTATAAATGTATAGTACGGTTGACGTACATGTCTTAAATGAATTCAGTTTCATTTTGGTACCATTGATTTGATTTAAAAAGGTACAAGTTTAGTTGAGTTGAAAAGTTAAACTCACTTGGTTTTAAAGGATGTAAATGCCTTAGTTTTTCTCAAAACATAAAGTGTTATAATGACTTTATGGGAAGTTATTTATAACGACTTTATGGGAAGTAAAAGAGTGGTTTACTTGAATGATTTAAAAGAGAATAAATTATTTGATTTTGAAAGTATACGATACTTGATTTAAAGAGTATAAGTAACTTGATTTAAAGGTATAGGTTACCTGAGTTTGAAAAGTAGAAGTTACTTGGTTTCAAAGCCTTGAAATGAATTTCTAAAGGTGTAGTAACTTGATTTGAAAAATAGCCTTGATACTACGGGTGTTGGTATCTTGCGTCTTTTATATGAAAAGGGTTCTTTTTAAAGGAATAGAAGTATGTAGTACTTTGGGGTTAAATTCTCAGATTTTGCATGATAGTGCCTTAAGTTTAATTAATGAGAGTTGAAGATTGCTAACTTGCATATGTTGTTCATGATAGCCGTTAGTGCTAGTGTTATATTATTTATTACGGGGTCAATCCCCGAGTCATTTTGCATTTTGCATTTCCGTGGATTTGCTACCCACGATGCGAGTGTGATGTATATACTCATTGCGGGCCCACAGGGCCCATGCGGGTGAAATAGTCCTATGCGGGTGAAATAGTCCCATGCGAGGCAACTTGCCTCACGCGGGTCCACAATACTTATGCGGGTGAAATAGTCTCAGGAGTAGGATTGCTTAATGATACTACTGGCGGGTGGCCCTAGTTTGATTTTAAGCTTCCTATTTTTAAACGGTAAGGTTTTATTTACTCTCATTATTAGTAAGGCACAGTGTACTGTTAATTTGGTTATCATACACGTCTCCAGCTTTATTTTAGACTATATGATTTCATTACAGTACTTTCAATTTCATATACTTGGTACATGTTTTGTACTGACCCCCATTCCTCGGGGGCTGCGTTTATGCCGCGGGTAGAGGTAGACAGGTTGTTGATCCTCACTCTTAGGATTGTTGTTCAGCTTTTGAGAAGCTCCATTACTCCGGAGGCTTATCTTTTGGTACGGATTCCTGTTGTTGAAGATTTATGTACATTCAGGGGTATGGCGGGGCCCTGTCCCGTCATAGATAGGGTCCAAACTCTTAGAGGTATGTAGTCATATTTTGTGGGTTGGACTTGTAAAAGATGTATCCCTTTGTTATGTACATATGTAGAAAGGTGGCCTTATCGGCTAGCCTAGTTCTTATTTCATATTACTGCATGTCTAAGAGCTTTATTTATATTCCGCTGGTTATCTCTGATGTATACCTGTAAGGGTTTCCAGGTAGGACACCAGTCGCGGGCCCGGGGTCGGGTCGTGACAGTCCCATGATGTTGAACATGACTCTCGGTTAAAAGAAAGGAAATGTACGTACATAGTTACATTGGATTCTAATCCTACATGATACATGATATGTAGTTTCTTGGTTTCGAAAGTGATGTTGGTTTATATTATATCATGGACTGCCGACAGTGATGTTGGAATTCCACGGGCATATTCCAGTGATGCCTGATAGTATACCACAGACATGCTGACAGTGCAGTTGGAATTCTGCGGGCATGCTTCTGTGAGGTTGACACGCCGACAGTGATGTTGAAATTCCACGGGTATGCTTCCTGGATACTTGTTATATATTATACTTTGTACATGCCGACAGTGATGTTGGAATTCCATGGGCATGCTTCTCTGATGATGATTGTATATTATACTTGTTATATGCTGACAGTGATGGTGTATTCCACGAGCATGCTTCTGTGATATTATATTCGAGGCGGTGTCCCGATTTTGACATAGCTTTCATATTTGAAAGTAGTATGTCTGATAATCTGATGGTATAAAATGCATTGGCACTTATTTTAGATTACACGGTAGGATCTGGTATTTGATTTTCATACTTTCCCCTATCATTCTTTTATATAGTTATGATTTGTTTACTGTATTTTATTTCCGTTCCATACTTAGTACATGTTATCGACCCGCCTTGAGTTCATGTCATGGTCTAGGTACTCAGATGTGGTTCCGCGGGCTTAGGATCCTTGTTCATCATTTTGGGATAGCTCCAATGTTCCGGAGCTTGTCATTATGGCTAGGTATATTCAGAGGTACGACGGGGTCTTGTCCCGTCATAGTTGTCATCAAACTCTTAGAGGTCTGTATTCATATGTGGGCTGGACTGGCTATAGTTGTATTTACATTGTTGTACAGTGTAGATCCATTCATGTGTGATATATATTATGGTATCCTTGACGGCCTTGCCTTTGTTATTAAAAGAAAAAAAATGAGTGTTATTTATCTTTCGTGAGTTACTTATGTTGTATAGGTAGAAGGGTGCCCAAGTAGGGCACCAGTCGCGGGCCCGGGGTTCGGGGTGTGACAGAGTGGTATCAGAGCAGTTAGTCCTCGGAATGTCTACAGACCGTGTATAGTAGAGTCTTGTTTATCGGTGTGTTGTGCGCCACATCTATAAACAGGAGGCTACAGTACATTTAGGATTGGTTTCCCTTCTTCTCACTCTGAGATCGTGCGATAGAGTCGTGTTGTTAGGGTAGTCTCTCCCTAACGTATTATTGTGGTTGCAGCTATGCCTCCGAAAAGAACAATGATGGCCCGAAAGGATTATATGGATTGCGTATCCAGGTTGGTAAAATTATCGTATAGATGGTATTATGATGATGTATATCTGTACGAGCGTATTTATTGGAGCCATATGTGTTGTCTAAAGTAATTATGAATTACCATGAGGTGGTTAAGCCTTAATAATTTCTTGGAAGGTGTGAAGCAGTTTATTGAATCCACACCTAGGCTTAATATAGGTACTGATTTGGAATAGTCAGGAGGTAATGAACTGACTAAGATTATGATAGACTCTTGAAAGATCAGGTTCAATTGACTTAAGGACATACCATGTTGTTAGATTAAGCCGTGTTGTACGCTTAAGTGATATGTGTGAATAATATTGGTATGGAGTAAATAGGGTTGTTATGGTTAAGACAACATGATTTTGAGATTGTGAGAAGCTACCTTACCCGTATGTGGGGACTGATAATGTAAGCTTGAGACATGGAATAATAGTGAACCTTAGAATATTTATAATCGTTGAGACCTTAGATAGACAAGGCCTTCAAGAGTAAAGTATTTTATGTGTGGTCGTGGTTAAAGTACATGGTATACGTGAAGTATATTAGTGGAGATGATTCCTTGGTTTGAGTATAAACCACTTGGAATTGATATTGAGCCGATTGAGAATTTGTATAGCTTGAGACCTTAAATGAACATTCGAGGACGAATGTTTCTAAGGGGGGAAGGATGTTACACCCCGTAATTCCATGACATTTATTTGAGGACATGATTAAGGAAAGAATATTTGAATATTGGAAGGAAAGAATTATTACATTTTCTTAAAGGAAAATTTCAGAAAAATGTGACGACGGAAAAATTATTAACTTGAAGTTTAATACTTCTAATTGAATTTATGGACTTGGTATTGGATTATAAGGTATTGGAATTGATAATATGGAGTCCGCCGAGAATTTCACAATTTCGCGGGGTCCTTCGAAAAATTATAATATTTTGGACCAATCGGAGGGCGACACATGTCACCCCTCCACTTGACTTTGACATGGACTTGGACTTTAGATATTTTGAAGACAAGTAGACAAGTGGGTCCCACTCCACTTGTCTTGCTACACTTGTAGATATTTATATATATCAAGAGAGCTTGCAAGACTTATATACACTTAGAAAATATTTTCATTACACAAGTTCTATCTCTTCTCTCTCAATATTTCGGCCAAGGGCCATTATTGAAGACCAAGATCATTAAATCTTCCAAGCTTAGTTCATAATACAAGATTAAGAACTCTAACCAATTGTTAAGCCAAGATAAACCACCATTAACCTTAAATCCCATTTGGGTCGTGGCTAGGGTTAGAGATTTTAGGGGTTTTTTCGTCGACGTTTTGGTGATGAAACGTGAAGGGAAGTTTCTCCTAAGGTTGTAGGGGATACATATATGTGATTGGATCTTGAATAAGTGGAGCGAAACGAAAATTGTGGGCCAAAGACGAGTGGACTGTTTTGGGGCATTTTGGGCACAAATAAAGGTAAAAAACCTTCCTTCTCTTGAAGTAATTGGATATTACATGTTGTTATAATGTATAGATGAGCTTGTGCTAAAAATAATAAATAATAAAAAGTGTTTGAACCATTTTTGGGGCTAAAACCGTGTATGGACATATTTGGTGATTATCGGATTTCGTTGGTTATTGTCGTTATTAACGTCACCTATTGCATGTTATAATGGAGTAATATTGTTGTTAATAAGTTTTTATAACTTATATGGAAGTATTGAAATTCAAATTTGGATTAAAAAAAGTTGAGGAAAGGGTAATCGGATCGTAGTTGTTGGCCGAGTTTTGCCTAAAACTGTGGGGTATCGTTATGCGGTTTTAAGGGACTGCTTTGTGGTGTTAGTCTGCTGTAAAATCAGCTACCATATTGCATGTTTAATGTGGTAAAATGACTAATGAAAGTCCTAAATAATAAGGGTATATAAAGGGTGTTAAAGGCTTCACATTGTACCCTTAATATTGTAGAATTGTGGACTGTTTTGTGCCGAGCATTATGGACTGTTTTATAGACTGTTTTAATGTGATTGTGGGGCAAAACTTTACACGTCAATTTAGGCGTGTAATCCCCTTTGGTTAACTGTTGGTTGTGTCTTAAATGTGGCTTGTTGGTTGTTGTATTCGGGCCTTGGAAAAGGTGGAAAAGTACGTAGAAACAAAGGAAGTGTTGCCCAAATTTCCGTAGAATTAGAGGGACACTATATGGTATAAGTATTATACTAGTAAGCTTGATGTTGATAGAAGTGCTATCGTTATTATAGGTTGAAGTACTACGTGTAGCATAGTCTACTTGGCTTGAGGAATAGCCGATAAGGTTGAAGTACATTGGAGCGTATTGCTACTTGTCGTGTTGGTTAGTCGTCATGAGGTATGTGAACTATCCTTCCTTCTTTTGACATGATTTATTTGGAAAGTCTATGTGACTTGATTTTATTTGAAAAGTCTATGTGACTTGATTTATTTGGAAAGTCTATGTGACTTGGTTTATTTGAAAAGTCTATGTGACTTGATTAATTTGGAAAGTATGTGAGATTTGATTTATTTGAAGTATGTGGAACTTTCCCTATCTTTCTTTGAGCATGAACCTTATAAAATGTATAGTACGGTGGACGTACATGTTTTAAATAAATTCGGTTTCATTATGGTGCAATTGACTTGATTTGAAATGTACAAGTTTATTATTGAAAAGTTAAGCTCACTTGATTTTAAAGGATGTGAGTGACTTTATTGGAAAAGGATGATTTACTTGATGTTTGAAAGAAGTAGCTTGATTTAAAGAATAAGTTACTTGATTGATTTAAAGAGAATAAATGACTTGTTTTAAAGAAGAGTAACTTGATTTAAAGGTATGAGTTACTTGAGATTTGAAAGTAGAAGTTACTTGATTTTAAAACCTTGAATTGAATTTCTAAAGGTGTAGTAACTTGAGTTGAAAAGTAGACGTGCCTTTATACTACGAGTGTTAGTATCTTGGGGTTTATTGCACAAAATGATTCTTTTTAAAAGAATAGATGTACGTAGTACTTTGGGGTCCAAGTCTCTAATATTGCCTGAAACGATTCTTTTCATAAAGAATAGATGTACAAAGTACTTTGGATTCATTTCCCTAATGTTACATGACATGATAATGCCTTGGTTGTATTAAAAGGAAGGATGTGGTAGTGCTTTAGTTTTCTAAAATAAAAGTTGTTATAACAGCTTTATGGGAAGTTTGTTATAACAGTTTTGTGGAAAGTCAAGAGATGGTTTAAAATGTTATATGGAAATCAAGTGAGAATGTCTATGATTAAGTCCTTAATATATTACATAATATGTGGCACTTTGATTTTCAAAGATGTTTTAAAGTAATACGTGATGTCTAGTGTCTTGATTTGCCAAACCATGTCTTAGAGAGATACTTGGTATGACAAGTGTCTTGATTTTCTAAATGATGGTTTCAAAATGATACATGTATTGGATCCTACTTCCTAGTGATACATGTAGTACTTGGGCTTTTGTAAAATGGAAATTTAGTTTATAAAATAAATGTACGGCGCACGTACATTGTTGTAATGGACTTTAATCCTTAGTGATGCAAGGTGTGATAGTGCCTTGGTGTTATAAAATGAAAGACTTGTTAGTGTCTAGGTTTATCTAAAATGAAGGTTCATTTTAAAGATAATGTTGTTGAGAGTCAAAATGTGATTTAGATTGCACGAGGTTGCCATGATAGTTATGTGTATAATTATTGGGACTGATTGCACGATCCGCAACACTTGTATACATATACTGGGACGGGTTGCACGATCCGCAACACTTATATATTTATTGAGACGGGTTTCACGATCCGCAACACTTGTATACATATATTGGGACGGGTTGCACGATCCGCAACACTTTTTATATATATATTGGGACGGGTTGCATGATCCACAACACTAGCATATCTGGGGACGGGTTGCACGATCTGCAACGCTGATATATATACATTAATGAGTATATGGGTCGGCGTCCCATGATGTTGAACATGACTCTCGGTTAAAAGAAAGGAAATGTACGTACATAGTTACATTGGATTCTAATCCTACATGATACATGATATGTAGTTCCTTGGTTTCCATTGTAATGCTGGTTTATATTATATCATGGACTGCCGACAGTGATGTTGGAATTCCACGGGCATATTCCAGTGATGCTGACTGATAGTATACCACGAGGCGTCTTGTGATCTTTGTTGGAATTCGCGCATGCTTACGTGAGGTCGACACACCAAGCTGATGTTGGAATTCCACGGGCATTCTTCCTGGATACTTGTTATATATTATACTTTGTACATGACGATAGTGATGTTGAAATTCCACGGGCGTGCTTCTCTGATGATGATTGTATATTATACTTGTTATATGCTGACAGTGATGGTGTATTCCACGAGCATGCTTCTGTGATATTATATTCTGAGGGCAGGTGTCCCTGATTTTGACATGGCTTTCATATTTGAAAGTAGTACAGTGATACAGTAGTACAGTGGTACAAGGTACAGTTGGCTCTTATTTTATATGACACGGTAGGATCTGGTATTTGATTTTCATACTTTCCCCTGTCATTCTTTTGTACAGTTATGATTTGTTTACTGTACTTTATTTCCGTTCCATACTTAGTACCTGTTGTACTGACCCCCTTCGGGGGGCTGCGTTCATGTCCGCAGGTCTAGGTACTCAGATGTGGATCCGCGGGCTTAGGATCCTTGTTCAGCATTTTGGGATAGCTCCAATGTTCCGGAGCTTGTCATTATGGCTAGGTATATTCAGAGGTACGGCGGGGCCTTGTCCCGTCATAGTTGTCATCAAACTCTTAGAGGTCTGTATTCATATGTGAAATTTGGGTGGCTAGAGTTATATTTACATTGTTGTACAGTGTAGACCCATTCAGGTGTGATATATATTATGGCAGCCTTGACGGCATTGCCTTTGCTGTTAAAAGAAAAAAAATGAGTGTTATTTTCTTCCGCGAGTTACTTATATTGTATGGGTAGAAGGGTGCCCAGGTAGGGCACCAGTCGCTGGCCCGGGGTTTGGGGCGTGACAGTAACATTTACTGTTGAGTCAATATACAGGATAAGTATTGTGATGATGGTGCATAGTTTTTTCAATTTAATTAAGCATGATTCTGTGAGGACAAGTTCTGAATGTGATACTGTTCTCTGCGATGGTATATATAAAACAATTATGTATATTATAAAAAGTGAGTATCATGAGAAGGCGAAGACTCTACTAAAGATTTGGATGTATACAAAAAGAGCAAAACTCTAAGATTGGTATCGTTCCTATTTTATAGGAGTATCATGTGCTTAAAAGAAAAAAAGGGTTGAAAATACCTCAAGAAATTTATGTATGTACTCAACTAAGTTGATTAAGGACAATGGAAAATGTAACATTAGTCCATCGATCGGTCTCATAGGGCACATATACAGACAATTAACTGCCAAATCAGTAAATCCTTAAGAGTCTCATATTGCTTGTTTTAATTTGAAATATTGCCAACATCATTAACAATATCGTCTTCCAGTATATTTATTAATTATGCTTATCTTATGTTTTTTTTGTATGTTGCACGTCTCTATTTTTCTTCAAAAAGACTAATTCAAACAAATTTGGATTGAAAGATCCGTTATTTTTAAATTTTTAAATGATGTTGTGAAATCCCTTTGTTTTAGGTGTAAAGAGTTTCAATTCTTCTACACAATCTAAATTTAAGGGAAAAGGAGTTGAAGTGTGATTATAATTTGCCATAATGAAACCTCTCATTTTTGTCTTGGAATTGTCACATCACAGCAGAAATTCAGTCCATCAAATCGATGGAAGTCCAAACACCACCATCATTTCTTCCAAACCAAAACGTCTCCAACACACCTAATTCTCCAAAACCCTCTCCCATGTCCATTTCTCCAAAGTCTTCCAACACCAAGGATTACTCTCCAATGTCGACCAGTCCGTCAACTAATAACAAGGTTTACAAACATTATGTACCCACTAATGATTTGAGGCCAGTTCAGGAAGATTATACATAAGCAATGATTCTGTTAGGTTTAGAGGAGCCATTACTGATAAGCTATCCAGGTGACACTGAAAACCCCATTGATGCTGATGCAACATCAGATTTTTCAAATCTTGCATCAAGACAGCCTTCATCAATATTTCCTACGAGAAGGTGAAAAGGGGTTTTTGAAAACTGATTCGGCGATAATCAGACTGCTAAAATGTCAAAGGCAGAGTCGACTTTCCCTGTCGACATTAGCACTAGCAGCAGCACAGACACTGACTTCAGTATGCACAGTCTTCCCAGAACACCTTCAACATCCACTCCACAACCTGAACCTGAGAATGAAGGAGAAGAGATGTCAGATGACACACCTCTGAGGAACTTCATTCCAAAAAGGGTCCACAGAACCTACATAATTGTTGCTGCAAATGTTGCCTTAACATCGAAGGCAACAGACGATAAAGTGGACCCAGACTATGTTGCCCCAACATCTGAGGAAACACCTGTATCTACTCCATCCGAACACAACAATACAGAATCTGATTCAATCAGATTCTGAGGTAATGCCCTACTCTCCTTTGTTTCAAACAAAATCATGCTCTGTTAAATTAAATTGGTTTAAGAATAGAGTGATTAGAGGAGAAAAAGTCATAGACCTAAATTCATTCTCCAACAATGGTTTAGTTGATTTTTTAAGCAGTCGGAAGGTCTTATGTTTTGTATCTGGAAAAATCCCTACTGTGAGATAGTGATTAAGGTGTTTTATGCGAACCTGACATATGTTGTCAAGGACACTACCTCAAAGAAATTTGGAAAAGTGTACCTATACAACAATTTATACAATTTTACACCTGCAATCATTAACTCCACTCTTGGGATAACTGTAAATGAAAGACCTCCTCAATTCAATCCCACTACGGAGGAACTCAATTTTATGACCAAGTACCTTACGGGGAATTTGATCACAGTTTGGTCACCCCGCAGTCCTGTGTCTAAGCTAACTACCTTGTTTGCTACATTGCACAAACTCTCTATCTATAACTAGCTATCTTCTCCTAACGAGAAAGTAGTAACTCTTGACCAAGCATCACTACTTTTTAAGATTGGAAGGAATGAAAGAGTTGACTTGGGAACTATCATATTCGAACATGTTGCCAACCTGACTGAGAGAAAAATTAACTCTGTCCTTCCATACCCCTCGTTGATTTACCAAATTCTGCTCAACCAAGGGGTTAAGACCCCAAAAGGAGAAAAGCTGAGTCCAGCCTTAGAGGTATACTCAGTGCAACGAGAAGTTGTTAACAGCAGGGACAGAATTATTGATATGTCTTGAAAGAAAGAAAAATGGGACACAGAAACATCAACAAATGTTGCCAACATTCCAGGCAACACTGATCAAGGTAAGGTCCCAATGTCCAAAGAATGGCTCCAGAGGCACATTGTTGAACTTGACAAACAGATTCAAGAACTGGTACGAGCCAAAAAAATTATGTGGGCATTCTTTTTTCATAAAAAAGGGAGATGATGATGCTGCTGGAAGCAAATATGATGATGTTGCTGGAAGCAAAAAGACAAGGGGAGTTGATGATGTTGCAGGGCCAAACATGTCACGACCCGACCCCGGGCCCGCAACTGGTGCCTTACCCGGGCACCCTAGTAGGTATACATCAGAGAAAACCAGCGGAATAAAACTCATAGTCATATAACAATGTGAAATAAGAAATAGGATAACCGAGAAGGTCGCCTTTCTGCATATATAAATAAACAAAAGCCCGAACAGTTACATCCTTTACAAACCCCACCCACAACCATGACTACAGACCTCTAAGAGTTGGACATAACAACTGTGAAAGGACAGGGCCCCTTCATACCCCTGATTGTACATAAATCTACAACACCAGGGATCTGTACCAAAGATAAGCTTTCGGAGTAATGGAGCTTTTTCCCAAAATCGAACAGAGATCCTAAGAGCGAGGATCACCAACTGAGTACCTAGTCCTGCGGACATGAATGCATCCCCCCAAAGGAGGTCAGTATAACAGGTACCAAGTATGGAACAAAAAAATAAAGTACACTAAACAAGATCATAACTATATAAAAGAATGACAGGGCCAAGTATGAAAATCAAATACCAGATCCTACCGTGTTATAGAACATCAGAGCCCACTGTACCTTTGTACCACTGTATCACTGTACAACTTTCAAATATGAAAGCCATGTCAAATCAGGGACACATGCCCTCAGAATCATAACATCACAGGACTCGAACCCACATATGTATGTATATAGCATCATGGGACTCAAACCCACATATGTATATATGGTAACATGGGATTTGAACCCAAATCATGGAGAGCTAGTCCATGGAGTCGTATAGTGTCATGGGACTCTAACCCACATACATCTATATATAACGTCACCGGGAGAATAATATAATGTTATGGGACTCTAACCCACATACATATATAATGTCACCGGGAGAATAATATAATGTCATGGGACTCTAACCCACTTACATATATAATGTCACCGGAAGAATAATATAATGTCATGGGACTCTAACCCACATATATATATATAGATTTAACAATCTTTGACTCCCATTAAAAATACATAGAATGATCTATCATTTTATAACACTCAAGGCATTCTTGTCATACACTTTTAAGGACTTGAACCCAAAAGTACTATGTACATCCGCCGTACATCCCTTCATATTAAATCAACCAAGGCAATTCCATGCCTCTCTTTTCAAAACAACCCAAGTACTACCTACTTCAGCCCTTTTTAAAAAGAACCTTTTTTCCCATAAAATCCACACGATACTAACATTCGTAGTATCAAGGCACGTCTACTTTTCTATCAAGTTACTATACCTTTAGAAATTCATTTCAAGGTTTCAAAGTCAAGTAACTTCTATTTTCAATCTCAAGTAACTTAATACCTCTAATTCAAGTTACCCTTCTTTAAGTCGTTTATCTTTTTTTTTTAAAATCAATCAAGTAACCACTATTTTAACTTCATAAAGCCGTTATAACCAACATCCCATAAAGCCATTACAACAATGTCTGATATTGCCCTTGGGCTTTAACACTTTATGTTTTAGAAAGACTAAGGCATTTAGCCCTTTTAAAAACCAAGAGAACTTATACTTTTAAAACCAAGCCTCATATACATTCAAATAAAGTCTCAAAACTTTCAAAGTAAATTAAGCCTCTGATCTTTAGAAATCAAGTCTCATAACTTGAAAACTAAAGTCTCATAATCTTTAAATCAAATCTCATAACCTTAAAATATTTCAAGTAATCAATACTTTTCCCAATTAAGTAAGCTATACTTATTCTCATTAGTGTAGTAACTTAGCAAGTATACTTGAACAAACAAGTCTTGTATACTCCAAATAACAAAGCGAGTACACTTCAAGAACAATCATGTCAATAGAAGGAAGAAGTTCACATATCTCTTTGGCTAATCCACACGCCAAGTAGAAACCGCCGCACGTAGAATGTCAACATATAATGACCATAATACGTCTATCAACTTCTAGCTTTCTAGCGTAGAATATTTCTAAGTATAAAGTCCCTTATTCTACGAAAAATTGGGCAGCAATTCCCCTGTTTCTACGTACTTTTCCACCTTTTCCAAGGCCCGAAATCAATAACCTATACGCCATATTTAAGGCACAACTAACAGCCAACCAAAGGGGATTACACGCCTAATAGGACGTGTAAAATTTTGCCCCACAATTCAATTATAAGTCCAACATTCTTTAGGTCATTCTCGGCTACAATATGTGACAACATATAGCCTATTTCAATTCCTTCTTAATCCAAGTTGTTATTCCAACATGTCATAACAATTATAACAACTATATTCCCTTTCTTATATAACAAGTAACGATTATAACCAACAACCAAATTGATTAACAACTTTAGTGGCTAACATGCCAATTTTCGGTTTTAACATTTCAACATAGTCCAAATCCTTTCAATCTTCATTCTATATATCATATACTCATTTATATACTACACTAGCATGTAATCTCTAATTACATTAGGAAAAGAAGGATCATTACCTCAATAAGCCCAAAATATTCCAAGATCTAAAAGTCGATCCTTAGCAACTTTAGCTCATATTCCTTACATTCCAATCCACTCCAAGAAACACTTAGAAGTTCATAAACAACTTATCTTCAATTTCCAACTTCAAAGTTGAAGAACACTTTAAGGTTTCATATTGCGACTAACGGATTAACGTAGTATTTCCGGGATTTTTTGTGTTTGGTTATCCTTAGAATATGTTACACCCTGTAATTCTGGGACATGTTTAAGAGAATGTGCGTAAGGAAGCAGGACTTTAAAATTTTTGAACGAAAGAAGAATTCGTTATTCTTAAGGAAATTCTTCCGAACCTCGGGAAAGAGAAGTGTTTGTTAATGAGAATTGGGTTCTCAAATTTGTTATTTGAGACTTAGATAATTTATCGGAATTATGGAATATTATTTTCGGATTTGGTCACGTGGAGCCCACTCGGGAAATTTTACGTTTTGTGGGGCCCACGGGGTTTTCGATATTTTGACCAATTATGGAAATTTCGGGAAATGGAATATTTTAGACCAATAGGAGGGTGACACGTGTCACCCTCCACATGGCTTTGGTCAAAAATTAAGGGTCAAGAGAGACAAGTGGAAGCTTGACATTATTGACTAAAATTGACCACATCCTAGCCACACATTTGTCTTGATCCAAGCCCTTGATTTTAGTATTTATCTACACTAGTAGCAAGACAAATCCCATACTTAGAAAAAAATCAAGAACTTGTGTGTGTGTGCAAGTGAGCTCTCGGCTTTGAGCTTGAGAGAACAAGAAAAAAATTTGTTTGTTGATGATAAATCCCAATACTTAAACCAAAGATCCCTAGAGGTATTCTAAGGATATCCCAATACAAAAATCTCGGAAAAACTACGTTTTTACGTTAGTTGCAACATCAAAATCTAAGGAGTTTTTCATAGTTGGAGTTGGAACTTGAAGAGGGGTTCTTCACAAACTTCTAAGGGTTGCAAATAGCGGATTGGAACGTGGAGGAAAGGAGCTAAAAGTGCTAAGGATCGACTTTTGATCTTGGATAAGATTTGGGCTTATAGAGGTAATAATCTCCGTCTTGCTATTGTAATTCAAGACTTCATGTTGTAGTAGTTGTTAGATGAGCATGTAATATTTAGAATGAAGATTGATAGATGTTATGGAATTTGGAAGTTAAATCTGAGACCTAGCATGTCTAGCCTTTGATATTGTAATCAATTTGGTCGATAGTTATAGTCGTCGCATGTTATATAAGAAAGAGATTATAGTTGTTATAATTGGTTGCGACTATATAACATGTTTGACTAACAACTTGGATTGAAAAGGAAATAGGAAATGACTACTTGTTGTTATACTTTGAATTGCCGAAATGGCCAAGAATATTGGACAGTTTTATATTAATTGTGGGACAGAATTTTACACATCCTGTTAAGGAGTCTAATCCCCTTTGAATTGATGGTTTGTTGCGCCTTAATTGCGGCATGTTGGTTATTGATTTCGGGCCTTGAAAAAGGTGGAAAAGTACGTAGAAACAAAGGAAATGCTGCCCAATTTTCCGTAGAATAAGAGACTTTACACTTAGTATTATTCTACCTTAAAAAGGCTAGGAATTGATAGACGTATTGTGGTTATTATAGGTTAAAGTACTACGTATATCGTATTCTACTTGAAGGGTGGAATAAATATCAAGGTTGAAGTACTTTGGAGCATTTTGCAACTTGTCGCTAGTCGTCGCGAGGTATGTGAACCTCTTCCTTCTTTTGGCATGATCCTACGTATGAAATAGCCATGTGATATTATTTCATGATTCCTTCTACTCTTAGAAGTTAAGAAGTATCCACGTTGTTGATTCTAAGTTAAAGGTATGTCTAAGTTATCCTAAGTCCTTACCAAGTCTTATGGGGGATGTTGGTAAGAAGTGTTAGGAAGTTATGAAGTGTGATTTAAAGCTTTGGGACTTGATTTAATTGAAGTAAGTAAATGGATTTTAAAGAATGTATGTTATGAAGTTTTAAGACTATGAACTTTGATTTCTTTAAAGGATTATGAGACGTTATTTTCAAGTTATGGGACTTGATTTCAAAAGAGTATGTAACTTGAGTTTTTTTAAAAAGTAGAATTTTATGGATTTTAAAAAGAAAGGAGTTTTATGATTCTTTTTAAGTATGTATGTACGTAGTACTTTTGGGTTTAGTTTCCCTATTGTAATAAGAAATAAAAGTGCCTTAAGTTCTCTAAAATGAAAGGTTGTTATAATAGCTTTATGAGAAGTTGTTATAACGACTTAAGAAGAAGTGAAAAGATGTTTTAAAATGTTATGTAAGGAGAATTATACCGTGTCCCGTAAACGGGCCGGGTTACGTTATGTAAGGAGAGTTACACCCGGTCCCGCAAAACGGGTCGGGTTATGTTATGTAATACACCGAGCCTACACATAGGCCGGGTTATGTTATGAGATACACCGAGCCTACACATAGGCTGGGTTACGCCATATTACACCGAGCTCACAAATGGGTCGGGTTACATCATATTACACCGAGCTCACAGATGGGCCGAGTTACGTCATTTTACACCGAGCCCCACAGGCGGGCCGGGTTATGCTACAGATATCTTGAGCACCAAAGCGGGCGGGTTATGCTTCTGATCACATCGAGCCCACAGCGGGCTGGGTTATGCTACAATTCCTGACATGACCCAAGGCGGGCGGGCGGGTTATGCTACAATTCCACAAGACACCGAGCCCCGGGCGGCGGGTTATGCTATAGATTCCACAATGCACCGAGCCCTTGCGCGGGCGGGTTATCTTCACAATTCCACAAGCCGCAGGCCCAGGTGGGTCGGGTTATGTCACATGATTCATCAGTACACCGTGTCCCGCAAATGGGTTGGGTTACGTTATCACGTATGGATAATCAAAGCAAGCTCCAAAATGAGAAGTCCCTCCATAAAGGGTCGGATTACGTATGTAAAATTCGGAAGTTATGTGGTAAAGAACTTGATGAAATTCTTAAGTATGTATGTAAGAATATGTTTATAATTCTTTTTGAAAGAAGGAAAAGAACGACTAATGTATGACTGATTTCATGAGTTAAAATGGCACGGTAGGATCTGGTATTTAATTTTTTTATACTTGCCCCTGTCATTCTTTTGTACAGTTATGATTTGTTTACTGCACCTTATTTCCGTTCCATACTCGGTACCTGTTGTACTGACCCCCTTCGGGGGGCTGCGTTCATGCCCGCAGGTATTAGGTACCCAGGTTGGTGACCCTCGTTCTTAGGATCTCTGTTCAGTTTTTGGGAAGAAGCTCCATTCACTCCGGAGGCTTATCTTTTGGTACGGATCCCTGTTGGTGTAGATTATGTATATTCAGGGGTATGGAGGGGCCTTGTCCCGTCACAGTGGTTATGTCAAAATTCTTAGAGGTCTGTAGTCATATCTTGTGGGTCAGTTTGTAAAGAAGAAGGATGTAACTTCTTTTGGTTACGTATATATATATATATGTCCAGGGAGGTAGCTTTATCGGCTAGCCTGTTGTTTATTTCCTCTTAATATACGTTATGAGTTTCATGTATGTTCCGCTGATTTTCTCTGATGTATACCTGTAAGGGTGTCCAGGTAGGGCACCAGTCGCGGGCCCGAGGTCGGGTCTTGACAAAGTGGTATCAAAGTTGTTAGTCCTCGGAAAGTGTCTACAGACCGTGTCTAGTAGAGTCTTGGTTATCGGTGTGTTGTGCACCACATCTATAACCAGGAGGCTACAAGACATTTAGGATTGGTTTCCATTCTTCTCACTCTGAGATCGTGCAGTAGAGCTGTGTTATTAGGATGATCCGTCTCTGACGTATTCTTATGTATATGTATCAGTTATGCCTCCACGGAAGGCGATCATAGCCCAGAAGGGCAGGGCAGCAGTAGGAGCTGCTAGTGGGACACAAATAGTTACTAGGGCTCAGGCTCAGGCGGTGCCTGAGGTTGTGGCCCAGGCGGCGGTTGATTACCCAAGCGGTACTAGAGAGTCGAGAGCGCAGCCTCGGGAGTTACGATACACGAGTCTCGGTCCTCGCCGGCGAGTATAGAGATTATGGAGAGCGGTCGGGTTATTGACCAAAGATAGTGGCGAGCAACACCGACATGGTGTGCGAACCCTAGGGCAGATAGTTTGGGGGTTCGAGATTTTTGGGTTGTAATCCGCCAGAGTTCTATGGGTCTAGACCTGAGGATGATCCTCAGGAGTTTATTAGACAGATGCAACGGACTATGCGGGTAATTAAGGCCTCAGAGGCCGAGTCAGTTGTACTAGCTTCTTACCGGTTACGCGATATTGCAGTAAACTGGTTCGAGTCGTGGGAACTGTCCAGGGGAAAGGGTGCTCCTCCAGCTTTGTGGGACGAGTTCACAGAGGTCTTCCTTGATCACTTTTTGCCTCCTGAGATGAGGAGAGCCCGTGTGGATAGGTTCTTGACGCTGAGGCAGAATGGAAGGACCATCAGAGAGTATAACCTGGAGTTTGACTCATTGGCTAGGTATGCACTCACTATTGTGGCGGACATGGCTGATAGAGTTCATCGCTATGTTATGGGGCTAGACCGCTATATGATTACTGCATGCCTGGGAGTGGCCCTTCAGCCAGGTATGGATATTTCCAGGATGCAGGCATACGCACAGGGTATTGAAGACAGAGATGGAGGGGACCAGCCAGACCAAGGCTAGCCCAAGAGGGCCAAGACGGCAGGGTTTCAGGGTAACCTTCGAGACGGACAGCCTCAGCAGCAGGCTAGGTCTACATTTCAGCCGGCACAGAGTGCTCCTTCCCAGTTTTCTGGCAGGAGATTTGTTCAGCCGGGTTATTCACGGGTTGGTCAGAATTTCAGATTCGCGTGTGCACATGGATTCTAGGCAGTCGAGACCACTCTTCCCTTAGTGTTCACAATGTGTCCGGCATCATCTGGGGGAATGTCGTCGTGCTAGTAGTGCATGTTTTGCCTGTGGCCGTCAGGGCCATATGATGAGGGAATGTCCTAGTAAGAGGGATACAGGTGGGATAACTCGATCTGTGGATCGATTCTCAGTTCTTCACCTTCTATAGCTACTGCAGTAGCGGTGATTACGAACAAGAGCGATAAAGGGAAAAATGAAGCAATAGTTACAGGTATATCTTTGACCCTTTAGATACTTGTACGCATTAATAAGATTGTTATGTGTTTAAGTGTTATGTACGGATATTATTGAGTTATTGTGATTAAGACAACCTGGTTATGTGGTAATGTAAGTTTGGGGACATTGAATATTTAAGGACCTAAGAATATTGATAACTGCAGAGACCTTAGATGTACAAGGCCTTCTCAGGCAGTAAGGTTTATTTTCAGGCTAAGAATGAGAATTAAGTGCGAGGACGGGTCGGGTGTGGACCAATTACGGGTCAACCCATAGCCCGGAATAGAATGGGAGTAAATAGTGATGATGCACCCTTTGGATTTAATTCCTCATTTGGCTGGTGATTGTTAGGTATACATATGTGATGTATTAGGGTCATGTGTGGCATATGTGATTATTTTGGGTGTAGTTAAAGGGGACTATGCGATATCCGTTTAGATTGAACCTCGAAAGAACATTCGGGGACGAATGTTTCTAAGGGCGGGGGGGAGAATGTTACACCCCGTAATTATGGAACATGTTTAAGAGAATGTACGTAAGGAAGAAGGACTTTAAAATTTTTGAACGAAGGAAGAATTTGTTATTCTTAAGGAAATTCTTCCGAACCTCGGGAAAGAGAAGTGTTTGTTAATGATAATTGGGTTCTCAAATTTGTTATTTGAGACTTAGATAATTTATCGTAATTATGGAATATTATTTTCGGATTTGGTCACGTGGGGCCCACTCGAGAAATTTTACGTTTTGTGGGGCCCACGGGGTTTTCGATATTTTGACCAATTATGGAAATTTTGGGAAATGAAATATTTTAGACCAATATGAGGGCGACACGTGTCACCCTCCACATGGCCTTGGTCGAAAATTATGGGTCAAGAGAGACAAGTGGAAGCTTGACATTATTGACTAAAATTGACCACATCCTAGCCACACATTTGCCTTGATCCAAGCCCTTGATTTTAGTATTTATCTACACTAGTAGCAAGACAAATCACATACTTAGAAAAAACCAAGAACTTGTGTGTGTGTGCAAGTGAGCTCTCAGCTTTGAGCTTGAGAGAACAAGAAAAAAATTCGTTTGTTGATGATAAATCCCAATACTTAAACCAAAGATCCCTAGAGGTATTCTAAGGATATCCCAAAAATCCCGGAAAAACTACGTTTTTACGTTAGTCGCAACATGAAAACCTAAGGAGTTTTTCATAGTTGGAGTTGGAACTTGAAGTGGGGTTCTTCACAAACTTCTAAGGGTTGCAAATAGCGGATTGGAATGTGGAGGAAATGAGCTAAAAGTGCTAAGGATCGACTTTTGATCTTGGAAAAGATTTGGGCTTATAGAGGTAATAATCTCTGTCTTGCTATTGAATTCAAGACTTCATGTTCTAGTAGTTGTTAAATGAGCATGTAATATTTAGAATGAATATTGATAGATGTTATGGAATTTGGAAGTTAAATATGAGACCTAGCATGTCTAGCCTTTGATATTGTAATCAATTCGGTCGATAGTTATAGTCGTCGCATGTTATATAATAAAGAGATTATAGTTGTTATAATTGGTTGCGACTATATAACATGTTTGACTAACAACTTGGATTGAAAAGGAAATGAGAAATGACTACTTGTTGTTATACTTTGAATTGCCGAAATGGCCAAGAATATTGGACAGTTTTATATTAATTGTGAGGCAGAATTTTACACGTCATGTTAAGGCGTGTAATCCCCTTTGAATTGATGGTTTGTTGCGCCTTAATTGCGGCATGTTGGTTATTGATTTTGAGCTTTGAAAAAAGTGGAAAAGTACGTAGAAACAAAAGAAATGCTGCCCAATTTTCCGTAGAATAAGAGACTTAACACTTAGTATTATTCTACCTTAAAAAGGCTAGGAATTGATAGACGTATTATGGTTATTATAGGTTAAAGTACTACGTATAGCGTATTCTACTTGAAGGGTGGAATAGCTATCAAGGTTGAAGTACTTTGGAGCATTTTACAACTTGTCGCTAGTCGTCGCGAGGTATGTGAACCTCTTCCTTATTTTGGCATGATCCTACGTATGAAATAGCCATGTGATATTATTTTATGATTCCTTCTACTCTTAGAAGTTAAGAAGTATCCACGTTGTTGATTCTAAGTTAAAGGTATGTCTAAGTTATCCTAAGTCCTTACCAAGTCTTATGGGGGATGTTGGTAAGAAGTGTTAGGAAGTTATGAAGTGTGATTTAAAGCTTTGGGACTTGATTTAATTGAAGTAAGTAAATGGATTTTAAAGAATGTATGTTATGAAGTTTTAAGACTATGAACTTTGATTTCTTTAAAGGATTATGAGACGTTTTTTTCAAGTTAGGAGACTTGATTTCAAAAGAGTATGTAACTTGAGTTTAAAAAAAAAAGTAGAATTTTATGGATTTTAAAAAGAAATGAGTTTTATGATTCTTTTTTAGTATGTATGTACGTAGTACTTTTGGGTTTAGTTTCCCTAATGTAATAAGAAATAAAAGTGTCTTTAAGTTCTCTAAAATGAAAGGTTGTTATAATAGCTTTATGGGAAGTTGTTATAACGACTTAAGAAGAAGTGAAAAGATGGTTTAAAATGTTATGTAAGGAGAATTACTCCGTGTCCCGCAAACAGGTCGGGTTACGTTATGTAAGGAGAGTTACACCGGATCCCGCAAAACGGGCCGGGTTATGTTATGTAATACACCGAGCCTACAAATAGGTCGGGTTATGTTATGAGACACACAGAGCCTACACATAGGCCGAGTTATGTTATGAGATACCCCGAGCCTACACATAGGCCGGGTTACGCCATATTACACCGAGCTAATAGATGGGCCGCGTTACGTCATATTACACCGAGCTCACAGTTGGGCCGGGTTACGTCATTTTACACCGAGCCCCACAGGCGGGCCGGGTTATGCTACAGATTCCACAGTACATCGAGCCCCACAGGCGGGCCGGGTTATGCTACAGATTCCACAGTACACCGAGCCCCATAGGCGGGCCGGGTTATGCTACAGATTCCACAGTACACCGAGCCCCACATGCGGGTCAGGTTATGCTACATATTCCACAGTACACCGAGCCTCACATGTGGGCCGGATTATGTCACATGATTCATCAGTACACCGTGTCCCGCAAATGGGCCGTTTTACATTATCACGTATGGATAATCAAAGCAAGCTCCAAAATGAGAAATCCCTCCATAAAGGGTCGGATTACGTATGTAAGATTCGGAAGTTGTGTGGAAAAGAACTTGATGAAATTCTTAAGTATGTATGTAAGAATATGTTTATAATTCGTTTTTAAAGAAGGAAAAGAACGACTAATGTATGACTGATTTCATGAGTTAAAATGGCACGATAGGATCTGGTATTTAATTTTTTTTATACTTGCCCTTGTCATTCTTTTATGCTTATGATTTGTTTCTCGCACCATATTTAGTTCCATACTGCACTGTTATCGACCCGGCCGAGAGCTGCGTTCATGCCCGCAAGTATTAGGTACCCAGGTTGGTGACCCTCGTTCTTAGGATCTCTGTTCAGTTTTTGGGAAGAAGCTCCATTCACTCCGGAGGCTTATATTTTGGTACGGATCCCTGTTGATGTAGATTATGTATATTCAGGGGTATGGCGGGGCCCTATCCCGTCACAGTGGTTATGTCAAAATTCTTAGAGGTCTGTAATCATATCTTGTGGGTCGGTTTGTAAAGAAGAATGATGTAACTGCTTTTGGTTACGTATATATATATATATATATGTCCAGGGAGGTAGCCTTATCGGCTAGTCTGTTGTTTATTTCCTGTTAATGTAGGTTATGAGTTTCATGTATGTTCCGCTGATTTTCTCTGATGTATACCTGTAAGGGTTCCCAGGTAGGGCACCAGTCGCGGGACGGAGGTCGGGTCGTGACAGAATACCTCTAGGGACAATTGGTTTAAGTATGGGAATTTATCAAACAAGATTGAACAATTTCTTGTTCTTGGAGGGGTGTTAGCCGAGAGCAACCTAGGGAGGGAGTATATTTTTTTGTCTTGAAATTTCACCAAGTGTTAAGTCTTCAACCTCTAAGTGGATATATATAATGCAACCAAGGGTGGAGATTCAAGCAAGTGTCTTGTTGAGATTGGGGACAAGTGTGTGTGGGTCCCACTAGTCCACTTGTCCAAACAAATATCTAGCACAAGCCTTGGCCACTTAGCCACCTTTCTCGCCCAAGATGTGCCCACACGGGGGTGACACATGTCGCCCTCCCAGTGGTCCAAAATATTTTATCTCCCCAAAATTTCAATAATTGGTCAAAATATCGAAAACCTTGTGTGCCCCACAAAATCGTAAAATTTCTCGGGTGGGCCCCACATGACCAAATCTGGAAATAAAATTCCATAATTCTTTATTAATTCTATAAGTCTCAAATACCAACTTTGGGAACCCAATTCCCATTAATAAACCTTTTTCCTTCACGAGGTTCGGAATATTTTCCGTAGGAAAAAGAAATCTTTCTTCCGTTCAAACTTAAAGTTGTATTCTCTTATGTACGTCCTCATATACATATCCTGGAAATACGGGGTGTAACATTCTCCCCCCCGTAGAAACATTCATCCCGAACGTTCCTTCTAAGTTCAATCTAGGCAGATATCGGCATAGTCCTCCTTAACTATACCTCACTCAATCAATTATGTCACACATGACCACATATATCGTACATACATACACATCAATCACAAGTTAAACGAGGAATCACATCTAGAGGGTATATCACTACTTATTAACTCTCATTCATGGCCTAAAAAGAATTCTTCTTCGCATATTTACTACTCATACTAAAACTACTTCAATTCCTTCAACACTTGCTCGCTCATCTTTTTAGTTATCGTATTATTTTCATACTTCCACACCCATTCTAGTATACTTACATAATCTCGCATATTGCTTCGGTTTTTCAATCCTTGGAGTCACTATATCCAATAATTTAGGGTCATTTTCGGCCCTCACGACCCGGTTCCGGTGGAACGTGTCTAGATGATTAACTAGACTTTGGTCTTGCACCCCGCGACCCTATCACATAGAGAGAGACTACCCCCAACTGACCCTACTCCATTTCGGGCTACGGGTTGACCCATAATTGGTCCTCAACCCGACCCTTCGTGGTACTTAACTCTCGTTCTTCGTCTGAATTAGATCTTGCTACCCGATAAGGCCTTATATATCTAAGGTCTCAGCGGTTATCAATATTCTATGGCTCACAATTTTTCCATGTCCCCAAACTTACATTACCTCTTAACCAGGTTGTCTTAATCACAATAACTCAATATTATCCGTACATAACACTTAAACATATAACAATCTTATCAATGCATACAAGTCTCTAAAGGGTCAAAGATATACCTGTAACTATTGCTTCATTTTCCCATTGTCGCTCTAGTCGTAATCCTGCCCTGCAGGGCGCATAGCTATAGAAGGTGATGAACCAGCCACTGATCTTGAAGGCTGAGTCTTACTACCCGTGCTGCCTCCATACAGATACTCCCTCTGAAAATGGCCCTGCTGGCCGCAAGAATAACAGGCCCTCGGAGCAGAATGGCACTCCCCAAAATGGGACCTACCGCAATGAACACACCGAGGAAAAGGTGGCTTCATCTGACTAGGACCCTTGTTCCCCTGAGGACCTGGAGCCCTCGAACTCGATCGACCCACGAGTACCCGGACGGTCAAATCTCCCGCCGTGAAGCTGCGAAGGTGCCCCCTGTGCTGGTTGGAAAAAAGTCCTAGCAAGCTGTTGAGGCTGCCCACCTCGATTATTACCAAAGTACCCAACCGACCTAGCCTTCTTAGGCAGGCCTTGGTCTGGTTGATCCTCTCTCTCTGTGTCTTCAATCCCTTGCGTGTATTCCTGCATCCTGGCAATATCCATACCTGACTAAAGAGCCACTCCCAGACATGCAGTAATCATGTAGCGGTCTAGCCCCATCACATAGCGATGAACTCTATCTTCCATGTCAGCCACAATAGTGAGTGCATACCTAGCTAGTGAGTCAAACTCTAGGTTATACTCTCTGATGGTCCTTCCACCCTGTCTCAATGTAAGGAACCTATCAACCCGGGCGCTCCATATCTCTGGAGGCAAGAAGTGATCTAGGAAGGCCTCCGTGAACCTGTCCCAAATGGCTGGAGGAGCATCAACACCCCTGGACAGTTCCCACGATTCAAACCAGTTCACCGCAACATCGCGTAACCGGTAAGAAGCTAGTACCACCGACTCGGTCTCTGAGGCCTTAAGTACCTGCATAGTCCGTTGTATCTGCCGAATGAACTCCTGAGGATCATCATCGGGTCTCGACCCATAGAACTCGGGCGGATTGCAACCCAGAAAATCTCGAATTCTCAAATTGTTCGCTCTAGGGTTAGCTACCGGCTCCTGTCGGCGCTGCCCTGCCACTATATTGGTCAATAACCTGATCTGCTCCCATAATCTCTATACTCTGCCTCTGGAGGCTCTGGTGTCGGAGTCTCTGAAACTGCAGCTTCTCTGAGCTCCTCTGGTGGTGGCGGCGTAAACGAACTAGCTGACCCACGCGCCACCTCTGGCACAGACTGGGACTATGCCCTAGTAACCCTCTGTGTCCCACTAGAAGATCCTACTGCTGCCTTGCCTTACGGGCATTTGTTGCCTTCGTGTGGCGTAAAGCGATACACAAGTATATTATAGAAAGATCAAACTAATAACCACTCTCTTGCGATCTTAGAATAAGAAGAATGGAAACCAATCCTAAATATCATGTAGCCTCCTGATTATAGGTGTGGTGCACAACACACCGATAAGCAAGACTCTACTAGACACGGTCTGGAGACACTTTCCGAGGACTAACTGCTCTGATACCAATTTTATCATGACCCGACCCTGGGCCCGCAGCTGGTGCCTTACCCGGGCACCCTAGTAGGTATACATCAGAGAAAACCAGCGAAATAAAACTCATAGTCATATAACAATGTGAAATAAGAAACAGGCTAATCGAGAAGGTCGTCTTTCTGCATATATAAATATACAAAAGCCCGAAAAGTTACATCCTTAACAAACCCCACCCACAACCATGACTACAGACCTCTAAGAGTTTGGACACAACAACTGTGACGGGGAAGGGCCCCGTCATACCCCTGAATGTACATAAATCTACAACACCAGGGATCCGTACCAAAGATAAGCTTCCGGAGTAATGGAGCTTTTCCCAAAACCGAACAGAGATCCTAAGAGCGAGGAGCACCAACTGAGTACCTAGTCCTGCAGACATGAACACATCCCCCCGAAGGAGGTCAGTACAACAGGTACTAAGTATGGAACAAAAAAATAAATCTGATAAACAAGATCATAACTATATAAAAGAATAGCGAGGGCCAAGTATGAAAATCAAATACCGGATCTACTGCGTGTCATAGAACGTGCCAGCTGTAACTTTGTACCACCGTATCACTGTACAACTTTCAAATATGAAAGCCATGTCAAATCAGGGACACATGCCCTCAGAATCATAACATCACAAGACTCGAACTCGCATATGTATCTATATAGCATCATGGGACTCAAACCCACATATGTATATATGGTAACATGAGATTTGAACCCACATCATGGAGAGCTAGTCCATGGAGTCGTATAGTGTCATGGGAATCTAACCCACATACATCTATATATAACGTCACCGGGAGAATAATATAATGTTATGGGACTCTAACCCACATACATATATAATGTCACCGGAAGAATAATATAATGTCATGGGACTCTAACCCATATACATATATAATGTCACCGGGAGAATAATATAATGTCATGGGACTTTAACCCACATACATATATAGTTTAAACAATCTTTGACTCCCATTAAAAATACATAGAATGATCTATCATTTTATAACACTCAAGGCATTCTTATGTCATACACTTTTAAGGACTTGAACCCAAAAGTACTATGCACGTCTGTCGTACATCCCTTCATATTAAATCAATCAAGGCAATACCATGCCTCCCTTTTCTAAACAACCCAAGTACTACCTACTTCAACCCTTTTTAAAAGAACCTTTTTTTCCATAAAATCCACACGATACTAACACCCGTAGTATCAAGGAACGTCTACTTTTCCATCAAGTTACTATACCTTTAGAAATTCATTTCAAGGTTTCAAAGTCAAGTAACTTCTATTTTCAAACTCAAGTAACTTAATACCTCTAATTCAAGTTACCCTTCTTTAAGTCGTTTATCTTTTTTTTTTAAAATCAATCAAGTAAACCACTCTTTTAACTTCATAAAGCCGTTATAACAAACTTCCCATAAAGCCATTATAACACTTTATGTTTTAGAAAGACTAAGGCATTTAACCCTTTTAAAAACCAAGAGAACTTATACTTTTAAAACCAAGCCTCATATACATTCAAATAAAGTCTCAAAACTTTCAAAGTAAATTAAGCCCCTTATCTTTAGAAATCAAGTCCCATAACTTGAAAACTAAAGTCTCATAATCTTTAAATCAAATCTCATAACCTTAAAATATTTCAAGTAATCAATACTTTTCCCAATTAAGTAATCTGTACTTATTCTCATTAGTGTAGTAACTTAGCAAGTATACTTCAACAAACAAGTCATGTATACTCCAAATAACAAAGCGAGTACACTTCAAGAACAACCATGTCAATAGAAGGAAGAAGTTCACATACCTCTTTGGTTAATCCATATGCCAAGTAAAACCGCCGCACGTAGAATTTCAACCTATAATGACCATAATACGGCTATCAACTTCTAGCTTTCTAGCGTAGAATATTTCTAAGTATAAAGTCCCTTATTCTACTGAAAATTGGGCAGCACTTCCCCTGTTTCTACATATTTTTCCACCTTTTCCAAGGCCCGAAATCAATAACTTATACGCCAATTTGCCTGACTAACAATGACCAAAAAGAGGATTACACGCCTAATAGGGCGTGTAAAATTTTCCAACAATTCAATTATAAGTCCAACATTCTTTAGGTCATTCTACATGATATGTGAAAACATATAGTCTTTTTCAATTCCTTCTTAATCCAAGTTGTTATTCCAACATGTCATAACAATTATAACAACTATATTCCCTTTCTTATATAACAAGTAACGATTATAACCAACAACCAAATTGATTAACAACTTTAGTGGCTAGCATGCCAATTTTCGGTTTTAACATTTCAACATGGTCCAAATCCTTTCAATCTTCATTCTCTATATCATATACTCATTTATATACTACACTAGCATGTAATCTCTAATTATATTAGGAAAACAAGGATCATTACCTCAATAAGCCCAAAATATTTCAAGATCTAAAAGTCGATCCTTAGCAACTTTAGCTCATATTCCTTATGTTCCAATCCACTCCAAGCAACCCTTAGAAGTTCATAAACAACTTCTATTCAATTTCCAACTTCAAAGTTGAAGAACACTTTAGGGTTTCATATTGCGACTAACGGATTAACGTAGTATTTCCGAGTTTTTTTGTGTTTGGTTATCCTTAGAATACCTCTAGGGACACTTGGTTTAAGTATGAGGATTTATCAAACAAGATTGAACAATTTCTTGTTCTTGGAGGGGTGTTGGCTGAGAGCAACCTAGGGAGGGAGTATATTTTTTTGTCTTGAAATTTCACTAAGTGTTAAATCTTCAACCTCTAAGTGGATATATATAATGCAACCAAGGGTTGAGATTAAAGCAAATGTGTGGTTGAGATTGGGGACAAGTGTGTGTGGGTCTCACTAGTCCACTTGTCCAAACAAATATCTAGCACAAGCCTTGGCCACATTTCTCGCCCAAGATGGGCCCACACGGGGGTGACACGTGTCGCCCTCCTATTGGTCCAAAATATTTTATCTCCCCAAAATCTCAATAATTGGTCAAAATATCGAAAACCTTGTGGGCCCCACAAAATCGTAAAATTTCCCGGGTGGGCCCCACATGACCAAATCTGGAAATAAAATTTCATAATTCTTTATAAATTCTATAAGTCTCAAATACCAAATTTGGGAACCCAATTCCCATTAATAAACTTTTTTCCTTCACGAGGTTCGGAATATTTTCTGTAGGAAAAAGAAATCTGTCTTCCGTTTCAAACTTAAAGTCGTATTCTCTTATGTACGTCCTCATATACATATCTTGGAACTACGGGGTGTAACAAAACAGTAACACAAGGGGAGAGGAGAGAAGATGACGTCTGTTGTTGCCACAAATGGAGAAGGAGATGTTGCACATATTGATTGTTCACAGAAAGTGGTTGGAAACTACTGTGGCATGATCAATCTAGTCAAGGCTGTCGGACGATGGGTATCACGACCCAACCCCGGGCATGGCGGTGCCTACAGGCACCCTTACAAGTATACATCAGAGAAAATCAGCGGAACATACATGAAACTCATAACGTACATTAACAGGAAATAAACAACAGGCTAGCCGATGAGGCTACCTCACTGGACATATATATATATATATATATAAATAGCCAAAATCACTTACATCATTCTTCTTTACAAACCGACCCACAAGATATACTACAGACCTCTAAGAGTTTTTGGACATAATAACTGTGACGGGACAGGGCCGCGTCATACCCCTGAATGTACAACAACCGACAATACCAGGGATCTGAACCAAAGATAAGCCTCCGGAGTAATAAAGCTTCTCAGCGGTGACGGTGATCCTAGAGTGAGGATCAACAACTGTTTAACTCTACTACGGCATGACGCGCCCAGGAAATGGGGTGATTACAAAATATGTACCAAGTATATGGTGAAAATCTTGCAATTTAAATCATAAGTCGAGACATAAAGCTGAAGACAAGTATGATAACCAAATTAACAGTACACTTGTGCCTTATTAACAAAGAGACTAATGAGAATGAGTTTGCCGTTTAAAAGTAGGAAGGTTATGATTAATTCAGGGCTACCCGCCCGTCTTACCATTATGCAATTCTATTCATGGGAATTTAACCCGCATGGGAATTTAACCCGCATAGGTCACGTGGACCCGCAATGAGTATATGTGGATACCCGCATCGAGGAGAGCTAGCCCACGGAATAGTCATGGGAATTTAACCCGCATGGGAATTGAACCCGCGTGAGAATTGTACCCGCATAGGTCACGTGAACCCGCAATGAGTATATATGGATACCCGCATCGTGGAGAGCTAATCCACAGAATATGCAAATGCAACATGCCCGGGTAATGACCCCGTGATGAATAATATATCACAAGCACAACCGGCTAACATAATCATGTAATATAAGTACAACCGACTATCATAATCACATAACATAAGCACAACCGACTACCATAATCACATAATATAAGCACAACCGGCTACCATAATCACATAACATAAGCACAACCGGCTACCATAAATATCATAAGCAAGCTAAGACATCCCTTAACTCTTATTAGACTTAATTAGCATACACTCTCATTTTATTTAACGTAAGGCTCTAACATGTCATGAAAAATCCGGAAATTTACCCCAAAGTACCACATACTTCTATTCTTTTCAAAAGACTCATTTTTACATAAAACCCCAAGATACTAACACCCTTAGTATCAAGGCATGCTTACTTTTTCAAAACAATTCACTACACCTTTTGAAAATTCATTTCAAAGCTTTTAAACCAAGACTTTTACTTTCAAAACTTAAGCAACTTATGACTTTAAATCAAGTTGCCCTTTCTCAAATCAAGTCATTTATCTTCTTTAAAATCAATAGAGTAAACCACTCTTTTATCTTTCATAAAGTCATTATAACTAACTTCCCATAAAGCCATTATAACACTTTATGTCTTTTTGAAAACCAAGGCATCTACATCCTTAAAAATCAAGTGAGTTAACTTCCTGACTCAATCAAACTTGCACATTTAAAATCAAGTCTATGAATTCAAAAGACGCCGAATTCATTTAAAGCTTGTACGTCTATCGTACCATACATTTATAAAACTTCATGCTTAAGAGATAGGGAAAGTTCCACATACCTCGCCGACTTAATTCTCTTGCCAAGTTGAATACGCCGCACGTAGAATGTCAACCTATAATGACCATAATACATCTATCAACTTCTAGCATTCTATCGTAGAATAATTCTAAGTATAAAGTCTCTTATTCTACGGCAAAAATTGGGCAACACTTCCTTTGTTTCTACGTACTTTTCCACCTTTTTCAAGGCCCGAAATCAATAGCCAACATGCCACATTCAAGGCTCAATAATTCAGCTAACCAAAGGGGATTACACGCCTAACAGGATGTGTAAACTTCTTCCCCACAATTAATATAAAAATTGTCCATTTCCTTAAGGCAATTCTCGGCTCAAATGTGTAACAACATATAGTTCATTCCAATTCTTTTTTAATCCAAATTGTTATTCTAACATGTTATATAGCCGCAATTGATTATAACAACTATAATCCCTTCTTTTTATAACATGCGACGTCGTAACTAACAATTAAATTGAATTACAATCTTAATGGCTAACATGAACTTTTTCGGATTTTAGGCTTCCAATATTCCATAACACTTATCAATCTTCATAGTATATATCTCATGATCATCTATCACTTTCATAACATGGAATCTTCAATTACAATAGTAAGATTACCTCAATAAGCCCAAATCTAATCCAAGATTCAAAGTCGATTCTTAGCAACTTTAGCTTCTATTCTTGACGTTCCAAGCAACCCTTGGAAGCTTATGAAGAACTCTTCATCAAGTTCTAACTCAATCTATGAAAAACCTCTTAGGTTTTCATGTTGCGACTAACGTAAAAATGTAGTTTTTCCGGGATTTTTGTATTGATATATCCTTAGAATATATCTAGGGATCTTAGGTTTGAATATTGGGATTTATGAAGCAAGATTGCAAAAAAATCTCTTTCTTTTCTCCTTTTTGTCGAGAGCTCATAAGAGCAACTCAAGATTTCCCAATTTTTTTCTAAGTGTTGAAATGATCTAGTCTTGCACTAGTAGTATGTATATATAATGAGATCAAGGGCTTGGATTGAACCAAATGTGTGGCCAAGATCTTAGTCAATAATGTCAAGCTCTCCACTTGGTCATTCTTGACCAAGTCAATTTCGACCAAGCCATGTGGAGGGTGACACGTGTCGCCCTCCCATTGGTCTAAAATATTTCGTTTCCCGAAATTTCCATAATTGGTCAACATATCGGAAACCTCGTGGGCCCCACAAAACGTACAATTTCCCGGGTGGGCCCCACGTGACCAAATCCGAAAATAATATTCCATAATTCCGATAAATTATCTAAGTCTCAAATAACAAATTCGAGAACCCAATTCTCATTAACAAACACTTCTCTTTCCCGAGGTTCGGAAGATTTTCCTTAAGAATAACGATTTCTTCTTTCGTTCAAAAAATTTTAAAGTCCTGCTTCCTTACGTACATTCTCTTAACGTGTCCTGGAATTACGGGGTGTAACAGAAGTTGTGATTATTGATCAATGAAAGAAGATACTGATGTTTGATGGAACTTGTTTATTTGTTTCTGATATGCTGACATTTGGATTATTAATTTTTCTTTGGTTTGTATTTTTTTTTTTGGATATTGGTTTGTTCTAGCAGACATAATTATGCTCACTAAGATGTTTATATATGTTTGTTTACTGAGGATTGGTGTGAATTGTTAAATGTTGACTAATTACACACATGTTGTAAGGAAGTCACGATAAATAGGACATAACTCATTTCTAATCAAATAGTCGATACAATATTGCTTGGAATTTATTACTGTATGTTAAGGGAGAGCATGGCCATGATCCTACTGATTGGAGGAGAAGCAGCGTGAAGTCCAAGTCCAGATCGTTCAGTTTTCCATGGAGAAAGAACCGGTACAAGCTGCAACCTTCTTTTACTCAACTCCCGCAACCAACAGTGAGGATTTCAAGGGAAGTTTCACACTATAAATAGAGGGGAAATTTCAGAGTATTGTCATCCAGAATTAAACTAGAAGAATCACCAAGAGAGCTCTCGAATATTCACCTTAGAAATCGGATCAACACCTAACCTAAAGTAGTATAATAACATCTAGTCCCACATTACTATTGTTGCCCAGATTCTAGATCAAGCTTATTGTTGAAGCAATTGTAATGAAGATGTTGTATTTATCTTTTGAGATATTTTAACTTTAGGCTGAAGTCATCTGCGACTTCGTTTTTGTTTGTAATTTTTTTCGTTTTTATTGCTCAAACTTGTAAAAAGAAATTCAATTGTAATTGTATATAATTTATACAATACTTCGGTCATTGATCATCAATGGATATATTAATATATACTCTTGAAAATATAAACCTTGTGTCTTTTACTTTTCCGCTGCATTTACTCTTTAAAGGTTTATAATTATTTTATCACAATGTTGCCTCAGATGTTGACACAACATTGAAGGCAACATCAAGAAACTATTTTCGTTATTCAAGTTGTTTCACTTTTAATCTTACTTATATTTACTTATCCATAGCCGGACTGACAACTTTATACGGCATGTCTTGGGCACATTTGATCTATCTGAGACTCTTTTGAAGCTTGCACACCAGCTTCTCTTTCTGTTTGACCTCAATTCCCTTAGGTTGCTTCATGTAGATTTCCTCTTCTAAGTCATCATGAAGAAAAGCAGTTTTCACGTCCATTTGTTGAAGATGCAGATCTTTCTTTTCTACTAGCCCAAGAACAGTTCTGATTTTTACCAACTTAACTATGGGAGAGAAGATCTCTATGTAGTCAATGCCTTCTTTCTGGTTAAATCCCTTTACAACCAGCCTTGCTTTATAGTGCTTACTTCCATCATTAACTTCCTTTATTTGGTAGACCCATTTGTTGTACAATGTCTTCTTCTCCTCGGGTAACTTAGCTAACTCACATGTATGATTTGAGAGTAGTGAGTCTATCTCATTTTCCATTGCCAACTCCCACTTGATCGATTCATCAACTTGCATCTCTTCTTCATAACATTCTGACTCCCCCTGTCAGTGAGTAGAATGTAGTTGAAGGACGGGGGAACCTGTGAACCGCCTTATTGATCCTGGATGATCTGCATAATTCTGTGATCAGCGTCTGCGGATTTGTTTCAGAATTAGAATTTTCATCAACCTCGTCATCACTGGCTTGTTCCTCTGTCGTAGTAGTACCTAGTTGTAGCTCGGGTGCCGAAAAGTCTCTCAAATCAACTGTTTACGATTCTTTGTTCTTAGATTCTGAACTCTCCCGTAACTTGTCATTGTACAACACCTGTTCATTGAAGACGACGTCCATGCTTCGTATGATCTTCCGAATTTGGTCATCCTAGAATCGATAACCAAACTCGGTGTCACCATAGCAAATAAAATAACACTTCTTAGATTTCAGATCAAGTTTACTTCTAGAAGTAGCATCAATATGAACATATGATGAGCAACCAAACACTTTTAGAAAAGAAAGATTATCTTTTTTCCACTCCAAACCTCTTCTGGAATTCTAAAACCCAAAGGAATAGACGGTCCCCTATTAATCAATAAGGTTGTGGTATTGATTGCATCTGCCCACAATATCTTGGGTAGTCCAGCGTGTATTCTCATGCTCCGTGCATGCTCATTCAGTGTTCGATTTATCCTTTCCGCTATTTCATTTTGTTGGGGCGTTTCAGGAATAGTCTTCACCATCTAGATTCCATTATCAACACAATACCATTTGAAGTCACTATCAATGTATTCTCCACCATTTTCGGACCTCGGACTCCTCAACTTGAGGTTTGTCTCATTCTCAACCATGGCTTTCCACCTTTTGAAGACAGTGAACACATCGGATTTATTTTTCATAAAATAGACCCATAGCTTCCTGGTTGAATTTTCAATGAAGGTCACGTAGTAATGTGATCCTCCGAGTGAAGGGACATCAGCATGTCCCATTGTTACACCCGTGGTTTTACGTCAAATCATGTCATTGATTAACTTGATTAGTATGGATAGGTATGAGACCTTATGAAGTGATAAAAATGGTTTAAAACAAGTATTAAGTATGTATCATGAAGATTATAGGTTAAGCGAATTGTAGAAAATAAGTTTCGGCGATTTTCGAAATATTAAATAAGTTATATTGACCATATTGAATTTAGTTCTACTCATGTATGCAAATCGAGAACTTGGTGTATAAAAGAATGAAGACTCGAAATACTTTAGAACTTAATATGTGTGAAGATGGTGATTGAGAATAATATTTTTTTGTATGCCAAAGGAGGCTAGAGAATAATATATATTTTTTTTTTGTTAAATGCAATTTATAAATTATAAATTTTTCACAATGTGTTCGTTTATCAATCTCATTAAATATGTTTTTTTTCCTTATCTTTCAATATACTTTATTTCATTAGTATGACTAACTTAAAGAAAACCACCAAATGTACTTGGTTCGTATACGAACTACTGAACTACTCATTAATTAAAGTTACACACCACATTTATATTTTCTATTTTCTATTTGGAATTTGAAAATTCCTGAAGCATCGACATAAATTATAGGTAGGGAGAGAAGAAAGTAAAGTAGTTGTAAATTGATCAAACTTTATATGATCATAACTTTGCGCTCGGACGTCCGTTTCGCCTATTTTTTTTTATTTCGCGTATTTTTTCTATACGGGGGTGGTCAAACCACGGCCAGTCCAATTTTCTGAAAAACGTCTTTGTTCCCGCTCAATTTGAATTTTCCCCCAAATTGTTACGTTTTTTCTATTTTCAAAGCTAAATATCTCGCGATATACAATAGATTTCAACGTTCAAATTTCATGGTAATGTGTCCGGCAATGTCAATTTCAATATTGAAAATTCAATTTAAAAAAAAAAACCGGTCAGGACCGGAAAATTCCGGTTTTTACCCGGAACGGAAAACCGGAATCCACCATTTTGACGGACCGGGGACCGGACCGGAATCCACCGGTCTGGACCGGTCCGGTCCATTCCGGTCCGGTTCCGGTCCGGTTTTCCGATCCGGTCCTGTTTTGTACACCCCTAGTCATGATAATGAGTATATAAAGAATGTTGAAAATAATTATTATTTAGTGGATTGAGATCAAAACATTAATTATATGAGTAATTAGTAAAAGTTGGGATGTAGTGTGAGACAAGAACATTTAAGTCTCAATTATATTACTATATATGGATTAGCTACTTATTTACACTTAATATGGAATAAAAAGGAATAAGGGTGACGGGAAATATGATTTGATTTTTTTCCACTAGGTGGGGTACCACCAAATAAATGACCATTTAATGATATGGAGAAGTACAAGACACTTGGTCTAAATAACTCTATGTGTGTGTATATATTGTTACACTTACTATGATTCATTCTATTTAAGTGGAAAGTGGGGCCATTGTGCCTTTTATACTACAAACTAAGCCAAAAATGTATCCATCGTATTCTCGGAAAGGAAATCAATTTGTGAAGTGGACATGCTCTTTAATTAGCAATTTTTTTAAGAAAGCCTGGGTAGCAACGGCACAAAGTGCTAGTAACGAAGATATTTCTTTTCGTTTAAGAGGTGAATTTCTCTCCTTTTTTTTTTCTTTTTTTTTTTTTTTTTTTTTTTAGGTAAATGCAAATATTATTAATAATAACTATAAAGGAATTGGCTGATCAATCGTTAATGCAAAGCGAAGAGATAGAGGATGGGTGGTCGAGGATAAAATCGTTGTTTTGATTATGACCTCTTCTCAACCCTTTGAATCTTTTAGTAGAAAGATTACGTCGCAGATAGCTTAGTTTCCGATAGACAAATCATAGCCGCGTCATGCGCTTGCGTTGTCCGCAAATACCACGGACATTCCAACAAAGTATTTTCATTAGGAAACAAAGGAGGTTTTATTAGCGCTTTTCTTTTTGGACAAAACCTTTTGCCATCCATCATCCGAAGCCATAACTTGTGTACCAAGCTATGCTCCCACGTTCAAAGTTAACGTTACTTGACAGCCTTATCCGTAGCCGTTGTATGTAACCCATCGATGAAGGTGGCGGGTTCATAGGCATTTCGAATGTTTTGACTTACCCGCCTAACATGTTGTGAACCGCCATTGTGAGAATTAGGCGGTGAGGGCTTAGAATAACATGATGGGCGAATGACCCAACCGAGGACGCGGCGTGTGATAATTCAGTGTTGTGTGCTCGGTTTGTTCAATGTCCGTCGTGATCGGCATCTACGGGATGTTGAGAAGTTGGTGGATGAGAGGTTGGTTCCACCTTTGTTGACGTAGAATCATCCTTGTTGTTAGGGGTACCTCGATTGCGTGTTTTTGGAGCTTCTTCATTGTTGACATCATCCCCCTTCAAATGGTTGTGTCAGAAAGCGCACAATGATAGCAAAGTCGGGTAATTCTCATAGTTTACCCTTTGAGTATACATACGTTATCGGGAGATTGACGACAAAATCCATTATCGGCTCTAACATCCACTTCCACTAGAACTCTTGCATAGTTCATTTTAGACCTTTCCTTAGTATATTGGGTGTAAAGAGGTTTTCCTACACGTGAAGCAATCTTACTAAGGCATGTCCTTTCACAATCGTATTGATGCTTCTCTTCCGAAAGGACCGCAATAGCCCCAGTTTTACATGAAAGGGACTTCATCCTCAATTTCTATATCTACTTTTGTTCAATAAATTGTAACCATGCCTTTAGCCTCAATCTGGTTAAGTCCTTTTGGGAGGGTACCTTTGTCATGGTTTGGGAAGGGTTGTTATGAGTTGTAGTGGTAGGAATATGATGTGGTTTAGAAGATGTATTAGTGTGTAAATCATTGGTGGGTATTTAGGTATGGATGGGTAGAAGGAAAGAGCTAGTGCGCGATAGGAGGGATGATTCGCGTGCCATTTGGAAGGAAGGGAATTTGTGTTGGGTTTGGAGGAAAAGAAGGAAGAGTAGGTAGAAGGGGTGGAGTGTTTTGTTTTCCAGTAGTGAAGTGTTATTAGATGAGAGAGGAGGTAAGTTAAAGACTTTACTCGAATCTGGGGGAGAATTAAAGACGAAAGGCTTATTTTGGTTAGATTGACTCACTTAGCAAACTAGCTAAAGTAGGAAGGCTTCATTTGTGACATTAAAAGGAATCGGTGGTTGTTGTCTTAATACACGAGAGGGCTCTTTGGTTCCGCGATCATTCTGCGTTATTAATGGCCGTATAGATCTAGGCTCCTTGGAAATAGACTTAGCTTTGTTTCTCACAATTGACTTGGCTCATATAACGGGAATATTCAATGTCCGTTATGCCCGCCCGTCTTGGCAATCGGACCATCATAAAGTCCGTGCTAGTGAGTGAATCATTGGTACCGCGGCGTTAATGAGTAGCGGCGCCGATAATAACGTTAGAACTCTCAGTAGCTTGACTCTTTGTATAACGGGAGTAGTTAATGTCCTAGGTTATCCCCTTGTCCGTCTTGGAAATCGCCGTCATAAAGGCGTGGTTGTGAGTGTATCCTTGGTACCCGCCCATTAATGTGTGGCGCCTCGGATAACGTTAGAGTCCTTGGGTGTAGAAACCCTCGTATCCCACGTCGACCTAGATCCGTGCATAGAGTTCATATTCTAGTTTCATTGATAACCTCGACGCCTTGTCCATCCGACACCGTAATAGGAGGAGACATCGCGTTTCGGGCATTAAAGTTCCTTTCTTGACACCGCGTTAAACTTCTTGGGTATAGGACTACATGCTCTCAGTGACTTTGAATCAAGCAAGGCGTGATTACTCTTGGACCCGTGAACACCGCCCGACCCGCCATGAACTCACGACCACGTCGACCGGTTTAGACCAGAATGCCATCGTACCTTGTTCCTCCAACAATTAAGCCCTTTTGCTAACTGGTGAATTTCGGTGGTGTACTAATGCTAGGTCTTGTTCTTGAAATGATCCCATTACCAACTAATTGGCGTGGAATGGTCGACCACCATAGAAGCATTAGGCGTCAATGGCTATCGGAAAAAGACAAGTTTTGCCTTCAAATTCACTAATGTCCAAGCTTTCAATTTCTATATTTTGCCCATTCATGTATCTTTTGTAGCATAGAATCATCTACTACATTTTCTAATGGAAATCGCGAGTGCGTGACATGAACCAAGACCGAGATTGGAATAAGATTTTCCTCGGCAATTGTTGGATGCCTCCACTCTTTTTCTTCCTTGTTCTAGTTTTAGGCTTGCTGAACCTCTGAATCATTGCTAGAACGTGTGTAGCGTTTAGACTTCTTCATATTGTGAACAATAACAATTAAACCATTGTGAAACAAACGAAAATCTAAGGGGAAGAAGAGGAAAAACCGAAGGAGCAACTAAGGGGAAACGTTGAGAGCGTTTTCTTAGTGAGAGAAACTTCTCTCTAACTCCTTTTCAAGTTCAGGATTTTCAAGACTTGTGAATTTCTCTCTTGGTATGACTAAGTAAAGATCTGATTTTAGCCCATCTATTGAGATACAATTTTGAAGAGTAGCTGATCCGTTTAATTATTCTGAGGGTCATAAACCAAGATAATCGTTTATAGAACATATGAGGACTTGCGGAACCCATACAAGCTAAAGAGACGAGGTATGTTAAGGCAAAATTTTCTTTCTTTTGGCATATTCTAAATACAAAACGCTAACGTAATATTGCCTCATAAATTATTCTTCTCTTAGTAGTTAAGGATGATCATGTTATTCATTCATATTTTCAAAGCATGTCTAAATATGTTCCTAAATCCTTATTGAGGTATATGGAAAAGATATTGGTATTCATAATGTTAATCGGAGGTGGAGCGATATTAGATCACTCCGACAAACTTATAGTGATTTATTATCATATCATTCATACATTACATTCATGTATATACCTTGACCTCAAAGGAGTTATATACTTTACTATATGTATGCATTATATATATGTATGTGACATGGGGAAGGGAGGGCGTTATATATGCACACCACCTGCAGCTGGTACAGATATACACAAAAATGATTATGCCCACAAAGGATGATATGATATGATGGGATGCCCACAGAGGCTTAATGACGTTATATACGCAGATGTATCTGTATGACCGCATTGTGCATGACATTTAGTCATATTATGGCCCTAATAGGCATTCTGCACAGACGTGATACTTATGCATATTATGGCCCTCAGAGGCATTCTGCACAGACATGGTACGTATGCATATAATGGCCCTCTATGGCATTTTCTACTGGTTGGTTGTTTCTTATCTCGTGTTACTTTTAGGTTTCCATTGTGCTATCTTACATGCCTGACATACTCAGTACATCGTACTGACGTTCCTTTTATTGGGGGGTGATGTGTTTCATGCCCGCAGGCTCAAGTAGATAGGGTGAAGGTCCTCACTAGTAGGTTGCTGGTTCAGCTGATATTGGAGCACTCTACTTATTCCAGAGTTTTAGTCTAGTCATGGTACAATATTATTGATACGCATAGGGGTATGGCGGGCCTTGTCCTGACCGTATGATGTCACATATTCTTTAGAAGCTTGTAGACAAATTTTCTATATATAATAGTCGTGTATGGCCTTGTCGGTCTTAGTATGTATATATGCATAGATTGGGTCCTTCTGGTTGCGGAATTTTACATAGCTCTTTTTCAGTTTACTATTTCCATGTGTCAGTAGGGTACTTTATCACAGCCCTCAGGGCTCATGATTAATTATGGTTAGATATAAATGTATGATTAGTGGTACTCGGAAAGTAAGGTCTGGGTAGTCTACAAGCCGTGTCTAGTAGAGTCTTATTTATGGGTATGTTGTGTACCACACTTATAGACAGGAGGCTACAGGGCATCTAGGATAACGGTTACCTTCATTCTTGATCTAGAATCGTGCTATAGAGCTGAGTTGTAAGAATTTTCTTTGTAAATCTTATCGTGTTTATGATTACAACAATTCCTTCTTCTAAAAAGGCTATGATTAGTAGGGAGATGGAGGTTAGATAATGGTTATCTTCCTTCTTGTTCATCGCACACTCGAGACACCCTCACAATGAGTTTGCAGGGTCTCCCAGGCGTCCTTAGCCGATGTACAATTCTGAATGAGTTTGAACATGTACAAATCTACCCATCCGAATATAGCATTCAAGGCCTTTTCGTTAAAGCTAGAATTATTGATCTCTTCCGCAGTCCACTCGGATTCGAGTTTGGTAAGAATATCACCATCATCATCCGCTGGATACTTGGGAACAACATATCCTTCGGTGGCAGATCTCCATGCCCGAACATCAATGGATTTGATGTGCGAAAGTAGTCGGATCTTCTAATAGGCATAATTTGTTCCATCAAGAATCGGAAGTCTACCAACATTTTGAATAGTTGAGTCCATAGCCATTAGATACAAGACCAAGCACTTATTGTGTTAAGTGTTAAGTTTGATACCACTTGTTAGGTCCGACTACGGATAAGCAAATAAACGTAGGAAAAATAAAGATTCGAAAGCTGAAAAATTAAACAGTTTCTTATGTTGCCTTCAGTGTTGTGTCAACACCCGATAAAATAATAATAAACCTTAAGAAGTAAATGCAGCGAAAAAAGTAAAAGACACAAGGTTTATATTTTCAAGGGTATATATTAATATAGCTCTTGATGGTCAATGACCGAAGTAATGTATATATTATATACAATTACAATTGAATTTCTTTTTACAATTTGTAGAAAAAAAAATTACAAACAAAACGAAGTCGCAGATGACTTCATCCTAAAGACAAAACATCTATAAAGAAACATACAATATCTTCATTACAATTGCTTCAACAATGAACTTGATCTAGAATCTGAATAGCAACTTAAATGTGGGACTAGATGTAGTTATATTACTTTAGGCATTGGTGTTTGATCCAGTTTCTATGGTGAATTTCTGAGAGTTCTCTTGGTGATTCTTTTCTTTGTAATCTGTATACCGATACTCTGAAGTCCTCCTCTATTTATAGTGTGAAACTTCCTTGAAATTCTCACTGATTGGTTGCGGAAGTTGAGAAAAAATAGGTAGCAACTTGGACCGATTCAGCCTCCATGAAATCCTCAACTATATTGACTCGGTCTTCACGTCGCTTTCCTTTCAAGATTGACTTCTTCTTTCTCATGTTTTAAACACAGCTTCCTGGTTAACTTTCGTAGGTCATTTTTACCTCACAGTAACACTCACTGTTTTGGCCGAAAGAATAGGCAAAATTGTTTATAGAGATGTTGTATGTGATGTTTTCACAACACTGCAGGCAACATCCTTATGTTCATAAGCGGTGTTGTCATGACTGATTAATCATGTTGTCACAACACTCATACAACATTAACAATGTGTATTTCATGTGTATACTTATGTATATTTAGCACACACCTTGATCATGTGAGGCGTCTTATCTGTTGAGGCGTCTCTAAAATCTTCAAAAAGAACCGAGGGAAGACCATTTGTAAAGATGTCTGCAATTTGATACCTGGAAAGGACATGACAGACGTGTACCTGTCCACGAGCTACTTTTTTGCGAACAAAGTGAATGTCCATCTTGATATGTTTAGTGCGCTGGTGCTGAACCGGATTCCCAGAAATGTAGATGGCACTAACATTATCACAATAAACCAAGGTATCTTTCTTAATAGAACAATGAAGCTCTAAAAGGAGATTTGTAACCAACATGATTCAGAGACCACATTCGCTACCCCTCGATACTCGGTCTCTGCACTGGAACGTGGTAAAGTTGACTGACGCTTTGTAGACTAAGAGACCAAGTTATTGTCAAGAAATATACAATAGCCAGAGATAGACCGTCTGGTGTCTGGACATCCTCCCCAATCAGCATCTGTATACGAGACAAGTGTAGATGTCGACGAAGGATATAAATGTAAACTATAATCAAGTGTCCCCTGGATGTACCTAATGATGCGTTTGAGCGCATTCATGTGCTCAACCCTGGGATCATGCATAAACAAAGACACCTGTTGTACAACATATGTAATATCTGGTCTCGTAAACGTAAGATATTGAAGATCCCCTGCAAGACTACGATAGCGAGTGGGATCCTCGTATGGAGAGCCAAACTGCAGCACCCAACTTGGGTTTAGTATCTACTGGAGTGGAAGTGGACTTACAGGATGACATCTCAGCCCTCTCAATGATCTCAGTTGCATTCTTTCTTTGTGATAAGAGCAATCCACATGTATGACGAGTGACAGCAATCCCTAAAAAGTAACTCAAGGGCCCCAAATCTTTCATGGCAAACTCAGAACTGAGCATTGTCATGATAGACTGGAGTAATGCATCAGAAGAGATAATCAAGATAATATCATCCACATATAAGAGTATGTAAGACAATGAAGAACCCCCGACAATATATGAATTATCAGACATGTTGTGAGAGAACCCAATAGTCGAAACATAGTCTGCAAACCTCTTATACCAAGCCCTCGAGGATTGCTTAAGTCCATATAAAGACTTCTTCAATAAACAGACATGATGAGGATATTTGGGATCCCTAAACCCCAAAGGTTGATACATATATATAATTTTCTTGATATCACCATGTAAGAAAGCATTCTTCACATCTAGCTGATGAATAGGTGATGCTTTCGAAAGAGCCAAGCTAAGCACAATGCGAATTGTAGCCGTCTTGACCACTAGGCTAAACGTCTCACCACAATCTACACCAACCTGTTGAGTCTTACCATCACCTATAAGACGAGTCTTATGCCTTGCAAACGAACCGTCAGAATTGTCCTTATGAGCAAAGATCCACATATACCGAATAATATTAACACCAAATGGATGGGGCACCATGTCACGACCCGACCCCGGGCCCGACACTGGTGCCCTACCTGGGCACCCCTTACAGATATAAATCAGAGAAAAGCAGTGGAACATACATAAAACTCATAAAGTACATAAGTCATGAAATATCAACAGGCCGGCCGTTAAGGCCACCTTCCGGAATATATACATAATCCAAAAAGCAGTTACATCTTTTTATACAAACTGACCCACGTACATGACTACAGACCTCTAAGAATTTTAACATAACAACTGTGATGGGACAAGGCCCCGCCATACCCCTGAATGTACAACAACCGACAATACCAGGATGCAACGAGACAAGCCTCGGAGTAATGGAGTTCTCAACAACCATGAGCAGTGATCCTAAGAGTAAGGACCATTTGCTGTTTAATTCTACTGCGGCATGACGCGGCCCAGAAATTCGATCTGAAATATGTACTAAGTATATGAAACTGAAAGTACTGCAATTTAAATCATAAAGTCTAGATATATAAAGCTGGAGACAAGTATGATAATACAATTAACAGTACAACCGTGCCTTGTCGAAACGAAGGTAATGAAAGTCAGTTCTACCTTTTAAAGACTATTTCAACACATAAAGAATAGTCACACCAAGGCTAGGGAAACAAGCCCTTAAAATTATTACAGTCGATGGGGTCTCGAGCCCAAACATCAAAAGCGTGCGTGGAATCCTCCATCACTTTGGCATGCAAGTGTAAAATATATATATATGTAACACGCCGTGGAATCCTACATCATCGGCGTGCATATGCAATATATATATATATATCTCATGCGTGGAATCCCTCGTCTGGTACATGACTTCATGGAGAGCTAATCCATGGAATAATAATAATATATAACATGCAGTAGAATCTCATCTAAGTACATGTCTTCATGGAGAGCTAGTCCATGAAATAATAATAGTATATAACATGCCCGTGGAATCCCTCATCTCGGGTACATGTCTTCATGGAGAGCTAGTCCATGGAATAATAATACTATATAACATGTCCGTGGAATCCCTCATCTCGGGTACATGTCTTCATAGAGAGCTAGTCCATGGAATAATAATAGTATATAACATGCCCGTGGAATCCCTCATCTCGGGTACATGTCTTCATGGAGAGCTAGTCCATGGAATAATAATAGTATATAACATGTCCGTGGAATCCCTCATCTCGGGTACATGTCTTCATGGAGAGCTAGTATATGGAATAATAATAGCATCCGGGAGTTTAACCCGCATCATGGTTGCATGCCCCGGAATCCCTCATCGTATAAGCATGTCTATGGAACAATCACAATGGAAGCATGCGTGGAATCGCCATCACCTGTCGATGCGTCAACTAAATTCACAACATGACAGCCGACCCTCCAACTGAGAGACACGGCCGCGAAGAAATATAATACTTGCACTCAAGGGCTATCACAAGCAAACATAGGCAAATTCATAAAATCTTTAGACTTTCATTAACATACAAAAATGAATTTCATTTTATAAACTCAAGGCACTTTCGTGTCACATAAAATCCGGTAATTTAACCCAAAGTACTATGTACTCCATACTCATTTAAAATGACTATTTTAAATATTAACCCCCAAGATACCAACACCCTTAGTATCAAGGCACACTTACTTTTCATAACAAGTCACTACACCTTTTGAAATTCATTTCAAAGCTTTTAAACCAAGTGACTTCTACTTTCAAAACTTAAGCAACTTATGACTTTAAATCAAGTTGCCCTTTCTCTAAATCAAATCATTTATCTTCTTTAAAATCAATAGAGTAAACCACTATTTTATCTTCCATAAAGTCGTTATAACTAACTTCCCATAAAGCCATTATAACACTTTATGTCTTTTTGAAAACCAAGGCATCTACATCCTCTAAAATCAAGTGAGTTAACTTCCTGACTCAATCAAGCTTGCACATTTAAAATCAAGCCTATGAATTCAAAAGACGCCGAATTCATTTAAAGCTTGTACGTCTATCGTACCATACATTTATAAACCTTCATGCTCAAGAGATAGGGAAAATTCCACATACCTCTCCGACTTAATCCATTTGCCAAGTTGAATACGCCGCACGTAGAATTTCAACCTATAATGACCATAATACGTAACGTCTATCAACTTCTAGCATTCTATCGTAGAATAATTCTAAGTATAAAGTCTCTTATTCTACGGAAAATTGGACATCACTTCCTTTGTTTCCACGTACTTTTTCAAGGCCCGAAATCAATAACCAACATGCCACATTTAAGGCTCAACAATTCAGCTAACCAAAGAGGATTACACGCCTAACAGGACGTGTAAAATTCTGCCGCACAATTCATATAAAACAGTCCATTCACTTTAGGCAACTCTCGGCAATATCAAGGACAACAACAACATCTAATTCTTTTCAATTCCTTTCTAATCCAAGTTGTTATTCCAACATGTAATATAAGTCATGATCAATTATAACGACTATATTCCTTTCCTTAAATAACATGCGACGACTATAACTAACAACCAAATTGATTAACAACTTTAATGGCTAGCATGCCAATTTCGAATTTAAGCTTCCAAATTCCATAATATTTATCAATCTTCATTCTAAATATCTCATGCTCATCTATCAACTACTACAACATGAAATCTTGAATTACAATAGTAAGACGGAGATTATTACCTCAATAAGCCCAAATCTTATCCAAGATCAAAACTCGATCCTTAGCAACTTTAGCTCCTTTCCTTCACGTTTCAATCCGCTATTTGCAACCCTTAGATGTTCATACACAACTTCTCTTCAAGTTCTAACGCAATCAATGAAAAAACCCTTAGGTTTTCATGTTGCGACTAACGTATAAACGTAGTATTTCCGGGATTTTTGTATTGAGATACCTTTAGAATACCTTTAGGAATCTTGGGTTTGAATATTGGGATTTATGAAGCAGGATTGCAAAATTTTCCCTCCATTTAGGAGCCTTGGCCGAGAGCTCTCTCTTGCACAAATAAGTTCTTGATTTTTTTTCTAAGTCTTGAAGACTAATCTTGCACTAGTAGTTAGTATATATAATTAAATCAAGGGCTAGGATTAATCCAAATGGAAGGCTAGGATGTGGTCAATTATCTCAAGCTAACTTGACCCTTTGACTTGGTCCATTTTTCTTCATCCAACAAGCCCATGTGGAGGGTGAAACGTGTCGCCCTCCCATTGGTCTAAAATATTTCGTTACCCGAAATTTCCATAATTGATCAAAATATCAGGAACCTCGTGGGCCCCACAAAAACGTAAAATTTCTCGGGTGGGGCCCACGTATCTAACTCTGAAAATAAAATTCCATAATTCCGATAAATTCTAAAAGTCTTAAATAACAAATTTGAGAATCCAATTCTCATTAACGAACATTTTTTTCCTTTCCGAGGTTCGGAAGATTTTTCCTTTGGAAAACAATTCTTTCTTTCGTTCAAATTTTTAAGTCTTGTGTTCTCCCGTCTATTCTCCTATACATGTCCTGGAATTATGGGGTGTAACATTCTCCCCCCCTTAGAAACATTCGTCCCCGAATGTTCTTTCGAGGTTCAACCTAGGGAGATATCGGCATAGTCCCCTTTTACTACGCCCACATAATCACATATGCCACACATGGCCACATAATAATACTTAGGCAAATATGTCAATTAAAATCGACAAGTATGGAAGCGAATTTCCCGGAGGTGTAGGGAACAAGTGAGGGTACTTCTTCCTCATGTCCTCTCGCTCCCCACCTCCCGTCATCTTCTCTTTCATTATCATTCCGCCACAAGACTTTGACGGAAGCCACGTCCTTAGTCCGTAGATGCCTGACCTGGCGATCAAGTATCGCTATGGGACTCTCCTCAAACGATAACCCCTCTGTCACTTGGACATCACTAATCAGGAAAACTCTGGATGGATCTCCGATACTCTTCCGTAACATAAAAACATGGAAGACCGGATGTGCTGCCTCCAAATCGGACCGCAGATCTAACTTATAGGCAACCTTACCTATTTTAAGGATAATCTGATAAGTCTCAATGTACCTTTCCTGGATAAGCTTCACCTTATCCACGGTCTGTTGAATCAAATCTGGGCCAACTAACTGAACCTGGCCAAATCAAACCAACCATTCGGCGACTTACACTTCTTTCCATATAAAGCCTCATACAGGGTCATCTGAATACTGAAAGGGTATTTGTTATCGTACGTAACTCAACAAGAGGCAAATAGTCCTCCCAGCCGTCCACGAAATCAACACGGGCCATGACATATCCTCGAGTGTTTAGATAGTACGCTGCTGTCCAGTCGATCGAGGGTGAGATGCGATCGAGACTCACTGTGACCCCAATCCTTCGGAAAGACCTCCGAAGTTAGTAAATGGCGGGTTCATCTATCTGTCATAATAAATGTAGGAACCCCGTGCAGTCTCACAATCCTCCTGATTTATAATCTAGCATAATCCTCAGCCGAGTATGTAGTCCTGACCGGAAGAAAGAAAAAAAAACAAATGGTCTGATCTCGTCGGCCTGTCTACTATAACCTACAAGGAGTCGCACTTCCTCTGAGTACGATGCAATCCTGTAACAAAATCCATATTAATTACCTCCTACAACCAAGTCGGGATCTCAATCGTCGATAATAGCCCACTGTGCTTCTGGTGCTCACCCTTGACCTGTTGTCAGTTAGACACTGAGCAACAACTCTGCTACGTCCCTCTTCAGGCTATCTTACCAATACATATATCCGAGGTCATGATACATCTTAGTCGACCCCGAATAAAATAGAGTAAGAAGCACTGTGTGCCTCCCCTAAAACCTGACGAAGTCTGCGGCCCAGAGTACACATGATACGCCTCGTATCCTAGAACCCCATCAGGTGTTATCTCACACAAGCTATTCTCCTCTCGGAGAGTCGTATCTCGATTCCATACTAAAACTGGATCCTTATACTGTAGCCTATTCACCTCCTCGACGAGGGAAGACTCGGCAACCTCCCGGACCCGAACTCCATTATCATCGGAAATAAGCAACCGAACCTCTAGGCTCGCTAGCTGATGAATCTCACGGATCATGTCATGTCTACCTGGCTATACGTCTGACAGACCTACCCATGGATCTATGACTACGAGAATTTGCAGCCATATCGGCTTTCCCTGGGTGGTATAGGATATCAACATCATAATTCTTGAGTAACTCTAACCACCGTCTGCATGAAATTCATTGCCTGCATGCGAAGATATACTAGAGGCTCTTGTGGTCTGCACAAATATCCACATGAAATCCATATAAGTAATGCCTCCAAATCTTCAAGGCATGCCTAACTGCCGCTAATTCAAATCGTGAGTAGAGTAATTCCTTTTGTGCTCTCGTAGCTGTCGGGAAGCATAGCTATAACCTTATCGTGCTGCATCAACACGCAACCCAGCCCAACACTCAAAGTGTTACAATAATAACCTAACCCTCTAGTCCCTCAGGAGGGGTTAGAACTGTAGTCGTAGTCAGCTGATCATTCAATAATTGGCATTTTTTCTCGCACTTCTGTAATATTCGGGCATGATACAATCTTAATCATGATTCCCGTTTCCAGTCTTCTTTTGCAACCAAACTTGGTTACTATACCTAGATTCAAATTCCTTCACTTGCCACATTGTTACGACTTCCTGTCGATCACAATCTAGGGGGAGATTTCCTTGATCTCTTCAAGTAGTAATCCTATTATTCTTCCCTGCTCATAGAGCTTATAGCCAGATGTTCGAACCTAATCTCACGGTATTACATAATCCACTGTCTTGTCAAGATTTCTTATCTTGATTCTTGATCATACTGTTTCATTCACGCGTACTACCTGCGTTTATATCCTTACGACACTTCTTCCCCCATCTCCTAGTGTCGTCCTCAATTTACCCCAACATAATACTTTTTCCAAAGGTTATGTAAAAAAATTTAACCCATTGCATAATGAAACTGAAGACTTTACCAGTCTCATATCCATCACCTAATAATATGGGTACGCATAACCCTCAAAGATACGTAAAACTATCCTTTTACGTGGGGGAGAGAGCTTATCTCCCTTTCATAATCTTAATCATCAAGCGCCACTTTATAATCGTATAGATTTTTAAGACCTACCAATGATATCTTCTGTTCTCCGCAGGCAGCGCTCATATTTATCTTATTCTTGCTTTGCGCATTTTCCTGAAATCATTCGGAAAGTCGTGGCCCTGCCCACCACACTAAACCAACTCCAAGTACCTCCAAGGGCACTTAACATAAACTCCTTCAATGATCGTACGTTCTTATCTCCGTCTCTTATCTTTCAAATTCAAGTATTACACACCTCCAATCATCCATTTATTTACTTCAAATGAACAAGTCACATAGACTTATAAAAATCAGGTCTTCTAGGTTCTGCCGGCTGTATCATCACCGAGCAATTCTTATATACCCGCTCAGCTACCACCCAATCACTCACGGGTGTAGCTACCTCGAAAGGTTCTTATGGATTCAGGCTCTATTCCTTTACACTCGGTTGCTCTCTTCTTACTGGTCGTACTCTTTCCGTACTTCCAAACTTATTCTAGCATACGTACATAACCTTCATACTGATTCTGGCCTCCAATCTTTGGAGTTACTATATCGAACAAAATAAGGCCATTTCCGGCTCTCACGATCCGGTTCCGGTGGAACGCGTCCACGAACCCGTAACACGATTAACTAGACTTGGGACTTGCACCCTCGTGACCCTGTCACATAGCGGGACAACCCTTAATTGACCCCGCTTCATTACAGGCTATGGATCAACCCGTAATAGGTCCATAACCGACTCGGCGTCGCACTTAACTCTTATCCTTGGTCTGACTTAAATTTTTACTACCCGAGAAGGCCTTATATACCTAAGGTCTCGACGGTTATCAATATCCTAAGGCTCACAATTTCCATGTTCCAAGCCTACCTTATCAGTCCCCCCGTATTCGGGTAAAATAGCTTCTCATAAACTCTCAATCGTGTTGTTCTAATCATAACAACCATAATTACTCCATACGGATCCCATCCGTACAATTCTCTTAAGCATACTACGTAGCTTAATTTACTAACATAGTCTTCCGTTAAGTCCATTAAACGTGATTTTTTAAAGGTTCATTTCCTTCTCAGACAGCTCACCATCTCCTAATTATCTCAAATTAGCACGTAAAACCATGATGAGAATTCATTAAGTTGTTTCATACCTTCCCGGTATCTATTTAGTCCTTACCAATTCTTGAAAATCTAAAATCATTCTAGGCAACACATATATGACCCTCATACATAAAGTCGTATAGTCGTACATCATTATACCAACTATACAATAATTTTTACCAATCTGGATACGGTCACTATTGCCTTTTCTCATAGCTGCAATCAACATAACTCGTTAGGGAGAGACTACCCTAACAACACAACTCTATCGCATGATCTCAGAGTGAGAATAATGGAAACAAATCCTAAATGTCCTGTAGCATCCTAATTATAGATGTGGTGCACAACACACCGATAATTAAGACTCTACCAGATACGGTCTGTAGACACTTAACTGCTCTGATACCACTTTTGTCACGACCCGACCCCGGGCCCGACACTGGTGTCTATCTGGGCACCCCTTACAGGTATACATCAGAGAAAAGCATCGGAACATAATAAAACTCATAAAGTATATAAGTCATGAAATATCAACAGGCTAGCCGATAAGGCCACCTTCCGAAATATATACATAACCGAAAAAAATAGTTACATCATTATATACAAACTGACCCACGTACATGACTACAGACCTCTAAGAATTTTAACATAACAACTGTGACGGGACAGGGGTCCGCCATACCCCTGAATGTACAACAACCGACAATACCAGGGATCTGAACCAGAGACAAGCCTCCGGAGTAACGGAGCTTCTCAACAACTGAACAGTGATCCTAAGAGTAAGGACCAGCTACCTGTTTAATTCTACCTGCGGTATGAACGCAGCCCAGAAGAAATTCGATTACAAAATATGTACTAAGTATATGGCGAAAATCTTGCAATTTAAATCATAAAGTCTAGATATATAAAGCTGGAGACAAGTATGATAATCAAATTAACAGTACAACTGTGCCTTGTCGAAACAAAGGTAATGAAAGTCTGTTTTACCTTTTAAATAATATTTCAACACATAAACAATAGTCACACCAAGGCTAGGGACACAAGCCCTCAAAATCATTACGATCCGATGGGGTCTCGAGCATAAATATCAAAGTGTGCGTGGAATCTCTATCACTGCCGACAACGCAAGTGTAAAATATATATATATGTAACACGCGTGGAATCCTACATCAGCGTCGTGCGCATATGCAATATATATATATATCTCGTGCGTGGAATCCCTCGTCTAAGATGCGTGACTTCATGGAGAGCTAATCCATGGAATAATAATAGTATATAACATGTCCGTGAAATCACTCATCTCGGGTACATGTCTTCATGAAGAGCTAGTCCATGGAATAATAGTAGTATATAACATGCCCGTGGAAACCCTCATCTCGGGTACATGTCTTCATGGAGAGCTAGTCCATAGAATAATAATAGTATATAACATGTCCGTGGAATCCCTCGTCTAGGCACGTGTTTTCATGGAAACTAGTCCATGGAATAATAATAGTATATAACGTGCCTGTGGAATCCCTCATCTCGTACATGTCTTCGTGGAGAGCTAGTCCATGGAATAATAATAGCATCCAGGGAGTTTAACGCGCGTCATGGTTGCATGCCGGAATCCTCATCGTATAAGCATGTCCGTGGAACAATCCTGATGGAAGCATGCGTGGAATCGCCGTCATCGATGCGTCGACTAAATTCCACACAAGGCAGACCACTCAGCGAGAGACACGGCAGCGTAGAAATATAATACTTGCACTCAAGGGCTATCGCAAGCAAACATAGGAAAGTTCATAAAATCTTTAGACTTTCATTAACATACAAAAATGAATTTTATTTTATAAACTCAAGGCACTTTCGTGTCACATAAAATCCTGGAATTTAACCCAAAGTACTACGTACTCCATACTCTTTTAAAATGACTCTTTTAAATATTAACCCCCAAGATACTAACACCCTTAGTATCAAGGCACACTTACTTTTCATAACAAGTTACTACACCTTTTGAAATTCATTTCAAAGCTTTTAAACCAAGTGACTTCTACTTTCAAAATTTAAGCAACTTATGGCTTTAAATCAAGTTGCCATTTCTCTAAATCAAGTCATTTATCTTCTTTAAAATCAATAGAGTAAACCACTCTTTTATCTTCCATAAAGTCGTTATAACTAACTTCCCATAAAGCCATTATAACACTTTATGTCTTTTTGAAAACCAAGGCATCTACATCCTCTAAATCAAGTGAGTTAACTTCCTGACTCAATCAAACTTGCACATTTAAAATCAAGCCTATGAATTCAAAAGACGCCGAATTCAGTTAAAGCTTGTACGTCTATCGTACCATACATTTATAAAACTTCATGCTCAAGAGATAGGGAAAATTCCACATACCTCTCCGACTTAATCCACTTGCCAAGTTGAATACGCCGCACGTAGAATGTCAACCTATAATGACCATAATACGTCTATAAACTTCTAGAATTCTATCGTAGAATAATTCTAAGTATAAAGTCTCTTATTCTACGAAAAATTGGGCAGCACTTCCTTTGTTTTCACGTACTTTTCCACCTTTTTCAAGGCCCGAAATCAATAACCAACATGCCACATTTAAGGCTCAACAATTCAGCTAACCAAAGGGGATTACACGCCTAACAGGACGTGTAAAATTCTGCCCCACAATTAATATAAAACAGTCCATTCACTTTAGGCAACTCTCGACAATATCAAGGACAACAACAACATCTATTTCTTTTAAATTTCTTTCTAATCCAAGTTGTTATTCCAACATGTAATATAAGTCATGATCAATTATAACGACTATATTCCTTTCCATAAATAACATGCGACGACTATAACTAACAACCAAATTGATTAACAACTTTAATGGCTAGCATGTCAATTTTGAATTTAAGCTTCCAAATTCCATAACATTTATCAATCTTCATTCTAAATATCTCATGCTCATCTATCAACTACTACAACATGAAATCTTGAATTACAATAGCAAGACGGAGATTATTACCTCAATAAGCCCAAATCTTATCCAAGATCAAAAGTCGATCCTTAGCAACTTTAGCTCCTTTCCTTCACGTTTCAATCCGCTATTTGCAACCCTTAGAAGTTCATGCACAACTTCTCTTCAAGTTCTAACTCAATCAATGAAAACCCCCTTAGGTTTTCATGTTGCGACTAACGTATAAACGTAGTATTTCCGGGATTTTTGTATTGAGATACCCTTAGAATACCTTTAGGAATCTTGGGTTTGAATATTGAGATTTATGAAGCAAGATTGCAAAATTTTCCCTCCATTTAGGAGCCTTGGTCGAGAGCTCTCTCTTGCACAAATAAGTTCTTGATTTTTTTTCTAAGTCTTGAAGACTAATCTTGCACTAGTAGTTAGTATATATAATTAAATCAAGGGCTAGGATTAATCCAAATGGAAGGCTAGGATGTGGTCAATTATCTCAAGCTAACTTGACCCTTTGACTTGGTCCATTTTTCTTCATCCAACAAGCCCATGTGGAGGGTGACACGTGTCGCCCTCCCATTGGTCTAAAATATTTCGTTACCCGAAATTTTCATAATTGGTCAAAATATCGGGAACCTCGTGGGCCCCACAAAAACGTAAAATTTCTCGGGTGGGCCCCACGTATCCAACTCTGAAAATAAAATATCATAATTCCGATAAATTCTAAAAGTCTTAAATAACAAATTTGAGAATCCAATTCTCATTAACGAACAATTTTTTCCTTCCCGAGGTTCGGAAGATTTTTCCTTTGGAAAACAATTCTTTCTTTCGTTCTAATTTTTAAGTCTTGTGTTCTCCCGTCTATTCCCCTATACATGTCCTGGAATTACGGGGTGTAACACACCAACTCCCACGTCTTATTATCAATGAGAGCATTATATTCGTCAGTCATAGAAATCTTTCAATTCGGGTCTTTTAAAGCAGACACATGATAACGGGGTAGTGGTGATTTAAGAACATTAGAATTTAAATTAAAATGTCTTTTTGGTTTAAAAATACTCAATTGACCTCGGGTGACTGGTCCATGACTCGGGGCAAAATTTGGTTAATTTTGGGATATTTGGGACCGCAGGATGGGGTGGTCGTGACGGTGGCCTGTTGGCTAGAAACGAAGCGAAGATGTCGAGGACACGTAGGCCGGACGATTCGGTATTGGTGGGTCGCCCAATATCGGAAACTTGCCCGATGGCGTTCTTGAGGCGATGGCACGGGGCGGACTCGTGGGACGATGGGCGTTAGAGAATTTGGGGTGCGGGACATGTACAAAAAATATTGAATAATATATGGGGATATATCATCATCCAAAAAATTATACGAACTAGACACAAGACTATTTACCTTAGCAAACATAAATTGGGACTCATCAAATATTACATGGAGACGAAAAATGATTTTATTAGTACTGAATGAACATATCAAACAAAGGCGAGCAGTATAAGCCCTTCTCCGGCCTGGGTAACCACAATAATTTGACGGATAACCTAAAAATACACAAGGGGTAAACCGGGCCTGAAATTTGTTAATTGTGGTGGACGGAAAGAGTGGATAACACAAGCACCCAAAGACCCTAAGACCCTAAGATGTGAATACGAAGGAGTCTTATTATATAAAATGTGAAGAGGGGTCGAATATGTCAAACCTTTAGACGGAAGAACGTTAAAAATATATGTAGTCATTTGTAGAGCATGATGTCAAAAAGCCGGGGGTACAGAAGCATGAATCAATAAAGTTCGGACAACGTTATTTATGGTACGAATTTTGCGTTCGGATTTCCCATTTTGTGAAGATGTATGAGGGCAAGAAAATGAAAATCTATCCCATTAGTAGCACAAAATTCCCAAAATACCCCATTATCATACTCTTTGCCATTATCACATTGAATATTTTTTATTTCCCGTTCAAATTGGGTTCTGATGAATGCTCTAAATTTTAAGAAGATGGAAAAAACTTGAGATTTTTTCGCTATCGAAAAAGTCCATAAAAACTTAGAATAATCATCCAAAAATAGAACATAATACCGATGACCCAAAGAACTGAGAACAGGAGATGTCCATAAATCGCTATGAATAATGTCAAATGACATTGAAGTATGAGAATTAGAGTCTACAAATGGCAACCTAACAATTTTCCCTAAAGAATAAGACTGACAATTCGGAGTACTACGTGTATCCTTACATGAAATAAAATTATTTTTATCTAAAGAATACAAAATAGATGACCTGAATGACCTAGACGAGCATGCCACAAGGAAGGAGCAAGAGCTGCAAAAGTTAATGGCAAGATTTGACTCGAGAAACAGGAACTTGGCGTGATAGGATAAAGATCTTCCCTACTATCACACCTCATGAGAGGACTTTCCGTTTTGAAATCCTTCACAGAGAAACCAAATGGATCAAATTCAATTGAAACGAAATTATCATTGGTGAACTTACGGACAGACATCAAATTTTTAATCAATTTAGGGGCATGAAGGGTATTTTTCAAGATAAGGGGTAGGTGGGGGGGAGACAAAGTTTTATGACCATAACCACAAATTGGAATAGTATTACCATTCCCAACAATTATGCCACGAGGGTTGCTCAAATTGGAATAAGGCGAGAAACACGAATCGGATGTCGTGGCAGTTGTGCACACGTGTTGTCCGTGTACCCGGGTGGTCGGGAGGGAGTTAATCCTAAGTGCGATGCGCGGTTAATCGGAGACGGTCGCAGCGAGCCCGCCGGCCGTTCGCAAATGCTGTGTCGAGCTGGCGGTCACAGGGTGGCGCCTAATTAGGCATGAATGATTACTGCGAGTCGTTGCCCAACCCGTGATGGTTCTGTTGGACGTTGGGCCGAGAATGGGCAGTGGCCCAATTCCTGGAAGGCACACCTATTTGAGGAGAAATCGTGGGCCACTGGCAGTTGGCCCATGGCTAGTTTGCTAGTGACCCAAATGGTCGGGACCCACCAACGCCTTGTCCTCCGCCATTATTACCACCACGGCCACCACCTTTATTTTTATTCGTGCGATTCTGACATTTCTTGTCGCCACCGTTGTTGCGATTTTGGCATGAATTGTCATAATATGCGTGAGGACTATTGGACTTGGATATAAAGCCGTATTTAGTGCCAGTAGCCGCCTTTTTAGCCAACCTATCCTCCTCTAGTGTAAGCATAGACCAGGCTTGATAAAATTCTGGTAGGGAGTTACTTTGACGAAGGAGCGAAACAACACCGTTATAGGCCTCAGACAGGCATGTAACCATCTGTAGAATGAGACGACTATTTCTAACAGGAGCACCCACATTGCGAAGTTGGTTCGCCAATTCTTTGAGTCGTTTGCAATAGGATGAAACGTTCGAAAAATCTTCCATAACGACTTGGGAAAATTCCTGTTCAAAGGTGACAATGCGGAAATGACTGTTAACCTGGAATATATCACACAATCTATTCCAAGCAGCCATATTTGTAGAGTTGGGTTTCATTATCGTCTGTAAGAGGTCGAGGGAGATAATGACATAAATCCACTAGAGAACCTTCGCATCAAGAGTAATCCATAATTTTGGATCTTCCTCTTTGGTGGGCACACCCTCTGTACCAGGAGTCGAAGGGTTTATGTGGTGGAGAACTTGTTGTGCCAGTGCATGAATCTTGAACAACTTTGCCCACGTCCCATATTTAACGTTTTCTAAGTCAAAAACAATAGGAAGAACGCTCTTGATGTTAGAAACTGTTAAGGCAGGATGAAACGTGTTCTTATCAGTCATAGTGAATAAAACAAGAAGTTTGGACAAGAATGGAATTTTTGTCTCGGGTTTAGGGAGAAAACCGAGAGGGGGGAAGGGTATTTCACATAAATCGAGAAAGAGATAGTAGTTGAAGCAAGGAAAAAATAACCTAAACTTGTGATACCATGAAAGAAATAATCCCTTGATTATTTTTTTTAATCAAAGAGATATATATACACTTTACATATTTTCATAATAGGAAAAAAATTTGCCTATTCTATTCCTAAAACCCTATTCTATTTGGAAACTTAACTATACAATTATGGTAATAGTACAATACTAATTATACTACAATATACATTCCTAATATACATCAATAACCTCAACCCCGACTTGGGCCTTCTGCCGTGATGCCTTTGATGGGCTGGCCGAGATGATCTTGTCCAATATACATAAGTATACATGTGTATATCATGTGTATACTTATGTATATTTAAAAATGCATCTCTTGGTATGGCAATCGGGGGCGGTAGGCGAGCGGCAAGATTTTAGCAGGCGGGCGGGGAAAGACTTAAACGGGGTAGGGCAGGGCGGGGCAGGGCAAAATTAGTTTTGTTTAAAATTAAAATGGGGCAGGACATGTGGTGGATTTTGAAGAAAATCGGGCCCAAGCCCACAAAAGCAGTGGCCTAAAACCCCATTCAATTAAACTTTGAGAAGATGAAGACCTTAAAACTGGAAAATAACTGAGAATATTTCTCGTCAAAATGGATAAAGAAACTTAGCATTCCAATTGTGTAGCTAAATTTCCTTGTCAATTTTTTTCTCTTTTTTGGTTCTGATTTTTGTAGTTCTCCACTTGTTGTCCTATAGTGAACATAAACAAAAAAGTTATTTTTCAAACGGATGAAAATTGGAACTTGTGATTGCAACAGTGATGCAATAGCATGATACTTGAGCAATGAAAAGTCAATTATAACTCTCTCTCATTTTTTTTTCTGTGTGATTAAGCTTTAAAAATAACGGAGATGGCAAAATATTTGATAGATGACGAATGTATTTAGTGATGCCAATTCATGCCGTATTTCCTGAATAAGCAATATTTTCCAAGAATAATGCAAGCCAAATTCTCATTTAAGGAATCCCCCTTATCCAACTTACGTATAATCCAATCCCTATACCAGCACTCCGTCTTGTAGTAAGTCATCTCCCAACAAGCAAACAAGCTCAAAGGCCATTTGCGGGACATTTCACACGGCTTAAACCTCCCTCATTACCAATCACACATTAGAGCAGATACATAAAATACTGTATTGAATATCTAAAACCCCACAAAAGATAGATCTCAATTGAACAAACGAGGCGAGGCGGGGCGGGGCAGGGCTTAGCGGGACAGGGCAGGGCGGGGCATTTTTTTGGACAAAGCTAAACGGGGCAGGGTAGGGCAGGTCAAAATCTGAATAGGTCAAAGTTTGTCCCGCCCTATTGCCATCCCTACTCATCTCATTAGATTTTTTAACATGTTTATTATTGTTTAATATTGAGTGATGTGAAAGGTGATTTGTAGGACTCAAGGTCATGCAAGTTCTGGCAACTTGAGAGATGGTGACATCCATCTTCTTTCTACCCGCCAATGTGAATGACAACCATAAAAAGAACAGCCCGGTGCACTAAGCTCCCGCTATGCGCAGGGTCTGGGGAATGACAACCATAGCAAGAAAGAAAAGGAAAAGAGCAGATGTCAATAGTTCTCTAGTATTTGACGATTTTGACATATTTTCTGAGTTTGTGAAACAAATCAAGAGAAGATGAAAAGTTGGAGGATAGTGGAGCAGATAAGAATTCTCAAGTAAAAGCTGCACTATTGGTAATTGCAGTAGCTAAAGAGCAGAAGTTGGAGAAAGAAGTTAAGGCTGCATTTTTCCAAATTGGTAGTCTTTCGTGCTGCTGTTGTGATGTTTCTATATAGGATGTTAACTAGGAATGTCAAATACCCTCGTTGAGAAGTTCTTAGGATATGTGTTTTGTTTTTAGATAAATTAATTGGAATGACTTTGTACAAGAGCTGTTGAAAACTTCGTTGGGTCGATCTAGTGTCCAAGTCTACTTATGATGTGCTTATGGCCAAAATGGTCCTTCGGAAAAACTTCCCTACCTGGTGTTTGCTCCAAACAAAAGAATGCAAGACATGTGTCTTAATATGTCTAGTTGAAGTTCACGATGGGAGGTTGTGCGAACAGGATAGAGAGCTATTACTCACAATGGAGTAACACTTGCTTGGTCTACTTGTACTTTACTGAAAAACAGATTCAGTGAACTCAATGAAACAATTATTGTCGGCATGCAAATGCTGCTGACATTAGATTGTTCTAAAGAGAGGGAACATATAAAATATTGTTTGATTGAAGAGGCTTAGAAGATGTGCCAGTAGATAAAACAGAAAGGAGATTATCATTTCCAACCTTGAAAACACCTCTTGGATTCTGGGATTTAATCCGCACCAGAAGAATATTCACCCTAATGTTGATTTCCCATGCTAATACAGTTCATAAGGCTCAGGCACCAAGGATTATCAGTTGATGCTTGCATTAATAGCTATGCTAAGCAATCTATGAAGCTATAGAAATTCACAATAACTTCAACCACGTCTGGTAAATTTATTAAGGGATTCCTGCTTCCCCTTGGTATAGGTAAAGGGGCTGGTCTGCGCTTCCCCGGACACCGAACTCGACGCCTCAATCCTAAAATTAGCCAAAAGAAAAAAAAATATTGTTCATGGTCTGGTTTCAGTAGCTTTTGCAAAGAAATATACTTTTCAAATCTTGCGCAGATCAACAACCATAAAAGCTTTCAGAAGCCTTTACATAGCAGATGAGCCTCCGAAAAACTTCTTTTCCTTCAAACTTTCAACAGTTTCTTTGATGCTTTCTTCGAGGGGAGTAAATTCAACACCCAAGCTTTTTGCCCTTCCCCTTGATACTTGATAATTTTGCATCAATGGGTTGTCGTCAGCACACCTACAGAGGTTATTTTGGAAAAAATGCAGTTAAAACAATTTCAATGCAAAGCTAATAGTTTCATATTCTTTCACAAATTCCAAGCGTAGGCCCCCCTTTTTTTTTGTTAACCTTTCTTCTTCAAAACCGAATCAGGTTTACAAAAAAAATTCTTGTGGTTGAAATGCTTGATTTAAAGATCAGGAAGACTTATCAAGAACACTGGTAAGGTTAGTCCAAACAAAACAAGAAAGTGAATCCATGGTTCAAGTTACTTAGTGATTTACAAGCATCCGGATATAAATCGCATACAATCAAAGAGCATCCAATTTATGAATAACTAAGAGTGGATAAGAAAATATCATATGAAAGCGACATTAGGAGATTGAAGGTCACACTATGATTAAATTTGACAGTATATCGCCCTTCATGAATTGTAGATTTTTAAGATTTTATTCAGAGCCCTTGATAACACTAGCTCTTCTATTGTCCCTTGTGCTCTCTCTCTTTTTCTCTCCTCTACCAGTTATTGAAGTTCGGTATTCTGTAAGTTCCTAGGTCATATCGAAATGACTCCCTACATAGAAAGATATGTAAGTGGAGTCACCCGGTCATCATGGATAAAACTACCACTCTTTCAATTGGCATCTAACCATCTCTCTCTCTCTCACACACACACACACACACACATAAAGTGAACAAGAATCAATCTATACATTCAACATAAAACACTATCAACATATTGATCTAACCACTTAGCACATTTGTGTGATCAAAGCTCAATATAGAAGTTCCATCACAAGAAAAAATTCACTTATTTTTATATAAATACTTACTTTTCTGGAAGTTGCATAGTAGGATAAAGGTCACGCAATATCTTCAATATATCAGAATAGTGCGCAACTCTCTCGACCACTAAATATCTCCCATTTGCTGAAGGGTTCTCGAATGCGAGAATATGTGCATTTGCAACATCCTTCACATTAACCCACCCAAAAGAAGCATTTGGGTATGTCTCAGAACCTACATAACATGGAAAAATGAACATTCAAAATGATAAAAAGAATGGTATAACATCCTTATGAACTAACAGATTACGATATCATAAGAAAAAGGGAAAATTGGAAAACCACAAGTTACTGGCCTATTAATTGCATTTTCATCACTTATATCTTCTACCTCAATTGTTCTGAGTAGTTTAGCCTTTGATTGTAATTTAAACTTATAGAGGTAAATTACTTAAGAGGTTTTCTAGCTTAAAAGGAAAAATCTAGATGGTCTCCCATCTAGTTTGAATAATACAAGAGACTTCACCTCTAGTTCAATAAGCACATCACCCAACCATCATCTGTTGCATAAAGCCATAAACTGTAGTTACCATAGACCCAACACCCCTCACCCCCGAATCCTCCGCTTTCGGGCCAAAGCAACAGGAAAACACCCAACTAGAACATAAAGACAAACATGACTAGTATTTTTGATGAATTACTCTCAAATTAATCCCATTATTATATGCCATAAGAGAGTGGATGTTCTCGACGTATTCATATTAGGAAGGAAGATCCGTCTAGTTTAGTTAAATTATTTGGAGAAATCTTACTAGGTTGACCAGAAAGACAGATCTTTTGCCTTGTCCTTGCAAATGACCTCCTTAGCGTTAATTATGGCCTCGGTATTCGTCTACTTATGTTGACCATAAAGAAAAAAATTACAGCATATATGTTTTGCCTTGGCCTTACAATTTACAAATGGCCTTGGCATTGCACACAGCCTTAGCCGTGGTGTTCCACATGGCCTTGGTATTCCACTTAAACATTTCCTAGCCATTTGACCTCACCAGATTGAGGAAAAGATCTAACAAATTTAAGTTTAAAAAACATACCATTTACCAAGTTCAAGACTGCAGCAGAACTGGTATTAAGTGTAGGCTGTAACAAAGGACCAATAACCATAGCAGGGTTTATTACAACCATATCAATGCCTTTCTCCTTCACAAACTTCCATGCAGCATCCTCAGCCAATGTCTTTGAGAGGACATACCAGAGCTAAAAAGAAACAGGAGAAAAGAGAGATGTCAACATTTGAAATCCAGAGTACAAAAAAAAAACGCAAGTTACACATTTGGCGTGTCATCCAAAATAATTACACTCACTAGACAAATATACAAAAAATATACACTATTATGTATATTATACATTAATACACGAAAAATATACATTTGCTGGCTATTCTTTTGGTGGGCGGCTATTTATGTCAATTTTGCAAAAAAAAAGGGGGGGTGCCGGCTGGGGTGGGGGTCCAGAGAGAGATAAAGATAGTCAAAATGGTGGAGAGTCTGCAGTTGCCAGCCAGGAGGGAAAGAGCGAAAGAGAGAGAGAGATTCATAATGGTGGAGTGTCTGCAGTTTCCAAGAGTCAACCTTTTTTTGAATAAGGTAACATTTTTGCCAAGAGTCAACATTATTTATATTCTCCCCTTCCTCCCTTTCCCTTCTTTGTTGAAGCCCAGGCCGAAAAGAGTGGAGAACCCCAAAATATGTGAGTGCCTTATTTACACATGCAAACAAACAAGGCCACTTACAGGACACGTTGCAACTAATATCACAGCTTTCAATCATAACAAATCAATTAAAAGTCTGTACTTACCAGACATGATATGTCACATATAAAACAGATGATATAAGCGACCAAGATCAGATGATTCATTATGTTTGAAAAGTTATTGAAACTGCATAGCTTTAACACGCATCTCTAAAAGAAAAATGTGTCTTCCTAATTCTACACCAACCAGAGAAGTGCTTGGATGAACACCTCAACAACAACAACATATCCAGTGTAATCCCACAAGTAGGGTCTGAGGAGGGTAGAGTGTACACAGACCTTACCCTTACCTTGGAAGGTAGAGACGTTGTTTCCGATAGACCCTCGGCTCAAGAGAAAGAATATCAAAGCAGGTCAAAAAAGGAAATAACTAAAGTGAAAAATCATGGCAAGATACTTTAGAAAGCAAGTCAAAGCATTTCGAAAAAGGACGAGGAACATCAAATAATAACATAAATCAAAGGACAAGAAGTCAAGAACTACTACAGAATAAATACTACGAATACTAGTAAGGAAGGATATGCGAGACAACGCCCCACTACCTACCTACCTACTAAGTTGACATTACTGCAAGCATAGAAACTTGTGATATTAGTAAGAAATAGTGCAGTGACTAAAAGCACTCAGAAATTCTTTAAACTGGATTAGCTAGTCATGTTATCAAGAACTGCAGTTAATGAGCTCTTGTTGATATTAAAATAAGAGAAATGTGCCAGGTCATTCTCACATCCATACCAGTACCAATCCATGGTAAAAGTAACTTTAGGCAAAGTGCATCTAATTCATCACAAATCTAGATAGCCCTTGTAGAGAGTATATTTTGTTACAGATCTTTTAGGTTCTCCGGCTGGTATTTAAAACTTTAGTAGATACCTAGCCTTCCCAGCTCCCACATTTATGCAACTGAAGCACACTTTAATTTGGCTAGAGAGACATTGACCACAAATATTATATAACACACAAAATATGGTAAGACTAGCCAGTAGAATAGCTTGTTACTAACTATTTCTACAGGTAATACCTGCATTTGTCTTTGAATGTGCTCAAAAAGCAAGAAAAAAAACGTATGCACACCTGCTTTTCTTTGCAGTAGTCTGGACTGGTCCACCAGCTCTCATCAACCATAACCTCAGGTGTCCGAGGCTCACCACTATAAGCAACTGCAGCTATGGAAGATGTTAAAACCACTCGTTTTACTGATGGTGCTTTGGCACATGAACCGAGAAGATTGAGTGTTCCCTTAACAGCAGGATCAAGTAATTCAGCCTGAAACATGGGCAGACGTAGAGTTGATTTGAAGCGGGAACCACCTCTAGAAGGCCAAACAAGCTAATTATTTTAAGTACCATTGAAAGCAAGTCGGATATCAGTTTCGTAATATAGATACCATTAACATTATACACGTTTCATTTTCTAGAAAACATGATTAATCTAATGTGCGACTACCAAATGTGAACTATACTATCAACTAGTAAAAGTCCATAAACAATCTCCATAATAACATTACAAAATTCTTAAGCTTCATAATTACACATCAAATACATTGAAAGGAGAAATAATTATTCTAATAGCTGTATACTGTAAGTTGATTATTCTCTCATGATGTTCAAGCCACAGTCTCAACTTTTCCTTTAAGGAGGTGTCCACTACTCACTGTAAACTTTCCTCAACCAACCATAACCATGTATGAGTTGATCCAAAGCAGAGAGTGGGCTGTCAAGGAGAACTCACTATTTCTATTGATTTGAGAATTTTACTCTGGTAGTTGGTAACAAGTAACTTAATTTACAAGTGGGGAGAAGTAACAATGTTGAAATGATTTCTTGAAATTAAACTGTTGCCGCCTTCTGTCGTAGTCTATTTTTAACACAATCTTAGATTTATTTAAGACTAAGGGAAAGAATAAATATGAGTGGGACCGGGAAAATGGAAAAAGAACTGAGCAGAGTAAATGGAAATTCAAGTTATATAGTATCTCATTCAATGAAACAGGACACATGTTATGGTTCATCAGCATAGTATCTAGCTCCTTTAATATACCAGAAAGTTCATTTGTCACTTGCTATGTTACTCGGACTCGTTAAAAATGTCGACGAGTGCATGTCAGATCCTCCAAAATAGTGCATTTTTGGAGGATCCGACACGGGTGCGACAATATTTTTGAAGAGTCCGAGCAACATAGGTCACTTGTGTTGTCCGAAATAGAAGACTTGTCTTTGATGAACAACAAATGAAATTGAGTTATAATAACAAAAGCAGTAAAGCTACTTGATATTAAGCTAATAAAGATGCTGACTGCCATACTTTTATCGATTTCTAGAAACCATTATACTTTGGGCTTCTTTCAGAACTACCTAGAATGAAGGTGAGCAGTTCAAAATCAGATTTACAAGAATGGGAAAGGACCTGTGGGTCTGTAACAGAGTAGTAAAAAGGAGATGCTGTATGGAATACACCTTCACATCCATCAACCACAGTGTCAAATGAACCTTCTTCTAACAGGTTTGCTTTGAACAAGTGAAGCCTCTCCTTGGCCCCACCACCAAGGGAAAGCAAATGCTGTGTTTTCTTGGGATCATCTGCAGGAAAAATCACAATGTATTCAACACATAAGCAGTAAATATGACCTAATAACACGGGCAAAGAATGAAATATCTAATTTTTCCGTCGTTCAAATCTTAAAATAAGCAGAGAGCTGAAATTCTAAGTCCCAGTGATGAGCGAAACAAGATCAACCTTAGGATTTTTTTTTTCTTTACTACACGGAATTTATTTAATAAGAGTGCTAAAAGGAGAAAAAGTACACTCTGAATCATATGGTGGAATTGTCTCAGAAGATCTAAAATCTCTCCAAATCAGTACATACATATCTAAGAACACAATACAGTGGAAGAAAAGGATCTGCATAGGCACCATACCAACTAGTTCGAGAGTGAGGCGTGGTTAATTGATTGCCGGAACTGCTTGCGAGTTGGTTTGTTCAGAGACGTATTTTTTTTACTTGACGTCAAAAGATTAACGATTGAGTCATAAAGTTTGAATTCTCTAAAGAAAAAAGAGAGGGGGGGGGGAATAAGCAAAAGGAAAGGTGGAAGAAATTTAAATTTTGAAGGAGAATGCTAACTCATTTCCCTAAAAGGTCAAGGAAGGACTTGGCCAAGTGTTCGTAAAATATGTTGATCTCCAGGTTGGAGTTCAATAAGAAGAAAAATCTCATCAGAAAAAGAAGTGGTCAAATGGACATCGATCCAGTGAGCGTTAAATCAGAAAACATATGTACCATTCATAGAGGTTTAATGTGCCAGTGGCTCATGAGGTGGTTTAGAGGAGTATTATTAGGTGGTTTAACGTGGAGAAGAAACGGAAGATTGCTGAGAGCAATCAAATAATCTAAACACATTCAGAGACACAGGAAGAAAGGAACCTTATCAACAACAAAAAAATCTAAACACATTGATCAACTACTTTTTAGTTTTTACTTGAACTTTCAATCTTTCACAAATCAACTCCTAAACTAATGAGAACTTTCAGCAAATGATTTTTCTACCCAACCAGGTGGAAATTCTCATTTCCCATGAGAATGAAATACAAAGTCAGTCCACCATAATCACAACATCACTTGTATGTCAAATTTAAATCAGTCTCTTACCATAGTCACAACGTCATTTATTTTTTAATTTACAACATCATTTGTATGTCAAATTGAAAATCTATCTTATCATAATCACAACATCATTTATTTTTCAAAAATTGAAAACCTATCTCAATAGTCATTAGTATCCATATCCAAAGCCAGAGGCAGATGAGCACTATAACTAGGAGTTCAATTGCACCCCCAAACTTCTGATGCGGGTTATAAATGAATGTGTAAAAATTTACTAAAATTACAATAAATAACATATATGAACCCATAACTTTAGAAATATAATGGTTCAAAGCTAAAAAATTAAGAGGTTGAACCCTTGAGTTTAAATCCTAGATCCGCCTCTGTCCAAAGCCTTCTATCAATCTATTGGAGCACATAAGAAAACAAACCAAACTGCCAATAAGATATTGCAGAACTTAGACAAATAATTAAAAGTGCTCCCTGTCTAATAGCTTAAATCAATTTGGCAGTTCATACAATTCAATATGGTCTCTATTCGGGTAGAGGTCCTATGTTCAAGTCTAACCACCCAACATTTTTAAAAAAAAGAACGAAAAACCTTTGTTTTTTTAGTTTCCCTTCCAGTATCCGGTACCTACATTAGACCCCGACTAATCCGAATTCTCTCCATGTAAAGCTCATTTAAGGGGCCCGGCTAATCTGGATTTGTGCCGCATAAGGCTCATTTAAGGGGGAAGCACTTTCTTACAGTATTTTTTCCATACCTAGGCTCGAACTCGAGACCTCTGGTTAAGGGTAGAGGGACCTATATATCCCACCACAATCCTTGTTGGCAAGGAAAAACTTTCTCATTACCGACTAATCGACATGCTCATTTAAGGGGAAGTAGACCCTAACGGGACTTTTTCCATACCCGAGACATCTAGTTAAGAGTGGAGGACCCTATCTGTCCCGCCACGAACCCTTGTTGGTAAAGAAAATATTTCCATTATTATAAAATAAAATCACATGTTTGGCCTGATTAAAATAAATAAAATAAAAAGTGTAGTTTCAACTTTTAGACGAGACGGTTAACAATAATTCTAACAAACAATCTTCGGATATCAAAAGTATATGTTCTTTTAATACCTAAAATTACAGGATCATAAACACAACATATCAATTGCATGGCACACAAACCTACATTTTTCTGTCAATTTTTTTCATAAATCAAATCCAAAAATCAACATGCAGGAAAAAAAAACACAAATCGAGTCCCCATTTCTAAAAAAACGTGCATTTTCAAATAATAATAGAGAGAGAGAAGGGACAAACTGGGGTCACGAACGGAGGCCTTAACGGTGTAACCACGTTGGAGCAAGAATTTGACCAACCATGAAGCTATGTAACCTGAAGCACCTGTTACGCACACTGTTTTCGCTTCCATTCCAAACCGAAAACACAAACACAGGATGATAGTGTTTAGGGGAACAGAAAAGAAAATTACAAAGGTGACACTAGTTTTGGTATAAGGAATTGAGAGATTATCCTTAAAACCAGCCACATATGTTATTTCCCGAGCGGTTGCACTGTTAAGAACCTCTACGTCCCGAATTCGAGCCTAAGTACATGAGTTTAATTTTTAAATGACATGCACTAATCGAGAAATGGTCCAAAAAAAAAATTGTATGTTATTTCCTCTTTTGGTAGTTTTAACTTTTAAGTGACAAAATGATAAAAATGTCCCCTTATTTTTTAGAGCAGGTTCAAAAAAGTAGTACTATTTTAAGTATGTGTTAAACAATTTTGGTTACGTTAACACTTTTAGTCATTAAATATTTATTAAACTCTACCTGTTAGATTTGACGGAAACTGTTGAGGCCTGGGGCTACGGATAAGCAATAAATAGTAGAAAATAAAAATTCAAAGACCGAAAGTAAAAGACAGTTTCTGATATTGCCTACAATGTTGCCTAACACATCGGACAACACCGGCAGACAAGCTTTCTGTGTTGCATGTAATGTTGTGCAACACTAGTGGCAACACCTGATGAAAACAGAATAAACCTTAGAAGAGTAATTGCAGCAGAAAAGTAAAAGGACACAAATGTTTATATTTTCAAGGGTATATATTAATATAGTCTGTGATGGTCAATGACCGAAGTAATGTATATATTATATACAATTACAATGAATTTCTTTTTACAATGAATCGAAAAAAAAAAAAAAATTGTAAAACGAATTTGCAGATAACTTCAGCCTAAGTACAAAAGATAATATAAAAATCTACAACATCTTCATTACAATTGCTTTTACATTAAGTTTAATCTAGAATAGAGATAGCAATCGTAATGTGGGATAGATGTTGTTAAACGACTTAGGCCATGGTGGTTTGATCCAGTTTTATGGGTTGAATTCCCGAGAGCTCTTGAAGATATTCTTGCAATCTTTTCTAGATGCCAATACTCTGAAGTTCCTCCTCTATAATGTGAAACTTCCTTGAAACTCTCGCTGGTTGGTTGTGAAAGTTGAGAGAATATAGGCAGCATCTTGGACCTCTTTCAGCTCCATGAATTCCTCAACAACTTTGACTTGGCCTTCAAGTTTCTTCGATTCCAAGTTTGACTCCTTCAATTCCACGTTTTAAACATAGCTTCGTATTCAGCTTTCCTAGGACATTTTTAACTCACAGTAACAATCAATGTATTGGCCGGAAGAATATGCAAAATCGTTTCCAAAGATGTTGTCATTAGATGTTACGCAACACCGCATGCAATATCTGCAGGACATTGTAGGATGTTGCGCAACACTGCGGGCAATATCTGCAAAATACTGCAAGATGTTGTCCAAGCGTAAAACCTGGTGTTGCCACAACACACACACAACATCAACAATCTCTCTCTTTTTGTCTTTCTTCACAAAATGCTATACAAACCTAAAAATGCCTAGGATACGACTGATTGTAAATGTTTCCCTTAACATTCAAACTCAGCAAGATTGTAGTCATGCTCCCCCTCAACCTACAGTTTCAATTTTCAAGTATTGTATTGTAATTTGGGTTAGTAAGAACATATGTTTGTCAGTCACAACATACATACAACATTGTTGTAAGTACCAAGAGACTAACATTCATACATCATACACAGAGAATAACCATATTGTAGAGCAAATCACAAAATGATTATAAACTAAGAGTTATCCAATTTCATAACTAAGACAATCAATAGCATATATCAACATCAAACAAAACAAACACAAAGGTAATAACCAGTCTTAACAAATAACCATTAAAACAAGTTAAACAAAATGTTAAATAAAATCATTTGTATCTCATCATCATCAATCTCTTCACCACCATCACCCAGCAACTTCAGACACATTAGATTGTTGTAACTTGCAGTAGCTTCCAGCCGCTTCGCAAAAATTCGATCTCCATTCATTTCGGCTTAGCATCCCCATCGAGTCTCCCCGCATCACCACTGGTTCACTCCACCCTCAGATCCTGGATCACACCGCTCATACCTCATCTCCCCCTTTTGGGAAGAAAGATTGTCCTCATAGTAATCATATGCTCTCATTAGTTCAGCAATCTGCTTGTTGAGCTCCGCGATATGTTTTTTCAGTCACTCTTTGGACATGTAAAACTGAGGTTGTGCAGTGTTTCCAGTAGTGTTGCCAACATCTGCACTCCAATTTTCCTTCTTCAAGGGAAGATCAATCACCCACTTTTTGCTGCTCAAAATTGTTTTGTTAACTGAGTACATTTTAATGTTGGGACCCAGTTTGTCATCCTTCTTGGGCTTGAACCCTTGGTTGATAATTATTTGATAGATTAAGGATGGATAGGGAAGGACAGAGTTATTTTTATTTTCGGTCAAATTTGCAACATGTTCAAATATTATGGACCCTAGATCAACTCTATATCCATTTCTTATTCGATAAAGCAGATTTGCTTGCTCTAAGGTTACTACAGTCTCATTGAGAGAAGGTAGCCAATTAAAAATGACAAGCTTGTGTAGAGTAGTGAATAATGTGGTATGTTTAGATACATTGCATCTTGCAGACCATTTGGTGATTAGTCCTACAGTGAGGTACTTAATCATCTCATTTAGCTCATCGGGGGACTGAATTTGAGTAGTTTGTATATTGAAAGGGATTCATAATGTGTGATTTATGATGTCAGGAGTAAAATCATACATCCTATTGTACAGGTACACCTTCCCAAATTTCTTTGATGTGGTGTCCTTGAACATAGGAGTCAAATTAGTATAGAATATCCTAACAATATTTTCACAAAAAGAACCCTTCCCAGTAATTGATAGTAACAAACCTCTACTAGTAAATAATTCAACTAAACCATTTTTTGAGAATGATGTCAAATCAATCATTCGTTCGGCTCTAAGTACCCTATGTTGGTACCATACTCAATTATCTGCACATGCCTTGGAGTGAAATTTAGGAGAGAAAGCTCTTACCTCAGAATCTATATCAGATTTTGATTGTGTTTCCTCATCAGGTGCTGCCTCTGGTGTTGGGGCACCATACTCCGAGTCTGACGAAGGGACTTCTGGTGTTGCCTTCGATGTTGTGGCAACATTCGAGGCAAGATTCCTGTAGGTCCTCCTGACTCTACGAGGAATATACCTGCTAAGAGGTGTATCATCAGACATCTCTTCTTCCTTACCTTGAGGAACCGGTGATGGACTTTCTACTGGTGGAGCAGTGGGGGTTTCCTCCATGCTGAAGCTTGTACTGCTGCTGCTGCTACTACTGTTGCTGCTGCTTCTTGTAGGAGTAGGGACAGAAGATTCAAATTGAGTCTTTTTAGCAATATGCTTTCGACCCAAAACATTCTTGAAAATGTACTTTGATATTCTGGATGGGAATGACGACTCTTTGGGTGACTTCCCTAGGTGTGTGTAGGTAGGTGTTGCATCACCATTTATTGGATTATCCGTATCACCTGGGTAGCTAACCTTCAATGGTTCGTCAGAACCAGATATTATTATCGCCTTGGAAGAGTCGGAAGTTTCAGAGATAGGGTTTTCTATCGGCTGGTAATGCCGGTAAAACTGTGGATTTTGAGATGGGCTGGTTGACATGGGTGTGTTGTCTCGTGTGTTGGATGATCTTCCTTTTGATTCGGGGGGAAATGGACATGGGAGATGGTTCGGATACTTTGGGGCTTTGATTTAAGTTTGGATTAGAAATGGGGGTAGTCAATTTCCGGTCTTCCATGGATTAGATTAGAATTAAGGTGATTTGACATAAAGTGAATAGGCAAGTGGACAATTACTTAAGGCAACATCCTAACAACTTGTAACAACATTCCTTAATTAAAAGGTGTTATAATTCAATTAGAATTCTAAACACTCAAAATTAGGAATTAACGACATATAACGTTCAAATTTTTGAATTTTAAAAACAAAAATTGTCCAGATTTAATCGGGATTTGAGGCTAATGTTTTTAAAAATTCAAAATGAACAAAGATAAATAAGGCATAAAGAACTAAAAAACGTTAATTTTCCTAAAAACAACAATCAATATACGGGATTGTGATGTTGTCAGCAATGTTGGGCAACACAAGAATTATGATACTACAAGAACTTCTGGATTTGGCTTTAACTTTAGACACATTCAGCATATATCCCCTATGAGTTTGACCGCCAGACCAATGTAACATTTTACCATCATGTCCTTAACCAAACTTAGTTGGATATATACAAAAATGTTTTAATGACTAAAAAACAATTTAAGGTATTTTCAACTTTCTTTGTATGTACATGGTACTCCTATATAATAGGAACGATACCAATATAGAGCTTTGCTCAAAATCTTGCCAAATCATTAGTATAGGCTTTTCCTACTTTTGATACTCTATTTTTATGACATATATAATGAGTTTATATACATCATCGCAAACTTGTTCTTGTAGAGTCATACTTGAGTGACCAAATATGTGCAAAATACTACAACACCGTCTCTGTATATTGACACATCAGTAGATGTTGTCAGGAGTGTTGTGCAACATCTCAGGCAACATCTACCATAAACTGCCTTATTTATACTAAACACAGACCAAGAAAGTTTTTCAAACTAGAAAATCTCTCATGATCCAGAGCCTTGGTGAAAATGTCAGCTAGGTGGTGAACTGTATCCATATGTTCAATCTGAACTAGTTATTTTTCGACTAAGTCCCTTAAAAAATAATGTCGTATATCTATGTGTTTTGTACGAGAGTGCTGAACAGGATTCTTAGAAATATTGATAGCACTCAAATTGTAACAGTACAAAATCATAGTGTTGCTTGATATGCCATAATCATCTAATATGTGTCTTAGCCAAATTAATTGGGCACAACAACTTCCAGCCGCAACATACTCAGATTCTGCAGTTGAAAGAGAGACAATTTTGCTTACGACTATACTATGATACTAAGTTGTTGCCTAAGTAAAAGCATCCACCACTTGTGCTCTTCCTATCATCAACATCACCCACCAAATCTGAGTCAATATACCCTATTAGATTAGGGTTAGTGTCCTTGGTGTACCAAATTCCGAACTCACTTGTGTCAGCAATATATCTGATTATACGCTTGACAACATTTAAGTGGGATACTTTGGGACTGGCCTGAAATCTAGCACACACACACTCACTGAACATAATGTCTGGACGACTAGAAGTAAGGTATAAAATACTACCTATCATGGACCTAAACAATGTTGCGTCAACATACTGTCCAACATCGTCTGTACATACCTGTTATGTCGATTCCATTGGTTTTCTCATGTGTTTTGCATATCTAACCCAATCTTTCTACTAGGTTCTTGACATATTTACTTTGGGACACAAATAGTCTATCTTTATTCTGTTTAATCTGCAAGCCTAAGAAGAAAGTTAGTTCCCCAATCATGCCCATCTCGAATGTTGTCGACATTGCTTCGACAAAAAACTTCAAAAATGATTCTGAAGTCGAACCAAACACAATATCATCAATATAAATTTGAGCTATTATTACATCTACACTGTGTCTTTTGATGAACAATGTTCTATCAACTTCTCCACGGTTAAAACCAAACTCAACAAAGAAGTTAGTTAGACGACCATACCATGCACGAGGGGTTTGTTTCAACTCATACAAAGCTTTCTTGAGCTTGTATATATAATGTGGATGGTGAGGATCCTCAAATCCCATTCGTTGTTCAACATACACTTCTTTGTCCAAATATCCATTAAGGAAAGCTCCTTTAACATCTATTTGATGCAAGGTAATATTTAAATAGCAAGCAATAGCAAGTAGCAATCTTATTGACTCAATTCTAGCCACTGGAGCGAAGGTCTCGTCATAATCAATTCCTGCCACTTGTGTATAGCCTTGAGCAATAAGTCGAGCTTTGTTTCTAACAATCTTCCCTAACTCATCTGATTTTTTCTTAATATCCACTTGGTCCCAATAACATTTTTATTTTTGGGTCGTGGTACCAAGTCCCAAACTTCATTTCGGGTAAATTGTTCAAGGTTTTCTTGCATTGCTTGAATCCAAAAATTATCTTTTAAAGCTTCCTCAATATTTTAGGTTCTAAAGTAGATGTAAGACAAGAAAGACTAACATGTTGGTATATGATGGACATACACACATACCTTACCATTTCTCGGTAGTTAATTGGTTCTTTCTCCCTTGTTCGCATCCTTTCAAACACTCCTCCTATCACTTGTTCTTGTGGATGGTTTCTTCTAATCCTTGATGGATGGTCTCTTTTTACTTGATCTTACATTTCAATTCTAGACTCCTCCTCCACCCCAGCCTCTGTGATCTCTTATGCAGGTTCAGGTATTGCCTCTAATGTTGTGACAACATCTGAAGCAACATCTGGGGCAACATCTGATTCTGCAGCTTATTATTTTTTTGTCGTAATAACAATATTATTTTCTGATGATTTCCCTAAAATGTCAGTTAGATCATCAAAGATAACATTGACTGACTTTTGTACAGTCTTAGTCCTCAGATTGTATATCTTGTAAGCATGACTATTTTGAGAATAGCCAATGAATATTTCTTTGTCACTTTTTGAGTCGAATTTCGCCAACTTATCCCTATCATTTAATATGTAGCAGATAAACCCAAAAACATGGAAATATCGTAGATTAAGTTTCTTTCCATTTAAAATTTCATAAGGTGTTATTCTGGTACCTCGTCTTACATAGACTCTGTTAGTGATGTGACATGCAGTGTTTAAGGCTTCTGCCCAAAACATTTTTAACAGTTGTTTAGAACTTAATATTACCCTAGCCATCTCTTGCAATATTTTGTTCTTCCTCTCTATTATCCCATTCTGTTGTGGAGTCTTGGGTGCAGAAAATTCATGGAAGATACCTTTCTTTTTACAAAATCTTGCAAAAGATTGGTTTTCAAATTCCTTTCCATGGTTAGATCTGATTATGAAAATAGGAGAACATAACAAGTTCTTAATCCTAGAGTAAAGTATCTTACATGCCAAAAGTTGTGATTTTCTTTAAAAAATAGATCTATGTATACCTAGAAAATCATCTACAATCACATAGGAATATCTCATGTCTCCTAGGCTCTCTACTTCAATAGGACCCATAAGATCCATGTGTAATAATTGAAAGCAGTGAGACGTACCTGAGTGTTGTCCATCATGTTGGGCAACATCATGAGAAACATGAGTTTGCTTACCTTTTAAACAATCCTCGCACATTGTTTTATCAGTTGGAACCAGTTTGGGCATGCCTTTAATATCTTCATAAGAGATTAATTTCTCTAAGTTGCGATAATTGACATGTCCCAATTTCTGATGTCAAAGTGTAGTGTCGTTGACCCTAGCAGAATTGTAGGCTAGTTGAGTACAAACTAGGTAGCAATTATCTCCAGTGTGAGTGCCTGACATAACACATTTGTTAGTAGAATATGTGACTTTACATTCATGGTTATTGAATTTTACCTCGAGGTCATCATCACAAAGCTGACTTATGCTAAGAAGGTTAGCAACTAAGCCATCAACATGAAGTACATTACTTAAGGCTGGTACATCAGGAACATTCAGCGTTCCTTTACCAATAATTCTACTTTTGCTTCCCCCACCAAAGGTCACATTCCTTCCATTGAATAATTCATAATTTTTTCAGAAAACTTCTGGTACCTGTCATGTGTCTTGAACATCCACTATCAAAGTACCAAGATCTTGTAATGTTAGTACGCAAGACAGTAATACACACATTACATTTCAAGTCTAGTTTAGGTATCCATTCTTTTTAAAACATACACTTAATTCGACCTGCCCACGATCGTGCCCTACACAGGCACCCCTTTCAGTATATATCGAGAATAGCAATGAACATACACAACTCACATAATACTTAGAGATTAAATAACAACAGGCTAGCCGATGAGGCCACCTTCCGTAAAAATATACAAAATCCATAAATAAAACGGTACAACTCTTTCTTTTCTTTACAACCCAAAACCACCAGATATGACTACAGACCTCTAAGAATAACAACTATGACGGAACAGGGCCCCGCCATACCCCTGAATGTACAAAAGTCTACAACCTCAGGGAACCGTACCAAAAGACAAAGCCTCCGGAGAAATGGAGCTTTCCAAGAACTGAACAGTGATCCTAAGAGCGGATCGCCAAGCTATGTACCTCAACACGCGCATTGAACGCACTTCCGAACGAGGTCGATAACAGTACCAAGTATGTGAAATCGAAATATCAGAATGAAATCATAACAGTCTATATAAAACAGGAGACATGTGTGATAACCAAACTACAGTACACAATATATATTAGCAGTCAAGTCAAGTCAGGGACTCACGCCCGTAAAGTCATCACTCAAATATAACCCGAGAATTTAACCCGCACAATGGTCGCATGCCCCGGCATCTTACCTCGGTATAAGCATGGCCAAAGGAACTAACAAGATAACACTCATCGTGGAAGCATACCCGTGGGCCACCCAACGTGTCAGTATGTCCAAAGAAAATAACAAGATAACACTCCTAGTGGAAGCATAGCCGTGGGCCCCACAACGTGTCAGTATGTCCAAAGGAAATAACAGGAGAACACTCCTAGTGGAAGCATACCCGTGGGCCACCCAACGTGTCAATATGTCCAAAGAAAATAACAAGATAACACTCCTAGTGGAAGCATACCCGTGGGCCCCCCAACGTGTCAGTATGTCCAAAGGAAATAACAGGAGAACACTCATAGTGGAAGCATACCCGTGGGCCACCCAACGTGTCAGTATGTCTAAAGAAAATAACAAGATAACACTCCTAGTAGAAGCATACCCGGGCCCCCAACGTGTCAGTATGTCCAAAGGAAATAACAGAGAACACTCATACGGAAGATACCCGTGGGCCACCCAACGTGTCAGTATGTCCAAAGAAAATAACAAGATAACACTCCTAGTGGAAGCATACCCGTGGGCCCCCCAATGTGTCATTATGTCCAAAGGAAATAACAGGAGAACACTCATAGTGAAGATACCCGCCACCCAACGTGTCAGTATGTCTAAAGCAAATAACATGATAACACTCATAGTGGAAGCATACCCGTGGGCCCCCCAACGTGTCAGTATGTCCAAAGGAAATAACAGGAGAACACTCATAGTGGAAGCATACCCGTGGGCCACCCAACGTGTCAGTATGTCCAAAGAAAATAACAAGATAACACTCCTAGTAGAAGCATACCCGTGGGCCCCCCAACGTGTCAGTATGTCCAAAGGAAATAACAGGAGAACACTCATAGTGGAAGCATACCCGTGGGCCACCCAACGTGTCAGTATGTCCAAAGAAAATAACAAGATAACACTCCTAGTGGAAGCATACCCGTGGGCCCCCCAATGTGTCAGTATGTCCAAAGGAAATAACATGAGAACACTCATAGTGGAAGCATACCCGTGGGCCACCCAACGTGTCAGTATGTCCAAAGAAAATAATAAGATAACACTCCTAGTGGAAGCATACCCGTGGGCCCCCCAACGTGTCAGTATGTCCAAAGGAAATAACAGGAGAACACTCATAGTGGAAGCATACCCGTGGGCCACCCAACGTGTCAGTATGTCCAAAGAAAATAACAAGATAACACTCCTAGTGGAAGCATACCCGTGGGCCACCCAACGTGTCAGTATGTCCAACATGATCGAGAATAACATGACCGGCCCTCCATCCGGAGATGCGGTAGCATAAGGATACAATACTCGTACACCAAGACTATTACAAGCAAACATAGGCAAGTTATTCACACTCAAGGTACTTTCATTCTATGCCAAAGATCCGGGTTTTAACCCCAAGGTACTACTTACTTTAATACTTTCAAAACGATCCATTTCTTTTACGAAGGTCACACGATACCCGTGGTATCAAAAGAGAGTAACTATCATTTTTAAGTAAACCAAAACAATTTCCATACCTTTTTTTTTTAAACCCATTTAAGACAAAACCATGTCTTTCTTTTAAACCAAAAACACTTCAATTCCTCAAGTTTCTTTTCTTTTACAATTCAAGTTCCTTACTTTGGAATTTAAGAAAATAAATACTTGTGTATAATGATTCTTATTAAGGCAGCCATGATCTATAAAATGTAATACAATTTTGTCTTATCTTAGCTTCTATGCAGATGGAGGATTCTACTTGTTTTAATATAATTATTTGTCATTACATTTTCCTTTATTAACGCTGCAATGGCTTGTTCGATACTTATTCTCATTTCCGAAATCAATATAACTTATCCCTTTTTTTGACCAAGTACTCATTACTCACGAATGAGGTTTCACCACTTTTTTTAACACAATTCAAGTTCTTAATATTTCATATCAAGTCAAATATAAGTCAAGTCTCTTATCTTTTAAAATCAACAAACCCTTCTTTTACCTACATAAAGTTGTTATAATTAACTTCCCATAAAGTCATTATAACACTTTATGTTTTACCAACCAAATTCGTTTAGCACACGTACGTCTACCGTACTACATAGTTAACAACAATCATGCTAGAAAGGATAGGAAGAGGTTCACATACCTCGCGACGATTATCGACAAGTAGCAAGATGCTCCAAAATACTATAACCTTGCTAGCCTTTTCCACCCTTAAAATAGAATACGCTATTCGTAGCACTTCACCCTATAATGGCCATAATACGTCTATTAGCTTCTAGCTTCAAACGTAGAATATTCCAAGTGCAAAGCTACTAAATTCTACGGAAAATCGGACAGCACTTCCTTTGTTTCTACATACTTTGCCACCTTTTTCAAGGCCGAATTCAATAACCAAACACGCCACATTTAAGGCTCAACAAAGTAGTTAACAATATGGGATTACACACTTAACAAGACGTGTAAAATTCCGCCCCACAATAAATATCCAAATAGTCCAACATTTCAATGTCAAATGGCTACAATGCAACAACAATGTAAAGTCTTTTCCAATTCATTTTTCCATCCAAGTTGTTTAGTCTAACATGTTATATAGCCACAATTGATTATAACAACTACAATCTTCAATTAGATAACATGTGACGATTCTAACTATCGACCAACTTGTATTTCAACTTCAAATGGCTAACAAGGTCATTTCGGTTTTAGGCTTCTAATATCCATAACACTTATTAATCTCCAATACATATATCTCATGCTTGATAAAATGTATAACTACAACAATAAGAAATCTTCAATCACTTTAGAGGACAAAGTGGTTACCTTGATAATCCTAAAATAGTCCAACAATCTTGCCCACTTTAGCCCTCTTTCCGAAATTCTTCTTCCCGCAAATATCATCTCTACGAACCCCCTACAAGCTTGTCAATGTATTTCCTTCTTGTTGCCTTTCTAAAAATCTCATTTAGGCTTAGGGTTTCATAAACTTTTAGAGAAAGAGAAGGAAAATTTCTATGGAGGAATTCTTGCAAATGACCAAGTCTTGCAAGACTTAGTCATAATATAGCCTTTATCTTGATCCACAAGTTGGGGGGACACTTGTCACCCACCCAGGGGTCCTCTACAACAAATATCTTCTATTTTTACCCTATTTCCGCAAAAAATTACGCCTCGGCGCCGCGACCCTGCAGCCGGCGCTGCAATTCGCATAATTTCAGCCTTTCGGCCCGGCGCCGCAGAGCGGCCGCGGCGCCTGACCCTGTCTGCTCTGTCAGCCGATCTTGTAACGTTCATAACTTTCTACTCCGATGTCCTATCGACGAGCGGTTTGTTGCGTTGGAAACTAGACTCAATGAACTTCATATTAGGTTTTTGAAACACCTAAAAACCTCAATTATACTAGGAGATATACTGCTCCCAATTTGACTGAAAAACTGTCCAAAAATATTCTGCCAACTTTTTTTTTTCTCTTTTTCCAACTTCGAATCTTATTTCCTTTCGTACGTTCTCATCATCTTGGAATTACGGGGTGTAACATTCTTCCCCCCTTAGAAACATTCGTCCTCGAATGTTCTTTTGGAGTCAATCCAATAATTAGCCCCTTCATACCATTTTTTCCACAATACAATACTTCTCCCACGGCTATCTAAAACTGTAACTGTTACACCCCGTAGTTCCAGAGTATGTATACGAGGATGTACGTACGAGAATACGACATTAAATTGGAAAGGAAGAAAGATGTGATTTTTCGACGGAAAAATTTCCGGATTTTGTGAAGGAAAAAGGTTCGTTAATGGGAATTGAATTCCCAGATTTGGTATTCGGACTTTTTGGGATATTTGAGAATTATGGAATTTTATTTCCGGAATTGGTCACGCGGGAGGAATTTACGGTTTAGGGCCCACTTTATTTTCGGATTTTTGGCATTGCGGATATTTTCTAAGATGAAATATTTTGGACGAGTAGGGGCGACGTGTCACCCCCACGCGCCACGTGGTCAATTGATGGACACACGGCTCGATGGTTGGTGGGGGGGCAAGTGGCAAGCCACTTGTCCCATTTTTGTGGTGAACAAATGGTTGGCTAACTACCCACACACATGTACCCAATCCTCCCCATACACTTGCTTAAATCCTAGCCATTGATTTCTATAAATACCCTCATGCAAGACTTATTCTTCATCCACTTAAGAGTTTCCAAGGCAAAATTCTCCTCCCCTTAGTGATTTCTCGTCCAACACCCCCCCCCCCCCACCTTGAGTAGAATTCTTCAAGTGTTGTTATAATCCCATATACCTTAGCCAAAAAAAATCCCTTGTAGTATTTCAAGTTATCTTTATACTAAGAGCCCGGAAAAATACTACTTTATTCCAATAGTCGCAAATGAAGCCCTAGAAAAATCTTCATAGCTTAGATGAAGTGTTAAGAGAAGTTGTTTAGAAACTTCTAAGGGTTTCTTGGAGCGGGTTGGAGCATAAGGAGTTGGAGCTAAACGTTGCTCAGGATCGACTTATAAATCTTGGATAATTTTGGGCTTATCGAGGTAATGATCTTTATCCCCCTATGGTAATTGGAAATTACTTGTTATAGTAGTTAATAATTGAGTAGAAGATATATTGGAAGGATGATTAAAAAGAATTGAACTGTATTTACATTGGACTGTATTTACAGTAGACTTGTAGTATTATTGTGGGGCAGTGTTGTACACGTCCGGTTAGACGTGTAACCCCCCCCCCCTAGGAGTTGTTGGCTTGGTAGCGGGCCTTGATAGAGGAGGAGATTTATGTGCTGCCGAATTTTCCGTAGAATATGGAACCTTGTTCTTAGAAATGTTCTACGAAGAGATCTAGAAGTTAATAGACGTTTTATGACCCCTATAGGTTGAAGTACTACGAGTAGTGTATTCTACTTGAAGGGTGGAAAAGGCGAGCAAGGTTAGAGTACTTTGGAGCGTTTTGCTAATTGTCGATAATCGTCGCGAGGTATGTGAACCTCTTCCTATCCTTTCTAGCATGATTATTGTGAAATATATATAGTGCGGTAGACGCACGTGTGTTTAAAGGAAATTGATTTTCCTTTGTGTCCTTGACTTGAATTATGTTAAAAGTTGTAAAACCTCATTCATGAGAAATGGGTGTGTGGTCTTTAAAGAATAAAGTTATCTTGGTTTCGAAAATAAGAATAGTTGTCCTTGGTTGGTTTAAAACATAAAGTGTTATAATAGCTTTATGGGAAGTTATTTATAACGACTTTATGAAAACAAAAGAATGGTTTTATCATTGGATTTAAAATGATAACTTGATATTTTAAAGGTTGGAAGTTGGTTTCCTTAAAAGATATGATTTAAAGATTAAGAAACTGATTTTTTGAAAGTAAAGAGACTTGATTTTGGGAAAGGAGAAGTAACTTGATTTAAAGGTATAGGTTACTTGTTTTTAAAAGAGTAAGACACTTGGTTTAAAAAGTATATTGCTACTTGACTTTAAAAAAGGAAAAAGTGTCTTTGTTTTAAAGGAAGGCATGGTTTTGTCTTAAAATGGTTTTGTCTTAAAATGGTTTAAAAAGGAAAGCATGCTTTTGTCTTAAGATTGGTTTAAAAAGAAGGTATGGAAATTGTTTTGGTTTACTTAAAAGATAGTTACTCTATTTCGATACTACGGGTATCGTGTGACTTTTGTGTGAGTAACTTGACTATGTTGTTTTGTGATAGCCTTGTAATACTTTCTTGTTGGTTTGATAAGTAAACATGTTATGATGCTACGTGTGTTAGTGTCTTGTGATGTTTGTGTAAGGGGGTTATTCTTGTTGTGCTTACGTGGTTAAACGATAAGCCCGTTGTACTGCTATATATATCACATACCCCCCTGACTTGTTATGATGCCGAGGACTTGCCACCCTCGATGCGAGGAATACCTCATGCGGGTCCATGTGACCTATGCGGAGCTGCGGGAGTTCCAGGATTGATCACTCCGGGTGTGTTACGCCGATGCGAGGGATACCTCATGCGTCCATGGGACTACGCGACCGGGGTCCAGGATGATGCCGCATGTTAGCTACCCCGATGCGCGAGAATACCTCACGCGGGCCTATGTGGCCTATGCGGATCGCGGAGTTCCAGGATTAGGCTCGCATAATGATACTATGGGCGATCGCCTTGCTTCGATCATTAGCGCCTAGAAAAGACCCGATTCACGTTATATCTATTTTGCTCTTGTTTATCTTTGTGACACTATGCGGTTAAATTGGTTGTTAAGACGTATTTGTAATTGGTTTTAAAATGTTATGATTTTATTTCGATTTTACGCTTTCACATACTTGGTACTGTCAGATCGACTCTTCGGGCCGCGTTCATGCCGCAGTAGGTACACCGATTGTTGATCCTCGCCATAGGATCACGCTCAATTGGGAAGCTCCGCTTCTCCGAGGCTTATCTTTCGTATAGTCCCCTCGTTGTAGGTACTTACATTCGTGGTATGGCGGGCCCCGTCCCGTCGTTGTTGTTATAACATTCTTAGGTCCGTAGTACCGTTGTGGCGGTGGTTTGTGTAAGGGATGTAACTGTTCAGGTTTAATCTTTTTAAATATATGCAGGAAGGTGACCGTTTGGTTAGCCTATTTTTTCTTATTGTATATCTTGTTTCATGTGTAAGTTTTTATTTCCGCTGATTTTCTCTGATGTTGTATCACTAGGGTGCCCGGGGTAAGGCACCAGTCACGGGCCCGGGGTCGGGTCGTGACAGTAACCTTTGGCACAACGACACTGAAGATCTTACCAGTCTCACATCCATCGCTTAATAACATGGGTACACACAACCCCATAATACGCAAAACCATCCTTTTATATGGGGGGGAGAGCTTATCTCCCTTTCATAATCTTGATCATCTAGTGCCACCCTATAATCGAATAGATATATAAGACCTACCAGCGATGTCCTCTGTTTTCCACAGGCAGCACTCATACTTATCTTATTCTTGCCTTGCGCATTTTTCCTGAAATTATTCGGAATGTCGTGGCCGTGACCGCCACATTAAACCAATTCCAAGTACCTCCAAGGGCACTTAACATAAAATCCTTCAATAATTTTAATAAGTCAAGTCACATAGACTCCAAAATTTCATGTCAACGAAGGAAGTAGTAACTTACAGTTTACTAGCACTTCCACTCCCTTCCCATCGATAACCGGCTCACCGGAACACTGGAATCGAACTAACTTCTCTCTATAGTCAACCTTGGCATACCAGAAGCCCATTAGTCCATACCCATAATGACCTCAAACTCACATAACAGTCCGCTAGATCCGACGATCAGATCACCACCGCAATTATTATGTATCCGCTCAGGTACCACCCATCACTCACGGGTGTAGTTACCTCGAAAGGTTCTCAAGGATTTAGGCTCTATTCCTTTACACTTGGTTGCTCTCTGCCCATCGATCGCATTTTTTCCGTATTTCCCAACTTATTCTAACATACGCATATAACTTCCGTACTAATTTACGCCTCCAATCTTTGGAGCTACCTACATGAACAAATTAAGGCCATTTCCGGCCCTCACGACCTGGTTCCGATGGAACACATCCACGAACCCGTAAAACGATTTACTAGACTTAGGATTTGCACCCTCGCGGACTCGCCACGAATGACTACTACCACTGATCCCACCCCATAAACGGGTACACTAACTTCTCATAATATTCTAACCGTGTTGTCTTGATCACAACAACCATTACTTATCTCACACGGATCTCCTCCGTACTATCATCTTAAGCATACCACGTAGCTTAATTTACAATCATAGTCTTCCATTAAGTCTCTTAACATGATTTCTTAAAGGTTCAATACCTTCTCAGATAGCTCATCACTTCCTAGTTATCTCAAATTAGTACGTAAAACCTTGATGAGAATCCGTTAAACTGTTTCATACCTTCCCGGTATCTATTTAGCCCTTACCAATCCTTGGTATTCCAATATCATTCTAGGCAACACGCGTCTGACCCTCATACATAATTCTGTATAGCTGTGTGTCACAATGCCAACTATACTACCATCATTACTAACCTGGATACGCAATCCACATAGTTCTTCCTGAGTCATTGCTGCCTTCCCCGTAGCTGCAATCAACATAACTCGTTAGGGAGGGACGACCCTAACAACACAGCTCTATCGCACGATCCCAGAGTGAGAATAATGGAAACCAATCCTAAATGTCCTGCAGCCTCCTGATTATAGATGTGGTGCACAACACATCGATAATCAATACTCTACTAGACACGGTCTGTAGACACTTTCCGAGGACTAACTGATCTGATACCACTATTGTCACGACCCGACCCCGGGCCCGCGACTGGTGCCCTACCTAGGCACCCCTTTCAGGTATACATCAGAGAATAGCAGCGGAACATACACAACTCACATAATACTTAGAGATTAAATAACAACAGGCTAGCCGATGAGGCCACCTTCCGTAAAAATATACAAAATCCATAAATAAAACGGTACAACTATTTCTTTTCTTTACAACCCAAAACCACCAGATATGACTACAGACCTCTAAGAATAACAACTGTGACGGGACATGGCCCCGCCATACCCCTGAATGTACAAAAGTCTACAACCTCAGGGAACCGTACCAAAAGACAAAGCCTACGGAGAAATGGAGCTTTCCAAGAACTGAACAGTGATCCTAAGAGTGAGGATCAGCAAGCTATGTACCTCAACCTGCGGCATGAACGCAGCCCGGGCGAGGTCGATAATAGGTACCAAGTATGTGAAACGAAATATCAGAAATGAAATCATAACAACTATATAAAATAGGAGACATGTGTGATAACCAAACTACGATACAATATATATTAGCAACATCTAAGTCGTGACTCACGCCCGTAAAGTCATCACTCAAATATAACCCGAGAATTTAACCCGTACAATGGCCACATGCCCCGGCATCTTACCTCGGTATAAGCATGGACAAAGGAACTAACAAGATAACACTCATCGTGGAAGCATATCCGTGGGCCACCCAACGTGTCAGTATATGTCCAAAGAAAATAACAAGATAACACTCCTAGTGGAAGCATACCCGTGGCCCCCCAACGTGTCAGTATGTCCAAAGGAAATAACAGGAGAACACTCATAGTGGAAGCATACCCGTGGGCCACCCAATGTGTCAGTATGTCCAAAGAAAATAACAAGATAACACTCTTAGTGGAAGCATACCCGTGGGCCCCCCAACGTGTCAGTATGTCCAAAGGAAATAACAGGAGAACACTCATAGTGGAAGCATACCCGTGGGCCACCCAACGTGTCAGTATGTCCAAAGAAAATAACAAGATAACACTCCTAGTGGAAGCATACCCGTGGGCCCCCCAACGTGTCAGTATGTCCAAAGGAAATAACAGGAGAGCACTCATAGTGGAAGCATACCCGTGGGCCACCCAACGTGTCAGTATGTCCAAAGAAAATAACAAGATAACACTCCTAGTGAAAGCATACCCGTGGGCCCCCCAACGTGTCAGTATATCCAAAGGAAATAACAGGAGAACACTCATAGTGGAAGCATACCCGTGGGCCACCCAACGACAAGATGTCCAAAGAAAATAACAAGATAACACTCCTAGTGAAGCATACCCGGCCCCCAACGTGTCAGTATGTCCAAAGGAAATAACAGGAGAACACTCATAGTGGAAGCATGCCCGTGGGCCACCCAACGTGTCAGTATGTCCAAAGAAAATAACAGGAGAACACTCATAGTGGAAGCATACCCGTGGGCCACCCAACGTGTCAGTATGTCCAAAGAAAATAACAAGATAACACTCCTAGTGGAAGCATACCCGTGGGCCCCCCAACGTGTCAGTATGTCCAAAGGAAATAACAGGAGAACACTCATAGTGGAAGCATACCCGTGGGCCACCCAACGTGTCAGTATGTCCAAAGAAAATAACAAGATAACACTCCTAGTTGAAGCATACCCGTGGGCCACCCAACGTGTCAGTATGTCCAACATGATCGAGAATAACATGACCGGCCCTCCATCCGGAGACGCGGTAGCATAAGGATACAATACTCGTACACCAAGACTATCACAAGCAAACATAGACAAGTTATTCACACTCAAGGTACTTTCATTCTATGCCAAAGATCCGGGTTTTAACCCCAAGGTACTACTTACTTTAATTCTTTCAAAACGATCCATTTCTTTTACGAAGGTCACACGATACCCGTGGTATCAAAAGAGAGTAACTATCATTTTTAAGTAAACCAAAACAATTTCCATACCTTTTTTTTTAAACCCATTTAAGACAAAACCATGCCTTTCTTTTAAACCAAAAACACTTCAATTCCTCAAGTCTCCTTTCTTTTACAATTCAAGTTCCTTACTTTGGAATTTAAGAAAATAAATACTTGTGTATAATGATTCTTATTAAGGCAGTCATGATCTATAAAATGTAATACAATTTTGTCTTATCTTAGCTTCTATGCAGATAGAGGATTCTACTTGTTTTAATATAATTATTTGTCATTACATTTTCCTTTATTAACGCTGCAATGACTTGTTCGATACTTATTCCCATTTCCGAAATCAATATAACTTATCCCTTTTTTTTACCAAGTACTCATTACTCACGAATGAGGTTTCACCACTTTTTTAACACAATTCAAGTTCTTAATATTTCATATCAAGTCAAATATAAGTCAAGTCTCTTATCTTTTAAAATCAACAAACCCTTCTTTTACGTACATAAAGTTGTTATAATTAAATTCCCATAAAGCCATTATAACACTTTATGTTTTACCAACCAAATTCGTTTAGCACACGTACGTCTCCCGTACTACATAGTTCACAACAATCATACTAGAAAGGATAGGAAGAGGTTCACATACCTCGCGACGATTATCGACAAGTAGCAAGATGCTCCAAAATACTATAACCTTGCTAGCCTTTTCCACCCTTCAAATAGAATACACTATTCGTAGCACTTCACCCTATAATGGCCATAATATGTCTATTAGTATCTAGCTTCAAACGTAGAATATTCCAAGTGCAAAGCTACTAAATTCTACGGAAAATCGGACAGCACTTCCTTTGTTTCTACATACTTTGCCACCTTTTTCAAGGCCGAATTCAATAACCAAACACGCCACATTTAAGGCTCAACAAAGTAGTTAACAATAGGGGATTACACGCTTAACAAGACGTGTAAAATTCCGCTCCACAATAAATATCCAAATAGTCCAACATTTCAATGTCAAATGGCTACAATGCAACAACAATGTAAAGTCTTTTCCAATTCCTTTTTCCATCCAATTTGTTTAGTCTAACATGTTATATAGCCACAATTGATTATAACAACTACAATCTTCAATTAGATAACATGTGACGATTCTAACTATCGACCAACTTGTATTTCAACTTCAAATGGCTAACAAGGTCATTTCGGTTTTAGGCTTCTAATATCCATAACACTTATTAATCTCCAATACATATATCTCATGCTTGATAAAATGTATAACTACAACAATAAGAAATCTTCAATCACTTAAGAGGACAAAGTGGTTACCTTGATAAGCCCAAAATAGTCCAACAATCTTGCCCACTTTAGCCCTCTTTCCGAAAGTCTTCTTCCCGCAAATATCATCTCTACGAACCCCCTACAAGCTTGTCAACGTATTTCCTTCTTGTTGCCTTTCTAAAAATCTCATTTAGGCTTAGGGTTTCATAAACTTTTAGAGAAATAGAAGGAAAATTTCTATGGAGGAATTCTTGCAAATGACCAAGTCTTGCAAGACTTGGTCATAATATAGCCTCTATCTTGATCCACAAGTTGGGGGGACACTTGTCACCCATCCAGGGGTCCTGTACAACAAATATCTTCTATTTTTACCCTATTTCCGCAAAAAATCCCGCCTCGGCGCCGCGGCCCTGCAGCCGGCACCGCGGCGCTGCAATTGCAGACAATTTCAGGCTTTTCGGCACCCCGACGCTGCAGCCGGCGCCTGACCCTGTCTGATCTGTCAACCGATCTTGTAACGTCCATAACTTTCTACTCCGATGTCCTATCGACGAGCGGTTTGTTGAGTTGGAAACTAGACTCAATGAACTTCATATTAGGCTTTTAAAACACCTAAAAACCCCAATTATACTAGTAGATATACTGCTCCCAATTTGACTGAAAAACTGTCCAAAAATATTCTGCCAACTTTTTTTTTCTTCTCTTTTTCCAACTTCGAATCTTATTTCCTTTCGTACGTTCTCATCTCATCCTCTTGGAATTACGGGATGTAACAACTTCTTTATGTTTTTCAGTGTGTTGCGTGAAATGTTGTCAACAGTGTTGGACAACATTGAATACAACACTTTTGGCAACACTCTGCTTTGGATATTGTCGGCAATGTTGGATGTTGCAATATTTCTAGATATTTACTCAAGTGTACATATCGTTCAAGTAATAAAGATCTGTACGACCGAGTTATCGTCCACAGAGACTGGTTTGTCAAGTACCGGTTATCTATCCTATGGTATCTATTTGGTTGATGTTCTTTAGTTTGAATTTATGACTAAGAATTAAAACTAAGTGCAGAAAAGAAACTAAAGATTATAATACTTTGGGTTTATAACAGTTATGAAGGAAATAGGGCTTCCAATCTCCTCAACTATCCACTCTTTCACTTGTTAATGCAATGCTAATAATTCTTCTTCTTATTAAGATAGCAAGTTAACTAATTTGTCATTATATTCCGGTTAGGACATACAAGAGTTCAACCTTGTGCTGAAACCTTCTATATTTCTATGATAGATTTTACCACACAGGAGGGTTAAGAACAATAACCTTAAATACTACACAAGTATCGGGGTACTTTCGTCCACGATTTTAATCTATGTCTAAACAACTACAGCATATTCAAATCTCCCCTCTCGGATCTCGATTCAAAATCATATAAGTTATGACAATTAGTGATCAATTAATTATCAAGCAATCAAAACAATATTGAATAGATCTTAATATGATGAAGAAGAAATCAATAACTATGCATTAACTATATGAAAGAGCTTCAAGAAGATTCGAAGGAAAACCCTAATAAAGAGATTAGCTCCTAGACATTGTCATGCTAAGAACTAATTTACAATCCAACATAAACTGAAATTAAAATAAAGGAAAGAGAAAAAACTTGAACAAGAGTCTCCAATTGTAGCTTGTGGCCTCCTTTTTCCTCTCCAAAATATGATATCTGATAATGACAGGGTTTAGGGATTTTATAGCTGAGAAAAATTGCATTTCGGACTTTTAACCTCACAAAACGCAGCGTAAATCATAAATTCCGCCTGCTGGTCGGCCGCGCCGCCTCGCTAACCAAAATCAGACCTCGCAATACTTTGGGCGCACGGCGCTTCTGGCTGGCGTCGCGGCGCCGGTGGCGTCCTTTTTCGGTTTTTGCGATTTTTCATCATTTTTTCGTCCGGACTTCGTCAGATTTCTTTCGTGTTTCCCGGGACTTCTTAGGCTTCATTTCTTGCCCTTTTCTTGTGCAATTTCATCCTCAAAAGTAGTATATTCTCCTTTATGACCGCTGTGACACAAATGAAAGAAAAACACACCTAACACTATACTAAACGTCATATAAAAGAGTAAAATACTAACTAAAAATGACTCAAAATAGTGTATAAAATACACTCAACATTGGACAACACTGGAGAAGACATCTTCTACAAAGTTCTGTATAAACCTATTTTTCTCCTTAGTAGAATGTGAGTGATATTTAGCATTTTCATTAACAAACCTTATCTTCTCACTATTACTATAGATTTTAGAAGTCTTCCTTAAAGGTGGTTGATATCCTAATCCAGCTTGTATGGGTTTACTAAAACTTAAGATTTCATCCAATTTGGAGGTTCCTATGTTGAGCCTCTAGAAGGTGGTCTCAGCTAAACTCAATCTAGCACAGATCTTACCAAGTTCTAAATCCTTCTTGGTAAGTTCTACCTCTAATATGGTAATTGTGCTCTTAAGGTTGTTCTTTTCGTGAGCCAAAGATTTATCCTTTGAATCTAACTGCTCAGATTTTGTGATTAAGGCCTCTTATAAAGTTCTTGTTCCTTTATCACTTTATCTTTGGGGTCAACCAGATCCATATTAACAATATCACATGAAGAGATGATCCCACTAAAGCAATTAACATTAGAATAATCAAAGAAAACATACCTTTCAGATGTTGTTGGACTATCAGATGTTGTCTTCAGTGTTGCCTCAGATGTTGTAACATTAGAGAACATATTGTCGAGAACATCTTCATTGTCTGACAGTGAATATTCCAACGTTGTTGTCAGCATTGCTTGTGATTATTCTTCTTGATCTCCTTCGTCATCTTCTTCATCATCACTGAGAGAAACCCACATACTCTTACCAATTTTTCTAAGAGTGTTTGCGCACTCATTAGCATAGTGACCCCAACCTGAGCAAGCAAGACATTGTACTTCCTAAAGCTATTTGGGTTCGAAATTGGTGTTGTCAGAGTTGGTTTTTCTTAGTGCATTACTTCTTTTTTGTCCTGAAGGTGATCTAAATGGATGTTTGTTGAAGAGTGGGTTTTGGTGCTTCTTATATTTAGCCTTGTTTCTATTGTTGTTGATCTTCCTCACCATAGAATTGAACTTTCTAGTGAGTAAGGGGTCACGCCCCGAACCCCAGGCCCGCGACTGGTGCCTTACCTGAGCACTTTTCTATTCATACAACATAATAAACCACGAAAGATAAATAACACTCATTTTTCTTTTTTTAAACTCAGGCAAAGCCGATAAGGCGGTCATAATAAAAATCACCCAAAAGGGTCTACACTGTTCAACAATGTAATTACAACTCTAGTCAGTCCAACCCACATATGAATACAGACCTCTAAGAATTTGTGGATAGTAAACTGTGACGGGACAAGGCCTCACCGTACCCCTGAATATACCTAGCCATAATGACAAGCTCCAGAACATTGGAGTCATCTCAAAATGCTGAACCAGGATCCTAAGCTCGCGGATCCACAACTGAGTACCTAGACCTGCGGACATGAACGCAGCCCCCCAAAGGGGGTCAGTACAACAGGTACCAAGTATGGAACGGAAATACTGATCTGAAACAAGATCATAACTGCATAAAAGAATAACAAGCGGCAAGTATGAAAATCAAATACCGATCCTACCGTGTCATATAACAATCGTGAGCCAATCGCACCTTGTATCATGCATCGCTATAACACCGCACCACTTTTACATATGAAAGTCATGTCAAAATCGTGACACCGCCTCATCATATAATATCACGTACATGCTCGTGGAATACAACATCATCACAAGATGTAACAAGTATAATATACCACCATCATCAGATAAGCATGCCCGTGGAATTCCAACATCACCGTCGGCATGTAAAAAGTACAATACTCAAATATCAGTACACTGCGCCTTTTTAAAAAGTAGAGTAAACTTTACCGCTTTAAACTAGGAAGCTTATGATCAATCTAGGGTCACCCGCCCGTAGTATCATTATGCAATCCTACTCATGGGACTATGTCACCCGCATAGGTCTTGTGGACCCGCATGAGGTAATTTCCTCGCATAGGACTATTTCACCCGCATGAGACTATTTCACCTGCATGAGCCCTACGGACTCACATGAGGTGTTTCTTCGCATAGAACTATTTCACCCGCATGAGACTATTTCACCCGCATGAGCCCTACGGACTCGCATGAGGTAGTTTCCTCGCATCGTGGGGAGCAAATCCACGGAATATGTATAATGTCTTGGGGGTTTACCCCGCAATTATACTCAGGATATGTATAATGTCTTGGGGGTTTACCCCGCAATTATACTCAGGAGATGTATAATGTCTTGGGGGTTTACCCCGCAATTATACTTATAACACTAACACTAATGGCTATCATGAACAACATATGCAAGTTAAGTAATCTTTAACTCTCATTAGTCAAAAGGAATGCACCATCTTTCTGAACAACCAAGGCAATACCATGCCTTCCTTTTAAAACAAACAAGACAATACCATGTCTTCCATTCTAAAATAACCAAGACAATACCATGCCTTCTTTTCTAAAATAACCATGACAATACCATGCCTTCTTTTTTAAAATAACCAAGACAATACCATGCCTTCTTTTTAAAACAAACAAGACAATATACCATGTCTTCCTTTCTAAAATAACCAAGACAATACCATGCCTTCTTTTTAAAACAAACAAGACAATACCTTGTCTTCCTTTCTAAAATAAACAAGACACTAATAAGTCTTTCATTTTATCACACCAAGGCACTATCACACCTTGCATCACTAAGGATGAAAGTTCATTACAACAATTGTACGTCCGCCGTACATTCACTTTATAAACTAAATTTCCATTTTTAGAAAAGCCCAAGTACTACATGTATCACTGGGAAGTAGAATCCAATACATGTATCATTTTGAAACCATCATCAAGACACTTATCATACCAAGTATCTTTCTAAGACATGGTTTGGCAAATCAGGGTAATAGACATCACGTATTACTTTAAAACATCTTTGAAAATCAAAGTGTCACATATCATGTACTATATTAAGGACTTAACCATGAACATTCTCACATGATTTCCTTACAACCTTTTCAACCATCTCTTGACTTTTCACAAACCTTGTTATAACAAACTTCTCATAAAGCCGTTATAACACTTTCATTTTAGAAAACTAAAGCACTACCATATTATGTACGGGATTTGAACCCAAAGTACTATGTACGTCTATTCTTTATAAAAGAATCGTTTCATGCAATATTTAGGGAGTTGAACCCAAAAACACTTTCACTATTAAACCAAGTTACTTACCCTTTTAAACTCAAGTAACTTACACTTTTAAAACCAAGTAACTTATGCCTTTAAATCAAGCCACTTCTTCTTTCAAAACTCAAGGAACTTACTTTTTAAATCAAGTAAACTCCCTTTTTCAAAATCAAGTAACTTATGCCTTTAAATTAAGTTACTCCTACTCTTTAAATTAAGTAACATATACTTTTCAAATCAAGTTACTTATTCTCTTTGAATCAAATAACATATACTTTTCAAATCAAGTTACTTATTCTCTATGAATCAAGTAACATATACTTTTCAAATCAAGTTACTTATTCTCTTTGAATCAAGTAACATATACTTTTCAAATCAAGTTACTTATTCTCTTTGAATCAAGTAACATATACTTTTCAAATCAAGTTACTTATTCTCTTTGAATCAAGTAACATATACTTTTCAAATCAAGTTACTACACTTTTTTTCAAAACTCAATTCATTTATACTTTCGAAATCCAAGTCTCGTGTACTTTCAAAATTAATACTTTTATGAGCTGTGAATAGGTTATACTCGTTTATAACGATCTTGTTAAAGCAGTCATGATCTAGAAAATGTAATACAATTTTGTCTTATCTTAGTTTCTATGCAGATGGAGAATTCTACTCATTTCAATATAATTGATTGTCGATACATTTTTATTAACGCTGCAATGGCTTGTTTGATACCTATTCTCGTTAGTGTAGTAAATTAGCACAGTCAACTCGACTCCAATACTTCCTAACGACTCTTACCAACATCCCCCATAAGACTTTGGTAAGAACTTAGGAATATTTTAGAGATACATTTAGCATAAAATCAATACATGAATACTTCCTAATGACAAGGCAAGTACTTCAAGAAAACAAGTAGCGTATACTCCAAATAACAAGACAAGTATACTTCAAGGATAATCATGTCGACAGAAGGAAGAAGTTCACATACCTCGTGACGACTAACCCAAACGACAAGTAGCAATACGCTCCAATGTACTTCAACCTTCTTAGCTATTCCACCCTCCAAGTAGAATATTCTACACGTAGTACTTCAACCTTCTTAGCTATTTCACCCTCCAAGTAGAATATACTACACGTAGTACTTCAACCTATAATGACGATAGCACTTCTATCAATAACATACTTTCTAGTATAAGACTTATACTAAATAATGCCCTCTAATTCTACGAAAAATTGGGCAGCACTTCCTTTGTTTCTACGTACTTTTTCACCTTTTCCAAGGCCCATATTTCAATAACCAATACGCCACATTTTAGGCTCAACCAAACAGCTAACCAAAGGGGATTACACGCCTACTTAGGACGTGTAAAATTTTGCCCCACATATACAACAACAATATGCCATTCTCGGCCAACAACAACAACATTATATCAAGTTCTTTCCAAAACTTCTACAATCTAATTCTCATATGTTATATACTTCGTATAAATTATCAATAACAACATTTCCTTCATTATAAGATGTCAACAAGTGTAATGAACTTCTTACTCTTCATTCTTTTAACCATAGGTTCATCCGTTAATTATAACAATATGTAATCTTCCATTACATTAAGATGACAAACGATTCTTACCTCAATATAGCCCAAAGTAATCCAAGTTTAAAGTCGATCCTTAGCACGTTTAGCTCATTTTCTTTATGTTCCAATCATACACAAGCATCCACCACAAGCTTATAACCAACTTCTATTCAAGTTTTGCTTCCGAAAAGTCGACGAACAATCCTAGGTTTTCACCCTCATTTTCGGCCTAGTGTAGCGTTTTTGCTCACTGTTTTGTCAGCTGAACTTGTGACGTCCATAACTCTTTACTCCGATGTCCGATCGACGAACGATTTGTTGCGTTGGAAACTAGACTCGACGAACATAATTTTAGGCTTTCGAAACACCTAAATACTACTCGTATATCAGGAGATATACCTCTTCAAAGTTGGCTGAAATCTGCCCAACCTTGGCCGAGAGCACCATTTAGAGAGCAAAGGTTTTGCTCAAAATTTTCTAAGTGTTGAACTTGTCTTGCACCTCCCCTTGTATTTATAAGACAACCAAGGGTCAAGATGAATCCATATGTAAGGTCAAGATGGAGGACAAGTGGAGTGGGACCCACCTCCACTTGTCTCCAAAATATCTAAGTCAAGCCAAGTCTTCCAAGACAAGTGGGGGTGACACGTGTCACCCCCCAATTGGTCCAAAATATTTTCATCTTCCAAAATCTCAATAATTGGTCAAAATATCGAAAACCTTGTGGGCCCCACAAAATCATAAAATTTCCCGGGTGGGCCCCACATGACCAAATCTGGAAATAAAATTCTATAATTCCAATAAATTCTATAAGTCCCAAATACCAAATTTGAGAATCAACTTCTCATTATTAAACACTTTTCCTTCACGGGTTTCCGAAATTTCTCTTAAGGAAAAAGTGTATCTTCTATCGTTTCCCGATTTAAACCTTAACGTCTTACGTACGTTCTCTTGTTCATGTGTTGGAACTACGGGGTGTAAAATAAGGCAAAATTGGCACCATCACCTAGTTCCTCCAGGTTTTCATCCTCGTTTTCAATATCTGTTTCCGAGGTTTGTCCTTGGAGTGTCAGTGTCTTGTCCTTATACAAATCCCTTTGACTCTTGATGTTCATCTCATAAGTTTGAAAGATACTCATCAAGGCATGTAGATCCATTGTGGCAAGATTATGGGCCTCTTCAATAGCACAAATCTTTGTGTCAAACCTTTCAGGGAGAGATCTGAGGGCTTTGTCCACAAGTTGTGTGTTGGTCAAAAGAGAACCAAGCACTTGACACTGATTAGCAATGTCAATTAACTTTTCAAAGTAGGACTTTATATCCTCAGATTCTTCCATCCTCAAGCGCTCATATTGGCTCAAAATCATGCGTAGCTATATTCGTCGCACACTTGAGGTACCTTCACAATGAGTTTGCAAGGTCTCTCAAGCGTCTTTAGTTGTTGTACAATTCTGAATGAGTTTGAACATGTATAGATCTACCCATCCGAATATAGCATTTAAGGTCTTTTCGTTAAAGCTAGCACTATTGATTTCTTCCGTGGTCCACTCGGATTCGGGTTTGGTAAGAACATCACCATCCTCATCCGCTGGATACTTGGGAACAACATAACATTCATAGATAGATCTCCATGCTCAAACATCAATTTATTTGATGTGCGAACGTAGCCGGATCTTCCAATAGGCATAGTTGGTTCCATCATGTATTGGAAGTCTGCCAACATTTTGAACCGCTGAGTCCATAGTCATTAGATACAGGACCAATCACTTATTGTGTTAAGTGTTGGTTCTGATACCACTTGTTGAGGCTTGGGGCTACAGATAAGCAATAAACAGTAGGAAAATAAAAATTCAAAGATCGAAAGTAAAAGACAGTTTCTGATGTAGCCTACAATATTGCCTAACACCTGGGACAACACCGACAAGAAAGCTTTCTGTGTTTCATGTAATGTTGTGCAACACTAGTGACAACACCTGATGAAAACAGAATAAACTTAGAAGAGTAACTGCAGCGGAAAAGTAAAAGGACACAAATGTTTATATTTTCAAGGGTATATATTAATATAGCCCCTAATGGTCAATGACTAAAGTAATGTATATATTATATACAATTACAATGAATTTCTTTTTACAATGAATTGAAACAAAATAAAAAGAAATTATAAAATGAAGTCGCATATGACTTCATCCTAGGTACAAATAATACAAATGATAATATAAAAATCTACAACATCTGCATTACAATTGCTTTTACATTAAGCTTAATCTAGAATAGAGATAGTAATCGTAATGTGGGATAGATATTAAATGACTTACGCCATGGTGGTTTGATCCAGTTTTCTGGATTGAATTCCCGAGAGCTCTTGAAGATATTCTTGCAATCTTTTATGGATGACAATACTCTGAAGTTCCTCCTCTATTTATAGTGTGAAACTTCCTTGAAACTCTCGTTGGTTGGTTATGGAAGTTGAGAGAAAATAGGCAGCAGCTTGGACGTCTTCCAGCTCCATGAATTCCTCAACAACTTTGACTTAGCCTTCAAGTTTCTTAGATTTCAAGCTTGACTCCTTCAATTCCCACATTTTAAACACAGCTCCGTATTCAACTTTTCTAGGACATTTTTAACTCACAGTAACAATCACTGTATTGACCGGAAGAATAGGCAAAATCATTTTCAAAGATATTGTCATGAGATGTTACGCAACACCGCAGGCAACATTTGCGGGACACAATAGGATGTTGCGCAACACTACGGGAAACATCTGCAGAATACTGCAAGATGTTGTCCAGGCGTAAAACCTGGTGTTGTCACAACACTCACACAACATCAACAGAAACTATGAAAAAAGGAAAATTAGCAAGAACTCACATTTAGAGGTACACAATTTTGTAGTTTATATATTTTTTTATTTCTAGAGTCTAGTGCAGTTTTTAAGGTGTAATTTATTTATTTTTAAATATCTTTTTAGTGTCTAGTACAGTATTTTAGAATTTGATAGGACTTTGGTACTTATGATTAAGTCTTTTTCCACTATTTTTGTCAACTCTAACATATATTAATTGCTAAATATTTGACGGCGACTAAAAATATGATTTTTTGTCAAATTTAAGGGATCAAAATTGTTCAGTGTATACTTAAGAGACTATTTTAAACTTAGTCTCAAATATAAGGTGCCATGTTTTATCATTTTCTCAATTTCAAGTTCTAGGTGTATGGCTTTGTCCAATTCCGACCTTTATAGCTTGTTTGACCAATTTTATATTTCCTTAAAAGTCATTATTGTTTTCAATAAGTACTTATTTTATAAAATTGAGGTGTTTGGCCAAGGTTTTAGAAGAAAATAAGTGCTTTTAGGAAGTAGCAGAAGCTAAAAAAATAGATTTAGCCCAAAATGAATTTTTTGAAGAACACTTTTGAGGAAATACGCTTAGAAGCACTTTTTAAAAGCTTGGTCAAACACTAATTATTGCTTAAAAGCATTTTATAAATTAATTGACCAAACACAAACTGTTGTTCGTCAAAAGTACTGTTTTGAAAAACACTTCTCTAAATAAGTTGATTTTAGAAGCTTGATCAAATAAACTATTAGTCCACTATTTCTTTTACAAAGACATGACTAAATATTTGATTTTAAAATATGCGAAATATATTTGTTATTTAATTATATTATGATGTACTATCTACGCAGGTTCTCGATTGTTTTGGGCGAAAACTCTGGGTACCGTGGAATAAGATAAAGGAATGCATCGCGAACAGTCCGTGAACAATCCCAAATGCAGCACAAACAAGATTTCGGTGCCAAGGAATGAGTTTCGCCAAAGAAAAGTTCGATTCAACTGGAGTTGGTACCTCCGGTTGCCCGTATCCATTCTCTATCCTTAACCTTGTTAAAAAATTTCGCCTCTTATCATTAGTTATAGCATTCTTGGCGTAGTAGTTTTACTTGTCTCTAGATTCTTATTAAATTGTGCTTGCACTTTGATCCCTTCCTGTTTTAGGGTAAACATTTGAGTAGTTTATTATTTTATATTTATTGTAGTGGCTTTAGTGAATGATAGTAGAGTTGGGTCATGTTCTCGGTCGGGGACGGGGGCGAGGGTTGGGGGGTAAGTGATGTAAGGGAGAGGCTAGGCTGAGAATAGGGTCTTGGAACATTGGGACTTTAACGGGGAAGTCCATAGAGCTAATTAAGATTCTTAAGAAGATAAGGATTAATATAGCATATGTCCAGGAGATCAAATGGGTAGGACCTAAGGCTAAGGATGTAGACGGGTATAAGTTATGGTTCTCGGGTAGGTCGAAGTATAGGAATGGGGTAGGCATTTTGGTAGACTGCGAGCTAAGAGATCATGTGGTAGAGGTGATGAGGTTCAATGACAGGAAGATTGCGATTAAGTTGGTAGTTGGAGGGTTCACTATGAATATTATTAGTGCCTATGTAGCGCAGACGAGCTTGGACGAAGAGGAGAAGAGACGTTTTTGGGAGAATTTGGATGAAGTGGTACCACTGAGAAGTTATTTGTAGGATGGGATTTCAATGGACATATCGGGTCACTTACGGGCGGTTATGACGACGTGGATGGAGGCTTTGGACTCGGAGACAGGAATGGGGAAGGCGTCTCACTTTTGGAGTTCGCTAGAGCTTGTGGGATGGTGATAGCCAATTAGAGGTTCCTAAAGAAGGAGGAACAGTTGGTGACTTTTCATAGTTCGGTGGTTAAGACTCAAATAGATTTTTTGCGCTTTAGGAAGGTTGACAAAGGTCTTTGTAAAGATTGCAAGGTCATTTCAAATGAGGATCTTACAACCCGACATAAGCTTTTGGTGATGGATTTGGAAATCAAGTTGGAGAAGAAGAAGAGGGTTGTGGATGACAGGTTAAGAATCAAATAGGGGAGTTTGACCATGGCTAGTGCAAAAGAGATGTGGGAGAGGTCGATGGCCAAGGGGGCTTGGGGGAGTAGTGGGGATGTGACCGGTATGTGGGACAGGACAGTCAGTTGCATTCGAGAGGTAGCTAGAGAAGTGCTAGGGGCCTCGCGAGGTAATCGTGGTAGGGGACTAGTGGTGGAATGGTAAAGTTCAAAAGAACGCGGAAGCAAAAAAAACGGCGTATGTAAAATTGGTAGAAAGCAAGGATGAGGTGGAGAATTGAACGAATAGGGAACTGTATAATATAGCGAGAAAGAGGCAAAGCTAGCGGTTACTATGGAGAAAATGGCGACTTTTGAACGCCTGTATGTGGAATTAGAGGAGAAAGACTGTGATAAGAAGTTGTACAGACTATCCAAGGCAAGATAGATGAGGGACCGTGACTTGTATCACGTGAAATGCATCAAGGATGAAGACGGCAAAGTACTGGTGGAGGAAACGCATATTAGACGGAGGTGGCAATCTTACTTCCATAAACTCTTGAACGAGAAAGAAGATGGAGACATTGTGTTGGGAGATCTGAAGAATTCTGGTAGGTACCGGAATTTTGGGTATTGTAGAAGTATTAAGGTTGATGAGGTTAAAGATGTTTTTCGTAGGATGCGCAAGGGACGAGTGACCGGGCCTGATGAGATCCAGTTGAATTTTGAAAGAGCGTAGGTGTAACACCCCATTTTAAACCGGAGTCGAAAACGAGATTCTAGCGAACCCTGCTTGAATAAAAAAAGTATTAGAAAATAAATAATAAAATGCTAAAATGTTAAAGTGTTAAAGAAGTGTTTAAAAAAAATAAAAAAAAAGGGTGCTAGGATATAAAAAGTGCTAAAGTGCGAAAGAGGTGCTAGAAATTGCAAAGGGTGCTGGAATGCTAAAGGAAAAGGGTTCGCGGAGTCGCCACCTAATTAGTTTGGGTGAATTAGGACACCTAAATGTTTAACTAGTTTAAAGTAAAACATTAACTCCATTTTAATAGTCTGCTAAACTTTAATGAGATTCTGGGTAAGGGTTCTTTATTAACCTAGAGGGAAGGGGTTAGGCACCCTCTATGATCCGCTAACTTGCGGTTGTCCTGCCAAACCTAGGGTAATTATTATGCTGAAGAAGTGCATGTTTGAAAGTGTTTAAATAAAAGCATTTATAAGATATTTATGTCTAAAATTAATTGCGAGATTTATATAGAAAAAGTCAAAGTTAGTTTTTGGAAAATATGTCATTAGGGTACCTAAATACCACGTATAACATGAGTAAAATTTATCATGACACAGGGTCTCCTTTATAAGATGGCTATCGATATTTTTAGATAATTTCTTATGCGAAGGCTAATGAGGATTTAGAAAATGGGTTTCATGTTGAACTAATATATTAACTATCTAAGTAGTTATGCAAGTGAAAATTATTAACTGATTTCCTAGGACTTAAGAGGGAAGGTTATCTTCTAATTTATTGCTTCCATATTATTTCTACTAGTAGTATAATGTTAGACAAATAATTACAACAAATAATAGGGGGAGGATATGAATTAATAAATGACTCGAGGAAACGGCGAGGCCATCCCGCCTATGGTTTTGGAGTTTGTGGTGCGGAGGTAAATGCATGTAGATGTGGGTCTTCGCGTTTTCCACGATGAGTCCCGCTATGAGACTCTTTATTGCTCTGATGCGTTTCATGCAAAAGTAAGAGAAAATAAGGATTAGTATGCACTCCCAATAATATAGGACATGAATAATTGAACACTAAACACATGCACATGTATGTTGGTTATATAGGCTGCACAGGCACACACTATTTAATTGCCAATTTAGATATATATAGTAAGCAGGCAGAAGGGCTTATTCAACTTAGGCAGCAGACAATTTAATTATCTGGTTTCCTATGACGCAGTTTGAACGATCAACCAAAGAAGAAACATAAGAGACTTCATTGCAGATTTCTATTCAGAAATACTGCACTGGGCAGTCCTAGTACAAGAGCTTATTCGACTTAAGCTATCAGAATGGACCCAAAGACTCCTGGCAGCAACATATGTCACGGACACACACAATTTAATTGCCAATTTAGGTATGCATAATAGGCAAACAGAATAGCTTATTCAGCTTAAGCTATCAGAATGGATCCAAAGGCTCCGCATCTATCACAAACACACACAAATTTAAGCCTAACATCTGGTAACATGTAGAGAAAGATAAAGAAAATAGGCCTACGCAACAGTCTGTGTTTATTAAAGGCAGTTTGGCCCAGAAAGTTTCCACATGACGACAAACAAACAGTGGGCTTCAACAAGGAAGCTAGTATGCAGAAAAAAACAAAGACTGATGCACGCAAGATATTCAAAGCATATAAGATGTGTTAGGAGGCATATCCAGGCATACAATCGATTCGTGATACACTCTTACTCATTTATGAATAATCTAGATAAACTGTGTCCACAATTTATAATCCAGGATCAACACATGTATCTTCAAACAGTAAGGCATGTATTCTGTTTCAGATAGTAGATTGCAGTCGTAGCCTAAGTCTAATCATATTGGCAAAGTAAGTTCATACAAGGCAATTACTGAGTAAAACTCAAATTAAAGCCTAATCTCAAGCCATTTTACAAACATACTAATACTTAAGATATCATGTCATTAAAATAGATGTAGAATCTGAGGGACATGGCTGGGATCTATCATAGCATGAATGACATAATTTCAAACTTAGGCTAACGACTAAATGATCATTTTTAGTTAGATAGATGCGAACAAGAAAATTACTCCCTTAGGTCAGCAGACATGATTCAACTTAATTCCCATCCATTTCAGATATTCATCGAAGCACTTTCAACACTGATTTCAGCAAATAAACAATGTCAATTTGAACCAAAGAACGATCAACCTAGAACATGTATTAACCCAAACTAGAGAACTAGTGTCTTATAACATGCGGCTTTTAGAACTACACTTGCTAATCATATTTCAGTTATTTCGCGACATACTCCTACGTCCTACCTAAACAGAATAGAACATACTCAAAACGTGATAGCAGGCTATAATCAAACAATGTAAACACATGAACACACCAAGAGACACAAATGAACTGAGAAGAGTTTGGTTTTACCTTCTCCGCAAGGCGAATCGGCAATAGATCAAGTCGCTTCAGACACTCGACGGGTTTTGGGTTTGCGATGCGAATAGAAGGGCAAGGTTTACTTGTTGGTTTCTTTGCTGGAAATATATAAAAAAAGGAAGGGATTTGAACTCCCTATTGATGCTAAGGGTCTGGATGCTAAGCCCCCTGACCCTGCTCTATCGTGTTCTTCGTCTACTGTCTGACCTCCTAGGCTCTGGACGATCGATGCTCCTTCCCTCACTCGCATGCGATCTAATGTTGCTATTGGACTCCTCTGAGCCCTGCCCTACTACGTTCTGAATCGATGAACTCCCCAAATCGCTCTGTGTCCCACTGATGAATCCCCCTGCTGTGCTCTGTTGCATGTGCCTTATATAGCCATGGTTGGGTTCTAATCTTGGTAGGCAATTAGGGCTGAGATTCTTATGCTCGATTTCGTACTGATTCGTGCGATTCTAACAGGCAGAAAATAAGGTAAACGATTTGGATGATTTTGTTTAATTATGGTAGGAAATCGTTTGGCTGGGTGCGTGTGGGTAAAGAAGGTAAGGGAGGCTTGATTACGCCGGATTCTCAAAGTAGAATCTACCGGGCGAGGGTGTTGGCGATTGAAACTTAGGCTTAGGGTTCTTAGTGTTTTCTAGGTTTTGAGACGGCGAGGAAGAGAAGAGAAAAAGGCTGAGGGCTGTGGGCTTAGGGAAATAAAGGGAAAAGGGGAACGGCACAGGTGTTGGGCTGTAGTGCGGTCATGTCACGCATTAGTGGGTTGGGTAGATAAAGGGTAGTTTAATTAATAGTTTTAGGCTTTTAATTTAATTAGTTAAATAAATAATTAATTGTGATTAAATTATCTAATTGTTATAGAAATAAATGCGGGCGTGCTATTTAATTAATGCTTAATACTTTAGACTGCGGCGCTATTATTTAAAATCTTAATATTATGCATCATTGCGAAGTTAAATAAAAATTGAATTGCGTTTAGATTAAATTATTTAAATGCTAAATGCAAGTATGATATTTAAGAATTGTTTAAAGCTTTATAAATGCGACGCTATTAAATGCATATATTAGATTAAAATTGATTTTAAATTACAAATGATTATGAAATTCTCTTGCGTATTAATAAACGTGGCTATGCTACTTGACGCGACGTCATTGCTAAATTATTTATTTTATTAAGAATCCTGACAGGGCTTGAAATCAATTAATGCGGGCGCGGGACTCTAAGTGCTTAAAACTCTACGTAAGACGCGATGCCATTATTAAATTATTTATTTATGCCTGTATTTATATTTTTATTCGCTGCATTTTATTATAAAAATCATAAAAATTATTTTACAAAAGTAGTGTAATTTTATAGTTAATGACTGGACGGGAGGGTCAAAATTGAGTGTCAACAGTTGTCCCTCTTTGTATGGAGATGATGGAAGAATCTTCGGACAAAGACGTTGACTCATAGCCAATTTTGTCTCGATCCTCAGAGTTAAAAAAATGTTGGGCAATTAGGCAAGGGTGACGCAAAAATCAAAATTGTCCCAGTGTCGAGTTATGACGACACTGGGCTACCATGGTCAAAATACCAAAGCGGGCTAATGCGGACTCAAAATTGTCCCAGTGTCGAGTTATGACGACACTGGGCTTCCATGGCCAAAACACCAAGGTGGGCTAACGCGGACTCAAAATTTTTCCCAGTGTCGAGTTATGACGACACTGGGCTGGGGTGTAAAGAAATAAAAAATAAAATAAACGGGCTTGGACCTGGGGTGTACCGCTATGATGCTGGGTTTTATGGTGATGTGGAACGAGTGGACCGACGCTTGAGGCCGCTTCTGCCATTCATTGGGAAGGTTGACCCCCCAACAAATTGCCCCGGTTCGCTGTAAGAGAAAATCCACGTTGTGCTCCTGCATGCTAAGACTTAAGCAAACGGTTAGTGCATAACTGTTAAGGCAAAACAATGTAAGAATGTGAATTTGTGCTGTGGTTGTAGTCAGATTGTATATACTATAAAATGAAATGATATGATGATACGTTGTCTTGTATAAACGAGATGCAGATGTTCGTCGTTGTATGGACGAGATGCAGATGTTCGTGCCAGTATGGACGAATGCAGATGTTCGCCGTTGTATGGACGAATGCAGATGTTCGCCGTATGGACGGATGACGAGATGTTCGCCGTCAGATGGACGGGATGATGTTCGCTGTATGCCGTCGTTGTATGGACGAGATGCAGATGTTCGTCGTTGTATGGACGAGATGCAGATGTTCGTCGTTGTATGGACGAGATGTAGATGTTCGTCGTTGTATGGACGATATGCAGATGTTCATCGTTGTATGGACGATATACAGATGTTCGTCGTTGTATGGACGATATGCAGATGTTCGTCGTTGTATGGACGATATGTAGATGTTCGTCGTTGTATGGACGAGGTGCAGATGTTCGTCGTTGTATGGACGAGGTGCAGATGTTCGTCGTTGTATGGACGAGGTGCAGATGTTCGTCGTTGTATGGACGAAATGTAGATGTTCGTCGTTGTATGGACGAGATGCAGATGTTCGTCGTTGTATGGACGATATGCAGATGTTCGTCGTTGTATGGACGAAATGTAGATGTTCGTCGTTGTATGGACGAGGTGCAGATGTTCGTCGTTGTATGGACGAGGTGTAGATGTCATTCGTCAGATGGACGAAATGTAGATGTTAACGTTGTATGGACGAGATGCGATGTTCGCCGTTGTATGGACGATATGTAGGTGTTCGCCGTTGTATGGCGAACGCAGTGTTCGTTGTATGGACGACGCAGATGCGTTGTATGGACGATATGCAGATGTTCGTCGTTGTATGGACGAGATGTAGATGTTCGTCGTTGTATGGACGAGATGCAGATGTTCGTCGTTGTATGGACGATATGTAGATGTTCGTCGTTGTATGGACGATATGTAGATGTTCGTCGTTGTATGGACGAAATGCAGATGTTGTATTGGGATGTTATTGTCCTCCTTGTTCCTGTTGACCTGCAAAATTCACTCAAAGAAAAATTGTGAGTTCGGGGAGGGGGTCGGCCGATTTGTGTTGGCTCTTGATATTTGCACGCGTTGTCTTGTCTGGACCATGTAACCCCTGTCTGATTTCGAGTCTCGGTCGAAAACATTTGTTGACAATATTCTATCTTGAGAAAATACTAGTAGGAAATTATGTCGATTTTTGAATAGTGACATGTTATGAAACAGAGCGAACATCCTTATCCGAAATCGGCGGTATATTCTCCCAAATCTCGGTGCTCCGCTGCCATCAGGTTCTCTTTTAAAATTTGTCCCAGTTTATGTCGATCTTTCGAGCATATGGAATCATATTTGTCGGTGTCCTTTCGTGGCGAAGTCCTTAAAATTGTCGATTTTGATCGACAAAATCGAGTCGAATATATGTCGCCGCCGACATACGCCGATAACGCCGCGTTACGACGTGTTGCTGCTGCTCCTGTAGAATAAATGCTCCTGCAAGCTAAGCTTGAGAAAAAGTTAGTGTATAACTGTTACAACAAAATGATAAATATTTGAGAAAGGCAATTATGTGGGTAGAGATGTCGTCCCTGAGATGTTTCCTTGCGACTGGCGAATGACGCTTTTGTTGTGTGCTTTATGCCCGAGCTGATGCGCTAGACTTTGTTGCGGATTTTTGAATTCTGATTGTTGATTGTCGGTGCCCCTCTCTGCTTATGTTGTTTCTTTCTGGTTTTGCTAATATGAAGAACTTTTGTTGTATCTTCTGCTAATATGAAGGACCTGCGCTCAAAGAAAAATTTGTGAGTTTTGGGGGGGGGGGTCGATTCGTATCTGACTTCGCCGCCTTGTCCCTTGATATCCGTGTTCGCCTGCTTTGGACTGCGACCGCCTGCAGTTTCCTACATGGTCCCAGTTTTGAAAATGGTGTCTGGCCTAAAATGGGTCTCGATGTAGTTGCTTGTAGGCTATGTGTATTCTTGTCATTTTCAAAACGAGGGAAAGTTTCCTAATGGTGTGACCGAAGCCGATTTAGGCCGCATACGTATCCCCATGAGGGAATCAGGTCATGAAATAGTTCATTACAAGCGAATATTGGGTAAAATTCTAAAGGTGGGACCGAGGCCGATGTGGCCGCCTACGTATCCGCCAAGGGAATCAGGTCGAACGTAGTTCCAAATACAAGCAAAAGTGAAATTGGGATTTTTCTAAAAGGTGGGACCGAAGCCGATGTGGCCGCCTACGTATCCGCCAAGGGAATCAGGTCACACGTAGTTCCAAATACAAGCAAAAGTGAAATTGGGATTTTTCTAAAAGGTGGGACCGAAGCCGATGTGGCCGCCTACGTATCCGCCAAGGGAATCAGGTCACACGTAGTTCCAATTACAAGCAAAATTGAAATTGGGATTTTCTAAAAGGTGGGACCGAAGCCGATGTGGCCGCCTACGTATCCGCCAAGGGAATCAAGTCACACGTAGTTCCAAATACAAGCAAAAGAGAAATTGGGATTTTCTAAAAGGTGGGACCGAAGCCGATGTGGCCGCCTACGTATCCGCCAAGGGAATCAGGTCACACGTAGTTTCAATTACAAGCAAAACAAAGGAAAAGCTTAAATATGAGTCTTGAATTATTCTGCTAAACTAAATTGTTCTTTCTTATCCGGGCTCTAGGCGGACCAGAACAAGGGTGCAAATCCAACCAATATGCCTTCTTGTTCTGCGTCATGGCTGGCTGGGCCTTCATGCTCTGCTATCAATATCTTCTTCTCTTGGCTTCTGCGTGATGCATGCTCGGATAAATGATTGATTCAGGCGGAATGGGCCTAGGCAAAGGAGTGTATTCCTCATCTGAGGTTGTCAGGTGCACATTGACGTGGTCGTGGTTTGGCAAGGGATTATCATGCACATTTGGGGCGCACTTTCACCGAATTACCCTTCTTTGATCAACGCCTCGATTCGCCCCCGAGGAGTAGCAATTTCAGATGTCTTGCCCATCGACACCGGAGTGGTATGCACAATGTTTGGTTTTATCGTGACCTCGAGAAGTAGGCCCGGGATATTTCTCGAATTGGTGGAGTATTCTCGCGCTTTCACCTCATACACTTGGGCTATGGGTTTGGTTAAAGGTGTATAGGTTCTGGTTGGTTTTCTCTTAGCACCTATGCGGAGTTTGAAGGTGTTTAGTGAACGGGCATTTGGCTGTGGCGTATGCACGGATGGGTATCGTAAGGAGTTGTCGTATGCATTGCAAAAGTGGGTTTGTGGTGGCCTTTGGTTTGTGTTTGGCTGGAGCATAATTTGGTTTTGTGTGGGATGTATGGGTGCATTGTATATTGGCTGAATGGGATATGTAGTAAGAGGGTACTGGTAGTAATTTGGAGGATTTTGACTGTTTTGGTTGTTTGCAGTGACGAGTACTTCAGTGATGTTTCTGAGCCTTCTGATTTCGGCCTGCAGGTTTGCTATTTGCTGCGGTATTTGGGCGAGCCGCCGATCTATCTATGCCGCTTTCTTCTCGAGACCTCGCTTTGCCTATAGGAACCAAGACAGTTCACTGCTCCGAGATGCCCTTGAATCGCCATGCCATCGACCGTGCCTTTGATCTTGTGAGATATCGATGTTCTGCCATTGTTTAGTCAAATACAAATCGACCTTTGGGGAGATGATAAATCTTTCTAAAAAAATGCAACAAACGGTGTTAGCATAAAGCACGTAATTTGCAGGTATGTAACAGATATATCGCACATAGTACATTCAAACGTTTCCTAACATGCAGGGGGGACCTCTTTATGCCAGAGGTAGGCCTAAACGTCACATATACGAGGCCATGATGGATTTGTCCAAGCCGTCCAACTGTAATGCTTTTGTTGGAAATGGCGACCAAATGACGGTGCACTTTTTCCAATTTCAGCATGACATGATTAGGTTTGGATTTGTCTATCAACGCCACGCCACACATAATATCTTTGGTCGTCGTTGGGTTGAGAAACCCGTCGACAAGTTTGGTGTCTTCCTAATTGTGGTGTCGATGCGACCGACTACCTAAGGTAAATGCATGCATGCCCTAAAATAAAGGGTGGTATAGCTCTATCTTAAGTTTCTAAGATTTGGCTTTTCTGGACGCAAGGTTCCCGAGCGGACAACTCGAGTGAGAAGGCTACGCGGCCACCGGTTAGACCGGACACTCCACGTATGTTACCAACTCTCCTAAATTTGGGTTTTGAAGAAAGAATTTTGCTGATGCACCCAGCGCACCTCGCATGTAGTGTGTGATTGTGTGAATTTTCCAGAGTGGAAGAAATATGAGCGGAATGCCAGTTTAAGGAAAGCAGTAAAGCAGGTAGCAATTAAAATGAATAAAACAAAATATAGCACAACCAATTAAATGCAAAATAATGCCAAATAATAACCCTAGGTCTGTTGTGGTTAAGAACCTAAAATCCCCAGCGGAGTCGCCATTCTGTAACACCCCATTTTAAACCGGAGTCGAAAACGGGATTCTAGCGAACCCTGCTTGAATAAAAAAAGTATTAGAAAATAAATAATAAAATGCTAAAATGTTAAAGTGTTAAAGAAGTGTTTAAAAAAAATAAAAAAAAAGGGTGCTAGGATATAAAAAGTGCTAAAGTGCGAAAGAGGTGCTAGAAATTGCAAAGGGTGCTGGAATGCTAAAGGAAAAGGGTTCGCGGAGTCTCCACCTAATTAGTTTGGGTGAATTAGGACACCTAAATGTTTAACTAGTTTAAAGTAAAACATTAACTCCATTTTAATAGTCTGCTAAACTTTAATGAGATTCTGGGTAAGGGTTCTTTATTAACCTAGAGGGAAGGGGTTAGGCACCCTCTAAGATCCGCTAACTTGCGGTTGTCCTGCCAAACCTAGGGTAATTATTATGCTGAAGAAGTGCATGTTTGAAAGTGTTTAAATAAAAGCATTTATAAGATATTTATGTCTAAAATTAATTGTGAGATTTATATAGAAAAAGTCAAAGTTAGTTTTTGGAAAATATGTCATTAGGGTACCTAAATACCACGTATAACATGAGTAAAATTTATCATGACACAGGGTCTCCTTTATAAGATGGCTATCGATATTTTTAGATAATTTCTTATGTGAAGGCTAATGAGGATTTAGAAAATGGGTTTCATGTTGAACTAATATATTAACTATCTAAGTAGTTATGCAAGTGAAAATTATTAACTGATTTCCTAGGACTTAAGAGGGAAGGTTATCTTCTAATTTATTGCTTCCATATTATTTCTACTAGTAGTATAATGTTAGACAAATAATTACAACAAATAATAGGGGGAGGATATGAATTAATAAATGACTCGAGGAAACGGCGAGGCCATCCCGCCTATGGTTTTGGAGTTTGTGGTACGGAGGTAAATGCATGTAGATGTGGGTCTTCGCGTTTTCCACGATGAGTCCCGCTATGAGACTCTTTATTGCTCCGATGCGTTTCATGCAAAAGTAAGAGAAAATAAGGATTAGTATGCACTCCCAATAATATAGGACATGAATAATTGAACACTAAACACATGCACATGTATGTTGGTTATATAGGCTGCACAGGCACACACTATTTAATTGCCAATTTAGATATATATAGTAAGCAGGCAGAAGGGCTTATTCAACTTAGGCAGCAGACAATTTAATTATCTGGTTTCCTATGACGCAGTTTGAACGACTGAACCAGCAGCAAACATAAGAGACTTCATTGCAGATTTCTATTCAGAAATACTGCACTGGGCAGTCCTAGTACAAGAGCTTATTCGACTTAAGCTATCAGAATGGACCCAAAGACTCCTGGCAGCAACATATGTCACGGACACACACAATTTAATTGCCAATTTAGGTATGCATAATAGGCAAACAGAAGAGCTTATTCAGCTTAAGCTATCAGAATGGATCCAAAGGCTCCTGGCATCTATCACAAACACACACAAATTTAAGCCTAACATCTGGTAACATGTAGAGAAAGATAAAGAAAATAGGCCTACGCAACAGTCTGTGTTTATTAAAGGCAGTTTGGCCCAGAAAGTTTCCACATGACGACAAACAAACAGTGGGCTTCAACAAGGAAGCTAGTATGCAGAAAAAAACAAAGACTGATGCACGCAAGATATTCAAAGCATATAAGATGTGTTAGGAGGCATATCCGGGCATACAATCGATTCGTGATACACTCTTACTCATTTATGAATAATCTAGATAAACTGTGTCCACAATTTATAATCCAGGATCAACACATGTATCTTCAAACAGTAAGGCATGTATTCTGTTTCAGATAGTAGATTGCAGTCGTAGCCTAAGTCTAATCATATTAGCAAAGTAAGTTCATACAAGGCAATTACTGAGTAAAACTCAAATTAAAGCCTAATCTCAAGCCATTTTACAAACATACTAATACTTAAGATATCATGCCATTAAAATAGATGTAGAATCTGAGGGACATGGCTGGGATCTATCATAGCATGGATGACATAATTTCAAACTTAGGCTAACGACTAAATGATCATTTTTAGTTAGATAGATGCGAACAAGCAAATTACTCCCTTAGGTCAGCAGACATGATTCAACTTAATTCCCATCCATTTCAGATATTCATCGAAGCACTTTCAACACTGATTTCAGCAAATAAACAATGTCAATTTGAACCAGCAACCAGTCAACCTAGAACATGTATTAACCCAAACTAGAGAACTAGTGTCTTATAACATACGGCTTTTAGAACTACACTTGCTAATCATATTTCAGTTATTTCGCAACATACTCCTACGTCCTACCTAAACAGAATAGAACATACTCAAAACGTGATAGCAGGCTATAATCAAACAATGTAAACACATGAACACACCAAGAGACACAAATGAACTGAGAAGAGTTTGGTTTTACCTTCTCCGGGCAGCGAATCGGGGCAGCGTATCAAGTCGTCGGTACACTCGACGGGTTTTGGGTTTGCGATGCGAATAGAAGGGCAAGGTTTACTTGTTGGTTTCTTTGCTGGAAATATATAAAAAAGGGAAGGGATTTGAACTCCCTATTGATGCTAAGGGTCTGGATGCTAAGCCCCCTGACCCTGCTCTATCGTGTTCTTCGTCTACTGTCTGATCTCCTAGGCTCTGGACGATCGATGCTCCTTCCCCCTCAGCTCTACTGTCTGATCTAATGTTGTTATTGGACTCCTCTGAGCCCTGCCCTACTACGTTCTGAATCGATGAACTCCCCAAATCGCTCTGTGTCCCACTGATGAATCCCCCTGCTGTGCTCTGTTGCATGTGCCTTATATAGCCATGGTTGGGTTCTAATCTTGGTAGGCAATTAGGGCTGAGATTCTTATGCTCGATTTCGTACTGATTCGTGCGATTCTAACAGGCAGAAAATAAGGTAAACGATTTGGATGATTTTGTTTAATTATGGTAGGAAATCGTTTGGCTGGGTGCGTGTGGGTAAAGAAGGTAAGGGAGGCTTGATTACGCCGGATTCTCAAAGTAGAATCTCCTGGCGAGGCGGTGAGGTCTTGGCGATTGAAACTTAGGCTTAGGGTTCTTAGTGTTTTCTAGGTTTTGAGGGAGAGACGAGGAAGAGAAGAGAAAAAGGCTGAGGGCTGTGGGCTTAGGGAAATAAAGGGAAAAGGAACGGCACAGGTGTTGGGCTGCGGTGCGGTCGCGGGTTGGGCTGCATTAGTGGGCTGGGTAGTTAAAGGGTAGTTTAATTAATAGTTTTAGGCTTTTAATTTAATTAGTTAAATTAATTAATTAATTGTGATTAAATTATCTAATTGTTATAGAAATAAATGCGGGCGTGCTATTTAATTAATGCTTAATACTTTAGACTGCGACGCTATTATTTAAAATCTTATTATTATGCATCATTGCGAAGTTAAATAAAAATTGAATTGCGTTTAGATTAAATTATTTAAATGCTAAATGCAAGTATGATATTTAAGAATTGTTTAAAGCTTTATAAATGCGACGCTATTAAATGCATATATTAGATTAAAATTGATTTTAAATTACAAATGATTATGAAATTCTCTTGCGTATTAATAAACGCGGCTATGCTACTTGACGCGACGTCATTGCTAAATTATTTATTTTATTAAGAATCCTGATAGGGCTTGAAATCAATTAATGCGGGCGCGACTCTAAGTGCTTAAAACTCTACGTAAGACGCGATGCCATTATTAAATTATTTATTTATGCCTGTATTTATATTTTTATTCGCTGCATTTTATTATAAAAATCATAAAAATTATTTTACAAAAGTAGTGTAATTTTATAGTTAATGACTGGACGGGAGGGTCAAAATTGGGTGTCAACAGTAGGCAGGGCAGGTTTTAGAGTGGCTGACTGAGTTGTTTGACTTCATTTTTAAGACGACAAGAATGTTTCGAAGAATGGAGGTGTAGTACAATGATTCTCTTGTACAAAAACAAAGGTGATATCGAGAGTTGCAACAACTATAGGGGTATCAAGCTGCCGAGCCACACCATAAAAGTTTGGGAAAGGGTCGTGGAGATTAAGGTGAGGAGAGGCGTGTTATTTTCGAGAACCAGTTTGAATTCATGTCGGGACGTTCGATTACTGAATTCATTCATCTTATTAGGAAGTTGGTGGAGCAGTATAGAGAGACTTCATTCATCTTATTTAATTTCTTAAAATAAATTATATAGATAATGACTTGATTGTCTCCATCCCACCTCCACCTCCACCTCCATCCGCACCCCTACCCCCACTCCCTACTATTCACCCCTACCACCCCATCACCCTCACCACCAACTTCACATCCTCTCTAAGTTGTGGGAGGACAATAAAGAAGTTGTGAGAACCAGTGTATTGAAAATCAAAATGCCACTCTTGATTACCTATCTTCAATCCATATAGAACTTTATTACTATAAGTCTTTCGAGAAAATCCATAAATTCAGTGTGTGGTACGAGGAGCGTTATGCTAAATATGTTGATTTATGGCTACATTTTTCTACTACTAAAGTTGAAGAATTTACACTTGGACTTCTATGTATAAATAATAAACAAATTAGGTGTTATGAGTTTCCTCAGTTTGCATATAAAAATTGGTCGTTGAGGGAGTTGGTTTTGTCGCGATGCCAACAAGTGTTAATTGGACTAGTCTTGTTTCTCTTAAAATTGTGTACGTGGAATTGAGGGATGTTATCTGGTTTGTCCTAACTTGGAGTGTTTCGGGGATACATTGTCTTTAAATCAGCTCTGTGAAGCTGAGAGAATTGACCATACAATGAGAATCTTGAAATAGTAGCCCCGTATATTCAACAATTTGCATTTCATTTATGACGTACGTATTTCCTTGTTTTGACATATTCTGGTTTTTCTGTTTTGTTTTTAAGTGTCTATCCATCAAGCCTGAAATTTTTTAGAACTTAACATAGCCTTAGAACAATGGGACTTCCTTGGAATCTGCAACTTTCTACAGAGCTCATCGGATCTTGAGACATTAGCCATTGACTGCTGGGATAATCACAATGCAAGAGTTAGTTTCTTTTAGACCTTTATTTTTGTTACTTCATGTTATCCATAGCAAACAACTATTAGTGGAGGAAGAAGATGATATATATCAACATATTTCTTATCTTAAGTACTTTAGGAAAAAAAATCATAAAAGTTTTTTTTATAATTCAAACCACCTTAGTAGTATATTATTGATAATGATAAAATGTTACAAAGAGGTGGACTTGACTGCCTTAACTGTTCAAAAGGGTAAGACTTGAACCGATACAATCCACAAATATAGAGAAATTAAGGAAGTTCAATCTTTTGACAATTTGTAGGAGATAAGCCTCAAATGTGTGAGCAAAGGGAGGGATTTTGTATAGAAGGATTCCTACTTGAAATTTGAAACATAACTAGCTTAAGTACTTAATGATTTTTTCATCAATAGATTCTAACTTGTGGAGACTGCTCTTGTGTATGTTGTTTCCATAAGAACTAAAAAAGTGAAAAAGCGAGACAGTTAACATGTGAGCTGACAGAAGGATCAAACCGGGAAGTTCATTTTGTTGCATTATTGGAGATAGGCTTTGGGGTTTCTTTTGAATTTTGAGCTTCCACTTGTCCACCCTTCAGTTCCCTCTAGCTTCTCGCGGTAGTGAGTTAAAACTGAAAATTTTCTTTCTCTTCATCCACTAGGTGACTATATCCAGCTAAAGAATCAGCCTCACTTCTACGTTATAGTGTGTCACCTTGACTACTTCACCTTGAATCAACTCTTTAATCTCTTCAATAATAGGTGGTTCATATTGCCAAAAAGGTTTCAAAACTCCCTTGACAGCATTCACAATAAGTTAAGGGCCGTCTTGCACCGAAATGTTTCTAATACAATGTTCAGGACACCATTTCAGCCCATAAGAAAGTGCAAATGCTTCAGTCTTATTATGGAAAGTGCCATAATAATATCACCTGGTCTATATCGTCCTTGCCCGCCACTGCCATCCGTGTTTAGTTTTGTCCATCCTAGATGAGATTTGCACCATTTTACAGTGCTCCTCGAGGTGGGTATTTCTCGATGTGTTCAGAGATATTGCTCCAGGGAATGCGTAGTTCAAATTCTGGAAATTTCATTTGAATGTTGCTTTGTTTGGATTCCAGAATCTGATTTTTTATCTTGAAAGTTGATGGTTTATGTTGGGTCCCGAGGGTTATACTATGGATTAAATAAAATAAAATAGCAAAGTAAAACTGAAACGTATGCAGAAACAGTGTCAAATGTCAGCTAAAATGTCGTCTGACATAAGTAATGACATTTGGATAAAAAATAGAAAAAACCTTTGAAAGAGTTAACGTGCAGCGGAAATAAATATAGAACACAAATGTTTAATTTTCATAGGTTATATATTAATATAACTCATGATGGTCAATGACCAAAGATATTGTATATATATATACAATTGATTATATTCCTTCTCTTATAAGGTTACAAGATGATACAAAAAGGTTAAGTCGCAGATGACTTATGCCTGAAAAATCTATCTAAATAGAAGTGATTAACACCTCATTACAATTGTTTCAATGAAAGAACAAATCTAGAATCTAAGGAGCAATTATAATGTCGGACAGAATGTCGACACAAATACAGGCAACACAGCGATCCAATCTACTTGATCGATATTTGTGAAGATCTATCTATATCGTTTTCACTCTGAAATTCTGGACATTGAATCCCTGAAGTGACCTCTCTATTTATAGTAGAGAGTTCTCTTGAAAGACTTTTCAACAAGTCGTGGAAGTTGAGCTAAAAAAGGACACGTGAGACAGTAGTTTGAGGCACAAAAATCTCAACTGCTTGGACTCTTTTCACACGTCTTGCTCCTTAAGTTAAGCTACCTCTTGGACTTGGTCTTCCTCGTTTGCTGCTTCAAAGACTCCTTGACAAGTCGATTGTCATGTGATAAAAAGGTCACACTTTCCTAAAATCTGTCCGTGAAGATAGACAAAACAGTTAACAGAATATTGGTCTGAATGTCAAGACATTTGGTCCAACATTTTTTGATTTTAACTTAGTACTGAAAATGATATGTTAGGAAAAATGTCATGACACAAAACCTAACATTAACATTCTCCCACTTTTTTCCTTTCTTCACAATACCTAATCGAATAAGTGCACGTGATCTATAGCGACGGCAAGTCCACATACATGCTCCCCCTCAACCTGTGATGGTATATAAAAACAAAGCATATACAATATACACATATATATATATAAATATATATATATATATATATATATATATATATATATATATAGGATTAGAAAAACTGTTAGTGAAAAATAAACATTCATGGCAATATTCACATAATCATCATCCATAGAACTTTACAACCCAAAAATAAATAGTATCAAAGATTGTCTTAAAAACATCCCAATGTTAAAACACAGATGAATAGAACATTCGGCCTTAGCCATCATTCAACACCATGGTCAGCAGCAAAAATTCAGCCAGTAGTGTCTCGGCAGTAACACATCAACAACAACATCAATCTTAGTAGATTCCAACCTCAACTTCAGTCGACACCTTATTTCCTAGCTCCCCCTGCACCAGTACCAGGGCCACGAGCAACTGCAACTTTGCTAGTCTCGGCTTCCTCTTTTTCCTGCCCAATGCTCGGATTTTTGATTTCGTGTCTTTTTTTCGTCCGGACTTCGTCTGATTTCTTCTATACTTCCCGGGACTTCTTAGACTTCATTTCTTGGCCTTTTTAGTGTGCAAATCCATCTCAATTAAGCTAATTTCATCCTTAAAAGTAGTATCTTCTCCTTTATAACCGATGTGACACAAAATGAAAGAAAAACACACCTACACTACACTAAACGCAAAATAAAAGGGTAAAATACTAGCTAAAAAGGACTCAAAAGTGTATACAAAATACACTTAACAAACACCTCCAAACTTACACTTTACTCGCCCTCGAGTAAAGCACTAAACAAAAACAAAATTAAATAAAAGACTAAATGAAATTGATCAAGTAGCTATAACAATGCTTCTTCAAAATCATGGATGAAATGTGAGATAAGATGTTAGAACATATATAGCATGAATATTTCGCAATCTAGAATTTCTAGTTAGATATTTCGCAAATTCACTTAGATCATGATCAAATAGAAATACAAACACCTAACCTATGCATGTCAATTTCATTTCATCTTTCCCAAATGCTATAGATCTGTTCACTTGCTATTCTCCACTAATCATAGACATACATATTAGAGATCATCAGGACTTTCAAGGGTTGTAATATAGGCTTAGGATGGGGTAGATAAAAGTAGGCATTAGGCTCAATTACGTACCATAAGCACTTTTCATTCAACTCATTTTCCTTCTTTTTGATTTTCTTTTTAGTCTCACACCTATTTGTCCCCTCTTTTCTTTTGAGAGAATGTGATACATTATAAATAACAAGCACCCCCAAACTTAGATTTTTGCATATTTTCATTGGGGTGCATCAAATTTATACTCTCTTTTATTTATTTTTCAACACTTTCATCCCAAGAGTTTTTAAATATCACTTATGACACAACAAAAGAATCATAGGGTGTCGGCTTAACGGGGTTGACTAGTGATACAATTTATGTCAAGGTAATGAATGGTTAGAAGGACTATCAAAGAAATGCTTGAATCATCTTCCTAAACATGTATATCTTAACTATTTCGCCTCAAATAACAAACAAACAGATTTTCTAGACATTTTTAACCTTTCTTTCCATAACTGACACACATAGGCTAAGCATAAATATCTCAAATAATTAGATGTCATGAATTTTTGACATATCTAACTTAAGCACACAGATTGTCGCTTTTAATTCCATTACATTATCCACTTTATCCACTTAATATTTTTATCAACTACACATGCATGATCCATAAAAACAATGACTCAAAAACACACAAAACAACACAAAGACAATAAAAAAACTCAAAAACAAGACAATAAAACAAAATAAGACACCTCTCAAACTTAATCGACACATTGTCCCCAATGTGAGAAGACTAAAAATAAAGGGACAGCTTACTGGCACAACACATCAGTCATAACGGAGGTCTAGGAGGAAAAATTCTGGAAATTGCACTAAGATCGGCTCTCAATTTTCACATTGTGCATTTTGGCACCACGACGCCGCTAATTTTCTCGCCAGATTTTTCGCCCTTTTCTCCTCGGAGTCAGTTCCTGCTTTTATCTGTCATCCAAAAACACTAACATACCAGATCGTGAGACTGTTCAAGACAAAATAAAACAAACTAAAACAAAATTAAATAACATAATTAAAACTATTGGGTTGCCTCCCAAGTAGCGCTGTCTTTAACGTTTTTTAGCCGGACACAAGTTACTTACTAGATCAAGGGGGTAGAGTATCCCCTCCACATATCCACTTTAGCACCATTTTCCTCCTCCTTCTCCTTTTCTTTTTCACAGGGCTCATTTCAGGAGGGTTCATTCCCTTGTTCTCATCCACAACATCATTTACAGGTGTAAAATTCTTACCATCAAGGGCAGCAGTACCCTTGGAACTTTCATGAGGAGCCTTTTTATCAACTACACCAACAACAAAGCATTTAGCATTGACTTGAGGGTCAGTTGGCTACTTGAAAACTTTGAATATCATTTCTTCATCTTGGACTCTGAGCTTTAACTCCCCCTTTTCAACATCAATTAGGGCTCTCCCTGTGGCTAGGAATGGTATCCCAAGGATCATGGGCATATTTTCATCTTCATCTATGTCTAGAATGATGAAATCAGCAGGAAGAATGAATTTACCCACTTGTACCAACACATCTTCAATAATTTCCTGGGGATGCACAACCGAGCGATCGGCTAGCTACAGGGTGAATGTGGTTGGCCTTGCCTCCCCCAAACCAAGTCTTTTGAACACATAGAAAGGCATCAGGTTGATACTTGCCCCTAGATCACATAAATCCCTTTTACATGTAACATTCCCTATGGTGCAAGGTAAGGTGAAACTCTCTAGGTCTCTCAACTTAGAAGAAAGTTTCTTCTGCAATATAGCACTGCACTCCTCTGTCAGCACCATTGTCTCATAATCTGCCAGCTTTCTTTTCTTAAACAGGATGTTTTTCATGAACTTCACATAAGCTGGCATCTGCTCCAAGGCCTCAATGAATGGAAGATTGATATGCAGTTTTTTAAATACCTCCAAAAAATTTGAAAACTGTTTATCCAAAGCCTTCTTCTGCAGTCTTTGATGGTATGGAATTCTGTCTATGTATTCCCCTCTGACTGTTGGTGGAGCCTTCTCTAAAATAGGGCGGTCATCAGTAACCCCCTCTTTCTCTGTCTCAACTACTTTCTCCAACTCAGTCTCCTTTTCAACCATTGGTTCGGGTGTCATCTGCTCTAACTGCTTCCCACTCCTCAAGGTAATTGCCTGACACTGCTCCTTTGGGTTCATCACTGTGTTGCTAGGGAGGTTTCCTTGTGGTTTGTCACTCAATTTTTCTGCTAAGTTCCCCATTTGAGTCTCCAAGTTCCTGATAGATGATCTTGTTTCGGTCATGAACTGGGCCTGAGAGTTGGTCAAGGTTACAAATGAGGACCTGGTCTCTGCCATGAATTGAGTCTGGGAGTTGGCCAAGGTCAACAGTGCTGTTCTCACTTCATCTATCTTTTCTTGTGGATCTGGTGTGCTGAACTGTTGAGAGGAAGATTCCTGGAATTGTGGTTGATGCCCTTGTTCATTCTTCCATGAAAAATTTGGGTGATTTCTCCACCCCGAATTGTATGTGTTGGAGAATGGATTGTTGTAGGGCCTCTGAAAATTCCCCACTGCCTGAACCTGTTTCATAGGCACATTATTTGAGTCCACTGATGTACACCTATCAAAAGTATGGGGACCCCCACAAATTTCGCATCTCACTGGTGTCTGAACTACTTTAACTGACATGGTGCTCTGCTGCATCTGCTTTGTCAAAGTGGCTACCTACGCAGTCAATGCAGTGATAGCATCCAACTCATGAATCCCGGCCACTTTCCTGTTGTTCACTGCTTTCTCATCGGCCCTCTGATGGTTGTTTGTGGTCATGTCTTCTAACAGATCATGTTCCTCATTGGCACTCTTTCTCATAAATGTTCCTCCTGCTGCAGCATCAATGATGGTACGAGTTGTACCACACATCCCATTGTAAAATATGTGGATTAGCATCCACTTCTCAATCCCATGATGCGGGCACTTTCTCTGCAAATCTTTAACCCGCTCCCATGCATCATATAGCGATTCTCCCTCTAGTTGATAGAAGTTATTCAACTCACCTCTGAGCTTTGCTGCCTTTTCTGGAGGGAAGAACTTGGCGGACTAAGTCTTGCCATGTGGTAATGGAGTTCGCATGTAATGAGTTCAGCCAACACTTTTCTCTATCCCTGGGTGAGAATGGGAAGAGTCTCAACCGTATGACATTATCAGTAACACCATTGTATTTGAAGGTTGCACACAGCTCCAGGAAATTTGCTAGATGCAAATGAGGATCTTCACACGGTAATCCCTCAAACTGAACTGAGCTTTGAACTATGTGCAATATGGCTGGTTTGATTTCGAAATTGTTGGCTTCAACAGCTGGAAGCCTGATGCAAGTCTGTACCCCTGTAATGGTTGGCATCACATAGTCCCCCAAGCTCCTTTCTGCAGGGACTTGTCTTAAGATAGGCGGTAACTAATTATTCACCAGATTGTTGTTTCGCTGATCTCCCATTTCTAAGAAATCAGCTGCTCTTTTCTCTTTCCTGTTCTGTCTGCACAATCTCTCAATCTCAGGGTTCAAAGGGATAGGAATGTCAGCTCCTCTCCTACTTCGCATAAACCAAGTTCTTGAGACTAATAAAAAACAGCAAATAGATCACGACAAACAGCACTAAAGTAAAATAAAAATAAAAAAAACTAAAAATAAAACCAAATTAGAAATAAGAATAGATAAATCGATATTAACAGTACGCCAGTCATCGGCAACGGCGCCAAAAACTTGTTGAGATATTTCTAAGTGTTTACGCAAGTGTACGTATCATTCAAGTAATAAAGATCTGTAAGAACGAGTTTATCGTCCACATAGACTGGTTTATTAAGTACCGATTATCTATTCTATGGTATTTATTTGGTTGACATTCTTTAGTTTGAGAATTATAACTAAAAATTATGACTAAGTGCAGAAAATAAACTAATGTTTATAATACTTTGGGTTTATAACAGTTATGAAGGAAATAGGGCTTCCAATCTCCTCAACTATCCACTCTTTCACGTGTTAATGCAATGCTAATGATTCTTCTTCTTATTAAGATAGCAGGTTAACTAATCACATTATATTCGGTTAGGACATACAAGAGCTCAACCTGCGAAACCTTCTATATTTCTATGATAAGTTTTACCACACAGGAGGATTAAGAACAGTAACCTTAATTACTACACAAGTATCGGGGTACTTTCGTCCACGATTTTAACCTATGTCTAGACAATTACAGCATATTCAAATCTCACCTTTCAGACTTTTGATTCGAAATCATATAAGTGATGACAATTAATAGCTAGTTAATTATCAAGCAATCATAACAATATTGAATAGATCTTAATATGCTGAAAAAGAAATCAATAATCAATGCATTAACTATATGAAAGAGCTTCAAGAAGATTCGATGGAAACCCTACTAAAGTAATTAGCTCCTAAACATTGTCATGTCAAGAACTAATACAAAATCCAACATAAACTGAAATAAAATAAGGGAAAGAAAATAACTTGAATAAGAAGATGTCTCTAATCTTGCTTCTATCCATCGTTCTCCTCTGCAAAGTATGTTCCAAAGTCCTTAAGAGATGCTCAGGGTTTAGGGATTTATAACTGGGAAAAGTTGCCCTTTCGGACCCTGAAAACGTGCCAAATTCGGCCCAAAAAATCAAAAATCCCGCGTCGGCGCCATGGCCCTGCAGGCTGGCGCCACGGTGCCAAAACTCCTGCGATGAAATCAGAATTTTTAGGATAATTAGCGTAGCAGCTCTGCTGGCAGGCGCCGGCGGCGTTACTTGCTCGGATTTCTGATTCTGTGTCCTTTTTTCGTCCGGACTTCGTCTGATTTCTTCTATACTTCCCGGGACTTCTTAGGCTTCATTTCTTGGTCTTTTTAGTGTGCAACTCCATCTCAATTAAGCTCATTTCATCCTTAAAATTAGTATATTCTCCTTTATAACCGTTGTGACATAAAATGAAAGAAAAACACACCGGCACTAAACGCAAAATAAAAGGGTAAAATACTAACTAAAAAGGACTCAAAAGCGTATACAAAATACACTTAACACCCAACTGCATCTTCTGTCTCCCCTGCACAATATCTTCTCCCCCTTTTTGGGAAGAATGCAATGAGAAAAGATGATCTATAGCTTGAACCAGAGCTTGTTTCATACTACCAATTTCAAATAGTTGTTCATTGATTTTTGCAATCTGTCGCACAATCCAATCGACAGATATATGAGACTGGACTGATTCAGTGTTGTAAAAAATGTTAGAGATATTTTTGTCAACATTCATCTTTCTGTCTTCCAGCTTCCAGGGTAAGTCTATGATTCTGTCTTTGCTTTTCAGAATTGTCCTATTCACGGTGTATATCTCTGGTGCTTTCCCAAATTTGTCCTTGTTCTTTGGTTTAAAGCCTTGTTTGGTAAGGACTTTGAAGATTAAATAGGGAAAGGGTAGGATTAGATTGGATTCTTTTTTAGCTAAGTTGACTATTTGATTGAATATTGTTTTGCCCAAGTCGACTTTTAAACCTTTTTCAATTTTATACAATAGGAAGGCTTGTTCTGAAGTAACAATAGACTCGTTCATCGAAGGAAACCAATTATGATCAGCAAGCTTATGTATGGTAGAAAATAAGGCAGTCAATTTGAGGCAGGGCACCGAGAGGTCCATTTCGTCATTATACCTCCACTGAGATACTCAATAACTTTATCTTTATTATTCATTGCAGGGTAAAACTTCTTATCATTCTCTATGACATGTAGATCCAAACATTGGTTGATTACATCAGGTGTGAATTGATACATCCTATTATAGAAGTATACTTTCCCAAAATGTTTTGAGTTGGTATTTCCAATAACAGATTCTAAGTTGGCATAGAATTACCTGATTATTTCATCAATGTAAGACCCTTTGTTTGTGACTGATCCAAAGAGATATCTGTGATTGAGGAACTCTACAAGGCCATATTCTGAACATGAAGTAATGTCTAATATTTTTTCAGACTTTACAACTCTATTTTTATACCAAACCCAATTTTGGAAGCAACTCTTGAATGGAATTTCTCAGAGAAAAAAATTACCTCTTTATCAGATTTCGAATATGATTTTGTTCTACTAGAGGAGACTAGTGAGTGAGTTTGTTCAGGAGTTGACTGAAATGTTGCTTGTGATGTCGTGACATTTCGGGCAACATCTGGTTCAGCACTTGACTTTGGAGATTGTTGAACTCTTTTTGGACAGAACTTCTTCAATGGTGTTTCTTCCGGAATCTCACTATCTTCAGATGAAGTCACCACATCAGGAACAAGGGCTCAGAATGAGATGGTGATACTGGGGTTTTAGGTTGTTGTTCAGCTGAAGGCGTCTTCTCGGCATTACTTCCAAAAGACCAATCAAATTCCGAATCATCCCAGTCATAACTAGAGCATGGAGGAACCAAAACCTCCTTCTCAATCTTCGATTTCTTTGTCGCTGGTTGTGCTTCAACATCCCTTTCATATATTAATGTTGACCTCCTTGTTGGAAACTTGGATGTCCTTTCACGCTTTCCTACACACGACATATCTGGAATTGCGTCCAGGTCGATTGGGTTATCGTTATCTCCAGGGTAACTGATTCCAAGATGTTCTTGATGAACACTTAGTACAATCAGTGCACTGAGGAGGACTTGTGCTCATTGGGGTGCTTTCAAAAATATTAGGAGACATTTTCTTTGACATTGGGGAAATATCCATGGGCGAAAATGGTGAAGAAGATGTAGAGGTTTTAGGAGTTTTGAGGATTTTGGAAGATTGAGTGTTTGAGAATGGATCCATCGGTTTTGGTTTTAAACCGAGATAATGAGTGCCTTTTCCCTTTCTTTTTTTTTTCAGAAAAAACTAGACAAGAATGAATACCAATTGAAGATGAATATATACACTTGGCAAAAATATTTTTGTTTTCAGATTTTAAGCATTTGTATTGTATTCCAATACTTATTCCTAAAATTTGGAGTTTTAAAAGATAGACATCAAGATTAGATCATTATCAACAAAAGCATTATAAGATGTTCAAAACCAACGGCGCACAGTAGAGAAAAAATATAACTAAATTTTCAAAAAACAGTTACACACTGCATCCTAACAAATATCAGTATTTGAGAATGTCAACAATAATGTTAGCAACATTTTGAACAACACAGATATCATAATATCTAAAGAACATTTACATTTCGGTAATAAATCAAGACACGTTTCATATATGATTTTATGAGTTCAATCTTCAGACCAAGGTAACATTTTCCTATTGAGTCATAGATCTAATCATAAAACACATAAGAAACTTATTTTTCGTGTCAAAAAACAAAAATATTTATGTAGCATCCTCATAATTTCTTTTTATTAAGCACTTTGATACTCCTATAGTATAGGAACGGTATCAATTTCCAAGGGTTTTGCCTAATTTTCACAATTGCCGAGAATTACAAAGGTTTTGCCTTATTTTGATACTCCCTTTTTATGATATCTAATATCATCGCAGAGAACGGTATCACATTAAAATCATGTTCTTATTTGAAAAACCACACCTGTATGGACAAAAATCAGACATAACAATATATTGAAAATCAGATTCTGATATTACAAGGGTAAATGTCACACAAAATGTTAGAGACATTTCAGACAATATTTGCCCAACAGTGCCGAATTCAGAAAGTACAAAGACCAAGAGAGCTTTTCAAGCTAGAAAATCTCTCATGATCTAAAGTTTTTGTAAATATATCAGCTAGTTGATGGAGTGTATCAATATAATCAATTTGTACTAGTTGTTTTTCAATCAAATCTCTCAAAAAATGATGTCTAATATCTATATATTTTGTACGAGAGTGCTGAACTGGATTTTTTGAAATGTTAATGGCACTCATATTATCACAATACAAAACTAAGATATAATTTGAAAAATCATAGTCGTCTAACATGTGTCTTAACCATATTAATTGAGAACAACAACTCTCAGCTGCTACATATTCAGATTCAGCGGTTGAGAGTGAGACACAGTTTTGTTTGCGACTATACCAAGAAACTAAATTATTGTCAAGGTAAAAACATTCTCCACTTGTACTCTTTCTGTCTTCCACATCACCAGCCCAGTCTGAGTCACTATATCCTATTAAATTAGGATTAATGTTTTAGGAATACCAAATTTCCAACACACATGTGCCGACAACATATCTAATGACATGTTTTATGGCAATTAAGGGGGAGATTTTGGGACAGACTTGGAATCAAGCACACACACATACACTAAACATTAGATCATGATGACTAGCAGTGAGATACAAGAGACTACCTATCATAGAACGATACAATGTTGGGTTAAAATTTTCCCCAACATCATCTTTGCATATAGTCTGTGTTGATTCCATTGGAGTCCTAATATGTTTATCATTCTCCAATCCAAACTTCTTGACCAAATTCTTGGCATACTTACTTTGGGAGATGAAGATTCCCTCCTCATTTTGCTTTATCTGCAAGCCTAAGAAAAAGGTTAATTCCCCTATCATGCTTATCTCAAATGTTGAGGACATAGCTTCGACAAATGTCTTAAGATGAGACTATGAAGTCGAACCAAAAACTATGTCATCTACATAGATTTTAGCAATGAACATATCTACTCCGTGGTGTTTTATAAACAAAGTACAATCAGCTACACCACGTTTGAAACCAAATTCAAGAAAAAACTGAGTTAAATAACCATACCATGTATGTGGAGCTTGTTTTAATCCATACAAGGCTTTTTTCAGCTTGTATACAAATTATGGATGGTGGGGATCTTCGAATCCTTTAGGTTGTTCAACATACACTTCCTTATCAATATATTCATTCAAGAAAGCACATTTTACATACATTTGATGGAGAGTGATCTTAAAACAACAAGTTATGGCAAGCAACAATCTAATTGACTCAATTTTAGCATCTGGAGCGAAGGTTTCATCATAGTTGATGCGCAATTTATACACACGCTAAACGCAAGTGCACGTATTGTGACAAGTAATATAGTATAGAAGACCAAGTTATCGTCCTCAGGGATTAGTGTTCAATTACCAACCTCTATTATGTAGTATCTATTTGGTGACCGATAATTTGATGGTTTGTTTATAGCTATGATTATAGACGCTAACTAAATTACTTTACTTTACTTCAGATATGGTGGAAATAGGGTTTTCAAATCTCATCGACTATCCGCTCGCTTTACTCGTTAATGCAAATAATTAAGGTTTTTCTTCTATGTTGAGATAGCAGGTTAACTAAGCCGTTTTATACTCATGTTAAGGTAATATAAACACTCGACCTCAATGTAGAACCCTTCTATCTTTCGATGACAAGATTTACCACAAAGGAGGATTAAGAGCAATAACCTATTAAACTACACAAGTATTGGGGTACTTTCGTCCACGATTTTAACCTATGTTTATTCAACTATAGCATATTCAGAATCTCCCCTTTTGAATTTCAATTAGAAATCATATAAGTGATGATAATTAGTGATCAATTAATTACCAAGCAATCAAAACAATTATTGAATAAATCTCAACAATAATAAGAAGAAACCAAAATCTTGCATTAATTCATAAAACGAGGTTCAAACGATTCGACATGGAAATCCCTAAATTAAGTTAGTTCATAGTCATAGACATGCCAAGAACTAAAATAGTATCCAACATATACTAGAAAGAAATAAATTAAAGAACAAGAAATTACTCAAAAATAAGTCTTCAATCTTGATCTAATGTTGTGATGAATGGTAAGGTGTGGAACTCCTCAAAACTGACCTAAAAGGCCCTATTTATATCCCCAAAAACATGTAAAACCTTTTCCTCTTTGGTCTTGTCCCAGTCCTATCCGGATTTGTCAAATTTCCTGCGTCGGCGCCACGGCCCTGCAACCGGCGCCGTGGCGCCGAAACTTCTGCGGCTAGTCTGCTTCTTGGGCGTCGTGGCTCCGCTGCTGTTGATGGTCTGGTGCCATGGCGCCGCCCTGTTTCTCGCCCGAGTTGCCAACTTTTTAGCTTTTTGAGCTCTGGAACCTCTGTTTCTGCCTTCTTTTCGCTTATTTTCACCAATGTGCCACTTTAAACCACTGTGACTCAAAAGAAAGAAAATATATCCTAACGCGACACATATTTATAAAAAAAGAGGCAAAAGACTAACTAAAAACGACTCAAAAGGTGTATATAAAATACACCGATCAAACACCCCCAAACTTAACATTTTCTCGCCCTCGAGTAAAGATCAAAAATAGAACCAAAGACACGAAAGAAAAGAAAATAAAATGACTCAAAGACATTGATCAATTTGATGCATCATTCTTACTTAGAAAAGCATGAAGGTTAGTAGAATAATATGCAAGAACATATAGCATGGATTTTTAGCATTCTAAACACTCAAGTCAGATATTTCGCAAATTCAATTTAATCATGCTCAATGGAAGCAAAAATACCTAACTATGCATGTCAATTTCAAAATCCTATGGTATGTTCACTTGCTATTCTCCACTAATCTTGGATGCACATATTAGAGATCTTCAGGGTTTTTCAGGGTTGTAATGTAGGCTTAGACAGAGGTAGGTAAAAATAGTCATTTAGGCTCAATTTACATACCATAAGCTCTTTGGCTTTCAATTCTTCCTTTTTCTTTTGATTTTCTTTTTAACCTCACACCTATCTTTCCCCGCTTTTGTTTTGAGAGAATGAGGTATATGACGAATAGTAGACACCCCCAAACTTAGGCTTTTACCTATTTATGATTACTTTTCATTGGGGTGCATCAAAATTGTTCACTCTCTTTTGTCTCTTTTCAACACTTTATATTCCAAACACATCAATTTCTTCACTTATGGCACACGTATGGAATTATAGGGTATCAAAGAAAGATCTTATTTTTAGGCTCAAAGGGGCTGACTAGGGATACAATTTTAATATCAGGGATAGACAAAGAATGATAAGAAAGGGCTAACAAAGAAATGTCTGAGTCATCTCCCTAACATGCATATCCTAACTATTTCGCCTCAAATAGCAAGCAAGCAGACACATAGGTTTAATCACTAACAATGCATAAATCAAGCAAGATACCCCAAATAGTTTGACTTCATGAATTTTTGGCATATCTAACCTAAGTGTTCAGATGGTTGCTTCTAATTCCATTACATTATTCAACTTTACTTCACTAGGCGTTTCAAGTAACTACAACATGCAGGATCATAAAAAAAAAAAATTAGACTCAAATAAACATCGAAAATAATACAAAAAGACTCAAAAGCACATCAAAAATAAACTAAGAACTCCCCCCCAAACTTAAATCACGCATTGTCCCTAATGTGTGCAAGACTCAAAAATAAAATAAAGACGGGACAACTTACAGACTTGGTTTAAAATGGTGGCGGTGGCGGCGGATAATGCATGGCAGATAACATCAGAAATCCCGTCAGAATGGAAGAGGGAAATCGTTTCTAGGGATTTTTATTTTTAAGATTTTTCATCGCGGCGCCGCGGCCCTGAGACCGGCGATGTGGTGCCCAAACATCCACGACCCTCTGAACTTTTGGCGCTGTGGAGCTCTGACTTGGCGCCGTGACGCCATGATTCGGAGCCGTGGCGCCCAACTTCCTGCGGCTTTCTGCATTCTCGGCGTTATGGCCCTCTGCTGGGCGCCGTGGCGCCGAGCCGATTTCCTTCCCCTCTCACGTTTTTCGTCCTCCACTTTTTAGACATGTACCTGTCATCACAACATGTAAACTATACCTTTCGTGAGACTGTTCTAACTAAAACTAAATTTCATAAATTTAAAAACCTTCGGTTGCCTCCCAAGTAGCGCTGTCTTTAACGTCTTTTAGTCGGACGCATGTTCCCATTCATTTTGGAATGAGATGGGTCACTAGGCTCATGTATTCCATTTCATTGATCAAACAGGGTTTCAACCTCTGTCTGTTTATCTTGAAAGGGGCTCTCTCTCTCCCTCTCACTTCAACTGCACCATAGGAGAATGCTCTTATAACAGTGTACGGTCCTGACCAACACGATTTGAGCTTGCCTGGGAACAACCTCAACCTTGAGTTGAATAAAAGCATTTCTTGTCCTGCTTGGAAGTCTTTTGGGATCAACATCTTATCATGTCATACTTTGGTTCGTTCCTTGTAGATCCTTGCATTCTCATAGGCATCGTGTCTGAATCATCCTGTCACGACCCATTCCGGGGCCCGTGACTGGTGCCTTACCGGGGCACCCAAGTAGTCATACATCAAAGTAATCAGCGGAAATATAAAACAAGACATGAAACAGTTTATAAAATAAGACACAGTTTATGTGAGAAAACGTCGCCTTTCGGCATATATATATAAACATGGTTTAGCGATTACATCAAATCTTGTACAACATGACTCTGAGACCTCTGAAATATACAACTATGGCGGGGCGGGGCCCGCCATACCCCGACAGTACAAAACTATCTACAACGGGAGATCATACCCAAGTAGAGCCTCGGAAAAGATGGAGCTCCGACACCAACGTAGAGATCCTAAGAATGTGGATCTAGCACTGCTTGCCACCTGCGGCATGAACGCGGCCCGAAGGAGGTCGATTACAATTACTAAGTATATGAAGCGTAAAATACTTAAATGAAAACATATCATTTTAAAATCGGTTTTGCAAGTATGTATGAAACAACCGAGGGGACGCGCATAGTGCCATCATAAACAAGAGCAACAATAGGTAAAGCGTAATGTGTCTTTTCTGAGTGCGAATGATCGAGCGGGGCCAATTGCGTGGTATCACCGTGCAAGCCTAATTACGGACTCGTAGTCGCGTAGGCCACTCACATAGGCCGCGTAGGGTGCATAACCCGCGTCGAGGGTAGCTACTCCTCGGCATCGCCCCGACTCGTAGTCGCGTGGCCACATAGACCGCGTGAGGTATAACCCGCATCACTAACACGGAACTCCGTAGCTCGCATAGGTCCCTGGACCCGCGTGAGGTATTCTCGAATCATGGTCCTGCATCGCTGAGTCTACCCGCGTCGGGTAGCTTAACCCCCGGTAATATGTCAAGAGGTGAGTGATAGTACACTAACATAACAACTTATCTTTAAACAACATAAGCACAACAAGAACGTTACAAGACACTAACACACATAGCATCATATCATGTCTACTTATCAAACCATCTTATTATTCTTTTCACAATTCAATATAAGTCTGTTATAAACACATAGGCAAACTGTTTCTTTTATCATTCTTAAGTGATTATACTTAACTTCCCATAAAGCTAGTATAACTCTTAAGCTTCATTTTAAAACCAATTAGTTCTCTTACATTAAAAATGATTGAGATTCTTTTGAAATGCTTTGGTTCTTTATTATTCAGCTTAAGCGTGAGGCATTCGTAAGTATTATTCGAGCTTAAGCGTGAGGCATTCCGTAGTTATTATTCGATTAACACGTATGCGTCTACCGTACTACATATATATTGTAAAATATCATGCTTTAGGAAGAATCACATACCTTCTCGTGAAAACCACACAAGTTGAATATGTCGTATGAAGAATCGACTATAATAGTCGACACGTCTATCAACGTTGAACTACTTTATGCTTGATTCTAAGCAGAGGGTTCTATATCCTACGGAAAATTGGGCGTCTTCCACCGGTGAGCTACTCAAGTCTCTGTGAAAACGATCTTATGTAAGTACAATTTGATTATTCTTCTTTTAAACCGCCTACCGTGATAACAGTTCAATTCTATACGTGATATTCTTCTAAGTATTTAATACTTATTCTTATACTACTACGGTATGTATTCTCTAATTCAAAAGAGGTTAGGATTATTTACCTCGGTAAGCCCAATAATATCCTAGATAAAGTCGCGCTGAGCAAGGTTTAGCTCTAAGTTATGCGCTCAGAGCTCAAGAAACCTTAGAAGTTCTTCACAACTTCTACTAAGGACTAAGGGATTTGGGCTAGGGTATTTTGGGCATTATAACAATACTAGAAGGAAACCTTTCTACCAAGGGAGGGGGGGTAGATTTCGGCTAGGCTAGGGGGAGGGGTTGCCTCGGCCAAGCTCACTAAAAAAGGGGGGGTGTTGGACGAAAAAGGCTACAAGGGAGAGGAGAGGATTTTCAAGACTTGGAAAGGAATTTGTGGATGAAGAACTCTTCATCTTAAGGGGGTATTTATAGGTCAAGACATGGCCAACCAAGGGCCAAGATTTAGCCAAGTGTTAGGCAAGTGTAAGGTCAAGATTAGGGCAAGTGTCCTTGGCCAACTTGCACACAAAATATCCTACCAACTCCTTGACTTGTGCCAAGGCACAAAAAACGTGCAAACCTTGTCCAATTCGTCCAATGGACGATTTCAAGTCCACCAATTGGAGGGTGCCAAGTGTCGCCCTCCCGTTGGTCCAAAATGTTTCGTCTCTCGGAAAAATCCGCAAAAATTAGAAATGGCATAGCCGGAATTTACCCTACGAAAGCTGTGGAAACGTTTCGTCGGAAAACTATTCTTTTAGCGAGTTGTGCACAATTTTCGAACTTGGCCTAACTTTAAGGCTAAACTTTCGTACGTACGCCCTTATGTACATACTCCGGAAATACGGGGTATAACATTCTCCCCCCCTTTAGAAACATTCGTCCCGAATGTTCCTTCCCAAGACAATTAACGATAAGATTCTTCATAACTTAAACAGTTGCAAATGCCACACACGGCCACAGAACAACACTTAGGCATAAACGATAATGAAGATTTACAAGTAGGAAAGTGAATTACCTGGAGGTGTGGGGAATAGGTGAGGATACTTCTGCTTCATGTCTTCCTCGGCTTCCCAAGTCATCTCCTCCCTAAGCTCGTTCCGCCACAAGACTTTGACGGAAGCCACATCCTTGGTCCGCAGACGCCTAACCTGACGATCGACTATCTCTATGGGAATCTCCTCATACGATAACCCCTCGGTCACCTGGACATCGTCAATCGGGTGTACCCTAGATGGATCCCCGATACATCTCCTCAAAGATAGATCGTGAAAAACCGGATGCATCGCCTCCAGTTGGGCGGCAGATTCAACTCATAGGCAACCTTGCCTACCTGCGGACAATCAAAGCGGCCCGATGTACCTTGGTGAGTTTCCCTTCTTCCCGAATCTCATCACACCGCCATGGGTGACACCTTCAGGAAAACCCAATCATCAACTGCGAACTCCAGATGTCGACGACGATGATCTGCATACGACTTCTGTCGACTCTGAGTTGTCAATAGCCGCTCTCGGATAAGCTTCACCTTATCCACTGCCTGCTGCACCAAATCTGGTCCCACTAGCAACTAGCACACATCGAACCAACCTAAAGGCGAACTGCACTTCCTCCCATACAAGGCCTCATAAGGCGCCATCGAATCTTTGGAGTGGTAGCTATTATTGTTCGCGAACTCAACTAGAGGCAAATGATCCTCCCTACCCACGGTCGATAACACATTCTCGCAGATATCCTCGAGAGTGCGGATAGTGCGCTCGGCTGTCCGTCTGCGTGGATGGAATGCGATTTTCGTGCTCACTGCGTCCCTAAACCTCTCTGGAAAGACCTCCGAGTTAGCCGTAAACGGGCTCCTGCATGCGATATGATCGAAATAGGGACTCATGCGATCGGCGATCTCTGATGTAAAGTCCGCATAATCCTCGGTGGAAAAGTCGCCGACGGAAGAAAGTGGGCTGATTTAAATCGACTGTCGACGATAACCCATATAGAATCATGTCTCCTCTGAGTGCGAGGTAATCCTGTGATGAAGTCCATGTTGATTACCTCCCACTTCCAGGTCGGGATCTCAATCGTCTGTAACAAACCACCAGGCCTCTGGTGCTCTACCTTCACCTGCTGACAACACGGGCACTGAGCTACGAACTCTGCAACATCCCTCTTCAAGCCATCCCACCAATACACAGATCTAAGGTCGTGGTACATCTTGGTCGACCCCGGATGGATAGAGTAACGCTTACCGTGTGCTTCCCCAAGAACTCCTGCTGCCAAGTCCTGAAACATCCGAACACACAACTCGCCCTCTAACCTTAGCACCCCATCAGGTGCTACCTAAAGGACCGCTTGCCTCACGAAGAGTCAGATCACGATAACGTGTCAAAAGCTGGATCCTCGAATCGTTGCCTCTTCACCTCGCTCGACGATGGAAGACTCGGCAACCTCGCGAACTCGAACCACCGCTATCGTAATCAATCAAAGCGGACACCAAGGCTCGCTAAGCGATGCAAATCACGAACCATGTCCTCCTCTCTAGCTGCGCACATCCGATAGGCTCCCATCGACCTACGACTAAGAGCATCTGCCAACATTGGCTTTCCCGGGTGGTACGGGATATCAACATCGTAATCCTTAAGCAACTCTAACCACCGTCTGCCGTAAGTTCGGCTCTCTGGTGAAGATATCTGGAGGCTCTTGTGGTCTGTAAAAATATCCACGTGAACCCCATACAAATAGTGCCTCCGGATCTTGGCGTGAATCACACCGCCAACTCCAAATCATGGGTGGGGTAGTTCTCGTGTTTCTTGGTGTCGGGATGCATACGCTATAACCTTGTCATCTTTGCGTCAACACACATTCCAACCCGATGCCCGACGATCGCAATACACAACATAACCGTGCGGACCTCCGGAAGAGTAAGAAGCGAGGCGGTCGTCGATCTCTCTTTCAAGAATCGAAACCACGCTCACAAGCATCATCCATCAAACTTTGCTACGAGTCGGCTAGTCAATGGTGCAGAGATAGAAGCAAACTTCTCCACGAACCGCCGATAATATCCTGCAAGGCCCAGAAAACTGCGAACCTCGGTCGGAGTAGTAGGTCTAGGCCAAGTCCTGACTGCCTCGATCTTGGCCGTATCCACTCGAATGCCATCAGCCCCGACAATATGCCCAAGAAACGCCACTGAAGTCAACCAAAACTCACATTTGGAAAACTTGGCGTACAACTGCTGGTCTTGGAGAATCGGCCACAGATCGCCAAATGCTCCGCATGCTCCTGCTCTGAGCGAGAATAAACCAAGATATCATCAATGAACACTATCACAAACGTGTCCAAAAATGGTTTGAACACTCGGTTCATCAAATCCATGAATACCGCCGGAGCATTGGTCAACCAAAAAGACATGACCCTGAACTCATAATGCCCGTACCGGGTCCGGAATGCAGTCCTAGGGACATCCACCTCTCTGACTCGCACCTGATGATAGCCCGATCGCAGATCAATCTTGGAGAAACATCTCGCGCCCTGCAACTGGTCGAACAAATCATCAATCACAGGAAGGGGTATCGTTCTTAATGGTCACCTTGTTCACCGTCTGTAATCAACACACATGCGCAGCGTCCCGTCCTTCTTCTTCACGAACAATACCGGCGCTCCCCAGGGAGAAACACTAGGCCTGATGAAGCCCTTCTCCAGCAAATCCCTAAGCTGATCCTTCAACTCTCTCAACTCGGCAGGTGTCATTCTTGAAGAGGGTTGACCAATAGAACCCACTTTGCAGTACCTTCGCAGCTGTTCTTGATGCCCCAAAATGTCCACCACATTGTAAGGTGTGACAATGGGTGAGAATCTGGTGCATCTCATTCTCTGGTATACATCGCCTGATGACTTGGTCGGCGTAATTCTTGTATAGCATTGGCTCCTCCCAATAGTAGTGTTTTACTTCAGAGTATAACCTCTTCACTTGCTGTCTTGTCCATCCTAGGGGTGTTACCTTGGCTGCGAGAAAATTAACAAAATCAGCGTACTAAGGTAACTTAAAGATAGCACTTACTTGAAACAATTGCTCATCTGGGAAGTGATCATTTATCTGCACATCCTAGGTGTTCTGGCTCTCTATGTTTTCAAGCCTCGACAAGTGGTCAGCAACTGAGTTCTCTGTCCCCTTCTTGTCACGGATCTCCATGTCAAATTCTTGTAATAGCAGAACCCATCGGATAAGGCGAGGTTTTGCATCCTTCTTTGTCATCAAGTACTTTATGGCAGAGTGGTTAGTGTGTACTATCATCTTATTCCCAATTAAGTATGGCCTGAATTTCTCGAATGCATACACTATTGCTAGCAATTCTTTTTCTGTAGTGGCATAATTCAACTGTGTGTCATTAAGAGTTTTACTAGCATAGTAAATGGATCTGAATACCTTATCGACCCTCTGCCCAAGCACTGCTCCCACTGCATAATCACTTGCATCACACATTAGTTCAAATGGGAGCTCCCAGTTTGGTGCAATGACTATGGGTGCTGAGATAAGCCTCTCCTTGAGTGTCTGAAAAGCGGTCATGCATTCCTTATTGAATTCAAAAGTAACCTCATTCATTAGCAAGGTGGAAAGAGGTTTTGAAACTTTTGAGAAGTCCATGATGAATCTTCTATAAAAACCGGCATGACCAAGGAAAATTCTGACCCCTTTTGTTGATACTAAAGGTGGTAGATTTCCGATTACTGAAATCTTTGCTTTGTCCACCTAAATACCTTGGTTGGATATTTTGTGTCCAAGGACAATCCCCTCTTTTACCATGAAGTGACACTTCTCCCAATACAGCACAAGGTTGGACTCTTCACACCGTTTCAACACTGCTTCCAAGTGCCTCAAACACTCATCGAACGAGGAACCAAAGACCGAGAAATCATCCATGAAAATCTCTATAGTCCTTTCCACCATATCAGATAAAATTGCCATCATACCTCTGAAAGGTCGCAGGTGCATTGCAAAGCCCAAATGACATCCTTCTGAATGCAAACGTACCAAATGAGCAGATGAATGTTGTATTTTCCTGATCTTCTGGTGCTATGGCAATCTGATGATACCCTGAGTAACCATCCAAGAAGCAGTAGTAATTGTGCCCTGCAAGTCTATCCAACATCTGATCTAGAAATGGCAACGGAAAGTGGTCTTTTCTGGTTGCCTTGTTAAACTTGTGATAGTCAATGCAAATTCTCCACCCAGTAACTGTTCTAGATGGAATGAGCTCATTCCTTTCGTTGGTCACTACTGTCATACTACCCTTTTTGGGCACCACTTGCACCGGACTCACCCATGTACTGTCAGAGATAGGATAAATTACCCCAGCAGCAAGCCATTTCATGATTTCTTTTCTAACTACCTCCTTCATGTTTGGATTCAGTCTCCTCTGTGCCTTAATGGAGGGTCTGCTCTACTCATCTAGACGGATCTTACACATCACTGTTGACGGACTTATCCCCTTTATGTCTGCTAATGTCCACCCAATGACACGTTTGTGAGCCCTCAGTACTCTCAGCAGCTTCTCAACCTCTGCTGTGGATAGATGACATGAGATGATCACTGGTAAAGATTGATTCTCACCTAGATATCGGTACTGTAAATGATCTGGTACAGTCTTCAACTCTAACTATGGAGCTTTTTCTGTGGCTGGTACTGATCTCTTTGGCATCTGCCCAAGCTCTTCATATCTCTTCTTATCACACTGCTCATAAGAATTCATCCAATTTGCATACTCCATCAGATTCGGGTCATTGCTACTACTCTCATCTCATCGTGTCAGCACTTCTTCAAGCGCATCAGCATTTCTGAACCCATTTTCAGACACTGCTTCTTCGATTACATCAATGGTGAAGCAGTTGTCACTCGCCTCTGGGAAGGTTACTGCTCGAAAAATATTGAAAATCACCTCTTCTTCTTCCACACGAAGTCTCAACTCACCTTTTCGAACATCAATGAGTGTCTGTCTTGTGGCTAGGAAGGGTCTGCCAATGATAATGGGGATCATGTCATTATCTCTCATGTGTAAGATGATAAAATCAGCGGGAAAGATGAACTTGTCCACCTTAACCAACACATCCTCGATGACTCATCTAGGGTGGATGATGGAGCGGTCAGCTAGCTGCAAAGTGATGTATGTAGGTCTGGCTTCTCCCATTCCAAGTTTGTAAAACACCAGATAGGGCATTAAATTTATACCTGCCCCCAGATCACACAACGCCTTCTGACACTTAAACTTTCCTATAGTGCATGGGATGGTGAAACTCCCCGGATCTTTCAACTTCAGAGGTAGCTTTCTCTGTAGGATGGCACTGCATTCTTCAGTCAACACCACTATTTCGTAGTCATCTGTCCTCCTCTTTTTGCTGCGAATCTCTTTCATGAACTTTATATAACTCGGCATATGCTCTAGTGCCTCAGCAAACGGGATGTTGAGTTGCAATTGTTTGAGAACTTCCAGGAATTTAGAGAACTGTTTGTCAAGAGAACTTGTTTTTAGCCTCTAGGGGTATGGTATCTTCACCTGGGGTGCGTCCACAACTGCTCCCGAAATCATTGTACCTTCTGAGCCCTGGGCGCCACGGCCTTGATATTCAGTGTCGTGGCACCCAAACTTCTGCAATGTCTCAGGATTATCGGCGCCGTGGCGCTGCAACTTCTGCGAGAAATCTGGGCTCTTCTTTTCTGGACACGGTGGTGGTGAGTTTGCTTTCACTGGTTGGCCATTTCTCAGGTCAATCGCCTGACATTGCTCTTTTATATTCTCCCCAATATGTTCAAGGTGATTCCCTTGTATTCTGTGGCTTATCATGCCCGCGAGTTGTCCTATTTGCGTTTCCAAATTCTTTAGGGACACTCTCGTCTCATCCATGAACTGAGTTTGGTGCCTAGTTAGCCTGAGTATGGTTGCTCGTAGCCCATCCTGCTCTTTCTGTGGGGCATGGGGGTTACATTGTTGTTGATAGTTTTGTAACCCTTGATAGTGGTAATCCATGTTTGCAGGGTCCCTGAGATAAATCAAAACCAACAAACGGATCACGGCGCACGGTTCCATAATAAAATAAAATAAAAGAAAAATAAAAACCAAATTAGAAATTAAGAATAGAAAGATTGATATTGAACTACGTCAATCCCCGACAATGGCGCCAAAAACTTGATGCGCAATTTATACACACGCTAAACGCAAGTGCATGTATCGTGACAAGTGATATAGTCTAGAAGACCGAGTTATCGTCCTCAGAGATTAGTGTCCAATTACCAATCTCTATTATGTAGTATCTATTTGGTGACCGATAATTTGATGGTTTGTTTATATCTATGATTATAGACGCTAACTAAATTACTTTACTTTACTTCAGATATGGTGGAAATAGGGCTTCCAAATCTCCACGACTATCCGCTCGCTTTACTCGTTAATGCAAATAATTAAGGTTTTTCTGTTATGTTGAGATAGCAGGTTAACTAAGCCGTTTTATACTCATGTTAAGGTAATATAAACACTCAACCCCAATGTAGAACCCTTCTATCTTTCGATGACAAGATTTACCACAAAGGAGGATTAAGAGCAATAACCTATTAAACTACGCAAGTATCGGGGTACTTTCGTCCACGATTTTAACCTATGTTTATTCAACTATAGCATATTCACAATATCCCCTTTCGGATTTCGATTAGAAATCATATAAGTGATGATAATTAGTGATCAATTAACTACCAAGCAATCAAAACAATTATTGAATAAATCTCAACAATAATAAGAAGAAACCAAAATCTTGCATTAATTCATAAAACGAGGTTCAAGCGATTCGACATGAAAAGCCCTAAATTAAGTTAGTTCCTAGCCATAGACATGCCAAAAACTAAAATAGTATCCAACATATACTAGAAAGAAAGAAATTAAAGAATAAGAAATTACTCAAAAATAAGTCTCCAATCTTGATCTAATGTTGTGATGAATGGTAAGGTGTGGAACTCCTCAAAACTGACCTAAAAGGCCCTATTTATATCCCCAAAAACGTGTAAAACCTTTTCCTCTTTGTTCTTGGCCCAGTCCTATTCGGATTTGTCAAATTTTCCGCGTTGGCGCCACGACCCTGCAACCGGCGCCGTGGCGCCGAAACTTCTGGTGATGCGCTTCTTAGGTCTTGTGGTTCATTCTGGCGATGATGCAGCACCGGCGCGCCGCTTTCTCGCCCGGGTTGCCAACTTTTCAGCTTTTTGAGCTCTAGAACCTCTGTTCTGCCTTCTTTTCGCTCATTTTCACCAATGTGCCACTTTAAACCACTGTGACTCAAAAGAAAGAAAATATATCCTAACACGAAACATATTTATACAAAAAGAGGCAAAAGACTAACTAAAAATGACTCAAAAGGTGTATATAAAATACACCGATCAATAGTCAATCCCTTCAACTTGAGAGTATCCTCGAGCAACTAGTCTAGCCTTATTTCTCACTATAGTTTCAGATTCATCTGATTTATTTTTAAAGATTCATTTAGTTCTAATAACATTAGTATCATTGGGGCGAGGAACGAAATCTCAGACTTAATTTCTGGTTAGCTGTTCTAATTCTTCTTGCATATCTTGTATCCACCAACTATCCTTGAGTGCTTCATTGACATTCTTTGGTTCCAATGTAGATACATAACAAGAATGACTTACCTTATGATAAACGGTGAACATGCACGCATATTGCACCATATCTCGATAATTCTGTGGTTCCTTCCTTCTTGTTCTAACACCTTCGAACACCTCTCCTATCATTTGTTTTGTAGGATGATTTCTCATAATCCTGGATGAGGGATCCTTGTGTACTGGGTCATGAAGTTCATCTTCTGATTCCTCATCTGAACCTGCAGTGTTCTCGGTTTCTGCTTCAGGTGTTGCTGCAAATGTCGTGACATTTGGAGCAACATCTGGATTTTCTACTTTCTGTGCATCTTCCATAGTTATTATAACATCATCTACTGGCTTATTTCCTGTAAGGTCAGCAAAATCATCAAAGACAATGTTAACAGATTCTTGTACGGTTTTGGTTCTCAGATTATACACTCGGTAAGCATGACTATTTTGGGAATAGCCTACAAAAATTCCCTTATCACTTTTAGAGTCAAATTTAGCTAGGTGATCTCTATCATTAAGAACATAACACACACACCCAAACACATGAAAGTAACTCAAATTAGATTTCTTTCCATTCAAAAGCTAATAGGGTGTCATTTTAGTTCCAGGCCTAAGATAGACTCTATTCGTGATGTGACTTGCAGTATTTAGAGCTTCTGCCCAAAAACATTTTGACAACTTCTTAGAACTCAGCATGACTCTTGCCATCTCTTGTAAAGTCCTATTTTTCCTCTCTGCTACACCATTTTGCTGTGGGGTTTTGGGAGCAGAAAAAACTCATGGAAAATACCCTTTTTCTCACAAAATGTAGAGAACTGGTTATTCTCAAACTCTTTTCCATGGTCGGACCTAATCCGAAAAATAGAGGAATGATATAGATTTCTTATTCTAGAGTGTAGTACCTTGAACATTCCAAACGTTTGAGACTTTTCCTTTAAAAAGAATATCCAAGAATACCTGGAAAAGCCATCCACAATTACATATGAGTACCTCATGCCTCCTAGGCTGTCTACCTCGATTGGACCCATAAGATCCATGTGCAAAAGCTGAAAATAGTGAGACGTACCTAAATGTTGTCTGTCATTTTGGACAACATTGTGGGAGACACGGGTTTGCTTACATTTGAGACAATCTTCACAACCCATTGTTTTATCCTTAGGACTTAGTTTAGGGATGCCTCTTATTGTATCGTAAGAAATTACTCTTTTAAGGTTATGGTAATTGACGTGCCCTAATTTTTGATGCCACAAGGTCGTGTCATCGCTCCTAACACTATTGAAATCTCTTGTTCTCCAACAAGATAGCAATTATCGTTTGTTCTTGTACCTGTCATTACACATTGGTTAGCTTCATTAGTAACTGTACAAGCATACTTGTTAAACTTTACCTCTAGATCTTCATCACACAATTGACTTATACTGACTTGATTAGCCATCAAACCGTCAACGTGCAAGACATTTTGTTGGAACTCCAGGAACACTCAAGGTTCCTCTTCCTATGATTTTACTTTTTCCTCCACCTTCGTATGTGACATTACCTCCACTTAGAGCCTCGTAGTTCTTTAGACACTCTTGTGTCCCCGTCATGTGTCGAGAACATCCACTGTCGAAGTACCACGATCCTGAAATGTTAGTCCTTAACGCAGTAATAGCTACATTACATCTCACATTCATACTGGGAATCCAGACTTTCTTTACTTTTTTCCTGTTTCTAGATTCTGAAAAGTTGTCTCGAGTGCTGTCTGGAATGTTGGAAAGCATTTTCGATGACATTCTGCTCCTGGACTTTTGCAATTTAAAGCAGTAAGGTTTTAAGTGGCCAGTCTTGTTACAGTGATGGCACACAAAATTTCTTTTTTTTACGAATCCCACTTTCTCATTTTTGTCAAACAAGTTGGAGCATACAACATTAAAGGAGTTCTTGTAGCCCAAACCTTCATATTTTGGTTGGCTAACACTTAGAATTTCATCTAGTTTGGAAGTACCGGTGTTGAGCTTTCGGAAGGTTGCTTCGGCTAAATCCAACTTTGCACTAATCTTACCAAATTCAAGATCCTTTTTAGTAAGGGTAACCTCTAGTCGGGTTATTGTGCCTTTCAAACCTGCATTCTCAAGAGTTAGAGATTTTAAATTTGAGTCAAGTTGCTTGGATTCAACAATTAAGTCCTTGCAATTCTTTAATCATGTCGTTCTTTGAGTCGACTTGAGTCTCAAAGTTAGATTCACAACTAGAAATAAAAGCACTAAAGCAGTTAACATCTGGATAGTTAAAAAATTCATACATGTCGGATGTTACTGGACCTGCAGATGTCATCGCTGATGTTGCCAAAAATGTTGTGACATTCGGGATAACACAGTCAGCGACATATTCATCATCTGACAGTGTCTGTTCGAAAACAGTGGCCAGTATAGCTTGTGACTCCATTTATGGATCTTCCTCTTCTTCGCCTTCATCATCACTTAGAGAAACCCATAGACTCTTTCCAAATTTTCTTAAGGTATTTTCACACTTGTTGGCATAATGGCCCCATCCCGAGCAAGCATGGCATTGTATACTTTCAAGCTGCTTGGGATCAAACTTGATACGGTCTGAGGTGGTCCTCCTAAGTTGATTTTCTTTTTGCGTTGTAGGGAGGATTTTAGTGAATCTTGGATTGAAGCCTTGGCTTTGGTGCTCTTTGGGTTTAGATTTATTTTTATCCTCGTTGAACCTCCTTAACATCGTATTGAATTTTTGAGTGAGAAGGGCAACATTAACACCATTACTGATTTCTTCAAGACATTCATCCTCTTCATTGACTTGCATCTCTAAGGATTTTGCTTGAAGAGCAACATCTTTGCTTTTATACAATGTCCTATGATTTTCCATATTCATCTCATATGTTGTGAGAATGCTCATTAACGTATGGAGGTCAATTGTAGCAAGGTTGTGGGCTTCTTCAATCACACATATCTTAATATTGAATTTTTTCAGGAAGGGAACGGAGTGCCTTTTCTACAAGTTGATTGTTGGTCAGTGGAGACCCAAGTAGTTGACATTCGTTGAAAATGTCGATCAACTTTTCAAAGTAGGTTTTAATATCATCCGTCTCTTCCATCATTAATCGTTCATATTTACTCATGAGCATGCGGAGCTTCGTTCGTTGAACACTTGAGCTACCTTCACAATGAGTTTGTAGGGTAACCCAAGCTTCCTTGGTTGTGGAGCAATTTTGGATAAGTTTGAACATATAAAGATCTACCCATCCAAAATTAGCATTTAAAGTCTTTTCATTGAAGCCTGCACTATTGGGTTCTTCCACATTCCATTTGGCCTCAAGCTTAGGTAATATGTCGTATTCCTCGTCCGGTGGGAGCATAAAACAGTATATGCATTTGTAATAGATCTTCATGCTCTCACATCAATTGATCTTATATGAGAACGTAGGCGAATTTTTCAATAATGATAATTTGAACCATCTAATATAGGAAGTCTACCAATATTTGGATTAGCTGAATCCATAGTTAAAGTAAAAGGACCTTAGCACTTATTATGTTAAGTGTCGGCTCTGATACCACTTGTTGGGTCCCGAGGGTTATACTATGGATTAAATAAAATCAAATAGCAAAGTAAAACTGAAACGTATGCAGAAACAGTGTCAAATGTCAGTTAAAATGTCGTCTGACATAAGTAATGACATTTGGATAAAAAACAGAAAAAACCTTTGGAAGAATTAAAGTGCAGCGGAAATAAATATAGAACACAAATGTTTAATTTTCATAGGTTATATATTAATATAACCCATAATGGTCAATAATCAAAGGTATTGTATATATATATATATATATATATATATATATATACAATTGATTATATTCCTTCTCTTAATACCATACATCCTGCTCCTTGGGACGACTGCACGTTACATCATAGCAGCACGACCAAATGGGGGTGGAAAGCCCTTGTATAGGTTGGGTGCTAGCTAGCGCCTTCCTTATTCCCCTATCTCACATGATAAAGCAAAGATAAAGGAAAGATAAAGAATAGAAAAAAGATAGAATTGAACAACCGTACAGGCATCTTTTGCATACAAAGTCAAATAAGAGCTTCCACGCAAAAATGCTAATTATTGTAGGAATGGCTTTATCCCAGATAAATTGAGTCCAAGCTTGAATGCTCGTTCGATTTCTTATCGATTCCCAACTAGCTTTGAGAATAAATGACTCACTACGATTCTTTTTCCATATCCCCCTGTCCTCCTGATGCATTCTTGATTTATTACGATTATGGGGAAAAGGGCTTTTATTCAAGCAATTGAGGCGAATCTAGTTCTCAGACGAGTGAAACGGAGCGGGGGGGGGGGGGAGGCAGAGGGAGATGAATAAATCACCGTTTGGGGCGACTTCACCAGTAGGCGCTTGCTTATAAGATTACAAGAAGATACAAAAAGGTTAAGTCGCAGATGACTTATGCCTAAAAAATCTATCTAAATAGAAGTGATCAACGCCTCATTACAATTGCTTCAATGAAAGAACAAATCTAGAATCTAAGGAGCAATTATAATGTCGGACAGAATGTCGTCACAAATACAGGCAACACAGCGATCCAGTCTACTTGATCGATATTTGTGGAGATCTATCTATATCGTTTTCACTCTGAAATTTTGGACATTAAATCCCTGAAGTGACCTCTCTATTTATAGTAGAGAGTTCCATTGAAAGACTCTTCAACGGGTCGTGGAAGTTGAGCTAAAAAAGGACACGTGAGGCAGTAGCTTGAGGCACGAAAATCTCAACTGCTTGGACTTTTTCTTCACACGTCTTGCTCCTTAAGTTAAGCTACCTCTTGGACTTGGTCTTCCTCATTTGCAATCTGATTCAAAGACTCCTTGCCAAGTCAATTGTCATGTGATAAAAATGTCACACTTTCCTGAAATCTGTCCGTGAAGATAGGAAAAAGAATGTTGGTCTGAATGTCAAGACATTTGGTCCAACATTTTCTGATTTTAACTTAGTACTGAAAATGATATGTTAGGAAAAATGTCATGACACAAAATCTAACATTAACAGTTTCTCTTTGCTAAATCTGCTGCAGCAGCGTGCTTACTATTCTGTTTTTGTGCAAGATGTTTAGAGGAACTCTCTTGTTCTCTCAATTTATTTTTGTCAAGAAAATAGTTCATCTTGAGTTTCTTTGACAGAATTTCATGTTGTCGCTATCAAAATGATTTTCTGAGTGAACTTTTTGTAGTTGGTTGGAAAAAGATGCTTAACATGGGATTGTACTAACTTTCATGCGAGGGGATAAATGATCAGATTCGACGAAGCTTTGAAACATTTTTTGTTGTTTGCGTGTACTAGTTTGTAACATTTGCTAAACACTTGAGATGTTCGTTGAATTTAAAAATTCATCACTCTTTTTTTTTATCCACAATCAACTCCTTTGTCTGCTTCCATCTAAGGAGAATAACTGGTTAATATAGTGGATTCTTTCCTACAGGACTTGTTTTCAAGGTACAAAAATGAGGATGAACAGACCAGGAGGTTTTGAGACACATAATTTTAACGGCTCATTTCCACATCTGAAGACCATCAAGATCGATAACTTTTATGGATCACTAAGTGAAAACAAGTCTGTGCGGTCATTGATAAAATATTTGCTCAAACATGCAACCGTGTTAGACAAGTTTGTCCTTGCTGCCTCGTTCCTAGGTTGTGATATGTCTCTGGATTATGTTAAAATGGCACAGGAGATCCTAAGCATCCTCTCTGCACGCTTCTATTGTCTTTTCTTATCGATAACCGTTGGCCCCTATCATTTGAATCGATTGCAGCATTACGTCCTAACAGTTGTTACCTCATGTTTGAAACTGGTTTTGTAGTTGAGAGACAAGGCTATAATTGTACTTAATAGTGTCCAAGTAATTGTTAGACGTTCTTCATGTCTAAGTAACAACATGTTTATTCTCTTATCATCATGTAATAATAATTGCTCTAAATGTTGTGACTTTGCTCATATTGCTTAATCCTGATCATGTTTTTGTACTACTGAGTATATAAGGTTGAAAATCATTTTGCAAGAATAGTATTTCAAGATTCATTTGTTGGAACTTGTAAAAGAAGAAGAGAAGTGATCAAAAATTAAGTGTTGCGCGACTTTAAAGTGCAGCGCCGCGGCGCCTGAACAGTGTGAAAAATCACCGTTGACGGCGCCACTGCGCCGAAACTTCAGAGAGGTCTGACAGAGTTTCGACACCGCAGCGCCAAGGACGACGCTGAAGCCAACTGTCAGATTTTCAATTTTTGAGTTGTGATTTTTCTGAAATGTCTCAACTCTTGACATGAACAGGTATGTCTGTTCAGATGTTTATCTATAAATTGATCACTTGAATGGATGGAAAAACACACAATTAACATCACAATCAATAATCTTGACTGAATTAACAGATTCAAGATTGTGAGTTCTTCTTCTTCTCAAGAACATTTTCCAGAAAACACTTATAGTAAATTCGCCAGGAGTGGAGTTCTTGTGCTAGAACTTTCACTCAGATAGTTGTATCCTCAAGACAGACGTCCGTAGAACTACAACACAAGTGGGGACGAATTTTTGTCTTAGGACATTGCGTCATTGCAGACCTCTATCTACAAACAAGTTAGTATGTGATGTTCACACTATTTCTTTCCATTGTTGTTAATTTCTATATAGTTGAAGTATCTATATAATAGTGTTGTTGAATTCAATTTCTTTTAATTATATATATATTGCATTGTAGTTTATACATTGAAGGTCTAGATTGACACTAACAATCTAAGACAAAAATTCTCAGAAAATTTATTTTTCTGACTGTGTGAAGCTTGCAAAATTTTCAGAGAATACATTTTCCTGATTTGCAAAAGGATTGATCAATCTGGATCATCAATGGTGAAAAACCATGTGGAGAAACTCGAGAAATTCAAGGGTGCTTATTTCAAACTGGCAACAAAAGATGCTATTTTATTTGACCACTCTTAATGTGGCAAATGTGTTGACTGCCGAGGCTCCGACGGTTCTTCCGGTTGGAGAAGGAGAGAACGTCCCGACTGAGGAGGCAAAGGCTGAAAATCTCAAGGCTATTCAGACTTGGGAGACTCAAGAGTTTCTTTGCAGAAACTATATCTTGAACGCCCTGGATAACTCTCTATATGATATCTACTCCTCGTTCAGAATGACGAGGGAGTTGTGGCAGTCACTTGAGAACAAGTACAAAACTGAAGTTGCTTGTTCGAAGAAGTTCATCATTGGAAAGTTTCTAAACTTCAAAATAAGTGGTGCAAAGGCAGTTGTCAAGCAAGTGGAGGAACTCCAAGTTATTGTTCATGAACTGGAGGTTGAAGGTATGGGTCTTAACCCGTATTTCCTTGTTGGTGCTATTATTGAGAAATTACCTCCTTCTTGGAAGGATTTTAAGGTTTATTTGAAGTATCTGACGGAGGAAATGAGTTTTGTGCAACTGGTTCTCAAACTTCATGTTGAGGAAGATAGCCGGAAGAGTGACAAGGTAGAGGCAGTTTCCTTGGAGCCAAATGCAAATGTGGTTGAAGGAAATTCATCAAAAGCCAGGTTTCAGAAGGGCAAAGGCAAGTTCAATGGTGCCAAGCCGTCATTTGCTGCCAGAAGAAGCACACTCGCCCCACAAAAGGCCAATACGTTCAAGAAATATGTTGGTGGTTGTTGGGTGTGCGGAAAGTCAGGGCATAGAGCAAAAGAATGTCGCCTTCGCAAGAGCCAAGGTGGTGGTAGTGGAGGTTCGAGTAATGTCAACCAGTCCAACCATGCTGAAAGTAAGAACTAATTTATTGGTGTTGTCACTGCGCAAGCAAATCTGGTTACTAATTCAACTGACTGGTGGATGGATACGGGTGCTACCATGCACATATGTTCAGACAAGGACATGTTTTCATCTTACCAAGCCATCAAGGATGGAGAACCATTGTTTGTTGGGAATACTGCTTATGTGAAGGTGGAAGGCAAAGGGAAGGTGACCTTGAGGCTCACTTCCGGCAATGATCTTGTACTCACCAATGTACTATATGTGCCTGAAATTTGTAAAAAATTAATTTCTGGCGCTATTCTTAGCAACAAGGACTTTAAGTTAGTTTTTGAATCTGACAAATTTGTACTCACCAAAGGTGGGGTGTATGTAGGCAAGGGCTACCTCAACGGGGGGCTCTTCAAACTAAGTATTGTATGTACTAAGGCATTTGCCGTTATCAATGAAAATGCAGACAATAGCACTGCTTCTGAGTATGTGATTGATTCCCTTTCTTCTTTATGGCATTCTCGATTAGGCCATGTAAATTATCGTTCTTTACAAAGAATGGTAAAGATAGGCATGTTGCCAAAATGTTCCATGAACAAAATAAACAAATGTGGGGTATGCATAGAGTCTAAATATGCAAGTCATCCTCACAAATTTGTTGTAAAATCAAATGAAGTGTTTGGTTTGATTCATAGTGATTTATTTATGTGATTATCAAGAAAACCCTTCTCGTGGAGGAAAGAACTACTATATATCGTTTATCGATGATTGCAGTAAATTTTGCTATGTATACTTAATACATACCAAAGATGAGGCTTTGAAATGGTTTAAAACATACAAAACAGAAGTGGAAAACCAACTTGACAAAAGAATTAAAATTCTAAGGTCGGATAGAGGTGGTGAATATAAATCTAATGAGTTCAAGGAATTTTGTTCCACTCATGGTATAATTCATCAAACCACTGCGCCATATACTCCACAATAAAATGGAGTTGCCGAACGAAAGAATAGAACATTGAAGAATATGATAAATTCAATGTTGGTTAGTTCGGGTGCACCTCTAAATATATGGGGTGAGGCATTAATTACTGCGAATATGATATTGAATAGAATTCCTCAAAAGAAAAGTGATCAATCTCCATACGAATTATGGAATGGAAGATCGGCTACTTTCAAAAGGATGAAAGTATGGGGTTGCCTAGAAAAAGTTCAAGTTCCCTTACCAAAGAGAACTAAACTTGGACCAAAAACAGTAGATTACATTTATGTTGGTCTTGCCAGTAATAGTGCGGCATATAAGTTTTTGGTGTATCATTCCGATGTTGAAAGTATTCACAAAAACACACTTATGGAATCTGCCAAAGACGAATTTTTTGAGGATATTTTTCCTTATAAAGACAAGGATAAAAGTGTTCCTAATTCTAAGAAGGGGAAACTGCCTAAAAATGATGATAATCTTACTTCATCGGTTCAAGAAGAAAATTCTGAATCAAGGAGAAGTAAACGTGGTAAAATAGCCAAAGATTTTGGACCAGAATTTATGACATTTTCCGTTGAAGGAAAACCTCAAACATATAAGGCTGCAATAGAATCATCTGAAGCACTTATTGGAAGGAGGCTATCCAAAATGAAGTAGAATCCATTGTACATAATAATACATGGATTTTGGTTGATCTTCCTCCGGGACAGAAACCAATAGGTCACAAATGGATCTTTAAACGAAAGTTAAGACCTGATGGTACTATAGAGAAATACAAAGTTCGGATAGTAGCCAAAGGATTCCGACAAAAGGAAGGTGTGGATTTCTTTGATACATACTCACCAGTGACGAGAATTACGTCTATAAGGACGTTAAATGCTATAGCAGCGATTCACAATTTGGAAATTCACCAAATTGATGTGAAGACTGCATTCTTGAATGGTGAATTAGATGAAGAAATATATATGGAACAACCCGAAGGGTTTGTTGTGAAAGGTCAAGAGAAGAAAGCCTGTAAATTCGTTAAGTCATTATATGGACTTAAACAAGCACCAAAACAATGGCATGTGAAGTTTGATAATACATTATTATCAAATGGTTTTCAAATAAACGAATGTGACAAATGTGTCTACATTAAGGAATGTAAGAATGTGTGTGTCATTATATGCTTATATGTGGATGATATGCCAATTATGGGAACGGATATAGATGTCATTAACCAAACTAAGAAGATGTTGCATACTGCTTTCGATATGAAAGATATGGGAACAACGGATATCATTCTTGGTATTAGAATTCAAAAAAATTCTGATGGTTATGTACTAACCCAGTCCCATTATATTGAAAAGGTCCTTAAAAAATTTGGACACTATGATGATAGACCGGTGGTTACACCATTTGATCCCGCCTGTCACCTTAAGAAGAATGAAGGTGATAGTGTGTCTCAATTGGAGTATACACAAGTTCTTGGAAGCTTGATGTACAATAATGAATTGTACGAGACCGGATTTGGCATATACAGTGAGTCGACTTAGTCGATACTCACACAATCCTGAAAATGATCATTGGGTAGCGCTAATAAGGGCACTACGATACCTAAAGCATACAATGAACTATGGGTTTCATAATACAAAATATCCTCCCGTGTTAGAAGAATATTTTGATGCTAATTGGATTTCCAACCATTCAGAAAGTAAGTCCACAAGTGGGTATGTGTTTACACTTGGTGGAGCGTAGGTATCATGGAAATCATCAAAGGAAACGGTATATACGAGATCAACTATGAAAACAGAGTTTGTAGCCTTGGAAAAAGCTGCCGAAGAGGCAGAATGACTAAGAAACTTCCTTGAAGGTATTTGATCGGTGTATTTTATATACACATTTTGAGTCATTTTTAGTTAGTATTTTACTCATTTCATTTATGTTTAGTATAGTATTAGGGTTGTTTTCCTTTCTTTTGTGTCACAACGGTCAGAAATGGAGAAATGACAAAAAGGAGATGAAATGAGCATAAATGAGATGGAATTACACACAAAAGGGCCAAGAAATGAAGTCTAAGAAGTTCTGGGAATTCTAAAGGAGATCAGACGAAGACCGGACAAACAAAGGACGAAGAAACGAAAAATCCGGAAAAATGCTGTCACCGGCGCCGCGGTGCCGACCACTGAAGTCGTCCGGAGCTCTCTGATTTTCAGGCTCCGTGGCGCCGGATTGCGAACATGGCGCGCGGCGAATTGAATTTTGGGCGGGTGACACATTTCGAGTCAAAGGGATAACTTTTCCTACCTAACTTTTCCTAAACCCTTTTCCATAACTTTTCCTTAACCCTTTACCTAAAAGGATTCCATAACTTTTCCTACCTACATAATCTCTAACCCTTTACCTAAAGGATTCTTGGGCTATAAATAGTCTCTACATCATTAGAAGAATCCATACCATCCTTCATTCCACAATCCATCACCCATTCCATTCTCCATCCACCATTACATCTTGTAAATATTCCACAACACAATTCTTGGATGCTAGAAGGCTTGGAGACTTGTTCTTGAGTATTTTTCTTTTCTTTCTTTTTGCTTTGTTTATTTCAGTTCATGTATGGAGATTATATTAGTTCTTAGCGTGACTATGGCTAGGAGCTAATTACTTTGTTAGGAATTTCCTTGTGATTCACTTGAAACTCTATTCATGAATTAATATATTAGTTTGGTTTCTTCTTCACTTATTTAAGATTTATTCAATAGTTGTTTTGATTGCTTGGTAATTAATTGATCACTAATTATCATAACTTATATGATTTCTAATCGAAAGCCAAAAGGGGAGATTGTGAATATGCTATAGTTGAATAAACATAGGTTTAAATCGTGGACGAAAGTACCCCGATACTTGTGTAGCTTAATAGATTATTGCTCTTAATCCTCCTTTGTAGTCAATCTTGTCACCGAAAGGTAGAAGGGTTCTCCATTGGGGTTGAGTGTTTATATTACCTTAACAGGAGTATAAAACGGTGTAGTTAACCTGCTATCTTAACGTAGAAAAAGAAGTTAGTCTAATTTTATTAAGGATTGAATAGAGTGGATAGTTGATGATCTTGAAAGCCCTAATTCTCCATCATAACTGATTTAAATCAAAGTGTTTTCATAATTAGTTATTTCCTGCATTATTAGTTTAGAATTCCAACTCAATTAACATTAACCAAATAGAAACTAAAGCATAGATAATCGGTACTTGAAAACCAGTCTCTGAGGACGATATTCGGTCTTACCTAGACTATATTACTTGTCACGACACGTGCACTTGCGTTAGTGTGTGCATAAATCGCGCATCAAGTTTTTGGCGCCGTTGCCGGGGATTGGCGTAGTTCAATATCAATTTTATCTATTCTTAATTTCTAATTTGGTTTTTATTTTTTTCTTTTTATTAAGCTTTTATTCGTGAAAACCAGTGTGTCGTGATCCGTTTGTTGATTTTGATCTGTTGCAGACATCTAGTTTATGCGAAGGAGAAGAGGAGCAGATACACTTGTTCCCTTCAACCCGGAAATTGAAAAGACTTGCAAACAGAACAGGAGAAACCAACGAGTTTTGGCCTTAATAGCGATGGGGGCTTACAAAATAACAATGAGATGAACGAAGGGTTAGGTGATCATCAACCTAACCAAAGGATGCCCCGGAGATTGTCGATGGATGTAGAAGAGAGGGTCCAGGTCCAAGCTAAGAGAAGCTTGAGAGATTACGTGCTGCCAAGGGTGAATGGAGCACAAACTTGCATCAGGCTCCCAGTAATAGGAGCAAATAATTTTGAAATCAAGTCTGCGATCCTAAGTATGGTGCAGAATACTGTTCAGTTCGGAGGGTTGCCATCAGAAGATCCTCACATGCACATAGCGAACTTCTTGGAGTTGTGTGCAACTTTCAAGTACAATGGCGTTACTGACGACGCCATCCGATTGAGGCTCTTTCCCTTTTCACTCAGGGATAGAGCGAAAGTTTGGTTGAATTCCTTGCCCACAGATTCGATATTCACATGGCAAGAGCTAGCACAAATTTTTTTAGCAAAGTTATTTCCACCGTCCAAAGCCACTAAGCTGAGAGGGGAATTGAACAATTTTTATCAAGCTGATGGAGAGTCACTCTATGAGGCTTGGGAGAGATTCAAAGATTTGCAAAGGAAGTGTCCACATCATAGCATTGAGTTGTGGAATTTGGTCCATATTTTCTACAATGGGCTAAGTGGGACTACCAGAAATATCATTGACGCAGCCGCAGGTGGAACTTTCATGAGAAAGACATCACACGAAGCTCATGATTTATTGGAAGACATGTCCACCAATAATCATGTAACAGAGGACAGAGGGGTGAGTGGTAGAAGAGCAATAGGAGTCCATGAGATTGATGCCATCACAACATTAAATGCACAAGTTGCTCTCCTGACCAAGCAACTGCAACAAAACACAGTGTCAGTAAATGCAGTCCAAATGCCATTGAGTTGCGAGATGTGTGGAGGTCCACATACCTTTGATAGGTGCCCATCAGCTGATCCTAACAACATCTCGATCGAGCAAGCATAATGCCAAGCAGTAGGGAATTATCAAATGCCTCAGAACAACCCCTACTTAAATACCTACAATCCAGGGTGGAGGAATCACCCTAAATTTTCATGGAGAGGTGATCAAGGACAGCATAACCAATTTCGAGGCCAGTACCAAAATCAGAAACCATTCACTCAGGCCTCATCTTCACAACAATTCAGTGCACCTGCTCAACAAGAGAAGCCAGATGAGTTGAGATCAGCCCTGTTGACACTCACCAACTCACAGACCCAGTTCATGGCAGAGACCAGATCCTCTATCAGGAATTTAGAGACGCAGGTGGGACAACTAGCGAAGATGGCAAACAACAGCCCACAGGGCACGTTGCCTAGCAATATAGAGATGAACCCCAGAGAACGATGTCGAGCGGTGCGGTGAGGAATGGAAAACGATTAGAATGCTTATACCCCACTGTGGTTGAGCAGTAGATGCGAGAGAGGAGAGGCTCACAAGACCGCCCGATATTAGAAAGCTCAGCGGTCGGTGAAGAGTACACTGAGAGGATTCCTTTCCCACAGAGGTTGCAAAAGAAAGTGGTTGATAAGCAATTCTCCAAGTTCTTGGAGATATTCAGAAAGCTACACATTAACCTTCCATTCATTGAGGCATTGGAGCAAATGCCCACTTATTTTAAATTCATGAACGAAATTCTGGGGAAGAAGAAGAAGTTGGCGGAGTATGAGATGGTGGCACTGACAGAGGAATGCAGTGCCATCTTGCAGAAGAAATTGTCCCCTAAACTCAAGGATCTAGGGAGCTTCACACTGCCTTGCACAGTTGGCAGGGTAACATGTAATAGGGCCCTTTGTGATTTGGGGGCTAGCATAAATCTTATGCACTTGTCTATTTTTAAGAAGTTGGGGTTAGGTGAAGCCAAACCAACCACTGTGAGCTTGCAGTTAGCAGATAGGACAGTGGTGCATCCCAGGGGAAAGATTGAAGATGTCTTAGTTAAGTTGGGAAAATTCTTCTTTCCTGCGGACTTCCTCATCCTTGATATGGAGGAAGATGATGAGATCCCCATAATATTGGGAAGACCGTTCTTGGCAACCGGGAGAGCCCTGATTGATGTGGAGAAGGGTGAGCTGATACTTAGAGTGGAAAGTGAAGAGATGGTGTTCAAAGTGTTCAAACACAGCATTGAACCCCCAGTCATGAGCAAGTGTTTTGCAGTTAGCATTGTCAGCACATCGGTTGAGCCAGCACAAACAATAGCAAGGGAAATAAGCCCGCCAAAACAGGTAAGTAATGTTAAACCTCCTCTTGAAAGAAAAGAGAAAAAGAAAAACAGAAGGAGGAAGCTACCCCATGCCTTTTGAGTAAAGAACTTGCCTCCGGCTAAAAGACGTTAAAGACAGCGCTATTTGGGGGGCAACCCAAGGTTATTTTATTTTATTCAAATTTAATGCAATTTAGTTTTTACTTAGAACAGTCTCACGGAGGGTATTGTTTATGTGTTGTGATGGCAGTGCAGGCGAGAATTTGGAGGGCAGCGAGAAATCAAAGAGAAAAAAGAAAAATCAGCTCGGCCTTGGCAGATCTTGGTCGGGCGCCAAAATTCAGCGCGAAGTTTGGCGCCATGGCTGATTCTGGTCGCGGCGCCACGACGGAAAATCTGATTTTTTTTTTGAAGAAGCCCTAAGCCGATTTTCCTTTCTCCAAATCAAAAATCCAAAACCCTTCCACTCTACGGGATTCCTGACATTATCCGCCATGCATTATCCATCGCCACCGCCACCACTTTAAACCAAGTTTGTAAGTTGTCCTGTTTTTTTTATTTTATCTTTTTTTTTAGTCTTGCACACATTGGGGACAATGTGTGATTTAAGTTTTGGGGGGTGTCTTATTTGGTGTCTTATTTGTCTTATTGTTTTTTAGTCTGTTTTTTTTTATTTGTTTTAAGTATTTTTTAGTCATATTTTTTTCTTTAAAGATCATGCATGATGCAGTTACTTGAATTACCTAGTGAAGTAAGGTTGAATAATGTAATGGAATTATAAGCAACCATCTAAACACTTAGGTTAGATATGCCAAAAATTCATGAAACCAGATTATTTGGGGTATCTTGTTTGACTTGTGCATTGTTTATGATTAAAACTATGTGTATGCTTGCTTGTTATTTGAGGCGAAATAGTTAGGATATGCATGTTAGGGAGATGACTCATGCAATTCTTTGTTAGCCATTTCTTACCACTTTTGCCTATCTCTAACATTCAAAATATCCCTAGTCAGCCCCCTTGAGCCTAAAAATTAGACTTTTCTTTGACACCCTATAATTCCACACTTGTGTCATAAGTGAAAATTTTGGTGATTGAAATAGAAAGTGTTAAAAAAGAGACAAAAAGAGTGAACAATTTTGATGCACCCCAATGAAAAAGTAATAATAAATAGGCAAAAGCCTAAGTTTGGGGGTGCCTGTTATTCATAATACACTTCACTCTCTCAAAACAAAAGAGGGGAAAGATAGGTATGAAGTGAAGAAAGAAAAATCAAAAGAAAAGGGAAGAATTGATAAGAAAAAGAGCTTATGGTACATAAAATGAGCCTAAATGCTTATTTTTACATACCCATGCCTAAGCCTACATTACAACCCTGAAAAGCCCTGATGATCTCTTACATGTGTATCTATAATTAGTGGAGAATAGTAAGTAAACATGCCATGGATTTTGAAATTGACATGCATAGTTAGGTATTCTTACTTCCATTGAGCATGATTAAATTGAATTTGCGAAATATCTAACTTAATGTGTTTAGAATGCTAAACATTCATGCTAAATGTTCCTGCATATTATTCTGCTAACCTTCATGCTTTTCTAAGTAACAATGATGCAGCAAAGTGATCAGTGTCTTTGAGTCAGTTTATTTCTTTTTCCTCTTGTTTTTAATTATTTCTTTTGATCCTTGCTCGAGGGCGAGCAAAGGTTAAGTTTGGGTGTGTTTGATCGGTGTATTTTATATACACCATTTGAGTCATTTTTAGTTAGTCTTTTGCCCATTTTGTACAAATACGTGTCGTCTTAGGATAGATTTTCTTTCTTTTGAGTCATATTGGTTTAAAGTGGCTCATTGGCGGAAAAGGAGCAAAAGAGGCGGCAGAGGTTCGAGCTCAAAGCGAGAAAGTTAGCGGCAGAGCAAAGCTTGGCCAGCGTGGCTATCCAAGCCAGCAGTCGAGCGCCACGAGGCCCAATTCTGAGAGATGTGCGAGTTTGGCGCCCGATTCTGCGGGCAGCGCGAGCGGAAAGCGGCAAATTCGAATGGAAATGGGCCAAGGCCTGAAGGAAAACCTGGAAAAAGAATTAGAGGCTATAAAAAGCAGCCTTTAGGTCAGAATTAAAGGTTCCAAACCCTTGTCAATTCACACAACCTTGGAGATCAAGATTGGAGACCACTTCTTAGTAATTTCTTGTTTCTTGTTTTATTTCTTTATAGTTTATGTTGGATATTAGTTTAGTTCTTGTCATGTCTATGGCTAGGAACTAACTTAATCTAGGGCTTTCCATGTCAAATCACTTGAAACTTATTCTTATGAATTAATGCATGTTTTGGTTCTTCTTATCATTGTTGAGATTTATTCAATAATTGTCTTGAATGTTTGATAATTAATTGATCACTAATTATCATAATCCATATGATTTCTAATCGAAAGCCGAAAGGGGAGATTGTGAATATGCTATAGTTGAATAAACATAGGTTAAATCGTGGACGAAAGTACCCCGATACTTGTGTAGTATTAATAGGTTATTGCTCTTAATCCTCTTTTATAGTCAATCTTATCACCGAAAGGTAGAAGGGTTCTATATTGGGGTTGAGTGTTTATATTACCTTAACAGGAGTATAAAACGACTTAGTTAACCTGCTATCTCAAAATAGAAGAAGAATCATAATTGATTGCATTAACAAGTAAGATGAGCGGATAGTTGAGGAGATTTGAAAGCCCTCTTTCCACCATAACTGAAGTAAAACAAAGTAATCTAGTTAGCATTCTTAATTATAGCTAAAAACAATTTATCAATCATCGGTTACCAAATAGATACCATAGAATAGAATTTGAGAATTGAACATTAATCCCTGAGGACGATAACTCGGTCTTCTAGACTATATTACTTGTCACGATACGTGCACTTGGGTTTAGCGTGTGTATAAATCGCACATCAAGTTTTTGAAAAAACTTGATGCGCGATTTATGCACACACTAACGCAAGTGCACGTGTCGTGACAAGTAATATAGTCTAGGTAAGACTGAATATCGTCCTCAAGGACTGGTTTTCAAGTACAGATTATCTATGCTTTAGTTTCTATTTGGTTAACGTTAATTGAGTTGGAATTCTAAACTAATAATGCAGGAAATAAACTAATTATGAAAACACTTTGATTTAAATCAGTTCTGATGGAGAATTAGGGCTTCCAAGATCATCAACTATCCACTCTATTCAATCCTTAATACAATTAGACTAACTTCTTCTTCTACGTTAAGATAGCAGGTTTACTAGACCGTTTTATACTCCTGTTAAGGTAATATAAACACTCAACCCCAATGGAGAACCCTTCTACCTTTCGGTGACAAGATTGACTACAAAAGAGGATTAAGAGAAATAACCTATTAAGCTACACAAGTATCGGGGTACTTTCGTCCACGATTTAAACCTATGTTTATTCAACTATAGCATATTCACAATCTCCCCTTTCGGCTTTCGATTAAAAATCATATAAGTTATGATAATTAGTGATCAATTAATTACCAAGCAATCAAAACAACTATTGAATAAATCTTAAATAAGTGAAGAAGAAACCAAACTAATATATTAATTCATGAATAGAGTTTCAAGTGAATCACAAGGAAATCCCTAACAAAGTAATTAGCTCCTAGCCATAGTCACGCTAAGAACTAATATAATCTCCATACATGAACTGAAATAAACAAAGCAATAAGAAAGAAAAGAAAAATACTCAAGAACAAGTCTCTAAGCCTTCTAGCATCCAAGGATTGTGTTGTGGAATATTTACAAGATGTAATGGTGGATGGAGAATGGAATGGGTGATGGATTGTGGAATGAAGGATGGTATGGATTCTTCTAATGATGTAGAGACTATTTATAGCCCAAGAATCCTTTAGGTAAAGGGTTAGGGATTATGTAGGTAGGAAAAATTATGGAATCCTTTTAGGTAAAGGGTTAAGGAAAAGTTATGGAAAAGGGTTTAGGAAAAGTTAGGTAGGAAAAGTTATCCCTTTTGGACCCTGAAAATGTGTCAAATTCGGCCCAAAATTCAGAATTCCCGCATCGGCGTCGCGGCCCTGCAATCCGGTGCCACGGCGCCTGAAAATCAAAGAGCTCCGAACGGCTTCAGTGGTCGGCGTTGCTGCCAGGCGCCGCGGCGCCGGTGACGGCATTCTTCCGGATTTTTCGTTTCTTCGTCCTTTGTTCGTCCGGTCTTCGTCTGATCTCCTTTATAATTCCCGGAACTTCTTAGACTTCGTTTCTTGGCCCTTTTGTGTGTAATTCCATCTCATTTATGCTCATTTCATCTCCTTTTTGTCATTTCTCCATTTCTGACCGATGTGACACAAAAGAAAGAAAAACAACCCTAATATTATACTAAACATAAATGAAATGAGTAAAATACTAACTAAAAATGACTCAAAAGGTGTATATAAAATACACCGATCAAACACCCCCAAACTTAACATTTGCTCGCCCTCGAGCAAAGATCAAAAATATAAACAAAGACACGAAAGAAAAGAAAATAAAATGACTCAAAGACATTGATCAAATTGTTGTATCATTGTTACTTAGAAAAGCATGAAGGTTAGTAAGATAATATGTAGGAACATATAGCATGGATTTTAGCATTCTAAACACTCAAGTCAGATATTTCGCAAATTCAATTTAATCATGCTCAATGAAAGTAAGAATACCTAACTATTCATGTTAATTTCAAAATCTTATGGCATGTTTACTTGCTATTCTCCACTAATCATGGATACACATATTAGAGATCTTCAGGGCTTTTCAGGGTTATAATGTAGGCTTAGGCATGGGTAGGTAAAAATAGGCATTTAGGCTCAATTTACGTGTCATAAGCTCTTTTGCTTTAAATTCTTCCTTTTTCTTTTGATTCTCTTTTTAACCTCATACCTATCTTTCCCCTCTTTTGTTTTGAGAGAATGAGGTGTCTGATGAATAGTAAGCACCCCCAAACTTAGGCTTTTGCCTATTTATTATTACTTTTTCATTGTGGTGCATCAAAATTGTTCAATCTCTTTTTGTTTCCTTTTCAACACTTTATATTCCAAAAACTTGATGTGCGATTTATACACACGCTAAACGCAAGTGCACGTATCGTGACATGTAATATAGTCTAGAAGACAGAGTTATCGTCCTCAGGGATTAGTGTTCAATTCTCAAATTCACAATCTCCCCGGCAACGGCGCCAAAAACATGATGTGCAATTTATACACGCTAAACGCAAGTGCACGTATCGTGACAAGTAATATAGTCTAGAAGACCGAATTATCGTCATCAGGGATTAGTGTTCAATTCTCAAATTCTATTCTATGGTATCTATTTGGTAACCGATGATTGATAAATTGTTTATAGCTATAATTAAGAATACTAACTAGATTACTTTGTTTTACTTCAGTTATGGTGGAAATAGGGCTTCCAAATCTCCTCAACTATCCGCGCATCTTACTTGTTAATGCAATCAATTATGGTTCTTCTTCTATTTTGAGATAGCAGGTTAACTAAGCCGTTTTATACTCCTGTTAAGGTAATATAAACACTCAACCCCAATATAGAACCCTTCTACCTTTCGGTGATAAGATTGACTATAAAGGAGGATTAAGAGCAATAACCTATTAATACTACACAAGTATCGGGGTAATTTCGTCCACGATTTAACCTATGTTTATTCAACTACAGCATATTCACAATCTCCCCTTTCGGCTTTCGATTAGAAATCATATGGATTATGATAATTAGTGATCAATTAATTACCAAACATTCAAGACAATTATTGAATAAATCTCAACAATGATAAGAAGAACCAAAACATGCATTAATTCATAAGAATAAGTTTCAAGTGATTTGACATGAAAAGCCCTAGATTAAGTTACTTTCTAGCCATAGTCATGACAAGAACTAAACTAATATCCAACATAAACTATAAAGAAATAAAACAAGAAACAAGAAATTACTAAGAAGTGGTCTCCAATCTTGATCTCCAAGGTTGTGTGAATTGGCAAGGGTTTGGAACCTTTAATTCTGACCTAAAAAGGTGCTTTTATAGCCTCGATTCGTTTTCGAGTTTTCCTTGTGCCTTGGCCCATTCCCATTCGAATTTGTCAGTTTTCCAGCCTCGGCGCCGCGACCCTGCAACTGGCGCCGCGGCGCCGAAACTCCTGCACGTCTCTGTAAATTGGGCGTCGTGGCGCCGCCCTGTTTCGTGCCAGGTTCGCTAACTTTCTCGCTTTTTGAGCTCTGGAACCTCTGTTTCTGCCCTCTTTTTGCTCCTTTTCCGCCAATGAGCCACTTTAAACCAATATGACTCAAAAGAAAGAAAATTTATCCTAAGACGACACGTATTTGTACAAAAATGGGCAAAAGACTAATTAAAATGACTCAAAAGGTGTATATAAAATACACCGATCAGTATTCCGTTGTGGACAAAGCCAGTGACCGCCATTTTTGTACATTGTGATAGTATGGCTTCCCTGACGAGGGCAAAGAATCAAATATTAATGGCAAATCAAGGCACATAAGTCGACGTCATAATACAATACGAAGCTTGCTGAAGAATTGAATAATTTCCATTGATTATGTGAAGTCAAAGTATAATATAGCGGATCCTTTGACAAAAGGCCTTACAAGAGAGTAAGTCGTATTTACATCGAGGGAAATGGGCTTAAAGCCAATACAATGAGTTGTGAACTGGTGGAAACCTTACCTATCATAATTGGAGATCCCATGGTTTAGGTTCAAGAGGCAAACTAGCTGGGGAAGACTCAAGGAGCGTAAAACACACATATGTTCGTTTCTATGATGCCCCAAGTGTGTTATTCCATTGACGATATAGGGCTGAACTTCGGTTCTTAATAATATTAATAGTCATTATGGTGGGATAGTACGGACTATTCTTGATTAATATTACATATGTGAGATTGATGTGGGGTCGCATCTGGGAGGACTAAGATGGCTACGTTCTCTAGAAATTCTCATAAATATAGGAGTTGTTCATGACCGAAAAGAACACAACCGTAAGAATTGAAATAAGTTGATATGATATGTGTGATACTTATTGTCTCGATTTACTACAAAACGTGAATAGTTCAAGGCACTTCGTCCACTACTTCACAAGTAGATCCGATAGGTATTCACTATGAAAGGTTCAAGTCCAAAAGACACTTTTTCTGATGCATGTCATATCCAGTTTTCGGAAATAACGATAAGTTCCTAAATTATCTTATTTTCTATCCACATGTGGGGTATTGTTGGATGTGTGAATAGAAAATATGGGGTATTGTTGGAACTTGTAAAAGAAGAAGAGAAGTGATCAAACATTAAGTGTTGCGCGACTTTAAGGTGCAGCGCCGCGGCGCCTGAACAGTAAGAAAAATCACTGTCGACAGCACCACGGTGCCGAAACTTCAAAGTGGTCTGACATAGTTTCGGCACCGCGGCGCCTGAAGAGAGCACCGACAGCGCTGAAGTCAACGGTCAAATTTTTAATTTTTGAGTTATGACTTTTCTGAAAGGTCTCAACTCTTGACATGAATAGGTATGTTACATTCAGATTTTTATCTATAAATTGATCACTTGAATGGATGGAAAAACACTCAATTAACATCACAATCAATAATCTTGACTGAATTAAAAGATTCAAGATTGTGCGTTCTTCTTCTTCTTCTCAAGAACATTTTCCAGAAAAAACTTATAGTAAATTCGCCAGGAGTGGAGTTCTTGTGCTAGAACTTTCACTCAGATAGTTGTATCCTCAAGGAAGACGTCCGTAGAACTACACAAGTGGGGATGAATTTTTGTCTTAGGACACTGCGTCATTGCAGGCCTCTATCTACAAACAAGTTAGTATGTGATGTTCACACTATTGCTTTCCATTGTTGTTAATTTCTATATAGTTGAAGTATCTATATAATAGTGTTGTTGAATTCAATTTCTTTGAATTATATATATTGTATTGTGGTTTATACATTGAAGGTTGATCGGTGTATTTTATATACACCTTTTGAGTCATTTTTAGTTAGTCTTTTGCCCATTCTTGTACAAAAATGTGTCGTGTTAGGATAGATTTTCTTTCTTTTGAGTCACAATGGTTTAAAGTGGCACATTGGTGAGAAGGAGCGAAAAGAGAGTAGAAACAGAGGTTTCAGAGCTCAAAAGGCTAAAAAGTTGGCAACCCGGGCGAGAAACAGGACGGCGCCGCAGCGCCAACCAACCAGCAGCAGCAAAGCTACGGCGCCCGAAAGCGGCCGCGAAGTTTAGCGCGCGGCGCCGGTTCTGAGGGCGCCGACGCGGGAAAATTGACAAATCCGAATAGGATTGGGCCAAGTCCAAGAAGGAAAAGGTTTTGCACATTTTTGAGGATATAAAAGGACCTTTTAGGTCAGATTTGAGGGAGTTCCACACCTTACCATTCATCACAACTTGAGATCAAGATTGGAGACTTATTTTTGAGTAATTTATTGTTCTTTACTTTATTTCTTTTTAGTATATGTTGGATATTATTTTATCTCTTGGCATGTCTATGGCTAGGAACTAACTTAATTTAGGGCTTTTCATGTCGAATCGCTTGAACCTCGTTCTTATGAATTAATGTATGTTTTGGTTTCTTCTTATTATTGTTGAGATTTATTCAATAATTGTTTTGATTGCTTGGTAAATAATTGATCACTAATTATCATAACTTATATGATTTCTAAGAAAGCCAAAAAGGGAGATTGTGAATATGCTATAGTTGAATAAACATAGGTTTAAATCGTGGACGAAAGTACCACGATACTTGTGTAGCTTAATAGGTTATTGCTCTTAATCCTCCTTTGTAGTCAATCTTGTCATCGAAAGATAGAAGGGTTCTACATTGGGGTTGAGTGTTTATATTACCTTAACAGGAGTATAAAATGACTTAGTTAACCTGCTATCTCAAAATAGAAGAAGAACCTTAATTATTTGCATTAACGAGTAAAGCGAGCGGATAGTTGAGGAAATTTAGAAGCCCTATTTCCACCATATCTGAAATAAAGTAAAGTAATTTAGTTAGCATCTATAATCATAACTATAAACAATTCATCAAATTATCGGTTACCAAATAGATACTACAGAATAGAGGTTGGCAATTGGACACTAATCCCTGAGGACGATAACTCGGTCTTCTAGACTATATTACTTGTCACGATACGTGCATTTGCGTTTAGCGTGTGTATAAGTCGCGCATCAAAGGTCTAGATTGCCACTAACATCATTGTGTCCAAGGACTTGTTTGTGTTGGCCTCTGTGATTTTTTATTGGTCGAAAAATACTTCTGGACGTGGACAGTAAGACGTTAGAAGTGAAGCTAAGCAGTGGAACCTTGGTCCAAACATATATGTTCGTATGATCGGTTGGAGAAGAAGGTAGTGTTGTCAAATGCGCGCTTAAGCCCTGAAGCGAGGCTCAAACTATGTCGCGATAAAGTTTAAGGACATCTATGCTTCTCTCACGGGTAGAAGTTATTTGTGTGGCAAGCTCGGGAAAGAGACCGAGTGACAATTGATGAGGTGTTCAAGTATATAGGGGATGGCGTGAAGTGGGATGAGGAAAAGGAAGAGACATACTATGGTGGAACAGAGGATTCATTTTACAATACAACTTATGTTGGCCATTTCGTTTTACTCCGGCGGAAGTAAAATATTGTAGACATATCTTGATATTTGTAGATAGGACAGAAAAAAAGGGAAGTGAAATAAGTTTAATCATTTTCTTTTTCACCATTTCCTTATAATGGTCTTTTCAAGTGATCATTTGTGATTCCACTGTATATTAATAGTCAAAGATTCTTGGATGGCATTGGAGAGTAGGGGATATGTATCTTCCATCATCCTTTTCTATCACCTGTCTGTTGTAAAAGTTTAGTGGCTTTTAGGGAAAGAATTAATCTCTCATTATTCTAATTGATGAAAGACATATACAAGTTAAAATAAGAAAATTATTTTTTTATTTTACATCTAAATACTTATTCTATATGGAGATTAACTATACAATTATGATAATATTACAATACTAATTATGGTACAAGACTAATTCTAATATATACCAAATATACAAATCCTAATATACCTGTGATGGGCCTGGGCCACTGGTTTTGTGATGGTCGAATGATGGACTGGGTCGTGACTTCATCTTCTCAATATACACATAATATACAATTGTATATTGTATATTATGTGTATATTTAACACCTCCATGATCATGCGGGCCCGATGTGTCTGTTGAGGCATCTCTAAAATCTTCAAAAGGGCCAGGAAGACCCTTTGTAAAGATGTCTGCAATTCGATATCTGGAAGGGACATGACAGACGCGTACTTTTCCTTTAGCTACCTTTTCTCGAACAAACTGCATATTCATCTCTATATGTTTAGTGCGCTGGTGCTGAACTGGATAACTAGAAAGGTAGATTGCACTTATATTATCACAATACACCAAGATAGCCTTCTGAATAGGACAATGGAGCTCTAAAAGAAGATTGTGTAACCAACATGACTCAGAAATCACTTTGGCTACCCCTCGATACTCGGTCTCTGCACTTGAACGTGAAATCGTGGATTGACGTTTGACAGACCATGAGACCAAGTTATTACCTAAAACCATACAATAACCAGACGTATAACGTCTGGTATCCGAACAACCACCCTAATCGGCATTTGTATAGGAGACAAGCGTAGACGTCGACGAAAGATACGAATGCAAGCCATAATCAAGTGTTCCCTGAATATACCTAAGAACGCGTTTGAGCGCATTCATATGTTCAAGTCTGGGATCATGCATAAACAAACATACCTGATGTACTACATATGTAATATCAGGCTGCGTGAATGTAAGATATGTAGGGCCCCTGCAAGACTACGATAGTGGGTCGGATCCTCATAGGAGGAGCCAGCTGCAGCACCCAGTTTGGGTTTAGTATCAACTGGAGTAGAAGTGGACTTACAGGATGATATCCCAACCCTCTCAATGAACATATTTACTCTGTGATAAGAACAGTCCTCCTGCATGCCGAGTGACAGCAATCCCCAAAAAATAACTCAATGGCCTTAAGTATTTCATGGCAAACTCAGAACTGAGCATTAGCATGATGGACTTTCACAAAGCATCAGAAGAGGCAGTCAAAATAATATTATTCACATATAGTAGTATATAAGCCATGGAAGACCCTCGATGATATATGAATAATGAATTATCAGACCTGTTGTGAGAGAACCCAATAGTCAAAACATAGTCAGCAAACCTCTTATACCAAGCTCGTGGAGACTGTTTAAGCTCATACAAGGACTTTTTCAACAAGCAGACATGATAAGGATATCTGGTATCTCTAAACCCCAAGGGTTGATGCATATAGATTGTCTCCTTGAGATCACCATGTAGGAATGCATTCTTCACGTCTAGCTGATGAATGGGCTATGATTTCGACAGAGTCAAGCTGAGCACAGTGCGAATGGTAGCCGGCTTGACCACCGGGCTAAATGTCTCACAACAATCTACAACAAACCTGCTGAGTCTTACCATCACCTACAAGTCGAGTCTTATGTCTTGCAAAAGAACCGTCAGAATTATCCTTATGAAAAAAATCCACATAGACCGAATAATATTAACATCAGATGGACGGGGTACCAACTCTCACATTTTATTATCAACAAGAGCATTATATTGGTCATGACAATCTTCCAATTTTGGTCATTTAAGGCAGACACAGGATTACGGGGTAAGAGTGATTTAAGAACACTAGAATTTAAATTAAAATATCTTTTTGGTTTAAAAATACTCTGTTGACTTCGGGTGACCGGACCGTGACTCGGGGCTGGATTGGGTGAATTTTTTGGGAAGTGTCGGGGCGTGGCGTGGCGGTGACGATGGGCTCTTGGCCCAGTCTGAAGCGAACCCGCCATTCTTTGGGCGAGCGGTATTGGATCGAGCGGGAGAATCGGCGAACTAGGTGAAGGAAGGCTCATTCGGTCTATCTCGGCATTAGAAGCGATGGCGTTTGGACCCGAGCGATGGGCCATGGTGATGGTCGGGACTCGGGATGTGTTCGAAAAATGATGAATTAAATACGGTAATATGTCATCATCCAAAAAATTATATGAACTAGGTATATGACTATTGACCTTAGTAATGAAAATTGGGACTCATCAAAAATAACATGACGACTGATAATGATTCGTTTAGAAGACAAATCAAAGCATTTATAACCACAGTGATTTGATGGATAACCCAAAAACACACAAGGGGTAGAACGTGTCTGAAGTTTATTAATTGTGGTGGATGGAAAGAGTGGATAACATAAGCATCCAAAGACCCTAAGATGTGAATACGAAGGAGTCTTATTATATAAAATTTAAGAAGGGGACGAATATGTCACACCTTTAGTAGGAAGAATATTAAGCAGATATGTAGCCATTTGTAGAGCATGATGCCAAAACAACGGAGGGACGGAGGAACCAATAAGGTGCGGATAATGTTATTAATGGTACGAATTTTACGTTCAGCTTTCCCATTTTGTGACGACGTATGAGGACAAGAAAAACGAAAATGTATCCCATTGTTAGCACAAAACTCCGGAAACTTTCTATTGTCATATTCTTTGCCATTATCACATTGAATATTTTTTATTTTCCGTTCGAATTGAGTACTAATGAAAGCTCTAAATTTTATGAAAACGAAAAAAACTTGGGATTTTTTCGCTATTGAAAACGTCCATAAAAAATTAGAATAATCATCCAAGAATAAAATATAATAACGATGACTCATAGAACTGATAACGGGAGATGTCCATAAATCGCTATGAATAATATCAAATGACATTGAATTATGAGAATTCGAGGCTACAAATGGCAACTTAATAATTTTTCCTAGAGAACACGATTGACAATTTGGAGTACTACGCGTACCCTTACATGAAATAAACTTATTTCTATCTAAAGTAGATAAAATAGACGAGTCTGCCACAAGAAAGGAGCAAGAGCTGCAAAAGTGGATGGCATGGCTTGATGCGAGAAACTGAGACTTGGTTTGGTTGGATAAAGATCTCCCCTACTGTCACACCTCATGAGAAAACTCCTCGTCTTGAAATCCTTCACAGAAAACCCAAACGGATCAAAATCAATAGAAATCCAATTATCAGTGGTGAATTTACGGACAAACACCAAATTTTTAATTAGTTTTGGGGTATGAAGGATATTTTTCAAGACAAGTGGTGGATGGGGAAGAGACAAAATTTTATGACCACAACTCTTATTTGGAATCGAATTACCATTACCAACAATTATACCATCATTACTGCTCAAATTGGAATAAGACGAGAGAGTACCTTGGTCGGATGTCATGTAGGTAGTGGCGCTTGTATCCATGTACCAATTTGGGTCTGGTTGAGTCATTCCAAGTGTGTGCATCGCGGCTTCAATGTCGGTTTGTGTGGGTCCTGCTGCGTGATGGGCTTGAGGGTGGGGCCCAGCACCGGACTCGCCTCGAACCACAGTGGGCGAAAACTCTTTGTTGGACCCAGGCGAGAAATGGGCCCGATTTCGGGTAAAGCGAAAACCATTTGAGGCGCTGCTGCATTGCCCATCACATCGTTGGGGCCCACTGTGGGACCACATCGCCCAGGCGTAGAACCGTCACTGCCACCGCGATTCTTGCCATTATTTTTCTGATTTTGACCCTTTTTACCATCGCCGTTGTTGTGATTCTGGCTTGAGTTGGTGGCACTGGAAGGAGAAAAACTGGACTCAGTCATCATGACGACAGGACTAGCCCCTATAGCCGCCTTCTTAGCCAACCCGACTTCTTCCAATGTAAGCATGGAGCGGGCTTGATAGAATTTCGGAAGGGGGTTACTTTGACGAAGGATCGAAGCAACACCGTCATAGGCCTCAGATAAGTCTGCAACCATCTGTAGAACGAGACGAATATTAGTAACTGGAGCACCCACGTTGCGAAGTTGATCCGCCAAGTCCTTGAGTCGTTTACAATAAGATGAAACGTTAGGAAAATTCGCCATAGCAACTTGAGAAAATTCTTGTTCAAGGGTAACAATGCGGGAATGATTGTTATCTTGGAAGATATCACACAATCGATTTCAAGCCTCCATAGCTGTGGAGTTGGGTTCCATAATCGTCTGTAAAAGGTCCATGGATATTGTGGCATAAATCCATTGAAAAATCTTTGCGTCAAGCGTGACCAATAATATACAAGTTACAATAGGAAAATCCTTTTCCTATTCTACATCTAAATCCCTATTCTATATGGAGATTAACTATACAATTATGGTAATACTACAATACTAATTATGGTACAAGACTAATTCTAATATATACCAAATATACAAATCCTAATCTGCCCGTGATGGGCTTGGGCCACTGGTTCTGTGATGGTCGAATGCTGGACTGGGCCGTGACTTCATCTTCTCAATATACACATAATATACAATTGTATATTGTATATTATGTGTATATTTAACATTTAGTATCATGAACAAGACACCTTGTATGGTTGTATCTTTTTGCTATAATTATCCCTTCTAAAAGCCTAAGGAATGTATTCTCAAGACGAACATACATGTCTTCTAATCCAATAGATTTGTCATTGAATTGCTCCTCCCACCCTTCTGTGTAGTTATGTTGGTATTTTTATACTAATAAGGTGCCTTGGACGGCTGGACAGAGAAGTAATGCAACCTACAAGCAATAAGTTTGCGGAAACGTTCATGCTCTACAAGATGGGATGGGTTATTGGAATTGTCACCTTCCATGTCACTCAACATCGCGTTTCCTCAAAGTACAGAAACCAATTTACTAGCTTCATTGTATAACTTAAAAAGTTTTTCTTTGCCTTCAATTCCCAAGCTATAAGACAATGTATGTTCCTTAACAAATAGGGGAATAAGTGGTAAAAACATAGATTTAGTGAGTCCTTATGACTGAATCGAGACTCTGTCAATCTAGACAACAAATCATTTTACCACTTGATATCTCCCAAAATAAGTGTGTGTTGTGCGTGCGTCATTGTCCATGCCGCTCCATTACATACTATCTTAGTCCAATATATTCTCTACCTTCTTTTACCGGCACATAAGTCTTCGAGAAGACTAAAAGACTCATAGTATAAAGTAAACGTACCAAAGAGACAAACTTTGCACGCATGCCAGAAGATAATATGAAGTGAGCACTGAGTATGGACACAAAATATGCATAGCCAGCTCCTACACACAGACCTTATCATTTTATAATTATGAAATATCAACTTTTAACTCCCACATTTGAAGATCACAGCAAAGTTAACTTTGAACACTTGTTGAGTGAAACTGCAGAGTGAAGAAAGATCTATGTTGATATTTTTCAGTATCACATTGCACATTTGAAAGTAGGTTGCTCAATATTACAAGAATCACTTTTAACTTCCAAACACAAAAGATAACATGGCCTAAAAGGAGCTTTAACAGGCCACGATATACCCATATAAGCTTTTATACTACATTCACAGTGTTTACACCATTATAATTCTGGATCACAAAACATGTAAGTTTTATCATATCAATTTCTCCGAGGGATGGTGGACAAAAAGGTATTCTAAAAGCACGTTCTCTAAAATTTGCACACTCATTCACACTAAGGATGTGCATCTCAATAAAATTTATTCTCCTTCAAGCTTTCAGCAGTTTCTTTGATGCTTTCAGCCAAGGGAGTGAATTCAACACCCAAATTCTTCGCTCTTTCTATGTTAACCTGGTACTTCGGTGGAAATGGCTTATCATCAGCACACCTGGAGAGTTTAATTGAAAACTTTGAGTCAGTAAAACAATTTCAAGAAGTAAACCATATGAATTCAGCTATTAGCCGCTCCACTTTATGTATTTTTTTCAGCAGAGCATGCTCTACCTACTTTGTGAAACATCGTTCTTCAAAATCAAAGATGCACATTTCACAAAGATAAACCTTATCGAAGACATTCCATGTAGAAAAACTTACTTTTCTGGAAGCTTCATTGTAGGATAAAGCTCGCGTAATATCTTTACTAACTCAGAGTAGTGTGCAACTGACTCAACCATTAAATATCTACCATTAGCTGAAGGGTTTTCAAATGCTAGAACATGTGCGAGGGCGACATCTTTCACATTAACCCATGAAAATGTAGCATTTGGGTATGTTTCAGCACCTGTGGTAAAGCAACATGAAACTTCACCATGAATTTCAACACACTGTAGGAATATGAACAGGACGTTAAATAAACTTATGTAACAAAGTTACCCAGTTCAATTATCAAAATAAAAAATAAAAACTAACTAGATAGGTAACAAGGAAGAAGCATGATGGCAAAAGGTAAGGAAGTCAAACTAGTTACTCCTTCCAATCCCAAATCCAAATATATAGGTGCACTTTTTTTTTTTTTATGGGACTTCTATATTCATTTTATAAGCCTTTTTCACTCGAATTCATTTTATTTTTAAATTTAACATTGAAGCAATTTCTCAATCATATTAACTTTTTAACTATTATTTTGGGAGTTACATCCACTATTACTCCCAATTAATGTGGCACGCTTTCTTTTATAGTCTGTCCCAAAAAGAATGTCAGCTTTCTATAATTAAAACCAACTTAACTTTAAAATTTCTCTTTTACCCTTAATGAAATGATTTGCATTCACACAAATGTGTAATGTTTGTTTTAGACTACAAATTTCAAAAGGTGCCACATAAATTGGGGTGGAGGGAGTAATATACTAGGTGAATTAAATTGAATCTTACACTCAAACTCCATCTCCATCCCTTATCAATAGGCAGAGATCATAAAGAGCACACTGTAAGTAGGATGTGGAATTTATACAGTAGATTCAAAGTATCAAAACTAAAGAATTGAGACACATCGAAATGGTACTAGTGCGATTTGACCAATATGTAAAATTGTCCTCCTAAAAAGATCATTTTCAAATAAATGGGCAATAGTTAGCAGAGGTGAGTCAGTGGCAAGCAGAAACAAGGTTGAAGTATCGTGTAGACCATTAATACTAATGAAAAGAAAGGAAATAATTAGTTAAGTTATTAATAAGTTCCACTAAGAATGTGCTTTGAGCTCATTGCAAACGGGAAAAAATAGAAGTATTTAAACATATTATGAATCAATTGTAAAATTAGTGTATGTATTTGTTTACTCATCAAGATTGAAGAAAGAAATTGTAAGAAAAACGGGTACAAAGTAGACCTATTTAAATTTTTTGAAGTTATCAGAATCAACAGAATGTCTGACATTGATTTGTCAGATTCATTCTCTTGAAGAGAAACTTTAGGAAAACAGTTAGGTAACTAATTGTGATTCCTTTTTTATTTTTCCAAATCATAAAAGATGAGTCAAAAGTAAAACATCATAGTTTCAAATGACGAGATAAAGAGAAACCAGCCGCTTTAAGACCAAGCATACCATTTAACAATTGTAAGATGGCAGCACAACTTGTATTAAGTGTTGGTTGTAACAAACTGCCAATAACCATTGCTGGGTTTATTGTAACCATATCGAAAGCTTTCTCTTTCACAAACTTCCACGCAGCTTCCTCAGCCAATGTCTTAGAAAGTACATACCAGAGCTGGTAAAAGCAACAAAAGATGAGTCCACGATTAGCTCCAAAAATAGAAAGAAATAACTTGAAGGGGGGGGATGGAGGTAGTTAAGACCCCAAAAGAGCTATCTTCTATATGTGAAGATAGGGGAATTTCAACCATTTTAGCCAAAAGAAAAAAATACAATCCTAGACCATGCCTGGTATAAGGTTTTGTATTCAAAAACATTCAGCTCAACCTTGATTTCTTAAAAGGTTAATGTCTCATTTTTAAGCTAAAGCACCAATTTCTACAGCTGCTTCCTGTAGTTGGCTAACAAGTCCTCTGTTTCATCAGAGCATGAAAAATGAACACCATCCGTTCTTAAGGTTTTGAATTGCATACATATCTTGCAAACCTACAATTGCAGCTGGCTCTACTATAATCAAGGAAGTTTTTTGAAGATCAAGAACCCTCTGCGATTACTGTTCACTACTCTATAGCAACACGCTACCAAAACAGATCTGGTTATGTTTCTCGAAAGAGAAATGATGGAAGTATTTTTGCCATAGATTGGTTAGGCCTATTCTATTTAGACCAGTAACTTGGTCAAGAACCTTTTCTTTACAAACATAGGTAAGCATAAGCTTGAACAGGAATGGGGATGAGTATCTCAACCACACCTCCTGCTTAGCAAGGATACATCATAAACTTGCACACTTGCTAAAGTGACTGACATATCTTGCTTCTGTTGTATTAATATTCTCCTTGCTCCTCTCTTCTTTATTTCCTTTTGTTACTTCTTCAAGGTCTACTTGCTCCAATTCTACTGTTTAATCAAAGAGTCCTTATTCAGACATAGAAACTGCTGGAAACACTTTAAGCCCTTGCCCCTCCCGTCTTGCATTAACATTCCACTTGTCTCAAAGTGCAAAATGCTTGATCATTTTGGCTGTCAAACTCTCCATTAATTTATGACACATAGGTGTGCAGTTTTCTGGCATTTCCACTACCTTACTCAAGGCAAAAACGCACAGCTTTAGCAAACCTATTGCATCCGTTTGGAAGGAGTTGAAGAAGCAGAATTGTAGAACATTATTACTAATGCTTTACGTGCAGCGGTGTAGGCAAAATTTTTACTTTAGCGATGTAGGCTTATTATCACAACTTCTCTTGTATATGAGTCTATTTGGGATTGCAGAAGTTCTAAAGTTTTGTTTCTTGCCCCAATTAATGTTTATCTTGAACTATTTCCAACCATCATTTTATATTATATATGTAAATATATTTTTTTTAGGATAATATATAACTTAATAGATATTTCGACGAAGCAGATAATGACACCCTTTATTGAAGGGTCTCTCTGGCACTACTGGAAATATTGTCTTTACAATTTAAACATCTTAGGTCCCAAAATGCAAACATCTCTTTTGCCAAAAAAAGAAAAATGAGTGGTACACAATTTTCAATTTACACCGCGCGCACAGAGAGCACACAAAAAATTACTTGTTCATTATCGATACATAAGCCAAGTGGTAAAACAAGGTCAGCAAGGAAACATTTAATAATATGAGAATTGAAAAAAATATGAGAAAGACATCTCTAGTTTTGTACAACAAGGAGAAACGTTTTAAAAATAAGTATTGAAAAAAAAACTCTTTACACTGGTTTGTGTGTAAATGTTAAACCCACACAACATTTAAGATGCATAATAAGTGATTATTAGTCATTCACTTAGCACGGTAACAAATTAGCATATTAGGGCAAATCGATATACAAAAACAGAAATAAAAGATTAAAGCTTTTTCGAGGTTCAACACTTCCTATATTCGCTTGGCATAATCCTTCCTATTATATACATTATTTAAAATAACTTTAGTTGCTCCGCATTTGATGTTTATCATAGTTCTTAAGGTCGACCCTAATTCTACAATCGAATTTATCTGCTGCTTGCAGATTCAAACTAACATAAAGTCTGAAAGATGATGTACTATGCTGAGTTAGTCACTGTTGTATAGTTGATCTTTGTGATCCTTGTTAACATTGCCCTTCTCACTTAAGTGGAACAACTTTGCCTCGTGTGGGTTACTTAGAATTCTCTTTACCATCCTTGTCATATTTCTCCCTATGATGCCTCATTTTATTTTTAAAGTGAGCTTGTGGCTAATTCAAGACAAAGAGAATGCTTGACCAAAAAGTGAAATCTAATCTTTTGCATCTGTAAAATCCCTTTTTTCAACTCTGCACTTTCTTATTTCCTTGAGAATTGTGATCTTGTCTTACTTCACCCACACACTTAACAAACGGTCCCGCTTTTTCATTATTGATTGGTCCTCTCAGGTTATTCTATTTATTTTGGCGGTACTTCATTCTAAAAACATGGACCTCTATCATCATCCAAGGAAAGTTTCCCGGCATAAATCAATCATCTCCTTTATGAAAATATGTTCTTTTCAGTCCTCTTCAGGGGATGCTATTATTTTTTCATCATAATTTCACCTCTAACTATTTTTCTTGTTGGCAACTCTTTATTGCTACATTTTATGTGGAGGCTATTCTGCTTTCCTAGGCATTTGGTCTTCTCTTTCCACAAAACAAGGTGTTTCAGACTTTTCATTTCAGTCTCTTTCCTTTTATATTTTTCAAGTGGGACTGAAATGAAAATTGGATACACCTTATTTTGTGGAAGGAGAAGACCAGATGCTGAGGAAAACAGAACAGCCTCCACATAAAATGTGGCAATAGAGAGTTGCTAACAAGAAAAATAGATAGATGTAAAACTAAGATGAAATAATAATAGCATCCCGTAGAAAGGACAGAAAAGATGTTTTCATAAAAAAAAGAATGGATAAGGTTGCTTTATACCGAAACACCATCTCAAATTATGATAAAGTTCATATTTTACGGAGTGAATTGTTGCCAATACAAATAGGGCATGAGGGGAACAACCGATAAAGAAAAATGATTAAAAAACTGAATCATTTCAAATATGTGGACCAAGGATGACGAGATCACAATTCTCAAGGCAATGATAAAGTTCAAAGTTGAGTTTGAACCAAGGAGGAAAGATCTTTTGCATTTTACGAGTCGAAAAAACACTCTTTGATGCAAATTCGTCACAGAATCATTTGAAAAATTAAGGCAAGCCATCTCAAGGAGAAAATATAACTAGATTGTAAAGAGAAAGAGGACTTCAAGCAACCCATATAAGGCAGAGTTGTTTTACTTTTAAATGAGAAAATTTGGGGTGACGTTAACAAAAATCACGAGATTAATCATCGATCAACTCAAGGGTACATCTTCTTTTAGGATTTACAAGATTTTGGACTTGCCACCATCAGATCAAATTTTTATACGATGAGAGAACTAGGGGTGCCGTTCAAAATTATGATAAGTAGCAAACAATATAATTTCAAGCAGGAGCAACTCGAGTTATTTTTTTAAGTGTAGATACAAAGAAGAATCATGCCGGATATCGGAGGTGTTGAAAACCTCAGGAAATGTATAATCTTTTTGTCTTTGTCTTCATCTTTAATTAATATCTATTTGTCTTAACATGATAAGTAGTTACCGGTGTTAAGTGCAATGCTAATAATTACCTAATTTATGCATAAACAGGTGCAACGCTTTTTCCAATTCTCATGTTACTAAACTCTACTTGTTGTGCAAAACTAAAGATGTTTTAGTCTTTTAAATAACTGTTTCTATCCATTTTCCTTTCAATTGAATATCAACCAATTTTGAGAAATATATATATATATCATACTTTCTTGTCGACCTTCATTAGTTTTACCACTTTGTATATGTATAATTGAAGGATCACTGAAAGAATTCTTTTTTGTATATTATCAAAGTGTCGTGTAAATTAAAGAATTGTTTTCAACCACGAATAGACAGAGGCACATTGGCTACAACCACACTAGCTTTGTCATTGTCCAAGCGCAAAGATGTGTAAATTGAAGAATTGTTCACTATTCATTTCTATTTTTTAATGGAAAAAAAGAGATTTAAAGTCTATTGGGATGTAAGATGTTTAAAGCATAAACATAAACACCCTTCAATAAAGGGTTCATTCAACACCGTTTAGTAAAAAATATACACTAAACATATATGTGTTTTTAAAAAAAATTATATATATATATATATATACTGACTATTTGAAAATAATGCATAATAAACATCAATTTGGGACAAGTACAACTTTCGTACCTCTACTATCCTCCCACATAAAAGCCATGTTGTGATAATAAGCCGACACCACTTACGTAAAATCCTGCATACACCATTGTTTTTGCATATAACACGCCAAGCTTCTTATTAGTTGTACCAGCCTAAAATATTTTTTGTTCTTGGCTTCACTCCTACCCTCCCATACCCCCACTTGTGGGATTAAACTGGGTATGTTGTTGTTGGCTTCATTATTGTGCAGTATACCGAGACTTTTTTGCTGAACTTCTAGTCTCATCAAGCAATACTGTCTAACTTCTAGTCTCATTAAGCAGTACTGTCTATCTCATCTTAGTGTGCAACTTTTTTGTTCATATTTTGTATCCACTTTTACTTTTCTATTATAATAAAAGTGAATTTTCAGTTTTACTTGTACATTGTTGCATATCAAGAGAAAAATAATATTTTTTTCTATGTTATTGTTACACCCCGTAGTTCCAACACAAGAATAAGAGAACGTACGTAAGACAATAAGGGTTAAATCGTGAAACGATAGAAGATGCGCTTTTTCCTTAAAAGAAATCTCGGAACCTCGTGAAGGAAAAAGATTTATTATTGGGAATTGAATTCTCAATTTTGGTATTTAAGACTTATAGGATTTATAAGAATTATGAAATTTTATTTCCAGAATTGGTCACGTGGGGCCCACCCGGGAAATTTTACGTTTTGTGGGGCCCACGAGATTTCCGATATTTTAACCAATTATTGAGACTTTGGAGAGATAAAATATTTTGGACCAATAGGAGGGCGACACGTGTTACCCCCGTGTGGGCCCAAGGTGGGCGAGAATGATGGAGCCAAGTGGCTCAAGATATTTGTTGGACAAGTGGACAAATGAGACCCACACACACTTGTCCCCAATCTCAACCACACCACTTGCTTTAATCCTAGCCCTTGGTGGTGTTATAAATACACACTAGTAGCAAGACTTCTTCAACACTTAGAATAATTTCCAAGACAAAAATACTCCGTCCCTTGATGTTGCTCTCGGCACCCCCCCCCCCTATTGAAGAACAATTCTTCAATTGTTGTTGATTAATCCCAATACTTAAATCAAGTGTCCCTAGTAGTGTTCTAAGGATATCCCAACACAAAAATCCCGGAAATACTACGTTAATCCGTTAGTCACGACGTGAAACCCTAAGGTGATCATATTTTTGGATGAAGCTTGAAGAGAAGTTGTTTATGAACTTCTAAGGGTTGATTGGAGTGGATTGGAACGTAAGGATTAGGAGCTAAAGTTGCTAAGGATCGACTTTTAGATCTTGGAATAATTTGGGCTTATTGAGGTAATAATCTTTGTCCTTCTAATGTAATTGGAGATTACATGTTATAGTAGTATATAAATGAGTATGTGATATGTGGAAGGAAGATTGAAAAGATTTGGACCTTATTAAGATGTTAAAACCGAAATTGGCATGCTAGCCATTAAAGTTGTTAAAACATTACCTATTACTTGTTGACATGAAAGAATCTTATTGATAACAAGTTAATATAACTTATATAAAGGTTGGAATATAAGTTGGAATTATAAAGATGTAATGAAACAATTTTGGCATCTTAGTAGAAGGCGCTAGCCGTTTGATTGGCCAAGTTGACAGAACACCAACTAAAGGACTGGACTAATGGATTGTATTAGTGGACTAATGGACTGTTTTTACATTGGACTATGGACTACTTTTAATGGACTGTTTTTACATTGGACTATGGACTACTTTTAATGGACTGTTTTTACATTGGACTATGGACTAGTTTTAATGGACAGTTTTGGTAGAATAAGGGGCTGAATTTTACACATCCAGTTAGGCGTGTAATCCCCTTTGAAATCTGATTTTGTTACGCCTTAAATGTGGCTTGTGGGTTGATGAATACGGACCATGGAAAAGGTTGAAAAGTACGTAGAAACAAAGGAAGTGTTGCCCAATTTTCCATAGAATTAGAGGGCTATTATTTGGTATAAGTCTTACAATAGTAAGTAAGATTTTGATAGAAGTACTATGGCCATTTTAGGTTGAAGTACTACGTATAGCATGGTCTACTTGGCTTAAGGAATAGCCGATGAAGTTGAAGTACTTGGAGCGTTTTGCTACGTGTCGAAATGGTTAGTCGTCGCGAGGTATGTGGACTTCCTCTTCTATAAGACATGAGTATTTTTATAGTATACTTGCCTTGTTGTTAGAAGAATACGTGACTTGATATTTGAGTATACTTGCCTTGTTGTTGGGAGTATACATGACTTGTTGTTTGAAGTATACTTGTCTTGTTGTTAGGAGTATACGTGACTTGATATTTGAGTATACTTGTCTTGTTGTTGGGAGTATACATGACTTGTTGTTTGAAGTATACTTGCCTTGTTATTTGGAGTATACGTGACTTGCCTTCTTGAAGTACTTGCCTTGTAATTAGGAAGTATTCTGGTTATAGATTTTAGGCTAAAATCATGTCTAGAATATTCCTAAAGTTCTTACCAAGTCTTATGGGGGATGTTGGTAAGAGTCGTGAGGAAGTGTTGGAGTCTAGTTGACCTTGCTAAGTTACTACATTAAATGAAAAAGGGACCGAACAAGCCATTGCAGCGTTAATGAAAATGTATCGGTAATCAATTATATTGAAATGAGTAGAATTTTCCATCTGCATAGAAACTAAGTTGAGATTTGATTTTCAATGATATGAGGCTTGTTTTATTTAAATAATTATGAGACTTTATTTTCAAGTTATGGGACTTGATTTTGAAAGAGGAAGTAACTTGATTTAAAGGAATAGGTTACTTGATTTTAAAAAAAGCAGAAGTGACTTGTTTTAAAGGATTCTTTTATAAAGAATAGATGTACGTAGAACTTTTGGGTCCAACGCCCTAATATTTCATGAGACGATTCTTCTTACAAAGAATAAAGGTACATGCTTCTTTGGATTTTAGTCCTACGCGATATACGACACTTTGATTTTCTAAAAAGATGTTTTAGAAATAGTACATGATAACTAGTGCCTTGATTTTTCAAACCATGTTTTTTTTTAATAGATACTTGATATGATAAGTATCTTAATATTTTAAATGATGGTTTCGAAATAATGCTTATAATGGATCTTAATCCTTAATGAACTATGTGATAACGCCTTAAAAAGGAAAGATGTGATAGTACCTTAGTTTCGTAAGAATTGTTATAATGACTTTATGGGAAGTGGTTATAACGGTCTTTATGAAAAGTCTAAAATGGTTGATAAAAAAATGAACTTGGTTTCATTGTAGTACATGAAGGAAGTGACTAGGGTACAAAAAGTGTAGGTCGCTTGAGTTGATGAGTAAGTAACTTGATGTTGCAAGGCTAGTGCCTTGGGATTTTTATAAAGGAACCGGATGTGCGGTGGACGTACGTATTACTTTGGCTTGTGTAAATGATAGTTATACTACTTTTGCCTTGATAGTACTTTGGCTTGCTAAAATGGAAATTTAGTTTATAAGGTGAATGTACGGCTCACGTACATTGTTGTAATGGACTTTAATCCTTAGTGATGCAAGGTGTGATAGTACCTTGGTGTTATAAAATGAAAGACTTGTTAGTGTCTTGTTTGTTTTAGAAAGGAATGCATGGTATTGTCTTAGTTATTTTAGAAAGGAAGACATGGTATTTTCTTATTTGTTTTAAAAGGAAGGCATGGTATTGTCTTGTTTGTTTTAAAAGAAGGCATGGTATTGTCTTGGTTGTTCAAAAAAGATGGTGCCTTCATTTTGTCTAATGAGAGTCAAAGCTTATCTTAACTTGCCTATGTTGTTTACGATAGCCGGTTGCGCTTGTATTTTATGATTTATTGTGGGGTCAACCCCCTGGCCATGTTGCGTTGTTCATATTCCGCGGGTTTGCTCCCCCGATGCGAGGAGTACCTCATGCGGGTCCAAGGGGCTCATGCGGGACGGGGTCCTATGCGAGGAACATCCTCATGCGAGTCCAAGGGGCTCATGCGGGACAGGGTCCTATGTGTTACATTCCGCGGGTTTTCTCCCCCCGATGCGAGGAGTACCTCATGCGGGTCCACGCGACCTATGCGGACTAGGAGTTCAGGAACAGGATTTGCACTATGATACTATGGGCGAATGACCCTAGTTTGATCATCGGCTTCCTATTTTTTTGAACCGGCGAAATCGACTTTTATTGCTCTCATTGGTTGTAAAGTTCAGTGTATTGTTGATGTGGTTATCATACTTGTCTCCTGCTTTATATTTGGGTTGTATGATATTATATCCTTGAAAGGCACAGTCGACTCTTGGAGTTATTATGGTACAGTGACACGAGGTGCAGTTGGCTTTTAGGTTATGTGACACGGTAGGGTCTGGTATTTGATTTTCATACTTGCCCCTGTAATTCTTGTACACAACCATGATTTTAATACTGTACTTTATTTCAGTTCCATACTTAGTACTTGTTGTACTGACCTCGCCGAAGTGCGTTAAATGTCCGCAGGTCTAGGTACTCAGTTGTGGATCCGCGAGCTTAGGATCCTTGTTCAGCATTTTGGATAGCTCCAATGTTCCGGAGCTTATCATTATGGCTAGGTAGATTCAGGGGTACGACGGGGCCTTGTCCCGTCACAGTTGTTGTCAAATTCTTAGAGGTCTGTATTCATATGTGGGCTGGACTGGTAAGAGTTATATTTACGTTGTTATACAGTGTAGACCCAGTTGGGTATGGTATATATATACGGCAGCCTTATCGGCTTTGCCTTTGCTTTAAGAGAAAAAAAATGAGTGTTATTATCTTCCGCGTGTTACTCATGTAGTATGTATAGAAGGGTGCCCAGGTAGGGTATCAGTCGCGGGCCCGGGGTTCGGGGCGTGACAGTTACCCTAAACATTAACTACTCATTCCCCAAGTCATTTCCCAAAGACTTTTTGAAATGCTAATAGTCATGAATATTATGGTAAAAATGCACTTCATTTATTATTATTTTAAAGGAAGTGCAAAGTCCATTGTGAACAAGTAAAAGTGAACGAAGGGAGTAATGAAAATATGTGAAGTTAAGACAGTGATGTACAGGAGTGTTTTCATGGGCATTGTCGACATTTGAAGTATATAAATGAACAAGCTGTGGAGAGATGAGAAAAACAAAAGCAACAAAGGAGCACACTCAAAATGTGCAAATCGCGGAAGAGTATTTTTTTTCAAAATTAGTGTTCTTAATTCACTTAAGATTTGAAATAATTGTTTTTCGAACACATTGAATATTTTTTATTATACCTTTACTCAACACACAAGGAGCTTTGGTCTACTAGTTAAATGAGGTAAATGCTTCGACTCTTTGACCTCTTTAAGTTTTTTCAAATCAGGCTAATAAATTTGCAAAACCATAATATCACAATGACGTTAACCCCTAACTTATATTAGAGAAGCAAGGCACTTGATCACTGGACTAGAAAGCACTAGTTGTCAAGTAGTTTTAGTTTATATTGCTCAAGGGCTTATGCAAACAATTGTGCTGCAGATGGAAAATGAAAATCAAGTAAAGCACCTGTGATTCTCTGCAAAAGTCAGGATCTGACCACCATGTCTCATCAACTACCACTTCAGGCGTTCTCGGCTTGCCATTGAAAGCAACTGCTGCTACAGATGATGTCAAAACCACTCTTCTAACAGACGGTGTCTTTGCAACTGATCCAAGAACATTAAGTGTCCCCTTCAGAGCAGGATCAATCAATTCCACCTGCACGTTAACAGTAGGGATAATCCATTACATCAATAGATTCACTAGAACAGAGAAATAGGACCAACAGATCCAAGACGGCTATAGCCAGTTCCGTAGGAAAGATATTCTTACATTTAACTAGTAAAGGTGCACATCAGTAATCCTTTAAGACGGTATCTTAAAATATAGTACTACAGCAAATATAGCTTTGATAGCACTTGCTCAAGTATTTAACTCCAAAGTCCAATCGACATTTTAAGTCTTTCTGTGTCAGTATGCACTACGAAAAGATTTTACCAAGCGAATTCAGAGGCAACAGTTTATGAGGACTTAAATTCATTCATAAAAAGATACACACCATGAACCTGTAGCTGCACATATCTTTTGTGAACCTGTAGCTGAACAGATCTTGTATATCAAAATGATTTTGATAGTTTTCGAAGCTTGTTCTGGGTTAAAGGTGGATTGGAGAAAGAGCAGTCTTTTTCCTATTAAGGAAGTTCCTAATATCTAATACTTGGCTGGCATCCTTGGGTGCACGGTGGAGAATTTGCCAACTGTCTATCTTGGCATGCCTCTGGGACACAGACACAAGGCAGAGGAAATCTGGGATGGAATTATAGAGAAGACAGAGAACAAGTTGGCAACATGGAAGGCCCATTATCTCTCTTCAGACGGTAGGCTCACACTGACTAACTCCGTTTTAGACTCGTTGCCTACTTATGTGATGTCATTGTTCCCGATCTCTACCAAAGTGGTAAAGAAATTAGACAAGCTAAGAAAATTTTTGTGGCAAGACAACAAAGATGGCAAGGGCTATGATTTGGTAAAATGGAAAATAGTTCAGCTTAGCGAGAAACAAAGGGGGGTGGGCATCAGAAACCTGAGGATCCATAATATAGTCTTCTGATGAAGCGGCTATGGAGGTATAATGAAGAAGATTTATCTCCATGTAAGGAAGCAATTCAGTGCAAATATGTACAACAACAACCTTGGTGCTCAGATGAGGTCTCTAGTACCTATGGGGTGGGGGTTTGGAGATCCATCAGAAGTTTGTGGCATAAACTGAAGGAAGACATATGTCTGGATTTATTTTTCATCTGCTCAAAGCCGAATGAAACAGTAAATGATTGTTGGTCTCCTCAAGGATGGAATCTATACTTTAGGAGAAACTTAAATGATTGGGGGGTGGAAAGGGTGGCCAAGCTATTGATGGACATTGAGGCCTTCACCGGTATAGTTGATGGGCCTTACACCATCAAATGGAGACACAACAGTGATGATTTTTTCTGTCAACAGGGCATACAAGAGAGGTATTAGGGGTGGTACTGAGGGCAACTCAGTTTTATGGAGGAATATTTGGAAAAACATAGCACCCACCAAGGTAAAATGTTTCTCTTGGTTAGTTGCTAGAAGAGCATGCCTTACTCAGGAGGTATTGTAGAAGAAAGGGTTGCCCGTAGTTCCCAGATGCTTTCTGTGTATGGAAGTCATAGAGACAAACAATCATCTTTTTTTGCATTGTAGATTCACTGCCAAAATCTGGGCAATTTTTTTTAGTTTCACCAAAGTGAACTAGACAATCCAAAACACACTGCTGATTTGTTGAGTTGCTGGATTAGAAGAGGGGGAAGTAAGAGTCAAAAGAAATGGTGGAGGATAATTCCGGCTTGTGTTTGGTGGACAATTTGGAAAGAAAGAAATGAGAGATGTTTCGAAGATAAGTCCAATTTCATTCAGAAAGTGAAGTGGAATTGTATTGTATCATTCTACGTTTAGTGTAAAGAACCTTGTATAGAAGATGTAGAAGAGATTTTTCAGTTCTTAGGATCCTTGTAATCTACTGTTTTCTTCCTTTCTTTTGTCCCCTTTTGGTGGTCGCCAGCATTCCCCTAAATTTTGAGGAATACGACAGTACCATTTTCAAAAAAATATATATATATGCAATTACAATTTTATCAGGAAACTGGAGCAATTTCACAGTATCTTTCATGTGGAAGCATACCAAGTAGATACTGAGTGACTCGTGCATAAAAGGAAGTAATCAGAAAATGGTTGGTACTCGGTAGAATAATTTCTTCATCTAGATAATACTCCTTACGTCCCAGTTTATGTGGTTCTGTTTGGCTGGGCTCAAAGTTTAAGAAAGAAAGGAAAACTTTTGAAACTTGTAGTCTAAACAAGCATTAGTGACTATAAATCATCTAGTTAAAGGATAAACTAGAAATTCTAAATCTCAATCGATTTTAAATGCAAAAAGGTGACATTTTTTTTGGGATAGATTAAGTAAAAAGTCTGCCACCTAAATTGGGACGGAGGGAGTACCATAATAATTTGAAGAATTATCTCTGTATATATAGCAGAAAGAACAGAAATTTGTGAAAAACAAGGGAAAACTAATACTAAATTCCGAAGAGCAAGCTTGCAAAAGTAGCAGTGAAAACCATATTTATCGCGAGAATGAGTGAGGAACCTGTGGATCTTTGACTCCATGGTAAAAAGGAGATGCTGTATGAAATACACCTTCACACCCATCAACCACAGCATCAAAGGCACCCTCTTCCAGCAGGTTTGCTTTGAACAAGTGGAGTCTCTCCTTAGCTCCATCAAGGGATGTCAAGTGATCTGTCTTTTTTGAATCATCTGCAGGTGGATTCAAAAAAAAAATTATTACATTAATAAAACACAATAGCAAAAACACTAAGTGAAGAGCTTACTTAATATTTGGCATAACTTTATCCTCTATGTCACCCTATAATAACTATAGATTCTAAATCAAATAGGAAGCTTCAGAACGTTCTATCAAAGTATCTCATATTCAAGATGAGATTCTTGTGTCCATACGGATTCTTCTCTGCCTCCATATTTCTAGATGAATGTAACTTAATTTTGATATAGATAACAATCTAACATGGTAGTAAATCTTCCTTCCTGAGAAAATAAGCATGGATAGTATATCTTCCTTCCTCCTGATAACATGACAGGAGCAGAAGCATCTTAGTATTTACGAACAAATTCACGACGAAAAGAAAATTTAAGAAGGAATTAAGTTTGAAAATATTTCTATCTGGAATAACAAAGTAAAACTGCAAATGCTTGGAATCTATATAATCATTTAAACAGTTCCATCAGCTTGCATCAATCATCAATGTAAGTATGTATTAAGATATAACCGCGAGGGTGGCTCAGTTGGTTGAGCATGAGGCTTCTATAATGGAGGTCTCAAGTTCGAAACCCCTTGCCTACATAGGGGATTTTCTTCTGGGTCGAGCTCATCCCACGGGGCTTGCCTGTGTGGTTTGCGGGCTATTGCATAGAAGAGGATTTACCTTGTGCGCACCCGACAAGTATGTTATTAAGATATGTGACATGCTGATTTAAGTCTGTCTATCTAAGAGGGAAAACACAACAGCCTCTCAAATATATTAAATGGTTTCTTGGACACATTTCATTCCAATTCTGGTAGAACTGATTTTTAAAGAAAATTGGGATCTCTAAAATTAGAGGCTCTCTATATTGAATAGATCCTGACAAATACGAAACAAATGTAACCAAGTAAGTTGTATTCCCGACTAAATGATATACATGTCCTTTTTTGCGTTGTTTCTGAGTGGATGTAGATCCTTTAAACAACTCCCTTTTTGTGATTCTAAGGCCTCATTTATTTTTATTAAGATTAAAACGTTTCAATCTAAATATTAGGATTTGAATATTAAAATTAAGACTTTATTTTTCAATATCAAAAAGTATAAAACTTGTCTTTTTGTAAAAAATAATAAATATAAAATTCAATTAAAATAGTAAATTAATCATAGTAAGGATCCACACAGTAAATAAAGGCCCAAGTTTACCTTGTCTCCTTTTTAGCAGGTTTAATCATAGTAAGGATCCACACATTTGGAGGTCTACTTAGGACATAGTCAAACTATCTTAGGCTAATTCAATACTAAAGCACAATGGTTGTGGTGTAGTGACTGATACTATTTCATCCTTAATCAAGGTCTTGAATTCGTGCCCCCTTGGGTACAGAGTCACCATTGTTAGGGAGTGTTTTGCCTTCAATGTGGGACTACCCGGCACGAATCCAGGTTAGTCGGGCCCCAATGTGGGTACCGGACACCGGATGATAAAGACCAAAAAAAATTCAATACTAAAGATACTCCTTCGGTTCAAAAAGAGTGTCCACTTACCAAATGAATTAATCTTACTTTTTCAAATTTACCCTTATTAAGTGTTAGGTGATCAATTCTCAATACCTAGTTAGGTATTAACTAGGGGCATTTTAGTCAAATTACCGGTTTGTGTCTAGAAGTTAGTAGTATTTTTTTAAGGATTGTGCAAATTACTAAGTGGACACTTTTTTGAACCAGAGGAGTACTCCCTCCGTCCCATATTATTTGATCACTTTCCATTTTACACGCCTCTTAAGAAATCGTAAATAAAAAAGATATTTTTACTACAATACCGTTATTTATCTCCAATTAACTGGACTCTAATCAATATTGATTATTTTAAAAAACAATTAACGTTAAAGACAAAAGTAGAAAAAAATTAATTAATTATATTTTGTTTTTAGAAAGTGCTCAACTAATTTGGTACGAATATTTTTAGTAACATGGCTAACTAATATAGGACATAGGGTATCTATAAAGAACTAAAATCAACAGTTGGAATGTTCTAGAACTTCTAATACTCATTAAAACACAACTAGCCCTAGGGTATCTATAAAGAACTAAAATCATACAAATTGAATGCCAAATCTCACATAGAAATAAATGATCTAATCATTTCAGTATTTTCACACGCTTAAAAAATACTAACTGTTACGATAAAAGTAAATAGTAATTTGACTAAAATGTTTCTAATTAAATAAATATTGAAATTTACAAATCTGAAAAAGTAAAATTTGGTAAATTAGAGAGAGGATATACTGGGATCGCGAACAGTGGCCTTAACGGTGTAACCACGTTGGAGCAAAAACTTGACCAACCATGAAGCAATGTAACCTGAAGCACCTGTTACACATACAGTTTTCGTTGCCATTTTTTCTCTGTTTTGATTCTCCACCAACCACAATATATGTGAGACTGAGCGGTGTGAGTTGTGACAAAAGGTGTTATTTATAGGGAGATTTATTGATTGTCGGGTCAACATGGGCTGAAGTTATAGATAGGCTCATGATCAATCCGTCCAAAATTTACATGGGCTAAGATGGCGGGTTAAGAGGACTAAATGATAGATCATAACTCAACTTGTCCAACTTGACTATTACTTTTAAAATTTTCAAACTTGTCTTCTATGATTTTATTTTATTTTGTATGATATTTAATTTTTTCATATCTTTATTTTTAAGAATTTTTTCATTTTTTATAAAATCAAAAGAAAATATAAAATAGAAATTTGAGGATGGAGTCGGGGTGGAAGGGTGTAGGTGTGGATAGGGGCGCGATAAGAAAACAAAAATCATATTTTTTATAAATTATTTATAAAAGTAAAGAAATATAAAATAGAAATTTGAGAATAGGATGGGTAGGCGGGGTTAGGGCAGAGGTGAGTAAGAATAAATTTCATATATATTTATAAATGGCTTATAAAAGTAAAAACAATATAAAATAAAAATTTGAGATTAGAGTAGGGCGGGAGGGGGAGGTACGAATTTTTTTTATATTTTTATTAATTTTTTTATAAAATTAACAAAAACAATGAAATAGAAATTTGAGGATAGCGGGTGGGGTGGGGTAGATGGGATTAGGGCGGTAGGAGGAGGTAAGAAAAAATTTCATATTTTTTATAAAAGTAACAAAAATTATGAAATAGAAATTTGAGGATAGGGTGGGGGTGGAGGGGTAGGTGTGGGTAGGGTATGGGGTAGGTGTGGATATGGGGGGTAAGAAAAAAATCATATTTTTATAAATTTTTTATAAAAGAAAAAAATGTAAAATAGAAATTTGAGATTGGGGTAGGGCGAGGGGGGAGGGGATAGAGCGAGAGGTAGGGGAGGTAAGATAAAATTTCATAATTTTAATATTTTTTTATAAAAATAACAAAAAATATGAAATAAAAATTTGAGGGTGGAGTAGGGGTGAGATGGGGGTAGATGGGGTTAGGGCGGTAGGGAGGAGGTAAGAAAATAATTTCATATTTTTATAAAAGTAAAAAAAATATGAAATAGAAATTTGAGGATGGGGTGGGGGTCGATGTGGGTAGGGTGGAGGGGTAGGTGTGGTATGAGGTAAAAACAATTAATATTTTTATAATTTTTTTATAAAAGTAAAAAAAATATAAAATAAAAATTTGAGAATGGGGTGGGGGTAGGGGGAGTTAAGAAAAAAATTCATATTTTTTTATAAAAGTATAAAAATTTGAAATAGAAATTTGAGGATGGAGTATAGTGGGGGTGGAGGGGTAGGGGGGTTAGAATAAAAATTATATTTTTTATAAATTGTTTATAAAAGAAAATAATAAAAAATAGAAATTTGTTAATGTGATAGGGGGACGGGTATGGCGGGATGTGGGGGTATGTAAGAAATTTGAGGATGGGGTAGGGTACGGGGTGCAGGGGTAGGGGGGAGGTAAGAAAAAAAATCATATTTTTAATAATTTTTTTTATAAAAGTAAAAAAATATGAAATAGAATACTTGGGTAAACAATAGAATCGTAAATGAGTTACTTTGGGCTAATGTAATGAGTTGATTTGGACTGTTCAAGATGAATGAGTTAAGTTGGGCTAGCCCAAACTTAACCCATTTATTAGTATGTCAATGCCCAAATCCATTAAAATTTGGGCGGGTCAATTGGACTTGGGTCCAATTTGCCACCCCTAATTGTAGTATTTAATCATTTAAGTTTTCCTTCTATTGCCATATATTTACGCATTTTCACTTTCCACCTAACCAATTTAATGCATGATATACAATAGGGTTGTCCAAACGGGCGGGTCCCGACGGGGTGGGGTAGGGCGAAATCGATAGCCTGCGGGACTAAAGGGTTCTGTCGATGTCTCGTCCCGATCCTATCGGAATAGGGGACCGGTGATATCGGGTCGGGACGGGGTCGGGTTTACAAAGATTGTAGGAAGATTTGTGAGAAAGATGAAGAGAAAATGAGATATTTATAGTTGGAGGGTTAAAGTGTAAATATAATAACTTCAGAGTTAAAAAATAAATATTAAAGGGGTTGGGGGATGGGAGAGGCCAAAAATGGGCGTTGCATAACGACCAAAATATAACATGGTCGTTATGCAACAGCTATTTGTGCAAAGGGGAGGGGTCGGGCGGGACTGGGGCGGGGCTGGCGGGACTACCCCAGTTCCCGTCCCGATTTGAATACCGTTACTAGTATTTGAATCCCGTTACCGATAATGTGGGGTCGGGACAGGACCGAGGCTACCCACCCCGTTGGACATCATTTGTCCACTTTTTAGCACATACTCTAGAAAAATATTACTCTTATTATGAAATACATATCTTTTGTATGAATATCCATACACATTCACTAATCTTTTATATGTTACATTTACCTATTAATTTGGACACTAAATAATTGTAACCTCCATTGGGTGGTTTCATCCTATAAATTATGGGATGTTATTCACCTTTGAAGGATAAAAAATATACATTTGAAATAAGAAGAAAGTCTCTTCTTCCTCTCTACTTCTTTGTCTACATCTCTTGTCTTATATTGTTATTGCTATCATTTTATAACATCATTTTATAACATGTTATGAGCACGAAACTCTACCGACTCAAGAAATTTTCAAAGCCTAAGGTACTGTTTTTATTCTCTCTATTTTATGGCTAACCTTACAAAATTTGAGTTCGTTGCCCTCGATATTTCGGGCAAGAACTACATATTATGTGTGCTAGATGCTGAAATACATTTGGATGTTATGGGTCTTGGAGACACAATTAAAGCAAATAATGAAGCATCCAACCAAGAAAATACCAAGGCTGTGATATTCATACGCCATCACCTTGATGAGGCCCTGAAGATGGAATATCTTACTATTAAAGATCCGCTCATTTTATGGAAAATTTGAAAGAAAGCTATGACCAATTGAAGATGGTCTTCCTCCCAAAAGCACGATACTAATGGATCAATCTAAGGCTACAAGATTTCAAGTCAGTTATGAAGTACGATTCTGAGATGTTCATAATTACTTCTATATTGACATTATGTGGAGAAAATATTAGTGATTCTGATATGCTGGAAAAGACGTTCCCCGCCTTTCATGCCTCGAATGTGCTCATGCTTCAGCTATATCGAGAGAAAGGTTTCACAAAGTTTTGTGATTTGATTGCTCACCTTCTAGTGGCTGAACAAAATAATTATTTACTGATGAAAATCATGAGAATCGACCTACTGGCGCTGCACCACTCCCCGAAGTGAATGAGGTGTACGCCCACTACTAGGCGTGTAAAACGTCGTGACCTTAGTCGTGGTCATGGTCGTGATCGAGACAGTGGTCATGGTCGTGATTATAGTTAAGGAAGAAATTCTTTCCTTGGTGTTAATCATTCATCAAAGAAAAATCACTACCATAAGGAGGAAAAAGAAGGATGAGAGGCATGAAGTGGCAGAAGCACGTGGCTCAGAAAACAAATGCTATCGATGTTATGGAAGATGACACTGGTCACGTACCTATCGTACGACAAAGCATCTGGTTGAGCTTTATCAAACATCAATGAAAATGAAAGAGAAAAATCCCGAAGCGAATTTTATCTCTGAAAATCAATTTGACATCACACATATGGATGTAGCAGATTTCTGTGAGCACCCTGAAAGAAAGATAGATCACTTGATTGGTGATGGTTCTGTGATTAAAGATTATTAAGTTGTTTTTATGCATTATTTTTGTTAGTCACATTAGTTAATGAATAAAAGATCATATAACAATAGTTGTTTATGTGATTACTTAACATTGTGCTTGTAATCTCCTATTGAAATCTGTACTGCTGATGCTCTATTTCGTGTGTATAATTTTATTGTGGATTGAAGTCATATGTTATTTATTGCTTTGATTTAAACTGAATGAGGAATTATTAATAAAATAATTATTATATCTCAAAATAAGTTAAACATATTCTTTATTCTAATATCATACAATTACGAGTCTTAATATTCCTCCATTAAGTCCTTATATTTAATTGAATTGATACAAATATTGAATTGTCTTACTGACATTTATTATGAGAATATTTGATCCGTTTGTCACATGATTTTCTTCAAACAATTAAATGTCATATATTATTTTTAATGAACAGTATATTGTCAATTTCTAACATATCATTTGAATTTGTTGCAATTCAATTGATAACATATTTGACCTCTTAAATAGCCATTATTGGCTTATATTTTATTTTAAAATGAAACGTTGGTTTATATATAATTCTATGTTTATAATTTTGTATTACTATTTTTTAACGCTAGTTTGTTAGGCGTATGAAAATATTATGTACGGAGTATATATTTGGCATGTGGTGAGAATGATTTGATGTAAATTAATGAATTTAATTTGTAGTAGTTGATAAATGAGTTTAAAGGTATGGACGTTACATTTGAGATGGTGAATAATGAGAATTAAATGGGTATAATTTTATGCAAATCCATATTTGTGGTTATATTTCTTCTGAATACTTTTTATGGTCAATGCCTTTATGGCCTTTACTAAAATATTACTAATATCTCAAAAAGAATAAGAATCAATTTTGAATTTCTTACTATATTCTTTCAGTAATATGTCATGTAGTTCATTCAGTAACGATCACTTCATTATATTACTTAGTTTTTACTTTGTGTTTTATGACAATGCCAGTAGTTAATGTGTATTAATTTTACTTTGTGTATGTCATTCTATTTGAAGATATGGATACTTCTCAAAGCAAATTTGGATTACAATTCAATTATGAAGATATTTGTCTGATTGATTCTTCTACTACACATACGATATTTAAAGACAAGAAATATTTTTCTCATCTACTTATGGGTAAGACAAATGTTAATACCATTTTTGGTAGTACCAACTTGATTGAAAGCTCCGGAAGAGCCACCATAATATTGCCTAAGGGAACAAAATTCATTATAAACAATGCCATGTTTTCTCCTAAATCCCGAAGGAACTTATTAAGTTTTAAAGATATCCGTCAAAATGGATATCATATTAAAACAATGGATGAGATAAATCTTGAATATATTGATATTACCAAGGATGTCTTTGGCAAAGAAGTTGTTATAGAAAAGTTTTCTGCCTTGTCTATTGGCTTATATTGGACAAATATTGGTGTGATTGAGGCACACTCTGTCGTAAACCAAAAGCTTACTGACTCCAATATGTTTGTACTTTGTCATGATAGACTGGAACACACTGGATCTATAATGATGAGACAAATCATAGAAAATTTCAATGGTCATCCATTAAAGAACCTGAAGATTCTTTTAAACAATGAATTTTCTGGTCCTTTTTGTTATCAAGGCAAGTTAATTATTAGGCCATCATCTACAAAGATTGGGTTTGAATCCCTTGAATTGTTGGAACGTATACATGGGGATATTTGTGGACCTATTCACCCACCTAGTGGTTCATTTAGATATTTTATGGTCCTAACAGATGTTTCTTCTAGATGGTCTCATGTGTGCCTATTGTAATCTCACAACCTAGCGTTTGCGAAATTACTGGCATAAATAATTTGATTACGGACACAGTTTTCCGATAATCCGATAAAATCTATTCGCTTAATAATGCTGCAGAGTTTTCATCCCAAGCATTTAATAGTTATTGTTTAACAATTGGAATAAAAGTTGAACATTATGTAGCTCATGTTCATACTCAAAATGGCCCTGCAGAGTCATTAATTAAACGTCTGCAGTTGATAGCAAGACCATTACTTATGAAAACGAAGTTACCCACGTCTGTTTGGGTCACACTATTTTGCATGCATCAATACTTGTGTGTCTCAGACTGATAAATTATCATAAATTTTCTCCGTTGCAATTGGTTTTGGATCAAGAACCAAATATATCTCATCTAAGAATTTTTGGATGCGTCGTATATGTGCCTGTAGCACCATCATATCGCACCAAGATGGGGGCCCAAAGAAGATTAGGGATATATGTTGGGTCTGAATCCCCCTCCATTATTCTCTATCTTGAACCATTAACATGAGATATGTTCACTGCTCGATTTGCTGATTGTCGCTTTGATGAGATATTTTTCCCAAAATTAGGGGGAGCGAATAGTGAAATAAAAAGGAAAAATTTGTGAAATAATTCATTATTGTCTCATCTTGATCCACGTGTTTCTATTTGTGAGCAAGAGGTCCAAAATATTATTTACTTCCAGAAAATAGCAAATCAAATGTCAGACGCATTTATAGATTTAAAAAGGATTATCAAATCACATATCCCTGCAGAGAATGTCCCAATTCGGATTGATGTCTCTGTAGGAACATGTATCAGTGTCATGGAAAATGAGTCCAAAGTACACTTGAAGTGTGGTAGACCATTGGGTTCTAAGGATCGGAATTCTAGAAAAAGAAAAATAAATGGTCAAGATGACACTAAGAAAGAATCTCATAAAGAAATGCAAGATTTGATCAATCTTGATATTCTTGAAGAAATCAATGAGCCTCAACCTCAAGAAAATGAAGAAATATCAATAAATCCCAGTGAGGTTAGGACTAATTTAAATCGCTTGGAAATAAACGTGGATTGTGTTTTGCTTATAATGTTGCAACTAGAATTATACAAGATAGTGAGGATCTTGAACCCCAAACTGTTAAAGAATGCCCAGAAAGATGTGATTGGCCAAAATGGCAAGAGACAATTCAATCAGAGTTAAACTCACTTACCAAACGAGAAGTTTTTAGACCTGTAGTCTAAACACCTAATGGTGTTAAGCATTTTAGTTATAAATGGGTTTTTGTGTGAAAAAGAAATGAAAAAAATGAGATACAAAGATATAAGACACGTCTTGTTGCACAAGGATTTTCACAAAGGCCTGGCGTCGATTATGAAGAGACATACTCACATGTTATGGACGCAATAACATTCTGTTATCTCATTAGTTTCGCTGTCCATGAGAGACTTGAGATGCACTTAATGAATGTGGTTATAACCTATCTCTATGGAACAATTGAAAATGAAATATACATGAAAATTTATGAAGAATTTAAGATGCCTGAAACATGTAGTTCAAAGTCTCGAGAAATGCACTCAATCCGATTGCAAAGATCAATGTATGATTTAAAGCAATACGGACGCATGTGGTATAACCTCCTTAGTGAGTATTTGTTAAAGAAAGGCTATACAAATGATGACATATGCCCATGTGTTTTTATAAAGAAAACAATATCAGAGTTTGTAGTACTTGTTGTATATGTTGATGACATAAACCTCATTGGAACCTCTGCAGAGCTCAAAAGGGTGATTGATTATTTAAAGAAGGAATTTGAGATGAAAGATCTTGGAAAGACAAAATTATGTCTTAGTTTACAAATTGAACATTTGGCAAACGGTATCTTTGTCCATCAATATGCATATACAGAAAAAGTGTTGAAATATTTTTATATGGATGAAGCACATCCATTAAGTATTCCGATGGTTGTTAGCTCACTTGATGTGAATAAAGATCCGTTCATACCATAGGAAAAGAATGAGGAAATTCTTGATCATGAAGTATCATATCTTAGTGCAATTGTTGCACTAATGTATCTTCCCAATACCACAAGGCATGACATAGCATTTTCAGTTAATGTGTTAGCAAGATATAGTTGTGCTCCTACAAGGAGACACTGGAACGGAATTGAACACATATTGCGGTATCTAAAAAGGACTGTCGATTTGGGATTATTTTACTCTAATAGTTGCAGTCCTGATCTTGTTGGTTATGCTGATGCATGATATTTATCTGACTCACACAAAGCTAGATCTCAAACAGGCTATGTATTTATATGTGGGGGTGCTGCCATATTTTGGCGATCTACAAAGAAGGCTATCGTGGCGACCTCTTCAAATCATGTTGAGATAATAGCAATTCATAAAGTAAGCCGAGAAGTTATGTGGTTGAGGTCAATGATACATCTCATTCGAGAAAAAATGTGGTTTGAAATATGACAAAATACCGACAATCTTATATGAAGATAATACAACATGCATTGCTTAATTGTAGGGAGGATTCATAAAAGGAGATATGACAAAGCACATTTCACCATAGTTGTTTTTCGCACATGAGCTCCAAATGAATGGTGATATCAACGTGCAACATATTCGTTCAAGTGATAATATGACGGATTTATTCACAAAGTCTCTGCCAACTGCAACTTTCGAAAAGATGGTACACAAGATTGAAATGCGAAGACTCTAACATTTGGTCTGAAGTTCTCATCAGGGGAGTTAATACATGTTGTACTCTTTTTTCCGTATAAGGTTTTGTCCCACTGGGTTTTCCTTATAAGATTTTTAATGAGGAAACCAAAATATGTATTATTAGAAACATGTACTCTTTTCCCTTCGCTAGATTTTTTTCTCATTGGATTTTTTCCTAGTAAGGTTTTAACGAGACATATTATCTATGGACTTCCAAGGGGGAGTGTTATTAAATACATGTCCTTTGTATGGATGTCCATACACATTCACTAACCTTTTGTATGTTAATGTACCTATTAATTTGAGCACTTAATATTTATAACCTCCATTGGGTGGTTACATGTACCTATTAATTTGAACACTTAATATTTATAACCTCCATTGGGTGATTTCATCCTATAAATTGAGATGTTATTCACCTTTGAAGTATGAAAAGTATCACTTGAAATAAGAAGAAAGTCGTATACTCATCTCTACTTCTTTGTCTATATCTCTTGTCTTATATTGCTATTGCTATCATTTTATGACAACTCTCCCTATTTCAAAAATATTTATTTTACTATTCTTTTTAATCCATTTTAAAATATTTGTCTCTTTCCTTCTTTGCCAATTCTTTAATTCTAATTTTTCATATGACATATTTAAGATCACAAGATTAAATGACATTTTGATATAATCCTTATATATTTAATTTAAGATCATATGATTCAACCGTTTTTTTTTACTTTCTTAAACTTCATGTCAAGTCAAAACTAAAAAAATATTTTAAAACGGAGGAAGTAATTTCTATAAATAAAATTGATATTTTAACTAAACTATCTTTAATTAAATACTACTCCCTCTTATTCATAGTAAGTGTACATTTACCCTTTTTATTGTGATTAAGAATAAGTGTCAATTTAAAACATTGTGGTCTAATAGAATCATAGATATTTTGTTTGACTATATATCATGTCATTTTTTAACTAGCTAAACAAAATAATGTTACGTACATAAATTAGAATGAAAGAAGTATGTATTTATCTTATTGAATTTTTAACTATAATAAATACATATAATTTGATGCAAGCACCCATGCTTGTAAGCTCCAATTACTGACGACATTCTCTTGCTCGATTTATGATCCATTGCAGATTTCTTTTAGTTGTATGACATCTTTCACATGAGATTTGTATATATAAAACAAAAGATCAGTAAATAGTGAGATTTTTATATAGTTATTTCTTTTTATGTAAATTGTAACAAGTTATAAAAGACCATTTCCTTCCTTTATTGTTTGGTATGACCAAAAATCTTTTCTCAAAAAAATGAATAGTGTTATGATTAGAAGTATTAAAGATTAGTAAAATAATTTAAATATAAGCTGAAGCACCATTATGAAATTAAGAATTGAAATAGTTACAAAGGAAAGCGACTTCTGATCAAAAGTAAAGAGAATACACCACCAACAACAACATACCTAGTAAAATCTCACACTGTGGAGTCTGAAGAGGGTAGAGTGTACACAGACATTACCTCTACATTAGTATATAGAGCGGTTATTTCCGGAAGACCCCCGGCTCAAGACAAAACATAATCACAAGCAAGACAATCAAAACAAAACAACATAAGGAAGTATTTTATGCTACCCTGACATATTTGTTGGAAATTTATTAACGTGAATAAAATTAATCATATTATTTATGACTCAAACAATTGGGGCCCCGCACGTCGGAAACGTCTTTTTCACACATGTGCACACACTGTACCAAGGATCGTAAATTTTCTTAGTAAAAGAGATTTTGGTTCGTAAACGGAATGTTTGAGACATGAAATGATAGACGGTTATTGGCCAAATGACGAGTGTTTCACGTTGGTAAATGAAGGAAGAAGTGTACGATGTGTAAAAGATGAAACGAGTTGGAAATCGCCGCGGAGCCATGAAGGGTTGCGGCGCCGGAGCACCGCGGTGCCTCCAGCCAGCGCCGCAACACCTTGGTGGCAGTGAGTTACTGGAATTTAGGCGCCGCGGCACCTCCCAGGCAGGGCCGCGGTGCTTCGATGGCAGAATGCTCGACTGAAGATAGAAAGTTTCTGACTTTTGGGTTGGTTTTGGAGCATTGATCCTCCATTACTTGGCACTTGAATTCAGCCATTATTTGGATGAATTATAACCTCTCAATTAGTGTCATTACATGACTTTGATTGTCATTAGTTGGCTAGATGAGAGGTCATCTTACACACACTATAAATTGAGGTCTTAGGCTCAATTGGACGAACACCATTCAAATCAGATTTTCTGAATATTACTTCATCTCTTGCTTTCTTTCATACACTCAAAAGGTTCTTCTTTTTAGTCAATATTTGAGTTTCATTTGCTCAATTGTTTGTTGCTGTTTTATCTTGGGAGACAAGTTGTCAATCATCGTTAAAGGATTTATACGGGACAATATTGTCTTAAGGACAAAGTGAATATCACCCGACTCAACAAATCTCTTTCTTTATTCTTATTTCCAGAATGGTAATCGTTGTTGTTGTTACTTACTTCCCATTTTCTTGTAACCTTCTGTTACACCCCGTAATTCCAGGGCATATAAGTGAGAACGTAATTTAGGAATTAAGATTTGAATGTTGGAAGGAAAGTATATTTACATTTTCCATATGAAATAATTTTTGATGCAACAAATATGACGATGAGAATTAATACTAGTAGTTGGATTATTTCCAATAGAGTTATGGACTTAGTGTGAATTAATTAAGTCTTGGTGTTATGAAGTGAGGCCATCGAAAATATTGAGAAAAATGACTAAGTGTGGGAGATATTTTATGTGAAGAGAAGACAAGTGGACAAGTGGGTCTACATGGGGCCCCCTCCACTTCTGCTATATACATATTATATATGCAAGGTCTTGCAAGACTTAGGATCACAAATATCTTCTCATCCAAACCTTTATATCTCCCTTCTCCTTCAAGATTCTAGAAAATCCCTTGCCAAAGTGAAGAACAAGATCAACTTATTTTACAAGATTAAGCACCTTAACTAAGTTCTAAGCCAAGTTAACCTTACAAAACAGTGGGTCACGGTACATGGCCAAGAAAATTGTCTTGAAACCCTAAGCTTGTTTATGAACTCGTTGGAAGAAAAACATGCAAGCAAGATGGTTACAAGCTTGTAGAGGATACATGTGTGTGATTGTAACGTGAAGAAGTGGTGCAAAAGTGAAAATTGGTCACGGTTTGGCTGAGACTTGTGGACTGTTTTGTGATAAAACTAAGGTAAGATTTCTTCTTACTCTTGAAGTAATTAGAAGTAACATGATGTTATAGTTGATAGATGAACTTGTGTTAAGAGAAATGGAGAATAAGAAATGCATGAGACAGTTTTGGCATGCTAGCCGATTCTGGACAGTTTTTGGTGTTGTTGGATTATGGACTGTTTTGTGGACTGTTTTAATATGGAATAAGAGGCTGAATTTACATGAGAAGTGGGTGTGTAAATCCCCTTTGTTGTTGTTTTGGTTGTGCCCTTAATTGGCGATTGGTTATTGATGTTATTAGCCTTGTTTGTAAGTTGTGGATGTATGTATAAATAGGGAAAGTGTTGCTCAAATTTTTATATGAAAAGAGAACCATTACGTGGTATATGACCTACACTAGTAAGCATGGAGTTAATATACGTATTATTGTTATTATAGGTTGAAGTACTACTTGAGACGTATTCTAGTTGTTAAGTTGGTATAGCCTATAAGGTATGTGAAACTATCATTTCTTCTTTTGGCATGATTTGTATAAAGTGAGTGTACGACGGACGTACCTAGTTTTATTGAATCTTAATCCTTGATAATACATGACATGATAGTGCCTTGATTTTTCTAAAACGAAAGTTCATTTTAATGAGTTATACATGATATGATAGTGCCTTGATTTTATAAAATGAAAGTTCATTTTAAAGATGTTATTGAGAGTCAAATGATGATTTAAATTGCACAAGATTGCTCATGATATCTATTCGTGCAAGTATTATTATTCCATGTTCACCGAGTCCCCTATGGGCCGACAATGTTTATATGATTTCACACCGAGTCCCATAATGGGGTGGGTATGTTGTATGTAGGATTCCATGGACATGCTATCCATGATGCGGATATAGATACCCATGACACCGAGAACCTCACAAAAGGGTCGGGTATGTTCGTGCACAAATTTATGGCATTCACACCGAGTCCCTCACTAGAGGGCCGTGTACGTTATATGTATATGATTCCATGGACATGTATCCATGATACGGGTATATATACCTATGATATATATGATTCCATGAACATGTATCCATGATGCGAGTATAGATACTCACGACAGTATATGATTCCATGGACATGCTTCCATGAGGCGGGTATAGATACCCATGACAATATATGATTATATGGACAGACATTCATGATTTTGTTATGACTCTCACTTTTTAAAAAGGAACGGTTGACTCTCTATTTTAACAAGGTACAGTTGACTCTTATTTTATATGACACGGTTAGATCTGGTATTTGATTTTCATACTTGTTCCTGTCATTTGTTGGCCAGTTATGATCTTATTTACTGTACTTTATGTTTTCATACTTACTCTGATGTTGCGACCCCGCTTCTCCGGAAATTTGCGTTAAATGCCGCAGTGTATGTACTCAGTTTGGTGATCCGCGAGCTTATGATCATTGCTCAACTTTTGGGATAACTCCATTGTTCCGGAGCTTATCATTTTGGTACATATCTTTAATTATAGGCTTATGTATATTCAGAGGTACGGCGGGGCCTTGTCCCGTCATAGTTCACTGTCGTACTCTTAGAGGTTTGTAGTCATGTATGGGTTGGACATATGTACAGTTGTAGTTCATTTCAGATTTGTGTTTATAATGGCGGCCTTGTCGGCTTGCCTATTTTTTTTATATGACAGTTCAGGGGACAAAATCCATTCGTTTTGAGATTATGAGTTTTCATTAGCTCCCGCTGGTCATATGTGATATGTGGGTATAAGGGTGCCCAGGTAGGGCACCAGTCGCGGCCCGTCGGTTCGGGGCGTGAATCAGAGCAGTTAGTCCTCGGAATGTCTACAGACCGTGTTCAGTAGTCTTGGTTATCGGTGTGTTATGCACCACACTATAAACAGGAGGCTACAATATATTTAGGATTGGTTTCTATTCTTTTATCTCGTAGATCGTGTGATAGAGCTGTGTTATTAGGAGAATTCCCCTATCTAACGTATTATTGTGTTTCAGCTATGCCTCCGAAGAGGGCAACAGTGGCCTAGAAGGGCAAGTCAGTAGCAGGAGCTACTAGTCAAACTCAGAGAGTTACTAGGGCACATGCCCAGTATATTCCTGAGATTATATGCCAGTCGGCGAGCTCAGTTACACCGCCATTACCAGAGGAGCTTAGAGCAGGTCCAGAGGTTCCGATGCCTGAGCCTCCAGTTCCTCAGCCAGGGGCAGAGGATATAGCCATGAGAGATGCAGTTCAACTGCTGACTAGATTTGTGGCAGGGCGGAACCGCAGACAGAGACCAGGAGTTGACTCTAGGTCTGATAGTTTGAGGGTTCATGATTTCTTGAATTGTAAACCTCCAGAGTTTTTCAGGTCACATCCAGAGGATAACCCGCAGGAGTTCATCAAACAGATCTGGCGTACCTTAAAGTGTCGGGGCTTGGTGAGTCATGAAGTTGACTTCATATAGGATACGGGATATAACTACTAACTGGTATGAGTCTTGGGAGCTGTCTAGGGGAGAGGATGTTCCTCCAGCTACATGGGATGAGTTTAGTGAGGCATTTCTTAGTCACTTCTTGCCTCCAGATATGAGGAGGGCTAGAGTTGACAAATTCCTGCAGTTGAGGCAGAGTGGAAGGACCATTCGCGAGTACAACCTTGAGTTTGATTCTTTGTCCAGATATACACCCACTATTGTAGCGGATATGGTAGACCGGGTGCATCGCTATGTGACGGTGCTGGACCACTATTTGATTGATGGGTGCATGGTTGTGGCTCTTCAACCGTGTATGGATATTGCTCGTATCTAGGCGTATGCGCGAGGTTGAGGCGAGCATAGAGGCGGCAACGGGCGAGTCATGGCGAGCCAACCTAAGAGGGCCAGGACGACGGGGTATTCGGATGAGTTTCGAGGCGGGTAGCCTCAGCAGCAGGTTATACATTCATCCCAGCCAACACAGAGTATACCCTCACAGTCTACGTGCAGGAGGTTCGATCGCACGGGGTATCACGAGGCTGATCGGGGCTCCGGGCTTGAGTTCGCGGTGTCTGAGGGTTACAGCGGTAGAGGCCACCCTTACCTCGGTGTTCTCGGTGTGGTAAGTCCCATTTTGGGGGATGCCGTTGTGGTACAAGTGCATGTTTTGTTTGCGGCCGTCAAGGCCATATGATGAGAGATTGTCCTTCCAGAGGGGGTACAGGTAGGATGACTCAGCCTAATGGATCAGTGGCTGGTTCGTCATCTTCTATAGCTATGCGCCCCGCAGGGTAGTATGTTCACAGGCCAGCAGGCCGTGGTAGAGGTCGTGGCGGAGTTTCTAGTTCTGGCGGTCCTTCGAACCACATTTATGCCTTGGCCAGTAGACACGATCAGGAGGCGTCACCGGATGTTGTCACATGTATATTATTGATCTTTTTTCGTGACGTATATGCATTGATAGATCTAGGTTCTACTTTATCCTATATATCTCCCCTTGTTGCTAGTAGAATTGGGATATAACCTGAGTCGATAGAACCTTTTGAGGTAGCTACGCCGGTAGAAGATTTAGTCATGACTAGATGGGTATATAAAAATTGTTCGGTGGTTATATATAGTCGCGGTACCACAACAGATTTGATAGAGTTAGACATGACTGACTTCGATGTGATTATGGGTATGGATTGGTTAGCTTCTTGTTATGCTAAAGTTGATTGTAGAGAGAAGTTGGTTCGATTTTAGTTCCTAGGCGAACCAGTGATAGAATGGAAAGGGAATACAACATCTCCGAGGGGTAAGTTTATTTCATACCTCAAGGCAAGGAAGATGGTCCGGAAGGGCTATATTTATCATCTGGTTCGTGTGCATGATACGGAAGCTGAGGTACCGGTTCTTCAGTCAGTTCCGGTAGTTAGTGAGTTCCCGGAGGTATTCCCTGATGATCTTCCAGGCATTCCTCCAGAGTGGGAGATAGAGTTCAGTATAGATGTACTACCAGATACCCGATCGATATCCATTCCTCCTTATAGAATGACACCTGCAGAGTTAAAGGAGTTGAAGGAGCAGCTGAGAGACTTGTTGGAAAAAGGCTTCATTAAGCGTAGTACATCTCCTTGGGGAGCATCGATATTATTTGTGAAGAAGAAAGATGAATCGTTGCGGATGTGTATTGATTATAGGCAGCTGAATAAGGTAACCATCAAGAACAGATATCTCCTCCCCAGGATTGATGATTTATTTGACCAGTTGCAGGGTGCCAAGTGTTTTTCGAAGATAGACTTGCGGTCAGGGTATCATCAGGTGCGGGTCAGGGAGACAGATATCCCAAAGACATCATTCAGGACCCAATACGGACATTATGAGTTTAGAGTGATGTCTTTTGGGTTGACCAATGCTCCATCTATATTTATGGATGTGATGAACCGGGTGTTCAAGCCATTCTTGGATATGTTTGTTATCGTGTTCATTGATGATATTCTGGTCTACTCACGATCATAAGAGGAACATGCAGACCATTTGAGGACCGTACTTAAGGTACTCCAACACCGACAGTTGTATGCCAAGTTTTCTAAGTGTGAATTCTGGTTGGCCTCAGTGGCATTCTTGGGGCATATTATTGGAGCTGATGGTATTCGAGTGGATACACAGAAGATTGAGGCAGTTAAGACTTGACCCAGACCTACGACTCCTCTGAGTGCAGCGATTTTAGGGCTAGCGGTATTCTGGGAGGTTTGTGGAGAAGTTTGCCTCAATTTCAGCTCCTTTAACAAGGCTAACCCAGAAGGCAGCTAAGTTCAAATGGACGGATGCTTGTGAGCAAGGCTTCCAGTCGTTGAAGGATAAGTTGACTACGGCTCCAGTTCTAACTCTTTCTGAGGGACTAGAGGGTTATTTTGTTTATTGTGTTGCTTCGGGTGTTGGGCTAGGTTGTGTGTTGATGCAGCATGGTAAGGTTATAGCTTATGCATTCCGATAGCTCCGGAAACACGAGAAGAATTACCCTACTCATAATTTGGAGTTAGAGGCAGTGATATATGCTTTGAAGATATGGAGACATTATTTATATGGAGTTCATGTTGATATTTATACGGATCACAAGAGTCTCCAATATATCTTCAAACAGAAGGAGCTGAACTTACGGTAGAGACGGTGGTTAGAGTTACTTAAGGACTATGATGTTGATATCTTGTACCATCCAGAGAAAGCCAATGTGGTAGCGGATGCTAGCCGTCGGTCTATGGGTAGTTTGACGGATGTGCAGCCGGAAAGAAAAGAGATGGTTCGTGAGATACACCAGCTACTTGGAGTCTGGTTGGTCAATTTTGGAGATAGTGGAGTCCTTATTAGAGGAGTTGCCGAGCCCTCTATCGTGGAAGAGGCATCAGTATGAGGATCCTGTTCTGGTACGTTATTGAGATGCAACTCTTTGAAAGAAGGAGACTCTATTTGAGGTTGCACCTAATGGGGTGCTACGGTACGAAAGCAGATTGTGTGTACCTGATGTTGCAGGATTACGACAGTAGGTTATGAGGGAGGCACACAATGCTCGTTATTCTATTCATTCAGGGTCAAAGAAGATGTATCATGACCTCAGATGCGTATATTGGTGGGATGTCCTGAAAAGGGACGTAACGGGGTTTGTTTCTCAGTGCCCGAATTTCAACAGGTTAAGGTTGAGCACCAGAAGCCTGGAGGGCTACTACAGGAGATAGAGATCCTGACTTGGAAGTGGAAGGTGATTAATATGGACTTAGTTACAGGCTTACCTCGTACTCAGCGGAAGTGTGACTCCATATAGGTTATTGTGGATAGGCTGACGAAATCAACTCATTTTCTTTCAGTCAGTACTACTTACTCAGCTGAGGACTATGCTAGGCTGTACATCAGGAAGATAGTGAGAATGCGCGGGGTTCCCACATCTATTATATCAGACCGTGGAGCTCAATTTACAGCTAACTTCTGGAGATCATTCCAGAAGGGATTGGGGACACAGGTGAGTCTCAGTATAATATTTCACCCTCAGACCGATAGGCAGGCAGAGCGTACTATTCAGACACTTGAGGATATGTTGAGAGCATGTATTATTGACTTCAGAGGTAGCTGAGAGGATCATTTACCACTCGTTGAGTTTGCGTATAACAACATCTACCATTCTAGCATTCAGATGGCCCTGTACGAGGCCTTATATGGGAGGAAGTGTAGGTCACCTATTGGGTGGTTTGATGTGGGCGAGACTAAGTTACTTGGCCCAGACATGATTCAACAAGCTGTGGATAAGGTGAAGCTTATCCAGGGGAGATTATTAGAAGCCCAGAGGCGACAGAAGTCGTATGCAGATAATCAACGTCGACACTTAGAGTTTCAGCTTAATGATTGGGTATTCTTGAAGGTATCACCCATAAAGGGTGTGATGGTTATTCTTGAAGGTATCACCCATGAAGGGTGTGATGAGGTTTGATAAGAAAGGGAAGCTCAGCCCGAGATACATTGGGCCTTATCAGGTTATTCGCAGGGTAGGCAAGGTTGCCTATGATTTGGATCTACCATCTGATTTGGAGCGGTACATCCAGTTTTTCATGTATTGATGCTGCGTAAGTGTATTGGTGATCCTTCTAGAGTTTTCCCAATAGATGATGTCCAGGTGACATAGGAGTTGACTTATGAGGAGAGTCCCATAGCCATACTTGATCGCCAGGTTAGACGGTTACAGACTAAGGATGTGGCTTCCGTCAAGGTATTGTGGCGGAACAATAATAGGGAAGAGATGACGTGGGAAGCAGAAGATGAGATGAAGAGGAAGTATCTTCACTTGTTCCTGATGCCTACAGGTAATTCCAATCCCTATTTGATTATTTTGATTAATGAATGAGACTATATGTTATATTGTGACCATGTGAGGCATCTTTGTGTTTGCTGAATATTGGTTGTTAGGTATAGTTAAAGGAGACTATACAGAAATTTGTATAGCTTGAGACCTATTATGAACATTCGGGACAAATATTTCTAAGGGGGGAAGAATGTTACACCCCGTAATTCCAGGGCATATAAGTGAGAACGTAATTTAGGAATTAAGATTTGAATGTTGGAAGGAAAGTATATTTACATTTTCCATATGAAATAATTTTTGATGCAATAAATGTTACGACGAAAATTAATACTAGTAGTTGGATTATTTCCAATAGAGTGGATTAATTAAGTCTTGGTATTATGAAGTGAGACCATCAAAAATATTGAGAAAAATGACTAAGGGTGGGAGCTATTTTATGTGAAGAGAAGACAAGTGGACACGTGGGTCTACATGGGTCCCCCTCCAATTGTGCTATATACACATTATATATGCAAGGTCTTGCAAGACTTAGGCTCACAAATATATTCTCATCCAAACCTTTATCTCTCCCTTCTCCTTCAAGGTTCTCAAAAATTCCTAGCCAAAGTGAAAAACAAGATCAACTTATTTTACAAGATTAAGCACCTTAACTAAGTTCTAAACCAAGTTAACCTTACAAAACAGTGGGTCACGGTACATGGCCAAGAAAATTGTCTTGAAACCCTAAGCTTGTTTATGAACTTGTTGGGAGAAAAACATGAAAGCAAGATGGTTACAAGCTTGTAGAGGATACGTGTGTGTGATATTAACGTGAAGAAGTGGCGCAAAAGTGAAAATTGGTCACGGTTTGGCCGAGACTTGTGGACTGTTTTGTGATAAAACTAAGGTAAAATTTATTCTTACTCTTGAAGTAATTAAAAGTTACATGATGTTATAGTTGATAGATGAAGTTTTGTTAAGAGAAATGGAGAATAATAAATGCATGAGACAATTTTGGCATGTTAACCGATTTTGGACAGTTTTTGGTGTTGTTGGATTCGTTGGTTATTATTGTTATTATCGTCACTACTTGCATGTTAAAATGAAGGAAGTATTGTCATTACGAATTGTTATGGTTTATATAAACGTGTTGAAATGTGAATTGAATTTTAAGAAGTTGTGGAAAGGGCTTTGGTTTTGGTTGTTGGCCGAAAACTACATGAAACTGTGGGAGGTTGTTGTGCTATTTTAGGGACTATTTTGTGACGTTATAATGCTGGAAATTTAGTTACAATTATGTATGTTTAAATGTGGTAATTGCTTACGTAAGTCCTAAAGGAATAAGAGTGTAGAAAGGTGTAGAAAGACTTCACATTCTACCCTCGTTGTTGTTGGAATATGGATTGTTTTGTGGACTGTTTTAATATGGAATAAGAGGCTGAATTTACATGAGAAGTGGGTGTGTAAATCCCCTTTGTTGCTGTTTTGGTTGTGCCCTTAATTGGTGCTTGGTTATTGATGTTATTAGCCTCGTTTGTAAGTTGTGGATATATGTATAAATAGGGGAAGTGCTTCCCAAATTTTTATATGAAAAGAGAACCATTACGTGGTATATGACCTACACTAGTAAGCATGAAGTTAATATACGTATTATTATTATTATAGGTTGAATTACTACTTGAGACGTATTCTAGTTGTCAAGTTGGTATAGCCTATAAGGTATGTGAAACTATCATTTCTTCTTTTGGCATGATTTGTATAAAGTGAGTGTACGACAGATGTATCTAGTTTTATTGGATCTTAATCCCTGATAATACATGACATGATAGTGCCTTGGTTTATCTAAAATGAAAGTTTATTTTAATGAGTTATATATGATATGATAGTGCCTTGGTTTTCTAAAATGAAAGTTCATTTTAAAGATGTTATTGAGAGTCAAATGATGATTTAAATTGCACAAGGTTGCTCATGATAGCTATTCGTGCAAGTGTTATTATTCCATGTTCACCGAGTCCCCTAATGGGTCGGCAATGTTTATATGATTTTACACCGAGTCCCATAATGGGTCGTGTACGTTGTATGTAGGATTCCATGGACATGCTATCCATGATGCAGGTATAGATACCCATGACACCGAGAACCTCACTAAAGGGCCGGGTATGTTCATGCACAGATTTATGGCATTCACACCGAGTGCCTCACTAGAGGGCCAGGTACGTTATATGTATATGATTTCATGGACATGTATCCATGATGCGGGTATAGATACATATGACATATATGATTCCATGGACATATATCCATGATGCGAGTATAGATACTCACGACAGTATATGATTTCATGGACATGCTTCCATGAGGCGGGTATAGATACCCATGACAGTATATGATTATATGTACAGACATTCATGATTTTGTTATGACTCTCACTTTTTAAAAAGGCACGGTTGACTCTCTATTTTTACAAGGTACATTTGACTCTTATTTTATATGGTACGGTTGGATCTGGTATTAGATTTTCATACTTATCTCTGTCATCTGTTGGTCAGTTATGATCTTATTTACTGTACTTTATGTTTTCATACTTAGTACAATATTGTACTGACCCCCTTCTCCGGGGGGGCTGCGTTCATGCTCGCAGGTGTATGTACTCAGTTTGGTGATCCGCGAGCTTAGGATCATTGCTCAGCTTTTGGGATAGCTCCATTGTTCCAGAGCTTATCATTTTGGTACAGATCTTTGATTATAGACTTATGTATATTCGAAGTGCAGCGGGGCCTTATCCGTCATAGTTATTGTCTTACTCTTAAGTGCAGTAGTCGTGTGTGGGTTGGCATTACACCAGTAATTACGGGGACATGTTTTAGAACGTGCGTAAGAACTCGGAGGTATCAAGATATGAGACTTGTAAAATTTTATCGAATTATGAAATTGTCGGAAAGCGTATTGCTATGTGAGCGAGAGGCGACACGTGTCACCCCTTATGTGATGCCTTGGTCGAAATGTGCGAGCGAGAGTCATTGGACCTTTGTTGCAAGACAAGTCTTGCAACTTGTGTAACGTGAGAATGTTGACTTGGTCAAGGGCCCACAAGGCTTGATATTTAATGAGAGATCATCCAAACCACCCAATTGTTCCTATCTTAACCTCCATTATGGTATATATGTATACTAGTAGTGAAACTAGTCCCACACTTAGCCAAAATTTGCAAGAAATTGGATGAGCAAACTAGTGAGCTCTCGGCTTCACCAACAAGAAATAAGAAAAATCTTTGTTCCTTGTTCTTTTAGATCCCCATTTTAAACCAAGGTTCATGAGTGTTATGTAAGTGTACCTCAATAGAAAAATCCGGAAAAAGAGTTTTCGTATTATTAGTCGCAAAGTGAAAACCTAGTGGCTTTCTAGGTTTTGGATTGTAAGTTGAAGGAAAGTTGTTGGTGTGGTTCTAAGGGTCTCAGTAGCGGATTGAAGTATCTTGGAGAGTCTCTAAGTTGCTAAGGAGCGACTTGGTTGAAGATTGGATTGAGAATCGTTAAGGTATAATCTTGTCCTTTAAGATGTTACAAGGTTATATATTTATTTTGTGTTGTTAGCTTTACATGTTGATAGCATGAAGTTGATATGTAGAAGTTTATAAGTATTATGGAGTGCTTGTAGCTAAATTCGAAATGTTATATAAGCCAGAAAATTGGATTACTAATTGGTCGTTTATTAGAAATCGTCGCATGTTACCTACTTAGAGATTATGGATTGTTATAATCAAATGCGACTTGATATCATGTTATGCTACCAATTTGGGTTGAAATGGAAATTTGATAAGAATTGGTATGGTTGAACTCAAGGTGGCCGAATTTGGACTTTTAGTTTGTTATTCATTGTATTGGAATACATACATATTGTTGTGAGCGATTGGGGTTGTTTGGTTATTGTATTCGGCCTTGAAAAGGTGGCAAAGTGAGTAGAAACAAAGGAGGTCTTTGTCAGATTTTCCGTAGAATTTAGCGACTTAGCACCTAAAATATTCTACGTTAGAAGTGAAAGGTTAATGGACATATTGTGACCATTATAGGTTGAAGTACTAAGTATAGCGTATCCTACTTGGAGAGTGGAATAGCTATCAAGGTTGGAGTACTTTGGAGCATTTTGCTATTTGTCGACAATCGTCAGGTATGTGAACCTCTTCCTTCCTTTGGCATGATTCTATGTATGTAATATACAGGTGGTATAATATCATGTTTACTGTTACTCTTAGAAGATAAGAGGGAGTTGTGTGATCTACTCTATGTAGAACTTTTCCTATCTTTGAGCATGACTAGTTGCGTATGTAGTGCGGTAGGCGTCTGACACCTTGATATCCTTTACTAGTTTGTGAATAGCCAAGTCGGGTGAGTTGGGAGATTAACTCACTTCTTTGAAAGTATAAAGGATGTCTTAAGTGTTATTAAAGTTAAGGGACTTGAAGAGTTTTAAAGTATGTGATACTTGTTCCGTTTTAAACGTATAAGTCCCTTGGATAGGAAATTGGTTTTGGGCTAAGGTATAAAGTGAATATAACGGCTTTATGGGAAGTTAGTTATATTTGCTTTATGGAAAGATAAGTGATTTGATTTTAGTGAAAAGGCCACTTGTTTTAAGGCATTAATTGCCTAAGGTTTTATAATAAAATGAGTCACTTGTTTTCTAAGGGTTAAGAGACTATTTGTATTTTTGAAAGTTATGAGAATTTATTTGAAAGTATTTAATACTTGGTTTCAAAAGTAGAAGTCTCTTGGTTATAAAATGAACGTGTTGGTCTAAACCTAAAGGGTTATAACGGCTTTATGGGAAGTCGGTTATAACGGCTTTATGGAAGGTTAAGAGAATGGTTTTCTAATAGAGTAAGCAAAGAAATAACTTGTGTTAAGGAAGGGCAAATTGTTTTAAAGGTACCAATTGCTTAAGGTTTTAAATAAGGAAGTCACTTGATTTAGAAGCGGTAATTGTATTTTCTAAAAGGTATTGTGGCGTGTCTTGAAGGTGAATAGGACTTGATACTACAGTTGTTAGTATCGGGGAAGTTTTATTTGGAAAGGAGTCTTTTGAAAAGAATGTACGTACGTAGTACTTTGGCCTGTTTAATTGAGAATAATTCTATGTGATGCCTTGATTAGTACTTTGGCTTGTTAAATGAGATTTATTCTATTTGTGCCCGGATAATTACTTTGGATTTTTAAATGAGAATTATTCTATTTGTGCCGTGATAAGTACTTTGGATTTTTAAATGAGAATTATTCTATTTGTGCCCTGATAAGTACTTTGGCTTGTTAATTGAGAATTAGCCTATGTGTCTTTGGTGATAGCCTTTGAGTGCAAGTATTATGTTTTATTACGATCCGCGACTCTCGGTTGGAGGCATTTGTTTTGTTATAAGTTACTTGGGCGTCACAAGCGGTGATGTGGGATTCCACGGGTATCTTAGTTATTTGTAGCACTTGGGTTAAATTCCCGGATTTTATAAAAGACATGGTAGTGCTTATGTCTTGTTTGATGGTCGGTCGAGATAGGGTAAGAGTATAAATGAGGGGCAAGCCCCAAGACGTTATACCACCTCCCGGGTAAGAGTATAAGTGAGGGTAAACCCCAAATGTACCACACCTTTATGTGTTGTTTGTGGCCAAGTCGAGATAGGGTAAGAGTATAAATGAGGCAAGCCCAGGCGTTATACCACCTTCTCCGGGGTAGAGTATAAGTGAGGGTAGACCAAGATGCTATACCACTCTTTACCATACTCGGGGTAAGAGTATAAGTGAGGTAGACCAAGACGCTATACCACCGTGGGACTTGGTGTTCATGTATTCTATTGGTGTATTATTATACCTGGATCGGCGGTGATGTAGGATTCCAGGCGGGATATATATATATGTATTGTGTATGTATGCGCAAGCGGTGAGGTGGGATGCCACAGCGCGTCACGTGGTTATATTTTACACTAATAGTATCGCGGTGATGGGGATTCCACGGGCATGCTTTGATATTAGTGTGACTTGATCGCGTCCCAGTTGGTAGGGTAGTATATGTGTCCCTCCGTAGTGGGCGGACTATGTTATGAAAGATAAGTAAGTTATATGGTAATGAACTTAATGATTCTTTTCTAATAATGTGCGTAAGAATGTGACTATAACTTTTATTGGGAATGGAAAGGATAATAAGGTGCGATTAAGTTCATAAGTGCTAATGACACGGCGAGATCCGTATGTATTTTTATACTTGTCCTTGTCATTCTTTTGTACAGTTATGATTTGTTTACTGTACGTTATATTCTGTTCCACATTCGGTACTGTTATCGACCCCCGGGAAGCTGCGTTAAATGCCGCGAGTTTAGGTACGATTGTGGATCCATGAGCTTAGGATCGGTTGTGAGTTGAGATGGCTCCGGTGTTCGGAGTTGTCACGTTTATGTTCATTAAGGGGTATGGCGGGGCCATGTCCCGCCACGATGGTTGTTAAAACTCTTAGAAGTGCAGTAGTCACATGTGTGGGTCGGATTTGTAAAAAGAAAGGAGGCAACTGCTTCGGTTGTTTTTATATATATTTTCAGGAAGGTAGCCCTATCGGCTAACCTGTTGTTTTACTTACGATGTTTTATTTTTAAGTTTCGTGTATGTTCCGCTGATTTTCTCTGATGTTTACCTGTAAGGGTGCCCAGGTAGGGCACCAGTCGCGGTCCCGGGGTCGGGTCGTGACATGAACATATGTACATTTGTAGTTCATTTCGAATTTGTGTTTATAATGGCGGCCTTGTCGGCTTGCCTATTTTTTTTATATGATAGTTCTGGGGACAGAATCCCTTTGTTTTGAGATTATGAATTTTCATTTGCTCCCGCTGGTCATATGTGATATGTGGGTATAAGGGTGCCCAGGTAGGGCACCAGTCGTGGCCCGTCGGTTCGGGGCGTGACACCTTCATTGTAACCCACAATCTTAAGACAATATTTTGCTGTAAGTAACAAACAAGATGACTGGAGATGAACAATTCATTGTTGGATCTTCCACTGTTGCTCAAGGCACCCCTGGTGCCTTCCCCACTGCTACCACCATGGAACAAGACTCAACCAACGCCTTTGCCACTATTCATGGGAACTCTACTGTTCCACTACCCGCCGGATTCCACCATGAACGCCCAGAGAAGTTCATAGGGACAAATTTCAAGAGATGGCAACAAAAGATGATGTTCTTTTTACGGTTATGGGAATGTCTCGTTTCCTAACCGAAGATCCTCCACAAGCTGGAGATGAAGTGGACACTCAGCCAAATGAAACGGCTGGAGGGGGCTAAGGTATCTATGTCGTAAATGGCATGAAGATGGTTCTTGATGCCCGGAGTCATAGTGATTTCATGTGTAAGAACTATATTTTGAACTATTTGTATGATCCTCTATACTCGGTGGATTGAACCATTGGCACTGCCAAAGAGTTGTGGGATAAACTGCAGAAAAAGTACAACGCACAAGATGCGGGTACTAAGAAGTTCATTATTGGGAAATTTCTGAAATTTCAAATGGTGGACAACAAAATTGTGATGTCTGAAGTCCAGGAATTCCAAATGATTTTACATCACCTGAATTTGTTAGAAATGAAGCCTAACGAGCAAATTTTGGTTGCGGCGTTAATTGAGAAGTTATCTCCCTCGTGGAATGAGTTTATGAGTTACTTAAAACTCAAGATGAAAGAAATGACCTTTGAGGAACTTTTTATCAAACTCCAGATTCAGGAGGATGAATGCCATATCATAGGGGAAGCAACCCGCTGAGGCTAAGGTAAACATGGCGAAAGCCAAAGGGAACTCAAGAAAGAAGCGAAAGTTCCAAAAGGATGGTAAGGGCCCAACAACTGAGAAGTTTAAGGAGAATTGCCATCACTGTGGTAAACCTGGTCAAGGATTGTCGCAAACTCAAGAATGAGAATAAAGAGAAGGCCAATGGCAAGACTAAGGCTAACATCGTCGAAGACACGCTTCTTGACGATATGATTGAGGAGTTCTCAGTGGTGGTACTTGAAGCAAACCTCGTTGAGAATCCTATGCAGTGGTGGATGGACACGGGTGCTACCCGTCACATTTGTTCCAACAAAGACGCTTTCTACACATATACACCAACCACAGATAAGAAGTTGTTCATGGGCAACAACGCTTCTTCTGAGATGCTAGGGTAAGAAAGGTAATCCTGAAGATAACTTCCGAAAAGGGGCTTACCCTGAAGGAGGTGATGCATGTCCCGGAAATTAGAAGAAATTTAATTTCTGGACCTTTATTGGCGAATGCTGGTTTTAGGCTAGTGTTTGAGTTCAATAAATTTGTAATCACTAAGAATGGAACATTTGTAGGAAGGGGCTTCGTCTGTTAAAACCTCTTTAAAGTTAATGCTTTTCCGTAATGCCTTCGTCTAACAATAATAAAATTAAGTCTTTTTATTTGCTTGAGTGGTCTAATTTCTGAAATCATAGATTAGGACATGTAAACAATCAATCTATCCAAAGATTGGTAAAGTTGGAGTTGTTGTTGTCTAACGACGTAAGCCCTCAACGTAAGTGTGAGGTGTGCGTAGAGGCAAAACTTTTAAAGAGTCCATTTAGATCTGTCGAAAGGAAAACCTCTCCTCTAGAACTCATTCACACTAATATATGTGACTTGAAGTTCGCACAAACTAAAGGGGGAACAAGTACTTTGTGACTTTCATAGATGATAACACAAGGTATTATTACCTTTACTTATTAAAAAGTACGGATGAAGCCTTTGAAGCATTCAAACACAACAAAGCAGAAGTTAAGAACCAACTAAACGGACGGATTAAATCAATCTGTAACGATAGAGGGGGAGAATACGTATCGCCTTTTGAAGAATATTGTGCCCAATCGGATATAGTTCATAAAACGACGGCTCCTTACTCACATTAATCAAACGGTGTCGCTGAACGCAAGAATCGTAATTTGAAGGATATGATGAATGTCTTGCTCATCAATTCCGGCCTTCCCCAAAACATGTGGGGAGAAACTGTCCTTACCGCTAATGAGATTCTTAATAGAGTCCCACATATGGGTAAGGACAAAACTCTATACGAGCTATGAAAAGGGAAGAAATCCACCTACAAATACTTAAAGGTGTGGGGTTGTCTGGCCAAGGTTGAAGTACCTAAGCCAAAACAGGTCAAAATTAGGCCTAAGACTGTAGATTGCATATTTATCGGATATGCAAATAACAGTAGTGTTTATCGCTTCTTAGTGCATAAGTCAGATGTACCAGACATCTACGTGGGTACAATCTTGGAATCAAGGAACGCTAGTTTCTTTGAGGACTCGTTTGCTAGAAAGAAAAGAGACATAACATCTCGCAAATGAAGTTATGAACAAAACTCTCAAGATTCAGGAGTCGTTGACTGCCAGGATCTAGGCGATTCAGATCTATTGAAGTGGCTGATTATCCGAAATCTAATATTCCAGATTCTCAGGACTTGGAGGGCCCAGGTATGGAATCGAGATGAAGAAAAAGGGTCAGGAAGGATAAGTCCTTCGAGCCAGACTTTGTAGCTTGTATGCTTCATGACGAACCTATCACTTGCCTAACAGCTGCCAAAAGCAGAAGCTTCAATGTTGACAGGCTTATTGTCTCCTTTCAACTCAACAAAAAAGGGAAAATAAGAGATGGATCACTCCTCGGGAACTTACAATCGCTGAATCATTGTCAACTCTAGAAGCACCGCTCTGGAAAGAAGCTATAGAGAGTGAGATAGACTCTATTCTGCACAACCATACTTGGGAGTTGGTTGATCGTCCTCTGGAAAACAAACAGTTGGGGTGTAAGTGGATTCTCAAACGGAAGTTGAAAGCAGATGTATCTATAGAAAAGTACAAGGCCAGGTTGATAGTCATGGGCTATCGACAAAAGGAGGGCCTTGATTACTTTGACACCTACTCTCCGGTGTCGATAATGACGTCCATACGAGTATTCATAGCTATTGCTGCGTTGTAGGATCTTGAAATACATCAAATGTGTGTTAAGACAGCCTTCCTAAATGGTGATTTGGAAGAAGAAATCTATATGGACCAATCCGAGGGGTATGTAGTTCCAGGACAAGAGAAGAAAGTCTGTCGGCTTGTCAAATCTCTATATGGGCTGAAACAGGCCCCGAAGCAATGACACGAGAAATTTGATAGTACTTTACTATCAAAAGGATTCACCATTATTGAGTGTGACAAATGTATCTACACGAAAGTAAATGCCGACTCGTTCATCATGATATGCCTTTACGTAGACGACATGTTGATCACATGGAGCAGTCCTAAGTTAATCCTAGATACTAAGAACATGTTAAAATAATGTTTTGACATGAAGGATATGGGTATTACAGATGTCATCTTAGGGATCAAGATCTCTAAGACATCTGACGGACTGGTCTTATCTCAATCTCACTACATCGAGGACGTGTTGAAGAAGTTTGAGATGTTCGACAGTTCGCCAATAACGACACCATTGGATATAAATCAAAAGATTGATAATAATCATGGTGCTCCCGTACGCCAGGAGCGATATGCTCAGGTGATTGATAGTTTGATGTATATCACAAACTGCACTCGACCTGGTATCGCTTATGCAGTCAACGAGTTGGCTAGATTCACCCTTAATCCAAGTGATGACCACTGTAAATAGTTAAGTCGGGTACTACGATACCTAAAATACATGCAAAGTTATGGGTTACACTATTCGAGGTATCTAGCTGTACTAGAGGGGTACAGTGATGCAAACTTGATATTAGATATAGAGAACACCAAGTCCACCAGTGGGTATATCTTTACAATTGGTGGTGGAGCTGTGTCTTGGAAATCTTCTAAGTAAACTTGCATCGCCCGATCCACGATGGAATCAGAGTTTATCGCTTTAGACAAAGCAGGAGAAGAAGTTGGTGGCTTCATGACTTCTTAGAGGATATCCCATGTTGGGATAAACTCGTACCTTCTGTAATGATCCACTGCGACAACCATCGACTCTAGGAAGGGCACAAAGTTCTATGTACAATGACAAATCTCATCATATCAGACGGAGACATAAGATCGTTAGGCAGCTGATCACCACGGGTATTATTTCCATTGATTATATAATATCAAAGGAAAACATAGCAGACCCTTTGACGAAGGAAATAACCAGAGATGAGATGTTCTGCCTGTCTAGGAGAATGGGCCTAAAACCCAGTCAATAAGAACTGATACGGTGGATACCCAACCTTAGTGACTAGAGATCCCAGGAATTAGGTTCAATGGGAAAAGTAAGTCGTAAAGGTTCAGTTGAGCGCTTCGGTGTAAGCAAAATCACTTCGGATAATGATTTCTACATAGAAACATGAATCCAAGGTCGTTCCCGTGATATACATTAAGTGTTATCTGCAGTGTGGGTAAATGTTAAGTTTCCAAAACCTTTAATGATCCTCGACGGTTGAGGTTTGATTTGGGGAAACTTTTAATGGTTCCTAATACTTGTGAAGTGGGGTATATCAGGATACCTTATAGGAGACCACTTATTTAAGTGCGAGGACATGCCACCTCAAATGAACGCACTTAAAAATCCAAGACGTGTCCACGACCACAACGGACAAAACCTTAAAGAAAAACAGAGTAAGGAAATATGTTGTGTTAGTACCGTTGTCTTGGCTTACATTAAAAACTGATGGTTCAAGACATCACGTTCACCGCGCAGTAAATATGTCTGATGATAATCTACTATGGAAGGTTCAAAGCCATGACTACCTATCCAGATGCAACATCGATCCGCCGAATGATTGCTAGAAAGACACCATGTGAGTGCGCCAAAATCTCTTTCAAGAGGAGATTGTTGGAAATTTATTAACATGAATAGAGTTAATCCTATTATTTATGACTCGAACAATTGAGGCCCCGCACGTCGGAAATGTCGTTTCCACACACGTGCACACATTGTACCAATGATCGTAAATTTCCTTAGTGAAAGAGATTTTGGTACGTAAATGGAATGTTTGAGACATGAAACGATAGACGGTTATTGTCCAAATGACGAGTATTTGACGTTGGTAAATGAAGGAAGAAGTGTACGATGTGTAAAAGATGAAACTAGTCGGAAATCTTGCGGAGCCGTAAAGGGTCGCGACTCCTTGGTGGCTGTGAGTTACTGGAATTTAGGCACCGTGGCGCTTCCCAGGCAGGGCCGCGGTGCTTCGATGGTAGAATGCTCGACGAAAGATAAAATGTTTCTGACTTTTGGGTTGGTTTTGGAGCATTTCTCCTCCATTACTTGACACTTGAATTCAACTATTATTTGACTGAATTATAACCTCTCAATAAGTGTTATTACATGTCTTTGATTGTCATTAGTTGGCTAGATGAGAGGTCATTTTACACACACTATAAATTGAGGCCTTAGGCTCAATTGGAAGAACACCCTTCAAACCAGATTTTCTGAATACTACTTCCTCTGTTGCTTTCTTTCGTACACTCAAAAGTTGTTCTTTTTAATAATGAGTTTCCTTTGCTCAATTGTTTGTTGTTGTTTTATCTTGGGAGACAAGTTGCCAATCACCGTTAAAGGATTTATACGGGGCAATATTGTCTTAAGGACAGAGTGAATATCACTCGACTCAACAAACTCCTTTCTTTATTCTTATTTTCAGAATTGTAATCGTTGTTGTTGTTACTTACTTCCCATTTCCTAGCAAACCCCTTTCTTTATTCTTATTTCCAGAATTGTAATCGTTGTTGTTGTTACTTATTGAAAGGAATTGTCGAACTTAAACTATGGAATAAATAATTTCAGCAAAGAAGAACAGAGGTAAACTTAAAGACAGTAAAGAATGTTCCCAAAAATGTTCTGTGACATGAACTGGAACATTAACAAAAACGCAGAACTAAAAAAACGAATTAAGATGCGTGAAATAAATCAAGGACACCAGATTGTTTTCATAAGTTATATAATTGTATATAACTTATAGTGGTCTCATGACCAAAAATTTATTGTATAAGAATTATACAATCTTACAAATCCTTGAGAATGAGCGATGTCAGTAAAACAAGAAAGAGATTAAAAGAAGTTAAATCCTAACTTCTAAGCTGAAAAATCTATCTAAAATAGAAGTGAAAAACACCTATTACAATTGCTTGAATTGAAAGTACCAGTATAGATCTAAGAAAGCAATTCGTAATTTTGAACAAGTGTAATCACAAAACCAGGCTGCTCGATCCAGCTGTGTTTGAGGCAATATTTGAGACGTCTCAGATCTGAATTTTCTTCTGCAAAAACTGGATGATAAAGCCTTGGAGTGAACCCTCTATTTATAGTGGAGAGCTCACGAGAGGTTCCTTGATTCTCGGTGGAGGTTGAGCGAGAATAGGGTTAGTGGAGCTTTCTTGACCTTAGAATTCTCAACAGATTTGACTTTGTCTTCCTGAGAATGCTCCTTCCGTTATGCACTCTCCTTGGACTTGGTCTTGTTAAGTATTATCGTGTTTTCCTTAGCTCCTAACCAAGCCAAACATTCACGTGATAAAATCTTCACGGCAATCGCGTGAAGATAGGCAAAACTCTTGCCAGAAATGTCCTCCCAGATGTCACGACATTTGGGATGACATTTTCCTGTTTTTACTTAACACCAAAAAGAGACATGTTACGGAAAATGTTAAGACACAGAACCTAACACTAACACTTATTTTCCATTTCCTTGTAACCCACAATATTTTAACTAGCTTTTATAGGAAGTATCCATATAATTGTGAAATTTTCACTTTATGTTTAGCTATATTTTTAGGTGAACAAGGCAGTGTATTTGTAGGATTAATATTTGATTTCTTGACACTGACAAGTAATGATATGAATTTAAATGTATAGGGCCAAGCTCACTTTGAAAGAGAATAAGCTACGGAATTGAACGAGGCCTTAAATTATTACTTTGAAGTGATGCAAATACTGAAATTTGCAGAAGGAAGAAGCTAAAATCTACCACTACAGAACTAAATTAAGATATAACTAGGATAATATTTTCATTGATAATCCGAAATGCAACAAATACGATGTTATTTGAAGAAGAGAATCAGCACAATCCATGTAACAGAGATGAGCTAGCGTAACAATTTTGTCAGGGACTAAACTGAAATAAAAACTATTTCACTACTACAATGCATAAATAACCAAACATGTATTTAAAAACTAAAGGGACCCAGATGCTAAAATAGAAAATTCAGCAACCGTTAAGTGAATTAACAACTATGTTTCCCATCCAAAGCTCAGTGTACAACCCAGCATGCAGCTCAATTTCCAGGCAATTTCAAGATTGTATCATTAAGTAATTGGACGTTTGCCCTTCAAATGGTCCGGTCTTTAATTTTTGCCCTCCAAATGGGCTTGTCTTCAATTTTTGTCTTTCAAAATTGAACTTATGTCTAGCGGGTATAAATTCTATAAGACGTTCCTGACATGTGGAATATTGTGATACGTAACCAGCACAAAGCAGGGACAAAAGTGCAAATGACCTATTATTTTTATTAGGAAAGATACAAGTTTTTGCTTCGTTCCTTTGCAAGGTAACACCTGGTACAAGATTGACGATTTGGTGTGTTTGGACACATATAGCCCGATATAGGGGTGTGAATATGTTGACATGTTTCTACATTATAGCTCCACTCTTTTAAATTAGAAGACTTACAATGGGACCAAACGAATGCCCAATTGACGTGTCTATGCTGGTCGTTGGGGCATATCTTCTTTATGGATTGGAATTTTTACCTAGAATGCAAAATTAGGGGTTTAATTACATGATTTAGCAAAAAAATCTGTTTTTTTTAAGAAGTAACAGTAGGAAATTTACTAAATGTGGAATTAAGTTTAACCCATTATTTATGACTCGAACAATTGAGGCCTTGAACGTCGGAAACATCGTTTCTACACACGTGCACACGTAGTGTCAAGTATCGTAAATTTCATTAGTGAAGAGATATTAGTACGTAAGTGAAACGTTTGAGACATAGAATGATGGACGATTATTGGCCAAATGACACGTGTTCCACGTTGGTAAATGAAGGAATAAGTGTACTATGTGTAAAAGATGAAACGAGTCAGAAATCGCCGCGGAGCCGTGAATGGCCGCGGAGCTACCAGTCAGGGCCGCGACGCCCGTTGGAGACAAAAAATAACTCACTCTTGGACTGACTTTGGAGTATTAATTATTCATTATTTGGCTCATGAATTCAACCATTATTTGGCTGAATTGTAACCCCAAATTAAGTGTCATTACATGGCATTGAAGGCCATTACTTGGCTAGTTAGGAAGACATCTTCATCACACTATAAATTGAGGCCTTTGGCTCAATTCAAGAATACACTTCATACTTGTATGGTTCAGATTTTTCTGAACTTTTTCCTCTCTAGCATACTTTCACACACTTAAAGGTTCTTCTTGAGAAACACTTGAGTTTTCTTTGCTCATTTGTTTAGTTACTGTTTTATCTTGGGAGACAAGTTGCCAATTACCGTTAAAGGATTTATACGGGGCAATATTGTCTTAAGGACAGAGTGAATATCACCCGACTAAGCAGCGCCCTTGTAACACTTCCAGATTTAGTTTCTCTTGATTTCAGGTTATAAAGATCAAAGGGTTTTCTGCAGTTCCAATGAAGATCTCAAGATTCAAGACTCCAAGACGGATTTAAGACAGAAGATCAAGATCATAAGACTTGTTGTTATCACAACACATGTTAGGCTTTAAGCATATTGTATTGTAATTTTTTATCCTTTCTAAGTACTAGTAGTAGTTGTAAACTATTCTCGTACATCCATTGTGTAACTCACAATCTTAAGACAATATTGGTACTAGTGCTAGAAAGATGTATGCCAACAGATCTGGTCCTAGTTTTGGGTCTCTCTTTAATGATAGTTACAGATCTGTTCCGTCAAAGGAGAGATCTTTTGTTGAATGATCATGAACTTGAACATACTGCTGATAGTCATGCTAGCAAGGCTAAGGATCAAGAAAGAGTTGTTGTCACCGCTCCCGAGAGTGGTGGAAACAAGCGCCTACAAGAGGTTAAGGTTGTCAACTGGGACATGAGGAGAAGGCTGAAATGATGTTCCATCTTGTAGCAGAAAACCTACATCTCATGGAAAGGAGAATTTGGACACGTCACTGACGTGGGCCAGATTCCAAAGGTATGAGTTAATTAGTTTTCCTTGTCCATAATATGTTTAAAGAATTTCTGAATAAAAGGGAATAAAACAAGGCTAGGAATATGAAGTGTTTTCATTAAAAACTTATATTTCCTATACCCTAAAATCAGAAATTGAACTACTCACCTTCTCGTTTAAAGATTGGACTGTTATAAACAACGACCTAAAAGAAATGGGCTTAGATTGTAATAAACTAAATTTATGGACAATCCTAAGCAAGGGAAGATGACTAGAGGACTAGAGACAATCATGTCACTGTTTCCGACAGAAGATCTGTCTTTTGACAGGATATTGGACACTCAGTCATACAAAGCCTACGGTCGACTGGAGTGGGCCAGAGTTTCCATATCTTAAATGATTTGAAGGACAAAGGAAAGGTAGAAATTGGACACTCAGTCTGCCAAGGCAACTGGAGTGGTCCAGAGTATCTTGATCACATATGATCCGGTTGCGCCCTAATCACGGGCATTCATGTGAAGCAATGCCACCTCCAAAATAAAAGGAGTTGAAGAGGTTGTCCTCAAAGGACTTAAGAGAATGGGATCACTCTAACAAGAGGTGATATATGTCCCAAACTTGGTTTCAAGGATGCCGTTAGTCAAACTGGCTTGAGTCTAGGCCAACATGTCTATAATAACTAAGAGTGGTACAGTAAAACTGTAGCCAAATGAATGATATATTTGTAATCTGTGCATCTATGCCTTCATAGATTAAGACACGTTAAATAGAAAGTCATTCAAAGCTAATTAAGTTGAGATTGTTGTCATCTGTCGACATAAACCCTAAAATGAATGTGAGGTAGGCGAAGAGGAAAATCACTTTTCCATTCCATCAAAGGAATAGCGAAAGAAGCATTGCTCCTATATAACATAATCACACCTACGTGGGTGATTTGACGCTTGTACAAATATAGGGGAGACAAGAACGTTGTGATCTTTATCGATAATGGTACAACGTATTTGTTCCTTCGTTTGTGAAAAACAAGGATGAAACTGTTGAAGCCTGGTTGGCTACTGTAGTTCAAGCATGGCTACTCATTAAAGGTCGCGTGCTTGAGCGAGTTGAAAGCCTACAAATTGAGGAATTCATAGGGATAGAGGGGAGAATGTGAAACATCGTTTAACAAATGACTTCTCCTTACTCACCTCAGACCAATGGTGGTTGCCAAGCGCAGATCCGTATGCTTAAGATATTTGGGGAACGACGATCCTTACCGCTAATGCGATTCTCAATAGAACTCTGCATAAGGATAAGGATAATCCTCCATGTGAAACATGGAAAGAATCCCGTATACAAATGTTGTGATATGGGGTAGTGTGGCAAGGGTTGAAGTACCTAAGCCAAAACAGGTCAAGTTGGACCTAAGACTATAGATTGCATATCCACTAGATCTGCAAATAATAGTAGTGCTTATCGCATCCTAGTGATAAAGAATGTTGAATTCTTTGAAGATAACATTCCCTAAGAAGGAAAAAGTAGTAATTGCTCAAGATTAACAAGAACCCGCGAGTGCCTGACTGTCCGGAACTAGACGTTCCAGATCTATAGATTCAAAAGTTGCTGACTATCCGGAGCTTAATGCTCCAGATCTACAGAACTCAGGAATTCTAGATGGTGAACCGAGACAGAATAAAAAGAGGGGACAAAGACTTGTTCCAGGACTTCTAGCTTATATGGTTAAGAATGAACTATGGACAATTGAGAACTGTCATCTCCGGAAGCGCTGTTTTGGAATGAAGCTAAAAGAGAGAAATAAACTCCATTAGATAGAACCACACTTGTGTGATGGTTGATCTTCCTCCGAGAAAAGAACCTCTGAGTTGTAAAGGTAGATACTCAAATTGAGTACAAAGTAGATGGATTTACTGACAAGTATAAAGCCTCGGCTACTTGGAAACATACTCATATGTAAATAACTTAACATCCAGGGCCACCACCGTCTTGCGTGACATGGATGTTGAGACAACCTTCCTAACCGGAGAATTGGTTTGATGGACTGTTGAGCTTCTTCCTGAACTTCCATTATGGTCCCTGAAGTGTTTACATTTTGGTCCTGGAAGTTTCAAATAAAAAAAAAACAATGAATCTGACTACAGAAACATTGACTCTGAAGCTAGAAAACCAACAGTTGGAAAAACCAAAAGTCCGAAAGTAGAAAAAGAAAGTGATACGGAACAACCCGATGGGTATGTGGTTCCAGGGAAGATAAGAAAGTCTACCGACTTGTCAAATATCTGTGCGGGCTGAAATAAGCCCCGAAGCATTGACACGAAAGATTTAATAGTACTCTACTATCGAAGGGTTTCTCCATTATTGAATGTGGCAAATGTGTCTACATGAAAGATAATTCTTGCTCGTTCATCATAATATGCCTCTACGTAGACGACATGTTGGTCACAGAGAGTAGTTCTAGTCTGATCCTATAGAATAAAGAATGGGTTGAAACAGTGTTTCGACATAAATGATATGAGTATTGCAGATGTCATCTTAGGAATTGTGATTTCTAAGACATCTAACAAACTGGTCTAATTCCAAACTCATCTATGAGGTGTTTTGACAGTCTCGTTGAAGTCACCAATGACTATGAATCATGGAAAGTGATTGGAATCATGGTGCACTCATATACCAGGAGTGATATGTATTTTACACACCACAAATAACCTGGTATCGGCTCACAAAGTAGGCCAGTTGAACTAAGGTTCACTGGAAATGATCGATAGAAGGATTTAATGAGATGTGACGACATCTGAATTATTCGTTTATCTACGGATTATGGTGTTCTGGATGTCCAGCGGTTCTGGGAGAACACAGTGATGCATGTTGACACCCAATTTTGACCCATCTTTTAGGCATTTCTTGCAATTTTAAGCATCTTAGGACACCGCGTTTTGTCATCATTTTTGACATTTTGTATATTTTTTACATAACATTCTATGTTGTTTATTCTTGTAAATTGACATCATGTTTTGTTTTTTTACCTTTAATTAGGTATTAAACATTTTTTAGCATCTCTTTGAATAATTAACTGACACCTCGTCTTTACTTTTAATCAGACATTAAATATTTGCTAAATATTGTATTTTATTATTATTGCATCAGACATTGACATTTTAATAATTTGTATCTTTAAATAATTTTCCTTTTAAATAATTAATCCATTTTGCATTTTTTGTCAAACCAGTCCAGTCCAGGGCATAATCTGAATCAGTCAAATCCGTCAAAAACCGAAGCCCAAACTGAGGCCCAATACACCTTTCATCTTTTTCCTCCAATACTCAATACCCAATACCCACTACCCAAAGCCCAATACCCAAACCCAAAACCCTAAACCTAATCTCACCCTATAAAATAAACACCCTACATTACCCTACTTTTACCTTTCCAGCCGTCACCCCTAACTCCCTCACTTTAAACCTACCCTAGCCGCACACTACCCTGACCCTCTCAGCATCATCTCCCTCATCCCTTCCCCTCTCTCGCCGCCGCCCTTGCCGCCGCCCGTCGAACACCCTACCTACCCATCCGTCCAGCCCTATACTAAAAGCCCCAGCCGCCCAAGACCTTGAGAGCCTTTTCCCCTTAAACCTAAAATCCCTCTCAGCCGCACAAACAGGAAAAACCCCCCTCACCCTCTCAGATTTTTATCCTCTCTCCCTTCCTCCTTCGCCGCCGCCGCTGTTCCGTCATCGCGAACACCTCTCTCACACACACACAATGCGCGACAACCTACAATATCGCCTCACTCACCCTTCTTCACCTCGCCGCCGCCATCGCTCTCGCCACGGCGAACCCCTAGCAACACCTCACTGCCGCACACCTCGTCATCACTGACCCGTCGATCTCCCAACCCTTTTTCCGTCGCCTGTTGACCTCGCCACGCCATCGCCATCGCCGAGCAATTGTTGGTGGCGTCGCTCCGGCGACCTCGCCGTGGAAGCGACGCCGCTGCTGCCCTCTCTCTGTTGGTAACCTTGAAACTTGTCGGATTTAAACTCCGGCGACACTATTGTTTGCTCTTCACCTTTGTTGCTATATTTTGCGTTTTGGGGGGACTGATTTCTCGTTTTTTTTTTGTGTACCTGGCCGGAGTTCACGATGTTAACAATGGTTGCTATTTTATTACTGGTTATGTTGCTATTGTTATCGTTATTGTTTGAACTGTTGGTCGTTGTTTCACTGTTTGTCCACTGATTTTCTAATAATTGCTTACTCTCCGCTGGATTTTGGACTGGTTTTAGGCTATTTTGCTACTGATTTTGGCTATGACGCTGGACTGAATTTTCGGCCATTTATTGCTACTGTTTGGGGCATTTTGTTGGACTGATTTTCGGCCATTTTGCTACTGTTTTGGCCATATTATTGGACTGGTTTTGGCCATATTGTTATTAATTTTGGACATTTTTGCTGGTTTACTGATTTAGAACAAATACTACACAGTTGTTATTTTACTGATTTGAACAAGATGCTACACTTATTTGGCCAATGAAAAAGTTATCCGTCGATTTTTGAGGCCTCCACAGTTGCAAAGACGGAAAAATAAAATAAATGAAGCTTTCTGGGCAAGGATGATTTCTTCCACTTACACCGGATAACCAACATGCGTGAAGCGAGCATGTGACGCGCACTTGTTTAGGCTGTCCCACTTTATATTTTTTACATATCTGAGCCCTCCGTGTTTAAAGCTATTACTGTTTTGGCGCGGATCCGAAGGTTTTATTTATTTTATTATTTTTAGCAATATTGGCCGATGAAGGAATCTCCGTCTGATTTCCAAGGCCTTTCCCTGTACAAAAGACGGATTTATTTTTGCTTTATTTATTAATTCTTGCTATTACTTTAAAATTATTTATTACTAACATTTTTACCAAGTGTTTATGCAGGTATCCGGAGATGCATTTCAAAAGAACGTCTCGGAGTTTTATTTTGTGTCGCACTTAATTTTAGTTTTTTATTTTATTTTTGTATTGCATTTTATTTTAATAGTAAATTATGAGAAATGCTTAGAATAGGTAGAATAAAAGTCAATACATAATTAACCTAGGTTTGAACGGATAACCGCAAGTTAGCGGATCTTAAAGGATGCCTAACCTCTTCCCTTTAGGATAATAAAGAACCCTGATCCAGAATCTCACATAGCTTTCGCAGACCTTTAAATGGAGATTAATTGCAGTATTTTTATTGCAATAAATCAAGTGTCCTAATTCACTTAAATAATTAGGTGGCGACTCCTTTAAATACATTTAGGAATCAACCATACGTAGTACTCCCATTTCGACTCCGGTTTAAAATGAGGTGTTACAGATGGCGACTCCACTGGGGATATCAGGTTCTTGACCATTACAAACCTATGTTTACTATTGCTTGGCTTTATTTGTTTTTATTTGTTTTAAATGTCTTAAAATTGCTTGCTTAATTTTGTATGCTTAACTGTTTTAATTGCTATTTGTTTTTACTGCTTTCCTTAAATTGGCATTCCGCTCATATTTCTTCCACTCTGGAAAATTCACACTATCACACACTACATGCGAGGTGCGTTGGGTGCATCAGCAAAATTCTTTCTTCAAAACCCAAATTTAGGAGAGTTGGTAATATACGTGGAGTGTCCGGTCTAACCGGTGGCTGTGTAGCCTTCTCACTCGAGTTGTCCGCTCGGGACCTTGCGTCTAGTAAGCCAAATCTTAGAAAACTTAAGATAGAGCTATACCACTTTTTATTTAAGTCATGCATGTATAAACCTTATGTGGGTTAGTCCTTGGTATTAACGCCACAATTAGATATCCACCAAACTTGTCGACGGGTTTCACAACCCAACGACCCATTAGCATACTATATGTAGCGTGATGATGATAGACGGATCCAAGCCTGGTCATGACACACTGAAATTGGAAAAAGTGCACCGTCATTTGGTCGCCATTTCCAACAAAACATTACAGTTTAACGGCTTGGACCTATTTATCATAATCTCGCATATCTGGCGTTCAGGCCGACCTCTGGTATAAGAGAGGTCCCATGCATATTAGGCGCGCACTTGATTTGCATTTTTTTTGTTTACTATTGTTGTCGCTAGCAATTCTGTACATATTATTACCCTTTTAACCCCTGTACATATCATGCTTATAATTCCGGCCACAAGTATTTGCATTTTTGCACTTTTGTTGTCACATTGCAATCAGGACTTCTACTGCGTAAATCGCTCTTGAACAACACGATTTGGACTTTGTGAAGCATTAACCACCAGTCCGGTCGAACCAATCAGGGGAGTCTTTGACTATATTGTCACGCCCTCACATTTTACTATTTTTGTGGCTTGCCTACTCTCACTCATTTGTCATATTTTTGCAGGAAGACCGTCCTCGCAAATAGTCGAGGGCGGACAACAACAACAACAACAATAACAACAAGAACAAAAAAAAAAAAAAGTTGAGTTATGTTGACGGAGAAATGTCATCTTATACCAGATTCAACAAAGCATCGCTCTGGGTCTTATATTTTGCATTTTTGTACATATTTGCAAGTCTAATTGATATGTCTAGTACTGATTACATAATTTTTTTTTACAACATAATTATTCCGAACTACGCGTGTCTGATTCTCACCATACGGTGTGATACGTAGGCAACCCATCTAGGGTTCGACACCACCACATAAAAAAAAAAAAAAAGAGAAAAAAAAAGATATATTTGGTTCATCCATTCATTGCAATCACGGACATTCATTATTGCATTTCAGCCATTCTAGCACATACATTCATTCATGCATTTCATTCATTCTATCACAGTCATTCATTTTTTTTATTACATTCTTCTTTATTTGCATTAGTTTTATAGTGAACAATCATTTGTTTTGCACAACTTTTATTTTTGCATTTCTTTCATGAATAAATTCTCGTAAATCATACGTTTGATAACATACCTGAACGAACTACGCACACCTGATTCTCGTCAAAGATGAGATACGTAGGCAACCCTACTGGGGTTCGGTACCATTTATTAAAAAATATAAAATATTTTATTCAAAAAAAAAAAAACAAAAAAAAAAAACAAAAAACAAAAAGAAAGCTCCTTTAAGTATCATTGTTTGACTTGGTTGATACCAACATAGTTAGGAGTGTGCATAGGAAAGAACGAGTAATAATCAATATGGGTTGACTTCGTGGTAAACCATAGATTCTTTTGGTACCTCTCACACATCACATTCTTGCATGCTTCTAAGATAAGAACGAGACAAACCTCATTGTTTCATGTGCATTGTGTGGTGAGTTTTTAGAATCAGTTCAATTGCATTGCATTGTGATCTAGAACTTGGCCCGAATGTTTGTTGAGACGAAATCCTGAGTAACACTCGGTGTGAGAAATGATCGTAGGCTTTCTTTGACCCGTTTGAGCCTTTTTCAGCCTACCAAATAACATTATCCATAGTACACCCCTTTGAGCCTAAAGCCTATTCTTTCGACAACCGCATATTACACCTATACCCTTTTGGAGTGCGTACGCACTAACCCTCTCTTGGCCCGACCTCCTTGAGCGCTTTGGAAAAGTGCAAGTGGTGACGAAATTCTGCGTCGAAGTTTGCGAAAACAAAAGTTGTCAAAGCCCCAAAAGGGAAAAGAAAACACAAATGACGACTTCACAAAAGAAGAAATCAAAAGCCCCGGCATTATAAACAAAAATGAATGAAATGAGAGAATAACTTTGGAAAAGCGGGCTCCAAACGAAAGATTCAAAAGAAGTCAGTACAGAAAACTGGGACAAAAAAAAAAAAAAAAGAGAAAAGGAAAAAGAAAGCAGGTCAGCATTGAAGCACACAAATATCAAGCACGGACGTAGTCCAACGCTCGAGGAGGGATTAGTCACTTTTTACCCAAATGATATCCATCCCTTTCCCCCAAGCCTACATTACAAGCCCATGACAAGCCCTACATGATCTTATACTGAGGGTTCTCACATTAGTGGATACTTACATGACGGCCAAGCCTATGGTATCACAATTGCATGCATTGAACATCCTTTTGAGTGCGAGCGTACTTCTCTAAACGTCCCAAAAATTCAAAATACTGGAATATGTGTGAGAAATGGGACTTTCTTTCAGTGAGGGCATTTGAAACGTGAGATTACGTGTAGTTCGAAACCTTGGCTGCAAGCAAGTGTGTCGATACTTAGGTGTCTGAGGTACCATTTGAAACTATAGGAATTACCCAGAAGTCAGTCTTGGTTAGACCGGAAGTGAATAACGGAATTTCCTAAGCACAATACTAATTGTTGGTATCAACTGAAGTCAGAACGTGATGGTGTCTTTCCACTTTTCAAAAAAAAAAATGCATATATAAACAATCATTATTTGCCTCATGAACTACGTCTTGACCTGATTCCCTCAGTGGGATACGTAGGCGGCCGCATTGGCTTCAGTCTCATTTTTTAAAAATTGTACAGTCATTTTTGCATCATGAACTACGTCTTGACCTGATTCCCTCAGCGGGATACGTAGGCGGCCACATTGGCTTCGGTCTCATTTTTTGAAAATTGTACAATCATTTTTGCATCACGAACTACGTCTTGACCTGATTCCCTCAGCGGGATACGTAGGCGGCCTAAATCGGCTTCGGTCACACCATTAGAAATCTTCTCATTGGCTCGTGTGCGACGGAATGCGTTGATTATTCTGAAAAGAGATATGAGCAAATTCCGCCAGAGTTAAGTCTTGCCCATGCGCCCCGCACAACGAAAACTGGGACAATTTTGGGAAATGCACCATGAAGAGATCATAATAAGGATTCCAAAAGCAATCGGCAATCGCGTTTAACAAGTCCGCACGAGGCGGCATCGGACTCGCGGCGTTCAAGAAGCACACAACATTCAACACGTCGTGCAAGGCGAAATCTCGGCATTGGCGTCACATCAATACAACCGCCGTCACATTTTACAGAATCTTCATATCAGCAAAGGCGGGAGCACAACAATAAGCCCAGGCGGGTTACAAACGCACAACGTCTATGCAATGACGTTATCTCAACCCAGGCGAGTCACAAGGCAGGTACGTCCATAAAACGACACCCTTTCATTGCAAGCCTATGAAACGGCTTCATTCATGTTTCGTCTATACAACGACGAACATCTGCATTTCGTCTATACAACGACGAACATCTGCATCTCGTCTATACAACGACGAACATCTGCATTTCGTCTATACAACGACGAACATCTGCATTTCGTCCATACAACGACGAACATCTTCATCTCGTCCATACAACGACGAACATCTGCATTTCGTCCATACAACGACGAACATCTGCATCTCGTCCATACAAGACGACAACGCCCATACAAGGCGTCATTTGCATTTCGTCCATACAACGACGAACATCTGCATCTCGTCTATACAACGACGAACATCTGCATCTCGTCTATACAACGACGAATATCTGCATTTCGTCCATACAACGACGAACATCTGCATCTCGTCTATACAACGACGAACATCTGCATTTCGTCCATACAACGACGAACATCTGTATCTCGTCTATACAACGACGAACATCTGCATTTCGTCCATACAACGACGAACATCTGCATCTCGTCTATACAACGACGAACGTCTGCATTACGCTCATACAAGGCGTCATCTGCATTTCGTCTATACAACGATGAACATTTGCATTTCGTCTACACAATGACGACATCGCCCATACAAGGCGTCATTTGCATCTCGTCTATACAACGACGAACATTTGCATTTCGTCTACACAACGACGACAGCGCCCATACAAGGCGTCATTTGCATTTCGTCCATACAAGACGATAACGCCCATACAAGGCGTCATTTGCATTTCGTCTATACAACGACGACATCGCCCATACAAGGCGTCATTTGCATCTCGTCTATACAACGACGAACATTTGCATTGCGTCTACACAACGACAAGCGCCCATACTGGCGTCATTTGCATTCGTCTATCTGGCGACATCGCCCATACAAGGCGTCATTTGCATTTCGTCTACACAACGACGACAGCGCCCATACAAGGCGTCATTTGCATTTCGTCTATACAACGACGACAGCGCCCATACAAGGCGTCATTTGCATTTCGTCTATACAACGACGACAACGCCCATACAAGGCGTCATTTGCATTTCGTCTATACAACGACGACAACACCCATACAAGGCGTCATTTGCATTTCGTCTATACAACGATTTAACATCTCGCATTCGCTATACAACGATTTAACGTCGCATTTCGTCCATACAACGGCGAACATCTGCATCGTCTATACAACGATTTAACGCCTGCATTTCGTCCATACAACGGCGAACATCGCATCTCGTCTATACAACGACGAACATCTGCATTTCGTCCATACAACGACGAACATCTTCATCTCGTCCATACAACGACGAACAACTGCATTTCGTCCATACTGACAGCGAACATCTGCGTCATCTCGCCCATACAACGACGAGCGGCTGCATTTCGTCCATACAACGATCTGCATCTCGCGTCTATACAACGGCGAACATCGCATTTCGTCCGCATAACGATTTAACATCTGCATCTCGCCATACAAGACGGCGTATCATCATCACTTCATCAACACCTACAAACACCATGTCTTTTCCAAAGACGCCTCACTGCAACCCGGTGTCAATCATACCGACCAGGACAAATTTTGAGTTTTGCGTGCTTTTATTTTCTAGCATTACGGCAACCCGTGCCTCATAATTCAACACGGGACAAATTTTAAACGATTGTCTTTTACTCTTGGCATCACAAAGAACCGATGTCGCTTTTGCCCATTCTTTGCTTAATCCTTGTTCTAATTCGACGATGGGACAAAATTGGCCACAAGTCAACGTCTTTGTCCGAAAACTCTTTCATCGTCTCCGGTCAAAGAGGGACAACTGTTGACGCCCAATTTTGACTCATCTTTTAGGCATTTCTTGCAATTTTAAGCATCTTAGGACACCGCGTTTTGTCATAATTTTTGACATTTTGTATATTTTTTACATAACATTCTATGTTGTTTATTCTTGTAAATTGACATCATGTTTTGTTTTTTACCTTTAATTAGGTATTAAACATTTTTTAGCGTCTCTTTGAATAATTAACTGACACCCCGTCTTTACTTTTAATCGCATATTAAATATTTGCTAAATATTGTATTTTATAATTATTCAGACATATGACATTTTAATAATTTGTATCTTTAAATAATTTTCCTTTTAAATAATTAATCCATTTTGCATTTTTGTCAAACCAGTCAGATCCAGGGCATAATCTGAATCAGTCAAATCCGTCAAAAACCGAAGCCCAAACTGAGGCCCAATACACCTTTCATCTTTTTCCTCCAATACTCAATACCCAATACCCACTACCCAAAGCCCAATACCCAAAACCCAAAACCCTAAACCTAATCTCACCCTATAAAATAAACACCCTACACTACCCTACTTTTACCTTTCCACCACACCTAACTCACTTTAAACTACCACTAGCCGCACTACCCTGAATCCTCTCAAAGATCATCTCCCTCATCCCTTCCCCTCTCTCGCCTCCGCCCTTGCCACCGCCCGTCGAACACCCTACCTACCCATCCGTCCAGCCCTATACTAAAAGCCCCAGCCGCCCAAGACCTTGAGAGCCTTTTCCCCTTAAACCTAAAATCCCTCTCAGCCGCACAAACAGGAAAAACCCCCCTCACCCTCTCAGATTTTTATCCTCTCTCTCCCTTCCCCTCATTCTTATCGCCACCATCGTTCCGTCACCGCGAACACCTCTCTCACACACACACAAATGCAGCAACCTACAATATCACCTCACTCCTCTTCACCTCGCCGTCGCCGCTTCCATTGTTCCGTCGCGGCGAACCCCTAGCAACACCTCACTGCCGCACACCTCGTCATCACTGACCCTTCGATCTCCCAACCCTTTTTCCGTCGCCTGTTGACCTCGCCTTCACGCCATCGCCAGCCGAGCATTTCTTGGTGGCGTCGCTCCGGCGACCTCGCCGTGGAAGCGACGCCGCTGCTGCCCTCTCTCTGTTGGTAACCTTGAAACTTGTCGTATTTAAACTCCGGCGACACTATTGTTTGCTCTTCACCTTTGTTGCTATATTTTGCGTTTTGGGGGGACTGATTTCTCGTTTTTTTGTGTGTACCTGGCCGGAGTTCACGATGTTAACAATGGTTGCTATTTTATTACTGGTTATGTTGCTACTATTATCGTTATTGTTTGAACTGTTGGTCGTTGTTTCACTATTTGTCCACTGATTTTCTAAGAATTGCTTACTATCACGGATTTTGGGTAGTTTTAGGCTATTTTGCTACTGATTTTGGCTATGACGCTGGACTGAATTTTCGGCCATTTATTGCTACTGTTTGGGGCATTTTGTTGGACTGACTTTCGGCCATTTTGCTACTGTTTTGGCCATATTATTGGACTGGTTTTGGCCATATTGTTATTAATTTTGGACATTTTTGCTGGTTTACTGATTTAGAACAAATACTACACAGTTGTTATTTTACTGATTTGAACAAGATGCTACACTTATTTGGCCAATGAAAAAGTTATCCGTCGATTTTTGAGGCCTCCACAGTTGCAAAGACGGAAAAATAAAATAAATGAAGCTTTAGGCAAGGATGATTTCTTCCACTTACAGGATAACCAACATGCTACTGGCAAGGCTTAACGCATGCCGCACTTGTTTAGGCTGTCCCACTTTATATTTCTTACATATCTGAGCCCTCCGTGTTTAAAGTTATTACTGTTTTGGCGCGGATCCGAAGGTTTTATTTATTTTATTATTTTTAGCAATATTGGCCGATGAAGGAATCTCCGTCTGATTTCCAAGGCCTTTCCCTGTACAAAAGACGGATTTATTTTTGCTTTATTTATTAATTCTTGCTATTACTTTAAAATTATTTATTACTAACACTTTTACTAAGTGTTTATGCAGGTATCCGGAGATGCATTTCAAAAGAACGTCTCGGAGTTTTATTTTGTGTCGCACTTAATTTTAGTTTTTTTTTATTATTTTTGTATTGCATTTTATTTTAATAGTAAATTATGAGAAATGCTTAGAATAGGTAGAATAAAAGCCAATACATATGTTATACCCCGTATTTCCAGAGTATGTACGTAAGGGAATACGTACAAAAGTTTAGCCTTAAAGTTTAGGCACTAGACGTTTTTTGGGCACAACTCACTAAAAGAATCGTTTTCCGACGAAACGTTTCCACAACTTTCGTAGGGTAAATTCCGGCTATGTCATTTCTAATTTTTGCGGATTTTTCCGAGAGACGCAACACGTTGGAGCAACGAGAGGTCGACACTTGTCACCCTCTCATTGAGTGGACTTAATGGCGGAATTGAGCCGATTTGGATGACATTTTTTGTCAAGTAGTTGGTAGGATATTTTGTGTGCAAGTTGGCTAAGGACACTTGCCCTAATCCTCACCCTACACTTGCCTTGCACTTGACACCATCTTGGCCATTGGTTGGCCATCCCTTGACCTATAAATACCCCTCTTGAGATGAAGAGTTCTTCATCCACAAAAACTTTCCAAGTCTAAAATCCTCTCCTCTCCCTTAAGCCTTTTCGTCCAACACACACCCCCCCCCTTTGAGAAGCTTAGCCGAGGCTATCCCTCCCCTAGCCTAGCCGAAATCTACCCCCCCTCCCTTGGTAGAAAAGTTGCCTTCTAGTATTGTTATAATGCCCAAAATACCCTAGCCCAAATTCCTTAGTACTTAGTAGAAGTTGTGAAGAACTTCTAAGGTTTCCTTGGAGCTAGCGGAGCGTACAACTTAGGAGCTAAGCCTTGCTCCGGATCGACTCATATCTAGGATATTATTGGGCTTACCGAGGTAAATAATCCTAACCCTCTTTTGTAATTAGAGAATACATACTGTAGTAGTATTAGAATAAGTATTAAATACTTAGAAGATTATTACAGAATAGAATTGAACTGTTATCACAGTAGAAGGGTTTAAAAGAAGAATAATCAAACTGTACTTACATGAATTTGTTTTCACTGATGAACTTGAGTAGCTCACGGTAGGGAAGTGCTGCCCAATTTTCCGTAGGATATAGAACCCTCTGCTTAGAAGCATTCTGAGTAGTCTGAACGTTGATAGACATGTCTGACTATTATAGGCTGATTCTCTGCGCGCGACATATTCAACTTGGCAGGTGGATTTCGCCGAGAAGGTATGTGATTCTTCCTAAAGCATGATATTTTAAAATATATTATATAGTACGGTAGACGTACATGTGTTAACTGAATAATACTTACGGCAATGTCTTTTGACTTAAGCCTGAATAATACTTACGGCAATGTCTCGCGACTTAAGCCTGAATAATAAGGATCTGAAAGCATTTCAAGAGAATACTGAATCATTTTTTTAACAGAAGAGAACTAATTGGTTTTTAAAACAGAAGCTTAAGAGTTATACTAGCTTTATGGGAAGTTAGGTATAACCACTTAAGAATGATAAAAGGAACAGTTTACCTATGTGTTTATAACAGACTTATATTGATTTGTGAAAAGAATAATAAGATGGTTTGATAAGTAGACATGATATGATGCTATGTGTGTTAGTGTCTTGTAACGTTTGTGTAAGAGAGTATTCTTGTTGTGCTTATGTTGTTTAACGATAAATTTGTTAGGTTAGTGTAATATCACTCACCTCTTGACATGTTCAGGGGTTAAGCTGCCCTCCGTCGCGGGGTAGACTCGGTGATGCAGGACCGTGATTCGAGAATACCTCATGCGGGTCGAGGACCTATGCGAGCTACGGGAGTTCGAGTTAGTGTGCGGGGTTATACCTCATGCGATTACATGTGGCCATGCGGACTACGAGTCCAGGACGATGCCGAGGAGTAGCTACCCTCGATGCGGGGTTATATACCCTATGCGGGCCTATGTGAGTGGCCTATGCGGACGACGGGAGTCCAGGATTAGGCTTGCATGGTGATCCTACGCGATTGGCCTGCTTGATCATTCGCGACCTAGAAAAGACACATTCTGATTTACCTATTGTTGCTCTTGTTTATGATGTGGCACTATGCGATTACCTTAGTTGTTTCATACATATATGTAAACTGATTTTAAAATGATATGTTTTCATTTAAGTACTTTCTGATTTCGCATACTTAGTACTGTTATCGACCTCCTGCCCTGCGTTAAATCTGCGAGTAAGAGGCGGCAGTGCTAGATCCGCATCCTTAGGATCTTTTGCGTTGGTGTCAGGAGCTCCATCTTCTCCGGAGGCTCTTGTTACACCCCGTAAGTCCAGGACATGTAATAGAGAATGTACGAAAGGAAACAAGACTTGGAAATTGATACGAAAGGAAGAATTGTTTTTCCGACGGAAAATCTTCCGAACGCCGGAAAGGAAAAATGTTCGTTGTTGAGAATTGGATTCTCAAAAGGCATTATTTGAAGAGTATGGAACTCTTAGCATTATGGAAATTTATTTTTACGGATTTGGTCACGTGGGGCCCACAGAATTTTACGTTTGTGGGGCCCACGAGGTTCTAATTTTATGGGACGAATGAGAGAGGCGACACGTGGCACCCACATGGCTTGGTCGAAATTTATGCAAGGGTAAAATGGTCATTGACCATGGTAGAAGATAAGTCTTAAGCTTGATTTTGTTGACTAGTCAACTTGTCCACATAGGCTTAATCCAAGTGATTTTTATCTAAGCCACACAATTGTTATAATCTAGACCCTCCAATGTGTTATATGTATCATACTAGTAGCAAGACTTGCTCTTCTAACACTTAGAAAATTTCACAACATTTTTCTTGTCCACTAAAGAGTGCTCTCGGCCAAGGCCCCTCTTGGAAGACAAAATTTTGTAGTTTTGATCCTTTGTTCACAAGACTTTAACCCAATGTCCCTTAGGGTATTGTAAGGATATCTCAATAGAAAGATTTCGGAAAAAACGTATTTTTACGTTAGTCATGGCGGAAACTAAGGAGTTCTTGACTTTGAAGTTGGAACTTGAAGATGGGTTCTTGTAGGCCTCTAGGAGTGCTTGGAGTGGATTGGAACCTAAGGAAAGGAGCTAAGAATTTCTAAGGCGCGACTTTGGAATCTTGGAAAATTTTAAGGGCTTATAAAGGTATATTTTGTCATTTTAATAGTTAAGGCTTACTTATTGTGGTAGCTATGGATTTTAGCAAGCATGTGTTATATAGTATGAAGTTTGATATGTTTATTGGCTATTGGAACCCTAATCCGAAAACTAGCATGTTTAGCGTTAAGATTACAATTCAAGTTGATTATTAGTCTAAGCGTCGCATGTTGTATAAAGAAGGAAATTGTAGTTGTTGAAGTTGTTTATGACTAGATAACATGTTAGACCTTAGAACTTGAATTTGGAAAAGGATTGGAAAAGACTTTGAATTGTTAGTATGTAGTTGGCCGAGAATGGCTTGGTGTTTTAAGCTATTTCGTATGAATTGTTGGGCGAAATATTACACGTATTGTAAGGCGTGTAATCCCCTTTGTTTGGTTGTTGTTTGGAGCCTTAAATGTGGCTTGTTGGTTATTGTATTCGGCCTTGAAAAGGTGGCAAAGTAAGTAGAAACAAAGGAGGTCTTTCAGATTTTCCGTAGAATTAGAGGCCGTATACTTAGTATTATTCTACGTTGAGACTAGAAGTTGATAGTCTTGTTGTGACCATTATAGGTTGACAACTTCTCGTCACGGCGTATTCGGCTTAGCTTGTGGATATTAGCCGAAAGGTATGTGAACTATCTCCTCTTCTAGCATGATTCCCTAGAATAAAGAAAGTAAGTCCTACTCATTGAATGATCCATACCTTGCTTGTATTTGGATTTGACTAAAATAGAATTTGTTCTATGTACTTCCTTGAGTGTACTGTGATGTTTAAATTGTAAGTAGTATAATCCATTTCCTTAAGGAAGTTTGGATTCTTAAAAGTGAAGGTATTTTTCTTAAAGTGCATAGAGACTTGAAAAGGAAGTGGTTTCCAAATCTTTTGGCTAGTGCCTTAGTTCTAAAACCTAAAGGTCATCATAATGACTTTAGGGGAGTCAAAGGAGTGATTTACTTATTTGATTTAAAGAGGAGAAATGACATGATTTAATAGAAGTAACTTGTGTTAAGGGTGAAGTTACTTGAGGTTTAAAGTAGAAGAAAACTTGTTTTCTAACTATTAGAGACTTGAAGCATTTTGAAAGTTAAGAACTTGATTTGTAAGTATGTGATACTTGGTTTTAATAGTATAAGTCTCTTGACTATTGAAGGAATGGATATGTCTAAAACCATAAAGGGTTATAACGGCTTTACGGGAAGTTGGTTATAACGGCTTTATGGAAGGTTAGAAAGTTGTCTATTTTGATTAATCGGCATAAGTTGCCTAGATTGTGAAAATTTGGAGTTACTTGATTTCAAGCTTTGAAATGAGTTTTCTAAAAGTGTAGTAACTTACTTTGAAAAATAGACACGCCTTGATACTACGGTGTTAGTATCTTGGAGCTTTCTGAGAGAAATGAGTCTTTTATAAAAGAGATATCGTATGTAGTACTTTGGCTTGATAAATTGAGAATTTGTCTAAGTGTGCCTTGATAAGTACTTTGACTTGTTAAAAGAGAATTATTCTATGTATGCCTTGATTAGTACTTTGGCTTGATAAATTGAGAATTTGTCTAAGTGTGCCTTGATAAGTACTTTGACTTGTTAAAGAGAATTATTCTATGTATGCCTTGATTAGTACTTTGGCTTGATAAATTGAGAATTTGTCTAAGTGTGCCTTGATAAGTACTTTGACTTGTTAAAAGAGAATTATTCTATGTATGCCTTGATTAGTACTTTGGCTTGATAAAGTGAGAATTATCCTATGTGTGCCTTGATAAGTACTTTGGCTTGGTTAATTGAGAACTTGCCTATATGTACGGTAATAGCCTTTGAGTGCAAGTATTATGTTTTATTGAGTTATCGCGACTCGGTTGAAGGGTGGTTTGTCTTGTTGTAAGTTCTTTGACGCATCTGACGGTGATGTGGGATTCCACGGTATGCTTAGACTTGTAGTACTTAGGTTAAATTCCGGATTTTTATAGAAGACATGGTAGTGCTTATGTCTTGTTTGATGGTCGGTCGAGATAGGGTAAGAGTATAAATGAGGGCAAGCCCAAGGCGTTATACCACCTCCTCCGTGTAAGAGTATAAGTGAGGGTAAACCCCAAGATGCTATACCACCGCTACCACCTTCTCCAGGTAAGAGTATAAGTGAGGGTAAACCCCAGACGCTGCACCACCGCTTTATGTGTTGTTTGACGGTTGAGATAAGTGAGGAGTAAACCAAGATAAATGACCGGTGGGACTTGATGTTATGTTATATCGTGGATTGCGGTGAGAAGGATTCCACGCATGATTGATATTATGGGCGTGAGACCCATAGTTATATCTGAGTAGTGACCTTGAGGCTTGCGTCCACGACTTGATATATTGCTTATGTGTTTTATCGTAGGTTGGCTATCATACATGTCTCTGTTTTGTTTAGGTTATGAATTCATTCTGATACTTATTGTTCACATACTTGGTACATTCTTGTCTTGACCTCCTTGAGTGCGTTAAATCTGCCATGAGTTTAGGTCTTGATTTGGTGATCGGCAGTGTAGGACCGCTCGAGTTTTGGATAGCTCCTCTGTTCGGGAGTTTATCATTTTGGTATAGTTCCTTGATCTGAGCTTTTATGCGATTATGGGTACGCGGGGCCTTGTCCGTCATAGTTCGATTTAACTCTTGAGTGCGTATTCATATGTGGGATTGGACTCGTATGCGTTGTAGTGTCTTTCGCTTATGTTTAATTATGGCAGCCTTGTCGGCTTTGCCGCACGTCGTTGGTTTTAAGAAAAAATGAGGTGTTATTTAATTTCCATGATTTACTTGTATTGTTAAGGTAGAAGGGTGCCCGGGTAGGGCCGATCCTGAGCTTGGGTTCGGGCGTGTGGCCTCTTATTGGGTATGCTCTCCTGTTGTAATTAGTTTTATCTGATCGGTATGGCGGAATACTGTCCACCATAGTTGTTTACATTCACAGAAGTGCTGTAGTCTGTGTACATTTGGGATGTAATCGCAAAACTTAGGTTATATGTATATATCTTGAAAGGCAAGCTTTTCTTGAATAAAGCGTGTCTCTTTTTACAAATTTCATGTCTTGTTTATTATTAGTTGATTTTCTACGATGTATGACTACTTGGGTGCGGGTAAGGCACGATCACGAACCGGGCAGGTCGTGACAAAAGTGGTATCGAACGATTAATCTCGGAAAGTGTCTGAGCCGTATCTAGTAAGTCTTGATTATCGGTGTGTTGTGCTGCCACCAATAATCGAGGAGGCTATAGGATATTTAGGATTGGTTTCCATTCTTCTTATTACGAGATCGTGCCTTAAAGGCATGTTATAAGTCGGACCCTTCTAACGTATCCCTTTTCTGTAGCGATTATGCCTCACGTAAGGCAACCGGGCGAAGGGCAAGGCGGCCAGGAGGCTGCTAGTGGGACACCTAGAGTCACGAGGCTCGGGCCCGATCTATACGAGCGGCGGCGAGTTCTGCGCCGCCCGACCCGAGAGGGTTTAGGCGCGCGGCGGCGATGAGACCACAATACCTACACCTCGATCCACGGCTGGAGCGGATGAGATGGGTTCTGAGAGATGGCGATTCTGGCGGGATCGTGGCGAACATGAGGGCAGTGGATCACGGCGATTCGATCCAGCCCGATCGTACCGTGGATTCACCCGAGGCGAGAGTTTGAGGCTACGAGACTTCACGAGTTGTAGCCCGAGTTTTACTGGTCGAGGGAGGATGATCGCGAGGAGTTCATCCGTCATTCTGAGAGATTTTGAGAGTGATCGGGCGTTGGAGACCGAGTCCGTGATCTTTGGTTCACATAAGTGCGTGATACCGCGTTCGATTGGTTTGATTCGTGGGAGTTATCCGGGAGAGCACGCGTCCCAACTTGGGATGAGTTCTCGGAGGCTTCTCACTCACTTCTTGCCTCGCGGATGAGGAGGCGCGGTGATAGATTTTTCTTCTTGAGGCGGAGAGGGCCTTGTCGGGAGTACAATTTCGAGTTTGATTCATTGTCTCGATATGTCCCTGCGTTGGTATCAGATATGTAGGATAGGGTGCACCGATAAGTCACTGGGCTAGATGATTATATGGACGAGTCGTATGCGGGTGTTTCTCTTGGTAAGTATGGACATTACCGCATGCGAGCTCATACTCTTGGATGCGAGGCGTAGAGGCAGAAGCGGGTTGTGACGACAGCGAAGAAGGCCGGGGCGGCGAGGTCTTTTGGTGGCTATCGTGGTGGCGGCCTCGGCGGCCGATCTGGGTGCACCACGGCCGGCTGAGCACTCTGCCGCGTCCTCGGCCGCGGCCGGAGATATTCGAGGCGAACCGGGGCCCCGGGACTTGACGTCGAGCGGCGAAATGCGGCCGTCGGGACCACCCGCCGGTGTGGCCGTCACGGTAGATCCCAGCCGGGAGTTGTGGTGATGCTATGGGAGCTTGTTTCATTGTGGCAGCCAGTCACTATGCGGCTGTCGACGAGCGATCTTGATGGTAAGTCGGTCAGCGAGTTCTTTCGCCGTCTTCTTCATCCCAAGCTACTCGCCCGGAGAAAAGGTACTCATGGACCAGCGGTGCGGCGGTCGTGGCGCGGTCCCGATTCTAGAGTCCTCGAGCCGCATTTATGCTTTGTCCGGTAGAAGCGGGATCGGGAGGCCTCACCGATGTCGTCACGGTACCTTATCGGTTCTGGGTTTGATGTATGCTTTGATAGATCCGGATTCTACTGCATCCTATATATCTCCCTTGTTGCTAGTAGGATAGGGATAGAGCACGAGTCCATGGACCCTTTCGAGGTAGCTACGCGTGATGGTGATTCGGTGGTAGCTCGGCGGGTATATAAAGTTTGTCTGTGACCATTCTGATCGTCGGACCTAGCCGACTTGATAGAGTTGGAGATGATTGACTTGACGTGATCATGGGGATGGATTGGCTAGCTTCGCTACGCCAATGTAGGCTGAGAGAGAGTAATGCAGTTCGATTTCTGAGGAGCGGTTGTTGAGTGGGAGGAGCACGGTATCGCAGAGGTAGGTTTATTTCCTACCTCAAGGCTAGGAAGATGGTATAGAAAGTACATCTACCATCTCGTTCGGGTGTTTGATCTTGAAGGCTGCGGTGCGATTTTCCGTCGATTCGATGGTCGAGAGAGTTCCCAGACGTGTTTCAGACGACCTCGGGTATCCCTCACGAGAGGAGATCGAGTTTTGTATAGATGTGTTGCGGACACTCGGCTATTTCCATTCCGCCATACGAATGACACTGCCGAGTTGAGAGAGTTGAAGGATCGGCTTAGAGACTTGCTAGAAGGCTTCATCGGACCTAGTGTTTCTCCCCGAGAGCGCCGTATTGTTCGTGAAGAAGAAGGGCGGGGCCTGCGCGTGTGTGTTGATCTGACGGTGAACAAGGTGACCATTAAAACGAATACCCCCTTCCCGGGATTGATGATTTGTTTGACCGATTGCGAGCGCGAGATGTTTCTCAAGATTGATCTGCGATCGGGCTATCATCAGTGCGAGTCGAGAGGTGGATGTCCACAGGATGCATTCGGGCGTGCGGGCATTATGAGTTCGTGGTCATGTCTTTCGGGTTGACCAATGCTCGTGGTATTCATAGATTTGATGAGCAAGTGTTCAAACCATTTTTGGACACGTTTGTGATAGTGTTCATTGATGATATCTTGGTTTATTCGCTCGGAGCGGGAGTATCACGGAGCATTTGAGGGTCTTGTGATTCTCGGGACCAGATTATGCGCCAAGTTTTCCAAATGTGAGTTTTGGTTGACTTGGTGGCTTTTCTTGGGCATATTGTCGGTGATGGCATTCGGTGGATCTGGCAAGATCGAAGCGATCGAGGACTTGGCCTGACCTCTTACTCCGGCAGAGGTTCGCGATTTTACGGGCCTTGCAGGATATTATCCGGTTCGTGGAGAAGTTTGCTTCTATCTACGCACCATTGACTAGGTGACTCGGAAAGCGGCCAAGTTTGATGGGTGATGCTTGTGGCGGGGTTTCGATTCTTTGAAGGAGGCGGCACCCCGTTCTTACTCTTCCGGAGGTCGGACGGTTATGTTGTGTATTGCGATCGTCGGGCATCGGGTTGGGATGTGTGTTGATGCGGCATGGCAAGGTTATAAGCGTATGCATCCGGCGGTGAAGAAACACGAGAGGAACTACCCCACGCGATTTGGAGTTAGCGGTGATTCACGCCTTAAAGATCTGGAGGCACTATTTGTATGGGGTTCGTGTGGATATTTATACTGGACCACAAGAGCCTCGGTATATCTTCGACGGAGGAGGCTGAACTTACGACAGAGACGATGGTTAGAGTTGCTTAAGGATTACGATGTTGAAATCCTGTACCACCCGGGGAAAGCCAATGTTGTAGCAGATGCTCTTAGTCGTAGGTCGATGGGGAGCCTATCAGATGTGCATCTAGAGAGGAGGGACATGGTTCGTGATTTTCATCAGTTAGCGAGCCTTGGTGTCCGCTTGATTGATTACGATAGCGATGGGGTTCGAGTTCGTGAGGTTGCGAGTCTTCCATCGTCGAGGAGGTGAAGAAGCGACGATTCGAGGATCGATTTTGACACGTTATCGTGATCTGACTCTTCATGAGGCAAGGGTCCTTTTGAGTAGCACGATGGGGTGCTAAGGTTTGAGAAGCGGTGTGTGTTCTAGATGTTTGAGGACTTGGCGAGTTCTTGGGAAGCACCAGTAGCGCGTTACTCCATCCGTCGGTCGACCAAGATGTACCACGACCTTAGATCGTGTATTGGTGGGATGGCTTGAAGAGGGCGTTGCGAGTTCGTAGCTCGGTGCGTGTTGTCGGCCAGTAAGGTAGAGCACGGAGGCACGGTGGTTTTATTCTGACGATAGAGATCCCGACACGGAAGTGGGAGGTGATCAACATGGACTTCATCACAGGATTACCTCGCTTTCGGAGGAGACATGATTCTATATGGGTTATCGTCGGCGGTGGCGAAATCAACCCACTTTCTTCCGTCGGGGCGACTTTTTGGTGAGGATTATGCGGACTTTACATCAGAGATCGTCGGCGCATGAGTCCTATTTCGATCATATCGACAGAGAGCCCGGTTCTGGCTAAGCTGAGGTCTTTCCAGAGGTTTAGGGACGCAGTGAGCACATCTGCATTCCATCCACAGACGGACGGGCGGAGCGCACTATCCGGACTCTTGAGGATATCTTTGCGAGCCTGTGTTATCGACCGAGTGGTAGGAGGATCATTTGCCTCTAGTTGAGTTTGCGTGCAATAATAGCTACCACTCCAGTATTCGGATGGCGCCTTATGAGGCCTTGTATGTGAGGAAGTGCATTGCCTATAGGTTGGTTCGATGTGGGCGAGTGCGGCTAGTGGACGGTTGGTGCGTGAGCGATGGATAAGGTGAAGCTTATCGGGAGAGGTTCTTGGCTCGAGTCGGCGAAGTCATATCACGGATCATCGTCGGCATCAGGTTCGAGTTCATGATTGGGTTTTTCTAAAGGTGTCACCCATGAAAGTGTGATGAGATTCGGGAAGAAGAAACTTCGGGTACATTGGGCGTTCAGATTGCCGCGAGGTAAGCAAGGTTGCTATGAGTTGGATCTGCCGTCCACACGGAGGCGATCATCCGGTGTTTCATGTTTCTATCGAGGAGATGTATCGGGGATCCATCTGAGGTACACCCGATTGGCGATGTCGGTGACCGGGGTTATCGTATGAGGAGGTTCCATAGCGATAATCGATCGTCGAGTTAGGCGTCTGCGGACGAAGGGCGTGGCCGTCAAGGTCTTGTGGCGGAACGAGCTCGAGGATGAGATGACGTGGGAAGCGAGGAGGACATGGCGAAGTATCCTCACTATTCCCACACCTCGGGTAATTCACTTTCCTACTTGTAAATCTTCATTATCGTTTATGCCTAAGTGTTGTTCTGTGGCCGTGTGTGGCATTTGCAACTGTTTAAGTTATGAAGACTCTTATCGTTAACTGTCTTGGGAAGGAACATTGGGATGAATGTTTCTAAGGAGGGGAGAATGTTATACCCCGTATTTCCAGAGTATGTACGTGGGGAATACGTCAAAGTTTAGCCTTAGAGTTTAGGCACTAGGCGTTTTTGGGCACAACTCACTAAAAGAATCGTTTTCAGAAGCGTTTCCACAGATTTCGTAGGGTAAATTCCGGCTATGTCATTTCTAATTTTTGCGGATTTTTCCGAGAGACGAAACACTTTGGACCAACGAGAGGGCGGCACTTGTCACCCTCTCATTGGTGGACTTGTGGCGGAATTGAGCGATTTGGATGACATTTTTTGTCAAGTAGTTGGTAGGATATTTTGTGTGCAAGTTGGCTAAGGACACTTGCCCTAATCCTCACCCTACACTTGCCTTGCACTTGACACCATCTTGGCCATTGGTTGGCCATCCCTTGACCTATAAATACCCATCTTGAGATGAAGAGTTCTTCATCCACAAAAACTTTCCAAGTCTAAAATCCTCTCCTCTCCCTTGCCTTTTAGTCCAACACACACCCCTTTGAGAAGCTTAGCCGAGGCTATCCCTCCCCTAGCCTAGCCGAAATCTACCCCCCCTCCCTTGGTAGAAAAGTTACCTTCTTGTATCGTTATAATGCCCCAAAATACCCTAGCCCAAATACCTTAGTACTTAGTAGAAGTTGTGAAGAACTTCTAAGGTTTCCTTGGAGCTAGCGGAGCGTACAACTTAGGAGCTAAGCCTTGCTCCGGATCGACTCATATCTAGGATATTATTGGGCTTACCGAGGTAAATAATCCTAACCCTCTTGTGTATTAGAGAATACATCTTGTAGTAGTATTAGAATAAGTATTAAATACTTAGAAGATTATTCTGAGAATAGAATTGAATTATCACGGTAGAAGGGTTTAAAGAAGAATAATCAAAGCATTTACATGGGGCGGTTTTCACGATGAACTTGAGTAGCTCACGGGTAGGGAAGTCTTTGATTTTCCGTAGGATATAGAACCCTCTGCTTAGAAGCATTTCTGAGTAGTCGAGCGTTGATAGGCGTATGCGACTATTATATTTGATTCTCTGCGCGACATATTGACTTGGCGGTGGATTTGAGAAGGTATGTGATTCTTCCTAAAGCATGATATTTTAAAATATATTATATAGTACGGTGACGTCATGTGTTAATGAATAATACTTACGGCAATGTCTTTTGACTTAAGCTGAATAATACTTACTGCAATGTCTCGCGACTTAAGCTGAATAATAAGGATGCGAAAGCATTTCAAGAGAATCTTGAATCATTTTTTTAATGTAAGAGAACTAATTGGTTTTAAAGCGAAGCTTAAGAGTTATACTAGCTTTATGGGAAGTTAGGTATAACCACTTAAGAATGATAAAAGGCAGTTTACTATGTGTTTATAACGGACTTATATTGATTTGTGAAAGAATAATAAGATGGTTTGATAAGTAGACATGATATGATGCTATGTGTGTTAGTGTCTTGTAACGCGTTTGTGTAAGAGTATTCTTGTTGTGCTTATGTTGTTTAACGATAAAATTAGGTTAGTGTAATATCACTCACCTCTTGACATGTTAGGGGTTAAGCGCCTCCGATGCGGGGTAGACTCGGTGATGCAGGACCATGATTCGAGAATACCTCATGCGGGTCGGGGACCTATGCGGGCTACGGAGTTCGAGTTAGTGTGCGGGGTTATACCTCATGCGATACATGTGGCCGTGCGGACTACGAGTCGGGGCGATGCCGAGGAGTAGCTACCCTCGATGCGGGGTTATATACCTATGCGGGCCTATGTGAGTGGCCTATACGGACTACGGAGTCGAGTTAGGCTTGCGTGGTGATACTACGGGCAATTGGCCTGCTTGATCATTCGCGACCTAGAAAAGACTATTCTGATTTACCTATTGTTGCTTTTGTTTATGATGTGGCACTATGTGCGTTACCTTGGTTGTTTCATACATATATGTAAACTGATTTTAAAATGATATGTTTTCATTTAAGTACTTTTCTGATTTCGCATACTTAGTACTGTTATGCTTGACCTCCTTGAAGTGCGTTCATCTGCGGTAAGGGCAGCAGTGCTAGATCCGCATCCTTAGGATCTTTTGCGTTGGTGTCGGGAGCTCCATCTTCTAGGAGGCTCTCTTGTGGGTATGCTCTCCTGTTGTAATTAGTTTTATCTGATCGAGTATGGCGGGGCCACTGTCGCCATAGTTGTTTACATTCCTAAGTGCGTAGTCCTATTGTACATTTGGGATGTAACTGCAAAACTTGGGTTATATGTATATATGCCGAAAGGCAAGCTTTTCTTCAGATAAACTGTGTCTCTTTTTACAACTGTTTCATGTCTTGTTTATTATTCCGCTGATTTTCTCTGATGTATGACTACTTGGGTGCCCGGGTAAGACACCAGTCACGGGCCCCGGAACGGGTCGTGACAACATAATTAACCTAGGTTTGAACGGATAACCGCAAGTTAGCGGATCTTAAAGGATGCCTAACCCCTTCCCTTTAGGATAATAAAGAACCCTGATCTAGAATCTCACATAGCTTTCGCAGACCTTTAAATGGAGATTAATTGCAGTATTTTTATTGCAATAAATCAAGTGTCCTAATTCACTTAAATAATTATGTGGCGACTCCTTTAAATACATTTAGGAATCAACCATACGTAGTACTCCCATTTTGACTCCGGTTTAAAATGGGGTGTTACAATGCAAACTGGATATCAGACTTGAAGAACACCACAACCACAAGTGGATATATGCATGGTGTGTCTTTGTAAAATCCTCTAAGCAAACTTACATCGGTCTAGTTGTGATGGAATCAGAGTTTATCGCTTTGTACAAAACATGATGAGAAGTTGAGTAACTTCACGACCTCTTGGAGGATGTCCCTTATTGGGAGTAACTCGTGCCTTCATCAGTTATACACTATAAGGGCATGGATGATGGCGTCTGGACATATCTGTCGCAGACATAAGACCGTATGGCAGTTGATCGGGTGACACATCCTTGATTACTAAATCAAAGGATATAACGAACCCTTTAATTAAGGAATTACCCAAAGATCAAGAGTTCTGTCGGTCTAGGGGAATAGTCTTAAAACCCAAACAATACGAACTGATACGGTGGATACCCAACCATACTGACTAGAGATCCCAAGAATTTAGTTCAATGAAAAAATTAAATCGTAAAGGTTCAGTTGAGCGCTTCGGTGGAAGAAAGAGCACTTCGGATAATGATTTCTTCATAGAAACATGAATCCAAGGTCGTTCCCGTGATAGACTTTAAGTGTTATCTGCAGCATGAGTAAAGGTTAAGTTTCCAAAACCTTTAATGATCATCAACGGTTGAGGTTAGGTTTGGGGAAACTTTTAATGGTGTCTAACACTTGTGAAGTGTGGTATGGCAGGATACCTTGTAAGAGACCACCTATTTAAGTGCGAGGACTGACCGCCTCAAATGAACACACTTTAGAATTCAAGTGTGTCCACGACCACAACGGACAAAACATTAAGAAGAACAGAGTAAGGAAAGTTGTTGTATTGGTACCATTGTCTAGGCATACACTAAACACTGAAGGTTCAAGACATCACATTCACCGCGCAGTAAGTATGTCTTATGGTATTTTACTATGGAAGGTTCAAAGCTACAACTACAACTACCTATCCAGATGCAACATCAGTCCGCCGAATGATTGCTAGAAAGGCACCGTGTGCATGAGGCAAAATCTCTTTCAAGAGGGGATTATTGGAAATTTACTAAATGTGGAATTAAGTTTAACCCATTATTTATGACTCGAACAATTGAGGCCTCGCACGTCGAAAATATCGTTTTCAAGGTTCATAGCGGGTTTGAACAAGGAGATTTCTTCTCCTATGATGTTGCATAAATATTTGGAGTTAGAAGAAGCTTTTCAGGCAGTCTTGAAAGTTGAGGACGGGATCAAAGAAGATAAAATCTACATACCAAAGGCTTCCACTACTTCATGGAGCAAAGGAAAGAATACTTGGAAGCCTTCAAGTTCTTAGGATAAGTCTAAGGATCAAAAGCAAGATTTCAAGAATCAAATTGGCAAGGGCAAGTCTAAGTTGGAGACTAAAGAAGGTGGTGATAAAGCTAAAGATGAATGTGTATCCCAATCGAAGAACCATACTTGCTATGGATGATGAAGGGTACTTGACCGAGGGTAGTGACAATGAAGAAGACCATGAACCATGTGATGATGATTTTGTAGGAGATTTAGATGACCACCAAGGAAATATGATACAGCATTGGCAGTGAGAAGAATTATGCAAGTTCAAGTAAATGATGACTTGGACCAAAGAGAGAATTTATTTCATGGCAAGTGCAAGATCATGGATTTCACTTATTTTTTAATTATTGATGGTGGGATTTCTACAAATGTAGCCAGTTCTTACTTGGTTGAACACTTGGAGTTGCCCACTATATAACATCAAACACCATATCGACTTCAATGGTTAAATAATTATAGAGAATTGAAGGTTACCAAGCAAGTTCTAATCAAATTTAGCATTGACAAGTACCATGATAAATTCATTTGTGATGTGGCACCTATGCAAGATTGTCATCTACTACTTGGTCGACCTTGATAATTTGATAGAGGAGCTAAGCATGATGGAAGGTCCAATAAATACTCCTTTGTCATGAATGGGCAAAACACATTCTTAATCCCTTAACACCATTGCAAGTAAATGAGGGATACAAGAAAAGAAGGGAACTAAGAGAGAGGATCACAAGAAAGGATGGGAAAGAAAATAATGAGAGGAGTGAGGGAGAAAAATGGCAATTTAAGAGAGGAAAAATGAGTTAATGAGAGGAACAATGAGAGATAATTGTCACAAAACAAAAGAGAGAAAGAGAAAGTGAGTTTGGTAGCATCTTATCATGAGATCTCTAAGGAAATAGAAGATAATTACCCTATAGTACTTTTGGTATATAGAGATAATTTTTTTGCTACTAATGAACAAACTAACTCTTTACCTAGTGTTGTTTCTTCTCTTTTGCAAGGTTATGAAGATGTCTTTCCCGGGAGCTACCTAGAGAATTTCCACCATTGAGAGAAATTAAACATCACATTGACTTCATTTTGGGCTCACAACTTCCAAATCAAGCGGCTCATAGAAGCAACCCCGAGGTTACTAAGAGTTGCAAAAGCAAGTTGATGAACTACTTGAGAAAGGCTTGGTTAGAGATAGTCTTAGCCCTTTACGGTACCCGTGATCTTGGTAATGAAAAAAGATGGTACATGGAGGATGTTCATTGATTGTAGAGCTATCAACCAAATTATGATAATGTATCGTCACCATATACCTAGGCTTGATGACTTACTTGATGAATTGAGTGGCTCTAGTTTTTTAAAAACAAAATTGACTTAAGAAGTGGATGCCATCAAATTAGAATGCAATCGGGAGATGAGTGGAAGCCTCTTTTAAAACTAAGTTTAAGTTGTATGAATGGTTGGTTATTCCATTTGGGCTTACAAATGCACCTAGCATCTCCATAAGACTTATGAATCATGTGATGAAACCATTTATTGGAAAGTTTGTTGTTTATTTTGATGATATTTTGATGTATAGTAAATCAAAAGAGGAGCATGTTGATCATTTAAAGTGCATTTTAATGTTCTAAGGCATGAAAAGTTATATACTAATTTGACAAAGTATACTTTTTGTGTTGACAAAGTTATTTTTCTTGGATTTGTGGTTAGTTATAAAGGTGTTGAGGTAGATGATTCCAAAGTTGAAGCCATTAGGAGTTGTCCCACACCTAAGACCATATGAGATGTTAGGAGCTTTCATGGGTTGACTAGTTTCTATAGAAGGTTTGTTAGAAATTTTAGCACCATAGCCGCTGCCCTAACCAAAGTATTCAAAAAGGATGTAGCATTTGATTGGGGAGAAGAGCAAGAAAAGGCTTTTGGGGAATTGAAAGAGAAACTTAGCAATGCACCACTTTTTCAATTACCTAACTTTGATAAGACTTTTTAGATTGAGTGTGATGTTTGTAAGGTATGCATATGAGCGGTTTGATACAGGATCAACAACCTATAGCTTACTTTAGCGAAAATCTTAAAGGAGTGAGTGAAAATTATTCTACCTATGATAAGGAGTTGTATGCTTTAGTTCGGGCGTTGAATAATTAGAAACATTACCTTTGGCATAGGGAGTTTGTAATTCACACTGATCATGAATATTTGAAGCATCTTAGAACCCAAGAGATATGCTAAGTGGGTAGAGTTTGTTAAACAATTTCTTTATGTAATCTGTTACAAGAAAGAAAAAGAAAATGTGGTAGTGAATGCCCTTTCTAGGAGATATGCCTTGGTAAACTCTTTGACATCTAGGTTGATAGGTTTTGAGAGTTTAAAGGAGCTTTATCATAGTTACCATGACTTTAAAGAGAAATATGTTGTTAGTGTCAATATAGACTAATCAATGAAAAACCATAATAATATAATAGTAATTCAGTATTAATTGAAATCAACAACAACAAAACAACAAGTATTAAAACTCATACTAACTTGGTGTAGATAGAGACCTGCTTGATGAAGTGTCCTAAGATAAAAATTCATCCCCACTTGTGATGTAGTTCTATGGACGTCTGCCTTGATGATACAACTATCTAAGTGAGAGTTCTAGGACAAGAACTTCACTTCTGGCGAATCTACTTTATGTGTTTTTCAGAAATATTCTTTAGGAAGAAGATGAAGATCAAGCAACAATCCTAGATCATTAATTGTGTTTAATGAGATTGTTATGTGTATTGTGTTGTATATCTTCTATCAAGTGATTAACATGCTTATATAGCATAAAATTCAACCAAATGCAGTAATTCATCAAAGGTTGTGACCTTACATGAAGAGAAGCAACTTTTGGTTCAAAAACCGGAAATTTCCGTTGCGCAGCGCCGTGGCGCTGAAATTCCTGCAGAACTCTCTGATGTTTCGACGCGGTGGCTCCACTTCCCAGTTCCATGGCACTGTCGATGGTCATTTTTGCACTGTTCCGGTGCCGTGGCCCTGTCCTTGGACGCCACGGCGCTCGATCATTTTTCCAGATTTTCGATCACTTTTCACTTCTTCTTTTATAAGTTCCATCAATACCCCACATTTTCTATTCACGCATCTCACAATACCCTACATGTGGATAGAAAATAAGATAAAAAGGAACTTATCGTTATTTCTGTCAAACGTGATATGACATGCATCGGAGACGGTGTCTTTTGGACTTGAACCGCTCGTAGTGAGTACCTATCAGATCTACTTATGAAGTAGTGGACGTAGTGCCGTGAACTATTCACGTTTTGTAGTAAATCGAGACAATAAGTATCACACATACCATATCAATATATTTCAATTCTTACGGTTGTGTTCTTTTCGGTCATGAACAACTCATTCTTCATGAGAATTTCTAGAGAACGTAGCCATTTCGGTTCTCCCAGATGCGACCCCACATCAATCTCATATAGGTAATACCAAATAAGAATAGTCCGTACTATCCCACCATAAAGGCTTTTCAGTATTATTAAAATTAATATATTCATCCCTTAAAACATCAACGGATTAACACACTTAGTAAATCATAGGAATGAGCATATGTGTGTTTTATGCTCCTTGAGTCTTCCCCAACTAGTTTTTCTATTGAACCTAAACCATGGGATCTCCAATTATGATAGGTTAGGTTTCCACCAGTTAATGACTCATTGTATTAGCTTTAAGTTCATTCCCCTCGATGTAAATACATCTTGCTCTCTTGTAAGGCCTTTTGTCAAAGGATCCGCTATATTGTCCTTTGACTTTACATAATCAATGTGTTACACCCCGTAATTCCAGGATATGTTTATAATAACGTACGTAAGAACTCAAAAGTGTTAAGATTTGAGACTAGTAAAAATTTATCGGAATTATGAAAATGTCGGGAAACGAAATATTGCGACGAACGGGAGGGCGACACGTGTCACCCCCCTTAGTTGGTCTTGGACGAATTGGACCATGGGCTTAATGGTCATTTGACCAATGTAAGGATGATCAAGTCTTGCTAGGCTTAGAGCTTGACATTATTGACTAAGTCAAGGGCCACTTGGCTAGATTTTTATTAAATGAATTTCATCCAAACCTCACAAGTGTTCTAATCTTAACCCTCCATTTGGTTATATATTCATCCATTGTGCAAGACAAGTCTTGAACACTTAAAGAAAAATTAGAAAGTTTGAAGACTTGAGAGGGAGCTCTAGGGTTTGGGCAAGAGAAGAACAAGAAATTTTTTGTTTGTTGTTCAATAACATCCATACTTTAAACCAAGGTTCCTAAGAGTATTGTAAGGGTATCTCAATAGAAAGATTCCGAAAAAGTGGCATTTTCGTATTAGTCGCAAGGTGAAAACCTAAGTCACTTTCATAGGTTTGGATTGGAAGTTAAAGGAAAGTTGTTTGTGATCTTCTAAGGGCTTCAAGTGGCGGATTGGAGTGTCAAGGAGAGGCTCTAAGTTGCTAGGGAGCGACTTCGGATCTTGAAGTTGGATTAAGGCTCGTCGAGGTAACAATCTTGTTCTCTTAAGTGTTATAAGCTTACATTTTGTTGTAGCCTTACATTTTAACTGGCATGAAGTATATGTATTAAATATTGATAAGTGTTATGGATATTGGAAGCCTAAAATCCTAAATGACATTGTTAGCCATTTGAAAGTGAAATACAATTTGGTCGATAATTAGAATCGTCGCATGTTATCTACTTGAAGATTATAGTTGTTATAATCGATTGCGGCTTTATAACATGTTATACTAAACAACTTGAATTGAAAAGGAATTGGAAAGGATGATATGTTGTTACACATTTTGGCCGAGAATGGCATTGCCTTTTGGACTAGTTTGATATAAATTGTTGGGCGGAATTTTACACGTCTTGTTAGGCGTGTAATCCCCTATTGTTAACTACATTATTGAGCCTTAAATGTGGCGTGTTTGGTTATTGAATTCGGGCCTTGAAAAAGGTGAAAAATTATGTAGAAATAAAGAAAGTGTTGTTCGATTTTTCGTAGAATTTAGTGACTTTGCACTTAGAATATTCTACGTTTGAAGTTAGAAGTTAATAGACGTATTATGGTCATTATAGGTTGACATACTACGTACGACATATTGGATTTAGCAAGCGGATTGAACCGAAGACCTATGTGGAACTTTCTTATCTCTTGAGCATGAATAGTTGTAAATGTATAGTACGGTAGACGTACGAGATTTAAATGAATTTAGTTTCATTTGATATCCTTGACTTGTTTTAAGGATGTTCAAGTTGGTTGAGTTAGAGGATTAACTCACTTGCTTTTAAAGGATAGAAATGCCTTGGTTTCAAAAGCCTAAAGTTGGTTAATAACTTTATGAAAAGTAAAGAGAATGGTTTATTCTAATAAGGTAAACAAAGATTTCTTGACTTGAAAATGTATAGGATACTTGATTTGGAAAGTATTGATTCCTTGAGCCTATTCTAAAGTTAAGACACTTGATTTCTAAAGTTAAGAGACTTGAAGTATTTTAAAAGTATATGATACTTGGTTTTGAAAGTATAAGTCTCTTGGATATAAAGAAGAATGTAATTGCCTAAAGTATAAAGTTAATATAACAATTTTATGGGAAGTTAGTTATAATAGCTTTATGGAAAGATGAAAGAGTGGTTTACTCTAGTAATGTAAATAATGATAAATGACTTGAAATAATGAAAGGCAAATTGATTTGAAGGCATCAATTGCTTAAGGTTTTAAAAGAAAGAAGTCACTTGATTTAGAAGCCTGTAAATGTATTTCTAAAAAGTATTGTGACTTGTCTTGAAATGTAGATATGACTTGATACTATGGTTATTAGTATCTTGGAAGTTTTATATGAAAAAGAGTCATTTTAAAATAGTAGAAGTACGTAGTACTTTGGGTTAAATTTCCTAAGATCAAGCAACAATCCTAGATCATTAATTGTGTTTAATGAGATTGTTATGTGTATTGTGTTGTATATCTTCTATCAATTGATTAACATGCTTATATAACATAAAATTCGATCAAATGCAGCAATTCATCAAAGGTTGTGACCTTACATGAAGAGAGACAACTTTTGGTTCAAAAACTGGAAATTTCCGTTGCGCAGCGCCGTGGCGCTGAAATTCCTGCAGACCTCTCTGAAGTTTCGGCGCCGTGGCGCTATCGACGGTCATTTTTGCACTGTTCCGGTGCCATGGCCATGTCCTTGGAAGCCACGGCGCTCGACCATTTTTCCTGATTTTCGATCACTTTTCACTTCCTTTTTTACAAGTTCCGACATATGGTAAGTGTGATCATGTTGAGGCATATAAGAGACCATTTCAGCTTGATGATGTATATATTGATGAACATGAGAAGCAAAAGAAGGCTAAGGAATTAGCCCAAGTGGAGAAGCAAAAACGATTCATAAGCATGAAGTTTTTTTTATAAGTTGGACGTTTGTGTGTGCCTATCTCTTCTTGGAGGGAGTTACTTGTTAGAGAGGCTCATAGTGGAGGTATGATGGGATATTTTGGAATATTCAAGACTGAGAAGATTTTAAGAGAAAACTTCTATTGACCTAATTTGAAAACTGATGTAGAAAAAGTGTGTGATCTATGTATTGAGTGTAAGCAATGTTAAGTCTCGGGCACATCCTTATGGTTTGTACACACCATTGCCTATTCCTGATGCCCATTGGTTAGATATTTCCATGGATTTTATATTTGGCTTATGTAGGACTAGGAAAGGTAGAGATAGCATTTTTGTGGTAGTTGATAAATTTTCAAAAATGACTCATTTTATACCTTGTCATAAAAGTGATAATGCGTCACATGTTGCTACATTATTTGTTGACTATGTGCGTAAATTTCATGAAGTTCCTAAGACTATCATTAGTGATAGAGACTCAAAATTTCTTAGTCATTTTTGGAGAAGTTTGTGGGGTAAGCTTGACACTAAGTTATTATTTTCTACTTCTTGTCACCCTCAAACCGATGGCCAAACCGAGGTTGTCAATAGGAGTTTAGAAAATATGTTTCGAACCATGATTAAGGGAAAGTTTACTTCTTGGGAGGATGAATTTGCATATAATAGATCTATTCATTCTTCTATTGTTATGTCTCCTTTTGAATGTGTTTATGGTTTTAACCCACTAACTCCTTTGGATTTAACACCTTTATCACAAGAAGTTGTTGTGAGTTTAGATGCTAAAGCAAGGGTTGAGGCTATGAAGAAAATGCATGAAAAAGCAAGGAGACAACTTGAGAAGATGAGTCAAAAAAACAGCTAGTACAATCAATAAAGAAAGAAAAAAATGATCTTTGCTCCCGGTGATTGGATTTGGGTACACTTTAGAAAGGAAAGATTCCCTCACAAAAGGAAGAACAAGTTGTTACTAAGAGGAGAATGAATTAATGACAATGCTTATAAAATTGATCTTCCTAGTGATTTTCAAGTTCATAATGTTTTCAATGTTAGTGACTTGATCCATTTTGATGTGGGTGAATATTCAAATTTGAGGTCAACTTTTTCTCAAGAAGGGGAGGATGATAATGACCACACCGTTAGTACTTCAAGACCCTTCACGAGGAGTCAAGTGAAATAAATTCAATATCTTGAAAGCCACTTAATGATGATAGATACCTTGAAGAATTCTTTGGAGGCACCTACCAAATATTACAATATCACACAATGGAAGAAAGATCAAGATTTGACGGATAGAGTCATCTTGGAGGGCATATGATATATTTAAGCCTACTTAAAGGGTATTTTTGGACATTTGATGTAATATTTAGCCCTAGTATAAATACTTTACTATCTAGCTTATTTGACTAGATTATGTTGATGAATATTTGTGAGCTTAAAGGTTATCTCTTTGTTGCCTTTGAACTTTGCCCTAGGATTTTCAAGAGGTAACCTTCCTCTTGAGGATTCTACTAGTTTAGTTGCTTTTATTGAATGTATTAGAAGGTAACTAGGATTCTAATCCAAATTGTTGCTAATATTTCTTCAATATTTGTATCTAGCTTTTAACTTTGCTTGTTTTCTATTTTCAATTCTTGCACTTTTTAATTTAGTTGTTACCAACATTCACCAACCTAACATTGATACTTCACACATCCGCCCTCATTGCATTCGTCTCCATGGTCATTCTTGCAAACTCCCTAAGTAAGAGAGCCACTGAGTCCTCCCCGTCATGAGGTTGTCCTCCAGAAGTAGTCATGATACCTACAAAACTCAACAAACAATATTAGTAGTAAAGTTTCTCACGTTGATCGTATTTAACTCTCAAAGTTTACCACTCAACCTAGTGCGTCTTCCAAGGTTGAGAATGAAAACCACATGTCCAATTAAGTCTGACGATTTCTAAGCTTTGTGGAAGAATGAATTCTTGTGTTAGGAATGATGGACGACTCAAAACAAATGGATAAGTGACAATAAATGTTCAACGAAATAAAACGAGAAAAGCTTGAAGAAATTGATACGAAATAAAATTTGGACTCAAGAACTAATTAACCATCAAATAAGAATAATTACTAATTGTTAGTTAGTTAGAAGAATCAAAGAAAAGAAATTAGAAAATGAGAAAAACCTTGAAGAATATATATTTTTAAAAAATTTTGGGGCTGAAAAATGACTAAGAAAGAAACAGGAGCAAGAGCACTGAAGAAGAATAAGAATGGTCAAAGTGCACAACTTCACGCGCCCTGCAGTCACGTGGGCTTGACTGCCGGGCACGTGAGTTGGTTGATGTGCTGGCTGGGCCAGTCTCATTTTTTAGCATTTCGCCCTTTGTTTCTTTTTCTTTTGCTATTTCGTCCTTTGCATACTTTAGTGGTTCACCCAACCTAGTATTTTCACCTTTTATTCCAGCAAATAACTTTAAATTTATACCCCAAATTAATTTGGATCAAAGGGTGTTCTTCTTCATCAAGATTTAAAATTCTTCAAGAACTCTAAATTTTCAATCTCCTTCAAATCAACTCTAAAAATTTCCAATTTTCAAATCTACATTCCCTTCCACTAGTAAAAATAAACCCAATAATTTTCAAGCTCAATTTCCTCCTCTTCTTCAAGACCACCTTCAAGTTCTTCCACCTTCAAACTCAATTAATGGTAGATGACTCAAAATGATCCAATTGACTTGAAACTTTAAATTTTGACTCAAATAATAGTAGAGAACAAGAATCTAGTGTCAAATCAACAAAATTTTGGGTTTTTGATGAATTTTGAATTTTCTATTTAAAAAAAATGAAGAATGTAGGATTAAGAATTGTAGGAACAATCCTTTAGCCTAAGCGATGATACCAACTGATAAGATTCCTAAATGGAAACTCTGAATTCAAAAATGGAATTAAAATGCAAGGAATTAAGATAAAATCAAAACACAAATAATAATAGATATATGGAAAAATTTGGTCTGGATACCAAAAACTCTCAATCTAATCCAACTATGAGCACCTATATTATTTGAAGATCAACCAAGGAGACTCAATTGCAGTCCATAAATGAGAAATTCAATGTAGATAATCAAGGACAAAATTTGTATTACCAACCAAGGATTAACATACTACAATTAGCTAAGAACTATAACTAATAAGCTAAACAAACTATCACTCTCATATAAGTATTCATCAAAATCCAAGCTAGAGAATGAAAATAAAACTAAGGCTACTATATCTGGTCTTGTCTATTACAACTAAGGTCCAAAATTGGCCTTCTACGAAAATATCCCAAATTGGGCTCATATGTCCAATTGCAATTCTAACCATTTTTTGTGGTTTCCACGTTTTTTGGATTTATCTTTAACATTCTCCCAAGAAATCTTCTATAATTTTATGCCTTCATCTTCATCACCTTCCCAAGAAAACGTCCATACGTTGTACACTCGTAACTTGCTCTTCAAGCGCCTCCAATGCTCCTCTTTGCATAAATTCACTTGCAAGGTTTGAAGCTCTTGTGCTTGGCTTCAAGTGAAAGGTCTTGATGGATTAGTGGCCAATGATATCATTATGAGTTATACAATGAATGTACGGGAATATTATACAACTACCACTAGTGCTTAGAAAGGATAAACAATTACTATTCCAATACAATAGGCTTGAAGCCTAACATCAGTTGTTATAACAATAATAAGTGTTGATGATCTTGATCTTCGGTCTTTGATCCTCCTTGGAGTCTTGAGATCTTTGTTGAAACTGCAGCAAGCCCCTTGAGAACAACAATAACAATATGTTTAGAAATCAGGAAATATTGTAATAAAAATGGCTTGCTGAGTCGATTATTTTTCAATCTATCCTTAAGATAATATTGCCCCGTATAATCCTTTAACGGTGTGTTGGCAACTTATCTCTCAAGATTAAACAACAATAAAACAAATGAACAAAGGAGACTCAGGTGTTCGCTTAAGAAAGAAGGATCTTTGAGTGTGTAAAGATTGCAAGAGAGGAAGATATTTCAGAAAATCTGAAATCATACAGGTATGGAGTATGTAGTGTGTTTTGTGTATTAGGCCAAATGCCTCAATATATAGGTGTGTAAGATGACATTTCAATTGCCCCATAATGGAATTCAATTGACATGTAATTGATGGTCTTTAATCTCAAATAATTCAGAAAAATAATGGTCCAAGTAATGGACATTATTTGGTGGATTTAATGTCATTGAAACCCCTTCAACAACCATATTTTTGGGATTCCAATGGTCAGCTATCGTCGTAGCGGCACCACTGGTATGCGCGCTGGAAAATGTATGTAAGCAGATTTAGCGTCGTGGCCCTCGTGGTGGTGGCTCCACCGTGACGCTGCGACCCTTTTCCAACCTGGTTCGATCTTACACATCGTACATTTCTTTCTTCATTTACCAATGTGGAACACGTGTCATTTGGCCAATAACCATCCATCATTTTATGTCTCAAACGTTTCACTTATGTACCAATATCTCTTCCACTAATGAAATTTACGATACTTGATACTACGTGTGTGGAAATGATGTTTTCGACGTGCGGGATCTCAATTGTTCGAGTCATAAATAATGAGTTAAACTTATTTCCACATTTAGTAAGTTTCCAACAATCCCCTCATGAAAGAGATTTTGGCGCACCGACAAGGTGCCTTTCTAGCAATTGTCCGGCGGATCGATGTTGCATCTGGATAGGTAGCCGTAGTTTTGAACCTTCCATAGTGAAATACCATTGGACTTATTTACTATGCGGTGAACGCGATGTCTTGAATCGTCAGTGTTTAGTATAAGCCAAGATAATGATACCCACACAACACCTTTCCTACTCAATCCTTCTTATGTTTTTGTCCGTCGTGGGCCGTGGAAACACTTGGATTCTTAAGTGCGTTCATTTGAGGCGACCTGTCCTCACACTTAAATAGGTGGTCTCCTACAAGGTATCCTGCAATACCCCACTACACAAGTGTTAGTCACCATTAAAAGTTTCCCCAAACCTTACCTCAATTATTGAGGATTATCTGACGGTTTTGAAAACTTAACCTCTACCCCCTCTGCAAGTGGAACTTAATGTCTATCATGAGAACGACCTTGGATTCATGTTTTCTAAGAAGAACTCATAATCCAAAGTGCTCTTGATTCCACCGAAGCGCTCAACTAAACCTTTACAATTTAGTTTTCCCATTGAACCTTATTCCTGGGATCTCCAGTCTGTAAGGTTGGGTGTCCACTATATCGATTCTTATTGACTGGGTTTTAAGCCCATTCCTCTAGACATGCAGAATATCTAATCTTTAGGTAGCCCTCTTTGGTTAAAGGGCCTGCTATATCCTTTGATTAAGTAATCAAAGATGTGTCAGCCGATCAACTGTCATTTGGTCTTATGTCTGCGACAGATATGTCCAGACACCGTCATTCGTGCCTTTACAGTGTAAAACTGATGCATGCACGAGTTATTAGCAATAAGGAACATCCTCTAAAAGGTCATGAAGTTATTCAACTTCTCATCATGCTTTGTACAAAGCGATAAACTCCGATTCCATCACGAATCAGTCGATGCAAGCTTAGAGGATTTCCGTAAGACTCACCATGCACATCCACTTGTGGCTTTGGTGTTCTTCAGTTCTGATGTACAATTTGCATCACTGTGTTCTCCCAGAACTACTGGACATCTATAATACCATACTTCTTAAATAAACGAATAAATCAGATGTCGTCACATCTTATTTAACTCCTTCTATTTATTATCTCCAATGAACTTTAATTCAACTGATCCACTTTGTGAGCCAATATCAGGTCATTTATAGTGTGTAAAATACATTGAACTCCATGTGACCTGCGCATATCGCTCCTGGTATATTGGTGCACCATGATTATAATCACATTCTATGATTCATAACCATTGGTGACTTCAACCAGACTGTCAAAACACCTCATAGATGAGTCTGGAATAAGACCAGTCCGTTAAATGTCTTAGAATTCACGATTTCCTAAGATGTCATCTTTAATACCTATATCACTTTATGTCGAAACATTATTTCAACATACTTCTAGGATCAACCTAGGTTTACTACTTGTGATCAACATGTCGTCTACATAGAGACATATTTAGAGCTACCTTTCGTAGACACACTTGTCACACTCTTTAATGGAGAAGCCCTTCAATAGTAGAGTACTATCAAGGTTTTTGTGCCATTGCTTCGGGGCCGGTTTTAGCCCGCACAGAGATTTGACAAGTTGATAGACTTTCTTCTCTTCATTGGAACCACATACCCCTCGGGTTGTTCCATAATACTTTCTTCTTCCACTTTCAGACTTTTGGTTTTCCAACTGTTGGCTTTCTAGCTTCAGAATCAATGTCTCTGTAGTCAGATTCATTATTTCTGTTTTATCTGAAACTTCCAGGACCAAAATATAAACATTTCAGGGTCCATAATAGAAGTTCATGAAGAAGCCCAACAGTTCATCAAACCAACATTCTGGTTAGGAAGGCTGTCTTAACATCCATGTCACGCAAGACTGCGGTGGCCTGGATATTAAGCTATTCACATAGGAGCACATGTCCAAGTAGTTGAGGCCTTATACTCTTCAATAGATCCATCCACTTTGTACTCAATTTGAGTATCCACTTTTACAACCAAGAGGTTCTTTTCCCGAAGGAAGATCAACCATCACACAAGTGTGATTCTATCTGATGGAGTCTATTGTTCTCTTTTAGCCTATTTCCAAAGCAACGCTTCTGGAGATAACAATTCACAATTTGTCCATGGTTAATTCTTAACCATATAAGCTAGAAGGCCTGGAACAAGTCTTTGTCCCCTCTTTTTGCTCGGTTTTGGTTCAACGTTTAGAATCCCTGAGTTCTGTAGATCAGGAGCACTAGGCTCTGGATAGTCAGCAACGTTCGAGTCTTATAGATCTGGAACGTATAGTTGAAGACAGTCAGACACTCGCGGGTTCCTGTTAACCTTGAGCAACTACTACTTTTTACTTCTCAAGGAAAGTTATCTTCAAAGAATTCAGCATTATTTGGCACTAGGAGGCGATAAACATGTCACGACTCGACCACAGGGCCATGGCCCGGTGCCTGCAGGGCACCCAAGCCTATCGTCGAGAGAATAGCGTGGAACATACATAACACATAACTTTGTATAAAGTAAACATCAGCGACCAACCGATAAATTTGCGCCTTATAAAATATACTTAATCAAAAGTACAACTTATTCTTACGACCCAAACAGGCGTGACCACGGACCTCTAAGAATAACAAGCGTGGCGGGACGGGGCCCGCCGTACCACGAATGTACACAATACCTATAGCATCGGGGAAGAAGCCGTACCAACAAAACAAGGCAGGAGGAATGGAGCTTCGACAGGAGCAGTGATCCTAAGAATGAGGATCCACGCTCTTACCTCTACTGCGGCGTGAGCAACCCCAGGAAGGATTCGACCTGATATGTACTAAGTATGAAAGCGGAAAATCACGAAAATACCTCAAGTATAAAATAGTGAAGACATGTATAAAAATCAGTTCTGAGCAACATGCCTTACGATAATGAGAATATCAACATATACCATACTGCATAAAATAGGAAGCTCATGGTCAAAGCAAGGTCATCCGCCCCGAAGTATCATTAATCACTCCTACTCCTGGGACTATTTCACCCGCATGGGTCATGTGGACCCGCATGAGGTATTCCTCGCATAGGCTGTACTCACCCGCATGAGACTACTTCACCCGCATAAGCCCTACGGACTCGCATGAGGTATTCCTCGCATCGTGGGTAGCAAATCCACGGAATAGGTGGTATAACGTCTTGGGGATTTACCTCTCATTTATACTCTTACCCTGAATCAGGTGGTATAATGTCTTGGGGATTTACCCCTCATTTATACTCTTACCCTGGAGAAGGTGGTATAACGTCTTGGGGATTTACCCCTCATTTATACTCTTACCCTAGCTCAACCGACCATCATACATAACATAAATAAGGTAACATATCTTAGTAAAAGGAAATCCGGGAATTTAACCCAAAGTACTACATACTTCCATTCTTTTGAAAATGACTCTTTTTCACATAAAACCTTTGGGCAATTGATGCCTTAAAACCAATTTGCCATTCACAAACTTCAAATCATTTATCCGTACTCATTTTACTTAAAGCAAATCTTTCTTTGTTAACCTTTCATAAAGCTAATATAATCAACTTCCCATAAAGTTATTATATTAACGTTATACCTTAGTCAAATACATTTTTCCTAAAACCCAAGGGACTTACACTTTTAAAAAGGAAAACAAGAATCATATACTTGAACACATCAAGTCCCTTAACTTTGAAAACTCAAGACATCCTTAAAACAAGTAAGGGATATCAAACCTTGTACGTCTATCGTACTACATAGGTAAAACCATTCATGCTCAAGAGATAGGAAAGTTCCACATACCTCTTCGATCAATCCACTTGCTAAGCCCAAAATACCGCACGTACTATGTCAACCTATAATGACCATAATACGTTTATTAACCTCTAATTCAATGTAGAATAATCCAAGTTCAAGTCACTAAATCCTATGGAAAATTGGGCAGCATTTCCTTTATTTCTACATACTTTGCCACCTTTTTCAAGGCCGAATTCAACATCCAAACGCCACATTTAAGGCCCAACAATCCAAACATTTCAAAGGGGATTGGGTGTGTAAAATTCTGCCCCATAAGGTACAACAATTAACTTAACAAGTTTAAGGTAGTTTTTAGGCTACAACATGCTCACATAATCCTTTTAACCAATCCTATCATATCCAAACCATATTTCTTACATGCAATGAATCTAAGAGCATTATTTACTACTACAAGTTCCTTCTTCTTCACATGCAACATCAATAACTAGCTACAAGAGAAGAATTGTTACCTTAGAGCTTTAGCCAAAATTATTCCAACAATTTTGCTAGCCTCTTTTCCAAGAACACCACCACAACAACCCTTACAAGCTAGCCACAAGCTTCCTTCTTGTCCTTTAGATTTTCCTTAAGCTTTGAATTCCTCTTGGAATTCTAGAGAGAAGTGAGAGCTCTAGCTTTAGAGAGAGAGAAAGATTTGAAAGATGACCAAGTCTTCAAGACTTGGTCAATATATAAGACATGCAAAAATCAGATGGGGGGGACACTTGTCACCCACCCATGACCTCTTTTAAAACAAAACAGTGCAGAATTTTCCACTCAGCTTCGCAAAACCCGCCTCGGCGCCGCGGCCCTGCAGCCGGCGCTGCAACTCCTGCCGACTCCCAGAACATTCCGGCGCCGCGGCCCTGCTTCCCGGCGCCTCGGCGCTGCAACTTCAGCGAGCCCTCAGATCTTTCCGTCGCCGCGGCCCTGCGGCCGGCCGCGACCTGTGGCTCACGCGAAACACCTTTCTGTCCGTATGCTCACTGAACTTGTAACTCCCATAACTTCCTACTCCGATGTCCTATCGACGAACGGTTGGTTGCGTTGGAAACTAGACTCACCGAACTACGCACTAGGCCTTTAAAACACCTAGGAACTCTCAATGTACCGGGTCATAACCCGCCCCAAAGTTGACTAAAACCCGTCTGAAATAATCCGTCAACTTACCTTTCGAAATTTTTTAGTCTTACTCCTTTCGTACGCTCTCATACGCATGGCCAAAACTACGGGGTATAACATTCTCCCCCCCTTAGAAACATTCGTCCTGAATGTTCCTTCTAGGCTTACTCAAACCACAATCCCAACATAAACCCTCTTAACTATTCTTTTTGCAATTAAAGACGCTCCACGAGCCACAACATACTTAATCATAACTGTCAAAGTAAACTACCAAGCAGGATAGTGGGTTACCTGGAGGTATAGGGAATAAGTGAGGATACTTCTTCATCATGTCATCCTCTGCTTCCCACGTCATCTCCTCCCTGTTCTCGTTTCGCCATAATACGCCAGCGGAAGCCACATCCTTGGTCCGAAGTCGCCTAACCTGACGGTCGAGTATCGCTATGGGACTCTCCTCATACGATAACCCCTCTGTCACCTGGACATCATGAATTGGGTGCACTCTAGATGGATCTCCAATGCATTTCCGTAACATGAACCACATGGAAAAGCTGGATGTCTTGCCTCGGATCGGACGGCGGATCAACTCGTAAACCTTGCCTATCCCACGGACAATCGATAAGGCCCGATGTACCTTGGGCTAAGTTTCCTTCTTTCCAAATCTCATCACGCCGCCGTGGCGTACCTAGGAAAACCCAATCATCTATCTCAAATTCCAAGTGTCGACGCCGATGATCTGCATACGACTTCTGTCGACTATGAGCTGCCAACAACCGCTCCTGGATAAGCTTCACCTTATCCACTGCCTGCTGAATTAAGTCTGGCCCGACCAACTGGACTTCTCCCACCTCAAACCAACCTATCGGCGACCTGCACTTCCTCCCGTATAAGGCCTCATAAGGCGTCATCTGAATACTAGAATGGTAGCTGTTGTTATAAGCAAACTCCACGAGAGGTAAATGATCCTCCCTACTACCCCTGAAATCAATAACACAAGCCCGCATCATATCCTCGTGTATGCGGATAGTGCGCTCGGCACATCGTGATGCGAGGTGAAATGTCGTCTTGAGACTCACTGCGTCCTAATTCCTTCTAGAAAGACCTCGAAGTTAGCGTGAACGGGCTCCTGCATGCAAATAATCGATACAGGAACTCCGTGCAGTCTCACAATCTCTCTGATATACAGTATGGCATAATCCTCGGCCGAAAAAGTCGTCCTGACTGGAAGAAAATGGGCTGATTTCGTCAGCCTGTCGACGATAACCCAAATGGAGTCATGCTTCCTCTGAGTGTGAGGTAACCCTGTAACAAAATCCATATTTACCGCCTCGGCTTCCAGTCGGAATATCAATAGCTGATATCCCAGGGCCGGTGCTCAACCTTAACTGCTTGGCGATTGCGCTGCGCCGAATTATGGCGTCCTCTTCGGCCTTCCCCAATAGATACACGAGGTCATTGGTACATCTTAGTCGACCCGGGTGAATAGAATAACGAGCAACTGCGCCTCACGAGAATCTGCTGCGAAGTCTGTCACATCGGGAACACTGCGGCCCTCAAATCTTAGCACCCGTCGTGCTGCCTCAATAGACTCTTCTCCTCCCGAAGTGTTGCATCTCGTGCCGTACCATAATCGGATCCTCATCACCCGCCTCTTCCTCTCGATGATGGAAGACTGGCAACCTCTCGAACCGAACTCCACTACTATCGAATCAACCAAGCGAACCACTGGCTCATTGGTGATGTAACTCTCGGACCATATCCATTTTCTGCTGGTACATCGTGACGGACTACCCGTCGATCTACGACTAAGGGCATCTGCACTACGTTGGCCTTCCTGGGTGATATAGAATGTCGACATCATAATCCTTGCGGCTCGACCACCGTCTGCATGAGTTCGACTCCTGCGGTGAAGATATCTTGGAGACTCTTGTGATGCGTGTAAATGTCCACATGAACTCCATATAAATAATGTCTCGGATCTTGAGGCATGAATCACTGCGCGACTCAAGTCATTTGTGGGATAGTTCTTCTCATGCTTCCTAAAGTTGTCGAGATCGTAAGCTATAACTTTGTCGTCTTTGCGTCGACGCCTGCATCTGGCACTGACGCGTCACAATAAACCACATATCCATCTAAACCCTCTGGAAGAGTAAGAACTGGGGCGGTCGTCAATTTCTCCTTTAGCAACTGGAAACTTTCCTCACAAGTATCCGTCCACCGGAACATAGCTGTTTTCTGAGTCAGCTTAGTCAAAGGTGCTGAAATAGAAGCAAACTTCTCCACAAACCTCCGATAATAACCTGCAAGGCCCAAAGCTCATGCGGTTGGTGTAGTGGAGTGCAGGCCAAGTATTGCCTCGATCTTGTTGTATCAACGAATACCATCGACCCGATAACATGCCCCGAAAGCCACGAAGCCAGCAAAACTTCGCGTTTCGAGAACTTGGCATACTGTTGCCGGTCGGAGGACTCCAATCGTCCTCAAATGATCGTATGCTCTCACGCTCTGTGCGCGAATACACGAGATATCATCAATGAACACTATAACGAACATATCAAGAATGGCACGAACACTCTATTTATCAAATCCATGAATCTTCTTTGGGCGTTGGTTAACGAAAGACATCACCACGAACTCATAGTGCCCATCACGGGTCTGAATGCGATCTTTGGGATATCTGCCTCTCTAACCCGCACCTGATGATAACCAAGGTCTATCTTGGAGAAACACCTCGCCCCCTGCAACTGGTCAAACAAATCATCAATCATGGGGAGGGGATATCTGTTCTTGATAGTTACCTTATTAAGCTGCCTGTAATCAATACACATGCGCATCGTCCCATCCTTCTTCTTTACAAATAACACTGGCGCTCCCGAGGAGAAAACTTGGCACTTTGATAAAGCCTTTCTTGACAAGTCCTTGGTGGTCCTTGATTCCTTCAACTCGGCGGGTGCCGTCTGTATGGCGGAATAGATATCGGTCGAGTGTCGGGCCAAATCAATGCAAACTCAATCTCCTCTCGGGAGGATGCGGAAGCTTCGTGCGGGAATACGTCGAAAACTCTCTAACGGCCGGGCCGGTGAAGGTCGGTATCTCGACCTCGATGTCGAATACTCGAACACGTGGTAGATATACCGCTTTCGCACCATCTTCCTAGCCTTGAGGTAAGAAATAAACTTACCCGCCGGTGATGCGATATTCCCTTTCACTCGATAACGGCTCGCGAAGCTGGAACCGAACTAATCTCTCTCTACGGTCCACGTTGGCATAGCAAGAGGCTAGTCGATCCATACCCGTAATCACGTCAAAGTCATCATATCGACTCTATCAAGTCGGTTAGAGTCGGCGGTATTTATAGTCAGGCAAGCCCTATACGCTCATTCGGCTACCACCGAATCACCCATTTGGCGTAGCGCCTCAAAGGTTTTATGGACTCGGGCTCTATCCTATTCTACCCGATATGAGGAGATATATAGGACAAGGTAGAACACGGATCTATCAAAGCATATCATCGCGGCAAGAAACCAATAATGTACACTGTGGCGACATGCGGTGGCGCCTCACGGTCACGGCGGTGGACATAGCATAGATGCGGTTACGAGGACGCTGGGCGGGACCCTACCATGACCTCTGCGCGGCTCTGGCGCGTGAACACCACCACGCCTCGGGGCGCATCACCGTCGAGCGAAGATCTAGCAAGCCCGACCATCGGTGAACCATCACACTTCCGCCACCTGCAGACGGACAATCTCTCCTCAAATGGCCTGCTGGTCACAAAGTAACAAGCTCACGAAGGAACACGACACTCGCACAGGTGAGACCTACGCGTCGAGCACCTTGAGATGGGGTGGTCTCGATCGATGCGATCTCTGCTTCCACTGAAACCCAGAAGTCCTGGGCCACGACCTCTCTGAATGACCGGTGACGGACCTCCTGCGAGGCGAGAAGGAGCACTGTCTTTGGTGAAAAGTGGACCTAGTCTGCTCTTGAAATTTGTCGCCTCAGCGCCACTGAGACCTGTTTGTCAGCCTCTTGGTGGCCTAAGTCTAGGTGATCCTCCTCTCTCTATCCTCGATCCCTGGCGTATGCTGCATCACGGCAATATCCGTCCACGGTGAAGAGCCACTCCTAAATAGCGATGTCATGTGACGGTCTAGCCCGTCACATATCTATGAACCACTGCCGTATCATTTACAATGGTGTCTTGCATGTCGGCCAGAGTCAAACTCGGGCCGTACTCTCTGATAGTCCTCCGTTACGCCTCGAGGTCAAGAATCTATCTCTGCGGGCTCTCGTCATCTCGGGAGGTAAGTGATCCGGGAAAGCCTCTGTGAACTCCTCCCGAGCAGTGGAAGAGCATCACCGCTCTCGACAACTCCTACGTGACTCAAACCAATTCAACGCAATGTCGCGTAACCGGTAGAGAGGCTAACATGACGGACTCGATCTCAGGGCCCTAAGCACTGCATAGTCGTATGGCTGCCGAGCGAACTCCACGAGGATCCTCGCCGAACCTCGAACCATAGAACTTCGGGTGGATGACAACCGGAAATCCGAATCAAATGGCTATCGGCTCTAGGGTTGGTTGCTGCTCTGTCGTATTTGCCGCCACTATCTTTGGTCAATAACCGGATCTGCTCCGTAATCTCTATACTCGACCTCTGGTGTGGGGCTGGAAACTCGTCTGCGCGGTCTCGATGGCATTGCCGCTGCCTCGAACTCCGAAATTTGGCGACGTCGTGGAACTTGCCGCTTGAAACATCATCTCCGTGGGGTGGGCACGTGCCTCGTGACCCTCCGCGTCCACTAGCGACTCCTCCATTTGCCTTGCCCTCGGGCGCGGTTGCCTTGCGGGCGGGCATAAGCGGTACATAAAGGAAAATATCAGAGGAAGTTCAACCTATATCACAGCTCTATTGCACGATCTTTAGAGTGAAAGAATGGATACCAATTCTAAATATCCTGCAACCTCCTGATTATAGATGTGGTGCACAACACATCGATAATCAAGACTCTACTGAACGCAGTGCGTAGACACTTTCGAGGACTAAGCGCTCGATACCACTTTTGTCACGACCCGACCACAGGGCGCGGCGGTGCCCTGCAGGGCACCCAGAAGCAGTATCGTCGAGAGAATAGCGTGAACATACATAACACATAACTTGTATAAAGTAAACATCAGCGCCAACCGATAAAGTGCCTTCCATAAAAATATACTTAATCAAAGTACAACTTATTCTTACATTGAAACAGGCGTGACCACGGACCTCTAAGAATAACAAGCGTGGCGGGACGGGGCCCGTACCTGAATGTACACAATACCTATAGCATCGGGAAGAAGCCGTACAAAACAAGCTTAGGAGGAATGGAGCTTCGACAGGAGCGGTGATCCTAAGAATGAGGATCCACCACTGCTTACCTCTACTGCGGCATGAGCGCGGCCCAGGAAGAAGTCGATTACCAATATGTACTAAGTATGCGGCGGAAAATCGAAAATACCTCAAGTATAAAATAGTGAAGACATGTATAAAAATCAGTTCTGAGAACAACATGCCTTACGATAATGAGAATATCAACATATACCATCTTTGCGTAAAATAGGAAGCTCGTGGTCAAAGCGAGTCATCTCCACATGATGTCATTAAGCACTCATACTCGCAGGACTATTTCACGCGCATGGGTCTGTGGACCGCGTGAGGTATTCTCGCATAAGGTGTACTCGCGCGTGGGACTATTTCACCGCGTAAGCCCTACGGACTCGCGTGAGGTATTCCTCGCATCGTGGGTAGCAAATCCACGGAATAGGTGGTATAACGTCTTGAGGATTTACCCGCCATTTATACTCTTACCACAGGCGGGTGGTATAACGTCTTGAGGATTTACCCGCCATTTATACTCTTACCGAGAAGGTGGTATAACGTCTTGAGGATTTACCCTCATTTATACTCTTACCTAGCTCAACCGACCATCATACATAACATAAATAAGGTAACATATCTTAGTAAAGGAAATCAGAATTTAACCCAAAGTACTACATACTTCCATTCTTTTGAAAATGACTCTTTTTCACATAAAACCTTTGGGCAATTGATGCCTTAAAACCAATTTGCCTTTCACAACTTCAAATCATTTATCCGTACTCATTTTACTTAAAGCAAATCTTTCTTTGTTAACCTTTCATAAAGCAAATATAATCAACTTTCCATAAAGTTATTATATTAACGTTATACCTTAGTCAAATACATTTTTCCTAAAACCCAAGGGACTTACACTTTTAAAAAGGAAAACAAGAATCATATACTTGAACACATCAAGTCCCTTAACTTTGAAAACTCAAGACATCCTTAAAACAAGTAAGGGATATCAAACCTTGTACGTCTATCGTACTACATAGGTAAAACCATTCATGCTCAAGAGATAGGAAAGTTCCACATACCTCTTCGATCAATCCACTTGCTAAGCCCAAAATACCGCACGTACTATGTCAACCTATATTGACCATAATACGTTTATTAACCTCTAATTCAATGTAGAATAATTCAAGTTCAAGTCACTAAATCCTATGAAAAATTGGGCAGCATTTCCTTTGTTTCTACATACTTTGCCACCTTTTTGAAAGCCGAATTCAACATCCAAACGTCACATTTAAGGCCCAACAATCCAAACATTTCAAAGGGGATTACACAACCAAACTTGGGTATGTAAAATTCTGCCCCATAAGGTACAACAATTAACTTAACAAGTTTAAGGTAGTTTTTAGGCTACAACATGCTCACATAATCTTTTTAACCAATCCTATCATATCCAAACCATATTTCTTACATGAAATGAATCTAAGAGCATTATTTACTACTACAAGTTCCTTCTTCTTCACATGCAACATCAATAACTAGCTACAAGAGAAGAATTGTTACCTTAGAGCTTTAGCCAAAATTATTCCAACAATTTTGCTAGCCTCTTTTCCAAGAACACCACCACAACAACCCTTACAAGCTAGCCATGAGCTTATTCTTGTCCTAACTTTTCAGATTTTCCTTAAGCTTTGAATTCCTCTTGGAATTCTAGAGAGAAGTGAGAGCTCTAGCTTTAGAGAGAGAGAAAGATTTGAAAGATGACCAAGTCTTCAAGACTTGGTCAATATATAAGACATGCAAAAATCAGATGGGGGACATGTCACCCCATGACCTCTTTTAAAACAAAACAGTGCAGAATTTTCCACTCGGCCGCATGCACGCCTCGGCGCGCGACCTGCACCGCGGCGCTGCAACTCCTGCCGACTCCCGGGACATTTCGGCACCGCGGCCCTGCTCCCCGGTGCCGCGGCGCTGCAACTTCAGCGAGCCCTCAGATCTTTCCAGCGCCGCGGCCCTGCAGCCGGCGCCGCGGCCCTGTGGCTCCTGCCCGAAACACCTTTCTGTCCGTATGCTCATTGAACTTGTAACTCCCATAACTTCCTACTCCGATGTCCTATCGACGAACGGTTGGTTGCGTTGGAAATTAGACTCAACGAACTACGTACTAGGACTTTGAAACACCTAGGAACTCTCAATGTACCGGGTCATAACCCGCCCCAAAGTTGACTAAAACCCGTCCGAAACAATCCGTCAACTTACCTTTCGAAAAATTTTAGTCTTACTCCTTTCGTACGCTCTCATACGCATGGCCAGAACTACGGGGTATAACAAAACACTACTGTTATTTACAGATCTAGTGGATATGTAATCTACAGTCTTAGGTCCGACTTGTCATGTTTTGGCTTTAGTATATCAACACTTGCCACACTACCCCATATAACAACATTTGTATATGGGATTCTTTTAATGTTTCACATGGAGAATTATCCTTATCCTTATGTGGAGTTCTGTTCAGAATCACATTAGCGGCAAGGATCGCCTTGCCCTAAATGCCTTGGGCATACGGATCTGCGCTTGGCTAATGCCGTTAGACTGAGGTGAGTAAGGAGTAGTCGTTTGATAAACGATGCTCTATATTCTCCCTCTCCATCCTTAGAAATTCCTCAAACCGCAGGTTTTTCAGTTTCTGCTTCCAAAGCACCACAACCATGCCTGAGAGGCGCTGTGGTGCTGCTCATTACCGTCACCGGTGCTGCGGCCCTGTACCAAGGCACCGGTGCCTCTATTCTAGTAACCAAACCCGTGATTAGTGTCGCGGCTCTCCAGCGCTCCGACGGGGTTTCATCTTTGTTTTCCAACAAAGGATGCAATACGCCGTACCATCGTCGATGAAGATCACAACATTCTTGTCTTCCCCTCTATTTGTACAAGCGTCAAATAACCTACGTAGGTGTGACTATGTTATAGAGGAGCGATACTTCTTTTGCTATTCCTTTTGATGGAATGGAAAGGTGATTTTGCCTCTTTGCCTACCTCACATTCATTTGAGGGTTTAAGTCGACAGACGACAACAATTTTAACTTCGTTCGCTTTTGAATGACTCTCTATTTAACGTATTTTAATCTATGATGACATAGATGCACGGATTACATCATCCACTTGGCTACAGTTTTACTGTACCACTTTTGGTTATTATCGACCTGCGGGACATGAGGCGAAAAAATCAAGCCATATTGCCCAACAGCGTCCTTGAAACCAAGTTTATGACATGTATCACCTCGTTTAAGAGTGATCTCATTCCCTTAAGTCCTTTTGAAGACAACTTCTTCAACTTCTTCTACTTTGAAGGTAGCATTGCTTCACATGAACAACCTCTAGCCCGTGGTTAGGGTGTAACCAGATCATATGTGATCTAGATACTCTGGCCCACTCCAGTTTCCTTAGCCCACTGAGTGTCCACTTTCTTTTCTGCCTTATCTTTTGGCCTTCAGATCATTTAAGATCTGGAAACTCTAGCCCACTCCAGTCGTCCGTAGGCTTCGTATGACTGAATGTCCAATACTATCCTATCAAAAGGACGAATCTTCTGTCGGAATCGGTGACATGATTGTCTCTAGTCCTCTAGTCCTTGTCTTAAGTCCTCTAGCCCTCTTCCCCTGCTTAGGATTGTCCATAAATCGAGTTTATTACAATCTAAGTCCATTTCTTTTAGGCCGTTGTTTATAACAGTCCAATATTTAACGGGAAGAAAAGTGAGATTAAACTTCTGATTTTTAAAGTGTAGGGAATATATGTTTTAATGAAAACATTTCATATTCTTAGCCTTGCTTTATTCACTTTTATTCAGAAATTATCCTCATTTTAGACAAGGAAGAATAATTGATTCATACCTTTGGAATATGGCACACGTCAGGGACGTGTCCAAATTCTCCTTTTCATGAGATGTAGGCTTTCTGCTACAAGATAGAGCATCATTTTCAGCCTTCTCTTGACATCCTCAAACTCTTGTGGACGCTTGTTTCCACCACTCTCCGGAGCGGTGACAACAACTCTTCCTTTCCCTTAGCCTTGCCAACATGACTATCAACAATATCTTTAAGTTCAAGATCAATAATTGAGATCTCACCTTTGACGAAAATAGATTTGTAACTATCGTCAAAGGGAGACCCAAAACTCGGACCATATTTTTTTACATACATCTTCCTAGCACTAGTACAATATTATCTTAAGATTGTGAGTTATACAATGGATGTACGGAAATAGTATACAACTACCACTAGTGCTTAGAAAAGATAAACAATTACAATATCCAATACAATAGGCTTGAAGCCTAACATCAGTTGTTACAACAACAATAAGTATTGATGATCTTGATCTTAGGTCTTTGATCCTCCTTGGAGTCTTGAGATCTTTGTTGAAACTGCAGCAAGCCCCTTGAGAACAACAATAACAATATGTTTAGAAATCGGGAAATAGTGTAATGAAAATGGCTTGCTGAGTCGATTGATTTTTCAATCTATCCTTAAGATAATATTGCCCCGTATAATCCTTTAACGGTGTATTGAAAACTTATCTCCCAAGATAAAACATCAATCAAACAAGTGAGCAAAGGAGACTCAAGTGTTCGCTTAAGAAAGAAGGATCTTTGAGTGTGTGAAGATTGCAAGAGAGGAAGATATTTCAGAAAATCTGAAATCATACAAGTATCGAGTATGTAGTGTGTTTTGTGTATTGAGCCAAAGGCCTCAATATATAGGTGTGAAAGATGATCTTTCAATTGCCCCATAATGACATTCAATTGCCATGTAACTGATGGCCTTTAATCCCAAATAATTCAGCAAAATAATGGTCCAAGTAATGGCCATTATTTGGTGGATTTAATGTCATTGAAACCCTCTCAACAACCACATTTTTGGGATTTCAATGGTCCAGAAACTACTCGTCAGCGCCACGAAGCCTTAGGGAAGCGTCGCGACGATTCAGCTCTAGTAGCCAAACAGGGATTTAGCGCCGCGGCGCCCCGGCTCCGCCGTGATGCTGCCGCCCTTTTCCAACCTGGTTCGATCTTACACATCGTACACATTTTCCTTCATTTACCAACGTGGAACACATGTCATTTGGCCAATAATCATCCATCCTTCCATGTCTCAAACATTTCACTTATGTACCAATAACTCTTTCACTAATGAAATTTATGATACTTGACACTACGTGTGCACGTGTGTGGAAACGATGTTTCCGATATGCGGGATCCCAATTGTTCGAGTCATAAATAATGGGTTAAACTTATTTCCACATTTAGTAAATTTCCAAAAATCATGTCATACCGTTTGTACTACTGCACATGACATTAACTTCTACAATGTTGTTGCTGCATTTCCCCGGAAAAAACAAAGAATACTATTACCATCCTTCCTAGTTGGTTTCTTTAAAGTCTCACTACTTCTGCTAATCCAAGGTTATCCTTGCTATAACTATCAACATTTAGTTTAAATCCTCCATGAGGAGGTTTCAACCATTTGATAGGTTTTGTGATAATTTCATGTTTAGCCCTTTCAGTCATCACCGAGATCTAAACCAATTACATGTATTATCAATCTTAGAAGCATGTTGTGATCCATAGTAACCAATTACATGTATTATCAATCTTAGAAACATGTTGTGATCCATAGTTTTATGAGCTGAGATACATGTACAATAACTTGTTTGGCATTGATCTATGCATTATCATATTTGGCAAAGCTCCTGGAGATTTTTCAACAAATAACAGATGGGGGACATTGGAAAATCAAATTTTGAATCTTATTAACAGGTTTGGAAAAACACCAGTGTATGAGTTGTTGAAAATTTATTAACGTGAAATAAAGTTTAACCTATTATATTTGACTCGAACAATTAGGGCACCGCACGTCGGAAACGTCGTTTCCATACACGTGCACACGTTGTACCAACGATCGTAAATTTCCTTAGTGAAAGAGATATTGGTACGTAAATAAATGTTTGAGACATGAAATGACAGACGGTTATTGGCCAAATGACGAGTGTTTCACATTGGTAAATGAAGGAAGAAGTGTACGGCATGTAAAGATGAAATGAGTCAGAAATTGCCGCGACACTAATTAGTGGTTTGGATACTGGAAGTCAGGAGCCGCGGCGCCACCCAGGCAGAGCTGCGGCACTTCACTGGCAGTGAGGTCGACGGAAGATGAAAAGTTTCTAACTTTTGAGTTGGTTTTGGAGCATTGATCCTCCATTACTTGGCACTTGAATTCATCTATTTTTTGGCTGAATTATAACCCCTCAATAAGTGTCATTACATGGCTATTGAATGTCATTAGTTGTCTAGACTAGAGGTCATCTTTCATACACTATAAATTGAGGCCCTTGACTCAATTGAAGAACACACTTACATTTAGAAATTTATGAGTTCTTCTTCCTTTCTAAGCAATCTCTCACACACTCAAAGGTTATTCTTTTTAGTAAACATTTGAGTTTCCTTTGCTTACTTGTTTGTTGCTATTTTATCTTAGGAGACAAGTTGTCAATTACCGTTAAAGGCTTTATACGAGGCAATATTGTCTTAAGAACATAGTGAATATCACTCGACTCAGCAAACCCCTTGTTTGTTCTTGTTTTTTTACTATAATATTGTAATAGTTACTTACATTTCCTTTTCCTTGTAATCATCCAATTGTTGTAAACATTGTACTACAACTTTACTCACAATCTTAAGACAATATTCGTTGTAAGTGACAACAAAGATGACTGGAGGCGAACAATTTGCTGCTGCTCAAGGAAACCCCACTGCCTTTCCCACCGCTGCTCAAGGCACACCTAGTGCCTTCCCCACTATAGCACAAGGCTCAACCAACACCTTTGACACTACTTAAAAGAACACTACAGTTCTACCTCTCGTCAGATTCCACCATGAACGCCTAGTGAAGTTCATGGGCACCAACTTCAAGAGATGGCAACAGAATATGCTGTTCTTTTTTACTGTTAATGGAATGACATGTTTCCTAACAGAAGATCCTTCACAAGATGGAGATGAAACGGACCCTCAGCCAAATGAAATGGTTGGAAGGGGCCAAGGTATCCATGTTGTTAACAACATGAAGATGGTTCTTGATGCATGGAGTCATAGTGATTTCATATGTTAAAACTATATTTTGAATTGTTTGTCTGATCCTCTCTACACGGTGTATTGCACCGCTGACACTGCCAAAGAGTTGTGGGATAAACTGCAGAAAAAGTACAACACAAAAAATGCGAGTACTAAGAAGTTCATCATTGGGAAATTTCTGAAATTTCAAATAGTGGACAACAAAACTGTGATGTCCCAAGTCCAGGAATTCCAAATGATTTTTCATCACCTGGATTTGGAAGGAATGAAACCAAATGAACAATTTTTGGTTGCCTCATTAATTGAGAATTTACCTCTATCGTGGAATGAGTTACTTAAAACTCAAGACAAATGAGATGACCTTTGAGGAAATAACAAACTCCAGATTCAGGAGGATAATAAGAAGGACATGCTAAAGGGGAAGCAACCCGCTGATGCTAAGGAAAATATGGCGGAGGCCAAAGGGAACTCGAGTAAGAAGCAAAAGTTTTAGAAGGATGGTAAGACCCCAACAACAGAGAAGTTTAAGGGGAACTGCCATTACTGTGGTAAACCTGGTCACATGGTCAAAGATTGTCGTTAACTCAAGAATGAGAATAAAGAGAAGGCCAAGGGGAAGGCTAAGGCTAACATCGTCGAAGACACGCTTCTTGACGATATGATTGAAGAGTTCTCAGCGGTGGTACTTTAAGCAAAGCTCGTTGAGAATCCTATGCAGTGGTAGATGGATACGTGTGCTACCCGTCACATCTGTTCCAATAGATAAGTCTTCTACACATATACACCAATCATGGATACTAAGTTATTCATGGGCAACAATACTTCCTCGGATGTGCTGGGAGTAGGAAAGATGGTCTTGAAGATAACTTCTGGAAAAGAACTTACTCTGAAGGAAGTGATGCATGTACCTGAGATTCGAAGAAATTTAATTTCAGGACCTTTATTGGTGAATGCTGGTTTTAGGCTAGTGTTTGAGTCCAACAAATTTGTAATCACTAAGAATAGAACTTTTGTAGGAAGAGGCTTCATCTGTGTTGGCCTTTTTAAAGTTAATGCTTTGTCTGTAATGCCTTCTTCTATTAATAAAATTGAGTCTTCTTCTTATTTGCTTGAATCCTTTAATTTATGGCATCATAGATTAGGACATGTAAACTATTAATCTATTCAAAGGTTGGTAAAGTTAGATTTGTTGCCTTCTATCGACGTAAACCCTCAACGTAAGTGTGAGGTGTGCGTATAGGAAAAACTTTCAAAGAGTCCCTTTAGATCCGTCGAAAGGGAAACCGCTTCTCTAGAACTCATTCACACCAATATATGTGACTTGAAGTTTGCACAAACTAGAGGGGGAACAAGAACTTTGTGACTTTTATAGACGATAGCACAAGGTATTTTTACCTTTACTTATTAAAAAGTAAGGATGAAGCATTTGAAGCATTCAAACACTACAAAGCAGAAGTTGAGAACCAACTAAGCGGATGAGTTAAATCAATCCGTAGGGATAGAGAGGGAGAATATATAGCGCTTTTTGAAGAATATTGTGCCCAATCAGGAATTGTTCATCAAATGATGACTCCTTACTCACCTCAATCAAACAGTGTTGCTGAACGTAAGAAATGTACCTTGAAAGAAATGATGAATGTTTTGCCCATCAATTCCGGCCTTCCCCAAAACATGTGGGGAAAAGTTGTCCTTACCTCTAATAAGATTCTTAATAGTGTTCCACATAAGGGTAAGGATAAGACTCCATACGAGCTATGGAAAGGAAAGAAACCCACCTACAAATACTTGAAGGTGTGGGGTTGTCTGGCAAAGGTTGAAGTACCTAAGCCAAAGCAGGTCATAATTGTACCTAAGACTGTAGATTGCATATTCATCGGATATACAAATAACAGTAGTGCTTATCTCTTCTTAGTGCATAAGTTAGATGTACCAGACATCTATGTTGGTACAATCATGGAATCAAGGAATGCCAGTTTCTTTGAAGACTCATTTCCTAGAAAGGAAAGAGACATAACCTCTCGCAAATGAAGTTATGAACAAAACTCTCAGGATCCAGGAGTCGTTGACTTCCCGGATCTAGGTGGTTCAGATCTAGTGAATTCCAGAATGGCTGATTATTAGAAATCTAGTGTTCCAGATTCTCAAGTCTTGGAGGTTCCAGAGATGGAACCGAGACGAAGCAAAAGGGTCAGGAAGGATAAGTCCATCGTTCCGGACTTTGTAGCTTATATAGTTCATGACGAACCACGGACAATTGCTGAAGCATTTTTAACTCCAAAAGTACCGCTCTGGAAAGAAGCTATAGAGAGTGAGATAGACTCCATTCTGCAAAACCATACTTGGGAGTTGGTTGATCTTCCTTCGGGAAACAAACCATTGGATTGTAAGTGGATACTCAAACAGAAGTTAAAAGCAGGTGGATTTATAGACAAGTACAAGGTCAGGTTGATAGTCAAGGGCTATCGACAAAAGGAGGGTCTTGACTACTTTGACACGTACTCCTAGTGTATTGAATGACATTCATACGAGTATTCATTACGGGACCTTGAGATACATCATATGGATGTCAAGAAAGTCTTTCTAAATGGTGATTTGGACGAAGAAATCTATATGGAAAATCCGAGGGGTACGTGGTTCCCGGACAAAAGAAGAAAGTCTGTCTGTTTGTCAAATCTCTATATGGGCTGAAATAGGCTCTGAAGCAATGTCACGAGAAATTTGATAGTACTTTACTATCGAAATGGTTCGCCATTAATGAGTGTGACAAATGTGTCTATACGAAAGGAAATGCCGACTTGTTCGTCATGATATGCCTTTATGTAGATGACATGTTGATCACAAGGAGAAGTCCTAGGTTGATCTTGGAGACTAAGAATATGTTGAAACAACGTTTTGACATGAAGGATATGGGTATCGCATATGTCATCTTATGGATCAAGATCTCTAAGACATCTGACGGACTGGTCTTATCTCAATCTCACTACATATCGAGGATGTGTCGAAAAAGTTTGAGATATTCGACAGTTCGCCAATAACGTCATCATTGGATATAAATCAAAAGGTTGATAAAAATCATGGTGCTCCCGTATGTCAGGAACGATACGCTCAGGTGATTGGTAGTTTGATGTACATCAGAAAATGCACCCGACCTGATATCGCGTATGCAGTCAACAAGTTGGCTAGATTTACCTGTAATCCAAGTGATAACTATTGGAATGCGTTAAATCGGGTACTACAATACCTTAAATACATGTAAAATTACGGGTTGCACTACTCGAGGTATCCAGCTGTACTAGAGGGGTACAGTGATGCAAATTGGATATATGATATAGAGAACACAAAGTCCACCAGTGAGTGTATCTTTACAATTGGTGGTAGAGTTGTGTCTTGAAAATCCTCTAAGCAAACTTGCATTGCTCGATCCACGATGGAATCAGAGTTCATTACTTTAGACAAAAACGGAGAAGAAACTGAGTGGCTTCATGACTTCTTAGAGGATATTCCATGTTGGGATAAACTCGTACCTTCTGTAATGATCCACTGCGACAACCAGTCAGCTCTAGGAAGGGCACGGAGTTCTATGTACAACGACAAATCTTGTCATATCCGACGGAGACATAAGACCGTTAGGTAGCTGATCACCATGGGTATTATTTCCATTGATTATATAAAATCAAAGGAAAATATAGCAGACCCTTTAACGAATGACATACCCAGAGATCAGATATTCTGCCTGTCTAGGTAAATGGGCTTAAAATCTAATCAATAAGAACTGATACGGTGATACCCAACCTTACTGACTGGAGATCCCAAGAATTAGGTTCAATGGAAAAACTAAATCGTAAAGGTTCAGTTGAGCGCTTCGGTGGATGCAAGAGCTCTTCAGATAATGACTTCTGTAAAGAAACATGAATCCAAAGTCGTTCCCGTGATAGACATTAAGTGCTATTCGCAGTGTGTAAATGTTAAGTTTCCAAAACCTTTAATTTTCCTCAGCGTTTGAGGTTAGGTTTGGGGAAACTTTTAATGGTTCCTAACACTTGTGAAGTGGGGTATAGCAGGATACCTTGTAGGAGACCACCTATTTACGTGCGAGGACATGCCACCTCAAATGAACGCACTTAAGAATCCAAGACGTCTCCACGACCACAACGGACAAAACATTAAAGAAGAACATAGTAAGAAAAGTTATTATGTTGGTACCGTTGTCTTGTCTTACATTAAACACTGATGGTTCAAGATATCATGTTCACCGCGCAGTAAGTCCGATGGTATTCAACTATGGAATGTTCAAAGTCACGGCTACCTATTCAGATGCAACATCGATCCGCCAAAAGATTGCTAGAAAGACATCATGTGAGTGAGCCAAAATCTCTTTCAAGAGGGGATTGTTGAAAATTTATTAACGTGAAATAAAGTTTAACCTATTATTTATGACTCGAACAATTGGGGCCCCGCACGTCGGAAACATCATTTCCACACACATGCACACGTTGTACCAAGGATCGTAAATTTTCTTAGTGAAAAAGATATTGGTACGTAAATAAAATATTTGAGACTTGAAATGATAGACGGTTATTGGCCAAATGACAAGTATTTCACGTTGGTAAATGAAGGAAGAAGTGTACGACGTATAAAGATGAAACGAGTCGAAAATCACCGCGAAGGCCGCGACGCAGCACCGTTGAAGCCATAACTTTATTACAAATTGGTCCACAAGATCCTGATGGATCGCCAAAAGTTCTAATAGATTGGTGTCTTGCCACAAGTCTTGATTGTGTCATAATTGGTATAAATTGTTTGCAAATCCTTGGGGAACGTCAGAACCGACACAAAAAATTCAGCAATACATTTCTTGCTTCAAAATTTGTCCAAATTGGTTCATATCAAGTTCTTAATTAAATATTTTGTTCATTTCATTTTACTTGACTCTTATTAGCTTAGCACTCTTCTTAAGAAACTATTTATTAGGGGTTATCAACTTTTTTTTTATTGAAATCCTCTGTGATCTAAACAACAACATATCTAGTGCTCACAAAGTGAAAAATGAGGAGGGTAGAGTATACATAGATCTTACCCTTATCTAGAAGGTAAAAATGTTATTTTCGATAGACCTTCGCTCGAGAAAAAATAATTCAAATCAGTTTGGAAAAGTCATAGCAAAATACTACGGAAAGCATGATATAACATACTAAATAGTAACTACAATAAAATAATACACTAATCGATGTACAAGAAACAACATATAATAACAAAAATCGAAGGATATAGTTAATACTAGTGAGGAAGGATACACGAGACAATGCTCTCTTACTTGCTAGCCCTCTATCCTAATTTGTTCCCTCCACAACTTTCTATCTACGGTCATGTCTCGGTAAGCTGAAACTGCGTCATGTTCTGTCTGATCACCTCTTCCTAATTCTTCTTCGGCCTACCTCTACCTCACCGAAAATCATCCATAGAAAACCTCTCACACCTCTACACGGGTGCATCCGTGCACCTTCTCTTCACATGTCCGAACGATCTCAATCTCTCTTCCTGCATTTTGTCCTCCACCGAAGTCAGTCCCACCTTGTCCCAAATTATGTAACCTAAACATTGGTGAATTAGTTAGTATTTGCCAAAAATAATTTCTTGGAACTCGGAGATGATTGACACTAAAACATAGAGTTAGAGATACTAATTCATTATTGACTATTAGACTATGTAATTCTAAATAAAAGAATTTATAATTATAGAAGTATAAATTTTATTATTCTTTCCATCTCAATTTATGTGATAGTTTTCGCTTTCCGAGAGTTTATTTGACTAATTTTTAAAGCTAAATTAGAATAGATCAACTCAATATTTTAAAATTAAAATTTAAATATTCAAAAATTATACGAAAAGTATTATAAGTTGCAATTCTTCTCAAGTCAATATGATGAAATAATACATTTGAAAATATTGATCAAAGTTTATAAAATTTGAATCTAAAAAAATACCACATAAATTGAAACAAATAGAGTAAGAAAAAGAATGATAACCACAATTTAATTTCAAATCAATTGAATCTAACGAACTTAAGCTGTAAAAAATAAAAAATAAAGCACTATGTTGACATTAGTACATTTTCACACGGAACTAATGATGAAACAGGAAGTTAAGTTTGTTGAAAAAATAGTAATTTCAAGCATATAGTAAAAATAATTTGAAAACATATGTAATTCTATACTCTTTTGAAACAAATCATAACTGAATAGGAGTAATGGGAAAAATTTAAAAAATTGCCAGCCATAAACATAATGAGAAAATGGACCCACTTAAAACAACTCCCGAAAAGAGTATTCACTTAGTCATTTCCACACTTCTTAAAAAAATACTAATTCATAAGTAATAATAGATAATTTGATTAAAATTGTAAACGTGTATATAGTCCTTTGTCATCCCTACCCCATAATTAGAATATATTTCATATATTGTGTAAATATAATTATGGTAAGACTAAGATTCCTCTTCTGTATAGGCTTAGAATTCCTATTGTATAAGATATGAATATTGTATTCTATATATACCTTGATATTAATGAGAAGACTCCTAAGAGAGATTAATATCATCTTACATGGTATCAAGAGCCAAGTAAACCAAAACCCTAGAAACTTTTCTTCCAAGCCTCCGTCGGCCTCCACCTCTTCTCCACTGCGCCGCCCAAATTTCTAAGTTTTCTTCTTCATTCCTCTCGCATCTAAATGGCTATCCCTGATTCTTTCACACCTTCTGACGCTTCTACCTCCACAAATTTCACCACCACGTTGTCATCCTCTTTTCATCCCGCCCTAACTGTTACCAACATCAAGAATTATATTATCATCATTCTTGATCAAAAAAACAGTCAGTATTCTCCTTGGGTTGAACTATTTCGTAATCATGAAATGTCTCTATAACGTGCTTGATCACATCGATGACACTATTCCGCGCCCTCCGAAGGTTTATGATTCTACTTGGCGTCGTCTAGACGCCGGCGTCAAACTGTCACGACCCGACCTCGGGCCCGTGACTGGTGCCTTACCCCGGGCACCCTAGTGATACACCATCAGAGAAAAACCAGCGGAAGTAAACTCATAAACATGAAACAATATAAAATAAGAAACAGGCTAACCCAAAATGGTTACCTTTCGGTAACTATACATAACAAAAACTGAACAGTTACATCCTTTACAAAACCCAATTTACAACAGGACTACAGACCTCTAAGAGTTTGTAACAACTATGACGGGACAGGGCCCCGTCATACCCCTGAATGTACATGAATCTACAATGACAGAGAATCATACCAAAAGATAAGCCTCCGGAGAAACGGGGCTTCCCAGCGAGCGGTGATCCTAGGCGAGGATCAACAACCGATGTACCTCGACTGCGGCGTGAGCGGCCCCGAAGGAGTCGATGCAACAGTACCAAGTATGTGAAACGAAAATCGTAATGAAATCATAACATTTCCAAACCAAATCCCACGGATATGTATGAAAAACCAATTAACGCGCACGGTGCCACAACATAAATAGAGTAAGCGGGTGTAACGCATGGCGGTCTTTTCTAGGCGCTAATGATCGAAGCGGGGCCATTCGCCCATAGTATCATTATACGAGCCTAATCACGGACTTCCGTAGTCCGCATAGGTCCGTGGACCGCGTGAGGTACTCGCCGCGCCGAGGGTGGATAACGCGGCATTTCTGGACTACCGTAGTCCGCGTGGCCACTAGGACGCGTGAGGTATTCCTCGCGCATCGGCGTAACACACCGAGTGATTCTGGACTACCATAGTCCGCATACCACATGTGGACCCGCATGAGGTACTCCTCGCATCGGAGGTAGCTAACCCGCGGCATCATAACAAGTCGGGGGGGGGGGGGGGTAGGTGATATACACAAGCACAACCGGCTTATCGTAAATGACATAAGCACAACGAGAGAACCCCCTTACCACAACAAAACTCAAGGCACTAACACCCATAGTAACATAACATGTTTACTTCTCAAACCAACTTACCACACATTCATAAATCATTACAAGGCTTCTACAAACAAGTAAGTAAACCATTCTTTTTATCTTCCTTAAGTCACTATAACTAACTTCCCATAAAGTTAGTATAACACTTAAACTTTGTAATAAATCAAAACATTCACATTTGTTTGAAAAACCAAAAGAACTTATTCTTTTAAAACCAAGTATTAATTTCCTTCCGAATAATGATTCATAACTCTTTTTGAAATATTTCAAGATTCTTAACATTTAGAACTCAAGTCAAAAGACATCAAAGTGAAACCAAATTCAGTTAATACACGTACGTCTACCGTACTATATATTTACAAATATCATGCTCAAGAGTATAGGAAGAATCACATACCTCCTCGGCTAAATCCACTTGCCAAGTCGAATATGTCGTGCGTAGAGTATCAACCTATAATAATCAAATACGTCTATTAACGTCTAGACTTCTTCGTCGAATATTCCAAGTATAAAGTTCCTTATTCTACAGAAAATTGGACAACACTTCCTTTGTTTCTACATACTTTTCCACATTTTCAAGGTCCGATATCAACTACTAAACGCCACATTTAAGGCCCAACAATTCAGCAATACAAGGGGATTACACGCCTAACTTGGACGTGTAAAATTCTGCCCCACAATACAAATTAAATAATCCAATAAGTTTAAGGTAGTATCTTGGCTATAACATGTTCACATATCATCCTTATCCAATCCTTTCAAATCCAAATCGTTATTCCTACATGCAATATACCTAAAAGCAATATTGACAACTACAAGTCCTTTCTTCCTCACATGCAACACAATTTACTTAAAAAGGAGAATGGATTGTTACCTTAGAGTTTACCCAAATCAGTCCAACAAATCTCACTTGCCCTCTTTCCACAATCACCTCCACAAACCTCCTACAAGCTTGTCAACATATTTCCTTCTTGCCACCTTTCCGAAATTTCTCTAGGCCTTGGTTTTTCCTTAAATTTTTAGAGAGAAGGGAGAGGAATTTTTAGAGAGAAGGAAGAAGAATTTTTAGAGAGAAGGGGGTTTTGTGAAGAATGACCAAGTCTTCAAGACTTGGTCAATAAATAGTGCTTCCACACAATCATATGGGAGGGACACTTGTCACCCTCCCATGGCCATTTAAAAAAATATCTTGATTTTCCCAGTTTATAAAACCGCCTCGCGCGAGACCTGCGATCGGCGCGGCCTGAAACTCCGATAACCCGGTACTTTGGCGCGCGGCCACTGCAACTTCAGCGAATTTTCAGTATATCCGGCCGCGACCTGCATCCGGCCGCGTACTGCAGCCTGACCAAAAATACTTTTACGCTTGCGCCGAACTTGTAACTTCCATAACTTTCTACTCCGATGTCCTATCGACGAACGGTTTGTTGCGTTGGGAACTAGACTCAACGAACTACATACTAGGCCTTTTAAACACCTAGGAACTCCTAATACAACTGGACATAAACCGCCTCAAAGTTGACTAAAACCCGTCTGAACATTCCGTCAACCTATCTTTCTAAAATTTAAATCTTAATTCCTTTCGTACGTTCTCATAAGAATGACCTGAATTACGGGGTGTAACATTCTCCCCCCCCCCCCCTTAGAAACATTCGTCCCGAATGTTCCTTCTAGGCTTACTCAAATCACAATATCGACATAGACCCTCTTAACTATTCCTCTTGCAAATAAGGACACTCTACATGGCCACAACAATACTTAAGCATATATGCCAAATTAAAACTAACAAGCAGGAAAGTGGGTTACCTGGAGGTGTAGGGAACAAGTGAGGATACTTCTTCATCATGTCCTCCTCTGCTTCCCATGTCATTTCTTCCCTGTTCTTGTTCCGCCATAAGACCTTGACGGAAGCCACATCCTTTGTCTCTAGTCGCCTAACCAGACGATCGAGTATCGCTATGGGACTCTCCTCATATGATAACCCCTCTGTCACCTGGACATCACAAATCGGGTGCACTCTAGATGGATCTCCAATACACTTTCGCAACATAGACACATGAAAAACTGGATGTACTGCCTCCAGATCGGACGGCAGATCCAACTCATAGGCAACCTTGCCTACCCTACGGACAATCTGATAAGGCCCAATGTACCTTGGGCTAAGTTTCCCCTTCTTCCAAAATCTCATCACACCCTTCATGGGTGATACCTTCAGGAAGACCTAATCATCCATCTCAAACTCCAAGTGTCGACGCCGATGATCTGCGCATCGACGACTTCGACTGGCTGACAATAACCGCTCCTGGATAAGCTTCACCTTCTCTACCGCCTGCTGAATCGAGTCCGGCCCGACTAACTGAACTTCACCCACATCAAACCAGCCTATCGGTGACCTGCACTTCCTCCCGTATAAGGCCTCATAAGGCGCCATCTGGATACTAGAATGGTAGTTGTTATTATACGCAAACTCCACAAGAGGTAGATGATCCTCCGGCTACCCACGAAATCAATAACACGGGCATGCGATATCCTCGAGTGTGCGGATAGTACACTCGGCTGTCCGTCGATGCGAGGATGAAGCGCGATCGAGACTCACCTGTGTCCCTAATCCCTTCTGGAAAGACCTCCAGAAGTTAGCCGTGAACTGGGCTCCTCTGTCTGAAATAATCGATATAGGAACTCCGTGCAGTCTCACAATCTCTCTGATATACAATCTAGCATAATCCTCGGCCGAAAAGGTCGTCCTGACTGGAAGAAAGTGGGCTGATTTCGTCAGCCTGTCGACAATAACCCAGATGGAATCATGCTTCCTCTGAGTGTGAGGTAACCCTGTAATAAAGTCCATATTGATCACCTCCACTTCCGTGCCGAATCTCTATCATCTGCAATGACCACTGTGCTCGGTGCTCCACCTTGACCTGCTGACAATTCGGACACTGCGCAACAAACTCTGCAACGTCCCTCTTCAGGCCATTCCACCAATATATACACCTGAGGTCATGGTACATCTTAGTCGACCCCGGATGAATAGAGTAACGAGACCGCTGTGTGCCTCACGAGAATCTGGGCGAAGTCCTGCTACATCGGGAACACATAACCTGCCCTCAAATCTTAGCACCCCATCAGGTGCTACCTCAAATAGACTATTCTCCTCTCGAAGAGCCGTATCTCGAAACCGTACCACAATCGGATCCTTATACTGTCGCCTCTTCACCTCATCGACGATGGACGACTCGGCAATATCTCGAACCCGAACCCCACTACTATCAGAACCAACCAAATGAACCCCAAGGCTCGCTAGCTGATGTAACTCGCGGACCATGCCCTTTTTCTCTAGCTGCACATCTGACAGACTACCCATCGATCTGCGACTAAGGGCATCTGCAACTACATTGGCCTTCCCTGGGTGGTATAGGATATCGACATCATAATCCTTAAGTAGCTCTAACCACCGTCTCTGCCGCAAGTTCAGCTCCCTCTGGCTGAAGATATACTGGAGGCTCTTGTGGTATGTGTAAATATCCACATGAACTCCATATAATTAATGTCTCCAGATCTTCAAGGCATGAATCACTGCTGCCAACTCTAAGTCATGTGTGGGGTAGTTCTTCTCATGCTTCTGAAATGTCGAGATCGTAGCTATAACTTTACCGTCTTTGCATCAACACGCACCCAAGCCCGACACCCGACGCATCACAGTAAACCACATATCCGTCTAAACCCTCTGGAAGAGTAAGAACTGGGGCGGTCGTCAATTTCTCCTTGATGGCGGAAGCTCTCCTCACAAGCATCCGTCCACGGAACATAGCGCTCGGGCCAGCCTAGTCAAAGTGCGAAATGGAAGCAAACTTCTCCACAAATCTCCGATAATAACCCATGAGGCCCAAAGCTACGCACCTCGTCGGTGTAGTGGAGTCTAGGACAAGTCTTGGCCTCGATCTTTCTTTGTATCAACCGAATACCATCTACCCAGATAACATGCCCTAAGAAAGCCACTGAAACCAACCAAAACTCGCATTTGAGAACTTGGCATACAATTGCGGTCGGGAGGACTCGATGCGTCCTCAAATGATCTGCATGCTCCTGCTCTGTGCGCGAATAAACCAGGATATCATCAATGAATACTATAACGAACATATCCAAGAATGGCTTAAACACCCGGTTCATCAAGTCCATGAATACTTCTGGGGCGTTGGTCAACCCGAAAGACATCACCCTGAACTCATAGTGCCCATACCGGGTCCTGAATGCAGTCTTTGGGATATCTGCCTCTCTAACTCGCTTTGATGATAACGGACGCGAGTCTATCTTGAGAAACACCTCGCACTGCAATCGTCAAACAAATCATCAATCACGGGAGGGTATCTGTTCTTGACAGTTACCTTATTCAGCTGCCTGTAATCAACACACATACGCAGCGTCCCATCCTTCTTCTTTACAAATAAAACCGGCGCTCCCCAGGGAGAAACACTAGGTCTGATAAAACCTTTTTCCAGCAAATCTTTCAGCTGGTCCTTCAACTCCCTCAACTCAGCATGTGTCATCCTGTATGGTGGAATAGATATCGGTAAGTGTCGGCGACATATCAATGCAAAACTCAATCTCCTCTCGGGAGGATACCCGAGATCGTGCGGGAATACGTCGGAAACTCTCGACACCGAAATGATGAAGGTGCAGTATCTTGGCCTCAGTATCGAATACCCGAACAATATGGTAGATATACCCCTTCTGCACCATCTTCCTAGCCTTGAGGTAAAAAATTAACCTACCCCTCGGCGACGCAGTATTCCCCTTCCACTCGATAACCGGCTCCCCAGGAAACTGGAATCGTACCAATCTCTCTCTACAATCCACATTGGCATAGCAGGACATTAGCCAATCCATACCCATAATCACATCAAAGTCCGTCATATCCAACTCTATCAAGTCGGCTAGGGTCTGACGACTGTATATAGTCACTGGGCAAGCCTTATATACCCGTTCAGCTACCACCGAATCACCTACTGGCGTAGCCACCTCAAAAGGTTTTATGGACTCGGGCTCTATCCCTATTCTACCAGCAATATGAGGAGATATATAGGACAAGGTAGAACCTGGATCTATCAAAGCATATACATCACAACATGAAACCAATAATGTACCTGTGACGACATCTGGTGACGCCTCCTGGTCCTGACGGCTGGACATAGCATAAATGCGATTCTGAGGACCGCTGGAACTAGGACCCTTGCCACGACCTCTGCCGCGACCTGCTGGCCCATGAGTACCCTGCCCTCCGGGCCGAGTAACCGTAGGAGATGAAGACCCGACGAATGACCCTGTAGGATGAACCCTGCCATCTGTCATGCGCCTGCAGTGGACGGTCCTCGAAATATGACCCTGCTGGCCACAAGTGTAGCAAGGCCCCACAATATTACCATAACTCCCGAAATGGGATCTACCACATCGGCCACACCGAGAGGGTGTTATACCCCGTATTTCCAGAGTATGTACGTGAGGGCGTACGTACAAAAGTTTAGCCTTAGAATAGGCATTAGGGGAGAAAGTTGTACACAACCCCCGAAAAGAATCGTTTTCCGACGAAACGTTTTACAAAACTTGCGAAGGGAAAATTACGGCTATGTCATTTATAATTTTTGCGGATTTTTCCGAGAGATGAAATATTTTGGACCAACGGGAGGGTGACACTTGTCACCCTCAAGTGGACGGCCAAGTGGGGCGGCACCTTGGACGATTGGCATGGTTTTGTGGCCTAAATCTTGGGTCAATGTTTTGTGAGGGATTTGTGGAGTAGGATAGGGTGCACTTGTGCAAATCTCCACCATACACTTGCCTACCACTTGGCTTCATCTTGGCACTTGAAAGCCCTATAAATACCCCCTTGAGTTGATGAATTCTTCATCCACAAATCAACTTTCCAAGTCTTAAAATCCTCCCCCTTCTAGTTGTAGTTTTCGTCCAAGCCATCTTCCCCCCCCTCTAGAGAGCTAGCCGAAACACTCCCCTTTCCCCCCCTTCCTAGTGGTCTCGGCTAAGGCCCTCCCCCTTGTTAGAAAATACTCTCCAAGTATTGTTATTATCCCCAAAATACCCTAGCCGTATATCTTTTAGTATTCCAAAGTCACCTCTATACTAAAAGCCCAGAAATACTATCTTATATCCATTAGTCACTAAACGAAACCCTAAGGGAAACTTCATAGTTGGTTGAAGTAGAAGGTAGAAGTTGTGTAGGAACTTCTAAGGGTTCTTGGAGCGGTTTGGAGCGTACAGATTAGGAGCTAAAACTTGCTCAGGATCGACTTATATCTTGGATAATATTGGGCTTATCGAGGTAAATAATCTTATCCCTCTATTGTAATTGGAGAATACATACTGTAGATGTATAGAAATAAGTTTAAAACACTTAGAAGGATATTAAAGAAGAGAAGTGAACTGTAATTACATAGAAGGGTATTGCAGAAGAGAATTGAACTATAATCACATCAGAAGATTTAAAGAAGATTGAACTGTACTTACATGATTTGTATTCTGATGACTTGTATAGCTTACCGGTAGGGAAGTCTGCCCGATTTTCCGTAGAATTAAGAACCCTCTGCTTAGAACTTTCTACGAGTAGTCTAGGCGTTGATAGGCGTATTTGACTATTATAGGTTGATACTCTGCGCGACATATTCGACTTGGCGGTGGATTTCACGAGAAGGTATGTGATTCTTCCTATACTCTTGAGCATGATATTTTAAAATATATATAGTACGGTAGACGTCGTGTGTTAAGCGAGCGTAGTTTCTTTGCAATGTCTTTTGACTTAAGCCCTGAATAATAAGAATCTTAAAGTCTTTCAAAAGAATTATAAATCATTTTTGAAAGAAGAAGAATATTTGTTTTTAAAACAAAAGCTTAAGAGTTATACTAGCTTTATGGGAAGTTAGGTATAACGACTTAAGGAAGATAAAAAAGCAGTTTACTTGTGTGTTTATAAAAGACTTGTATTGATTTAGAGAAATGCAGTAAGATGGTTTGTTGAGTAGACATATTATGATGCTATGTGTGTTAGTATCTTGTAACGTTTGTGTAAAGAGGTTATTCTTATTTGTGCTTATGTTGTTTAACGATAGCCGTTATGCTAGTATTACATCACTCACCTCTTGACATGATCTGGGGTTAGTGCCCTCGATGCGGGGTATACCTCGTGCGATGCATGTGACTATGATGCGAGGATACCTCATGCGGGTCCAGGGACCTATGCGAGCTACGAGTTCGAGTTAGTGTGCGGGGTTATACCTCATGCGGTCTATGTGTCCATGCGGACTACGAGTCGGGGCGATGCGAGGAGTAGCTACCCTCGATGCGGGAATACCTCATGCGGGCTATGTGAGTGGCCTATGCGGATGCGGTAGTCGAGATTAGGCATGCATAATGATACTATGGGCGATTGGCCTTGCTCGATCATTCGCGGCCTAGAAAGAGACACATTCTGATTTACCTCTTATTGCTCTTGTTTGTGATATGGCACTATGTGCGGTTACATTAGTTGTTTTGCGTATTTGTAAAATTGGTTTTAAAATGATATGATTTCATTTAAGTACTTCTGATTTCACATACTTAGTACTGTTATCGACCTCCTTGGTGGCTGCGTTCATGCCGCGAGTAAGGGAAGCAGTGCTAGATCCGCATCCTTAGGATCTTTTGCTTTGGTGTCGTGAGCTCCATCTTCTAGGAGGCTCGACTTTTGGGTATGATCTCACTGTTGTAGATAGTTTTGTGCGATCGAGGGTATGGCGGGCCACTGTCCGCCATAGTTGTTACTTCCTTAGAAGTCTGTAGTCTATTATGCAGTTGGGATGTTGCGATTTTGGTTTATATATATATCGAAAGCGACTTTTCTCATATAAAGCGTGTCTCAATTTACATTGTTTCATGTCTTGTTTTTATATTCGCTGATTTTCTCGATGTATGACTACTTGGGTGCGGGTAAGGCACGATCCACGAGCCGAGCAGTCGTGACAAAAGTGGTATCGAAGCGATTAATCCTCGGAAAGTGTCTCTGAGCCGTATCTAGTAAGTCTTCATTATCGGTGTGTTGTGCACCACAATAATCGTGAGGCTATAGGATATTTAGGATTGGTTTCCATTCTTCTCACTCGAGATCGTGCCTTAGAGGCGTGTTATAAGTTGGACCTCTAACGTATTCCTTTTACATGATTATGCCTCACATAAGACAACCGGGCCCGGAAGGCAAAGCGTAGGAGGCTGCTAGTAGGACACCGAGTCACGAGGCTCGTGCCCGATCTATACGAGACGGCGAGTTCCACGACGCCGCCCGGCCCAACAGACCACGATGCCGCGCCTCGGTCCCGGCACGGGGCGGAGGTTAAGTACAAGAGATAACCCGATTCGCGGGATCGTGGCGAACATGAGGATAAAGGATCTGGCGATTCGATTCCGGCGGTGCACGTGGTTCACCGAGATCGAGCGATTTGAGGCTACGGATTTTCGAGTTGTAGCCACGAGTTCTGGTCGAGGCACGAGGATGATCGCGAGGAGTTCATCCGTCGATTCTGAGAGGATCGTCACGGGTGATCAAGGCTTGAAGACCGAGTCGTGATCTTCGGCTCACATAGGCTGCGTGATACCGCAGTCGATTGGTTTGATTCGTGGGAGTTATCTCGGGGAGAGCACGCGTCCCCCGCTACTTGGGACGAGTTCTCGGAGGCTTTTCTCACTCACTTCTTGCCTCCACAGATGAGGAGGGCACGGGCCGACATATTTTTGTTCTTTGAGGCAGGCGCACCGTTAGGGAGTACAACGTTGAGTTCGATTCGTTGGCTCGATATGTCCCTGCATTGGTAGCAGATATGGAGGACAGGGTACACCGCTACGTCACCGGGCTAGATGATTATATGGCCGAGTCTTGTGCGGGTGTGGCTCTTCACGAGAATGGACATTACGTATGCGAGCTCACGCACTTGGATGCGAGGCGTAGAGTCGAGGGTTGTGACAGCGAGAAGACGGGACGGCGGGGTCTTTTGGTAGCTATCGTGGTGGACGGCCCCAGCAGCAGTCTAGATTTTCACCATAGCCAGCTCAGAGCACTCCTACACCGTCCTCAGCCGCGGCCCGGAGATATTCGAGGCGCACCGGGGCCGGGACTTGAGCGTCGAGTAGCGAGTCTTTGGCCAATCGGGACCACCGCCCGCCGGTGTGGCCGTCACGGTAGAGCCCCTTACGGGACTTGTGGTACTGCTCAGAGTTTGTTCTGATTGCGGCGATCGTGTCACTTTGCGAGCTGTCAGGCGAGGCGATGCGGATGGTAGGTCGCCTACTGGTCGCCTTCGGGTCTTCTTCATCTCCTACGATTTACTCGCCGGGCGAGGCACTCGTAGGCCAGCGGTCGCGGCGAGGTCGTGGCGTGGGTCCCGATTCTAGCGGTCCTCGAGAACGCATATATGCCTGTCGGTAGGCGGGACCGGAGGCCTCGCGATGTCGTCCACGTACTTTATCGGTTTCATGTTGTGGCGTGTATGCCTTGATAGATCCGGTTCTACTGGTCCTATATATCTCCCTTGTTGCTAGTAGGATAGGGATGAGCACGAGTCCATGAACCCTTTCGAGGTAGCTACGCGATGGTGATTTGGTGGTAGCTCGACGGGTATATAGGGCTTGTCGATGACTTTATGCGATCGTCGGACCCTGGCCGACTTGATAGAGTTGGACATGACCGATTCGATGTGATCATGGGCATGGATTGGTTAGCTTCGCTACGCCCGGTGTAGACTGCAGGGAGAGTGGTGCGGTTCAGTTTCTGAGGCCGGTTATTGAGTGGGAGGAACACGTGTGTCGCCGGGTAGGTTTATTTCTTACCTCAAGGCTAGGAAGATGGTGCGAAGGGTATATCTACCATCTCATTCGGTGTTTGATCGAGGCTGCGGTACAGATTTTCGATCAGTTCGATGGTCGAGAGTTCCCGGATGTGTTTCAGACGACCTCGGGTATCCCTCACGAGAGAGGAGATAGAGTTTTGTATCGATGTCTTTGCGGACACTCGGCTATTTCCATTCCGCCATACGAATGGCACTGCCGAGTTGAGAGAGTCAAGGACCAGGTGAGAGATTTCTTTGGAGAAGGGCTTCATCGGGCCTAGTGTTTCTCCACGGGAGCAGGTATTGTTCGTGAAGAAGAAGGGCGGGGCCAGCTGCGCATGTGTGTTGATTCTGAGCAGATGAACAAGGTGACCATTAAGAACATATACCCCCTTCCAAGGATTGATGATTTGTACGACCAGTTGCAGGGTGCAAGATGTATCTCCAAGATTGATCTGCGCTCTGGCTATCATCAGTGCAGTCGGAGGCGGATGTCCCTGGATCGCATTCGGACGATGCGGGCATTATGAGTTCGAGTCATGTTTTGGGTTGACCAATGCTCGGTGGTATTCATGGATTTGATGAACCGAGTGTTCAAGCCATTTTGGACACGTTTGTGATAGTGTTCATTGATGACATCTTGGTTTATTCTCGCTCGAGCGTGAGCATGCGAAGCGTTGAGATTGTCTTTGAGAGTTCTCGAGACCAGCGATTATACGCCAAGTTTTCCAAATGTGAGTTTTGGTTGGCCGGTGGCTTTTCTTGGGCATATTATCGGGTGATGGTATTCGGGTGGATACGCCAAGATCGGCGATCGGGACTTGGCCTGAACCTACTACTCCGAGAGTGCGCGACTTTACGGGCCTTGCGAGTTACTATCGCGGTTCGTGGAAGTTTGCTTCTATCTCGCACCATTGACTAGGTGACTCGGAAAGCGGCTAAGTTTGATGGTGATGCTTGTGGCGGGGTTTTGATTCACGAAGGAGGCGACGACCGCCCGTTCTTACTCTTCCGAGAGGTCCAGACGGTTATGTTGTGTATTGCGATCGTCGGGCATCGGGTTGGGATGTGTGTTGATGCGGCATGGCAAGGTTATAGCGTATGCATCCGACAAATGAAGAAACACGAGAGGAACTACCCCCATGATTTGGAGTTAGCGGTGATTCACGCCAAGATCTGGAGGCACTATTTGTATGGGGTTCATGTGGATATTTATACGCACCACAAGAGCCTCGGATATCTTCGACGGAGGAGCCGAACTTCACGGCGAGACGGTGGTTAGAGTTACTCAGGATTACGATGTCGACATCTGTACCACCGGGAAGGCCAATGTTGTGGCGTATGCTCTTAGTCGTAGGTCGATGGGAGTCTATCGGATGTGCAGCGAGAGGAGGGCATGGTCCGCGAGTTACATCGGCTAGCGAGCCTTGGGTCCGATTGATTGGTTACGATAGCGATGGGGTTCGAGTTCGAGAGGTTGCCAAGTCTTCCATCGTCGAGAGGTGAAGAGGCAGTTTGAGGATCCGGTTTTGACTCGGTATCGTGATCTGACTCTTACGTGAGGAAGGTCCTTTTGAGGTAGCACCATGGGGTGCTAAGGTTTGAGCGAGTTGTGTGTTCAGATATTTCGTGACTTGGCGGAGTTAGGGGAAGCACACAGCTGCGTTACTCTATCCATCGGGCGACCAAGATGTACCACGACCTTAGATACCGTATTGGTGGGATGTCTTGAAGAGGGGCGTTGCAAAGTTTGTAGCTCGGTGCGTGTTGTCGGCAGTGAAGGTAGAGCACGAGGCACAGTGGTTTGTTGCGACGATAGAGATCGACACGGAAGTGGGAGGTAATCAATATGGACTTTATCACAGGATTACCTCGCAATCCGAGGAAGCACGATTCTATCTGGGTTATCGTCGACAGGCTGACGAAATCAGCCCACTTTCTTCCGATCGGGGCGACCTTTTCGCCGAGGATTATGCGGACTTTACATCAGAGATCGTGAGACCGCATGGAGTCCCTATTTCGATCATATCGCAGACGGAGCCCGGTTCGGCTAACTTCGGAGGTCCTTCGAAGGGTTTAGGGACACAGTGAGCACAGTCGCATTCCATCCTCGCAGACAGACGGGAAGAGCGCACTATCGGACTCGAGGATATCTTTGCGAGCTTGTGTTATCGACTTCGAGGTAGTGGGAGGATCATTTGCCTCTAGTTGAGTTTGCGTATAATAATAGCTACCACTCCAGTATTCGGATGGCGCCTTATAAGGCCTTGTATGGGAGGAAGTGCGGTCGCCGATAGGCTGGTTTGATGTGGGAGAGTGCGATTAGTGGGACCAGATTTGGTGCGGCGAGCGATGGATAAGGTGAAGCTTATCCGAGGCGATTCTTGGCGACTCGAGTCGGCCGAAGTCATATGCAGATCATCGTCGTCGGCATCGGAGTTCGAGTTGATGATTGGGTTTTCTGAAGGTGTCACCCATGAAGGGTGTGATGAGATTCGGAAGAAAGGAAACTCAACCCAAGGTACATTGGCGTGTCAGTTGTTCGCGAGGTAGGCAAGGTTGCCTATGAGTTGGATCTGCCGTCCGATCTGGAGGCAGTGCATCCGGTGTTTCATGTTTCTATGCTGAAGAGATGTATCGGGGATCCATCTAGAGTGCACCCGATTGACGATGTCCAGGTGGCCGAGGGGTTATCGTATGAGGAGATTCCCATAGCGATAATCGATCGTCAGGTTAGGCGTCTGCGGACCAAAGACGTGGCTTCCGTCAAAGTCTTGTGGCGGAACGAGCTCAGGGAGGAGATGACGTGGGAAGCAGAGGAGGACATGAGGCAGAAGTATCCTCACCTATTCCCCACACCTCCAGGTAACTCACTTTCCTACTTGTAAATTTTCATTATCATTTTTGCTTTAAGTGTTGTATTGTGGCCATGTGTGGCATTTGCAAACTGTTAAAGTTGTAAGGAACCTTATCGTTATCTGTCTTGGGAAGGAACATTCGGGACGAATGTTTCTAAGGAGGGGAGAATGTTATACCCCGTATTTCCAGAGTATGTACGTGAGGGCGTACGTACAAAAGTTTAGCCTTAGAATAGGCATTAGGGGCGAAAGTTGTACACAACCCCCGAAAAGAATCGTTTTCCGACGAAACGTTTTACAAAACTTGCGAAGGGAAAATTACAGCTATGTCATTTATAATTTTTGCGGATTTTTCCGAGAGATGAAATATTTTGGACCAACGGGAGGGTGACACTTGTCACCCTCAAGTGGACGGCCAAGTGGGGCGGCACCTTGGACGATTGGCATGGTTTTGTGGCCTAAATCTTGGGTCAATGTTTTGTGAGGGATTTGTGGAGTAGGATAGGGTGCACTTGTGCAAATCTCCACCATACACTTGCCTACCACTTGGCTTCATCTTGGCCCTTGAAAGCCCTATAAATACCCCCCTTGAGTTGATGAATTCTTCATCCACAAATCAATTTTCCAAGTCTTAAAATCCTCCCCCTTCTAGTTGTAGTTTTCGTCCAAGCCATCTTCCCCCCCCCCCCTCTAGAGAGCTAGCCGAAACACCCCCCTTTCCCCCCCTTCCTAGTGGTCTCGGCTAAGGCCCTCCCCCTTGTTAGAAAATACTCTCCAAGTATTGTTATTATCCCTAAAATACCCTAGCCGTATATCTTTTAGTATTCCAAAGTCACCTCTATACTAAAAGCCCAGAAATACTATCTTATATCCATTAGTCACTAAACGAAACCCTAAGGGAAACTTCATAGTTGGTTGAAGTAGAAGGTAGAAGTTGTGTAGGAACTTCTAAGGGTTCTTGGAGCGGTTTGGAGCGTACAGATTATGAGCTAAAACTTGCTCAGGATCGACTTATATCTTGGATAATATTGGGCTTATCGAGGTAAATAATCGTATCCCTCTATTGTAATTGGAGAATACATACTGTAGATGTATAGAAATAAGTTTAAAACACTTAGAAGGATATTAAAGAAGAGAAGTGAACTATAATTACATAGAAGGGTATTGCAGAAGAGAATTGAACTATAATCACATCAGAAGATTTAAAGAAGATTGAACTGTACTTACATGGGTGTATTCTGATGACTTGTATAGCTTAGGGTAGGAAGTGCTGCCCGATTTTCCGTAGAATTAAGAACCTCTGCTTAGAACTTCCTACTGAGTAGTCTAGACGTTGATAGGCGTATTTGACTATTATAGGTTGATACTCACGCGACATATTCGACTTGGCGGTGGATTTCACGAGAAGGTATGTGATTCTTCCTATACTCTTGAGCATGATATTTTAAAATATATATAGTACGGTGACGTCGTGTGTTAACCGAACGTAGTTTCTTGCAATGTCTTTTGACTTAAGCCTGAATAATAAGAATCTTAAAGTCTTTCAAAAGAATTATAAATCATTTTTGAAAGAAGAAGAATATTTGTTTTTAAAACAAAAAGCTTAAGAGTTATACTAGCTTTATGAGAAGTTAGGTATAACGACTTAAGGAAGATAAAAGGAACAGTTTACTTGTGTGTTTATAAAAGACTTGTATTGATTTCTGGAAAGTACAGTAAGATGGTTTGTTGAGTAGACATATTATGATGCTATGTGTGTTAGTATCTTGTAACGTTTGTGTAAAGAGGTTATTCTTATTTGTGCTTATGTTGTTTAACGATAAGCCGTTATGCTAGTATTACATCACTCACCTCTTGACATGATACCGGGGGTTAAGCTGCCCTCCGATGCGGGGTATACCTCAGGCAGTCTGTGTGACTATGATGCGAGGATACCTCATGCGGGTCCAGAGGACCTATGCGGAGCTACGAGTTCCGTGTTAGTGTGCGGGGTTATACCTCATGCGGTCTATGTGGCCACGGACTACGAGTCCGGGGCGATGCCAGGAGTAGCTACCTCGATGCGGGAATACCTACGCGGCCTATGTGAGTGGCCTATGCGGACTGCGGGAGTCCAGGATTAGGCATGCATAATGATACTATGGGCGATTGGCCTTGCTTCGATCATTCGCAGCCTAGAAAGAGACCTGTTACAGTTTACCTCTTATTGCTCTTGTTTGTGATATGGCACTATGCGATTACATTGGTTGTTTCGTGCATATTTGTAAAATTGGTTTTTAAATGATATGATTTCATTTAAGTACTTTACAGTTTCACATACTTGGTACTGTTAGATCGACCTCTCTGGGCCGTTCATGCCGCAGGTAAGGGAAAGCAGGTGCTAGATCCGCATCCTTAGGATCTTTTGCTTTGGTGTCAGGAGCTCCATCTTCTCCGGAGGCTCGACTTTTGGGTATGCTCTCCCTGTTGTAGATAGTTTTGTACAGTCAGGGTATGGCGGGGCCCTGTCCCGCCCTAGTTGTTTACTTCCTTAGAGGTCTGTAGTCCTATTGTACAGTTGGGATGTAACTGCCAGATTTTTGTTTATATATATATGCCGAAAGGCGACTTTTCTCATATAAACTGTGTCTCAATTTACATTGTTTCATGTCTTATTTTTATATTCCGCTGATTTTCTCTGATGTATGACTACTTGGGTGCCCGGGTAAGGCACCAGTCACGGGCCCCGGAACGGGTCGTGACAGAGGGGGTGGTCTCGATCGGGTAGCATCCCTGCTTCCCTGGAAGCCCAAAGCCCTGGGGCCCTGACCTGCTCCCGAATACCCTGGATGTCCGAAAGACGGTGGAGGAGCGCTCTGAACCGGCTGAGGTGCAAATCCGGTCTGCTGCTGAGGTCGTCCGCTTCGAAAACTACCAGAGGACCCTGCTGTCCTGGCCCTCTTCTGCTGGTATCTATCAATCCGTCGGCCCATCCGTTCCTCACACCCAAGTGCATAAGCCTGCATGCGGGCAATGTCCATGCTCGGCTGAAGATCTACTCCCGAGCAACCCTCTGCTAAGTAATCATCGAGCCCTGTGACATAGCGGTGCACTCTGTCCTCCATGTCGGCCACTAAAGCGGGACGCGTCGAGCCAACGAGTCAAACTACGTTGTACTCTCGACCGCCCGCCCGCCTGCCTCAACATCAGAAATCTATCGGCCCGGGCTCTCCTCATCTGCGGAGGCAAGAATGGCTAAGAAACGCCTATGAGAACTCGTCCCAAATAGCTGGAAGCGCATTCTCCCCGGTGACGGTTCCCGTGAATCAAACTACCAATCGCAGATCACGCACGATGTGAACCCAATATTACCGACTGCCTCCGAGGCCTTGATCACTCTCATGATCCGCTTCAATCGTTTGATAAACTCCTCGAGGATCATCCTCGCCTCGACCCATAGAACTCGGTGGCTGCAACTCAAAAGTCCCAAGTCTCGTTATCAAATTGGGGTGAACCACGGTACAACCGAACGCTCTCGCTCGTCTCTCCCGCTGCCACGATCCTGGCTAATAACTGGGTCATCTCCTTGTAGCCCATATCTTCTCGCTTCCAGCCGTAATCGAGGCTCAAGCCGCGGTCTCGATGAGCCGCCGCCGCCCGAACTCTGCAGGGGCTGGCGACGTCGTGGAACTCGCCGTCCGAAACATCACCTCAGGTAAAGACTGGGTCTGTTCCCTCGTAACCCTCTGCGTCCTACTAGCAGCTGCCTTGCCCTTCTGGGCCGCGGTTGCCTTACGTGGAGGCATAACTGATACATAAAAATATGTCAGAGGGAGTTCAACCTATAACACAGTTCTATTGCACGATCTTAGAGTAAAAGAATGGAAACCAATCCTAAATATCCTGTAGCCTCCTGATTATAGGTGTGGTGCACAACACACCGATAATCAAGAATCTACTAGATACGGCCTGTAGATACTTTCCGAGGATTAACCGCTCTAATACCACTTTTGTCACGACCCGACCTCGGGCCCGTGAGTGGTGCCTTACCCCGGGTATCCTAGTGATACAACATCACAGAAAAACCAGCGGAAGTAAACTCATAAACATGAAACAATATAAAAAAAGAAACAGGCTAACCCAAAATGGTTACCTTTCGGTAATTATACATAACAAAAATTGAACAGTTATATCCTTTACAAAACCCAATTTACAACAGGACTACAGACCTCTAAGAGTTTGTAACAACTATGACGGGACAGGGCCCCGTCATACCCCTGAATGTACATGAATCTACAATGACAGAATCATACTAAAAGATAAGCCTCCGAGAAACGGGGCTTCCAAAGCGTAGCGGTGATCCTAAGAGAGGATCAACAACCGATGTACCTCGACTGCAGAATGAACGCACTTCAAGGAGGTCGATAACAGTACCAAGTATGTGAAATCAAAATATCAGAATGAAATCATAACATTTCCAAACCAAATCCACGTATATGTATGAAAACCAATTAACCGCATTACGCCACAACATAAATAAGAGTAAACAGTGTAACGCAACCGGTCTTTTCTAGGCCGCTAATGATCGGCAGGCCATTCGCCCATAGTATCATTATACGAGCCTAATCTCGACTTCCGTAGTCCGCATAGGTCCCGCGACCCGCATGAGGTACTCTCACATCGGGGTGGCTAACCCGCGGCATTTCTGGACTACCGAGTCCGCGTGGCCACTAGGACCGCATGAGGTATTCTCGACGGCAGAACACATCCGAGTGATTCTCGACTACCGTAGTCCGCATAGGTCATGTGGACCGCATGAGGTACTCCTCGTGACGGGGTAGCTAACCCGCAGATCATAACAAGTCGGGGTAGGTGATATACACAAGCACAACCGGCTTATTGTAAACGACATAAGCACAACGAGAGAACCCCCTTACCACAACAAAACTCAAGGCACTAACACCCATAGTAACATAACATGTTTACTTCTCAAACCAACTTACCACACATTCAGAAATCATTACAAGGCTTCTACAAACAAGTAAGTAAACCATTCTTTTTATCTTCCTTAAGTCACTATAACTAACTTCCCATAAAGTTAGTATAACACTTAAACTTTGTAATAAATCAAAACATTCACATTTGTTTGGAAAACCAAAAGAACTTATTCTTTTAAAACCAAGTATTAATTTCCTTCCGAATAATGATTCATAACTCTTTTTGAAATATTTCAAGATTCTTAACATTTAGAACTCAAGTCAAAAGACATCAAAGTGAAACCAAATTCAGTTAATACACGTACGTCTACCGTACTATATATTTACAAATAGCATGCTCAAGAGTATAGGAAGAATCACATACCTCCTCGGCTAAATCCACTTGCCAAGTCGAATATGCCGCGCGTAGAGTATCAACCTATAATAATCAAATACGTCTATTAACGTCTAGACTTCTTCGTCGAATATTCCAAGTATAAAGTTCCTTATTCTACGGAAAATTGGACATCACTTCCTTTGTATTTACATACTTTTCCACCTTTTCAAGGTCCGATATCAACTACTAAACGCCACATTTAAGGCCCAACAATTCAGCAATACAAGGGGATTACACGCCTAACTTGGACGTGTAAAATTCTGTCTCACAATACAAATTAAATAATCCAATAAGTTTAAGGTAGTATCTTGGCTATAACATGTTCACATATCATCCTTATCCAATCCTTTCAAATCCAAATCGTTATTCCTACATGCAATATACCTAAAAGCAATATTGACAACTACAAGTCCTTTCTTCCTCACATGCAACACAACTTACTTAAAAAGGAGAATGGATTGTTACCTTAGAGTTTACCCAAATCAGTCCAACAATTATCACTTGCCCTCTTTCCACAATCACCTCCACAAACCTCCTACAAGCTTGTCAACATATTTCCTTCTTGCCACCTTTCCGAAATTTCTCTAGGCCTTGGTTTTTCCTTGAATTTTTAGAGAGAAGGGAGAGGAATTTTTAGAGAGAATGAAGATGAAATTTTTAGAGAGAAGGGGGTTTTGTGAAGAATGACCAAGTCTTCAAGACTTGGTCAATAAATTGTGCTTCCACACAATCAGATGGGAGGGACACTTGTCACCCTCCCATGGCCATTTAAAAAAAAATATCTTCTGATTTTTCCCCCAGATTTCGCAAAAACCCGCCTCGGCGCCGCGGCCCTGCAGTCGGCGCCGCGGCGCTGAAACCTCCGAGAACTTCAGTACTTCCGGCGCCGCGGCGCTGCAACTTCAGCGAATTTTCAGTATATCCGGCGCCGCGGCCCTGCATCCGGCGCCGCGGCGCTGTGGCCCCTGACCGAAAATACTTTTCTGCTTGACTGCGCACTGAACTTGTAACTTTCATAACTTTCTACTCCGATGTCCTATCGACGAACGATTTGTTGCGTTGGGAACTAGACTCAACGAACTACATACTAGGCCTTTGAAACACCTAGGAACTCCTAATGCAACTGGACATAAACCGCCTCAAAGTTGACTAAAATCCGTCCGAACATTCCGTCAACCTATCTTTCTAAAATTTAAATCTTAATTCCTTTCGTACGTTCTCATAAGCATGATCTGAATTACGGGGTGTAACACAAACAGTGGATTTATAGTAGTATTTCTCAGGATCTTCTTCTGACTATCATGAAATCTGGCGCCACAGCCCTTGATTTATGAAACCGTTTTGAGGAAATCTTTCAAGATAACAAGCACACTCATGCGGTGTATTTGGAGGAACAATTTAACAATACACGCCTTGAAAACTTCTCCAACATGACTGAGTACTGCAGACAGTTGAAACTCCTGGCGGATCAACTCTCCAACGTCGACACGCCTGTCTCGGACACTAAAATGGTGTTGCAATTGATTGCAGGTCTTCCCAAATGCGACTATGATACGTTAGCCACCATGATTCAACAGGCAGATCTGCTTCCCAGTTTTGACAAAGCTCGCTCGCAGTTGTTGCTCGAAGAGACTCGACGTGTGCAAGCGTGATGAGCACAATCGGCGCGTCGTCGAACGCGCCCTCAAGACCCAACGCCGCCAGAAAACTCTCAACCTCAGCAGGGACGCGGTGGCAAGGGTGGCAAGGTTCGCGGCAGATGAGGTTGTAGTCGTGGCAAGGGTCGCGAACATCGACCAAGAATAAAGAACAACAGGTGGCTCGCAGACCGCTCAGCCGCGGCACCCAACAAGATTCAGACAGAGCGGCGCCACCGCCATTCCATTACCAGTAACCCTTCGACCAGTTCTCACACAACGGGTTGTTAGGTCTTGCTCCAGCCCCTCGATAAGTCCAGTACCCGCAGCAAGCTCACTTCATGCACGACCAGTTCCAGCAGCCCTCACCCAGCATAACACCCACAGAGTTGGGTCAGGCCTTCATCAGTATCAATATGCAACAGTCTGACAATAACTGATACATGGACTCCGGAGCCACTTCTCAACTCACCCGGTCTGCAGGTAATATTCCCAAACTGTTTGGTTTAAGGCATCCTCAATTTGTGACAGTTGGTAGTGACCACCGCATTCCAGTAAAGGGTTATGGTACATTCTACACACCACCGACTAATCCATTTCCCCTTAAAATTACCCTATATGCCCCACATGTAATTAAGAATCTCATCTTTATCCGTAAATTTACTCGTAATAATTCTATCTATGTTGATTTTGACCCTTTTGATTTCACTGTTAAGGATCTTCATACGGGGACACCTCTTACGAGATGCAATAGCACGAGGGATCTATATCCATTCACTCCCACCTCCGCTGCCACATCTAGCTCTCCCGTCTCTCTAGCGGTCATTTCTTCTTCAATATGACATAATAGGCTTGGTCATCCAGGAGCCTCAGTTTTTAATTTTCTTACATAAAATAATTCCATTACTTGTAATGGGAAACTTGCCCAAAACTGTGTCTCTTGTTCTTTAGGCAAACATACTCGTCTTCCGTTTAAATCATCTACTAGTGTCACTTTTGCACCTTTTGATATTATACATGCCGATTTATGGACATCACATGTTGCTAGTTCTCTCGGTCATAAATACTATCTTATCTTACTAGATGATTTTTCTCACTTTGTTTGGTTGTACCTTCTCAAATTTAAATCGGAAGTGTTTGCCAAATTTCTTGAGTTTCGAACTTTCATTCAAACACAGTTTGAAAAAGGTATAAAATCTTTTCAGTGCAATAATGGTCGTGAATCAATAACTCTATATTTCACCATTTTTGTACTAATAATGGCATGGTATTTCGCTTCTCCTGCCCCCACACCTCCCCTCAAAACGGTAAAGCTGAAAGAATCATCCGCACCATTAACAATATGATGCACACTCTATTGATTCATGCCTCCCTACCTACGTCCTTCTGGGTCTTGTTAGCGATATTTCGAATGCTCACGCAAATGCACGCATCGTTGTGTCTTGTTAGCGATATTTCGAATGCTCACACAAATGCACGCATCGTTGACAAGTAATATAGTCTGATAAGACCGAATATCGTCCTCAGAGACTGGTTTCTAATTACCGTTCATCTATTTTATGTTATCTATTTGGCAATCGATATTTGAGTTGGGTTTTTGTTTAACTACAAGAATAATTGCAAGAATTACTGAACTATTTAAGTTGTAATCAGTTATGAATGAATTAGGACTTCCAAAATCCTCGACTATCCACTCTATTCAATCCTTAATGCAACTAGAATGACTTCTTCTTCTACGTTAAGATAGCGGTTAACTAAACTATCTTATATTCCGGTTAGGACATATAATCACTCAACCCCAGTGCAGAACCCTTCTATATTTCTATGATAGGATTTAACCACATAGGAGGATTAAGAACAGTAACCTATAATGTTACACAAGTATTGGGGTACTGTCGTCCGCGATTTCAACCTATGTCTAGTCAATTAAAGCATATCCAAATCTCTCCTCTCGATTCTTGATTCGAAATTATATATATTATGATAATTAGTGATCAATTAATTATCAAGCATTCATACCAATTATTGACTAAATCTTAATCAAGTGAAGAAGAAATCAAACTACTGCATTAATTTATGAATAGAAGTTTCAAGCGATTCATAAGGAAAGCCATAAAGTGTTTAGCTCCTAGCCATAGTCACGCTAAGAACTAACACAAAATCCATACATAAATTGAATTAAAAACGAAAGGAAAGAAATTACTGCGAACTAAGTATCCAATTGTAGCCTCCCTTGTTGTCGTGTGTTGTGATTTGTTATAGAATGACCAACCTCCCTTCAAAGAATAATCCCTAGGGCTTTTTTATCTATCAAATTTCATGCCCTATGGACCAATTTGTCCTTTGCCAATTAAAACTCGTAATCGATTTTTCAAATCTTGGCGTCAGCCTATCGACGAGCCGTGGCGCCCGATCTACGTGTGTATTCTGCAGCCCGCCGTGACTGCTGATCGGGCGCCATGGCTGCACGCTTTTGTCCTGGTCTTCATTTTCTGTCATTTCCTGCCTCAGATTCCTCCTTTTATGCCATTTTTTCATTAATTTTGCCATTTTAGACCGCTGTGATTCAAAAGAAAGAAAAACAAACCTAATACTATACTAAACACAACAAAAATGAGTAAAATACTAATTAAAAATGACTCAAAAAGGGTATATAAAATATGCCTAACAAACCCCCAAACTTGAACTTTGCTCTCCCTCGAGCAAAGAACAAAACAAAACATAGAAACAAAAATCAAAAGACTCAAAGACTTAGTTCAAGCTAGGGTCGCTCAGCCGACGGGTCCCTTGCCCCGACCCGACTCCGGTCAGGCAGGACACGACCCCGCTATAAAAAAAAAAAAAAAAAAGCGGGACCGGGGCTCGAGCAGGCGATGTGGTCTGTCCCGCCCGACCGACCCCGCCAGCCTCGATCCCGCCGACCGCCCGCCCCGACCACCGCCCCGCCCTCGCCTCGAGAAAATAGTCGTTTTCCAACGGCAATTTTACATTTTGGCCGTTGGACAACGGCCATTTTAGGCCTCCCCCAACCCCCCCTACCCCCTTTATATTTATTTTTAACCCCTAAGTTATTATATTTACACTTTAACCCAATTTTTCAACTATAAATACTGCATTCCTCTTCTTATTATTTTCACAAATCTTTCTACTCTCTAATCTCTCAATCAATTATCAATCAATCTCTATACAACATTGTCTACATATTCAATCTATTTATTAATTTGAGAATTGGGAGTGAAGTTGGCAACTAGCTTGAGGATTATCTATCGAGCAAAGTTTCAATTTTCAACCTCTCGATTACACGTCGACTCTACGTCAGCTGGTACATTCGTTCTCTCATTAAATTATTATTTTGTCTTTATTTCATTTAGCACATTTAATTTCATTATCTTTAACTATTTATTAGCATAATTAAAATCAAATGACTAAGAGGCATGTTGGGTAAGGGTGGTCGCTTCTTCTAGTAGGGGTGGTAACAAGGGCAAGTGGTACTTCTTCTAGTATTCTGTTCCAAATTATTCCTAGACAAGATGATTTTATAGATCCCAAATGTTTCCTGAAATACCATATGATCTTGACACAAATGATTATCCTCAAATTGAAGAAGATTTTAATTTAGATGACACCCTAGATGATGATACACCTACTAATGAAGATGATACACCCACTAGTGAAATGCCTCATATCCCCCCTACTATGAGACGAGGTCCGGCAAAACGACCATTAAAATCAGTTGTATGGAAATATTTTGACAGGGACGTAGCTAATCAAGTAGCTGTATGTAAAACTTGTAAAAATGTTTATTCTTTTAAAACTGGACAAGGTCATGGTGGGACGGGGGGTTTAGGAAGACACCTATTGCAAAAACACAAAGTCTTGCATGCCCAATACATGATTGAAAAAAATGGTGAGAAAGCGTCCTCTCAATCGGAACAAGGTTCACATACTGTTTCGGAAAAAGTACAGGGTCAAATTAACCCTATGACGGGAGTCAGAGGCCCTAAATACGATAAACATAAAGATAGGGAATCACTAGCAAAATTAGTTGTTGTGGAGGGTTTGCCTTTTTCATTTCCTGAATCTCCTGGTTTTATTCATTATATTAGAGATATGTATAATCCTGCTTATAAAGGTTTTCCTAGATCAACTGTTAAAAGAGATGTATTTAAATTTGCACATGAATATCAACAGTATTTACGTTATGCATTATATCATTTAAATTGCAAAGTCGCTCTAACTTCTGATATAGGTCGTAGTACTAACGGCCATGATTATTTAACGCAGAACTGTCATTGGATAGATTATAAATGGTCTATGCAAAAACGTATTTTAGCATATAGATATATAGATAGTAGGCACACTGGTGAGTTTATTTCAGAAAATATTTATTCAGTCTGCGATTATTACGGAATAACTGATAAAGTTATGAGTATTACATTAGATAATGCATCTTCTAACAATTCTGCTATTAGTATTTTAAGAGATGTTTTAACTCCGTCTTTTCTAAAACATTTTCATATCAAATGTGCGTGCCATATTTATAACTTAGTTGTAAAGGATGATCTTTCACTTTTTCAAGATATTCTTGAAAAAATACAATTTGTTATACACTTTATTTTTAAAAATAATAGAATTCAACAGAGAAAAGAATATAAAAAAACTTGCCACGGTTGTGGACTATCTTACAGAAAAATTCCCGAAGAAGTACCAACTAGGTGGAATTCTTTATATGACCAACTAGTTGTTGCTTATGACTATAGAAAACCTATTACTTTATTTTTTAACGCCCATAATCAAAATCCAAATGATATGATTGTGGATAATGATTGGGAGAAAATTAGAGAACTTATTGTATTTTTAGAAATTTTTCAACGAGCAACAAAAGATTTTTCTACTTTATATTATCCTACTATTTCAACTATGTTGTTTTATATAGCTATAATATTTTTACTTCTTAAAGAATATATGGAAAAACCTGCCTATACTGCAGCTATTAAAAAAATGTTTATGAAATTAAAGAAATATTTTATTCCTATTCCCCCTATTTATATTATTGGTGTTGTATTAAACCCGACTATTAAAGTAGAGGGTTGTAAAAGTCTTATTGAAAATATTTATAATCAGTATGGACGCATACCACCTCAACTCCCAAAAATTTAAATGTTGAGTCACCTATTGAACTAACGCTAGAAGAAGTGTTGAATAGCGTAGAAGATGAATGCAAAAAAGTATATCGGCATTACCAGCAAGAAAGTGCTAGTAACCAACCGACTTTTGTACCATCTTCTTCTTCTTCTTCAACACAGGCTAAAAAAAGGCATGCTGTTTCTGGGGCTAGTAGTATTAGTTCTATTGAAAGCCTCAGAAATAGAATGTGCGGTGGTACCAGTGCTAACCAAATTAGCGAGTTCGATGTTTTTGTTTTGCAGGGTAATTTACCTTACCAAGCAGTTATCAATGAAGGAAAGGAAGACTTGAAATATTGGAGCCGAATGAGAATACATTTCCGACACTTTCAATGATGGCGAGATATTTTGAACATTCTGCGTCATCAATCGCCTTCGAAGCGCTTTTTCTGCAGGCAGATTTCAAATAGGAGAGCACAGACACTCATTAGCCGGAGACAGCTTGGAGATGGCGGTACTATTCAGAGATTGGATACGAGCGGAGCGAAGGAGGTGCGGTCAACCAGAGATTAACGAAGAAGAAGACGACAACTACAACGACATTTTATCTGAAGGCATGAGTAGCGACGTGGAACAATTTGACCAAGATATACCAATTCCAACCGAAGAACCACAAGAAATTATAAAGAAACTAGAAAAAATATTTTCAAATTGGTAATTTATTTCATTGCAATTTTTTAATTTTTCTATGTCTTTTGCAATTTTTTTCAACAACAGTACACTACAATGTTGTAATTTTGAATCTTGTATATTTCAATGAAATAATTAATAATATAAGAGGCACAAAAACAGCCTTGGGATGTTTTTTTTACACTCTTCTTGTCTTTGTTTAATTATTTAGTTTATACTTTATAGTTTATAGTTTATTATACTGTTATAGTTTATACTTTATAGTTTATAAATATATTATATATATGAGTATAATACTATAATTATAATACTATAAGTCTATAATATTATAGTATATGTATATGACTATATGACAAGTATATGTTAATGTTACTTTGTTAGTAATTTAGTATTTTTAATTTAGTGAAAAAATTTTAAAAAAAAAAAATCAAACCCGCTGCATCTCCCGACCGAGTCAGCCCCGACTTCTACCCAGCGGGACGGGACCGACGGACACGCATGGTCCCGCCCGACCGACCCGCCAGCCCGCCTCACCGACTCGCCTTTTCTCCGCCCGCTCGACCGCTTAACCCGACCCGGTGGCCCGCCCATCGGGATACCCTAGTTCAAGCAGCTGCACAATGTCACTTAGAAACACATGAACGTTAGTTAGGATAATATGCAGGAATAGATGTAGCATGCATTTAACAATCTAAAATTTCAAGTTAGATATTTCGCAGATTCATTTCAGTCACAATCACTGGAAGCATGAATACCTAACATATGCATGTCAATTTCATTTCATTTTTCTCAAAGTAATATAGCATGTTCACTTGTTATTCTCCACTAATCATGGACATACATACTAGGGATCATCAGGACTTTTCAGGGTTGTAATGTAGGCTTAGGCAGGGGTAGGTAAGATTAGACATTTAAGATCAATTACGTACCATAAGCGCTTTTCATTTAACTCTTTTCTCATTCTTTGCTATATTCTTTTTAGTTCATACCCATTAATCCCCTTTCTCTTTTTGTTGAGATCATAACACACATTCACATCGGCACCCCCAAACTTAAACTTTTCCATATTTTAATTGGGGTGCATAATTTTCGCTCTCTTTTTGTATTTTTTTTTCCACACTTTTTCATCTCTATCATCAATTATTGCTTATGGCACATAAGAGAATCCGGGGTGTCAAAGAAATAACTTTTTATTTTAGGCTCAACGGGGCTGACTAGGGATACATTTAAGTGCAAGGTGGGAAATGACTGGTAAGAATGACTATCAAAGAAATGCCTGAATCCTTCCCCTAATATGTACACCCTAATTATTTCGCCTCAAATAACAAGCACGCATGACTTTTTTTCGCAATTGACATACACAAGCTAAGCACAAAATATTCCAACTAATTGGATTTTCATGAATCTTTGACATATTTAACTTAAGCACACAGATTTTTGCTTGTCATTCCAAGACATTATCCTACTTAATTCACTAGGCGTTTCAAGCAAATACAGCATGCATGATTATTAAAAAAAAAATTGACTCATGTAAACACAAAAACATAATAAAAAAGACTCAAAAACACAAATAGAATAAAAACTCTCCCCCCCAACTTAAACTACACATTGTCCCAAATGTGTAAGACTCAATAAATAAAAGGGACGACTTACGGACATTAGAGGTTCAAAATGGCGGTGGTGGCGGCGGATACTGCATTGACCATTGGTTGAAAATGGTGCTTAAGTCATTGACAGACTGGTTCAGGTCCTGATGCTCTTGCATCATCTGCTGCTGATTTTGCACCATTTTCTCCCGGTGTCGCATCATGCTCTCATGGTTTCGCAGCATCTGTTGTTGATTTAGGAGCATCTGCGCCATCATTGGAACTGGAGGTTCCAAGGCTAAAGGAGGTTGGTGACTGTTTTGCCTTGGCTCATAATGTGTGGTTGCCTCAGGCTCTGGCTCCTCTTGCTCCATTGCAGCTGCGCCTGCTCCACCCTCTTCTCGATCTCGTCTCCTATCCCATGGGTTCATAGGGTCTGGGTATGTATGGACTAGACTGTATGTAATGGGCGGCAGAGTCTTCTCAAGAATGTCCGTGGCGAATGTTGGGACTCTGTGCCTAGCACATAGTGCAGTGATGAAAGAACCATGTCCCAACCCGCCAGTGATAGTCAATCTACTGATGTCCCCAATACTCTGCGCTATTTCCATTCCAATGTCAATAGTCAGGTCCCTCATGATGCCAAAGATGAGCTTGATTTTGTCTGTCGGTACGTTAGTGAAATGAGTCGATGGAATCAAGCGTGCACTTACGAAATAGAGCCAAGCCTTGGCTACTCTATTCAACTGGCACCTGGCAAGTCCTCTGCCCCCGCTGCAGGAATAACGAAAATGTGCGCCTGGATAACATAGGGCCTCCGCAACTGTCTCCCAGTGTATGTGGTTTGCATTCCTAGACCAGGTTCTGAAATGGGTCGGATAGTTGCCCTGGTCTTCAATATCAGCTGTCCCAAACATAGCATTCACTGCTTCAGCACTAACTGGGACATGACGCCCTCTTACAAAACATCTCTCATTGCTTTGTTCTGGGTAGTTGGCATAGAATTCTCTCACCAGGCTGACATTTTGTTGTGGAATAACTTCATTATCGACAAACCTCTCCCACCCATTAGCTTCAATCACAGCTCTAATGGGCTCATTGTCACGCCCCGAACCCCGGGCCCGCGACTGGTGCCCTACCTGGGCACCCTTCTATTTATACAACACAATAAACCGCAGAAGATAAATAACACTCATAACACTAGCACCAATGGCTATCATGAACAACATATGCAAGTTAAGATAATCTTTGACTCTCAACATCATAAAATGAATAAACCATCATTTTAACAAACCAAGACAATTTCCATGCCTTCTTTTTCAACAATTCAAGACAATACCATGTCTTTCCTTTTTAACAAATCAAGACAATACCATTTAGGCAAGCCGAAGTACTATCAAGGCACAAAATAGAATAACTATCATTTAAGCAAGCCAAAGTACTATCAAGCCACTAACACACCTTGCATTACTAAGGATTAAAGTCCATTACGACAATGTACGTGACTCGTACATTCACTTTATGAACTAAATTTCCATTTTAGGAAAGCCCAAGTACTACATGTATCGCTAGGAAGTAGGATCCAATACACGTATCATTTTGAAACCATCATTTAGAAAATCGAGACACTTATCGTACCAAGTATCCTTCTAAGACATGGTTTTGGCAAATCAAGGCACTAGACCTCACGTGTTACTTTAAAACATCTTGAACATCAAAGTGCCACATATCATGTATTATATTAAGGACTTAATCATGGACATTCTCACACGATTCCCTTAAAATATTTTAAACCATCCCTTGACTTTCCACTAAAACTTGTTATAACAAACTTCCCATAAAGCCGTTATAACCACTTCATTTTTAGACAACTAACGCACCATTACCTCTTTCCTTTTTATCAAAATCAAGGCATTATCATGCCACGTAAGGGAATTGAATCCAAAGTACTTTGTACATCTATTCTTTATAAAAACATCGTTTCCTGGAATATTAGGGCGTTGGGCCCAAAAGTACTTTCACCATTTAAGACCAAGTAGCTTATTCTCTTTAAATCAAGTAACATATATTTTTCAAATCGAGTTACTACACATTTTCAAAATTCAAGTCCTAAGTACTTTCGAAAATCAAGTCTCATGTACTTACAAAATTAATACTTTTATGAGTCGTGAATAGGTTATTCTCGTTTATAACGATCTTGTTAAATCAGCCATGATCTAGAAAATGTAATACAATTTTGTCTTATCTTAGTTTCTATGCAGGTGGCGAATTCTACTAATTTCAATATAATTGATTGTCGATACATTTTCATTAACGCTGCAATGGCTTGTTTGATATCTATTCTCATTAGTGTAGTAATTTACCAAGGTCAACTCGACTCTAATACTTCCTAACGACTCTTACCAACATCGCCCATAAGACTTGGTAAGAACTTAGGAACATTCTAGACATGCCTTTAGCATAAAATTAATAACATGAATACTTCCTATACAAGGCAAGTATTCTTCAAGAAAACAAGTCAAGTATACTCCAAATAACAAGGCAAGTATACTTCAAGAAAACAAGTCAAGTATACTCCAAATAACAAGACAAGTATACTTCAAGGAAACAAGTCAAGTATACTCCAAATAACAAGACAAGTATACTTCAAGGAAAGTCATGTTGATAGAAGGAAGAAGTTCACATACCTCATGATGACTAACCCATACGACAAGTAGCAAAATGCTCCGAAGTACTTCAACCTCATCGGCTATTCCTTAAGCCAAGTAGACTATGCTACACGTAGTACTTCAACCTAAAATGACAATAGCACTTCTATCAACTACAAGCTATCAAGTGTAGTACTTATACCAAATAATGGCCCTCTAATTCTACGGAAAATTGGGCAGCACTTCCTTTGTTTCTACGTACTTTTCCACCTTTTCCAAGGCCCGTATTCATCAACCAACAAGCCACATTTAAGGCGCAACCAACAGTTAGCAAAAGGGGAGTACACGCCTAACTGGACGTGTAAAATTCTTCCCCACAGTTATACAAAACAATCCACAAATCAGCCCATAAAAACAGTCCGTAACCCAACAATAACGAGGGTAAAATGTGAGGCGTTTCAACACCTTTCCACACCCCTATTTCCTTAGGACTTTTATTAGCAACTACTACACTTAAACATGTATATTAGGGGCTTAATTTCCAGCATCATACACGCCCAAAAATAGTCCATAAAATGATACGAGAACGTCTAACAGTTTTGGGCAGTTTTTCGGCTAAACTAACTACAATCCGATAACTCTTTCCTTAATACATTTTATTCCAATTCGAGTTCCAAGACTTCCATATATGACATACCAACTTATCAACAACCATATTACCTTATTATAACATGCGACAAGTGTGGATAACAACAACCATATAACAAACGAAACCAAGGGCACAAAATTGCCTCAAATCGGCCAACAACATATCTACCTCATACACATCTTATTTTCCATTTCTTCCTTAACATGAATTCATATATATATTATAACAATAAGTAATATCCAATTACCTTAATTTAAGAAGAACTATTACCTCATTTTTGTGCCCAAAAATGTCCCGGGCAGAATGCTAAACAATGGCCCGTAGTTTTCGTTTTGCTCCACTTCTTCAAGTTCCACTTACATATATGTATCCCCTACAACCTTGGGAGCAACTTCTCTTCACTTTTCGCTTTCAAAAAGTCGACGGAAACTCCTAGGGTTTCATCACCATTTTCGGCCCAATCCTAGATTTAGGGGTTAAGGGTGCTTAATCTTGCTAATCACTTGGTTAGGGACCTTAATCTTGTATAATGAACTAATCTTAGAAGATTTGAAGTCTTGTTCTTCCATTTTTTAGCCCTAAGGTCGAGATAAATGGAGAGGGAGATATATTTGCTTGATGAAGAATGACTAAGTATTGGCTAGGTCTTGCAAGACATCTCTATGTATATATAATGTATCACCTAGGCTTGGATGTTGACAAGTGGAGGGTAAGATGGTGGACAAGTGTGGGTGGGATCCACTTGGCCACTTGTCTTCATTTTCATGAAAATATCTAAAGTCAAATAGTCAAGTCTTCCAAGACCAAGACAAGGGGGTGGGGTGTGCCACGTTTCACCCTATTATTCGTCCAAAATATTTTCATCTCCCAAAAAGTCCATAATTGGCCAAAATATCGAAAAACTTGTGGAGCCCACAAAAACATAAAATTTCTCCGGTGGGGCCCCACATGACCAAATCCGAAAATTAAAATCCATAATTCCATTATATTCTCTAAGTCCCAAATATCAAATTTAAGAATCAAACTCCACTTTATAAACCTTTTTCCTTCACGAGGTTCGGAGGATTTTTCCAGAATTTTTCATTCTTTTCAAAACTCAAATCTCAATTTCTCACGTACGTTCTTATCTCATTGCCTTGGAATTTCGGGGTGTAACACTCATAAACATCGTCCTCATTAAGTGGTCCGACTTGATAATCCATCTCTCGCACCTGTATCACTGCCCTACTACTTATTATGTTGTACCGATCCTCCGTGATTCTGGTCAGAACCGGTAACATCGTGATGAAGATGAGGTAGTTCGGGCGGTTATTTTCCTTGAAGTCATTATTGAAAGTTGTTGGGAAATTTTCAGTAGCGTTTCTTTTGTTTCTTTGAGATTTTCCCAACAATTTTTCACTCCATACCGCAACAATAACCAAGCAACACCAAACCACAACAGAAATACACCACAAACCACAACCTACACAACAACACACACAGCCAACCAACACACCGCAACCCACACTAAAGTTCACACCCAATTACCCACAAATCACAATCTCAAGTTGCTAGCAACAACCCAAGGGTAAGGTTCTAATTAGTTACCTTTTTGACGAATTTTGTCAAAATTGTCCTAGCCCAAGTGAGTTGAATGATTGTGGAGAAGATTGGAAGGTTTTGGTGGTGATAGTGTGTTTGATTTGGAAGAATTTAATGGAGTTTGTGGAAGATTCTTGTGTATGGGAGAGAGGATGTCCGGTATTTTTAGAGAGGGGAAGGTTTATGTTTGATTGTGGGAGAAGATTGGGGATTTAGGGATTTATATTTTGAAAACTCGTCCCGGCGCCGCGACGCCCAAACTCCTGCACTCCTCTGATAAATCGGCGTCGCGACCTTGTATTTTGGTGTCGCGGCGCTGCAACTCCTGCACATGTCTGAACTTTCGGCACCGCGGCCCTGCTTCTGGGCGCTGCACCGATTTTCTTCCTTCCATATTTTTATGTGCTTCGTGTCCCATTCCTTCACCTGTCATCACAACACCACAAAAATACCACAAGTGAGACTGTTCAAACAAAACTAAATTGCATAAATTAAACCTTGGGTTGCCTCCCAAGTAGCGCTGTCTTTAACGCTCAGAATGGACGCAAGTTCCTTATAAAAAATAATTGGGGTAATTTAACCCCACAACCTATCCATTTCAAAATCATCCTCCTCTTTCGTACTCTGTTTTTCTTTTTCACAAGAGGGGGCTCAGTAAGACTTACCTGTTCGACGGCTTTCATGGCGTCAATTTTTGTTTCAGCATTCTTGCTGACCTGTGGGTTCACCGCTGTAGGAATGATCTCCTTAGCTTTGGCCTATGTTGGGTGAAATGCGGTGTCAGCTGTGCTGACTGCGAAACACTTGTTGATGACTTGAGATTCAATGGTGGATTTGAACACCTTGAATACCATCTCCTCTTCCTGGACCCTTAGTCTCAGTTCTCCTTTTTCTACATCAATTAGGGCTCTCCCGGTTGTAAGGAATGGTCTCCCCAAAATAATAGATATTTCATCATCTTCTTCCATGTCAAGGATGAGGAAGTCTGCTGGGAAGAAGAACTTTCCCACCTTGACAAACATATCTTCAATTATACCTCTGGGGTTCACCACGGTTCGATCGGCCAACTGCAAATTTACTGTGATTGGTTTGGCTTCCCCCAAACCCAATCTCTTAAATACAAACAGAGGCATGAGATTGATACTAGCCCCTAAGTCACACAGAGCCCTGTTGCATGTTACCTTGCCAATAGTGCAGGGCAAGGTGAAGCTTCCTGGATCCTTCACCAGAGGCGCTTTTTGCGTAACGGCGCCGCACTCACAAAGATATTGGTTCATACTCTGCCAGCCTTCTCTTTTTTCCAAGTATCTCCTTCATAAATTTAAAGTATGATGGCATCTGTTCTAGTGCTTCAATGAAGGGGATATTTATGTGAAGTTTCTTAAATACCTCCAAGAACTTGGAGAACTGCTTGTCTATTGCCTTCTTTTGTAACCTCTGAGGGTAAGGGATTCTATCAACGTATTCCCTCAAATGTGCTGATGGAGCTTTCTCCACTGTAGGGCGATCCTCAGTGACCCCCTCATTCTCTAACTCAATTGTTTTCTTACACTCCTTCTCACTTACCACTGTAGGTTGGGGAGCACCCTGCTCTAACTTCTTTCCACTCCTCAACAACACTGCCTGACATTTCTCTCAAGGATTTACCTCTGTATTGCTTGGGAGAGTGCCCTGTGGCCTGTTGGTTACCATCTTTGCAAGTTGCCTAACCTATGTTTCCAAGCTCCTGAGAGAGGACCTTATTTCAGACATGAACTGATTTTGCAAATTGGTGAGTGTAAGCAATGCAGCTCTCAGTTCATCAGGCTTCTCCTGTTGTATAAGTGGTCTAAACTGCTGGGATAAAGTGGCCTGATTTTGTACCTGCTGGTTCTGGTAACCACCTTGATATGGTTGCTGCTGGGGTCGATCGTTCCTCCATGAAAAGTTAGGGTGATTTCTCCCTGGGTTGTATGTATTGGAGTTATACGACTGCTGAAAATTCCCAACTTCCTGCACCTGCTCCATTGACACATTATTGGGATCCACCGTTGTGCATCTGTCAAAGGAGTGAGGTCCACCACAAATATCATAATTAACCAGCATCTGGACTGCATTCACAGACATGGTGTTCTGCTGCAGTTGCTTCGTCGAAAGGGCCATATGTGCATTCAGGGCAGTGATGACATCTAGTTTATATATGCCCATAGCCTTCCTGCTGGTCACTGACCTGTCGTCTGCCCCTTGATGATTGTTAGCAGCCATATCTTCCAGTAACTCATGTGCCTCATTGGCACTTTTTCTCATGAAAGCACCCTCTGCTGCCGCATCAATGATGGTACGCGTAGTACCACTCAGCCCATTATAAAAAATGTGGACCAACATCTACTTCTCTATGCCATGATGTGGGAATTTCCTTTGCATATCCTTAAATCGCTCCCACGCATCATAGAGTGAATCACCATCCACCTGGTAATAATTGTTTAACTCTCCCCTTAACTTTGCAGCTTTTGAAGGAGGGAAGAACTTTGCAAGAAACTTTTGGGCTAGGTCCTTCCAGGTGGTGACGGAGTTGGAAAGCAGTGAGTTCAACCAGCTCTTGGCCCTGTCCCTAAGTGAGAACGGGAAGAGCCTCAGTCTAATGGAATCATCAGTAACGCCATTGTACTTGAAAGTGGCACACGCTCGAAGTTAGCAATGTACGCGGGTCTTCATATGGCAATCCCCAAATCAGATCGTGTTTCGATCATGCCTGTGATGGCTGACTTGATCTCAAAGTTGTTCGCCCTTATTGCTGGAAGCCTGATGCATGTCTGTGCACCAGTAACCGTGGGCAAAACATAATCTCCCAAGCTCATTTCTGCAGGTGGTGGGACTTGTCCCATGGCAAATGCATCTTATTATTCAACCCTCGCCGTAATTTATTGTTGTTCGACTGATTTTCCATGGCAAGTAAATCAGTAATTCTTTTCTCACGCCTGTTTTGCTTGCACAATTTTTTGATTTCAGGGTTGAAGGGAACAAGTGTATCTGCTCCTCTCCTTCTTCGCATACACTAGATTCCTGAAATAGACCAAAATCAACAAACAAAATCAAGGCAACAGGGTTCTAATAGCAAAAATAAAAATAAAAATAAGGCCAAATTAGAAATAAAAATAGATGGTTCGATATTAGAAGTACGTCAGTCCCCGGCAACGGCACCAAAAACTTGTTAGCGATATTTCGAATGCTCACGCAAGCGCACGCATCGTTTACAAGTAATATAGTCTGATAAGACCGAATATCGTCCTCAGACACTGGTTTCTAATTACCGTTCATTTATTTTATGTTATCTATTTGGCAATCGATATTTGAGTTGGGTTTTTGTTTAACTACTAGAATAATTGCAAAAATTACTGAACTATTTAAGTTGTAATCAGTTATGAATGAATTAGGGCTTCCAAAATCCTCGACTATCCACTCTATTCAATCCTTAATGCAACTAGAATGACTTCTTCTTCTACGTTAAGATAGCGGTTAACTAAACTGTTTTATATTCCGGTTAGGACATATAATCACTCAACCCTAGTGCATAACCCTTCTATATTTCTATGATATGATTTACCACATAGGAGGATTAAGAACAGTAACCTATAATGCAACACAAGTATCGGGGTACTGTCGTCCGCGATTTTAACCTATGTCTAGTCAATTACAGCATATTCAAATCTCTCCTCTCGGTTCTTGATTCGAAATCATATATATTATGATAATTAGTGATCAATTAATTATCAAGCATTCATACCAATTATTGACTAAATCTTAATCAAGTGAAGAAGAAATCAAACTACTACATTAATTCATGAATAGAAGTTTCAAGCGATTCATAAGGAAAGCCCTAATAAAGTGTTTAGCTCCTAGCCATAGTCACGCTAAGAACTAACACAAAATTCATGCATAAACTGAATTAAAACCGAAAGGAAAGAAATTACTGCGAACTAAGTCTGCAATTGTAGCCTCTTTTGTTGTCTTGTGTTGTGCTTTGTTGTAGAATGACCAACCTCCCTTCAAAGAATAATCCCTAGGGCTTTTGTATCTATCAAATTTCGTGCCCTATGGACCAATTTGTCCTTTGCCAATTAAAACTCGGAACTGGATTTTCCGTACCGGCGCCGCGGCCCTGCTGACGGGCGCCGCGGCGCCCAATCTTCTGTGGGTATTCTGCAGTTCCGGCGCCGCGGCGCTGCCTGGCTTTTGTCCGGGTCTTCATTTTCTGTCCTTTCCTGCCTCAGATTCCTCCTTTTATGCCCCTTTTTCATTCATTTTCTCCATTTTGCCATTTTGGACCGTTGTGACTCAAAAGAAAGAAAAACAAGCCTAATATTATACTAAACACAACAAAAACGAGTAAAATACTAATTAAAAATGACTCAAAAAAGGTATATAAAATATGCTTAACAGGTCTATGCTGCTAAAATGTCAGAATACGTTCTCAATATTCTCCCAACTAGCACTCTTCACAATATGACCCCTACTGAAATCCTCTATCATAGAGTCCCATCTTATGAGCATCTTCGGATATTCGGTTGTCTATGCTATCCTAACCTTGCCTCTACTGTCCTACACAAACTAGCTCCTCGGTCAACTCCACGTGTCAACCTAGGCTTCCCACCGAACCATAGGGGTTATCTATGCTATGAATTGTCCACTCGTCAGATCCACATCTCTAGTCACGTCACATTCGACGAGACCATATTCCCGTTTTTGAATCTTAAAAAGTTACAAAAACTGGATTACTCTTTTCTTGACGAGTCTGCCATCTCTCCCATCATTCTCAGTCAACTAGATCATAGCACTGCCACAGAATCAAGGTCTTTTCCCGGTAGTTCTTCTTCATCATCGCCGCGCGCCAAACCGTAGAGAGGATCACGATGATAGCGCCATGCCAGTGATTTGGCGCCACGACGCCAAAACTCCTGCGAGAAGATTTCCTCCAGCGCCGCGGCGCCTCTGACAGCGTCACCTCCTCCTTCTCCATATCCAACTGATCCCTCTTTCTCGGCTCTTCCCACTTAGCCGACACAGCCTCCCACTGTCTCCACTCACCAAATGAAAACTCATGCCAAGTATGGAATCTTCAAACCCAAATTCGAATTTAACTTTTCTACCAAAAAAATTTCTCCAATTCCCAAGAACCCTATATTGGCTAAACAAGACCCTAATTGGAATGCGGCTATGACTGAGGAATTCAATGCTTTAACTAAACAACACACATGGAATCTAGTACCTAGACCTGAGGGGGTGAATGTGATTCGTTGTCTGTGGCTATTCGTCACAAATTCAGAGACAGTGGAGATCTTGAGGTATAAGGCACGACTTATGGCTAATGGCACAAATCAGCAGGAGGGCATTGATTGTGGTGAGACATTCAGCCCGGTTGTCAAACCGACTACCATTCACACAGTTTTGAGCATTGCCATGGAAAAACACTGGCCGATCCATCAGCTTGATGTGAAGAATGCATTCTTACATGGGGATCTGAGAGAGACAGTCTACATGCACCAGCCTCCAGGGTTCACCCATCCAGCAGTTCCTCACTATGTGGTTCGTCTCGTAAGTCACTATATGGCCTGAAACAGGCCCCCGTGCGTGGTATGATCATTTTATCAGGTATATCTTGCAGATTGAGTTTGTATGCAGCAAAAGTGATACATCACTCTTCATTTTTCATCGAGGTAGTAGCACTGCTTACTTATTACTTTACGAGGATAATATTGTTCTTACTGCCTCCTCCGACAGGTTGAAAAATGAGATTATTGTCTTGCTTAAGTCTGAATTTGCAATGACTGATTTGGAGAATATGAGTTATTTTTTGGGGATATCAGTGACCAGGTCTGCCAACCACATGTTCTTATGTCAGCGTAAGTATGCAGAGGAGATCGTGTACATGACTAAGATGGAGAATTGCAAAGTTTCACCTACTCCAGTTGATTCAAAATCTAAGCTCAGTGCTATGGATGGTGCTCCAGTCTCTGATCCTACTATGTATAGGAGCCTTGCAGGTACACTTCAGTATCTCACATTTATAAGGCCAGACATTGCTTATGTTATGCAGCAGGTATGCCTATTCCTGCATGCCCCCAGGGAGTCTCATTTCACTGTTCTTAAGCGTATCATCCGATACATTAAGGGCACACTTGATTATGGTTTGCACCTATACCCTTCTGCACCAAACAGGTTACTCTCTTATACGGATACAGATTGGGCAGGGTGTCCGGACACGCGACGCTCCACCTCCGGCTTTTGTGTATTTTTAGGGGATAATATGATTTCTTGATCTGTCAAGCGACAAACTACTCTATCTCGTTCTAGTGCTGAGGCTGAGTACAGAGGCATTGCAAATGTGGTAGCTGAGATTTGTTGGCTCAGAAATTTACTGTTAGAATTTCAGTGTCTTTTGCGTCAGGCATCTATTGTGTATTGTGATAACATCTCTTCCATCTATCTTTCTCATAATTCGGTTCAACATCAGCGAACCAAGCACATTGAGATAGATCTACACTTCGTTCGTGAGAAAGTTGCGCTAGGACATGTCAGAGTGTTACATGTTCCATCATCCTATCAGTATGCAGACATATTTACCAAAGGACTTCTCAGACAGTTATTTCTTGACTTCAGATCCAGTCTCAGCGTTCGGTCTCCTCCCGCTCCGACTGAGGGGGTGTGTAAACGTGTATATAGTCCTTTATCATCCCTACCCCATAATTAGAATATATTTCATATATTGTGTAAATATAATTATGGTAAGACTATGATTCCTCTTCTGTATAAGCTTAGGATTCCTATTGTATAAGGGATGAATATTGTACTCTATATATACCTTGATATTAATGAAAAGACTCTCTAAGAGAGATTAATATCATCTTATAAAAATATTCATGATTAAATAGATATTGAGATTTGTTTCTAACACTTAATAAGAGCAAATATAAAAAAGTAACATTAACTCTTTCTTGATTCCATACCTGAATTGAACCAAAAAATAAAGGTTCACTGTTTTTAATGGGGAGGGAGTACTTCATACCGCTATGTGAAAAGGGCTAAAAGGTCTGCACACTTAAATTCTAATAGAGCATGCAGAGTTATCAACTTAATTGGACCAATCAAAAGTCAGAACTCAACGCAATGACCAAAATGTCACTTCAAATTAAATCACTTAAGCAGACATGTCAATCCAAGACTTTTTTTGTTAAGTAATCCAACACTTTTCATTGTTGCTTGTGGATGATTTCATTTTATGTGAATGTATTTGATTGGAATGGAGTTTAAGAAATAATGAAATATTTTATATATAAATCAATTTTTTAGACATGTAATTAAGAATTCTTTCTATTTAATGGAAAAATTCTCAAATTAAGAGCACTCATTCAATAAAATTAACATGATATCAGAGCCTTCACTGGACTACCTTGCTTCTTAGAGTCCTTTCAAAATATTTTTGAAAGTTTTGATTTTCGTGATTGTTCGTCAATTATTAGTCCTAAACACCTAGGGCTTTTGGTTTGGGTTATTCTGGTTATTTTCTTGTATAATTGTGTGGTTTCTTAGCTATTTCAGAACTTAATTTGACATCAGTTTAAGTCACTCAATGTTGTTTCACTAGAAAAAAATATTTTGTCTAGGAGTTTTAGTTTCAACTAATTGCCACACAACAATTATAGGGTAATCTAGATTGAAGTGATCATTCTCCCGCCACTACTACATTTCCGACCTAATGCGACGGCTCATAGAAGGTTAATGCAACGCCCTATGTAGTACCGTTGCATTAGATATGGCTAATGCGACGGGTTCAAGTGTAACAAATCAGAAAATTAGGCTAATGCAACGGTATAACAGGACCGTTGCATTAGCCTGTGTAATGCGACGGGTGAAAAGGTCTAATGCAACGGCGTGGAATGACCGTTGCATTAGCCTATGTAATGCAACGGCCTGAAGAAGCTAATGCGACGGACGACCTTTTAAAATCTTAAATCCTTGGTTTTATTTTCATTTAGCCGCGCACAATACACCCTCTACTTCTAAACCCTGCGAAATTTTTTGCCTTCCCAAGCTTGCCGTCGCACCCCTTCCCCCAATGCTAGCCGCCGTGACCTCCCTTCCCCACCGCCGCCGCCGCACTTCTTCCCCATCGCCATCGCCGCCGCCATCCCTTCCTCCATCGCCGTCATCACCATTTTCCACTCGTCGTCGCATCCACTTCGTCAAACTGCTCTTCCCTCTTCTCCAAGGTTAGATTACGTTTTACCGTCTGTTAACACCCAATTTTGACCCATCTTTTAGTCATTTCTTGTAATTTTAAGCATTTTAGGACACCGCATTTTAATCATCATTTTTGCATTTTTTACATAATATTCTATGTTTATTTCTTCACAAAATGGCATTGCATCTTTTTATTTTAAATTAAGCATGATGTCTTTGTTAATATTATGTTTCTATTATTATTACACCGTCGTTTTATTTTAATAATGTTTGCATCTCTTTGAATAATTAATTGACACCGCATTTTTACTTAATTAGGCATTAAACATTTCTTAAATATTGCATTATAGCGTCGGCATTTTATTTTGATAATTTTGTACCTTTAAATAATTTTTCTTTTAAATAATAAACCCGTTTTGCATTTTTGTCAAACCAGTCCAGTCCGAGGCACAATCTGAATCAGTCCAATCCGCCGAAAACCGAAGCCCAAACTGAGGCCCAAAAATGAAGCCCAGTACACCTTTCATCTTTTCCCTCCAATACCCAATACCCAATACCCAAAACCCTAAACCTAAATACCCCTATAAATAAAAACCTTACCCCCCCCCCCATTAAAAAAACCCAGCGCCGCACACCCCTTCCTGACCCCTACCCCTCTCTCCCCTACTACATCTACCCTTCCTCTCTCTCATCTCACCCACTCTCGTCGCCCATCACCCCTTCCCATCTCTCTCACTTTATCACTCAAACCCTCATCCTCTCTTCATCAAACCATCCTCTCAATACCCACACCATTTATCTTCTCAACAAGAAGCAACCACCATCAGTCCCTCCCCTTCCTTCCCCAGCAAACCCCAACACTCAGCCGCAACATCACTTTCTCCCTCTAGCCCACACCGTCGACCACCCCACTGCTATCTCGCTGCTCCCGTCGAACCACCACTGCGCCCTAGCCAAACCCATCAAACTCCGGCGACCTCACAAACCCGTGACCCACCTTCGAACAGCGCCACCACTGACTCCCAGATCCCGTCCCCGTCTCCATCACCCAAACCTTCCTCATCGACCACCACGGGGGCGTCGCTCCGGCGTACCTCGCCGTGGAAGTGACGCCCCCCTTTATTGTTAATAAATCTCGCCGGAGTTTAAACTCCGGTGATGTTGTTGGACTGTTTTGTTTTGTTGTTGGTTTTTGGTATTTTAAAACTCCGGCGACCCGCGTTGTTTCTCATTTCTTGATATCTGTTGTTGGTTTTGGTTCGGGGACTGATTGTTTTGGTTATTTTGATGTCTTGCCGGAGTTCTAAAAACTCCGATCGTTGTTGGTTTTCTGATTCCGAGTTGGGTCGTCGGATTCTGGCGAAACTATGCTGCTTTGTTCCTAATGTTTTGCGGACCCTTTTGGTTGCTATACCGCTGTCACTGCTTCTGATTTGTTGTTGTACTATTTCGCCACTGTTCAATACTCTATCCGGCGGTGTTTTTTGACATTTTTGCTGGTGGTGCTGCCTCGCGAACCGTTTCTCGTTTCGTTTGGCTACTGTTGCTTTTATTGTTCGGTTCGAACTATTTTTGGACGATTTTGCCCTTCATTTTATTAAACTGATTTAGAATAAATACTACATTGTTGGTATTGACTGATTTGAACAAAATACTACACTTGATTGGCCAATGAAAAAGTTATCCGTCGATTTTTAAGCCTCCACAGTTGCAAAGACGAAAAATAAAATAAAATGAAGCTTTCTGGGCAATGATGATTTCTTCCACTTACACCGGATAACCAACATGCGCTGGCAGGGCGAATTCTCGCAGCCGCACTTGTTTAGGTTGTCCCGCTTTATTTTTTATATATCTGAGCCCTCTGTGTTTAAAACTATTACTGTTTTGGCGCGGATCCGACCTATTACTTTTTTGGCGCGGATCCGAAGGTTTTATTTCTTTTATTGTTTCTAGCAATATTGACCGATGAAGGAATCTCCGTCTAATTTCCAAGGCCTCTCCTGTACAAAATACAAATTTATTTTTGGTTTTACTTATTAATTCTTGCTATTACATTTAAAATTATTTATTTTATTACTAACACTTTTACTAAGTGTTTATGCAGGTACCCCGAGATCATCTTGTGCAGAAGGCCTAAAAAGGGCTAAAAGATGTCCCGGAGTTTTATCTTATGTCGCATTTAATTTTAGTTTTATTATTCTGTATTACATTTTATTTTAATTGTAAATTATGTAAAAATGCTTAGAATAGGTAGAATAAAAGCCAATATATAATTAACCTAGGCTTGAACGGATAACCGCAAGTTAGCGGATCTTAAAGGATGCCTAACCCCTTCCCTTTAGGATAATAAAGAACTCTGATCCAGAATTTCATTAATTTCGCAGACCATTAAATGGAGATTAATTGCAGTATTTTTATTGCAATAAATCAAGTGTCCTAATTCACTTAAATAATTAGGTGGCGACTCCTTAAAATCAGCATTATTGCTCCATCCAGGGAACCGCGCCAAAGAGCAACGTTGCAGATACCGTTCAGACCCCGAGGCCAAAAACGGGCGCGACGGCATGACGACTCCGCTGAGGATAATCAGGAAGACCTTCCTCACAAATAGTTGAGGGCGGACAACAACAACAAAAAAAGGGAAAAGAAAAGTAAAAAAAATCATCACAAGAATGAGCTGGAGTTATGTCGACGGAAAGAAGTCAGCTTATACCAGATTCAACGAAGCATCGCTCTGGGTCCTATATTTTGTATCTTTATACATATTTGCAAATTCAATTGATATGTCTAGTGTTGATTACATAATTATCTATCATGCATTTTACAACATAATCATTCCGAACTACGCGTATCTGATTCTCATCATACGGTGTGATACGTAGGCAACTCATCTAGGGTTCGACACCACCACCATATATAAAAAAATAAAAAAAAGTGGGGGACATATTTGGTTCACCCATTCATATCATTTATCCAATCACGGACATTCATTATTGCATTTCAATCATTCTATCACATACATACATTCATGCATTTCATTCATTCTATCACATCCATTCATTTTTCATTACATTCCTTTTACTTTGCATTAGTCTTATATTGAACAATCATTTGTTTTGCACAGCTTTTACTTTTGCATTTCTTTCATGAATGAATTCTTTTTAAATCATACGTTTTATAACATATCTGAACGAACTACGCACACTTGATTCTCATCAAAGATGAGATACGTAGGCAGCCCTATTCGGGTTCGGTACCATTTATTCAAAAATACAAAATATTTTATTCAAAAAGCATAAAATATCTTTTAAAAAAAACAAAAAACAAAAAACAAAAAAAAGAAAGCTCTTTAAGTATCATTGTTTGCTTTGGTTGATACCAACACAGTTAGGAGTGTGCATAGAAAGACTGAGTAATAATCAGTATGGGTTGACTTCGTGATAAACCATAGATTCTTTTGGTACCTCTCACTCACACCTGTAATGACATTCTTGCATGCTTTTAAGATAAGAACGAAACCAACCTCATCGTTTCATGTGCATTGTGTGGTGAGTTTTAGAATAAGTTCAATTGCACTGCATTGTGATCTAGAACTTGGCCTGAATGTTTGTTGAGGCGAAATCCTGAGTAACACTCGGTGTAGGAAATGATCGTAGGCTTTCTTTGACCCGTTTGAGCTTTTTCAGCCTACCAAATAACATTATCCGTAGTACACCCCTTTGAGCCTAAAGCCTATTCTTTTGAAAACCGCATATTACACCTATACCCTTTCTGAGTGCGTACGCACTATCCCTCTCTTGGCCCAACCTCCTTGAGCGCTTTGGAAATGTGCAAGTGGCTGACAAAATTCTGCGTCGAAGTTTGCAAAGACAAAAATTGTCAAAGTCCCAAAAGGGAAAAGAAAACACAAATGACGACTTCACAAAAGAAGAAATCAAAAGCCCCGGCATTATAAAAAAAATGAATGAAATGATAGAATAACTTTGAAAAAAAGAGGGCTCCAAACGAAAGATTCAAAAAGAAGTCAGTACAGAAAACTGGGATAAAAAGAAAGCAGGTCAGCATTAAAGCACACAAATATCAAGCACATACGTAGTCCAACGCTCGAGGAAGGACTAGTCACTTTTTACCCAAGTAATATTCATCCCTTCCCCCAAACCTACATTACAAGCCCGTGACAAGCTCTACATGATCTTATACTGAGGGTTCTCACATTAGTGGATACTTACATGACGGCCAAGCCTATGGTATCACAATTGCATGCATTGAACATCCTTTTGAGTGTGAGCGTACTTCTCTAAACGTCCCAAAATTCAAAATACTGGAATATATGTGAGAAATGAGACTTTCTTTCAGTGAGGGCATTTGAAACGTGAGATTACGTGTAGTTCGAAACCTTAGCTGCAAACAAGTGTGTCGATACTTAGGTGTCTGAGGTACCATTTGAAACTATAGGAATTACCCAGAAGCCAGTCTTTGTTAGACTGGAAGTGAATAACGGAATTCCTAAGCACAATACTAATTATTGGTATCAACTGAAGTCAGAACGTGATGTCGTCTTTACACTTTTAAAAAAAATGCATATATTATTATTTTTTGCATCATGAACTACATCTTGACCTGATTCCCTCGACGGGATACGTAGGCGGCCACATTGGTTTCGGTTCACATTGTTTGAAAACCCACAAAAATCCTTATTCTTTGCATCATGAACTATGTCATGATCTGATTCCCTCATGAGGATACGTAGGCGGCCACATTGGCTTCGGTCTCATTTTTTGAAAATTGTACAATTATTTTTTGCATCACGAACTACGTCATGACCTGATTCCCTCATGAGGATACGTAGGCGGCCTAAGTCGGCTTCGGTCACACCACTAGAAATCTTCTCATTGGTTCGCGTGCGACAGAATGCATTTGATTATTCCGAAAAGAGATATGAGCAATTTCCGCCAGGGTTAAGTCCGTGCAGGGACTACATCAGCAATCAACAATCAACAACATTCAGCAAGCATTCGCAGCATCCAGCAAGTCCGTGCAGGGCTACATCAACAATCAGTAATCGCAACATTCAGCAAGCATTCGCAGCATCCAAAGAAGTCCGCGACAGATCGACAAGACTCACAAAGATTCAAGAAGCATTTACGACATTCAACACATCCGTGCAAGGATGAAATCTCAGCATTTGCAGCATCACATAAATACAACTGTCACGACCCGTTCCGGGCCCGTGAATGGTGTCTTACCCGGGCACCCTAGTAGTCATACATCAGAGTAATCAGCAGAATATAAAAATAAGACATGAAACAATGTAAAATGAGACACAGTTTATCTGAGAAAAAGTCGCCTTTCGGCATATATATATATATACAAAGTCTGGCAGTTACATCCCAACTGTACAAATAGGACTACAGACCTCTAAGAATGTAACAACAACTATGACGGACAGGCTCGCCATACTCGAATGTGCAAGAACCTACAACTCGTGGAAACATACCAAAAGATAAGCCTCCGAGAAACGGAGCTTCCTAATACGCCAACGGTGATCCATGGCGAGGATCAACAAGCGATGTTTCTACCGCGGATGAACGCAGCCTCAAGGAGGTCGATAACAGTACCAAGTATGTGAAATCGAAATATCAGAAACGAAATCATAATGCGAAATAAAACAGAGACATGTATGATAACAAAACTACTGATTCACAACATAAAAGCGGCCATGTCAAGTCGTGACTCACGCCTCGCGTCATCCTCACGCCGTGGAACTCCTTCTCACCGCCAGTCTAGGTATAAATCGTGTGATACGTATAACATGTCTCGGCCCATCTCATGCACTCGGTGTCGGATCGTATGGAATACCTTCCCGGCCCATCTCATGGACTCGGTATAAAATCGTGTGGAATACATTCCCGGTCCATCCCATGGACTCGGTATCGTGTGGAATACATTCCCGGTTCATCCCATGAACTCGGTATCGTGTGGAATACATTCCCGGTTCATCCCATAAACTCGGTATCGTGTGGAATACATTCCCGGTCCATTCCATGGACTCGGTATCGTGTGAAATACATTCCCGGTTCATCCCATGAACTCGGTATCGTGTGAAATACATTCCCGGTCCATCCCATGGACTCGGTATCGTGTGAAATACATTCCCGGTTCATCCCATGAACTCGGTATCGTGTGAAATACATTCCCGGTTCATCCCATGAACTCGGTATCGTGTGAAATACATTCCCGGTTCATTCCATGGACTCGGTATCGTGTCGGCCATAACATTTAAACGCTCTTTTAAGACAGATTAAGATAATACCATGCTTTCCTTTTAAATCAACTAAGGCAATATTATGCCCTCCTTTTTAAACCAAAACACTTTCCTTTTTAAAGTCAAGTAACAACATTCTTTTCCAAAAGTTCAAGTTGCCTAATTTCAAATACTCAAGTCTTTTAGTTTCGAAAGATTTCATAGTTCACAGTCTTAATCAAATAACGTAATCTCTTTTTAAAACAATTGAGTAACGTATGCCTTATGTGTGAGTAAGTTATTCTTGTTTATAACAATCTTATTAAAGCAGCCATGATCTAGAAAATGTAATACAATTTTGTCTTATCTTAGCTTCTATGCAGATGGAGGTTTCTACTAGTTTTAATAACAATTAATTAGTCAATACATTTTCCTTTATTAGCGCTGCAGTGGTTTGTTCGATACTTCTTCTCATTTCCGAAATCAGTAAAACATTATTCTTTAAAACCAAGTACTCATTTCTCGCGAATGAGGTTTTACAACTTTTTAACAAAATTCATATCAAGTTAATTAAGTCAAGTCTCTTATCTTTTAAGATCAAGTCTCTTAACTTCTAAAATCAATAAACCATTCTTTTACCTACATAAAGTCGTTATAACTAACTTCCCATAAAGCTATTATAACACTTTATGTTTTAAACCAACCAAAACTCATTTAGCACACGACGCTCACCGCATTACATAGTTTACAAAACATCATGCTAGAAAGGATAGGAAGAGGTTCACATACCTCGCGACGATTATCGACAATTAGCAAAATGCTCCAAGTACTACAACCTTGCTAGCCTTTTCCACCCTTCAAGTCGAATACGCTACTCGTAGTACTTCTACCTATAATGGCCATAAACGCCTATCAACTCATAGATCTCTTCAAGAATATTCTACGTAAAATTCGCAAAGACCTCCCCGTAACCACCTAAATCTCCTCCTCGACTCAGGCCCGCTACCCGGCCAACAACTCCCAGGGGAATACACGGCTCACCGGACGTGCACAATTTCTCACAATGCTACAAGTCTCAGAATACACCCTATGTAATTACGCTCAATTCTCTTCTTTAATATCCTTCTAGTATCTTCTACTCATCTAAACTACTATTATATGTAATTTCCAATTACAATAAGGCAAGATTATTTACCTCGATAAGCCCAAAATTATCCAAGTTAAAATGTCGATCCCGAACAACGCTTAGCTCCTATTCGAACGCCCAATTCGCCTCCAAAAACCCTTAGAAGTTCTACACAACTTCTACTAATTACTTCAACCAACTATGAAGATTTTCCTTGTGGTTTCGTTTAGTGACTAAAGGAAGTATAGTAGTATTTTCCTGCTTTTAGTATAGAGGTAACTTTGGAATACTACAAGGATTTGGGCCAAGGTATTTTGGAATAACAACAATACTTAGAGAATATTTTTCAACCAAGGGGGTTTCACGAGGGCTTCACAAAGGGGGAGGGGGAGTTTGGACGAGAACTACACTTAAGGGGGAGAGGGATTTTGCCTTGGAATTTATCAAGTGAGGATGAAGAATAAGTCTTGCACTTGAGGGGTATTTATAGGGAAACCAATGGCCAAGATCAAAGCAAGTGGATGGATGAGATTTGGGCAAGTGTTGTGTGGGTCCCACCTTAACCATCTACTACACAAATATCACAAAATATCCTACCTAACCTTGACCAATGTTTAAGGCCTTAAAAATGAAAAAAACGTGCACTCCATTTCGTCCACCAACCGCCCTCTTGAGGGTGACACTTGTCGCCCTCTCGTTGGTCCAAAATATTTCATCTCTCGGAAAAATCCGCAAAAATTAAATTATTGAACACGCAAAATTCCCTTACAAGGTTCGGAAAATTTTTCGTCGGAAAAACAATCTTCTTTGCTAGTTGTGCACAATTTCGGCCCTTATGCCTACTTAAGGCTTGAACTTTTGTACGTACGTCCTCACATACATACTCAAGAAATACGGGGTATAACATTCTCCCCTCCTTAGAAACATTCGTCCCGAATGTTCCTTCTCAAGACGGATAACGATAAAGTTCCTCTTAACTTAAACAAGTTGCCAATGCCACACCTGGCCATAAAATAACACACGCGCAAATACTTAATCCAAGTCCACGAGGAATCACCTCTAGCATTACCAAAGCTCCCACCCAAGGTCTAAAAGACATTCCCTTCGCACCTTCTTCTTCACAAAGGAAATGATCACTTCTATTCTCTTAACACATGTTCACTTCTTCCCTTACTCGTCGTACCCTCCTCGTACTCGAACTCTTCCTAATAAAATTACCACATTTCTGTTATTGCTTCAGTTTCCAAAATCTCAGGGTTACTATCTCCAACTTGGTCATCATTAACTGGGAACACTCTGGATGGATCTCCGATACTCTTTCGAAACATAGTAACCTGGGAGACCGGACGTACTGTCTCCTAAGTCGGACGACAGTGCTAACTTATAGGCAACCTGGCCTATTCTACAAACGATCTGAAAAGGCCCAAAGTACCTCTAGCTAAGTTTCCCCGGCTTTCCAAATCTCGTCACACCCTTCCGGGGTGGTACCTTCAAGAAGACCCACCGTCAACCTGAACTCCAAGTGTCGACGCCGATTACCCGCACGACTCCTGTTGACTCTGAGCTACTAATGTTATACCCCGTATTTCCAGAGTATGTACGTGGGGACGTACGTAGAAAAGTTTGAACTTTAAAGTAGGCTTGGCCGATTTTATTTTGTGCACAACCCCGACAGTCGTTGATGAAACGCTTTACATAACTTGCGAAGGGAAAATTCCGGCTATGTCATTTTTAATTTTTGCGGATTTTTCCGAGAGATTTAAACATTTTGGACCAACGAGAGGCGACACTTGTCACCTCCAATCGTGGACGTATGGGCGGATTTGGGACGATTTGGTTGGCTTTTTGTCAGGAGTTGGTAGGATATTTTTGTGTAGTAGATAGAGTGGACACTTGCCTAAATCCTCACCCTACACTTGCCTTGCACTTGGCATGATCTTGGCCATTGGTTGGCCCTCGCTTGACCTATAAATACCCTCCCTTTGAAGACTTCTTCATCCAAAATTGTGCTAAGTCTTGAAAGCTCTTTCCTCCTCTATAGTTCTCGCCCCTTCGAGGCTTTAGCCGAGAGTCCCCACCCCTTGGCCGAGAGTACCCTCCCAGTGGGGTTGGCGAGGGTATACACCCCCTTGCCTAGTAGTTCTAGCCGAGAACCCTCCCACTGCCTAGTTGTGCTAGTCAAATACTACCCCCTTGGTAAAGAAATACTCTCCAAGTATTGTTGTTATGCCTAAATACTTTAGCCCAAATACCTTGTAGTACTTTCCAAAGTACCCTTTATACAAAAAGCCCGGAAAAATACTATCATACTTCCCTTTAGCCACTAAACGAAACCCTAAGGAAAATCTTCACCCGTAGTTGAAGTTATAAGTAGAAGTTGCGTAGAACTTCTAAGGGTTTCTTGGAGCGGATTGGAGCGCACGGAGTAGGAGCTAAACCTTGCTCAGGATCGACTTTAAACTTGGATAATTTTGGGCTTATAGAGGTAACTAAACTTGTCCCCTTATTGTAATTGGAAATTACATGTTGTAGGAATATATAGTTGAAGTATACTATATATAGAACTGATCACAATTTTGCGGCAATGTCTTTTGACTTAAGCCTGAATAATAAAGAAGAGAATCGAATCAGAATTACATAGATCAGACATGAGACTTGTGTAGCTTTATCGTGAAGTAGAATCGCACACGCCCTAAGTTAGACGTAAACCCCTCGGTTGGCTTGGTAGCCACCGATAGAGGAGAGATTTACGCCATGTGTGGGAGGTGCCGCCAATTTTCTCAGAAATATTCTACGTTGAGATCTAGATGTTAATAGGCGCCTTGTGGCCTTTATAGGTCAAGTACTACGTGGCGCGATCTACTTGGCTTAAGGAGTAGCCGACGGCTTGAAGTACTTGAGCGTTTTTGCTATTAGTCGATACTGCCGCGAGGTATGTGAACCTCTTCCTATCTCTTCTAGCATGATATGTGTATAACTATGTAGTACGAGACGCATACGTGTTAAATGTATTTGATTGGTCTAAAACATAAAGTGTTATAACCGCTTTATGGGAAGTTGGTTATAATAGCTTTACGTAGGTAAGAAAATTCTTCTTGGTTTTTAAAAGTTAACTTTTTTGAACTATATCTGTCTTGATGTGTGATAATAAAGAACATGAAGTATTTCAAAAGATTTATGAATCATTTTGATAGAAGAGTAATACTTGGTTTTGAAAACTTAAGAGTTATACTAGCTTTACGGAAGTTAGGTATAACGCTTAAGAATGTTATATGGATTTAAATGAGAACAAGTATCGAACAAACCACCGCAGCGTTAATAAAGGAAATGTCTCGACTAATGAATTGTATTATTAAAACCAAGAGAAACCTCCATCCGCATGAAGCTAAGATGAGACAAAATGATATTACATTTCCTAGATCATGGTCGCTTAATAAGATTGTTATGAATAACCTACTCACACATAAGACTTATATTACTCAATTGTTCTAAAAAGGAATTACGTGATTAAGACTTTGAACTATGAAATCTCTCAAAATGGAACTTGAGTAATCAAACTAGGCAACCGAACTTTAGGAAAAGGATGTCATACTTGACTTTAAAAAGAATGTGGGTTGGTTTATAAACGCGGGTCACTCATACTACTGTATCAGTGACTTTGGTAAAAGGAATGGATCTTTTAAAGGATTTAACGATGTAGTACTTTAGGTTAAAACCGTTTTTTGGCATAAAATGAAAGTACTTTGAGTCATGTGTAACTTGACCATGTTGCGTGATAGCCTTGTTGTGCAAGTACGTATTTCACTCGACCACGGTTCGTAGGATGAACCGAATGTATTTCACTGACGGCTCACGGTTGGATGAACCGAATGTATTTCACTGACCACGGTTCATGGATGAACCGAGAATGTATTTCACTCGACCACGGTTCATGGATGAACCGAATGTATTTCACTCGACTACGGTTCACGGATGAACCGAATGTATTTCACTCGACTACCGTTCACTGGATGAACCGAATGTATTTCACTCGATCATCGGCTCACGGGATGAACCGAATGTATTCCACTCACTACCGTGTTCATGAGATGAACCGGAATGATTCCACACGCTTTATATCCGGGTCCATGAGATGGGCCGAGACATGTTATACGTATTACATGATTTGTACCTAGACCGCCGCAGCGGAGAAAGGAGTTCCACGCATGAGGATGACTTTGAGGCGCGAGTCCCTGCTTGACATGATCGCTTATGTTGTGAATCGTAGTTTGGTTATCATACACGCTCTCCGCTTTATATAGACTATTATGATTTCATGTACGATTTTACGCTTTCACATACTTGGTACTGATCGACTCTTCGGGCCGCTCATGCCGCAGTAGGGTACATCGGCCAGGATCCTCGCCTAGGATCACAACAGCGTGTTGGGAAGCCCCGCTTTCTTGAGGCTTATCTTTTGCATGCTACCCGAGTCCGTAGGTTCTTGTACGTCGTGGTATGGCGGCCCGTCCGTCATAGTTGTTGTTATAAAACTCTTAGAGGTCTGAGCAATCGCTGGGCGTAGTTTGTAAAAGGATAACTGTCGGTTTTTATGTATGTACGTAAGGCAACCGCTTGGTTGGCCTGCTTATTTATAATATCTCTTATTTCATGTTCATGTTTTATTTCCACGATTTTCTCGATGTTGTATCACTAGGTGCCCGGTAGGCACCAACGCCCAGTTCTGTCGTGACAAAAGTGGTATCGAGCGCTTAGTCCCTGAAAGTGTGCTGCACCATATCCAGCAGTCTGACGGTGTTTGCGCACACACCAATAATCGTGAGGCTATAGGATATTTAGATTGGTTTCATTCTTCTCACTCGAGATCGTGCCTTGAAGTGTGTTGTAAGTTGGACCCTCTAACGATTTCTTTCCTTACCGCTTCTGGGTATGCCTCGCGTAGGCAAACCCGCCCAGAGGCGGCGGCCGGAGCCGCGAATCAGAGCGCAGAGGGTTACGAGGCACAGCCCAACCATCACCGGGTAGTGCTTCATTCGGGGAGTTCGCGACGCCACTAGCCCCAAGCAGAGTTTAGCACGGCGGCAGCTCTCATCGCGCCATGATATTTGAACCTTCGCCCACGAGAATGTAGAATATAGATTGCAAAGAGGCGACTCGTCACTAGCTATGGATTTGGCCGCCAGAGTGTATACCGATGTACGCGTCTTGATGACTACCTAAGAGAGGGTCATGAAGAGTAATTCTTCGCTTAGTTTGCGAGCATGGCACGTATGCAGGCTTACGCGGCAGGCAAGAAACGTAGAGATCGACGGGTTAACCAGGCTGAAGAGGCGTAACAGCAAGGTCCTTTGGTAACTTTCGAGGCGAATCGCCTCACCAGCAGATTAGATATGCACCTCCGCCAGTGCAGAATGGTCTTCCACGGATTTCAGGACTTTCAGGGTATGCCGGAGTTGGTCAGAGCTCGTGACTTCGCCACAAGATGACAGCGCCATTCCGGAATGTCGCTTTAGTTGGTACTTATTTTACCGCGCCGACAGGCCATGTGTGCAAAGGACGTCATAGTAGGAGGCATGCAACTAGGAGGACTTAGCCTTCAGGATCGATGGGTAGTTCGTCACCTTCCTTAGCTATGCGCCCTACGGGGCAGGTTTGATTAGAACAACATAGGGGAGTGAAGCAGTAGATTCATGCATATCTTTAACCCTCTAGAGATTAGTATGTGTGATAAGATGAGTATACCTTATAAGTTGTGTAAATTGTGATTAGAAATCATGGTTAGTAACCGCAAGATTTGGGGGATAGAAAGTGTGAGCCTTAGAATGTTATACGTGGAGACCTTAGAGGTAAGGCCATCTCGAGTAAAGATGTATTGTTATGTTTGATCCTATCGGAGTGCATAGTGCACATGGGATATATTGTGTGATAAGTCCTGGGTAGTGTGAAATGAAAGAGGGTAGTTAAGCTAAGAAGACCGCCAGGTTTTCGTAACGTGATTAGTGAGATTGTTCCGAGCGGGAGCTAGTGTTTTTGCCGCGGCCTGCCGAGTCGCGTTGCGCGTCAACCCGCGCCCGTATGCGCGGGTCAGTTGTGGTCCCGCTTGTGTTAGGGTCACGAGGGTGTTAGGCCCAAGTTTAGTTAACCATCGTGCGAGTTCGTGGACGCGCGCCAACCGAGTCGGGCCGATAGGGTCACCATCGTGTCTTCACCAGACCGCTGCTTGCAATGATGATATATCGAAGGAAGGTTGTAGCGCACGAGGTGCTTTCACCTTATGACGGATGGAGCCTGTGGTACGCTTTTTTTCCGAAGTTTTACGGCGTGGTTAGGAACTCAAAGTAGTCTCAGATCGTATTCATCCTCGGGCCAGTGTTTGGATTTCAGGGGTAGTTGTGAGGATTGTTGTCTCCTGTTGGGGAAATGTTTTATAGCTACCATTTCAGTTTTCGAATGTCGCCTTATGGAGCCTTAGTGGTGGAAGTGTAAGTTGCCGGTCGATTGGTTCGATGTTGGCATTATGGTTCATACCGTTTCAGAGAACGTGGCTGGCGTGACGAGTTTTGGGCGCGAGGAAGCTTAGCCCGAGTTACTTGGAGCCTTTTCAGATCATGTGAAGAATAGGTCGGGTTGCCTATATGTTAGCATTTGTCGTCCAACTTAGGAGGCAATACGTCCGGTCTTTCATAATGCTATATTTGGGAAAGTATCGGAGATCCATCCAGAGTGTTCCCAGTTAATGATGACCAAGTTAGAGATAGTAACCCAGAGATTTGGAAACTGAATCCGCAATGCAAATATGGTCGAAAGAATTCGAGTGAACGAAGTGCGACACGTAAGGGAAGAAAGCGGCACGTATGGCAAGCATAGATGTGATCATTTCTTTTAAGGAGAAGCGCGAAGGAAGTATATTTTAGACCTCGTAAAGGGCTTTTGTGATGTTAGGGTGTTTCCTCGTGGACTTGGATGTAAGTATTTTGCGCATGTGTTTCGTGGCGCGTGTGGCAGATTGTTCTCGTAAGTATAGTAGTGAAGACTATATCGCGCACGCTTGTTTTGAGATTTCAAGGAACATTCGACGAATGTTTCTAAGAGGAGAATGTTATACCCGATTTCGCAGTATGTACGGGGCGACGTAGAAAAGTTTGAACTTTAAAGTAGGCTTGCGATTTTATTTTGTGCACAACCCCGACAGAGTCGTTTTTCGAAACGCTTTACAATCTTGCGAAGGAAAATTCCGGCTATGTCATTTTTAATTTTTATGATTTTTCCGAGAGATGAAACATTTTGGATTAACGAGAGCTTACACTTGTCACCTCTAATCAGCGGACGTAGGGCGGATTTGGGACGATTTGGTTGGCTTTTTGTCAAGGAGTTGGTAGGATATTTTTGTGTAGTAGATAGAGTGGACACTTGCCTAAATCCTCACCCTACACTTGCCTTGCACTTGGCATGATCTTGGCCATTGGTTGGCCCTCGCTTGACCTATAAATACCCTCCCTTGAAGACTTCTTCATCCAAAATTGTGCTAAGTCTTGAAAGCTCTTTCCTCCTCTATAGTTCTCGCCCCTTGCGGGGCTTTAGCCGAGAGTCCCCACCCCCTCGTCGAGAGTACCCCTCCTGGGAGTTGGCCGATGGTATACACCCCCTTGCCTAGTAGTTCTAGCCGAGAACCCTCCCTAGCCTAGTTGTGCTAGTCGAAATATTACCCCCTCCGTAAAGAAATACTCTCCAAGTATTGTTGTTATGCCTAAATACTTTAGCCCAAATACCTTGTAGTACTTTCCAAAGTACCACTTTATACTAAAAGCCTTTAAAATACTATCATACTTCCCTTTAGCCACTAAACGAAACCCTAAGGAAAATCTTCACCGTAGTTGAAGTTATAAGTAGGTTGCGTAGAACTTCTAAGGGTTTCTTGAGCGGATGGAGCGCACTGAGTAGAGCTAAACCTTGCTCGTGATCGACTTTAAACTTGGATAATTTTGGGCTTATCGAGGTAACTAAACTTGTCCTTATTGTAATTGGAAATTACATGTTGTAGGAATATATAGTTCAAGTATACTATATATAGAATCGATCACAATTTTGCGGCAATGTCTTTTGACTTAAGCCCAATAATAAAGAAGAGAACTGAATCGCAATTACATAGATCAGACAAGAGACTTGTGTAGCTTTATCGTGAAGTAGAATCGCATACGCCCGTTAGACGTAAACCTCGTTGGCTTCGTAGCCGCTCGATAGAGAGAGATTTACGCTGCTGCGGGGGAGGTGCCGCCAATTTTCTCAGAGAATATTCTACGTTTAGATAAAGATGTAATAGGCGCCTTGTAGCCTTTATAGGTTTAAGTACAACGTGTGGCGCGATATAATTGGCTTAGGAGTAGCCGACGGTTTGAAGTACTTGAGCGTTTTGCTATTAGTCGATAATCGTCGCGGTATGTGAACCTCTTCCTATCTCTTCTAGCATGATATGTGTATAACTATGTAGTACGGTGACGCATACGTGTTAAATGTATTTGATTGGTCTAAAACATAAAGTGTTATAACGGCTTTATGGGAAGTTGGTTATAATAGCTTTATGTAGGTAAGAAAATGCTTCGTGGTTTTTAAAAGGTAACTGATTTGAACTATAACTGGCTTGATGTGTGATAATAAAGAACATGAAGTATTTCAAAAGATTTATGAATCATTTTGATAGAAGAGTAATACTTGGTTTTTGAAAACTTAAGAGTTATACTAGCTTTATGGGAAGTTAGGTATAACGGCTTAAGAATGTTATATGGATTTCGGAAATGAGAACAAGTATCGAACAAACCATCGCAAGTTAATAAAGGAAATGTCTCGACTAATGAATTGTATTATTAAAACCAAGAAACCTCCATCCGCATAAGCTAAGATGAGATAAAATGATATTACATTTCCTAGATCATGGCCGCTTAATAAGATTGTTATGAATAACCTACTCACACATAAGACTTATATTACTCAATTGTTCTAAAAAGGAATTACGTGATTAAGACTTTGAACTATGAAATCTCTCAAAATGGAACTTGAGTAATCAAACTAGGCAACCGAACTTTAGGAAAGGATGTTACTTGACTTTAAAAAGAATGTGGTTGGTTTATAAATGGGTCACTCTATACCACGTATCGCGTGACTTTGGTAAAAGGAATGGATCTTTTAAAGGGATTTAACGATGTAGTACTTTAGGTTAAAACCTGGTTTTGGCATAAAATGAAAGTACTTTGAGTTGTGTGTAACTTGACCATGTTGCGTGTGATAGCCTTGTTGTGCAAGTATCAGATTTCACTCGACTACGGTTCACGGATGAACCGAATGTATTTCACTTCGACTCAGGTTCACGGATGAACCGGAATGTATTTCACTCGACCATCGTTCATGGATGAACCGAATGTATTTCACTCGACTACCGGTTCATAGGATGAGCCTGAATGTATTTCACTCGACTACCGCGTTACGGGATGAAACGGTAATGTATTCCACTCGACTCGCGTTCACGAGATGAACCGAATGTATTCCACACGCTTATATCGGGTCCATGATGGGCCGAGACATGTTATACGTATCACATGATTTGTACCTAGACCGCCAGCTGGCGAAGGAGTTCCACGTATGAGGATGACTTTGAGGCGCGAGTCCATCTTGACATGATCGCTTTTATGTTGGAATCAGTTTGGTTATCATACATGTCTCGCTTTATATAGACTATTATGATTTCATGTACGTATTTTCTGATTTCACATACTTGGTACTGTTGTGCGACCTCCTTCGGGCCGTTCATGCCGCAGTAGAGGTACATCGCCAGGATCCTCGCCTTAGATCACGTCAGCGTGTTGGGAAGCCCCGCTTTCTTGAGGCTTATCTTTTAGTATGTTACCACGAGTCCAGAGGTTCTCAGACGTTCAGGTATGGCGGCCTGTCCCGTCATAGTTGTTGTTATAAAACTCTTAGAGGTCCAGCATTGTTGTGGCGTAGTTTGTAAAAGGATAACTGCTCGATTTTTATGTATGTACGTAAGGCAACCGCTTTGGTGGTTGCGCTTATTTATAATATCTCTTATTTCATGTTCATGTTTTATTTCCGCTGATTTTCTCTGATGTTGTATCACTAGGGTGCCCGGGGTAAGGCACCAGTCACGGGCCCGGGTTCGGGTCGTGACAACTAAAAACCTCTTCTGGATAAGCTTCCCCTTACCCACATCCTGCTGAATCAAGTAGGGACCAACTATCTGAACATTGCCAACATCGAACCAATCGACCGGCAACCTACTCTTCCGCCCATACAAGGCTTCATAAGGCACCATCCGAATACTAAAATGGTAGCTATCTAATACTCACTCAACAAGAGGCAAATAATCCTCACAGCTACCCCTGAAATCAAAACACCGGCCCGTAACCTATCCTCCAACTCCTTCAAGGCCATACCCGGCTTTCACGATATGATTCTAGTCGAACACACCCGTGAACTCGTACGATGGCTACCTAAACCTGGGCCTTGCACCCTCGTGATCCTATCACCTGGCGGGACCACCTCGAACTGACCCCACTTCATTCCGGGCTGCGGGTTGACCCGCGAATGATCCTCAACCCGACCCATAATCGCGCCAAACTCTTGTTCCCCGATACGAAACAATATTACTAATTCACGTCATGAAAGCTACCACTTCCATCTCACACTACCCATGGACTTATCACACTAATACACCCTAGGCATATAATGCACTCCGACAAGGATCATTTGCAAAATCTTTTACTCAAAACGGCCTTACATCTAAGGTCTCTACGTATATTCTAAGGCTCACAATTTCCCTGTCCCAAATCTTACCCTTCTAACTAACCATGTTTTCTAAACACAATTTTTAACATAATGCTATCTGAACATAATACTTAGCATTTCATCATATCATCAACGCATACTAGTCTCTAGAGGGGTAAGAATATACCTGTATCAACTGCTTCATTTTCCCCTTCGTCGCTCTCATCCTAGTCCTGCCCTGCCGGGCGCATAGCTATAGAAGGCGATGAACCCGCCACTGACCCGGTAGGCTGCGTCATTCTACCTGTATCCCTCCTTCTAAGACAGTCTCTCGTCACATGGCCCTGACGGCCGCAGGTGAAACAAGCACCAGTAAAAAGACGACATTCCCCGGGATGACGTTTGCCGCATCGTGCACACTGAGGGGGACATGAATCCTGCTGGCAAGAACCCATGTATATCTGTAAACCAAGCCACGAGCTCGACCAGCCCCGAATACTCGAACGCCCCAAGATCGCGGAGGACCACTCAGATCGGGCGAGGTACATAACTAGCTCGGCCGAGGCGGTCCGCCTCGAAAGTTACCAAAAGACCTGCTGTCCCCGCCTCTTCGCCGATCTCGCCATTCCGTCGACCCTCCGCCTCACATCCAAGTGCATAAGCTGCATGCGCTAATGTCCATGCCGGTGAAGAGCTACACCAACAAGCCTCTACAAGTAGTCATCGAGCCGGTGACGTGGCGGTGCACTCGCCCTCCATGTCGCTACTAATGCGGGACGACGAGCTAATGAGTCAAACTCACATTGTACTCCCGAATCAGACGCCGGCCTCGCTCAACGCTAAAAATCTGGCCCGAGCCCTTCTCATCTCGCGAGGCAAGAAATGTGCAAGAAATGCCGAACTCGCCCCAACTACCGAAGTGCATACTCTCTCGACGCTCCCACGATCAAACCACCGATCGCGGATCACGCACCGATGCGAACCTAAGACCACCGACTGGTCTCCGCTCGATCACTTACGATCGCAGAATCGCTTGATGAACTCCCGCGATCATCCTCGTGCCTCGACCCGTAGAACTCAAGCGCTACAACTCGAAAGTCCCGTAGCCTCAAACTATTCGATCTCGGGTGAACCATGGGCACCATCGAACCGGCCTCCACTTTATCCTCATGTTCGCCACGATCTCCGCCAAGAATCGCCATCTCTTTGTACCCCAACTCTCGCTTCCGTGATGTGGACCGAGGCTCGTATCGTGGTCTCAGCAGCCATCGCCGCGCTCTAAACTCGCTGCCGGGCGGCGTCGCAAAACTCGTCGTCAAGCACTATCTCGTAATGATCGCTCGCGCTCGTTCTCCTCTCAGATCCTACTAACGCCTCTCGGCTGCCTTGCCCATCTGGGCTCGCTGCTTTGGCGGAGGCATAATCGGTAAAAACGAAATACGCTGAGGGTCCAACTTATAACACGCCTCTAAGGCACGATCTCGTAATGAGAAGAATGGAAACCAATCCTAAATGTCTCGAGCCTCCTGATTATAGATGTGGTGCACAACACATCGATAATCAAGACTCTACTAGACACGGTCTGTAGACACTTTCCGAGGATTAACTGCTCTGATACCACTTTTGTCACGACCCGTTTCGGGGCCCGTAACTGGTGCCTTACCCGGGCACCCTAGTAGTCATACATCAGAGTAATCAGCGGAATATAAAAACAAGACATGAAACAATGTAAAATGAGACACAGTTTATCTGAGAAAAAGTCGTCTTTCGGAATATATATATATACAAAGTCTGGCAGTTACATCCCAACTGTACAAATAGGACTACAGACCTCTAAGAATGTAACAACAACTATGACGGGACAGGGCCCCGCCATAACCCTGAATGTGCAAGAACCTACAACTCAGGGAAACATACCAAAAGATAAGCCTCCGGAGAAACGGAGCTTCCCAATACGCTAAACTGTGATCCTATGAGCGAGGATCAACAACCGATGTACCTCTACCTGCGGCATGAACGCAGCCTCCGAAGCGAGGTCGATAACAGTACCAAGTATGTGAAATCGAAATATCAGAACGAAATCATAATGCGAAATAAAACAGAGAAATGTATGATAACAAAACTACAGCCACAACATAAAAGCCATGTCAAGTCGTGACTCACGCCTCAAGGTCATCCTCATGCCTGGAACTCCTTCCTCACCGCCAGCCTAGGTATAAATCGTGTGATACGTATAACATGTCTCGGCCCATCTCATGGACTCGGTGTCGGATCGTATGGAATACCTTCCCGGCCCATCTCATGGACTCGGTATAGAATCGTGTGGAATACATTCCCGGTCCATCCCATGGACTCGGTATCGTGTGGAATACATTCTCGGTTCATCCTATGAACTCGGTATCGTGTGGAATACATTTCCGGTTCATCCCATGAACTCGGTATCGTGTGGAATACATTCTCGGTTCATCCCATGAACTCGGTATCGTGTGGAATACATTCCCGGTCCATCCCATGGACTCAGTATCATGTGAAATACATTCCCGGTTCATCCCATGAACTCGGTATCGTGTGAAATACATTCCCGGTCCATCCCATGGACTCGGTATCGTGTGAAATACATTCCCGGTTCATCCCATGAACTCGGTATCGTGTGAAATACATTCTCGGTTCATCCCATGGACTCGGTATCGTGTCGGCCATAACATTTAAACGCTCTTTTAAGACAGATTAAGATAATACCATGTTTTCCTTTTAAATCAACTAAGGCAATATTATGCCCTCCTTTTTAAACAAAAACACTTTCCTTTTTAAAGTCAAGTAACAACATTCTTTTCCAAAAGTTCAAGTTGCCTAATTTCAAATACTCAAGTCTTTTAGTTTCGAAAGATTTCATAGTTCACAATCTTAATCAAATAACGTAATCTCTTTTTAAAACAATTGAGTAACGTATGCCTTATGTGTGAGTAGGTTATTCTTGTTTATAACAATCTTATTAAAGCAGCCATGATCTAGAAAATGTAATACAATTTTGTCTTATCTTAGCTTCTATGCAGATGGAGGTTTCTACTAGTTTTAATAATAATTAATTAGTCAATACATTTTCCTTTATTAGCGCTGCAGTAGTTTGTTCGATACTTCTTCTCATTTCCGAAATCAGTAAAACATTATTCTTTAAAACCAAGTACTCATTTCTCGCGAATGAGGTTTTACAACTTTTTAACAAAATTCATATCAAGTTAATTAAGTCAAGTCTCTTATCTTTTAAGATCAAGTCTCTTAACTTCTAAAATCAATAAACCATTCTTTTACCTACATAAAGTCGTTATAACTAACTTCCCATAAAGCTATTATAACACTTTATGTTTTAAACCAAACAAAACACATTTAGCACACGTGACGCTCACCGTACTACATAGTTTACAAAACATCATGCTAGAAAGGATAGGAAGAGGTTCACATACCTCGCGACGATTATCGACAATTAGCAAAATGCTCCAAGTACTACAACCTTGCTAGCCTTTTCCACCCTTCAAGTCGAATACGCTACTCGTAGTACTTCTACCTATAATGGCCATAAAACGTCTATCAACTCATAGATCTCTTCGAAGAATCTTCTACAGAAAATTCGGCAGCACCTCCCCCCCCCCGTAACCACATAAATCTCCTCCTCTACTCAGGCCCGCTACTGTGCCAACAACTCTCAGGAATACACGCCTAACCTGACGTACAATTTCTCACAATGTTACAAGTCTCATCAGAATACATCTATGTAATTACAGCTCAATTCTTTCTTTAATATCCTTCTAGTATCTTCTACTCGATCTAAACTACTATTATATGTAATTTCCAATTACAATAGTATGGCAAGATTATTTACCTCGATAAGCCCAAAATTATCCAAGTTAAAATGTCGATCCGAACAACGTTTAGCTCCTATTCGAACGCTCCATTCGCCTCCAAGAAACCCTTAGAAGTTCTACACAACTTCTACTAATTACTTCAACCAACTATGAAGATTTTCCTTGTGGTTTAGTGACTAAAGGAAGTATAATAGTATTTTCCGCTTTTAGTATGTGAGGTAACTTTGGAATACTACAAGGATTTGGGCCAAGGTATTTTGGAATAACAACAATACTTGGAGAATATTTTTCAACCAAGGGGGGTTTCGGCGAGGGCTTCACAAAGGGGAGTTTGGACGAGAACTACACTGAAGGGGAGAGGATTTTGCTCTGAATTTATCAAGTGAGGATGAAGAATAAGTCTTGCACTTGAGGGGTATTTATAGGGAAACCAATAGCCAAGATCAAAGCAAGTGGATGGATGAGATTTGGGCAAGTGTTGTGTGGGTCCCACCTTAATCATCTACTACACAAATATCACAAAATATCCTACCTAACCTTGACCAATGTTTAAGGCCTTAAAAATGAAAAAAACGTGCACTCCATTTCGTCCACCAACCTCCCTCTTGAGGGTGACACTTGTCGCCCTCTCGTTGGTCCAAAATATTTCATCTCTCGGAAAAATCCGCAAAAATTAAATTATTGAACACGCAAAATTCCCTTACAAGGTTCGGAAATTTTTCGCCTAAAAACAATCTTCTTTGCTAGTTGTGCACAATTTCGGCCCTTATGCCTACTTAAGGCTTGAACTTTTGTACGTACGTCCTCACATACATACTCAGGAAATACGGGGTATAACAACAACCGCCATCACGATTTATAGGATAACATTTCAACTCATACAATTACATTGCTTATAAATCCATGTGTTATCATTTTTGACTTAACAGTTATGCACTAACCTTTTGCTTAAGTCTGAGCATGCAAGCGTCAAGAGCCAAAGCTACAAAGTCAACGCGAATCAACCACTTCTTTCCTAAAACTCACAAATTTTCTTTGAGTGCAGGATCTTCATATCGAAAGCGCGGAGCACAACAATAAGCCCACGCGTTACAAACGCACAACGCCTATGCAATACCGCTATCTCAACCCGTGCGAAGTCACAAAGGTGCACGCTCATAAAACGACATCATTTCATCAGAAGCCTATGCAACCTTTCATCTATGTTTCGTCATGCAACAACGAACATCCGCATCACGCCTATGCAACGGCTTATCCATGTTTCGCCTATGCGACGAACATACGATCGCGCCTACGCAACGACGAATCGCTACGACTGCTCGGCCCGTGATCGTGCCACCGGCACCAAGTAGTCATACATCGAGAAATCAGCGAAATATAAAACAAGACAGAAATGCTTATAAAATAAGCATACGCTTTATGTGAATAAACGTCGCTTTTCGGCATATATATATGAACAAGGTTTAGCAAGCATCCGACATCGCATAAACATGACTACAGCACTTAAGGAAATATATAACTATGGCGACAGTGGCCGCCATACCCTCGATCGTACAAACTATCTACAATACAGTGAGATCATACCAAAAGTAGAGCCTCCTAGAAGATGGAGCTCCCGACACCAATGCAAAGAGATCCTAAGGATGCGGATCTAGCACTGCCGCCTTACTCGCAGATTTAACGCACTCCAAGGAGGTCAAGATAACAGTACCAAGTATGTGAAACTATAAAGTACTTTAAAATGAAATCAAAGTATTTAAAACCTTTTCACAAATACAATCACCAATTGCACATAGTGCCATATCACAAACAATAACAAGATTAGAAAATCAGAATGTGTCTAGTCTAGGCCGCGAATGATCGGCAAGGCCAATCGCCCATAGTATCATTCTCGTGCCTAGTCCTCGACTTCCGCATCGCATAGTCACACATGCACCGCATGAGGTATACCTCGCATCGGGGCAGCTAACCCCAGATCCGCCTAGGCTCCCGCACTGCATAGCCTCAAAAGACCGCATAGTCTCAACAGACCGCATAGGAATCCTCGCATCAGCTAAACGCCCGAATGATCAATCTCGAGCATACCGCCGCCCGCATAGTCTCACAGACCGCATAGCCGTATAGACCAAGATCGCGGCAAGCCCTCAGATAAATAAGTCAAGGGTAGGTGATACAATAACAAGACAACGGACTTACCGGTTAGCAACGTAAGCACAAAGAATGACCCTTTACACAAAGATTACAAGACACTAACACGTAGCATCATAACATGTCTACTTATCAAACAATCTACTACACTTAATGTAAATCAATACAAGGCTTTTATAAACAAACAAGTAAACAGCCTTTTCATCTTTCTTAAGTTGTTATACCTAACTTCCCATAAAGCTAGTATAACTCTTAAGCTTTGTTTTAAAACCAAATATTTATCTTCATTAAAAATGATTCAAGATTCTTTTGAAATTGTTTTCATTCTTTGTTATTCAGCTTAAGCCGAGGCATCGCTATAAGTATTATTCAAAGCTTAAGCCGTGAGGCATTGCCATAAGTATTATTCGCTAACACATGTACGCTCACCGCATCATATATTGTAAAATATCATGCTTTAGGAAGAATCACATACCTTCTCAAATAAAACCACCGCCAAGTCAATATGTCGCGCAGAGTCACCATAATAGTCACGATATCCGTCAAAGACTACTCGAGGGTCATTCTAAACAGGGTTCATAATTCTACGGAAAGTCGCAGACAACCCTACCCGTGAGCTATTTAAGTCTTCTCAGAAAACAAATTCTATGTGAGTATAGTGTGATTATTCTTCTTTAAAACCTTCTACGTGGTAATAGTTCAATTCTTTTCTCGTGATATTCTTCTAAGTATTTATACTTATCCTTATACTACAAATGTAGTATTCTCTAATTCAAAAGAGGGTTCGGCTTATTACCTCGGTAAGCCCAATAATATCCTAGATAAAGTCGCGCCTGAGCAAGGTTTAGCTCCTCAGTTGTACGCCCCGGTAGCTCCAAGAAACCTTAGAAGTTCTTCACAACTTCTACCAAAGACTCAGGGCTTTGGGCTAGGTATTTTGGGTATTATAACGATACTAGAAGACAACTTTTCTACCAAGGAGGGTAGATTTCGGCTAGGTGGTATTCGCCAAGGCCACCTTCACAAGTGAGGGGAGGTGTTTGGACGAAATGGCTACTAAGGGAGAGGAGAGGATTTTTAGACTTGGAAGGTAACTTTGTGGATGAAGAACTCTTCATCAAAGGGGGTATTTATAGCTCAAGCCTTGGCCAACCAATGGCCAAGATGAAGACAAGTGCAAGGCAAGTGTAGGGTGAGGATTAACTACACACAAATATCCTACCAACTCCTTGATTGTGCCATGGCACAAAAACGTGCTAATGTTTCTCCATTTTCGCCCAATGGACGATTCAAGTCCATCAACGAGGGTGCCAAGTGTTGCCCTCCCGCTGGTCCAAAATGTTTCGCCTCTAAAAATCCGCAAAATAAGAAATGGCATAGCCGGAATTTACTCTACGAAGTCGTGGAAACGCTTCGCCGGAAAACGATTCTTTTAGCGAGTTGTGTACAAATTTCGAACTGGCCTATCTTTAAGGCTAAACTTTTGTACGCACGTATTCCCTTACGCATACTCCGGAAATACGGTATAACATTCTCCTCCTTAGAAACATTCGTCCGAATGTTCCTTCTCAATACGCTTATCGAAGCTTAAACGCTTAGCAAATGCCACACACGGCCACAAAACAACACTTAGGCATAAATGATAATGGAAATTTACAAGTAGGAAAGTGAATTACCCGAGGTGTGGGAATAGGTGAGATACTTCTGTCTCATGTCCTCCTCGGCTTCCCACGCCATCTCTTCCCCGAGCTCGTTCCGCCACAAGACTTTGACTAAGCCACGCCCTTCGTCCGCAGACGCCTAACTCCGACGATCGACTATCGCTATGGAATCTCCTCATACGATAGCCCCTGGTCACACCGACATCGCCAATCGGGTGCACCCTAGATGGATCCCCGATACATCTCTCAAAGATAGATACGTGAAACACCGGATGCATCGCTTCCAGACGGACGGCAGATTCAACTCGTAGCAACCTTGCCTACCTCGGACAACCAAACGCCCAATGTACTTGGCCGAGCTTCCCTTCTTCCCGATCTCATCACACCCTTCATGGGTGACACCTTTAGAAAACCCAATCATGAACCTCGAACTCAAGATGCCGACGACGATGATCTCGTGATACGACTTCGCCGACTCGAGCCGTCGATAGCCGCCTTGATAAGCTTCACCTTATCCATCGCTGCTGTACCAAATCGTCCCACTAGCCGCCCCGCCCACATCGAACCAACCTATAGGCGATCTGCACTTCCTCCCATACAAGGCCTCATAAGGCGCCATCCGAATACCTGAGTGGTAGCTATTATTATACGCGAACTCAACTAGAGGCAAATGATCCTCCCAACTACCACTAAAGTCAATAACACAGCTCGCAGCATATCCTCAAGCAGTCCGGATAAGGCGCGCTCGCCGTCGCCTGGCTCCGTGGATGAAATGCAGACTGTGCTCACCGTCCCCTAAACCCTCTCGAAGGACCTCCGAGTTAGCCGTAAACCGGGCTCTCATGCGATATGATCAAGTAGGGACTCATGTAGTCCGACGATCTCTGATGTAAAGTCCGCATAATCCTCACTAAAAGTCGCCCCGACGGAAGAAAGTGGGCTGATTTCACACCGCCGACGATAACCCATATAGAATCATGTCTCCTCCGAGTGCGAGGTAATCCCGTGATGAAGTCCATGTTGATTACCTCCCACTTCCGTGCTCGGGATCTCTATCGCCAGAACAAACCACCGTGCCTCGTGCTCTACCTTCACCGCCGACAACACGCACCGAGCTACGAACTCGCAACGCCCCTCTTCAAGCCATCCCACCAATACACGATCGGTCGTGGTACATCTTGGTCGACCCGGATGGATAGAGTAACGCCGCTGTGTGCTTCCCCAAGAACTCCGCCAAGTCCTCAAACATCCGAACACACATCCGCTCAAACCTTAGCACCCCATCAAAGTACTCGTGCGACCTTGCCTCACGAAGAGTCAGATCACGATATCGAATCAAAGCCGATCTCGAATCGCTCTTCACCTCTCGACGATGGAAGACTCGCAACCTCACGAACTCTAACCCCACCGCTATCGTAATCAATCAAACGGACACCAAGGCTCGCTAATCGATGCAAATCACGAACCATGTCCTCTCTCTCTAGTCGCACATCCGATAGGCTCCCATCGACCTACGACTAAGAGCATCCGCCACAACATCGCCTTCCCGTGGTATAGGATATCAACATCGTAATCCTTAAGCAACTCTAACCACCGCCTCGCCGTAAGTTCACTCCTCCGTCAAGATATACCGAGGCTCTTGTGGTCCAGATAAATATCCACGTGAACCCCATACAAATAGTGCCTCCAGATCTTCAAAGCGAATCACTACGCCAACTCCAAATCACGCGGGTAGTTCCTCGTGTTTCTTCACCGGGATGCATATGCTATAACCCCGCCATGCATCAATACACATCCCAACCCGATGCTCGACGCATCACAATACACGACATAACCATCCGACCTCCGGAAGAGTAAGAACGGGCGGCCGCGCCTCCTTCAAGAATCGAAACCCCGCCACAAGCATCACCATCAAACTCCGCTTTCCGAGTCACTAGTCAATGGTGCGTAGATAAGCAAACTTCTCCACGAACCGCCGATAATAACTCGCAAGGCCCAAAATCGCGAACCTGCCGAGTAGTAGGTCTCGCCAAGTCTCGATCGCTCGATCTTGCCAGATTAACTCGAATGCCATCACCGGCAATATGCCCAAGAAACGCCATCAAGTCAACCAAAACTCACATTTGGAAAACTTGGCGACAATCGCTGGTCTCGAGAATCACAAGATACCTCAAATGCTCCGCATGCTCCTCGCTCCGAGCGAATAAACCAAGATATCATCAATGAACACTATCACAACGTGTCCAAAATGGTTTGAACACTCGGTTCATCAAATCCATGAATACCACGAGCATTGGTCAACCTAAAAGACATGACCGAACTCATAATGCCCGCACGTCCTAATGCACCTAGGGACATCCACCTCTCGACACGAACTCGATGATAGCCCGAACGCAGATCAATCTTGAGAAACATCTCGCGCTCGCAACCGGTCGAACAAATCATCAATCCCGGGAAGGGTATCTGTTTAATGGTCACCTTGTTCACCGTAATCAACACATGCGCAGCCCCGCCCTTCTTCTTCACGAACAATACCGCGCTTCTGCGGAGAAACACCGGGCCTAATGAAGCCTCTTCTAGCAAATCCCTGCCGATCCTTCACTCTCTCAACTCGGCAGTGCCATTCGTATGGCGGAATGGAAATAGGCCGAGTATCCGCAATATGTCAATACAAAACTCAATCTCCTCTCGTGAGAGGATACCCGAGGTCATCCGGGAACACGCCCGGGAACTCACGACTACGGAATCGATCAAAATCTGCACCGCACCTCGATCAAACACTCGAACGAGATGGTAGATATACCCCTTCTCGCACCATCTTCCTAGCCTTCGAGGTAGGAAATAAACCTACCCTGGCGATACCGCGTGCTCTCCCACTCAACAACCGGCCTCAGAACTGGAACTGCATTACTCTCTCTCTCATCCACATTGGCGTAGCAAGAGGCTAGCCAATCCATCCCCATGATCACGCCGAAGTCAATCATCTCCAACTCTATCAAGTCGGCTGGTTCGACGATCGTAAATGGTCACAGACAAGCTCTATATACCCGCCGAGCTACCACCGAATCACCCATCGCGTAGCTACCTCGAAAGTGGTCTATGGACTCGTGCTCTATCCTCATCCTACTAGCAACAAGCGGAGATATATAGACAGAGTAGAACCCGGATCTATCAAAGCATACACATCAAACCCAGAACCGATAAGGTACCGCGACGACATCGGTGAGGCCTCCGATCCCGCTACCGACAGCATAAATGCGGTTCGAGGACCGCTAGAATCGACTCGCGCCACGACCTCCGCCGCGACCGCTGATCCATGTGTACCTTGCCTCCGGGCGAGTAATCGGGGATGAAGAAGCGCAATGCACTCGTAGGCCGAGCTCACCAGCGCCTGGCCTGGACAAACTCTCGCAAAGTGACCCGCCGCCACAAGTATAGCAAGCTCCCGAGTACGCCCTGAATGGTATTCGCCACAACGCACACCGAGCACTCGAACGGTTAGCACCCCGCTACCGAAATCAAGTCCTCGGGCCTCGACCGCCTCACCGCCTCGCCGGGCTGAAAATGAGGTAGAGCGCTCGCTGGCCGTGGTGCACCGACTTCTACGATGCCGCCACCCCGAGGACCACTAAAAGAACCGCCGCTTCGCCTTCTTCTCGCCGCCGATATCGCTTACCCGGCGTCTCGCGCCTCGCATCCTAGTGCACGGGCTCGCACGCGGGTAATGTCCATACCCTACCGAAGAGAAACACCCGCATACGACTCGCCATATAATCATCTAGCCCTGACGAGCGGTGTACCCTATCCTCCATATCTGCTACCAATGCCGGGACATATCTAGCCAAAGAATCAAACTCGACATTGTATTCTCGACAAGGCCCCCTGCCTCAAGAAGAAGAATCTATCACTGCGCTCCTCATCCGCGGAGGCAAGAAGTGTGTGAAAAGCCTCAAAACTCATCCCATACCGCTGGAGGTCATGCTCTCCCGAAAGCTCCTATGAATCAAACCAATCGATCATGTGTCACGCACGACGCGAACCGAATGTCACAGCCTCGCCTCCAAGCCCTCGATCACCCGCGATAATCTCTTCGGTGACGGATGAACTCGCGGATCATCCTCCGCCTCGACCCGTAAAACTCGCGGGCTACAACTCAAGAAATCTCGCACTCAAACTATTCGCCTCGGGTGCACTACGGTGCGACCGAGCCGAGCCGAACTGCCGATCCGGGCCTTCTCCTCGTACGGGCCACAACCTTAGCCAAAAGTCGGCCATCTCTCAGAGCCTAACTCTCCGCCCCAGCCGTGGGATGCGAGTGGTACTGTGGTCTCACTGGGCTGGCGCCATAGAACTCGCCGCCTCGTATAGATCGGGCTCGAGCCCTCGTAACTCGGGTGTCTCGCTAGCGCCTCCTACGCTTTGCCCTTCTCGCCCGGGTTTTACGTGGAGGCATAATCGCACAGAAAGGAATACGTTAGAGGGTCCAACCTATAACACGCCTCTAAAGCACGATCTCGTAATGAGAAGAATGGAAACCAATCCTAAATATCCTATAGCCTCTCGACATTGGTGGTGCACAACACACCGATAATCAAGACTCTACTAGATACGGTCAGAGACACTTTCCGAGGATTAATCGCTCGATACCACTTTTGTCACGACTGCTCGGGTTCGTGGATCGTGCCTCACCGGCACCCAAGTAGTCATACATCGAGAAATCGGAAATATAAAACAAGACAGAAACAGCTTTATAAAATAAGACACGCTTTATGTGAACAAACGTCGCTTTCGCATATATATATGAACAAGGTTTAGCAGCTACATCCGACATCGCATAAACATGACTACAGCACTTAAGGAAATATACAACTATGGCGACAGGTTCTCGCCATACCCTCGATCAGACAAACTATCTACAATACAGGAGATCATACCAAAAGTAGAGCCTCCTATAAGATGGAGCTCCCGACACCAATGCAAAGAGATCCTAAGGATGCGGATCTAGCACTGCTGCCTTACTGCGGCATGAACGCAGCCCAAGGAGGTCAAGATAACAGTACCAAGTATGTGAAACAATAAAGTACTTTAAAATCAAATAAAATTATTTAAAACCTTTTCACAAATACACCGTTCAATTGCACATAGTGCCATATCACAAACAATAATAAAGATTAGAAAATCAGAATGTGTCTAGTCTAGGCCGCGAATGATCGGGCAAGGCCTAATCGCCCATAGTATCATTCTGCGTGCCTAGTCCTCGACTTCCGCACCGCATAGGTCACACACGCACCGCACGAGGTATACTCGCGATCGGGGCAGCCAACCCCAGATCCGCCTAGGCTCCCGCACCAGCATAGCCTCAAAAGACCGCATAGTCTCAACAGACCGCATAGGAATCCCTCGTGATCAGCAACGCCGGAATGATCAATCTCGAGCATACCGCCGCTCCGCATAGTCTCACAGACCGCATAGCCGATAGACCAAGATCGGTGCAAGCCCTGATAAATAAGTCAAGCGGGTAGGTGATACAATAACAAGACAACGGACTTACCGTTAGCAACGTAAGACAGCAAGAATGACCCTTTACACAAAGATTACAAGACACTAACACGGTAGCATCATAACATGTCTACTTATCAAACAATCCTACTACACTTAATGTAAATCAATACAAGGCTTTTATAAACAAACAAGTAAACAGCCTTTTCATCTTTCTTAAGTTATACCTAACTTCCCATAAAGCTAGTATAACTCTTAAGCTTTGTTTTAAAACCAAATATTTATCTTCATTAAAAATGATTCAAAGATTCTTTGAAATTGTTTTCATTTTTGTTATTCAAAGCTTAGTTTGAGGCATCGCATAAGTATTATTCAGCTTAAGCCGTGAGGCATTGCCATAAGTATTATTCAGTTAACACACGTACGCTCACCGCACTATATATTGTAAAATATCATGCTTAGGAAGAATCACATACCTTCTCAAATAAAACCACCGCCAAGTCAATATGTCGCCAGCAGAGTCACCATAATAGTCACAGATATCTCACAAAGACTACTCGAGGGTCATTCTAAACAGGGGTTCATAATTCTACTGAAAGTCGGGCAAAGACAACCCTACCCGTGAGCTATTTAAGTCTTCGTGAAAACAATTCTATGTGAGTATAGTGTGATTATTCTTCTTTAAAACCTTCTACTGTGGTAATAGTTCAATTCTTTTCTCGTGATATTCTTCTAAGTATTTATACTTATCCTTATACTACAACAAAGAAGTATTCTCTAATTCAAAAGAGGGTTAGGATTATTACCTCGGTAAGCCCAATAATATCCTAGATAAAGTCGCTGAGCAAGGTTTAGCTCCTAAGTCAGACGCCAGAGCTCCAAGAAACCTTAGAAGTTCTTCACAACTTCAACCAAAGACTAAGGGATTTGGGCTAGGGTATTTTGGGTATTATAACGATACTAGAAGACAACTTTTCTACCAAGGGAGGGTAGATTTCTGCCAGCTAGTGGTATTCGCCAAGGCCACCTTCACAAGTGGGAGGAGGTGTTTGGACGAAATGGCTACTAAGGGAGAGAGAGGATTTTTAGACTTGGAAGGTAACTTTGTGGATGAAGAACTCTTCATCAAAGGGGGTATTTATAGCTCAAGCCTTGGCCAACCAACGGCCAAGATGAAGACAAGTGCAAGGCAAGTGTAGTGAGGATTAACTACACACAAATATCCTACCAACTCCTTGATTGTGCCATGGCACAAAAACGCGCTAATGTTTCTCCATTTTCATTCAATGGACGATTCTGTCCATCAATGGGAGGTGCCAAGTGTTGCCCTCCCGCTGGTCCAAAATGTTTCGCCTCTCTAAAAATCCGCAAAATAAGAAATGGCATAGCCGAATTTACTCTACGAAAGTCGTGGAAACGCTTCGGAAACGATTCTTTTAGCGAGTTGGTACAAATTTCAACTGGCCTATCTTTAAGGCTAAACTTTTGTCGACGTATTCCCTCACGCATATACCGAAATACGGTATAACACGAACATCTGCATCGCGCCTACGCAACGACGCATTTCATAAAAGCCTATGCAACGGCTTCATCCATGTTTCGCCTACGCAACGATTTAACATCCGCGATCGGCCTACGCAACGACGCCATATCATGTAAGCCTATGCAACGACTTCATCATGTTTCGCCTATACAACGACGAGCACCGCATCGCGTCATGCAACGACGCCATTTCATGTAAGCCTATGCAACGGCCATCTATGCTTCGTCTACGCAACGATTTAACATCCGCACCGCCTACGCAACGACGCCATCTCATATAAGCCCATACAACGCTTCATCCACGTTCGTTTACGCAACGACGCATCTCAGACGCGCCTACGCAACGACGCCATCTCGTAAGCCCATACAACGGCCATCCACGCTTCGCCTACGCAACGACGAGCATCTCAGATCGCGTCCTACGCAACGACACTCTCATGTAGCTTCATGCAACGGCTTCATCAATGTTTCGTCTATGCAAAGACGAGCATCTGCATCGCGTCTATGCAACGACGTCATTTCATGTAAGCCCATGCAACGGCTTCATCTGTGTTTCGTCTATGCAACGACGAGCATTTGCATCGCGTCTATGCAAAGGTGTCATTTCATGTAAGCCCATGCAATGACTTCATTTATGCTTTGTCTATGCAACGACGAACATCTGCATCGCGTCCATGCAATGACGCCATCAGCATCTGCAAACACCATGTCTTTTCCAGCACCACATCACCTGCAACCCAGTGTCAATCATAATTCGACACTGAGACAAATTTTGAATTTGAGTCGGCATTGTCTTTAATTTTGCAGCATCACAGCAACCCAGTGTCATCATGATTCGACACTGGGATAATTTTTAATCGGCGTCTACCTGCTTTAATTTTCTAGCATCGCAGCAATTCAGTGTCCTCATAATTCGACACCGGGATAAATTTTAAATCCGCATCAATTTTGCCTTTTATTTTGGCATCACAGCGACCCAGTGTCATCATAATTCGACACTGAGATACAATTTTAAATCTGCATCAGTTTTTGCCCATTCTTTTTCTTGATCTTTGTTTTAATTCTGACGATGGGGACAAAATTGGCTACAAGTCAACGTCTTTGTCCGAAAACTCTTTCATCGTCTTCGGTCAAAGAGGGACAAACTGTTGATACCTAATTTTGACCCATCTTTTAGTCATTTCTTGTAATTTTAAGCATTTTAGGACACCGCATTTTAATCATCATTTTTGCATTTTTTACATAATATTCTATGTTTATTTCTTCACAAAATGATATTGCATTTTTTTATTTTAAATTAAGCATGATGTCTTTGTTAATATTATGTTTCTATTATTATTACACCGTCGTTTTATTTTAATAATGTTTGCATCTCTTTGAATAATTAATTGGCACTGCATTTTTACTTAATTAGGCATTAAACATTTCTTAAATATTGCATTATAGCGTCGGTATTTTATTTTGATAATTTTGTACCTTTAAATAATTTTTCTTTTAAATAATAAACCCGTTTTGCATTTTTGTCAAATCACCCACCGAGGCACAATCAATCACCAATCCACTAAAATCGAACCCCAAACTGAGGCAAAAAAATGAAGCCCAGTACACCTTTCATCTTTTTCCTCCAATACACAATACCCAAAACCCTAAACCTAAATACCCCTATAAATAAAAACCTTACCCCTCATTAAAAAACCCCAGTGCCGCACACCCCCTTCCTGACCCCTACCCCTCTCTCCCCTACTTCATCTACCCTCCCTCTCTCTCCTCTCATCACCCACTCCCGTCGCCCATCACCCCTTCCCATCTCTCTCACTTTTATCACTCAAACCCTCATCCTCTCTTCATCAAACCATCCTCTCAATACCCACACCATTTATCTTCTCAACAAGAAGCAACCACCATCAGTCCCTCCCCTTCCTTCCCCAGCAAACCCCAACACTCAGCCGCAACATCACTTTCTCCCTCTAGCCCACACCGTCGACCACCCCACTGTTATCTCGCTGCTCCCGTCGAACCACCACTGCGCCCTAGCAAAACCCATCAAACTCCGGCGACCTCACAAACCCGTGACCCACCTTCGAACAGCGCCACCACTGACTCCCAGATCCCGTCCCCGTCTCCATCACCCAAACCTTCCTCATCGACCACCACGGGGGCGTCGCTCCGGCGTACCTCGCCGTGGAAGTGACGCCCCCCTTTATTGTTAATAAATCTCGCCGAAGTTTAAACTCCGGTGATGTTGTTGGACTGTTTTGTTTTGTTGTTGGTTTTTGGTATTTTAAAACTCCGGCGACCCGCGTTGTTTCTCATTTCTTGATATCTGTTGTTGGTTTTGGTTCGGGGACTGATTGTTTTGGTTATTTTGATGTCTTGCCGGAGTTCTAAAAAACTCCGGCGACTGTTGTTGGTTTTCTGATTCCGAGTCGGGTCGTCGGATTCTGGCGAAACTATGCTGCTTTGTTCCTAATGTTTTGCGGACCCTTTTGGTTGCTATACCGCTGTCACTGCTTCTGATTTAAGAAGTTGTTTACCTATCAAAGACACAGCATGTTGATATAATTGTCATTTGTTTTCTTAATTTTTAACCTTGCTTTTTTTTGTTGGCTTTGAAAATCATCTTTGGTAGGCATAGAATGTACTGTTTTCAATTACAGTGCTAGGCATAGAATAATTGAGAAGCATGCTAACATTTTGCAAATTGTACAATTTTATTTGAATCAGAGAAACAATACGGTGGGAAGGGAGGTCATTCATATAAACCTTGGTGCTATTTGAGTAAGGTGAAGAATCAACAGATCCTTTTGAATCTTTCCACTGTTAGTAGCCCAACCATTTGCAGGGTCAGTTAAAATTTCAGTGTCCTCATTTCAGGCTCCTGGATTTGGATCTTTTGTTTTAAAATTTATGGCTTCATAGGACACCATAACCGGTGCAACCGCTGATTAATAAGTCAAATTTATAATGTCATTCTTACTTGCAAATGAGCTCATTGCCAGATTTGGTTTAGGTTGGGAAAAGAGTATCTATAGCTGAAGTTGCTTCTGAAGCAGAGGTTGCTTCCAAGCCTGAAAATGAAGAGTTGTTTATGAAGCCAATGTTAATAGTTTCACTTATTATAAACAGTCAATTATAATCATCTTATAGGAATCCATGTTGCTTCTTCGTTTACATTAGATATCTTCCTTCTTTTCCTTATATAGTCTGTCTCACTTCTAAGTTTTATTACCAGATCAAATGCATTATAGATCTGTTCCTCAAAGAACCTACCTAGCTAGATTAAATATTTAGTAAGCTTATCTACATTTAATACAAAGAAATGGGACTTTTTGGGATTACATGTCCTAGGAAAGAGCTTTTTGTGAATATATATAGCCCTTGAACATTATTCTTCTGGACTGATCCTACAAAGTTATGTCAATGGAATGTAAAAGATTCTCGATTGATAACATGAATTTTAGGGTTAATTGACCTTGTTCTTAATCTCAGGACGTACAAGACTCGAAAGACTATGTGAGATAATTTACAAAAAGTTTACAATCAAAATAATAACGCAAGATAATTTTCAATTAAAACATAAAATTGCTAATTACTCTTAAGGAGTCCATATTTAAATTTTTTCTTGAATTTCATAAAGAATTTACTGATATAATTTCCGCCAAAATATCTACGAGGTCTTTCTCTGTAATTTAAGTTGTTCATGATCAAAACAAGCGAGATTATTTTGATGCAATTGTAATATAATTTTGAAAGTGTTCACTCTAAATTGATGAACCGTGATCCGTCTCCCTCCTCAAATGTTTGTTTTAGGAAATTACTTCACGAAGACAAGTGTAGGGCAATGGGGTGGAGTGGGGTAGGGGTAGGGCGGGGGTAAGAATATTTTTTAATAATTTTTTTTTATAAAATGAACAAAAAATATGAAATAGAAATTTGAGTGGGGTAGGGCAATGGGTGGGGGTAGTAGGTAGGGTAAGAAAAATTTCATATTCAATCATTTTTTATAAAAGTAACAAAAAATATGAAATAGAAATTTGAGGATGGGGTGGGGTTGGAGGTAGGGCGGGGGGCGGTAAGGGGGAAGAAAAAAATTCATTTTTTTTTATAAAAGTAAAAAAAAATGACATAGAAATTTATGGGGTGGGGGTAGGTGTGGGTAGGGCGGGGGGTAGATTTGGACATATTTGAGTCATTGACTATCATATTGCCGTTACATTTCTTATGTACAATATAATATTATTTTTTAATTAAATGTTGCAATTAAATAATTTTAAAAATAAATAAATTGTAAAGATATACTAATTTTTAGAAACATATGATAGAAAAGAATATTTTAAATAGTTTTAAATCTATTAAAAAGAATATTCTAGTAAATTTGCATAAATGTTGGTCAAACAAGAAACTGTTTCTGTTTCTCAGAAGCATTTTTATAATTATAGGTCAAACACCCTAATTGATTCTCCGTAAAGCTTTAGAACTACTTTCAAAAATAAACATTTTTCCGTGTTTCTACGATCCTTAAACTACCAACCAAAAAAGAATTACATTATTACATGAAACAAAAACATACAGAAGTACACATTTTCTCAACTATTACTTGTCAAGGACCCGAAGCTTGACTTCCCTCGTAAGACAGGATAAGAGGTATGGATAATATGAGTGAATTTCACGTAAAAGAACTGTACAAAATGGTACAATTTTCCTTCTATATTCTTATTATTATTGTAAGATGATCTCCTTGATGAGTTTTTTTCATTAATATCAATATATATAGTGTATAATATACATTTCTAATACAATATAAATTTTAGTCCTAATTACAAGAGGAATTCTAATTTACCATAATTATATATCATTAAATATTTACACAATATATGAGATATATTCTAACTATGGTAGGATGTAATTATACACGTTTACACACCCCCTCAGTCGGAGCGGGAGGAGGCCAGACGCTGAGACTAGGTCTGAAGTCAAGAAATAAATGTCTGGAAAATCCTTTGGTAAATATATATGCGTACTGATATGATGAGGGCACATGTAATACTCTGACATGTCCTAGCGCAACTTTCTCACGGACGAAATGTATGTTTATCTCGATGTGCTTTGTTCGCTGATGTTGAACCGGGTTGTGAGAAAGATAAATCGCAGATATGTTATCACAGTACACAATAGATGTCTGGCGCAAAGGACACTGGAGCTCTAACAGTAAATTTTTAAGCCAACAAATCTCAGCTACCACATTTGCAACACCTATGTACTCTACCTCGATACTAGAACGGGATAGGGTGGCATGTCATTTGACAGACCATGAGATCAGATTATCCCCTAAAAAAATACAATAGCCGGAGGTGGAGCGTCGCGTGTCCGGACATCCTGTCCAATTTGCATCCGTATAAGAGAACAACATGTTTGGTGCAGAGGGGTATAGGTGCAACCATAATCAAGGATGATACGCTTAAGAGCAGTAAAATGAGACTCCCCGGGGGCATGCATAAATAGGCATAAATGTTGAACAACATAAGCAATGTCTGGCCTTGTGAATGTGAGAAACTAAAGTTCACCTGCAAGGCTCCTATAAAGAGTGGGATCGGAGACTGGAGCACCATCCATAGCACCGAGCTTGGATTTTGAATCAACTGGAGTAGGCATGATTTTGCAATTCGTCATCTTAGTCATGTACACAATCTCCTCTGCATACTTACGCTGACTCAAGAACATGTGGCTGGCAGACCTGGTCACTGATATCCCCAAGAAGTAACTTAGCTTGCCCAAATCAGTCATTGTAAATTCGGTCTTAAGTAAAGCAATAATCTCATTTTTCAACCAAAAGGATGAGGCAGTAAGAACAATGACATCCGCATACAGTAGTAAGTAAGCAATGTTACTACCTAGATGAAAAATTAAAAGGGAATTATCACTTCTGCTGCAGACAAATCCAATCTGCATAATATACCTGACAAAGTGATCATACCACGCACGGAGGGCCTATTTCAGGTCATACAGTGATTTACGGAGACGACACACATAGTGAGGGACAATTGGATGGACGAACCCAGACGACTGATGCATGTAGACTGTCTCTCTCAGATCCCCATGTAAGAATACATTCTTCACATCAAGCTGATGGATCAACCAGTGTTTGCCCATGGCAATGCTCAGAACTGTGCGAATGGTAGCCGGTTTGACAACCGGGCTGAAGGTCTCACCACAATCAATGCCCTCCTGCTGATTTGTGCCATTAGTCACAAGTCGTGTCTTATACCTCTCTAGATCTCCACTGTCTCTGAATTTGTGACGAAATAGCCACATACAACGGATCACATTCACCCCCTCTGGTCTTGGTACTAGATCTCACGTGTGTTGTTTAGTTAAAGCATTAAATTCCTCAGACATAGCCGCATTTCAATTAGGATCTTGTTTGGCCAATTTGGGGTTCTTGAGAATTGGAGAAATGGTTTGGGAAAGCAAGTTAAATTAGATTTTGGGTTTGAAAATCTCATGTTTGACACGGGTTTCCATTTGGTGAGTGGTCGCGCGATCGAGCGGATCTCGATCACGGTAAGGTGGATACGGGAGGGTGGAGGAGTTTCCGTCGAGGGAGCCACGATCAAGTGTCGCGGTGCCTCGTCGATGGGCCACGACTCTAACGACGAGGAATTTTGTTCACTGGAGCTTTGACACCACGGCGCCTCATCGATGGGCCGCGGCGCTGACGGCGGTATGAAAGCACTTTGGTCACTGGATGGGTGGCGTCTCCATGATGGGCCGCGGCGCTGACGACGGTGATGACTATAGTTGACTGAGAATGATGGGAGAGATGGAAGACTCGTCAAGAAAGGAGTAATCCTGTTTTTGGAATTTTCTGAAGATTCGAAAACGGGAATGTGGTCTCGTCGAATGTGACGTGACGAGAAATATGGATTTGACGAGTGGAAAAGTCATAGAAAAGATAGTCCCTATGGTTCGGCGCGAAGCCTAGGTAGACACATGGAGTGGTCCAGGGAGCTAGTTTGTGAGGGGCGGTAGAGGCAAGGTTAGGATAACATAGACAACCGAATATCCGTAAATGATCGTAAGAGGGCTCTGCGATAGAGGATTTCGGAAGGGATCATATTGTGAAGGGTGCTAGTTGGGAGAATATTTAGAATGTATTCTGACATCTTAGCGGCATATACCCAGAAGGACGGAGGGAGGGAGACTTGAATCAATAGTGCGAATCATATTGTTAATGGTGCGAATAATTCGTTCAGCTTTACCGTTTTGTGGGGAAGTGTGAGGGCAGGAGAAACGAAAAACCATGTCATTATTTATACAAAAGCGGTGAAACGTACAATTATTGAATTCACGACCATTATCGCACTGAAAATATTTTATACCTTTTTCAAACTGTGTTTGGATAAAAGTTCAAAACTCAAAAAAATTGGCAAGCACTTCGGATTTGAATTTAAGAGGATATACCCAAATGTAGTAAGAAAAATCATCTAGCAACACAAGATAATATTTATGACCGAGGGAACTAGAGATAGGAGATATCCATAAATCGTCATGTATAATTATATCCTACCATAATTAGAATATATATCATATATTGTGTAAATATTTACACAATACATGAGATATATTCTATTTATGGTAGGATATAATTATACACGTTTACAATTATTATGACTAAGTTACAATAACAATAAACTACCTAAGGTTGAACTCACGATTCTCAAAGTTATTCTACATTTGAACGTATAGGCGTACATGCATCATGATCCTCCGCGTTAATTGATAAGGAAAATCTTGATACTCACTTCAAAACAAGACAGATTCTGGAAATCTCTCATTTCCTTACCGGATAAAAAGGTTAGTACAGATCATGTCTCCCGAGGGTTATCAAAAGACTGTTGCGTCTTCCTCAAATTCCAGTGAAGACCTTCATGTATGCTACGTAAAAAGTCACTGGTAGAATCAGCTTGACATGCAGTTGGCACTGGCCAAGTGGCCATGCTACAAACAAGGGCATCCCCTGGTGCTAACTTTTTCCTGTCCTTCCCATCAAACGATGCCCATGCATGGCCTCTACTGTTGAAAGGTACTTGTACTCGGATTGTCACATGCTCAGGCAAAATGAGAGGACGAAAGGATAAAGAATGTGGGCAGATAGGTGTAAAGAGGATGCCAGGAACCTACAATTTTGTCATAACAGTAAAGTTGCTAAGCTTATGACCACCTCAAAGACTTCAAATAGAGACAACCATGGAAGCAATTTCAAAATAAAATACTACACAAGGAAGCAGAAGTCTATCTACATAAACCTAAAATTCAAAACCCAAAGCATAGGTCAATAGTACGCGACATGTTAATATACCACCTCAGTTTTAAATCTTGCACTTATAATCCTACACAAGCAACAAAGCTGTTGATAAAAGTACGGATTGGGCGTCGTCTTACTCCCTCTGAAGTTCTTGCACTTGCGGAACTTTTACCAGAAAAATAGTTTTCTTGTATTTTCCCCAAACACTTAAACGAGCGGTTGTTTGATGAGTAAAGGGGGCAATTTTTTTTTCTTTAGAGGTGACCTTTTTAGGAACTAGAAGTGTTAATAGTATCATTCTATACTAAAGATGTTTTCTTTCTACACTTCAATCAACCGCTCGTTCAAACTATAAGTGTTTGGGAAATGTGCCTTAAGCACCTCTCGCTTACTAGGCGGTCAATTATGGCAGAGAGAGGGCCATGTCACTTCCAAGCCCACAACTTGACCTGTTTGGTCGACCAAGACTGGAGCCACGAGTGCAAGAGAAATGTTAATATATCTAAGATGCATGCCCTCGAACATCGTATAAACTTATGATAATATAGAAAAGTGTTTGGGAAAAAAGACTGCCAACCCATCTTCCATCATTCACTATTGCCAATTCAAAACAAATAAATTATGTACCACCCTGCCAACCCATCTTCTGTCCCAATCATCTAACTAAACCATATATTCAGCCAACAATAGGTTGCAGCATTGGTCCATGCGCGCTAGATGAATAACTGGTGCATACATAATGGAGCAACTTAAAACCATAATGGAAGAAGACCATACATTTGTCTAGCACTTGTGGCTCCAAGTCTTTCGTGAACCCAAAGCTTTGTTGATATAAAATTTAATTACAATTTTATTTAAATTCTAAATATATAAATTTGAAAAAAAGAAGTAAATTATATTTAAGTGGTTGGGGCGTGGCCCCCACCCGGACCACTAAGGAGGAGCTGAGCCCACAGGTTATATAATCGGGCCGCATTGGCTTCCCTTAATGGGCCAGTTGGGGCCGGGCTAATTTTCAGAAAGGAGGCAACCTGGCACAACCTATGACCCATTAAGGAAGTGGGTTGGGTTAGGCCGGCCTGTCAAGGTGGAGTGCGTTGAATTATTTTTTTTTAAATAACTTCAAAATTATATTAAGTATTGCAAGTTATAGTTTGAAGGGGAAATGACAGTTTTAGTCCGTGCTATTAGTTTATTATGATTTTGGTTCTTGTGTTATTAGACTAAGCACATTTAACCTTTAATTAAATAGAGTGTGCAATTTTAGTCCTTATACCTAACTTGAAGTTAACACCGTTAACTTTTGATATCTTCAAAAAACAAAATAAAGGAATTTCTTTTCGACCAAAACTGAACAAAAACAAAAAAATCTAAGCAATTTCGTCGAACTTCTTCTTTACGTCTCTTTTCTTCGAATCTACAAAATAATTTGAAGTCGAACACCCAAATATTAGTCTATGAACAAAATATAAAAAGAAATTGAATCATAAAACATCTGCAATTAATTGCAGATTCAATATCCATATGTAGGACGTAAAGAACAACAAATGCAATTGGAACTGAGGCCGGCCATGAATACTGATACATACTAATCACCTTAATCTTGTAATTGAATCACAACTTGTTTCTAAGCTTTTCATGGGAAAGAAAACATCTAAGCTTTGATCACTTCTAAGAAAAGTTAAGATTAGAAATTTAAAAAGATCAAAGGATGGCATGAGAAGCAGATCTAAGAGTAGAGTCACTGCCTAAACATATGTGGACTCTTTTGAGAAGGTTTTGGAAAAAAACGCAGAATTTGTGCTTTACAACAAGACTTTGTTATGTGATTTTTGTTGTTGTTGTTGTTGTGTATTAGGTTGTACCCAGACAACTTCCTGAAGCATTATCAATGAATTTGACCATGGCTAGTGCAAATGAGATGGGAGAGAGGTTGATGGCCAAGGGGGCTTGGGAGAGTAGTTGGGATGCGATCGATATGTGGGATAGGACTGCCAGTTGCATTCGGAAAGTTGCTAGAGAAGTTCTAGGGGTCTCACGGGGTAGTTGTGGTGGACATCGAGGGGACTGGTGGTGGAATGGTAAAGTTTAAGAGAAGGTGAAAGCGAATAAAGCGACGTATGCGAAATTGGTAGAAAACAAGGATGAAGTGGAGAAGTGGACGAATAGGAAATTTATATAAGATGGCGAGGAAGGAGGCAAAGCTAGCGGTTACTACGGCGAAAACGGCGGCGTTTGAACGTCTATATGTGGAATTAGAGGAAAAGGGAGGGGATAAGAAGTTGTACAGACTAGCCAAGGCGAGGGAGAGGAGGGCCCGGGACTTGGATCGCGTGAGGTGCATCAAGCACGAGAACGACAAAGTACTGGTGGTGGACGCGCATATTAGGCGGAGGTGGCAGTCTTACTTCCCTAAACTCTTGAACGAAAAAGAAGATAGAAACATTGTGTTAGGAGATCTGGAGCAATCTGGTAGGTACCGGGATTTTGGGTATTGTGGAAACATTAAGGTTGATGAGGTTCAGGGTGTTGTTCACAGGATGCGCAGGGGACGAGCGACTGGGTCTGATGAGATCTCAGTTGAATTTTGGAAGAGCGCAGGTAGGGCAGGTTTGGAGTGGCTGACAAAGTTGTTTAACGTTATTTTTAAGACGGCGAGAATGCCCGAAGAATGGAGGTGGAGTACAATGATTCCTCTGTATGATAACAAAGGTGATATCCATAGTTGCAACAATTATAGGGGTGTCAAGCTGCTAAGCCACACTATGAAAGTTTGGAAAAGAGTCGTGAAGATGAGAATGAGAAGAGGCGTGTCTATCTCCGAGAACTAATTTGGATTCATGTCGGGGCGTTCGACTACAGAAGCCATTAATCTTATTAAGAGGTTGGTGGAGCAATATAGGGAGAGGAAGAGAGACTTACATATGATTTTTATCGACCTCGAGAAGGCATACGACAAAGTAACTAGGGAGGTTCTATAGAGATGTACCTGCAATCAATGATATGTATGATAGAGCCAAGACTAGGGTACAAACAATAGGAGGAGACTCGGAGCACTTTTCAGTGATGATGGGGCTGCACCAGGGATCAACTCTTAGCCCACTCCTATTTTCTTAGGTGATGGATGGACTGACGCGACAAATCTAAGGGGATGTGCCATGGTGTATGTTATTCGCAGAAGACATAGTCCTGATTGATGAGACTCGCATCGGAGTGAACGCTAAGCTGGAGGTTTGGAGACACACTCAGGAGTCAAAAGGGTTCAGGCTGAGTAGGACAAAGACATAATACTTGGAGTGCAAGTTCAGTGACGGGAGCGACCTTAAGACATGCGTGGATGTGAGGCTCAGTACTCAGGTCATTCCAAAAAAAGAAGCTTCAAGTACATTGGGTCTATTATCCAAGGGAATGGAGAGATTGATGAGGATGTCACACATCGTATTGGGATAGGGTGGATGAAATGGAGGCTCACATATGGAGTCTTGTGCGATAAAAAGGTGTCACCGAAACTTAAAGGCAAGTTCTATAGGGTGGTGGCTAGACCGACTATGTTGTATGGGGCGGAGTGTTGACCGGTCAAGACTTCGCACACCCAAAAAAGATGAAAGTTGCAGAGATGAGAATGCTAAGATGGATGTGTGGGCATATAGGGAGGGATAAAATTAGGAATGATGATATCCGGGACAGAGTGAGAGTGACCTCGGTGGAGGATAAGATGCGGGAATCGAGGTTGAGATGGTTCGGGCACACGCAATGGAGATACAAATGCCCCAGTGCGGAGGTGTGAGAGGTTGGATATGGACGGGTACAAGAGGGGTAGAGGTAGGCCGAAGAAGTATTGGGGATATGTGATTAGACGGGATATGACGCACGTGCAACTCATTGAGGACATGACCTTAGATAAGGGGTTATGGAGGACACGGATTAGGTTAGAAGAGTAGTAGGTAGTCCAGTGTAGTCCTACCTACGCTTACTAACTGGTAGTTGTAGCGTTATTATTGTAGGTCTGCTTAGCCTATCATACTAGTAGACACAATATTGTTTGATAGTCCCCTGTCGTTTGATTTATGCTGCTATGTGTATTTTGTTTGTTTGTCTTATTTACCTGCATTTACTTGCATTAATTACTGCTTATTTTTCGGAATTCGCTATCATGACTTAGTTGCTTTGCTTGTCTTACTTTGTTTGTGCTTGTGCTTTGTCTTGAGCCGAGGGTCTCTCAGAACACAACCGCTCTATCTATCAAGGTAGAGGTAAGGTCTGCGTACATTGTACCCTCTTCAGACCACACGTTGTGGGATTTCACCTGGTATGTTGTTGTTGTAGCAGGAAAAAACAAAGTCAAAAGTTAACGGTGTTAATTTCAAGTTAGATATAAGGACTAAAATTGAACACTATATTTAATTAAAGGTTAAATATGCTTAGTCTAATAACACGAGGACGAAAATCGTAATAAGCTAATAACACAAGGACGAAAATCGTAATAAGCTAATAACACAAGGACTAAAGCCGTCATTTCCCCTAGTTTGAACTTTAATATTCAAAAATTAGGGAGTCCCTTTTTTGTGAGTGGAATGCATATAACAAAACTCATTATTGAGAAGTTAGAGAAAAATCTTACAACTAAAATCTTGACTTGTTTAAACTACAATTACCAATTATCCACATAATGTAATAAATTTAAAAATGTTTTTGCAGGAGATTAGAATCTAAAATCCTTAGTATTTTGACACTTCTAGGCTTCTATTGGGATGACTCAATGCAATAAGTGGCGTAAAATCAAAATTCAATAAAGGACATTAATCCCAAAAAACAAGGAAGGCTAGAAGGAAGGGATGAGTCTTGAACTCATGGAGATGAGCCTAACAGTGCCCCAAGCCAATAGAGAGAGGAGAAGAATGCAACTATATGATCGGGATCATAGTTCCGACCATTCCTCGAAGGTCGAAATGTGAAGAAGTGCTTAGCCATACTCTCTTAGGAAAGAAGTCCAAGTTTGCTTTTTGCGAAAGGGAGAATGGTTTTATGTTAGAGAGTGATCGGGAGAAATTTTCAATTGGGAGCCATTATTTTGCCGCTAGGAGATATTGGTTTTATGTTTTCCAGTTATGAGCCATTATTGTGAGTGCTCCAAAAACGAGCAAAGACGAAAAGGCTCAAGTGATTTTCCCTTGACTACTGTCAAGCCAGGGAAGATAATTGCATAACATAGGGAATACAACTCCATAAGAGCAAGAAAGCACGAGGATAGAAAGAATAACACGATACGGGATCATGTGTGTGTATATATATATACACATATATATGTATGTATTTTTATTCTTCTAGCTTTTGAGATGCAAATAGGTTAATTATTTAATTTTGAAAAACTGTTTTAGGCTAAGACAACTGTTACATGAATTGTTAACATTATACTATAAACAATATAGACATTTTGAAGAAACAAAAATCAAGTCCTTGATCTTATTTGCATCAAAGCTTCAATGATTTGGTGTCTTTTCTTATTTAAATACAAAAAAAATCAACTTTTATCAAAAACACACTCAGTACACCATCAAATTAAGATGCTTAAACTACCCAAAAAAAAGGATTTGCTAACATTGAAGTCTTTTAAGAATACTTAAAATCAAATCAGATAACAAAGTATATGTTAATTCTTCGTAACTGAATCACATCAACTAATTCTTCACCATCCATTTATTTTATCCTTCTCTACTCTCAAAAGTCAGATTCACATAATAATCTTTTCTTTCTTCCTCCTTTTGTGTTGGCATTGGAACATACGAGCAGTATTTTTCTTCTACTTTTTGGGCACGTATAAAGGTCACAACGGTCCATAATGTGTACAATATTCCAAAAAATAATAAACGGCTCAATTAAAAAAAATTGTGGGCTTAAAACCGGGCTGAGACAGTTCCAATAAAATGAACCTAGCCTGGCCCAAGCCCCCTTCCTCTACTGGACCGGGCTGGATCTAATTGGGTCGGGTTGGTCCCCGGCCAACCCGACCCATGGACATGTATAAATACCTCCCAACACTCATATCAGAAACTTCAATTTTAAATGAAGATTTTGAGCTAGCCAAAGACATTTTTCTTCAATGAGATGCTTAAAGTTTACTAAAATAGTTTGGAATTGCTTAGAAGGTTATTGTGGAAAACAGAAGAAAACAACAGAAATTGCGGCTATGCCACTAGCAATAGACTACTAAAAGAAACGTCAATAGAAGAAGTAGAATGGAGTTCTTCAACATTGTTCAAAACCTCATCCATCAGTTATCGTGACCTTGCATTAAACGAATTCTTCTTTTTTTTTCTGGAAGAATTGTTACTATAGTTTTGTGGAAACACTCAAGACTTGCCTTTACGGGTGGGAAATAAAGAACTTGCATTGAGGTAAATTGCTTTTGAATGAAAATTTTCTGGGGACACTCTAAAATGAGGACACATAAATGGTTAAACCTGTGACTTTTGCTTCTTAGTCTTCCAGTTTCTAGTAATCTGGCCAATTCATTAAGCACTAACCACAAACAGATTCTATGGCTAAGTAAGTTTTCGAAAGGCTTTCACTCATTCCAAGAGCTTCATTCAACCATAAAGCATAATTTTGCATTTACTACAAATAGCGAAATCTTCAAGTTGACAAAGAATACAAAGCAGCAATGCTGTAATTCGTCGTAACATCTTAAGTTGCAGTATAATAACTGTCAGACCGCGATAACTTAACATCCTAATTAATACTCCCTCTGTCCCAATTTATATGGCACACTTTTCTTATTAGTCAGTCCCAAAAAGAATGACACAATTCCTTATTTGGCAACAATCTAACTTTAAACTTTACCTTTTACGCTTAACGAGATAATTTATAATCACACAAATATCTTTGGTTTGTTTTAGACCACAAGATTCAAAAGTCTTACTTTATTTTTTAAACTCTGTGCCCAGTCAAACTACATCACATAAATTGGGATGGAGGGAGTACTAACAAGCAGACAGTAGCAGCTCATTTAACCAAGTCATGCCAACTTGAGATAAAAGTACGGAAACTTGAGATGAGTATGAGAGGATTTACCTGAGGATGGACCATTGACCCTCCAGCTGCAAGAGAATATGCAGTGCTTCCAGATGTTGTCGATAAAATTAAGCCATCCCCTTGTACGCAGGTAACAAAATAATTATCGCAATAGCATTCTAGATTTGTTAGAAATGATGAAATCCCACGGTCAATTGTGACTTCATTGAGAACAAGTATGGGCTCTTCACTATCCAGATCACTTTTAGCTGAAGCTCTAATCACGTGACACTGGAGACGATGCCTCAGTGTGATGCTTATGGGACCACGAAGAATTGAATTAAGATACTCCTTGTAATGCTCACTATCTGGAAATGTTAAAGCTAACCAGAGAAGAGTAATAATCATGCCAATGCAAAGCTACTGTTTTCTGTGTTGTATGTTTTATAGACAGGTTTATATTGATAGAAAGAGTTCTGTTTCATTTCTCTATTTCCAGGTAATGAAGTAATTAGAGTAGCCAAATTGTAGCTATGTTCGGTATGGAGAAAATATTTTCCAATTTTCCCATGTTTGGTTTGTCAAAGTTTTTGAAAAATATTTTCCTTAGAAAAACAAGTTCCTCAAAAGTGAGAAAAATTATTTCCTTAATGGAAGTAGGGATTACAAGTTCCGTAAGTGACATTCCAACTCCATTGTCTCCTCCCACCCACCCAACGCTCCCAACCCCTTGACCATCCCACCCCTATAATGTTTTGCTAGATTACATATAAATACTCTTGGGATAAGATATTTTTGCTTACGTACAAAACACTAGAAAATAAGTAACAAACCACTTGTTTAGGAAAACATTTTCCATGGACATCATTTTCTTTCATACCAAACACACCCTTAGTATACCACATGTATGAAGAAAAAACTTTTAAACAGAAAATAAGGATACAAAATGGAGTCATGAAGCCAAGAGAACCTAAAGAAAATGGGACAACAGGAGGAACTGGACCTTTGAACATCGACGCTGCCTGCAACATAAAACATGTTGCAATTATTAAACTCTCCCGCCATGAAACATTGATCAGACCACATGGTAGAAAATAAACTTCTAATTGGAAAAATACAAGACTAGCTACATACCCAAAGGACGGTTCCATCCCCGCCAAGAGTTACAACAAGATCAACCTTTCTGTGGAGAAACAGAATTTCCTTGTCTGTGACAAAGAAGAAGTTGCTTTAGCAATTAGCATTTTTTTGTTCATGCTGATAACAGATCAGACAAAAACATTGTTACTATTTTAAGCTTCTCATCTACAACACCTCTAGAGATTACATGTGCTCAATTTAATTTGAAGTTGGTTGAAAGGGAAAGAAGAATTCTCTTAATAGCTCACATTTTAAGGTAAAACAGGATTTTCTGTAATTCCTACTTTAGGATCATATGCATCGAGGTCCAACCATAACACACAGAAGAACATCACATCAATTCTTACACAGTAAAAGATAGAAGCTGTAGCATTCTTCCTCAAACACCGGTAATATCAGTTAGTATAGGTTGAGCTTTAAATGCCAGGGCAAGATATAACTAGAATTTGACTATCTCTGGCTAAGTATGAACTAGAGATGATATGGATCAACCAGCACAGAATAGTACTTCAGTCAAATAGGTTGACACATAAATTTCTAAAAATTCAACATTTATCCCTTACATGTATGGAATAGTTGTATTGAAATAATGCTCCAACCTTCACTTGTTATTGCAGTTAACATTCGCAAACTTACAAATATAAGAACCGATTTACCAGAAAATGGTTGGTTCTCATTAAAAATGGCGAACAAATGTAGAACCGCAGAATAGTACAGTAAGATAACAAAAGCAATAAATTGGACACTTTTTTTAAGTTGTTTATCAAAAAGGACCAGATCATCAGTAAAAATTTCCTCACACGAAGTTATCCATACATGAAAACCCTAAACTGAGTTCAAACAATAATGAACCCATAATCCAAGATTTGGCCACACAACAGAATGTTAAAGTGAAGAATTGAAGAGTTAATTTTTTTTTTTTGATAATGTGAGTTATATATACTTTTAGGCTGACTTTATAGAAATGAAAAAGTTTTACCACTCACCATTTTCCCAAGTTTGTACAAACTGGTAATATGATGACTCTGTTAGAAGTTCAGTGCGCACCCGTGGTTCAACGAAAATGTTTAAGCTTTTCTGCTCTTTTAGCCATCTGGAGAAGAAAAGAGATAAATAAGCCTCTAATAAATTCAAACATATGTAAGCAATTAAATAATTGAAAGAAGAAATCAAATGGAAAAGAAACAATAGCTTTTAATTGACCAGGACCAAAGACAATATGCATGCCAATGTAAGGATACATACTTCAAAGAGTAACTAAGGACCCCATTTTGATTGCTTTGTAAATGAGCTGTTCAGGCAGTTCTGGCTCAACACGGGAAGAATCTGATATTAGACAATACAATTCTTATTTAGTATTGAAGTGACATGGATCTGGATAGTGGAATGGATACAGAGGATTCACATAGCTGACCCAACTAATTTAGGAATTAAGATGTAGTTGATTGATTGAGACAATTCGCATGATCGTTTCACCGAATGTTCATCAAGTACTTGCAGGAAAACGATTCTCACAGTTGAAGATGAGTACAAGCCATCACTGTTCTAAGATGACAACAGGAGGAATGTAATGCAGTAGCTAGAAGAGTAAACTGCGTCCAGAAAGGAATATGATCATTTTGATCAGTTCAAGCAACTACTTTAGGGGTTGGGTCAGTGCATTGTTCCTTGTGACTACACTAACACTCCCTCCATCCAATATAAATCAGATATTCTCTGACTATGCAAGTGTATATAGTCACTACATAATGTTCTTTTTTGTCTTTCAAAACTTTAATACTTGCCAATTGAGTCTGCTTCTAATTGTCAGGTAATTCCAAATAATGTAGATGATACAGGATGGAATGAAATGCATACAGTGTCCAATTTCACACCAATCTTTGAAACTCAATGGCTATTTTCCATATTTTCAACTTATCTATGTAGCTAAGGTCAGACAATGAAAATATGAGAACTAGAAAGTGAGGAAGGAATCCTAACAACGCAATGATCATACACTTTATCAAAAAGAAATAATGGGAGATAAGTGATAACACCTTTAGTCGACGTCCATCATGACCTAGAGATTCGGACATTCCTCAATGGCTGATATTGTCAATGACACCATAATTTTCTGACACTTAGTCTCATGGTTTGACATGAGGGATCTCAAGAAGCCAAATCATCCTAGAGATCTCCTGATATTTACAGAAGAAAAAGAAATTGTGGCAAGAGAGGGGGTCCCTAACCTACTATTGGGCAATAGAATACTAAATGGCTGTGGTTATAGTGATTTGAGGCATAATGAAGCGAGAAACGAAGTAAACACGATGCTGTTTGAGGTCTAATAAATGGCAACATCAATTATAACAATGATTTGGGAGAGAAAAAATGACAGCTTGGTGCACTAAGCTCCCGCTATGCGCGGGGTCCGGGGAAGGGCCGTACCACTTTGTACGCAGTCTTATCTTACATTTCTGCAAGAGGTTGTTTCCACTGATTTGGGAGAGAACTAGAAGAGAAATTCCATCAGCCAAAAGTTCGTTAACCTCCTTTATATAAGGTTGCATAAAGCACCAAGAAGCAACAAAGCCTCAACGGAAACCGTAATTCTCCACCATTCCATTGAAAGGATAACACGGGTCATTTATAAGCTGAACACAACCCTTTTCTTCTAGGATTTCTACTTTTGATTCAAATTGAAACCATTACATCCTACTAGAGTGTCAAGTGAATCATTGGAAACTCAAGAACTTGATGTTTAAGACAAAAAGGACCCTACATATAATTAGTAGATGTTATGATGTGCCTAAAGATATTTTACTGAAATTCTTAACGGAGTTGCTGCAAAAAACAAATTTCCAATATTTTTTGTTCTTTTTTAATAGCGGTGGTATCCGGGCAGCTAGCGTGCACCTCGACTATTCCACCAGGTACCAAGACAAATCACCAAATTATCCTTGATTCTTGAAACTAATCACTGAAATCTAGAATCAGATTATAAGATTATTAATAAATCAAGAAATACAAAACCATTTAAATATGCTTCGAGGCTTTCCTATATAAAAGTAAAGATTTTTTCTTTTTAATTCACTTGCATCCCACACCTGACATCACCATGCCCAGCACAAAAATAAGCAAAATCCTTCCCTTTGGGGACGTGTATTTAAGAAAGGGGTCCACCTAAAAACATGGTATTCTGCAAAGCATACTCTGAATTTCCTACTTAGTATTGTAAAATCAGCCTTACCAAGGAAAGATTTAAATCATCTTTCGCAGTAGATAGTAAAATGAGAAAAAAAAATTGTTTGTTTTGGAAATGATGATATCACTGTGAGAAACCTTAATCTAACTTAAATCGGGAAAACAGTTAGTATTGGAATGACATGGGTCCAAATCAGGGTAATGGTATAAATGATTCATATAACCAACCCAACTACTTTTGGATTCATATACAGTTGGCTGACTAGGAGACCACTTTGGGAGTTCCCAAAACAGAAAGGACAGTGAACACCAAAATGTAAGGAAAGAACCTAAACCCAGATGTGTATTGTCTAATTATCTAGCTACAGCCTATTTAATAGAATAAGTTACCCGAGAGAGGATAACATTTATTGTTTACATTTTTGTGTGGCCGAGCATGTAAAACTATTGGAATGTCGGGTGATGAATGATGAGGAAACTCAAACTCGAAACCTGTGGCAATGTTAACTGATGTAACTAGTTACCTTCTGCTTGAAAGCTTTAGCCGTTAAAGATCTATTTATGTTATTGTGCATGTAACATATGATTTGTGTTGTAATATAAAATTCAAGCAATTAAGAAATCATTTGACCAGTTCTATCTGCAGAGGAGAACACTTACAAATGTTATACGTAAAAACATGCATTTCCATTGAGTTCTAATACATTTTTCTTAGGAAAACCAAAAGCAGATAAAAAGAAGTAAGATTATACTCTAATATTCTACCTGATCAATTCTGAACAAAGCATTCTAACAGCAGTCGAATTTGGCTTTGTCAATATAAGCACTGTTTGTGGGGGAGATTCCCACTTCAAAGAAATCTGAAAAAGAGAGGAAAAAAAAGATTCCCTGTTCAGATAAAGTGGTTTTCTCTTTTGATAAGCTTGTTTAGCGGAAATTAAATTTAAAGGCAACAGCAAGAAGAAGTCTAAGATATTCATTTGAAGTTCTGTTTTCATGGGTAACACGGAAAGAAAACTGTAAAAGCAGACATGACAGGTAACATCAATCTGAGAAGAGAGGAGATTGAAGGTCAAAAATAAGACACACCTGTTTACTACTGCGTTCTGCAGTTGTTATGTTTCCCTTTTCAAAAGAGACAATATCGTGTTTTTTCTGATCACTTTTGTCTCCTTTGCAACACCATGACAACTTGAATGATGCCTGTTTCATAAAAAGAATTATTAATAGGCAGTATTCCAAGAATAAATCATAAAAACACTAGAAGATAAGAAATAGGACACAGGACGGAAAGATCTTGTCTCCGAACCAGTATATGATAACATGCTGAAGTTCATTCTGCATTCAATATTGAGATGAACAGCTAATTAAAGGGGGCAGCCCGGTGCACTAAGCTCCCGCAATGCGCGGGGTCCGGGGAAGGGCCGGACCACAAGGGCTTATTGATGAACAACTAATTAAAGCACAATAATTTATCAACATGATAATATCTTGCAACAATAACAGCCTCACAGTAAGCAATTTCTGTCAAATGTGGCAGGTTACCCCGCGCATAGCAGGAGCTTAGTACACCACGCTGCCCTTTTTTTCGAGAAGTATATTCACACCAATTTATTTTTTCCGGGGGGGATAAAGTATCAAGTAATTTGAATAACTAACAAATCAGTACTGCTGGGAGTTTGTAACAACTGGAGGACACCTATATCATTTAAATCATTTCCAATGTATATCTAAAAACTAGTGAAGACAAAGCAAACATATTTCACACTGACTAATTCACACCAGACAAAAATTGAGCAACAAGGACTGTTATAGTGGAAACAGAATAGGTCTACATGCATCTACCTTTCTGATCATCTTGTTTGGAACAACACTGGCATCATTATCATGTTCTCCATCACGAAGAACCTCATGAGAGCAAATTCCATGCTCCCCACAACACCTGTCGGATTTCTCCACAGCACCATCTGATAGTACAGGTTCGTTTGTCAAGTGCACTACTCGCCCATTTTCATCCAAATGCTTCTCTGATGGCATTTCTACAGCGAAAGCCAACTTATTTTAACATTAAGAAAAGGCTTTTTCTAACAAACTTAATTCGATAGCAAGCATGTGGTGCTTCAAGAACGATAAAATGAGGAATGATACTTCAACCACAATTTTCTACATTATTTCTGACGGTATAGACTACAAGGCTGATTTCCGACTTTTTATGACCACACTTTGTTTCAAAGTTGTAACTACTTTTTTTTGAGAAAGAAATTAGATGACCAAATTACCCTTTCAGTCTTTAATTCATCTTTTTGATTCTCTGTCTCTTCGAGTTGCTCCCAACATAAATACTTCTAGTCTTCCACTTTACAGAAAAAATAAATAGAGGATTCGACTAGAACGTCTAAGCAAGCATCCTAGTAATTGGTTTTCCTAACACTAGGAAGATTTTGGCATCCTCATTGCATTGATAAGATTTTGTTACTTTGCCAGAAAAAGTAGTAGATACTATTTTAGCATGTGTGAGAGGTCTCTCTCTCTCTCTCTCTCCCTCTCTCCCCCTCTCCCTCCCTCTCCCTCCCTCTCTCTCCCTATCTCTTTCCCTCTCTCTCTTTCTTTCTAATATACACACACACATACGTACTTCAAAATTTTGCGGAAGAATGAAGATATACATAGATTTTTCTGACTTGTGTAATGTTAGGTACAAGTCACAGAGATACATAGACTAGTTAAACAAACAAATTGGATAAATCAGAAGGCAAAAGTCTAAGAAAGAGAAAAATATGAGGCAGCTAGGATACGGAAATTTTTGGCATTAAATTAATTAAATAAATAAAGTAGACTGTGGTTGTAAAAGCTGGAATGACAAGTTCAATTCCTTAAAAAACTATTGAGGAATTATTATGCCTATGAATCGAAGTGTGTGAACTATACCTTACTATGCTGCTCATCTTATTTCTGAAATGGATTAATTAGAATATAATTTATGGCTCTTTTTCTATTAACAACCTGTATAGAACCATTGCTTGTCATCCTCTAGTTAGGGGGATAAGAGAAACAGTTTGTTTGAAAACAAGCCAGAGAGTGGACAAGGGGCATCAAAATGCAGACAGAAATATAAATGGATCTGGTAATCATGCAGAATAGGAATTGCGATCTGAGACCACAGGACTGAGTAGAGAAGGAAATAGTGCACAACACATAAATAAATTTCAGCTGTTGGCAACAGCTGCAAAACAGTGTGCTTAATAGTACTCCCTCCGTCCCATATCAGTTGTCAAGTTTACTAAAAATATTTTGTCCCAAAATACTTGTCATTTTACAAAATCAACATGAAATTATTTATTTTTGTCCCATTTTACCCTTAATATTAAGTGTTCTTGAAAATAACCAATTGATTACACAGCATGGAAATTGAATTTGAAGAGTTTAAAGTAGTGATTTATTGTTGGTTGATATCTGATTATTCAAATACCAATAAGATTAGCTTAGCCTTGTTCTTAAATAGAGTACAATTTATTGGAGAGACATAAGGGTAAAGTAGTGAAAAAATACTTTTCATTTATGATTTCTTAAGGGGCGCACAAAAGAGAAACGTGACAACTGATAAGGGACGGAGGGAGTGACAGACAATCCTCTTTGGGGAGTACCTGTTTTCTCTAACTGCAGATTACGTGACTTCTCCAATTCATATTTCCGCTTCCATTCAGAAGCCTCAGCTTGTGCAGAAGCCTTCCCTTCAGCAGCTTGTCTTAGAGCCTTTGCGACAGCTAATAAATTGAAGAGTAAAATATCTGTATCATATAGTGCAGCAAATTCCAAACATTGCCAAATAAGTAATCATTGTAAATCAGATCATACTTCTCAAAGCCTCGGCAAACTCAATCAGATGATCATCAACCCCGTGAAGAAGAGGCTGTTGAATAAGTTCTTCTACAGCCTTCTCAGAATTCAACATAGAGAGTGAATCACTAAAGCCGTTCTCCAGTGGCAAAACACTAGCATTTCCCTATTTAGAAGTTGCCAGAATTATTGCAGGATGTTAGAGAGCCAAAGACATCAATTGTTGATTATTATTTTTTGTGAAATGCAATAGGCCTGAAAGAGCTTCAGCGTGCTCTGTATACAACAGTACTCATGCAACATTTCATAGGTAATGTTGGTATTCTGGTTTTAGTTTAAAACATATTTAAACCTTAAAAGGAGATAGACCCTAAGAAACTGTAAGATCGCATGAGTTATCTTGTGTCTCTTTTCTTCCCTGTATCTCGTACTTCTATTTATTATTCATACTGAAGTACCACAAAACGTTATCTGAAAATTAGATGCATTCAACAGAAATATCTTCATTTCAGGAAATAACTGAAAAGAAAAGTAGATTTCTCTCCTAATTTATTGATCATGAGATGATAAAAAGTCTGAGACGTAGGGTCACCTCCATGAGCTGTTCATGGAAAGGAACTTCAGTTAATTTTAACATGAAAGTACGTTTGCAGTATAGAAACATCTATAACCAGGGAAACTTCATCAACTAGCTATATTATTAGTGTGAAAGGATTTGAACCCAACACAAAACCATAAAGTAATAAATGGACAGCCATTAAAAACCATTTAAGAAGTATAATAAAAATTACTATATATCTCTTATACGCTTTTGCACAAGTAACCCAGTTTTAGGGTCGACACGTCTACTAATGATTTTTTTTCTTGAGGGGCTCACCGAGCTCAATTCTTGAGGAGTTTGAAGTGGTCAACATACTAAAACCTAAGCCTGGAGTTGAGATAATATCTCAATAAGTGGAGTAAAGAGAGACAATGCAAGAGTTAATGAGAACGGACTTGCCTATGAAAAAATAGGATTACTACAGTTTTACTCTCATACTAGAGCATTCAACCCAAAATCTTAAGACAATGGATAGATTAGCCGTTACCATCAAACATCCCTTTGAAAATCAGTACACAATCAATATGGATATTGTATATCTCTAACTTTGATAGGAAAAGAAAGTATTAGGTTCTTTTGAAGTCAAAAAAGGAACCCGAAGGCAAATACACTGTAGCGATCTCCATATACTTTCAATAGAGATTTTCTGGAATACATTCAGCGTGTGTTTATTATGGAGAAAAATATTTTCTAGAAATTGTTTTTCAATTATCCCATGTTTGATTGGTCAAAATATTTTGAAAAACATTTTCTCTAGGAAAACAAGTTCATTAAAAATGAGAAAAATGACTTCCCTAACGGAAGTAGGAAAAACAAGCTCCATAAGTGACATTCCAAGTTCATTGTTTCTTCCTCACCGACTCAATGCCCCAACCCTCAATCCTTGACCATCCCACCCCCTGCCACTCCCGAACCCTCAACTCCCACCTCATCCCACCTTCATAATGTTTTACTAGACCACATATAAACACTTGAGATAATAATTTTTGCTAACTTAGCAAACACTAGAAAATAAGTAAAAAACTCACTTATTTTTCAAAAAACATTGTCCATGAAAAACATTTTCCTTCGTACCAAACACACCCTTAATCACAGTACTCTGGGTTGTAGTAGCTAAAGCAATTAGGAGAACCAAATAGTTCAATTGATCATCTAAATTCTTGATGGAACAATGAAATTGCTTGAAAATGTCCACCTCAGCCATTCAAATTTAAGAAAAAAAAGTCACCCCCCCCAAACGATATTATGCACTAAAGCGTAGATGTCTTTCTGGGAGTCTAAGCTTATTTTGGCTTTTAGCTTGTGTTCTCACATCCAACGGTTAACCCATTTTTTATTCTTGATAAATATGGACGGGTCGAATATTTTATCCGTTTTTGTTTAACCCATTTTTGACCCGGCTATATCCTTCAATAACAATACTTGCCATTAATGCATATAAAGACTTCCAATATCCATGACTATTAGGTAAATCAATAATTCAACTATCTCAATTGACTTCAAAATTTTCAAGTCTCATAATTCCAATTTCCCAAACAATTATAGATAAGCCAAAATTACTAAAATGATCACACTAGACAAAATTATGAAATATTGACCAATGATGATCAACTCTTTTTCTATATTTCCTTAACAATTAAGCTAAACTAAACAATTTTCCAGTAAATACAAGTATAGAACTAGAAATTCAGTTAAATTCCAAGGATTTATATTGAAAAAAAATAAAAATAAAAAACTCAACAAAAAAAAAAATTGAAGTGGAATTAAATGCTTACATTAGAGGTGTGTTTGCTTGGAGACATAGGACTCTGTTTCATAGACATGAAAAATCAAGAATTCACCAAACAGCTTAATTGAAATTAGGAAGAAGAATAGTTGATGGCTTAATTTATCACTCATAATACATACAACATATATATATATATACATACAACATATATATATAGCGAGAAATTGGGTAAGAAGCAAAGATGGTGGGGACCTATATAGACGCGTGGGAAGTCAATGAGATTGTTTTACATTGTTTTGTGTTAGTCGTTGCATCACATGCATGCTTGGTCAACGTCTCTTTACTCATATAGTAAAAGTCCTATTAATTGTGAATTTACACTTCTTTTACTTTTAGTTTTGGATTAGAAAAATTTATGGTGTTTTTGGTTCTGCGGTGGACATAATTGATTTTGATAGAATTGAGTTTGACAATAATTGACTTATGTTTGGATGCAACAATGTAAAAGTGATTGTTATCAATTCATGATGTTTAGATAGTTTTGATCAAAATTATTTTTGAATGTAGAATTACCAAAATAGATATTTAGTCAAATACATATAAATAAAAATTACTAAAATGGAAGTATGTAAATAAAAATTACAAATAGATAATAGAATTTAAAGTGCAATATAATACTTAAATATTAGTAAAATATTATTACAATACTAATTTAAAGTGCAATATAGTACTTAAATATTATTACAATATTAATTTTGCATGTACTCTATAATTTGATTGCGGATTAAGTCTCGAACGTGATCCATCTCTGATCAATATTATTAAATATTAATACAATACTAAATTAAAGAGGGTAATGAAGGAAAATGTAAAAACCTAAATTGAAATAAATGTATAATTGATTCTACTCATCTTAGAAGCTAGAAATTGTTGCTTCTTCCGGAATCAATTTTAAAGAGGAGAATTGATTTTGGAGAGAAAATTCTACCAACCCAGAATCACTTCTGAGTTGCCAGAATTGAAACCAAACATGCACTTAAAGCTTTCTCACATTGACTAAAGTTTTTAACTCAATGGGTTTAACACTTTTGTACTCCATCTGTTCACTTATGTGATGTATTTTAATTGAGTACGGAGTTTAAGAAAGATTCTTTTCAGTTACAGAATTAAGAACTCTACGACTACTTAAAAATTCAGTTAAACCATATTCTGAAAATGATGACAGATCTATTACCTTTTCTCCTCTAATGCCTCTATTCTTAAATCAGTTCCATCTACTAGAGCATGTTTTACTGTGGAACAAAGAAGAGTAAGACATTACCTCAGAATCCGAATTTGTCTGTTCTGGTGGTGTGCATTCTGGTGTTGCCTCAGATGTTGGGGCAACATAGTCAGGATCGGTTTCTTCTTTCTCCTCTGTTGCCTTTGATGTTGAGGCAACATTTGAACCGAAGTTCCAGTATGTCCTTCTAACCCTTTTGGCATGAAGTTTCTTAGAGGAGTGTCGTCAGACATTTCCTCTTTTCTTTCCTTCTCAGCTTCGGCATTTGGAGTGGTAGCTGAAGGTGTTGGAGTTCTAGGGAGACTCTCTGCATCAAGTCGAGTCGCCACGGTGGAAGTGGTGGAATCAACAGGGAAAGTCGACTCTTCAACAGGGAAAGTCGATTCCACTCTGGTCCTTTTAGCAGTTTGCTCTTCACTGAATCTGCTTTCAAAAACCTTCTTCGACTTTCTTGTCGGCATTGTTGACTTTGATCCTCTTGACTCAAGATTTGTAAAATCAGATATTGTATCAATATCTATAGGGTTCTCTGAATCTCCAAGGTAACACACATTTAATGGTTCGTCGGAACCCAGCAAAATCATCGCTAAACATGCATCCTCCCCAGAAGGCTTTAGTTCATTGATGGCTTCATAATGTTTATACATTTTGTTGCTATTCGGTGGGCTTGTTGACATTGAAGAGTAATCTTTGGATTTTGAAGATTTGAAATATTTGGGGGATATGGACATATGAGAGGGTTTTGAGGAAGGTGGTGTGTTGGAGACGTTTTGGGTTTGAAAAACTGAAGGTGATGTTTGGGCTTCTATTTGATGGTTCGTTTGGCGACTGATGTGACAAGGCAGAAACAAAAATGGGGGCTTTCATCGTGGCAAACTTTAATTTACACTCAAATTCTTTTCCTTAAATTTAGGTAGTGTAAAATATTTGAACTCTTCACATACCTAAAACAAATGATTTTACATGGCACAATAATCATTAAACATTTTAAAAGAAACGGTCCTCCAATTTTTTTTTTGACTTTTCGTTATTTAAAGAGATGTGTTACATACCACAGCCCAGAAAGAAAATAAGAAAAACAAGATTGAATAATGTACTGGAACACGATGTTGTGAATGATGTTGACAACATTTCAAAATTCAACAAGCATTTTGAGACTCCAAGGATTTTCTGATTTGGCAAATGGTTTTCCGTATATGTTCCTTATGAGACTGATCGCTGGACAAATGTGACATTTTACCATTGTCCTTAATCAACTTAGTTGAACACATATGGATAAAAAAATAATATTAAGGAATTTTCAACCTTCTTGAAGCGCATGGTACTCCTATAGAATAGGAACGGTACCAAACTTAGAGCTTTGCTCTTTTTGTATAAAACCAAATCTTTGTAGAGGCTTCGCCTTCTTATGATACTCCATTTTTATGATATACATATATATATCATCGCAGGGAACAATATCGCATCCAAACCTTGTCCTTGTGAAGTCATGCTTGATTCTTTTGAAAAACAGTGCAACATTACTACAACACATATCTCAGACATTGACTTAAACAAGAATGTTATCGCTGACAAATAATTTTGACCCATTTTTTGTATATTTCAGTAATTTTAAGTATTTTAGCACACCGCATTTTAATCACATAGGAATATTTTTACATAATATTCTATGTTTATTTCTTCACAAAAAGGACATTGCATCTTTTTATTTTAAATTAAGCATTATGTCTTTGTTAATATTATATTTTTTATTTTTATAATATTTTGCATCTCTTTAAATAATTAATCGGCACCGCGTTTTTACTTTTAATCAGGCATTAAACATTTCTTAAATATTGAATTTTAGTATCATTGCGTCGGCATTTGCATTTTTATAATCTTGTATCCTTTTAAATAATTTTGTTTTAAATAATTAACCCGCCTTGCATTTTGTCAAACCAGTCCAGTCCGAAGCCCAATCCGAATTAATCCAATCCAACATTTTATTATTATTTCACCCCATACCTCTTTCACCTTTACCACACTCCACCCCATACTTTCACCATTTCTACACTCCAACATCAATATCAACCCCACATTTTCCTTACCTACCCTATCTCTCTCACTTATTAAAATCATCCCACCCTAATTCTACCCCCTATTTATTAAACATCACCCCCCATTAAAAGGGGGGCAGCCCACTACAACGTTTAGCAGCACAAAAAGAGGAGGGGGGGCAGCCCACAGGAAATGAGCCCAGCCGCATAAGGCAAGGGAGCCCTCTCTCATTTTTAAAAAAACCTAACTCCCTCACTCCCTCAGCCGCCCCAGCTCCCTCTCCCGTCGCCGCCGCTGCTTCACGAGCTGAGCTCCGCGAACCCCTTTGAAACACCGCAGCCACGCAATACATTAAAGGGCACCGCTTTTTCCATTTTTAAGGGCCCTTCTCTCCCATCGCTCTCGCCGACCGGCGAACTCACGACGCCGAGTTTGACAAAGAACACCACCTTCCGCCGACACCCCATCGCTCAACCATCCATCGCTTGTCGGAGAACCATTACTTTCCGTCGCCGCTAGTCTCCTCGCCGAACAATTTCGCGACCGCTCTCGTCGAACCCACCATCGCGGCGCTCGGCGATAGCGCGTGAAGTTGACGCCGCCATTTCCCGCTTTGTTCTGGCTTATATCTTCGCTTGTTATCTTGGTTATGGATGATTTCTTTTATTTTGAATCTCACGAGTTTAAAAGAAAACTCCGCGACTCAAGGCTTTAGTTCGTATCTATCGCGGTTATCGATTTTTCGTTGTCGGACTTTAAAATTTCCGACGACTTGTTGGCTTCATTTTATCGTTGTTGTCGGTTATTTGACTGCTCGTGGCCGCCCCATCGCTTTCGGCTCACGGGTTATTGTTTCGTTATTTTCCATTGTCCACGATCGCTTGGTTTATCGTGTTGCTATGTTGATGGTATTCCCACTCGGGGACCATTGTTGTTCACTATCTTGCTCACTAACATTCCGTGGCTATACCCTTTTAGAACAATTGTGTTGCTCGTTTCACCGTGATCCAACCATCGCTTTCTTTGGGTTGGAATTGTTCGCCGCCAGAGTGTCTCACTAATCATCTTGGGCTATGTTGCCATCAAGCTTTGTGTTGCTCGCTTTTGGTGTTCCATAGTAATTTGGACGATTTTGCCCTTTTATTACTTTATTAAGCTGATTTAGAACATGATACTATACTTGGTATTTTTACTGATTTTTGAACAAGTTACTACACTTGGTATTTTACTGATTTTGAACTTGATACTACACTGGCCAAAGAAGGATTTATCCGTCGATCTGGAGGCCTCCATGGTAAGCGAGACGGAATAGGTGGGCGAGGAGGAAAGTGAAAAAGATTAGACGAGAATGCATAGTATCGCTCACTGCGAGGCGAGTCGATCACGTAGCGATATCGCTTCTCATGTCTTAGTATCCTTGGCATAACACTAGCTGAGCCCACACTATATAAAAATATATCTTTTACAATATCTTTTACATATATATATATACATACATTGTATTTGTTTGGTAATTTATTTATTATTTACTAACTCTTCTACTAAGTGTCTTTTGCAGGTACCCGGAGGCGCACCCCAAAGTTAAATCATTCGCATAAAATAAAATAAAAGCGAAATGTTGCTAATTTCTCTTCATTGCATCTTTTTTATGATTATTTGCTTTTATTACTATCTTGTCAAATACATATCTATTTTAAATGTTTGCATGCTTAGTTTTAATATTTCTTAGTTAGTTTAATAATTAGAATACTTTTAGAATTATAGATTGCATGCTAGCACAATAATATTAAACCTAAGTTTGAACGGACAACCGCAAGTTAGCGGATCCTTTAGGATGCCTAACCCCTTCCCTTTAGGATAATAAAGAACTCCTACCTAGAATCTCACATAGTTTCACAGACCTTTAAAAGGGAGATCATTCGTAGTATTTTATGCTACATTTTCAGTGTCCTAATTCACTATAATAATTAGGTGGCGACTCCTTAAAAATGCATTTAGGAATCCAACCATGCGTAGCGGTAATCCCGTTTCCGACTCCGGTTGAAAATGGGGGCGTTACAGTTACCCAGAATGTTAGGACAATATTTTGGACAACATCTACCTAGCCTGTCTTATTTTCAGAGAAAACAGAGACCAAGAGATTTTCTCAAGCTAGAAAATCTCTCATGATCTAGGGGGTTGGTAAAAATATCAGCTAGTTGAGAAAGAGTATCAACATGTTCGATTTGAACTAGCTATTTTTCCACTAAGTCTCTTAAAAAATGATGTCTTATGTCTATGTGTTTTGTACGTGAATGCTGAACAGGATTTTTGGAAATATTAATAGCACTCAGATTATCACAGTACAAAATCATGGAGTTATTAGAAATGCCATAGTCATCAAGCATATGTCGTAACCAAATCAGTTGAGCACAACAACTTTCGGTTGCCACATATTCGAATTCAGCAGTCGAGAGTGACACGCAATTTTATTTACGACTGTACCATGAGACTAGATTGTTGTCAAGATAAAAACAACCACCACTAGTGCTTTTTCCTATCGTCGACATCACCGGCCCAATCCGAGTCACTATACCCTATTAGATTAGGATTAGTGTCTCTAGAATACCAAATTCCCAAGTTACTTGTACCGGCAATATATCGTATGATACATTTCACGATATTAAGATGCGATACCTTAGGACTGGCGTAGAACCTGACGCAAACACACACGATAAACATGATATCAGGGTGACTGGCAGTAAGGTATAAGAGGCTACCTATCATAGATCGGTACAATGTTGGGTCAACATCTTGTCCAACATCGTCTTTACATACCTGGTGCGTAGAGCCCATTGGAGTCTTCATGTGTTTAGCGTTTTCCAGACCAAACTTCCTAACAAGATTCTTGGCATACTTGCACTGGGATCCAAAAATCCCTTCTTCAACCTGTTTAATCTGCAAGCCTAAGAAAAATGTTAGTTTTCCAAACATCTTTATTTCAAATGTTGTCGACATCGCTTAGACAAATGACTTCAAGAGGGATTCTTTAGTCGAGCCAAAGACAATATCATCAACATAGATTTGAGCTATGATTACATCTACTCCGTGTCTTTTTATGAATAGAGTTCTGTCAGCTTCTCCACGGATAAACCTAAAATCAATAAGAAAGTTAGTTAAACGATCATACCATGCACGTGGTGCCTGTTTTAGACCATACAAAGCTTTCTTGAGCTTGTATACATGTTGTGGATGGTGAGGATCTTCAAATCCCTTGGTCTGTTCAACATACACTTCTTTGTCCAAGTATCCATTGAGTAAGGCACCTTTAACGTTCATTTGTTGCAAGGTAATTTTCAAGTAACAAGCAATAGTAAGAAGAAATCTTATTGACTCAAGTCTAGCCACAAGAGCAAAGGTCTCGTCATAGTCGATCCCTTCAACTTGTGTATAGCCTTGAGCAATAAGTCGAGCTTTATTTCTCCCCTAACTCATCTGATTTGTTTTGAATATCCACTTGGTCCCAATAACATTAGTGTTGTTGGGTCGTGGTACCAAATCCCAAACCTCATTTCGGGTAAATTGCTCAAGCTCATCTTGCATAGCTTGTATCCAAAAATTATCTTTCAATGCTTCCCCAATATTCTTAGGTTTCAATGTAGATGTAAAACAAGAAAGACTAACCTGTTGGTATATGATGGACATACACACATACCTTACCATTTCTCGGTAGTTCACTGGTTCTTTCTCTCGTGTTCGCCTCTGCTAAAAAACTCTCTCTATCACTTGGTCGGGCGGATGGTTTCTTCTAATCCTCGATGGAGGGTCTCTTCTCACTTGATCATTCAGCTCAGTAGCAGACTCCTCCTCGACATCTTCCTCTGTGTTCTCTCTTTGAGGTTCAGATATGTCCTCTGATGTTGGGACAACATCTGTTGCTTCAGTGAATTGCTCCTCTTCAACTGCAACCACAATGTTGTTTTCTGAAGATCTTCCAGATATATCCAGCAGATCATCAAAAATCACATTAACAGACTCATATATGATTTTTGTCCGAAGATTGTATATTCGGTAAGCATGGGTATTATGTTAGTAACCAACGAATATCCCCTTGTCGCTCTTAGAGTCAAATTTAGCCAGTTTATCCATGTTAAGAATATAGAACACACACCCAAAGACATGAAAGTACCTCACTGTAGGTTTCTTTCCATTTAACAGTTCATAGGGTGTCATCTTGGTCCCTGGCCTTAGATAGACTCTATTACTTATGTGACATGCTGTGTTCAAGGTTTCTTCCCAAAACCTCTTTGATAATTTCTTAGAACTCAACATTACTCTTGTCATTTCCTGTAAAGTTCTGTTCTTTCTCTCGGCAACCCCATTTTGTTGAGGTGTTTTTGGTGCCAAAAATTCATGGAATATGCATTTCTTTTCACAGAATTTTGCAAAGGTTTGATTTTTAAATTCCTTTCCATGATCAGATCTTATTCTGAAAATTGAAGAACAAAATAGATTCCTAATTCTAGAGTAAAGTGTTTTAAACATATTAAAGGTTTGTGATTTTTCCTTTAAAAAATATATCCAAGTAAATCTAGAAAAATCATCAACAATCACATAAGAGTATTTCATTCCTCCTAGGTTATCTACCTAAATTGGACCCATAAGATCCATATGCAATAATTGGAAACAATGAGACGTACCTGAATGTTGTCCGTCATGTTGGACAACATTGTGAGAGACTCGAGTCTGCTTTCCCTTCAAACAATCTTCACACAGTGTTTTATCTTTTGAATCCAGACTGGGAATGCCTTTGACAACTTCAAACGAGATCAGTTTCTCCAAGGTGCCGTAGTTGACATGTTCTAACTTCTGGTTCCAAAGTGTCAAGTCACCTACCTTTGCAGAGTTGCAAAACTCTTGTCTACCCACTAGATAGCAGTTATCTCCGGTTCGGGTTCCTGACATGACACACTAGTTTGCAGAATCTATAACTTTGCATCCAAGTTTGTTGAATTTCACCTCTAGATCGTCATCACATAGTTGGTTTATGCTAAGGAGATTAGCAAATAAACCTTCTACATGAAGCACATTCTTCAAGACTGGTACACTTGGAACATTAAGAGTTTCTCTACCAATAATATTACTCTTACTTCCTCCTCAAAAGGTCACGTATCCTCCATTGAATGCTCCATACTCCTTCAAGAGACTTTTAGTACCTGTCATATGACATGAGCAACCACTATCGAAGTACCAAGAACCTGTAATATTGGTACGCAAGGCAGTTATGCACACATTACATTTCAGATTCAGTTTGGGTACCTACTCCTTTTCAAACCTTTTCTTTCTTCTGCTCTCAGGCTTGTTGTTTTGAATGTTGTCAGTGATGTTGGGCAACATTGGTGACAACACTTTAGGCAATAGGCTGAGTGCAGAGTTTTGAAGTTTGTAGCAGTAGGACATAAGATGTCCTGACTTTTTACAGAAGCTACATACAAACTTTGATCCAATCATAGTGCTCTGAGAGTTACAAGCATTTTCTTTGACAAATTTTATCCTTTCAGTTTGACTATGGATCCTGGAAGTATTGGTTTTCCTAGGAGATTGGTAACCAAGCCCAGTCTTTGTGGGATTGTTGAAGTTCATTATTTCATCCAGTTTGGAGGTTCCCATGTTTAGCCTTTGAAACGTGGTCTCAGTTGTGTTCAATCATGCACGAATCTTACCAAGCTCAAGATCCTTCTTGGTAAGTGTCACCTCTAATCGGTTGATTGTGCCTTTCAAATTGCAGTTCTCAAGAGCCAATGATTTTGCTTTTGAGTCTAGTTGCTCAGATTTAGTGATTAAGACTTTACAAAGATTTTGCAATTCCTTTATCATTTCGTCTTTGGAGTCAACTAGATCCATCTGCAGCCTCAGTTGAAGAAATAAATCCACTAAAACAATTTAGATCAGAATAATCAAAGTATACATACCTCTCTGATGGTGCAGATATTTCAGATGTGGAGTTCGATGTTGTTCCTGATGTTGTGACAACATCGTCAACAACATCTTCATCGTCAGACAGTGAGTGTTCAAACATGGCTGCAAGCATTGCCTATGGTTGTTCTTCTTCTTGATCTTCTTCGTCCTCTTCATTCTCATCATCACTGAGAATTACCCACACGACCTTACCAATTTTCCTAAGGGTGTTTGCACACTCATTAGCGTAGTGTTCTCAACCTGAGCATGCATGACACTGCACTCCCTCGAGTTGTTTGGAATTGTAATTGGTACCGTCGGAGTTGGATTTCCTCAGTGTATTGCGATTTCTTTTCTCGAAAGGTGATCTAACTGGCTGCTTATTGAAGAGAGTGTTCTGAAGGTTATTATAATTGGCTTTGTTACGGTCAGTGTTGATATTTCTCACCATTGAATTGAATCTACGAGTGAGTAAGGCAACAGTTGCATCGCTTCCCAATTCCTCTAGGTTTTCTTCTTCGTTTTCCAATTAAGATTCGGAGGTTTGTCCTTGGAGTGCCAACGTCTTGTCTTTATATAGATCTATTTGGCTCTTCATGTTCATCTTATAGGTTTGAAAGATGCTCATTAAAGCGTGAAGATCCATAGTAGCAAGATTATGGGCCTCTTCAATAGCACAAATCTTAGTATTGAATCTTTCAGGAAGAGATCTGAGAGCTTTATCCACAAATTGTGTGTTGTTTAAAGGTGACCCAAGCACTTGACACTGATTAGCAATGTCAATCAACTTTTCAAAATAGGATTTTATGTCGTCAAACTCCTCTATCCTTAAGCGTTCGTATTGACTCAAGATCATGCGAAGCTTTGTACGTCGAACACTTGAGATTCCCTCACAATGGATTTGTAAGATTTCTCAAGCATCCTTGGCCGTTGTGCAATTCCGGATAAAATTGAACATATAGATGTCTACCTATCCAAATATCGCATTTAGAGTCTTTTCATTAAAACTTGCCATGTTGATTTCTTCCTGGGTCCATTCAGACTCGGGTTTAGTGAGTACATCATCATTCTCGTCTGTTGGGTACTTGGGGATTACATAGCCTTCGGAAACTGATCTCCACGCTCGAACATCAATGGATTTGATGTGCGAACGCAGTCGAATTTTCCAGTAGGCGTAGTTAGATCCGTCAAGTATTGGAAGTCTATCAACGCTTTGTAAAGCTAAGTCCATAGCCGTAATATTCAGAATCAAACACTTATTGTATCAAGTGAAGACTCTGATACAACTTGTTGGGTCTCGGGGCTATGGATTAGTAAAAAGTGTAAGATTAAAATCACAAAAAACTAGAACAAAAAAACAGTCACTGGATGTTGCCTTCAATGTTAAGGGTCAACATCTGAGGCAACATTGTGATAAAACAGTATAAACCTTTGCAGAGTAAATGCAGTGGAAAAAGTAAAGAGACACAAGATTTATATTTTCAAGGGTATATATAAATATATCCCTTGATGGTCGATGACCAAAAGAATTGTTTAAATTATATACAATTACAAATGCATTTCTTTTTACAAATTAAGCATTACAAATGAAAAAGAAATTACAAACAAAAATGAAGTCGCAGATGACTTCGCCTAAAGTTACAAAGTCTAAAAGATAAAAGACAACATCTTTATTACAATTGGTTATCATATATGTCTTCTGTTTTATATAGACTATTATGATTTCATTTACGTGATTTTCGGGCCACATACTTGGTACTGTTGATCGACCTCTCTTCGGCCGCGTCATGCCGCAGTAGAGGTACACCTTGTTGATCCTCGCCATGTGGTCAGCTCAGCGTTTGGGAAGCTCCGTGTCTCCGAGGCTTATCTTTGGTTTAGTCCTCGTCGTAGGTACTTACATTCGTGGTATGGCGGCCCCGTCCCGCCATCGTTGTTATAACATTCTTGTAGGTCCGTATCGCAAGTGGGCGAGTTTGTAAAAGGGATGTAACTGTTCAAGTTTTTACATATGTATGCCGAAATGCAACTTTTCTCAGGTAAACTGTTTCTCACTTCATATTGTTTCATGTCTTGTTTTATATTCCGCTGGTTACTCTGAGCAAAAGATGGCAACAACTTGGACAGAGTTCCTCCTGAAAATCCTCAACGATCTGGACTTGGTCATACACTGCTTTCTCTCCACGCGTTGACTGCGTCTTTCACCACGTTTTAAACACAACATTCTTGTAAGCTTGCCTAGGTCATTTTTACTCATAGTAACATCAACTGCTTCGGCCGGAAGAATAGGCAAAACTAGTACAGAGATGTTGGCAGAAATATTGTCGCAACATCGCAGATAACATTCTTGTCTACAGAAGAAATGTTGTCCTGAGAGTTTTCAGATGTTGCCACAACATTCATCCAACATCAACAAGAAAACATAAAATAATAGAAAGAAGAAGATGGCTACGAAGAATTTAGAAGAAATTATATCTTTCATTAATGATTGAAATATGTATAATAAGGTGATTTATAGTCAACGAGAAGGAATTACAATTGAGTACAATCTATTACACAGCTTCTAACTATTTCGACTGAATTAATTAATTATAAGTAACTTCTTATTTTTGGTGAAGAAAAAGATTTCATTGATCATCATATAAACAAGTACAATGTAATGCAATAACACACTATATCGCTACTCTACTTATTTTCATCTATATACAAGTAAATTTGAGTCTCCTAGCTAAGTATGTGTTCTATCCAATCCTTCTCTGTTCTGTTCTGTTCTGTTCTGCTCCCTCCTTAGGAATAGTACCCTTCTTAGATTACATTCTTCTTTCACCTTCTCAACTAGCAGTAGTAGTAGAGTCACTTTATGCTTCCAAAATGTTGTGTTCCTAGCTTTCTATATATGGTATATCAGTGCAGCAACAACTGCTAGAACCAGCTCCCTACACACTCTTCCTTGTACATTTCTGGTGACTCTTTTTTAGATTCCATGCAAGTCTTTCTGTTGTAATCCTTTCCCAATCCAGAACAGTACATCATCCAAACATTGCTGAGAAAAAGGACACTAAAAAAAATACATGGTCTATGGTTTCTACCGCATCTCCACAAAGTATACACTGGTCATCTTGGTTGATCCCCATATGCATCAATCTATATTTTGTCAATAACCTGTTTAGCATAGCAATCCAACATATAAAGTTGTGCTTGGATATATTCCCCTTTCTCCATACCCATCTGTACCAAGGCCAAGTAGGTAGCTCCCTCCTCTTCATCTATAGCCACTAGCAATCGTATACTACTCATTATATTTTAACCACCCCTATTGTACATAACCAGTAACAAATGTATCTCTGATCTTGCACACTTTCCTCTAGTATCAACAACAATCAATAGGATGTATATCGAGTAAAGAATGAATATTGAGCCTAACTCAACTTCAAAAGTTATCTTGTAGTGTGAAGATTATCCAAGTCCATATAAGGAGTTCATGTTCTCATTCCATATCCGATGTGGGGCTCTTAACACTCCCCACATGCCCAGAGCTTGTTAACTGGAGTATGAATAATATAATTTGGGGGCCCAACATCGATGAACAAATAATTGAAATAGATCTGACTCTGATACCATGTAAAGAATGGATCTTGGGTCTAACTCAACCCCAAAAGCTAGCTTGTAGGGTGAGGATTGTCCAAGTCCATTTAAAAAGTCTATATTCTCATTCCATATACGATGTGAGACTTTTAAGTAAGTAACTTCTAATTATCATAACCTCTTTCAACTGACGTGGCAACTCACTAATTGGTTTTATTTAGACTTTGATCAACTCCTGCTTGATTTGTGTATCAGTACTCCCTCCTACAAAAGATCTTTGACCACAAGGATTAAAGTGTGAAAATTTAATTCTTAGTGCATTGAAAAATTATCAAGTGGCATTATCAGTAAGTTGCCTCTTCCATTTAACTAAGACGTGTTACAACTTTGTTTTCCTTTTTCACTATTCTCCTCTACAAAATAAACTCAAGATTTGGACAATAAGGACCAGCAATATTAATGATAGATGTAGTATGATGCATGATACTTTGAAGTTAGCTTGTGAAAAATGTTGTGTTGGTATAATCACTTGCTTGTAGGGTTGAACTTTCAAATAGACTAAATCCCTCACTTCAAAACTTCATCACTCATATGAGAATTAGATTTTATTAAATTCTCAATTGATCTCTCAACAAATGGTGTTTAAGTAGCTGCAACTTCAGTTCGCTATTAATTAATGTGTTATCTACCTTAACTGAAGCTAATTCCCATGGTAGATAAGGTAAATGTTGGTAAAAATTTATGTATTGTCCGAAAGGTTAAACAATAAGAATGCTGAGTCGAGAGTTGGTTCTCTGTCTTCAAAACAAAATTGCCCCATATATATGTTTTTACCTTAACAGACAATAGTCTCCCAAGATAAAATAACAATAATCAACAAAGCAAAGCAAACTATGTTGATTCTAGAGAAAGAAAAAGAATATACAAAGACTGTTGAACAAAAAGAAAAGTCTTCTGTTTATGTTTTGTTTTTCATTGAACGGGAATAAAATAGTCTTCAGTTTATGTTTTTTATTGAAAAGACAGATTCTGATGGGGAAGGTTTTCTGTATTTGGATCACAAATTAATTCTGTTGGTTGTATGTTTCGAATAGAATAGTGTTGTTCAATTTATATCACAAAAGAGGAGACTGGTCACACTCGTTCGGAATCGTTGCAACGAAAACTTCATGGACCAAAATGTAAATATGAAACATTTCGGATATCAAAAGGATAATTTTGAAAGATAGCCCATGACCTGTGAACCCGAGGCCCGGACCCGGACCGGGCGGGCGGGGCGGCGATGCACATGTGGGGCTTAGCCCCGAACCCAAGCTCACCTAGGTCATATCTCTTCCAAACACATGAGTTACCCCTTGGGATCCCAAACCCTTACTCATAATTAGAGCTTATATATTGCTAAATCTTTTCTTCTATCGATGTGGGAGATTTGTTCATTTTTTGCCAAAGAACACTTCATCTATTCATGTCTCAAACACCTTACTTTGTGTACCAATATCTCTTTCACTTCTTAATAAAATTTGACCATTCTTGACACTAACATCATCTACTCATTTAGTAGATTAAGTATATGTGAAAAAATAATGTTTCTGATATGCGGGGTCCACGTGTTTAAGTCATTAAAGATGGGATAAACGCAATCCCACATTAGTTAATTTCCAACAATCCCCTCTTGAAAGAGAATAATGCACACAGGGTGCCAACGTTCAGTAATCTTTCAGCGGAAAGATATTGCACCAGGAAAGGTAGTTTTGGGCTTTGAACCTTTCTTAGTTGATTACCATCGAATTTACTTACTGCGCGGTGAATGTGATGTCTTGAACCGTTAGTGTTTAGTGTAAACCAAGACAATGATATCAACATAATAACTCTCTTTATTCATTTCTTCTTAATGTTTTGTCCGTTTTGGCCATGGACAACTCTTCGATTCGTAAGTGCGTACATTTGAAGCGGCCTGTCTTCACACTTAATAGGTGATCTCCTACAAGGTATATTGCTCTACCCACTCGCAAGTGTTAGGAATCATTAAAAATTTCAGAAACTTATCCTTTACCCATTATGCAGGTAGCACACAATGTCTATCGCGGGAACGACTTTGGAGTTATACTTCTTTTAAAGAATGATAATCCGAAGTGCTCTTACTTCAAGTGAAGTGCTAAACTGAACCTTTTATAGCTTAGTTTTCCCATTGAACCAAATTCTTGGGATCTCCAGTCAGTAAGGTTGGGTTACCACCATAAAGATTCTTATTGTTTGGGTTTTAAGCTCATTCCCCTAGACAGGTGGAATATTTGATCTTTGGGTAGGCCTTTAGTTAATGGATCTGCTATGTTATCCTTTGATTTGACGTAATAAATGGAAATGACACCCGTAGTGATCAATTTCCTAACGGTCTTATGTCTACGACGAATATGTTTAGACTTTCCGTTTTACATATTACTCCATGCCCTTCCTAAAGCCGATTTGTTGTCACAGTGAATCATCTAGTGAATCATCACTGAAGGTACGGGTTTATCCTAATAAGGGATATCCTCTAAGAAGTTTTGAAGCCATTCTGCTTCTTCTCCTACCTTATCCAAGGCGATAAATTCTGATTCCATCGTGGATCGGGCGATGCATATTTGCTTAGAGGACTTCCAAGACACAACCCCACCACTAATTGTAAAAACATACCCACTGATCGATTTGGCGTTCTTTATATCAGATATCCATTTTGCATCACTGTATCCTTCCAATACAGTTGGATATCTTGAGTAATGTAATTCGTAAGTCAGCAAATATTTTACATATCGTAGTATCTGATTTAACGCCTTCTAGTGATTATTTTCAGGATTACGAGTAAACCTAACCAACTTATTGACTGGATGGAGATATCGGGTCGGGTGCAGTTTGTAATGTACATTAAGCTACCAATGACCTGTGCATATCACTCTTGGAATACGGGTGCACCACGATTCTTATCAATTCTATGATTCATATCCATTGGTAACTTTAAAGGGGAACTATCAAATACATCAACTTTTCTCAAAACATCTTCAATGTAGTGAGATTGAGATAGGACCAGTCCGTCAGATGTCTTAGAAATCATAATTCCTAAGATAACATCTGTTATACCCATATCTTTCATGTCAAAAGATTGTTTCAACATATTATTGGTTTCTATTATCAAGCTTAGACTACTTCCAGTGATGATCATGTCATCTACGTAAAGGCATATAATGACAAATGATTCAGAATTCCCTTTAGTTTAGATACATTTATCACATTCATTTATAGAGGAGTCTTTTGATAATAAAGTATTGTCAAACTTCTCATGCCACTGTTTCGGGGCTTGTTTGATTACGTACAGGGACATAATAAGTCGACACACTTTCTTTTCTTGTCTTGGAATCACATACCCCTGGGGTTGTTTCATGTATATTTCCTCTTCCAATTCTCCATTTAGGAACACTGTCTTAACATCCATTTGATGTATCTCAAGGTCACACAAAGCTACAATAGCTATGAATACCCTTATGGACGTTAATCTAGACACAAGGGAGTATGTGTCGAAGTAATTGAGGCCTTCCTTTTGTTTGTAACCTTTGACTACTAATCTGGCCTTATACTTGTCGATAATTCCATCTGCTTTGTACTTTCTTTTGAGTACCCACTTACAACCCAAATGTTTTCTTTTCAGAGGAATATCAACCATTTTCCAAGTATGATTTTGCATGATGAAATCTATTTTGCTTTCCAAATGAAGATCAACCATTTCCCAACTATCTCAATTGACTTCAAAATCTTCATGTCTCATAATTCCAATTTCCCAAAAACTTATAGATAAGCCAAATTATTAAAATGATCACACTAGACAAAATTATGAAATGTGGACCAATGATGATCAACTCTTTTTCTATATTTACTTAACAATTAAGCTAAACTAAGCAATTTTCCAGTCAATAGAAGTATAGAACTAAAAAATTCAGTTAAATTCATATTGAAAAAAAATAAAATAAAAAATAAAAAACTCAACAACAAAAAAAAACAAAATTGAAGTGGAATTAAATGCTTACATTAGAGGTGTGTTTTCTTGGAGACATAGGACTCTGTTTCATAGACATGAAAAATCAAGAATTCACCAAACAACTCTCTAAGGGGTTAATTGAAATTAGGAATGAAAGAATTAATCCCTTGATTTTTCTTATTGATGAAAAACATATATATACAAGTTATAATAGAAAAATTCTTTTCCTATTCTAGATCTAAATCCTTATTATATATGGAGACTAACTCTACATTTATGGTAATATTATAATACTAAGTCTAATATATACCAAATATACACTAGGGAATATTGTCATACACGGAATGGGGTGGACGAGTGGCAGTGGCCCAAAATGGGCTCGGCGAGAACTTCAGTGGCAGTGGTCCAATCCTTCTCGGTATGTAATATACACATAATATACTTTTGTATATTATGTGTATATTTAACACACACCCGCAGTCATAGCAGACGATCTTCGTACACTGAGACTGTCTCTAAAATCTTCAAAAAGGACCGAGGGAAGACCCTTTGTAAAGATGTCTGCAATTTGATATCTGGAAGGGACATGACATATGCGTACTTATCCTCTAACTACCTTTTCTCAAACAAAGTGAATATCCATCTCTATATGTTTAGTGCGCTGGTGCTGAACTGGATTACCAGAAAGGTAGATGACACTTATATTATCACAATACACCATGGTAGCTTTCTAAATAGAACAATAGAGCTCTAAAAGAAGATTACATAACCAATATGACTCAGAAACCACATTGGCTACCCCTCGAAACTCGGCCTCTACACTGGAACATGATAGCGTGGATTGATGTTTGGCAGAACATGAGACCAAGTTATTACCTAAAAACATACAATAGCCAGACGTAGACCATCTGGTATCTGGACAACCATCCCAATCAGCATCTGTATAGGAGACAAGTGTAGACGTCGACGAAGGATACAAATGCAAGCCATAATCAAGTGTTCCCTGAATGTACCTAAGAATGCGTTTAAGCATATTCATATATTCAATCCTTGGATCATGCATAAACAAACACACATGTTGTACGACATATGTAATATCAGGTCACGTGAACGTAAGATACTGAAGGGCGTCTGCAAGACTACGATATCGGGTCGGATCCTCATAGGGAGAGCTAGCTGCAGCACCCAACTTGGGTTTAGTATCAACTGGAGTAGAAGTGGACTTATATGATGACATCCCAGCCCTCTCAATGATCTCAACTGCATACTTTCTCTGTGATAAGAACAGTCCCCCTGCATGACGAGTAACAACAATCCCCAAAAAATAACTCAATGGTCCCAAGTCTTTTATGGCAAAATCAGAACTGAGCATTGTCATAATAGACTAGCGTAATACATTAGAAGAGACAATCAAGATAATATCATCCACATATAATAGTATATAAGTCATGGAAGAACCCCGACGATATATGAATAATGAATTATCAGACCTACTATGAGAGAACCCAATAATCGAAACATAGTCAGAAAACCTCTTATATCAAGCTTGCGGAGACTGCTTAAGTCCATACAAGGACTTCTTCAACAAAAAAACATGATAAAAATATCTAGTATCCCTAAACCCTAAGGGCTGATGCATATAGACTATCTCCTTGAAATTACCATGTAAGAATGCATTCTTCACATCTAGCTGATGGATGTGTCATGTTTTTTACAAATCCAAGCTGAGCACCGTGTGGATGGTAGCTAGCTTGACCACTGGACTAAATGTTTCACCACAATCCACACCAACCTACTGAGTCTTACCATCACAGGCGAGCCTTATGCATAGCAAAAGAACCGTCAGAATTATCCTTATGAGCAAAAATCCACATAGACTGAATAGTATTAACACCAGATGGACGAGATACCAACTCCACATCTTATTATCAATAAGAGCATTATATTCATCAGTTATGACAATTTTCTAATTGGGTCATTCAAAGCAGACACAAAATTACGGGGTAAGAGTGATTTAAGAACATTAGAATTTAAATTAAAATGTCTTTTTTGTTTAAAAATACCATGTTGGGATCGGGTTACAGGACCATGACTCGGGGTTGGATTGGGTGAATTTTAGAAATTTCCGGGAGACGTGTCGGACTGGCCAGCAGGCAGTGGGCCTCCTGGCCTAATTATGGAAACTGATCCCGCCACTGCTGGGCCAGAAGAGGTCGAGGATCAGACAGGCGAGAATGGGCTGAAGGGAAGGCCCAGCTGCTGGTCCCATCACGACAGTAGAGACAGTGACATTTGGGCCAGCGGGCAGTGGGCTCGCTGGTGGATTCGGGGCTCGTGATGTGTCCGAAAAATAATGAATTAAATACGGTGATATGTCATCATCCAAAAATATTATATGAACTAGGCACATGACTATTGACCTTAGTAAATGGAAATTTGGACTCATAAAAAATAACATGACGACTAATAATGATTCGTTTAGAAGACAAATCAAAGCATTTATAACCACGGTGATTTGACGGATAACCCAAAAACATGCAAGAGGTAGAACGTGCCTGCAGTTTGTTAATTGTGGTGGATGGAAAGAGGGGATAACATAAGCACCCAAAAACCCTAAGATGTGAATATGAAGTAGTTTTATTATATAAAATTTGAAGAGGGGATGAATATGTCAAACCTTAAGAAGGAAGAATATTAAGTAGATATGTAGTCATTTGTAGATCATGATGCCAAAATAACGGGGGTACGGAAGAATGAACCAATAAGGTACGTATAATGTTATTTAATGTATGAATTTTACATTCGGCTTTCCCATTTTGTGAAGACGTATGAGGACAAGAAAAATGAAAATTTATCCCATTTTAGCACAAAACTCCCGAAAATCCTCATTGTTATATTCTTTGCCATTATCACATTGAATATTTTTTATTTTTCGTTCGAATTATGTTCTAATGAAAGCTCTTTAAGAAGATGGAAAAAACTTGGGATTTTTTCGCTATTGGAAAGTCCATAAAAATTTAGAGTAATCATCCAAGAATAAAATATAATAACGATGACTCATAGAACTGAGAACGAGAGAGGTCCATAAATCGCTATGAATAATATCAAATGACATAGAAGTATGAGAAGTCGAGTCTACAAATGGCAACTTAATAAATTTTTCTAGAGAACAAGATTGACAATTTGGAGTACTACACGTACCCTTACATGAAATAAGCTTATTTCTATCTAAAATAGACAAAATAGATGACCCCGGATGACCTAGACGAGCATGCCACAGGGAAGGAGCAAGAGCTGCAAAAGTGGATGACATGGATTGACGCGAGAAACTGAGACTTGGTGTGATTGGATAAGATCTCCCTTACTGTCACACCTCATGAGAGGACTCCACGTCTTGAAATCCTTCACAGAAAACCCAAACTGATCAAAATCTATTTTAAACCAATTATTAGTGGTGAATTTACGGACATACACCAAATTTTTAATTAATTTTGGGACATGAATGGTATTTTTCAAGACAAGTGGTGGATGGGGAGGAGACAACGTTTTATGACCATAACCCTTAATTGGAATTGAATTACCATTACCAACAATTATACCACGATTACTGCTCAAATTGAAATAAGATGAGATACTACCTTGGTCGGATGTCATGTGGGTAGTGGCGCCTGTGTCCATGTACCAATTCGGGCCCGGTTGAGTTATTCCAAACGTGTAGATTGCGGCTTCAATGTCGGTTTGTGTGGGCCCTACTGCGTGATGGGCTTGAGGAGGTCGGGGCCCAAGCATCTTGGACTACTGCCACAAACCTGAGACAGGCCTAAAACCCGCTGCTAGACCCGAGCGGGTCGCTTCAGCAGAAATGGGCGCTTTCTGGTAGTGGAAACCCTCTTGGACTACGCTGAATCGGGCCCATCGCCATCGCATTGGGCCCATCGTGGGCCCCGTGATCGCCGCCATCGCCGATCGGGCCGAGGATCGCCGCCATCGCCACTGTTCCGGTTGAAGCCACGATGTTTGCCATTATTTTTCTGATTTTGACCCTTTTTACCACCTTCGTTGTTGTGATTTTGGCTTGAGTTGGTGGAGTCGGAAGATGGAAAATTGGACTCATTTATCATGACGACGGGACTAGCCCTTATAGCCATCTTTTTAGCCAAACCCGTTTCTTCCAAAGTGAGCATGGAGCGGGCTTGATAGAATTCCGAAAGGGGGTTACTTTGACGAAGGATCGAAGCAACATCGTTATAGGCCTCAGATAAGCCTGCAACCATATGCAGAACGAGACGACTATTAGTAGCCGGAGCACCCACGTTGCGAAGTTGATCCGTCAAGTCCTTGAGTCGTTTACAATAAGATGAAACTTTAGTACATTCGCCATAACAACTTGAGAAAATTCCTTTTCAAGGGTAACAATCCGGGAATGACTGTTATCCTGGAAGATATCACACAATCGATTCCACGCAGCCATAGCTGTGGAGTTGGGTTCCATAATCGTCTGTAAAAGGTACATGAATATTGTGGCATAAATCCATTGGAGAACCTTTGCGTCAAGCGTTACCCATAATTTTGGATCATCTGCTTTGGTGGGCACGACCTCTGTAGTCTCGTATCACCCTCCTTAGGAGTAGGCGGAGGGATGATGTGCTGATGAACTTAATTTGCCATAGCATAAATCTTGAATAATTCTGCCCACGTCCCTTATTTGACGTTTTTTAGGTCAAGAACAATAGGAAGAACGCTCTTGATGTTAGAAACTGTGAGGGCAGGATGAACGTGTTTTTATCAGTCATGGTGAATAAACACAAAGATTCGGAGAGGGAAATTTGTGAGGGAGGATTTTGGTAAAAAGAAAGGGTCTCAGGTTTGAGGTATATCCGAGAGAGGGGGAGGGAATAATCACGGTAATTGGAGAGAAAAAGAGAGGAGCGAAAGCAAGGTAAAAATAACCTAGACTCTTGATACCATAAAATAATTAATTCCTTGATTATTCTTATTGATGAAAGACATATATATACAAGTTACAATAGAAAAATTCTTTTCCTATTCTACATCTAAATCCTTATTCTATATAGAGACTAACTCTACATTTATGGTAATATTACAATACTAATTAAGGTACAATAGTAAGTCTAATATATACTAAATATATAATAGGGAATATTGTCATACACGGAATGGGCGGGACGAGTGGCAGCGACCCAAAATGGGCTGGACGAGAACTTCAGTGGCAATGGCCCAATCCTTCTCGGTATGTAATATACACATATATACTTTTTGTATATTATGTGTATATTTAATAAGGAGGAAGAATAGTTGATGACTTAATTTATCACTACATACATGTCGCGCCCGTTTTTGACTTCGGGGTCTGAACGGTATCCGCAACGTTGCTCTTTGGCGCGATTCCCTGAATGGAGCAATAATGCTGATTTTGAGGAGTCGCCACCTAATTATTTAAGTAAATTAGGACACTTGATTTATTGCAATAAAAATACTGCAATTAACCTCTATTTAATGGTCTGCGAAATTAATGAGATTCTGAATCAGAGTTCTTTATTATCCTAAAGGGAAGGGGTTAGGCATCCTTTAAGATCCGCTAACTTGCGGTTATTCGTTCAAACCTAGGTTAATTATTTATTGCCCTTTTTATTCTACATATTCTAAGCATTTTTTCATAATTTATAATTAAAATAAAATGAAATACAAAATAATAAAAACTAAAATTAAATGCGACATAAAATAAAACTCTGGGACATCTTTTAGCCTTTTTTTAGGCCTTCTGCACAAGATGATCTCCGGGTACCTGCATAAACACTTAGTAAAAGTGTTAGTACTAGAATAAATAATTTTAAAGCAATGGCAGGAATTTAATAAGTAAAGCCAAAAATAAATAAATAAATCCGTCTTTTGCACAGAGGAGGCCTTGGAAATCAGACGGAGATTCCTTCATCGGCCAATATTGTTAAAAGCAATAAAATAAATAAAACCTTCAGATCCGCGCCAAAACAGTAATAGTTTTAAACACAGAGGGCTCAGATATATATAAAAATAAAGTGGGACATCCTAAACAAGTGCGGCTGCGAGAATTCGCCATTGCATGTTGGTTATCCTGTGTAAGTAGAAAAAATCATCAACGCCCTGAAAGCTTCATTTATTTTATTTTCCGTCTTTGCAACTGTGGAGGCCTAAAAAATCGACGGATAACTTTTTCATTGGCCAATCAAGTGTAGTACCTTGCTCATTATCAGTTAACCAGCAAAACAAATGTCAAAATCAGTAGCAAGATGACAAAAAATCTGTCTAATAAAATAACCAAAAATCAATAGCAAAATGGCCGAAAATTAGTCCAAAGTCAGTAGCAACATAGCCGAAAATCAGTAGCAAAACAACCTAAAAATCAGTCCGATAAAATAGCCCAAAATCAATAGCAAAATGGCCGAAAATCAGTCCAAAGTCAGTATGGAAATACAAAACAGTAGCAACCCAGTCAACAAAACCAATTGCAGAACGCACCAACAACCACCAACAAACGACGGAACTTCAAAATCTCGCCGGAGCAACAAAAATCTAAAATCAGTAACAGCAAAATAGGTGACAAATCCCAACAACAAGTAATCGATGTATGCCACCAGGGTTTTAAACTCTGACCAGATTAATATAAAAGAAAGGAGAATCAAACAGTGTCGCCGGAGTTCAACTCCGGCCATTTCGACAGCACAAGAATCCAAAAGAGGGAGGGGCGTCGCTTTCATGACTAACGTCGGAGCGAGGCCGTCAGGTGATAGGAGTGCTGCTGGTGGGGTTCGATGGGTCGACAGGAGAAGGGAAGTGGGGTTCGCGGTGGTGATGGGAAGGAGGGTTCGGCGGGAGTAGGGGTCTGTGGTGTGGGTCAGTGACAGTGGTGGTGGTTGTATAGGGGTTCGCCGGGAAAGAGGGTGAGGGCGGCTGAGTGAATAAGGAGAGGGGAGTGTTGCGGCTGAAGGGTGAGGTTCGCCGGAGCTAGCGGCGGCGGGAGAGAAGGGTTAGGGATGAGAAAAAATCTGAAAGGGGAAGAGAGGCCTTGAGTGCCATGGTGGTGATGGTATCGGTTGCCCCCTCTTTTTAATTAAGGGGGTAATGATTATTATAGGGTAGGTTTTAGGGTTTGGTATTTTTGGGGAAATGAAAAGTGGTATATGATTTGAGGGGAGAACATAAAAGAGTGTTAGATTAAAATAAAAAAAATAAGAAGGGTGTTGGATTGGACTGATCCGAATTGTATCTCGCACTGGACTGGTTTGACAAAATGCAAAGCGGGTTAATTATTTAAAAGAAAAATTATTTAAAAAGATGCAAGATTATTAAAATGCAAATGCCGACGCAATAATAAAAAACAATATTTAAGCAAATGTTTAATGCCTAATTATAAGTAAAAACGGGATGCCAATTAATTATAATAGAAACATAATATTAACAAAGACATAATGCTTAATTTAAGATGAAATGTCATTTTGTGAATAATAATAACACAGAATATTAGGTAAAAAATATGCAAAATGACGATTAAAATGTGATGTGCTAAAATACTTAAAATTGCAATAAATATATGAAAAACATGTCAAAATTGACTGTCAACAGCATGTCCCTCTTTGTACGGAGATGATGGAAGAGTCTTCGGACAAAGATGTTGACTTGTAGCCAATTTTGTCCTGTTTTATAAACTAAAACTAAAAAATGAGGCAGATGCAGACTCAAAATTGTCCCAGTGTCGAATTATGATGACACTGGGTCGTTGCGATGCAAAAAATAAAAGCAAAGCTGACGCTGATTTAAAAAACGTCTCAGTGTCGAATTATGAGGACACTGAGTTGCTGCGATGTTAAAATTAAAAGACAAAACTGATGCGGATTTAAAAAATTTCCCAGTGTCGAATTATGAGGACACTGAGTTGCTGCGATGTTAGAAAATTAAAGCAGGTAGATGCCGATTCAAAATTGTCCCAGTGTCGAATCATGATGATATTGGGCTGCTGTATGCTGCAGAATTAAAGACAATTAAGAATGCAGATTTAAAATTTGTCTCAGTGTCGAATTATGATTGACACTGGGTTACATGTGATGTTGTGCTGTAACAGACAGGGCGTTTGTAGATGTTGATGGCGTCATTGCATGGACGCGATGCAGATGCTCGTCGTTGCATAGACGAAACATAGATGAAGCCGTTGCATAGGCTTACATGAAATGACGTCGTTGCATAGACGCGATGCAGATGCTCGTCGTTGCATAGACGAATAATAGATGAAGCCGTTGCATAGGCTTAGATGAAATGACATCGTTGCATAGACGCGATGCAAATGTTCGTCGTTGCATAGACGAAACACAGATGAAGCCGTTGCATAGGCTTAGATGAAAGGGCGTCGTTGCATAGACGCGATGCAGATGCTCGTCGTTGCATAGACGAAACATGGATGAAGCCGTTGCATAGGATTTTATGAAATGCGTCGTTGCATAGACGCGATGCAGATGCTCGTCGTTGCATAGACGAAACATAGATGAAGTCTTTGCATAGGCTTAGATGAAAGGGCGTCGTTGCATAGACGCGATGTAGATGCTCGTCCTCGCATAGACGAAACATGGATGAAGTCGTTGCATAGGCTTACATGAAATGCGTCATTGCATAGACGCGATGCAGATGCTCGTCGTTGCATAGACGAAACATTGATGAAGTCGTTGCATAGGCTTAGATTAAATGACGTCGTTGCATAGACGCGATGCAGATGTTCGTCGTTGCATAGACGAAACATGGATGAAGCCGTTGCATAGGCTTAGATGAAATGACGTCAATGCATAGACGTAATTCAGATGTTCGTCGTTGCATAGACGAAACATAGATGAAGCCGTTGCATAGGCTTAGATGAAATGCGTCGTTGCATAGACGTGATGCAGATGCTCGTCGTTGCATAGACGAAACATATATGAAGCCGTTGCATAGGCTTAAATGAGATGACGTCGTTGCATAGACGGGATTCAGATGTTCGTCGTTGCATAGACGAAACATAGATGAAGCTGTTGCATAGGCTTAGATGAAATGACGTCGTTGCATAGACGCGATGCAGATGTCCGTCGTTGCATAGAAGAAACATGGATGAAGCCGTTGCATAGGCTTACATGAAATGACGTCGTTGCATAGACGCGATACATATGTTCGTCGTTGCATAGACGAAAGATGGATGAAGCCGTTGCATAGGCTTATATGAAATGACGTCGTTGCATAGACGTGATGCAGATGTTCGTCGTTACATAGACAAAACATGGATGAAGCCGTTGCATAGGCTTTGATGAAATGACGTCGTTGCATAGACGTGATGCAGATGTTCGTCGTTGCATAGACTTTTATGAAATGCGTCGGTTTATGGGCGTACCTGCTTTGTGACCCGTCTGAATTAAGATAACGTCATTGCATAGACGTTGTGCATTTGTCACCCGCATGAGCTTATTATTGTGCTCATGCCTTTGCTGATATGAAGATCATGCACTCAAAGAAAACTTGTGAGTTTTAGGAAAGGAGTGGTTGATTCGCGTCGACTTTGTAGCTTTGGCTCTTGACGCTTGCATGCTCAGACTGATTTGGGTTGAAGACCTAGTTGGCCTGCTTTTCCTGTCTATTGCCATTTTCTTGCAGTGAATCCTTAAAATGTCCCAGTTTCTGGTAATGAAGATGTTGAATTTTCAACTGGGTAAGGTTGAATCTTGACGCTATCAAGACGATCAGATAAGCAATTTTTTTTTATCATGAATGAAAAGCTAATGCGAGAATATGGACAATATATAATTGAGTAGATGGGAATGCAACCCTCAAAATATGGCACAGTCATGTGTAGGTAGTCATGGATGCAAAATATATGAGGATGCTAAACTCTCCAATGGACAAAATCGAGTCCTGTGCAAAACAAGAGAGAAATATTTCTAATGGTATGACCGAAGCTGATATGGCTGCCTACGTATCCCGCCGAGGAAATCAGGTCAAGACGTAGTTCGTGATGCAAAATAAGATTTTTTTTATGATTTTAAAATGATGTGGGATCGAAGCCGATGCGGCCGCCTACGTATCTCATCTTTGACGAGAATCAGGTCAAGACGTAGTTCGTGATGCAAAATAACGATTTTTATGATTTTAAAATGATGTGGGACCGAAGCCGATGTGGCCGCCTACGTATCCCGCAGATGGAATCAGGTCAAGACGTAGTTCGTGATGCAAAATAAGGATTTTTATGTAATATGCATTTTGTTTTGTTTTTTTTCTGAAAAAATGGAAGACAAAATTACATCCCGACTTCAGTTGATACCAACAATTAGTATTGTGCATAAGGATTTTCGTTTATTTCTTTCAGTTTAACCGATATTGACTCTGATGTAATTCACACAGCTTCAGATAGTACCTCAGACATACCTGAGTGTCGACACACCTACATGCATCCAAGGTTTCGAACTACACGTAATCTCACGTTTCAAATGCCCTCACTGAAAGAAAGTCCAATTTCACACATATATTTCAGTATTTTGAATTTTGGAACGTTTGGAGAAAAAAATACTTATACTCAGAAAGATGTTTAATGCATGCAATTGTGATACCATAGGCTTGGCCGTCATGTAAGTATCCACTAATGTGAGAACCCTCAGTATAAGATCATGTAGGTCTTGTCACGGGCTTGTAATGTAGGCTTGGGGAAAGGAATGAATATCATTTGGGTAAAAAGTGACTAATCCTTCTTCGAGAGTTGGACTACGTCCGTGCTTGATATTCCCCATTTTTTTAATATCGAGGCTTTTGATTTCCTCTTTGTGTGAAGTCGTCATTTGTTTTTTTTTTCTTTTTGAGACTTTGACAATTTTTGTCTTTGCAAACTTCAACGCAGGATTTTGTCAGCCCCTTGCACATTTCTAAAGCGCTCGAGGAGGTCGGGCCAAGAGAGGGATAGTGCGTACGCACTCAGAAAGGGTATAGGTGTAATATGCGGTTGTCAAAAAATAGGTTTTAGGCTCAAAGGGGTGTACTAGGGATAATGTTATTTGGTAGGCTGAAAAGGCTCAAACGAGTCAAAGAAAGCCTACGATCATTTCCTACACCGAGTGTTACTCAGGATTTCGCCTCAACAAACATTCGGGCGAGTTCTAGATCACAATGCAACGCAATTGAACTTATTCAAACACTCACCACACAATTCATATGAAACGATGAGGTTGGTTTCGTCCTTATCTTGGAAACACGCAAGGCAATGTCATTTACGGGTGTGAATAAGAGGTACCAAAAGAATTTATGGTTTACCACAAAGTCAACTCATACTGTTTTTTTTATGCACACTTGTAACTGTGTTGGTATCAACAAAGTCAAACAATAATACTTAAAAAATATTTTTGTAATTTTGAATAACATTTTTTTTGTATTTATGATTTTTTTTTTGAATAAAGGGTACCGAACCTGAATAGGGCTGCTTACGTATCCCGCCGAAGGAATCAGGTGCGCGTAGTTCATTAAAATATATTATAAAATGCATGCTTGAAAATAATTTATCAATGAAATGATAGCAATATAAAGATGTGCAAAACAAATGATTGTCTACTGTGGACGAATGCAAAGTAAAATGAATGTAACGGAAAAATGAATGTCCGAAAATATGATGAATGAGATGCATGAGTGAGAAAAATATGCTTCTTTATTATTATTTTTTCTGTGGTCTGGTGTCGAACCCAAAATGAGTTGCCTATGTATCACACCGTGTGGTGAGAATCAGACACGCGTAGTTCGGAATGATTATGGTAAAATGCATGATATGAAAGAACTATGTAATCAACGCTAAACATATCAATTGAATTTACAAATATGTATAAAGATACAAAATATAGAAGAACTGAGAGCGATGTCTCGTTGAACCTGGTATAAACTCTTCTATTAGTCAACATAACTCCCACTTATTCTTGTGATGATTTTTTTTCTTTTTTTCCGACCGCCCTCGGCTGTTTGCGAGGACGATCTTCCTGCAAAAATATGAGAAATGGGTGAGTAGGAAAATGACAAAATAATAAAAATGCAAAGGTGTGACAATATAGTCAAAGACTCATCTGATTGATTCGGCCGGACTGGTGGTTGATGCTTCACAAAGTCCAAGTCGCGCTATTCAAGAGTGATTTACGCAGTAGAAGTCTTGATTGCAATGTGACAGCAAAAGTGCAAAAATGCAAATGCTCGAGCCCGGAATCACAAAAGGATAATTATTGCATTAAATAATATGTACAGAGTTGCTAGCGACAAACAATAGTAAACAAAAAGCATGCAAATCAAGCGCGTGCCCTAATATGCTTGGGACCTCCCTTATGTCAGAGGTGAGCCTAAACGCCAAATATGCGGGATTATGATAAAAATAAGTCAAAGTCGTTAAACTGCAATGTTTTGTTGGAAATGGCGACCAAATGACGGTGCACTTTTTCCAATTTTGGCTTGTCATGACCAGGCTTGGATCCGTCTATCATTATCACGCTACACATATATGTTTATTGGTCGACGGGTTGTGAAACCCAACGACAATTTGGTGGATTTCCTAATCGTGGAGACGATACCAAGGATCGACTCACATAGGGTGTATGCATGCATGACTTAAAATAAAGAGGGCGGTATAGCTCTATCTTAAATTTTCTAAAATTTGGCTTACTAGACACAATGGTTCCCGAGCGGACTACTCGAGTGAGAAGGCTCTGACCACGGTTGGACCGGATTATCCGCGTAAAATGCCAACTCTCCTAAATTTGGATATTTGAAAGAAATTTGCGGGTGTGCAAAGCACACCTCGCGTGTAGTGTGTGATAGTGTCAATTTTCCAGAATGGATGAAATATGAGCGGAATGACAATTTAAGAAAAGCAGTAAAATAATGTAGCAATTAAAGTAGTTATTTACAAAATAAAAGCAAAAAATATAAAACATTTGCAACAAATATAAAGCAAAATAAAGTGCAATATTTAATTAACCTGGGTTTGCTATGATCAAGAACCTGATATCCCCAGCGGAGTCGCCATACTGTCGCGCCCGTTTTTGACCTCGGGGTCTGAACGGTATCCGCAACGTTGCTCTTTGGCGCGGTTCCCTGAATGGAGCAATAATGCTTATTTTGAGGAGTCGCCACCTAATTATTTAAGTGAATTAGGACACTTGATTTATTGCAATAAAAATACTGCAATTAACCTCCATTTAATGGTCTGCGAAATTAATGAGATTCTGAATCAGGGTTCTTTATTATCCTAAAGGGAAGGGGTTAGGCATCCTTTAAGATCCGTTAACTTGCGGTTATTCGTTCAAACCTAGGTTAATTATTTATTGCCCTTTTTATTCTACCTATTCTAAGCATTTTTTCATAATTTATAATAAAAATAAAATGCAATACAAAATAATAAAAACTAAAATTAAATGCGACATAAAATAAAAGTTGAATGCCTTGGAAAGGGACATGGGACTTGGTTGGCTCAGTCTATTAGCGAGCGGTAGTGAAAGTGGAGTGAGGTTGTTTAGGCCTTCTGCACAAGATGATCTCCGGGTACCTGCATAAACACTTAGTAAAAGTGTTAGTACTAGAATAAATAATTTTAAAGCAATGGCAGGAATTTAATAAGTAAAGCCAAAAATAAATAAATAAATCCGTCTTTTGCACAGAGGAGGCCTTGGAAATCAGACGGAGATTCCTTCATCGGCCAATATTGTTAAAAGCAATAAAATAAATAAAACCTTCAGATCCGCGCCAAAACAGTAATAGTTTTAAACACGGAGGGCTCAGATATATATAAAAATAAAGTGAGACATCCTAAACAAGTGCGGCTGCGAGAATTCGCCCTGCCAGCGCATGTTGGTTATCCTGTGTAAGTAGAAAAAATCATCAACGCCCTGAAAGCTTCATTTATTTTATTTTCCGTCTTTGCAACTGTGGAGGCCTCAAAAATCGACGGATAACTTTTTCATTGGCCAATCAAGTGTAGTACCTTGCTCATTATCAGTTAACCAACAAAACAAATGTCAAAATCAGTAGCATGATGACCAAAAATCAGTCTAATAAAATAGCCAAAAATCAATAGCAAGATGGCCGAAAATTAGTCCAAAGTCAGTAGCAACATAGCCGAAAATCAGTAGCAAAACAACCTAAAAATCAGTCCGATAAAATAGCCCAAAATCAATAGCAAAATGGCCGAAAATGTCACGACCCGACACCGGGCGCTGCGTACCTGCAAGGTACTGTCAGTATACATCGTAGAATAGCGTGGAACATACATAACATCTAACTTATAATAAGGTAAACATCAGCGACGGTAATTAGGCGCGCCATAAACTAACTTAATCGAAAGTGAAACAGTACGACTTATCCTTACAGCCCAACCACAAACGTGACTACAGACCTCTAGGAATAACAATTGTGGCGGGACAGGGCCCTGCCATACCCCCTGAATGTACAAAAGTCTATAACCTCAGGGAATCATACCAAAAAGACAAAGCCTCCGGAGGGATGGAGCTTTCAGAAATGAACGGTGATCCTAAGTGCGGACGGCCAGTTACGTATCTCGACTGCGGCATGAACGCACTCCAGGAGGTCGCATAACAGTACCAAGTATGTGGCCCGAAAATCGTAATGAAATCATAAGTCCAAAATAAAGTGGTCGAGGATGAAATCAACTCACCTTTTGTGCCTTACTATCAATGAGTAACAAACATATATATATAATCTTGCGTAAAATAGGAGGCTCGTGATCAAAGCGGTCCCTCCCGTAGTATCAATAAGCAATCCTACTCCGGACTATTTCACCGCACGGGTCCCGTGGACCCGCATGAGGTATTCCTCGCATAGGTGTACCGCCGCGTGGGACTATTTCACCGCGTAAGCCCATAAGGACTCGCGTGAGGTATTTCCTCGCATCGTGGGTAGCAAGTCCACTAACAGTGGTATAACGATCTTGGGGACTTACCGCCGGATATACTCTTACCCTAAAACAGATGGTATAACGATCTTGGGGACTTACCGCCGGATATACTCTTACACCGAGCGGATGGTATAACGATCTTGGGGTCAGATTTCGGATATACTCTTATCTTTGAGCGGATGGTATAACGATCTTGGGGCTTGCCGCCGGATATACTCTTACACCGCGTGCGGATGGTATAACGATCTTGGGCTGCCCGCCGGATATACTCTTACACCGAGAAGGTGGTATGACGATCTTAGGGCTTGCCGCCGGACATACTCTTACCCTGGAGAAGGTGGTATAACGATCTTGGGGCTGTACTCCTCAGATATACTCTTATACTGGAGCAGATGGTATAACGATCTTGGGGCTTGCCCCTCAGATATACTCTTACACTGGTGCAGATGGTATAACGATCTTGGGCCTGCCCCTCAGATATACTCTTACCCTAGCTCAAGCGTATCATATCATAATCATAAATAAGTTAAGAAAACTTATAACTTCTTATTAGCTTTGTCCATATACTCTCTCATTAATCTTTACTTAAGGCACTTAACCATATCTTTAATGCTAGAAAACCAGGAATTTAACCCAAGTACTACATACTTCAATTCTTTTTAAAAGTGACTCTTTTTCATACATAAAACCCTTGGGCAATTGATGCCTTAAAAATCAATTTGCCTTTCATAAATCAAATCATTTGTCCTTGCTTATCTTACTTAGAGTAAATCTCTTCGTGTTGACCTTTCATAAAGCTAATATAACTAACTTCCCATAAAGCCGTTATACTATCTTTATACTTTAGAAATTAAGACCTTCTCATCTTTTCATAAGGCCGTTATAACTAACTTCCCATAAAGCCGTTATAACTCCTTATAAACCATTTTGTTCTTTTACTAACCAAGAGACTTATACTTCAACAAATCTACACAACTTTCAAAAAAAATACTTCAAGCCTCTTATCTTTAGAATAATTCAATACTCAATACTTTCACACCAAGTACTCTATACTTTTGTAAAATCATACTTTTCCCTTAACCAAGGGACTTATACTTCTTAAAACAAAACAAGTCTTTATTTATACTTAAACAAGTAAGAATACTAAACCTTGTACGTCTACCGTACTACATAGATACAAATACTCATGCTCAAAGGATAGGAAAGCTTCACATACCTTTTGATCAATCCACTTGCTAAGTCCAAACTACCGCAAGTAATATGTCAACCTAAAATAACCATGATACGTTTATTAACCTCTAATTTAAATGTAGAATAATCTAAACTCAAAGCCACTAAATTCTATGGAAAATTGGGCAGCATTTCCTTTGTTTCTACATACTTTGCCACCTTTCTCAAGGCCGAATTTATCATCCAAACGCCACATTTAAGGCTCAACAATCCAACATTTTAAAGGGGATTACACACCTAAACTTGGGTGTGTAAAATTCTGCCCCATAAGGTACAACAATTCACTTAACAATTCTAAGGTAGTCTTTAGGCTACAACATGCTCATTATATCTTCTTAACCAATTCTTTTATATCCAACCCACATTTCTTGCATGCAATGACTCTAAGAGCATTATTTACTACCACAAGTTCTTTCTTCTTAACATGCAACACTAAAAACTAATTCTAAAGGAAGAATCATTACCTTAGAGCTTTAGCCAACTCTTTCCAACCACTTGCTAGCTTTCTTTTCAAGAACACCACCACAACAACCTTCACAAGCTAGCCACAAGCTTCCTTCTTGCTTTTATTTTTTTCCAGATTTTTCCTAAGGCTAGAATGTCTCTTGGGATTTTAGAGAGAAGGAGGAGCTTGAACTTTTAAGAGAGAAGGAATAGCTTTTGTCTAAGAGAGAGAGAGAGAGAGATGAAGTATGACCAAGTATTGAAGACTTGGTCAATATAATGTATGCAAAATCAGATGGGGGGGGGGACACTTGTCACCCTCCCAAGGTCTTTTAAAAGAAAAATCTGACTTTTCCTAAGTTTTTCGCGAATCCCGCTCGGCTAGCGGCTGCTTCCGCCGGGCGCGCAACTTCTACGGACCGGATCTCTCCGGCGCCATGGCGCTGAAACTTCAGTGACCCCTCAGTACTTTTGGCGCGCGGCCCAGATCCGCGCCATGCCCTGCCGCTTTGTCCGAAATACCTTCTGTCCGATCACAGACCGAACTTGTAACTCATAACTTCCTACTCGATGTCCTATCGACGAATTTAACGCGTTGGAATCTAGACTCAACGAACTATGCCCCAGGCCTTTGAAACACTTAAGAACTCACAATTTATCGGGTCATAACCCGCCTCAAAGTTGACTAAAAACCCGTCCGGAACAATCCGTCAACCTATCCTTAGAAAATTTTAAGTCTTACCCCCTTTCGTACGCTCTCAAACGCATGACCTGAACTACGGGGTGTAACATTCTCCCCCCCTTAGAAACATTCGTCCCCGAATGTTCTTTTGGAGCCAATCTAATATTCCTCGGTACTTCCTCGTACTTTACACTGATGGAACTTTACTATGCCACTTGTGACCCTAAGATATCGCACACGCTTAATCATTCCTTATGAGTCAAACAGAAAACGAACCCAAGATATGAACCATTTCCACTTACTCCCGTTCATGGCCTAACAGAAGTGCCCGTTCGTAATTACCAACTGATTCAATCACATGTTCATAGTCTCAATATCCCTCGTTCATGATACTAAATCTTACAACAATCCCATCACTTACTCCACCCGGATCTCATCTGTACTATCCCCTTAAGCATACCACGTAGCTTAATTTACAACCATAGTATCCCATTAGGTCCCTTAATTAAACTTCTTAAGGGTCTATTACCTTCTCAGACAACTCATCATCTCCTAACTATCTCAAATCAGTACGTAAAACCTTAATGAGAGTTTATTAAACCGTTTCATACCTTCCCGGTATCTAATTAGCCCTTACCAATTCCTGGTAATCTAAAATCATTCTAGGCAGCCCATATATGACCCTTATACATAAGTCTGTATAGTCGTACGTCACAATACCAACTATACTACAAATATTACCAACCCGATACGCAATCCATAATCTTTCTGGGTCATCACGCTTCTCGTAGCAAACACCATAACCTGTTGGGAGAGACGACCCTAACCACACAGCTCTATCGCACGATCTTAGAGTGAGAAGAAATGGAAACCAATCCTAAATATCCTGCAGCCTCTTGATTATAGATGTGGTGCACAACACACCGATAATCAAGACTCTACTAGACACGGTCTGTAGACACTTTCCGAGGACAACCTGGCTCTGATACCACTTTTGTCACGACCCGACACCGGTCGCGATCGGTACTTACCGGTACCTCGTCGTATACATCGAGAATAGCAATGAACATACATAACATCTAACTTATAATAAGGTAAACATCACTGGTCAGCCGACAAGGCCGCCTTCCATAAAATAACTTAATCGAAAGTGAAACAGTACGACTTATCCTTACAGCCCAACCACAAACGTGACTACAGATCTCTAGGAATAACAACTGTGGCGGGACAGGGCCCTGCCATACCCCCTGAATGTACAAAAGTCTATAACCTCAGGGAATCATACCAAAAGACAAAGCCTATGGAGATGGAGCTTTCAGAAATGAACAATGATCCTAAGAGTGCGGACCAACAAGCTACGTATCTCGACCTGCAGCATGAACGCAGCTCCGAGGAGGTCGATAACAGGTACCAAGTATGTGAAACTGAAAATACTGTAATGAAATCATAAGTCTGAAAATAAGCTGGGGTCAGGGATGAAATCAACTCACCTTTTACTGTGCCTTACTATCAATGAGAGTAACAAACATATATATATAATACTGCATAAAATAGGAGGCTCGTGATCAAAACAGGGTCCCTCGCCCGTAGTATCAATAAGCAATCCTACTCCTGGGACTATTTCACCCGCATGGGTCCTGTGGACCCGCATGAGGTATTCCTCGTGATAGTCGTACCGCACGTGGGACTATTTCACCCGCATAAGCCCATAAGGACTCGCGTAGGTATTTCCTCGCATCGTGGGTAGCAAGTCCACTAACAGTGGTATAACGATCTTGGGGACTTACCCGCCGGATATACTCTTACCTCAAAGCAGATTGTATAACGATCTTGGGGACTTAACCATCAGATATACTCTTTGCTGGAGCGGATGGTATAACGATCTTGGGGTACTCGCCGGATATACTCTCTTATCTTTGAGCAGATGGTATAACGATCTTGGGGCTTGCCCCTCAGATATACTCTTACACTGGTGCAGATGGTATAACGATCTTGGGCCTGCCCCTCAGATATACTCTTACACTGGAGAAGGTGGTATGACGATCTTGGGGCTTGCCCGCATATACTCTTACCACGGAGAAGGTGGTATAACGATCTTGGGGGTACTCGCCGGATATACTCTTATACTGGAGCAGATGGTATAACGATCTTGGGGCTTGCCCCTCAGATATACTCTTACACTGGTGCAGATGGTATAACGATCTTGGGCCTGCCCCTCAGATATACTCTTACCCTAGCTCAAACTGTCATCATATCATAATCATAAATAAGTTAAGAAAACTTATAACTTCTTATTAGCTTTGTCCATATACTCTCTCATTAATCTTTACTTAAGGCACTTAACCATATCTTTAATGAAAGAAAACCGGGAATTTAACCCAAGTACTACATACTTCAATTCTTTTTAAAAGTGACTCTTTTTCATACATAAAACCCTTGGGCAATTGATGCCTTAAAAATCAATTTGCCTTTCATAAATCAAATCATTTGTCCTTGCTTATCTTACTTAGAGTAAATCTCTTCATGTTGACCTTTCATAAAGCTAATATAACTAACTTCCCATAAAGCCGTTATACTATCTTTATACTTTAGAAATTAAGACCTTCTCATCTTTTCATAAGGCCGTTATAACTAACTTCCCATAAAGCCGTTATAACTCCTTATAAACCATTTTGTTCTTTTACTAACCAAGAGACTTATACTTCAACAAATCTACACAACTTTCAAAAAATACTTCAAGCCTCTTATCTTTAGAATAATTCAATACTCAATACTTTCACACCAAGTACTCTATACTTTTGTAAAATCATACTTTTCCCTTAACCAAGGGACTTATACTTCTTAAAACAAAACAAGTCTTTATTTATACTTAAACAAGTAAGAATACTAAACCTTGTACGTCTACCGTACTACATAGATACAAATACTCATGCTCAAAGGATAGGAAAGCTTCACATACCTTTTGATCAATCCACTTGCTAAGTCCAAACTACATGAGTAATATGTCAACCTAAAATAACCATGATACGTTTATTAACCTCTAATTTAAATGTAGAATAATCTAAACTCAAAGCCACTAAATTCTATGGAAAATTGGGCAGCATTTCCTTTGTTTCTACATACTTTGCCACCTTTCTCAAGGCCGAATTTATCATCCAAACGCCACATTTAAGGCTCAACAATCCAACATTTTAAAGGGGATTACACACCTAAACTTGGGTGTGTAAAATTCTGCCCCATAAGGTACAACAATTCACTTAACAATTCTAAGGTAGTCTTTAGGCTACAACATGCTCATTATATCTTCTTAACCAATTCTTTTATATCCAACCCACATTTCTTGCATGCAATGACTCTAAGAGCATTATTTACTACCACAAGTTCTTTCTTCTTAACATGCAACACTAAAAACTAATTCTAAAGGAAGAATCATTACCTTAGAGCTTTAGCCAACTCTTTCCAACCACTTGCTAGCTTCCTTTTCAAGAACACCACCACAACAATCTTCACAAGCTAGCCACAAGCTTCCTTCTTGCTTTTATTTTTTTCCAGATTTTTCCTAAGGCTAGAATGTCTCTTGGGATTTTAGAGAGAAGGAGGAGCTTGAACTTTTAAGAGAGAAGGAAGAGCTTTTGTCTAAGAGAGAGAGAGAGAGAGATGAAGTATGACCAAGTATTGAAGACTTGGTCAATATAATGTATGCAGAAATCAGATGGGGGCGACACTTGTCACCCTCCCAAGGTCTTTTAATAGAAAAATCTGACTTTTCCTAAGTTTTTCCGCCTGATTTCCCGCCTCAGCGCCGCGGCCCTGCTTCCCGGCGCCGCAACTCCTGCGGACCCTCGGATCTCCGCGGCCATGCTTCCGGCGCGCCACGCTTCCTGGCGCATGGCGCTGAAACTTCAGCGAACCCTCGATGCTGGCGCCGCGCCTCGCATCCGGCTGCCGTGTCGCCTTTGTCCGAAATACCTTTCTGTCCGACTGCGCACTGAACTTGTAACTCTCATAACTTCCTACTCTGATGTCTTATCGACGAACGGTTGGTTGCGTTGGAATCTAGACTCAACGAACTACGCCCCAGGCCTTTGAAACACTTAAGAACTCCCAATGTATCGGGTCATAACCCGCCTCAAAGTTGACTAAAAACCCGTCCGGAACAATCCGTCAACCTATCCTTAGAAAATTTTAAGTCTTACCCCCTTTCGTACGCTCTCAAACGCATGACCTGAACTACGGGGTGTAACAGAAAATCAGTCCAAAGTCAGTATGGAAATACAAAACAGTAGCAACACAGCCAACCCAGTCAACAAAATCAATTTTAGAACGCACCAACAACCACCAACAAACGACGGAACTTCAGAATCTCGCCGGAGCAACAAAAATCTAAAATCAGTAACAGCAAAATAGGTGACAAATTGTCACGACCCGTTCCGGGGCCCGTGACTGGTGCCTTACCCGGGCACCCAAGTAGTCAAACATCAGAGAAATCAGCGGAATAAAAAAAACATACAGATATGAAACAAGAGATAAGATAATAAAACAGGCCAACCAAAACGGTTGCCTTCTTGCATATATACAGAAATTTTTGAACAGTTACATCCCTTTTACAAACCCCGCCACAACAAAGATTACTCTGCACTCTAAGAATGTAACAACACCTATGACGACAGGGCCGCCATACCCTAAATGTCAGAACCTACAACTCGGGAAACATACCAAAAGATAAGCCTCGAGAAACGGAGCTTCCTAATACGTTGATCGTGATCCTATGGCGAGGATCAACAACCGTGTACCTCTACTGCGGCATGAACGCAGCCCCGAAGGAGGTCGATAACAGTACCAAGTATGTGAAATCAAAAAATCAAAATGAAATCATAATAGTCTATATAAAACAGAAGACATATATGATAACAAAACTACAGTTCATAAAAGCAGTCATGTCAAGTCAGGGACTCACGCCCTCAAAGTCATCCCTCATGCCCGTGGAACTCCTTCCTCACTGCCGGCAGTCTAGGTATAAGTTAGGTGATACGTGTAACATGTCTCGGCCCATCTCATGGACTCGAGGTGGAATCGTGTGGAATACATGTCTCGGCCCATCTCATGGGACTCGATAGGAATCGTATGAAATCGCACATGTCTCGGCCCATCTCATGGGACTCGATAGAAATCGCACATGTCTCGGCCCATCTCATGGGACTCGATAGAAATCGCACATGTCTCGGCCCATCTCACGACTCGATAGAAATCGCGACATGTCTCGCCCATCTCACGGGACTCGAGAAATCGGATGGAATACATTCCTGCTCATCCCATGAACGCGGTGTCGCATGAAGTACATTCCGGTCCATCTCATGGACTCGGTGATCGAATCAGTGAAATACATTCCGCTCATCCCATGAACGCGGTGTCGTGTGACCCTAACATCTAAACGCTCTTTTAAGATAGATTAAGATAATACCATGTTTTCCTTTTAAAACAACTAAGGAAATATTATGCCCTCCTTTTTAAACCAACACACTTGCTTTCTTAAAGTCAAGTAACAACATTCTTTTCCAAAAGTTCAAGTTTGCCTAATTTCAAATATTCACGTTTCTTATTTTCGAAAGGTTTCATAGTTCATAGTCTTAATCATTTAATAACATAATTCTCTTTTTAAAAATAGTTGAGTAATATATGCCTTATGTGTGAGTAGGTTATTCTTGTTCATAACAATCTTATTAAAGCAGCCATGATCTAGGAAATGTAATACAATTTTGTCTTATCTTAACTTCTATGCAGATGGAGGTTTCTACTGGTTTTTAATATAATTACTTATTTGTCAATACATTTTCCTTCATTAACGCTGCAGTGGTTTGTTCGATCCTTATTCTCATTTCCAAATCAAGAAACATTATTCTTTAAAATCCAAGTACTCATTACTCGCGAATGAGGTTTTACAACTTTTTAACAAAATTCATATCAAGTCAATTAAGTCAAGTCTCTTATCTTTCAAGATCAAGTCTCTTAACTTCTACAATCAATAAACCATTCTTTTACCTACATAGAGTCGTTATAACTAACTTCCCATAAAGCTATTATAACACCCTATGTTTTAAACCAACCAAATTCATTTAGCACGTATGCGTCACCGTACTACATAGTTTACAAAACATCATGCTAGAAAGGATAGGAAGAGGTTCACATACCTCGCGACGATTATCGACAATTAGCAATACGCCTCCAAGATCGTAACCACCTAGCCTTTTCCACTCTTCAAGTAGGATATGCTACTCGCAGTACTTCTACCTATAAAGGCCATAAAACGTCTATCATCTTCTAGATCTCTTCGTAGAATATTCTAATTACATGGTTTCATATTCTACGTAAAATTCGCGACATTCCTCCCGCAACCACATAAATCTCCTCCTCTATCGAGGCCGGCTACCAAGCCAACCATTCCATGGGGGGTTACACGTCTAACCGGACGTGTACAATTCTACTTCATAGTAATACTACACAAGTCTACTGTAAATACAGTCCTATGTAAGTACAGTTCAATTCTTTTCAAAATTCATTCTATATATAGTATACTTCAACTATATATTTCTACAACATGTAATTTCCAATTACAATAGGGGGACAAGATTATTTACCTCGATAAGCCCAAAATTATCCAAGTTTAAATGTCGATCCTGAGCAAGGTTTAGCTCCTATTCTGCACGCTCCAATTTGCTCCGAGAAACCCTTAGAAGTTCTACACAACTTCTACTTAATACTTCAACTAACTATGAAGATTTTCCCTAGGGTTTCGTGTTGTGGCTAAAGGAAAGTATAGTAGTATTTCCGGGCTCTACGTATAGAGGTAACTTTGGAAAGTACTACAAGGTATATGGGCTAAAGTATTTGGGAATAGTAACAATACTTGGAGAATACTTTTCTACCGAGGGGTATTTTACTAAAACTACTAGGCAAGGGGATGTTTCGCCAAGGCCTCTCAAAGGGGAGGGCCTTGGACTAAAACTACACTAAGGGGAGAGGGTTTTTAGCCTTGGAATTTCAAGTGAGGATGCAGACATAGTCTTCAACTAAGGGGGTATTTATAGGCCAATCAATGGCCAAGATTAAGACAAGTGGTGGGCAAGTGTAGGGTCAAGATTTGGGCAAGTGTGTACCTTATCCATCTACCACCAAAATATCCTACCAACTCCTTGACAAAAATCAAAGGCAAAAACGTACCAAGAGGTCCCTTTTGCCGTCCACTTTGAGGTGACACATGTCACCCTCCCGTTGGTCCAAAATATTTCATCTCTCGGAAAAATCCGCAAAAATTATAAATGACATAGCCGCATTTTCCCTTCGCAAAGTCCGGAAAACGTTTTGTCGGAAAACGACTCTTTTCGCTAGTTGTGTACAAATTTCGTCTCTAATGCCTACTCAAGGCTAAAAACTTTTGTACGTACGCCCTCACGTACATACTCTGGAAATACGGGGTATAACATTCTCCTCTCCGAAACATTCGTCCCGAATGTTCCTTCTCAAGACGGATAACGATAAAGTTCCTCTAACAAGTTGCCAACGCCACACCTGGCCATAAAAATAACATACGCGAAAAATACTTAACCCAAGTCCACGAGAAATCATTTCTACATCACAAAAGCTTCCACCCTGGTCTAAAGGATACTCCCTTCGCATCTTCACTCCACAACAAAATGATCTCCTTTATTCTCGCTAACACACGTTCTCTTCTTCCTCACTCGCCGCACTCTTCAACACTTGAACTATTTTTAGTATACGTATCATACCTCGCCATTGCTTCGCTTTCCAAAATCTCCGAGTCACTACCTCAAACTTGGTCATCCTATCAGCCTCAATCTCCTTTAAGGCCATTCCCGGCCTTTACGATCCGATTCTTGGTCGAACATATCCACGAACTCATACGATGGTTACTTAAACCTGGGCCTAGCACCCTCGTGACCCTACCACCTGGCGGGACCACCCAGAACTGACCCCACCTCATTTCAGGCCGCGGGTTGACCCGAGATTGGTCCTCAACCCGACCCGCTATCGCGTTAAACACTTGTTTCCCCCGATCCGGAACAATCTCACAAATCAAGTCACGAAAACCTATTGGTCTTCTTAGCTCAACTGCCCTCTTTCATGTCATACCACTCAGGGACTTATCACACAAATATATCCCACGTATACTATGCACTCTGATAAAGGTCAACACAAACATAAATCTTTTACTCAAGATGGCCTCGCATCTAAGGGTTCTATGTATAAAACTCTAAGGCTCACACTTTCCCTGTCCCCAAACTTACCCTTCTAACTAACCATGTTTTCTAAACACAATTTTAACATAATGCTATCTGAACATAATACTTAGCACTTCATCATATCATCTATGCATACTAGTCTTTAGAGGGGTAAGAATATACATGTACCATCTGCTCCACTCTAATCATAGGCCTGCCCTGCAGGGCGCATAGCTGTAGAAGGCGATGATCCTGCCACTGACCCGGTAGGCTGTGTCATTCTACCTGTATCCCTTCTTTTAGGACAGTCCCTCATCACATGGCCCTGACGGCCGCAGGTGAAGCAAGCACCGATGAAACGACACTCCGGGATGACGTTTGCCGCATCGTGCACCGAGAAAGCATGAACCCGGGCCGGAACCTATGTATACCGCGAGCGAAGCCACAGAGCTCGACCGGCTCGAATACCCGAACGTCCCGAAGGCGCGGAGGACCACTCATCTTGGCGGAGGTACATAACTAGCTTTCTGCTGGCGGTCGCCTCGAAAGTTACCAAAGGACCTGCTGTCCGGCCTCTTCTGCGATCTCGGCCATTCCGCCGACCTCTCCGCTCCTCACATCCAAGTGCATAAGCTCAGATGTGGGCAATGTCCATGCGGTGAAGAGCTACACCAACAAGCTCGCTAAGTAGTCATCGAGCCGGTGACATGGCGGTGCACTCGCCCTCCATGTCGGCTACCAATGCGGGGGCGTCGAGCTAATGAGTCAAAATCCACATTGTACTCCCGACCGTGCGCCCGTGCGCCTCAACGCCAAAAATCGGCCCGAGCCCTTCTCATCTGTGGAGGCAAGAAATGTGCAAGAAATGCCCACGAGAACTCGCTCCATACTGGAAGTGCATACTCTCCCGGGACGACTCACGAATCAAACGATCATCGCGGATCACGCAGCCGATGCGAACCTAAGACCACCGACTCGGTCTCCAAGCCTTGATCACTCTCACGATCCGTGAATCGCCGAATGAACTCCTGCGGATCATCCTCGTGCCTCGACCGTAGAACTCGCGCTACAACTCGAAATTCCGTAGCCTCAAACTATCCGATCTAGGGTGAACCACGGGTACCATCGAACCAGGCCGCGTCCGGCCTATCTCGTATGCCACGATCTCGGCGATGAATCGCCATCTCTTTGTAACCCATCTCCTCCGCTTCCGTGTGGGACTGGAGGCTCGTGTATCGTGGTCTCAGCAGCCATCGCCGCGCCCTAAACTCGCTGGCCGGGCGGCGCCGCAAAACTCGCCGTCAAGCACTATCTCGAGTAATGATCGGGCTGCGCTTCGCACTCCTCAGATCCTACTAGCGCTCCTCGGCCGCTTGCCCATCTGGGCCGGTTGCTTGCACGGAGGCATAATCGTAAAAACGAAATACGCCATAGGTGGGTCCAACTTATAACACTTTCTAAGGCACGATCTCGTAATGGTAAGAATGGAAACCAATCATAAATGTCCTGCACCTCCCGATTATAGATGGTGCACAACACACCGATAATCAAGACTCTACTAGACACGGTCGTAGACACTTTCCGAGGATTAATCGCTTCGATACCACTTTTGTCACGACTGCCCGGCTCGTGGATCGTGCCTTACCCGCACCCAAGTAGTCAAACATCGAGAAATCGAATAATAAAAACATACAGATATGAAACAAGAGATAAGATAATAAAAGCCAACCAAACGGTTGCCTTCGCATATATACGTAATTTTGAAGCTACATCCCTTTACAAACCCCGCCCACAACAAGACATGCACTTCTAAGAATGTAACAACACCTATGACGGACAGGCCGCCATACCCCGAATGTACGTAACCTACAACTCGTGGAAACATACTAAAAGATAAGCCTCCGAGAAACGGAGCTTCCGATATCGAATCGTGATCCTATGAGCGAGGATCAACAACCGGTACTTACCTGCGGCAGATGAACGCAGCCTCGGGCGAGGTCGATAACAGTACCAAGTATGTGAAATCAAAATATCAAAATGAAATCATAATAGTCTATATAAAATGTAAGACATATATGATAACAAAACTACAGCTCATAAAAGCGATATGTCAAGTCGTGACTCACGCCTCAAAGTCATCCTCATGCCCGTGAAACTCCTTCCTCACCGCCACAGCCTGTATAAGTTAGGTGATACGTGTAACATGTCTCGCCCATCTCATGGACTCGAGGTGGAATCTTGTGGAATACATGTCTCCCATCTCACGGGACTCGATAGGAATCGCACATGTCTCGGCCCATCTCATGGGACTCGAGAAATCGCACACGTCTCTACCATCTCATGGGACTCGATAGAAATCGCACATGTCTCGGCCCATCTCATGGGACTCGATAGAAATCGCGACACGTCTCGCCATCTCACGGGACTCGATAGAAATCGGATGGAATACATTCCCGCTCATCCCATGAACGCGTGTCGCATGATACATTCCCGGCCCATCTCATGGACTTTGATCGAATCGTGAAATACATTCTGCTCATCCACGAACGCGGTGTCGTGTGGCCCTAACATCTAAACGCTCTTTTAAGATAGATTAAGATAATACCATGTTTTCCTTTAAAACAACTAAGGCAATATTATGCCTCCTTTTAAACCAACACACTTGCTTTCTTAAAGTCAAGTAACAACATTCTTTTCCAAAAGTTCAAGTTTGCCTAATTTCAAATATTCACGCTTTCTTATTTTCGAAAGGTTTCATAGTTCATAGTCTTAATCATTTAATAACATAATTCTCTTTTAAAAATAGTTGAGTAATATATGCCTTATGTGTAGTAGGTTATTCTTGTTCATAACAATCTTATTAAAGCGACCGTGATCTAGAAATGTAATACAATTTTGTCTTATCTTAGCTTCTATGCAGATGGAGGTTTCTCTGGTTTTTAATATAATTACTTATTTGTCAATACATTTTCCTTCATTAACGCCGCAGTTGGTTTGTTCGATCCTTATTCTCATTTCCAAATCAAGAAACATTATTCTTTAAAATCCAAGTACTCATTACTCGCGAATGAGGTTTTACAACTTTTTACCAAAATTCATATCAAGTCAATTAAGTCAAGTCTCTTATCTTTCAAGATCAAGTCTCTTAACTTCTACAATCAATAAACCATTCTTTTACCTACATGTAGTCGTTATAACTAACTTCCCATAAAGCTATTATAACACCCTATGTTTTAAACCAACCAAATTCATTTAGCACACGACGCTCACCGCACTACATAGTTTACAAAACATCATGCTAGAAAGGATAGGAAGAGGTTCACATACCTCGCGACGATTATCGACAATTAACAATACGCCCACAAGATCAGAACCCGCTAGCCTTTTCCACTCTTCAAGTAGGATATGCTACTCGCGATTTCTACCTATAAAGGCCATAAAACGCCTATCATCTTCTAGATCTCTTCGTAGAATATTCTAATTACATGGTTCCATATTCTACAAAAATTCAGAAGATTTTCCTCCCGCAACCACATAAATCTCCTCTCTATCGAGGTGGCTACCAAGCCAACCATTCCGTGGGGTTACACGCCTAACCTGGACGTGTACAATTCTACTTCATAGTAATACTACACAAGTTCATCAGAATACAAATCCTATGTAAGTCTGTTCAATTCTTTTCAAAATTCATTCTATATATAGTATACTTCAACTATATATTTCTACAACATGTAATTTCCAATTACAATAGGACAAGATTATTTACCTCGATAAGCCTAAAATTATCCAAGTTTAAATGTCGATCCCGAGCAAGGTTTAGCTCTTATTCGCACGCCCAATTTGCTCAGAAACCCTTAGAAGTTCTACACAACTTCTACTTAATACTTCAACTAACTATGAAGATTTTCCCTAGGTTTTGTTGTGGCTAAAGGAAAGTATAGTAGTATTTCTGCTCTACGATAGAGGTAACTTTGGAAAGTACTACAAGGTATATGGGCTAAAGTATTTGGGAATAGTAACAATACTTGGAGAATACTTTTCTACCAAGTGTGGGTATTTTACTAAAACTACTAGTGCAAGGGGATGTTTCGCCAAGGCCTCTCAAAGAGGAGTGAGCCTGACGAAACTACACTAAGGGGAGAGGGTTTTTAGACTTGGAATTTCAAGTGAGGATGAAGAAATAGTCTTCAACTAAAGTCTACCACCAAAATATCCTACCAACTCCTCGACAAAAATCAAAGGCAAAACGTACAAAGAGGTCCCTTTGTCACCCACTTTGAGGGTGACACATGTCACCCTCCCGTTGGTCCAAAATATTTCATCTCTCGGAAAAATCCGCAAAAAATATAAATTACATAGCCGCATTTTTCCCTTCGCAAAGTCCGGAAAACGTTTCGTCGGAAAACGACTCTTTTCGCTAGTTGTGTACAAATTTCGTCTCTAATGCCTACTCAAGGCTAAAAACTTTTGTACGTACGCCCTCACGTACATACTCTGGAAATACGGGGTATAACACAAATCCCAACAACAAAGTAATCGATGTATGCCACCAGAGTTTTAAACTCTAACCAGATTAATATAAAAGAAAAGAGAATCAAACAGTGTCGCCGGAGTTCAACTCCGGCCATTTCGACATCACAAGAATCCAAAAGGGGGAGGGGCGTCGCTTACGGCTAACGCCGAGCGACGCCCGCCAGTGATAAAGTCACGCTGTGGGGTTCGATGGTCGACGGAAGAAGGAAAGTGGGGTTCGCGGTGGTGATGGGCGAGGGTTCGGCGAGTAGGGTCTCATGGTGCTGGGTCGACATGATGGTGGTTGTATAGGGTTCGCCGGAAAGAGGTGAGGCGGTGAGGAAGATGAGCGAAAGAGAGAGTGGTCGGTAGAGGTATAGGGAGAGGTGTCGGTGAGTGTTATGGTTGGTGAGGTTATGTTGTCTTGAGTGAATAAGGAGAGAGAGTGAGGTCATACTGGGTGAGGTTCACGAGCTACGCGGAGAGGCGGTTAGGGATGAGAAAAATCAAAAGGGAAGAGAGGGCCTTCAGTGCCATCTGGGGTGATGGTAGATTGCCCCTCTTTTTAATAAAGGGGGGTAATGATTATTATATAGGGTAGGTTTTTAGGGTTTGGTATTTGGTGGGGAAAATGAAAAGTGGTATTTGATTTTAGGGGGGGAAATAAAAGAGTGTTGGATTAAAATAAAAAAAATAAGAAGGGTGTTGGATTGGACTGATGCGAATTGTATCTCGCACTGGACTGGTTTGACAAAATGCAAAGCGGGTTAATTATTTAAAAGAAAAATTATTTAAAAAGATGCAAGATTATTAAAATGCAAATGCCGACGCAGTAATAAAAAACAATATTTAAGCAAATGTTTAATGCCTAATTACAAGTAAAAACGGGATGTCAATTAATTATAATAGAAACATAATATTAAAAAGACATAATGCTTAATTTAAGATGAAATGTCATTTTGTGAATAATAATAACACAGAATATTAGGTAAAAAATATGCAAAATGACGATTAAAATACGATGTGCTAAAATACTTAAAATTACAATAAATATATAAAAAACGGGTCAAAATTGACCGTCAACAATATATATATATATATATATATATATATATATCTATATATATCTATATATATATATATATATATATAGCAAGATATTGAGTAAGAAGCAAAGATGGTGGGGAGTGGGGACCTATATAGACGCGTGGGAAGTCAATGAGATTGTTTTACATTGTTTTGTGTTAGTCGTTGCATCACATCCATGCTTGGTCAACGTCTCTTTACTCATATAGTAAAAGTCTTATTAATTGGGAATTTACACTATTTTTTACATTTAGTTTTTTATTAGAAAGATTTAAGCTTTCTCGCCTTGACTAAAGACTTTAACTCAATGAGTTTAACACTTTTGTACTTCATCCGTTAACTTATGTGATGTAGTTTAATTGAGTACGAAGTTTAAAAAATAAAATAAAAACTTAAATTTGTAGTTTAAAATAAGTCAAAAATATTTGTGTGGTTATAGATTATTTCATTAAGCGTAAAAGATAAAGTTTAAAATTAAATATTAATTCCTTCGTCCGAATTTATGTGATATACTTTGACTGAACATGAGAGTTTAAGGAATAAAGGAAGGCTTTTGAATATGGTGATCTAAAACAAGCCAAATATATTTGTGTGGTTATAAATTATCTCGTTAAACATAAAAGGTAAAGTTGAAAGATAAGTTGTTGTCAAATAAGGAAATGTATCATTCTTTTTAGGACATACAAAAAAAAAGTGTATCATATAAATTGGGACAGATGAAGTAAGGAAATATGTCATTCTTTTTTTGACTGACAAAAAAACGTGTCATATAAATTGGGACAGAGGGAGTACTAAAAGTATACTCCTCCCGTCTCAAATTATTTATCGTTTTAGAAGGTAAAATCATAATTAATTATTTTTCCTCTATTTTGTTCTTAGTAGAATTTTATCATTAATGATGATGACACATAAATAGAGTGTACTTTGTTTAACTTATTTACCTGGGCTAGTTACTGCTTACTTTTTTGAAATATGCTATCATGGATTATTTTCCTTTCATACCAGCATTACTGATTTAATTTTTTTTCTAACCAGGTCTGATTATTTCTTATGTTGCTTTGCTTGTGCTCTGTCTTGAGCCGAAGGTCTCTCGAAATAGGTAGAGGTAAGGTTTGCGTATACTCTACCTTCATCAGACTTCACGTTGTGGGATTTAACTGGGTATGTTGTTGTTGTTGTACACATAAATAGAGTAAATATTTAATGAAGAGAGATTATAACTTAAACATAATTAATAATAAAGTAGGTCAAATATCCATTCTAATCACTATTTTTAAGGGGCATGTAAAAAAAAAAACTCAATTTTTTTTTTTTTAGGTAAATGCAAATATTATTACTAATAACGGAAAGAAAGGTGGCTACAATCAGTCATTGAGGGTTCTCAATCCTCAACGTAATATAAACAAGAAATGGAGGGGGGAGGGTTGGTCACTCAAAAGGTGCCTTTACAAGAGGGGATTAAGTCATATAGAACTCTATAAGATGTTGTTTTAATCTTTGCAATGACCTCCGCCTTCAAAGAGCAATGTATTTCTTGTCCTCCAAATCTCATATGCAAAAGGCAAGCAAGATAGATTTGGCTCGGTCTTTCTTGATCCACTTAAGAGAGCTTTCAACAGTTGTCATTTCTCTTCTAATACCCAACCATTCCTTATGTTCTTCCAAATCAAGCGGTGTAGGGGCAAGTAAAGAGGTGCTCCCTTGTCTCATTAGCACGCTGCGTAACCCGCAAGACTTATCCTCCAAGTTCAGATAGGAAAGAGTGTCTTTGTAGCTAACCGCTTTCTACAGTGAGCCATGCGTGAAAGAGAACTTGGGAGGAATGTTTGACTTCCAAATTTGTGACATCCAAAGCTTTTTATCTTGCGGAATGCGCAAGATATCATACACGAGGCTAGAATCAAATTTTCTGTTGGTACAACACTTTTCCAAGCCGGCAATAGCGTCGCCTTGGCTACCAAAGATGGAAACAAATTTGTTGCGGATCCCACAAATTCTTTTGAATAAAGGGGAGTCCCTAGGACGTACCTCATAATTTGAGAAATAGGAGTATTGTTTTTTTTTGTTAGCTCAATTGCATGAATTTGAAGATCGAGCGGCTGAATCTGAAACTATTTATAGTGAGTTTGAGAAAACATAAAATAATAGAAAGAAGAAGATGGATACGAACAATTTAGAAGAAATTATATCTTTCATTAATGATTGAAATATGTATAATAAGGTGATTTATAGTAAACGAGAAAGAATTACAATTGAGTACAATCTATTACACAGCTTCTAACTATTTCGACTGAATTAATTAATTATAAGTAACTTCTTATTTTTGGTGAAGAAAAAGATTGTATTGATCACCACAGAAACAGTCCAATGTAATGCAATAATACAGTATATCTCTACTCTACTTATTTTCATCTCTATAAAAGTAAATTTGAGTCTCCTAGCTAAGTGTGTGTTCTATCCAATCCTTCCCTGTTCTGCTTCCTCCTTAATAATAGTACCCTTCTTTGATTACATTCTTCTTTCACTTCTCAACTAGCAAAGGTAGTTGTTAACACTCAAAAATAATTTAAGTATTTAGCCGAATTCAGTAACAGTCGAACTGTTCCAGAGTCGAATTTACTCCTAGTCCTCGACTACAAGAACTTCATCGACTACTAAGGCATCTTAGCCGAGTTGTTAGTTAGAGGTATGACTGGGACCCACTCAGATGCAAACGCCTCAACGACCAAGTCAAAAGGGTTTCTGTACCCCTAGAACGGTAACAGCTAACAATAGCTAAAAGAAAGGGCCATTATCCGAGCAAGAAGAGTAGAGGGCGAGAAAATCGGCACCACCTCCCCATAGTCGACCATTGAACTTAGTGGGTTACTTGATGACTGACATGGGAGGGGGGGGAATCATTTTGTACAGTTTTTCTTCTTTTTTGTATTATAAATAGGAACATTCTTTGTATATACAGACACAACCAATCAATCAAACAACTCAATTTTTTATCTATCTTTATCCTTTACTTTACTGTACTCAATTGCATTCATGTTTCTTACCTCTTAGTTTACTCATACCACCGTCCTAACGCTTTCTCGAGTAGTTGGGGAGCTCATTGCTGGAAATTAGAGTTCCGTTTTCAGCCCAAATCGCTTAAGTTAAAGATTCAATTTGTCTCCCGATACGGTCATCCGATAAAACGGTAGAGAACATAATTCGGGGCGAGAACAAATTTGGCACGCCTAGTGGGATCATAGGTGAATTAATAGCAAAGTTTGATTCTCCAGGTCAGGATCATTCTTGACGTATGCGCTTAAGGTCCGGTAAGAAAATGAACCCTGAGTCCAGTCCACATCCTAAACAAAATACTCCCAGAAGGTACAATGAACCAGCATCCTCCTAGGGTATGCCTACATCGGTTGATACCCCTCCACTTCCTCCATCAACCCAAACTGTGGAAGAATCTAGCCAATCTGAAGGTCCAACCATAATAACCACGTCTTTTATTAGACAATAGATCGACTTAGACAATCACGATATTATGTACCAAGTTTCTAAACAGTTTGCTGACATTGTGAAGTCGATGGTACATAATGAGGTTCAGTAAGAGAGGGAGATGAAAACCAATCGAATGCACCCAGGAGAATGTTCAACTAGTTCTGTCATCCCTCTGACGAACGGTGTTGTTCAGCATGAGACTGTGACTCCCGGTGTTGTTCATCAGGTGCATGTGCATCAATTAGTGCCTACTCAAGTGCAGTCGATAGTGCACCTAGAAACACAAGCCTAATTACCTAGCAACCAACAAATTGCATGGTCGCCGCCGAACTTTGGGTGGAAAAATATGCCACTTGACCAAGCGAGTCTGCAGTAAGGGCATATCAACATGGCTCAGAGACAGGTTCAGGCTCTAGGACACTTTGGATTACCGCCCGTTATGATGTACGTTTCTACGGACGACCCTATGATGCAGGCAAACAATGTTGGCCAGCCGAATTGGTAGTCGATGGCCCCTGACTATGACTTAGCTTGGCTATCTGGTGACACTATTTACAGTGGAATACCATTCCAGCAGTCATTGTCAGTACCAAGTCCATACCTTCCTAGAAGCGTAAACTTTCTAAAAACGACCGACGTCCAAGGAGATAAGCCATGGCTTATTATTCCACTTTGTCCTCAGGCTCCGTTAGCCGTTTCAGGAGCTTAGGTTACAGGTTTTGGTGGCCATACCCAACAACAACAATAGAGTATTGCCCCATCTAGTCTAGCAGATCACCTACAACAAAGTGTAGAATGGAGGCCGCCAGTGCAGAACTGTTGGTTCGATTTTACAAATGCTCACGCAAGTGCACGTATCGTTCACAAGTAATATAGTCTGTAAGACCGAATATCGTCCACAGAGACTGGTTATCAAGTACCGAACTTCTAAAATTTGGTTTCTATTTGGAAATCGGTAAATTGTTTGTTTTTAAGAACTATAATTAAAGAAAAGTGCAGGAATTTAAACTGAGGTTGATAATACTATGAGTTTATAACCGTTATGAAGGGAATAGGGCTTCCAATCTCCTCAACTATCCACTCTTTCACTTTTTAATGTTATGCTAATGGGTATTCTTCTTATTAAGATAGCAGGTTAACTAGTCTATTATCATATTCCGGTTAGGATATACGAGAACTCAATATTGTGCAGAAACCTTCTATATTCTATAATAGATTTTACCACACAAGAGGATTAATAATAGTAACCTTAAACACTACACAAGTATCGGGGTACTTTTGTCCACGATTTTAACCTATGTCTAAACAATTACGGCATATTCAAATCTCTCCTCTCGATTCTTGATTCGAAATCATATAAGTAATGATAATTAGTAGCTAATTATTTATCAAGCAATCAAAGCAATATTGAATAGATCTTAATAAATTTGAAGAAGTAATCAATTAACTAATGCATTAACTATATGAAAGAGTTTCAAGAAGATTCGACGGAAACCCTACTAAAGTAATTAGCTCCTAAACATTGTCATGTCAAGAACTAAATTACAATTCAACGTAACTTAAATAAACTAAGGGAAAAGAAAAGAAATACTGTGAACTAAAGTCTCCAATTGTGGCCTCAAATCTGCCATGAGTTGTGTTCTTTGATAGAATGTCCAACCCCCCTCACTAAACTAATTCCTAGGGCTTAAGTATGTTACAAATTTTGTGCCCTATGGACCCTTCTTCCCTTGGCCAATTCTAACTCAGATCTGAAAATTCGCGCCTCGGCACCGCGGTGCCGAAAGTCCTGCAGCCTTGGCAGTAGATATGGCACCGCGGTTCTGTCTGAATGGCACCCCGGTGCCAAAATTCCTGCGGGGTCTCTGATCTTCTGGAACCGCGGTTCTGCTTCTGGGCATCGCAGTGCTGCTTTGCCTTCGTCCGAATTATCAATTTCCAATATTTTTTCTGCCTCGGGACCTCCTTTTATGCCCACTTTTCAATCTTTTTTGCCATTTTGCCTTTTTGAATCGTTGTGACTCAAAAGAAAGAAAAATGACCCTAATACTATACTAAACACAATAGAAACAAGTAAAATACTAACTAAAAATGACTCAAACAGTGTATACAAAATACGCCAAACAAACCCCCAAACTTAAACTTTGCTCGCCCCCGTGTAAAGAAAAAAACAAGAACAAAGAAACAAAATAAAAAAGACTCAAATCAAGCAGCTGCACAAGGTTATTTAGAACACGTGAACGTCAATGGGATATATGTTGGAACATACAGCATGAAAATAACAATCTAGAATTTCAAGCCAGATATTTCGCAAATTCATTTCAATCACACTCAATGGAAATATGAACACCTACCCTATGCATGCCAATTTCATTTAGTTCTATGAGCCTGTTTACTTGCTATTCTCCACTAATCATAGACATACATTTTAGAGATCTTCAGGACTTTTCAGGGTTGTAATGTAGGCTTAGACAGAGGTAGGTAAGAGTAGGCATTTAGGCTCAATTTATGTACCATAAATATTTTTCTCATTCAAACATTTTGTCCTTCTTTTTGATATTCTTTTTCAGTTCATACCTATCACTCCCCTTTTCTCTTTTTGAGAGTGTGAAACACATTCACATAGACACCCTCAAACTTAAGCTTTTGCATTATTTTTTATTGGGGTGCATCAATTTTTTTTCATTCTCTTTTGGTATTTCTTTTTCACTTTTTTCATCTCAATTTTCAATTACTGATTATGGCACAAGGGAATCATAGGGTGTCATAGAAATAACTTATTTTTGACTCGAAGGGACTGACTAGGGATATAATTTACTGCAAGGTAAGTAATAAAATGTAAGAAGGGATAACAAAGAAATTCCTGAGTCATCTCCCTAAACATGTACGTCCTAACTATTTCGCCTCAAATAACAAGCAAGCAGACTTCATAGACATTTTTCAATTGACAACGCAATAGCTAAGTACAAATATCTCAAATAATCAAATTTTCATGAATTTTTGACATATCTAACTTGAGAACACATATTTTAGCTTCTAATTCCATTACATTATCCCACTTAACGCACTAGACGTTTTCATCAACTACAGCATGCATGATCATAAAAAAAAATTGACTCATATGGACACAATAAAAGACACAAAACAAAACACAATAAAAGACACAAAACAAAGACTCAAAAACATAAGGTACCCCCCCCAAACTTAACTGACACATTGTCCCAAATGTGTAACGACTCAAAAATTTAAACAGGGACGACAGACATACATCGGCTCAAAATGGTGGTGGTGGCGGCGGATATTGCACTGAGACGGTATCTGTGGGAGGAGATTTGGCGATTTAGGGCCTTTTTATTTTTCGGAAATCGCTAATCGGCACCGCGGTTCTGCATAGTGGCACCGCGGTGCCTATAGTACTGGGGCCTCTCTGAACATTCGACACCGCAGTCCTGCAGATTGGCACCGCGGTTCTGACTCGACTCTGTATTTTCCACCCTTTTCTTCATGCTCATTCTCCGATTCCTTCACCTGGCATCACAACATAACAAACATACCAAAAGTGATACTGTTTAATTGAAAATAAAATAATTAAAACAAGAATTAAAATAACATAAGTAAAAAAATGGGTTGCCTCCCAACAAGCGCTATCTTTAATGTCTTTTAGCCAGACGCAGTTCACTTACTAGATCAAAGAGGTAGAGTGTCCCCTCCACATAACCATCTCAGCACCAATCGCTTTCTCTTCATCCTATTTTTTTTCACAGTGTTATTTTCAGAAGCATTTACCATCTCAACATCTTTCACTATTTCCTTGACCTTAATCACATGTCCTATGCTTTGCTTTAATGGTATCCCATGAGCATCAGTACTCGTGAGGCTTTTCTCAGGCACAACCTTGTCAACTATCCCAATAGCATAACATCTCTCATTGACTTGTGGTTCAGTGGGTGGTCTGAAAACTTTGAAGGTCATCTCTGGCTCAGGTGGTGGCTGGAACACTTTGAATGTCATTTCTTCATCTTGAACTCTAAGCTTCAACTCTCCTTTCTCAATATCAATAAGTGCCCTCCCTGCGTCTAGAAATGGTCTCCCAAGAATGATGGGCATATTTTCATCTTCCTTCATATCAAGAATGAGGAAATTAGCAGGAAAGATAAATTTGCCCACTTTCACTAATACATCTTCAATTATACCTTTGGGATGTATGACTGAACGATCAGCTAGCTGCAAGTTGACTGTAGTTGGCTTCGCTTTCCCCAAACCAAGTCTTTTAAACACAGAGAGGGGCATCAAGTTGATACTGGCCCCTAAGTCACACAAAGCCCTCTTACATGTAACCTTACCTATAGTGCAAGGTAAGGTGAAACTCCCCGGATCTTTCAACTTAGGGGGCAGTTTCTTCTGCAAGATTGCACTGCACTCCTCTGTCAGGGCTATTGTCTCATATTCTACCAACTTTATCTTCTTAAAAAGGATGTCTTTCATGAATTTTACATAAGCTGGCATTTGCTCTAAAGCTTCAATGAACGAGATATTGATATGAAGCTTTTTGAAGATCTCTAAAAACTTGGAAAACTCCTTATCTAAGGACTTCTTCCGTAGTCTTTGAGGATAAAGAATTCTGTCTACATATTCCCTCATGACTGCCGATGGAGCCTTCTCTATAATAGGGCGGTCCTTAGTAACCCCCTCCTTTCTACCTCAGTTGTCTTCTCCACCATTGGTTGGGATTCAATCTGCTCTAACTGCTTCCCACTTCTCAAACTGACTACTTGGCATTGCTGGCTTGGATTTATCACTGTATTACAGGGGAGGATACCTTGCTCTCTGTTATTCATTGTGTCTGCTAGCTGTTCATACTGTGCTTCTAAATTCCCGATGGATGACCTAGTCTATGTTATGAACTGGGTCTAAGAGGCGGTCATTTGTTCTTGGGAGTTGGCCAAGGTCGAAAGTGAGGACTTAGTTTCTTCCATGAATGACCTTGTCTCTGTTATGAATTGTGCTTGGGAGTTTTCCAAGGTCAACAATGTTGTTTTCAACTCATCTGACTTATCGTATGGGGCTGGTGGGCTGAACTGCAGTGAGGAAGATGCTTGAGTCAATGGTTGTTATGGATTACTCTGTTGATACTGCCCCTGAAACTGAGGCTGCTTCCCTTGATCATTCCACCATAAAAAATCTGGGTGATTTTTCCTCCCCTGGTTGTATGTGTTAGAGTATGTATTATTGTAGGGCCTCTGAAAATTTCCCACAGCCTGACATTGAGCCGACTCCATTGGGATGTGGTTGGGATCAGTTGTTGGACATCTATCGAAGGTGTATGGATCCCTACAAATCTCACAAACTGCTTGCATCTGGATCGCCTTTACGGACATGGTATTCTGCTGGAGCTGCTTAGTCAAGAGAACGACCTGTGCATTCAGTGCAGCGATGGCATCTAGCTCATGAACCCCAACTGCTTTTCTGCCACATATTCCTTTATCATCTGGCATGTCATTGTTCGTGGTCATGTCTTCCAACACGTCATGAGCTTCATATGCTGTTCTCTTCATGAAAGTGCCACCAACAGCTGCATCAATTATTGTTCTAGTAGTCCCACTCAGACCATTATAGAAGATGTGCACCAAGTTCCACTGCTCAAGGCCATGATGTGGACACTTCCTCTACAAATCCTTGAACCTCTCCCAAGTATCATACAATGACTCTCCATCCCTTTGGTAGAAATTGTTAAATTCTCCCCTAAGCCTTGCTGCCTTCGCTGGTGGAAAGAATTTTTCAAGGAATTTCTGGGCTAGGTCCTGCCACGTGAAGACGGAGTCTGTTGGCAGGGAGTTCAACCAAACATTTGCTCTGTCCCTGAGTGAAAATGGGAATAGCCTCAATCGAATGACGTCATCAGTAACGCCATTGTATTTAAATGTGGCACAAAGCTCCAGAAAATTCGCAATGTGCATATGTGGCTCTTCAGATGGCGACCCTCCAAACTGGACTGTGTTCTGCACCATACCCAGAATAGCAGGTTTGGTGTCAAAGTTGTTGGCTTCTATTACTGGGAGCCTGATGCAAGTCTACACCCCTGTAACTGTAGGCAATACATAATCCCCCAAGCTTCTTTCTGCAGGGACTTGTCTTAAGACAGGCGGTAACTCACCATCCGCCAAATTATTATTTTGCTAATTTTCCATTGTCAAAGGATCAACAATTGCCTTGTTCCTCCTGCAAGTGATAAAAAACAAGCAAACAGATCACGACAAAATGTTCTAAAATAAAAAGACAGAAAAATAAAAACCAAATTAGAAATAAGGATAGATAATTCGATATTGATTATACGCCAGTCCCCGGCAACAGCGCCAAAAACTCGATTTTACAAATGCTCACGCAAGAGCACGTATTGTTCACAAGTAATATAGTCTGTAAGAACGAATATCGTCCACATAGACTGGTTATCAAGTACCGAACTTCTAAACTTTGGTTTCTATTTGGCAATCGATAAATTGTTTGGTTTTATAACTAAGAACTATAATTAAAGCAAAGTGCATGAATTAAAACTGAGGTTGATAATACTATGGGTTTATAAAAGTTATTAAGGGAATAAGGCTTCCAATCTCCTCAACTATCCACTCTTTCACTTGTTAATGCAATGCTAATGAGTCTTCTTCTTATTAAGATAGCAGGTTAACTAGTCAGTCATCATATTCCGGTTAGGATATACGAGAGCTCAATATTGTGCAGAAACCTTCTATATTTATATGATAGATTTTACCACACAAGAGGATTATGAATAGTAACCTTAAACACTACACAAGTATTGGGGTACATTCGTCCACGATTTTAACCTATGTCTAAACAATTACAATATATTCAAATCTCTCCTCTCGGTTCTTGATTCGAAATCATATAAGTAATGATAATTAGTAGCTAATTATTTATCAAGCAATCAAAGCAATATTGAATAGATCTTAATAAAGTTGAAGAAGAAATCAATTAACTAATGAATTAACTATATGAAAGAGCTTCAAGAAGATTCGACGGAAACCCTACTAAAGTAATTAGCTCCTAAACATTGTCATGTCAAGAACTAAATTACAATTCAACATAACTGAAATAAACTAAGGGAAAAGAAAAGAAATACTGTGAACTAAAGTCTCCAATTGTGGCCTCAAATCTGCCCTGAGTTGTGTTCTTTGATAGAATGTCCAACCCCCCTCACTAAACTAATCCCTATGGCTTAAGTATGTTGCAAATTTCATGCCCTATGGACCCTTCTGCCCTTGGCCAATTCTAACTCGGATCTGAGTATTCGCGCCTCGGCACTGCGGTCCTGCAGAGTGGCACCGCGGTGCCGAAAGTCCCCGCACTGGCAAGAGATATGGCACCGCTGATTACATGCGAATGGCACCCCGGTGCCAAAAGTCCTGCAGAGTCTCTGATCTTCTGGAACTGCGGTTTTGCTTCTGGGCACCACGGTGCTACTTTGCCTTCATCTGAATTATCAATTTCCAACCCTTTTCTGCATTAGGACCTCCTTTTATGCCCACTTTTCGCTCCTTTTTGCCATTTTGACTTTTTGAATCGTTGTGACTCAAAATAAAGAAAAATGACCATAATACTATACTAAACACAACAAAAATAATTAAAATACTAACTAAAAATGACTCAAAAAGCGTATACAAAATACGCCTAACAAGAACCTTACTAGCTGAATCTAGTCGAGAATCGGCAGGGGACGTCACAACTGATATCCAACTGAAACCTTTGGACAATCATGTTTATAAGAAGCCTTACCCCTATTGGGTAGATCGGATAGCACATTTGCCAAGGGGCATCAAAACACCAGAGTTTTCCATCTTCTCTGGCGACGATGGCAAATCCACTATCACAAGTTACAACTATTCCCTCTCTCTAACGGGAATAACCTTCACATGGTACTCCTCTTTGGCTCCTGATTCCGTATAGAGTTGGGCTGACATAGAGGGTTGCTTCCATGATAGGTTTTATTGGCCCCAACACCAGGTTACCGTGACTAATATAACTAATATCAAGAAGCAGGTCAATGAATCGACTGCTTATTTTATCGAGAGGTTCAGAAAGAAGGTTGGGAAATGTATTGTACACTTCCCTGAGTCTGAGTGTGTCCACATGATAATCAACAACATGCACCCTCAGGTAAATGAGAAGGTGGTGGGAAAATACCGCTCTGACCTGATCCAGTTAGCTAAAAAGGCTAGTCAAATAAAGCAGTACGTCCAGGAGAAGGAGCGGAGAAGATCCAGTCGAAATCAAGGCAACCACTTGGTATCCATCCTTAAAGCGAATGAGACCGACTCAAAGTCAACCGACTACACGGCACACACAATAGTGGCCGAGATTGCTAGGGGTAAGGTTTACTCTTGCCCAGCCTTGAAAGATTACGAAGGCAGATCAGATCTTTTATCATCTGCTCAAAGATAAGCAGATTCGACTGCTTGATGGGCATAAGATTTCGTCTACCGAGGAACTCAAAGATAAAAAGTACTACAAGTGGCATAATTCATACTGTCACTCTACTTCTAATTGTGTGGTCTTCAGAAAGGCGATCCAAAAGGGCATCAAAGAGGAAAGGTTCAAACTAGCCGACAAGAGTATGGCCAAAATGTCCATTGATATCGACCCCTTTCCCGCGGTACCAATATCTATGGTATCTTTTGCTAAGCCCGATAAGTCAAGGGACATAAAAGGGAGACAGCCGATGAGAAGGGTGTGGGTCCCAAAGAAACCTACCAAAGGGGAGAATGTCACAAATACCTCTGTGTTCAATCGATTAGGCAGCCTATATGACATTCATGATGACAGGCAGCTAGTTAGGAGCAATTTTCATGGCCCCCTAAATACTTGAGAGACGTTGAACGAGAACTTCAGAAACAAACCATGAGGTTCATAAGGGTCCCTATCTGTGCCAGGCGTAGGCTTGGGGGGCAAGTACGGATGCCAACTAATCGACAGCCGAGCATGCTTCGAATAGATGAAGAACCACTCTATAAACCTAAATAGAGAGTGGTCGAGTTTAACGTAAATGAGGGTGTTTCGTCCTTATGTATCACGGTAAGAAATGAGGACCAGAAGAGACTTTGGAGAATGATTAAACCAGCCTCCAACACAAAAGATGGGAAGTGGTATGTCAATCAGGCTCCCGAAAAGAAAGAGATAGTACTAAAGAGTCTCATCCAGGACTCAGAAAAGAAGGATGCAATGTGCCAAGGCCTTGTGTAAGATGTAATAGACATTGTATCTAATTTCCAACACTAAGGCAGCCAAAAATCATGAGATTCCTAAGTTTTCCAGAGCCGAGGCTATAGAGCGGGCATTCAGCTTAGTTGTTTTAGGGGCAATGTCGCCTGAAGGAGAGTCAGTTCAACTAAAGCTGGATTAATAGCCTACTGACAACCCGATGGAGGAATCCCGGGAAGAGAACGTGACCCCGGATGGACTTCTAACTGAGGCAATCCCACAGATCGTGCAGAGGATTCAGTCAGAAGATCCCTAGACGATCCCCATTTATCTCTAGGAAATGGAAGATATGAGCTTCTAGTCAACCGAATTGGATGAAGGAGGGGACTCCATCATTGATTTATTTAGCCATGACATGGTTTATGAGATGTGGGCATACAATGAAATGGTTAGCCTAATCCCATGTGAGTTTTGGGCTAGCTGCTCTGCGCTGGATAACCTCGAAGGCGATGTTTACGTAGAAGACACAGAATGGGAATTAATAGTCGATACCCCAGCTAGGGACACTTTGAGCACCATATTTTTGCACCTACAGAAGAAATGGTTAAACACCTCAAACCCCTTTACGTCAAGGCTTATATTAATGACAAAATTGTTAGTCGGGTGTTTGTCGATAATGGGGCTATACTAAATGTGATGTTGATGCTTACCTTGAAGGATCTTAACAAAACAAAAGTGGATCTTATCCCAACTAACATGAAAATGGCTAGCTTTATGGGAGAAGACTTTGAAGTATTGGGGATTCTAGTAGCAGAAATCACTGTAGGTCCTAAGACGGTCATGTTTGCCTTCATTGTAATAGATAGCAAGTCGTCCTACACCATTCCGCTAGGTAGGGACTAGATTCACACCAGTCGATGCCTTCCTTCTACCATGCATCAAAAACTCATCTTTTAGGAAAGAGACAAGACAGAAATCATCCCAGCGGATGATAACCTGTTCCGACCAGGGGTTCAGAACGTAGATGTTGTTATGTATTCACCCTATGTGGCTCCTATAGCTGTCACAGAGTAGTATGAAGAAGGATATTTGGAATCATGTAATCTTACCTCACGCAGGTTTGAAATAAAACAATTAGTCGAACCACGGCTTACCTTGGAGGATTTAAATGGTTAAGGAACCCCAAATCATATATGATTTATGGCATCGGCTGACCGCCCTAAGTTTTGAGGCAAGGATAACCGAGGCATCACAGATAGGAACCAAGACAATGAACCAACACTTGTAGCCGATGAAGTTGAGCCGCCGATGGAACTTGAATCGCCCAAAAGAAGGGTTATGCCTAGTTTTGAGTCTCAGGATCCTTTGGAAGATATCAACTTGAGAACTGAAGAAATCCCTCGGCTAACACATATTAGTGGCTTGCTGAAGGAAGAAGACAAAAAAGGCATAACGGCCCTTCTACTACAGTATTAAGATTGTTTTGCATGGGATTATCATGAGATGTCTGGGCTGGCACATACTTTGGTAGAACATAGATTGCCAATTAAGGAGGGTTTCAAACCCTAAAAAATAGCCACCCAGAAGGTATCCCCCTCATCTAATGAAGAGGGTCCATCAGACAGATGTCATTCAGTTTATCCAACACCAGATCATATACATATCTGGTATTTCTAAGATGATTACCACCGATCAAGAGATGATGTTTATTGGTTCTGAGGTGGCATCCTTTGCTGAGAAGTTTGGTATCAAGATGATCACATCTTTGCCTTATTATGCACAGGCGAACGGGCAAGCCGGGGTAGCCAATAAACTTATTGTGAACATAATTAGTAAGAACGTGGAGGATAAACCAGGAATGTGGAATCTCACTCTGGATGAAGTCGTTTGGGTGATCAAGAATTCTAAATCTACAGCCACCAGAACGACATCTTATCGTCTAATATATGGCCAAGATGCAGTGTTGTCGTTGGAAATTAATGTCAAATCCTTACGGGTGGCCAAGAAAAACTCTGTAAGTTTAGAGGAATATCAACAGGCCATGCTAATGGAGTTAGACCATCTAGATAAAGATGTACTGATTGCCTTAGAGAAAATCGAAGCCGATAAACGTAAAATGTCTAAAGCATACAACAAACATGTCAAGCCTAAGAGGTTTGCCGAGGGAGATTTAGTTTGGAAAACCGTTTTGCCGTTTGGGATAAAAGATCGTAAATTCGGCAAATGGTCACCAAATTGGGAAGGACTTTCGTAGTAAGCCAATGGATCGCCGGTAATGCATATCGACTAATAAACATACACGACGAAGAAATTGTTAAGAATGTAAATGACAGGTATCTAAAAAAGTATTATCATTCGATTTGGTGCATGCATGAATAAACGACAGTCTTGGAACCGATTCGTGGTAATAAAGACACATCGGTTGAAGGGGAAACCCAAATAAAAAGTAATCATCATTGCATGTACTGGAGACGAGATGATTAAAGTGACATGCGCGACTGTCAGAATGAAATGACGGCTACTTTCGAATACATCAACTCAATAGTCACACTCGAGTTAATGTAGGGGAAATTTTTAACACTAAAAAATAATTTAACTGTTTAGCCGAATTTACTCCTAGCCCTCGACTATAAGAACTTCATCGGCTACTAAGACATCTTAGCTAAGTTGTTAGTTAGAGGTATGACTGGGACCCACTCAGATGCAGACACCTCAACGATCAAGTCAAAAGGGTTTTCGGACCCCTAAAAGCGGTAACGACCAACAACAACTAAAATAAAGGGTCATTATCCAAGCAAGAAAAGTAGAGGGCGAGAAAATCGACACCACCTCCCCATAGTCGGCCATTAAACTTAGTGGGTTACTTGATGGATGACATGGAGGGGATCATGTTGTACAATTTTTTTGTACTATAAATAGGTGCATTCTTAGTATATACAGATACAACCAATCAATCAAACACCTCAATTTTTATTATCTTTATCATTTACTTTACTTTACTTTATTGTACTCAACTGCATTCATGTTTCTTACCTCTTAGTTTGCTCATACCACCGTCCTAACGCTTTATCGAGTAGTTGGGGAACCCATTGTTAGAAATTAGAGTTCCATTTCCAGCCCAAATCGCTTAAGTTAAGGAATCAATTTGTCTCCCGATACGGGCTGATAATAAAATGGCAGAGAACAAAATTCAGGGCGAGAACAATAGTCACTTTATGCTCCCAAATTGTTGTATTCCTAGCTTTCCAAATATGGTATACTAGTGCAGCAACAACTGCTAGAACTAGCTCTCTACATCATCTTCCTTGTACATTTCTGGTGATTCTTTTTCAGATTTCACGCAAGTCTTTCTGTTGTAATCCTTTCCCAATCCAGGACAGTACATCATCCAAACATTGCTGAGAAAAAAAACACTAAAAAAACACATGGTTTATGGTTTCTACCACATCTCCATAAAGTATACACTGGTCATCTTGGCTAATCCCCATATGCATCAATCTATCTTTTGTCAATAACCTGTTTAGCATAGCAAGCCAACATATAAAGTTGTGCTTGGATATATTCCCCTTTCTCCACACCCATCTATACCAAGGCCAAGTAGGTAGCTCCCCCCTTATTTATCTATAGCCACTAGCAATCGTATACTACTCAATATTAATGATAGATGTGTATGAGATTTGAGTAGGCACCTCATATCAATTATTTTTAGTAAACAATGAACTATAAGATGTATTTTTATTGAAGTTGGGGAATAAGAGTGTATAGGAATTGGATCGATCTACCTTCTTGATAATTTGAAATGGTTAATGATACTTTGAAGTTAGCTTGTGAAAAAGGTTGTGTTGATATGATCACTTGCTTGTAGGGTTGAACCTTAAAATAGACTAAATCCCTCACTTCACTCATATGAGAATTAGATTATTATTTAATTCTCAATTGATCTCTCAACAAATGGTGTTTAAGTAGTTGCAACTTCAATTCTCTATTAATTTATGTGTTATCTACCTTAACTGAAGCTAATTCCCATGTTAGATAAGGTAAATGCAGAGGTGAAGGTCTTGTTAGTAAAAATGAAAGCAACAACAAACGGGAAATAATAAAATCCTATTACGAGAAATAAGAATGTGAAGAACAAAAGATGACAACTAAAAGAAATAATCTTAATCAACAACTGAAAATAAGAATCAACACTTAATCTGAATTCTGCTGAGTCGACTGATGACACTCTGTCTTTAAGACAATATTGCCCCATATATATCCTTTTACGTTTCTAGGCAATAGTCTCCCAAGATAAAATAGCTAGTAACACTGGAGCAAAGGAAACTAAAGTGTTTCTTTTGAAGAACTTTGAGTATCGGGAGAATGCTAGAGAGGAAGAAGTTTTCATAAATTTTTCAAGTGTTTCTCAATTGAGCCAAATGCCTCAATTTATAGTGTGTAAGATTTGTACCTTCAAGTGCCAAGTAGTCGCATTTAATCACCCATGTAATGGCAATGAATTGCCCAAGTAATGACACCGATTTATCAACAAAATAATGACTGATTAATGTTGGAATGAAGTCATTGAGGGAAGTCCAAACGTCTCAAAGATCAGATTTTTGTTGCAGACTTTCTACCTGGGTAGCACTGTGGCTCAGCCTCGGAAGCACTGCGACTCATGTGACTGGGGACCGAATTAGCGTCGCGACTCACCTTGGAGGTGCCACGGCGCCGCGGAGCCACGACCCTTTCCGACCTGTTCAAATCTTTACAATATGCACACTTCTTCCTTCATTCACCAACATGGAACACCTGTCATTTGTCCAACGACCGTCCATTTTCCTTCATTCACCAACGTGTGGAAATGATATTTCTGACTTCCGGGGCCCCATTTGTTCGAGTCATAAATAAAGTGATAAACTTTATTCCACATTGATAAATTTCCAAGAATTCCCTCTTGAAAGAGATTTGGCGCACTCACAAAGTTCCTTTTGTAGCAATTTTTCAGCGGATCGATGTTGCATCAGGAGAGGTAGCTTCCGTTTTGAACCTTCCTTAGTTGAATACCATATGACTTACTTACTGCGCGGTGATGGTGAATGTGACGTCTTGAACCGTCAGTGTTTAGTGTAAGCCAAGTCAATGTTACCAACACAACAACTTCCTTACTTTGTTCTTCTTTAATGGTTTATCCATTGTGGCCGTGAACACTCTTAGATTCTTAAGTGTATTCATTTGAAGCTGTCTATCCTCCTACTAGGTATCCTTCTATACCCCACTTCACAAGTGTTAGGAATTATTAAAAGTTTCTCCAAACCTTACCTCAAATGTTGAGGATCATTAAAGGTTTCTGAAACTTAACCTCTACCCACACTGTAGATAACACTTATTGTATATCGCGGGAATGACCTTGGGTTTATGTTCCTTATAGAAATCATAACCCGAAGTGCTCTTGCTTTCACCGAAGCGATCAACTGAACCTTTACAACTTAGTTTTCCCATTGAACCTAATTCCTGAGATATCCATTCAGTAAGGTTGGGTTCCCACCGTATCAGTCCTTATTGTTTGAGTTTCAAGCCCATTCCCCTAGACAGGAAGAACATCTGATCTCTGGGTATGCCCTTTAGGGGTGCACAAAATTCGGCCCGGACCGACCCTGTTCAGATCGGACCGAACCGAACCGGTAAGTTTCGATTCGGTCCTCGATCCTTTTAATTTATATTTTTGGGTTTCGGTCTAGTCCGGTCCAGGGGTCGGTTCGATCCATTGGAACATAACTGGACAACCTCGACATCAACAATGATGTCTTCATGACGAGTGTTAATCGAGGAACGAGGGTAAGTGTTTCTTATAGTATGGACCAAGACGAATCTAATGGTACCACTGCCGATGCCTGAAACCACCTGAGTTCGTCATAAAATGAAAAACAACGGCTAGGGTTTTTGTGTTTTGTGATCTAGTCGTCGGAGGTGTAGAAGATGAATCGAGGGACGTGGGAGGTATAGAAATGACGGCTAAGAGCAGACGGTGGTAATGACACCACCCACCACCGTCGATTGTTACTAAACTCGCTGGAACCGAAAAAACTGAGGACGAACTGAACACGAATTTCGATATGAAAATTGAATGCCTAAACCTTAAAATTGATCGATGTGGTTAGTGTGGGAGTGATAGGCTTGATGAGACGAAGCTAATTGTGTTAGTCTCATCTCTAATGGAGGCCTGAGCTCGTCGGAATCGCTGTAGCGCCGCGGTGGCTACTGTAGTGCCGCGACAGTCGCTAATGACACCACTGGTACAGGGTCCATTCGGTCCATTTAACCGTACCGGACAGAAAAAGACTTGGACCGGACCGAATCGGTCCTAATTTTCTAAAACTTAGGTCCTCGATCCTGTCCGGGTTAGTCAAAGGGTCTGTTATGTTATCCTTTGATTTTACATAATCAATGGAAATAATACCCGTGGTGATCAGCTGCCTAACGGTCTTATGTCTCCGTTGAATATGACGAGACTTGCCGTTATACATAGAACTTCGTGCCTTTCTTAGAGCCGACTGGCTATCGCAGTGGATCATTACAGAAGGTATGTGTTTTCCCCAAAACGGGATGTTATACCCCGTATTCTCAGGGTATGTATGCGAGGACGTACGTACGAGAGCACGACAGAAAATTGGAAAGGAAGAAAGAGGTGATTTTTCCACGGAAAAAGTTTCCGGTTTTTGTAAAGAAAAATGTTCGTTGATGGGAATTGGGTTCCCAGATTTGGAATTTGGGCTTCTTAGATTATATTAGAATTATGGAATTTTATTTTCGGAAATGGTCACGTGGGGCCACGGGAAATTTACTGTTTTGTAGAGCCCAGCTTTGTTTTCGAGATTTTGGCCATTGTGGATATTTTTCTGAAGACGCGTTTATGAGGGCCGATAGGAGGGTGACACGTGTCACCCACTTGCTTGCGAATTTACCTTTGTGACAACACCTTGTAGAGTCGTTTCGAAAACGTTTCCACAGCTTTAGTAGGGAAAAATACGGCTATGTCGTTTTGTATTTTTGCGGATTTTTCCGAGAGACGAAACATTTTGGACCAGCGGGAGGGTGACGTGTCACCCTCGCATTGGAAACAAGTGGGCGACTTGGCGATTGGAGGGGCAAGTTGTGGTAGATATTTGTGTAGATATTTGTGAGGGTTTTAAGGAGTAGGGACTAGGTGCACTTGGCTTGATCTTGGCCTTACACTTGCCTTGCACATGGCTTGATCTTGCCATCGGGTTGGCCTTTGGTTTTGCTATAAATACCCCTAAGCTTGAAGACTTCATCCATTCCTAAAATCTTCCAAGTCTTGAGTCCCTCTCCTCCCTTTGAGTGTGTTCTCGTCCTAGCCTTCCTCCCCTTGAGTGGCCTTGTGGCCGAGAGCCTCCCTCCCCTGTGGTGCTAGCCAGGGGTAGAATTCCCCTGCCTAGTTGTTTCGTATAATACACCCATCTTGGTAGAAATACTCGAGTATTGTTATAATGCCCAAAATACCTTAGCCTTTACCTTGTTGTATTCCAAAAGTTACCTCTATCGTGAGCCCTAAATACTACCTTTTGTCCTTTTAGTCTCAAACCAAACCCTAAGGACATCTTCATAGTTGGTTTAAGTATTTGAGTCGAAGTTGGTTAGAACTTCTAAGGGTTGTTTGGAGCGGACGAGCGCACGAGTAGGAGCTAAACCTTGCTCGGGATCGGCATTATAACTTGGATAATTTTGGGCTTGTCGAGGTAAATATTCTTGTCCCCTTATTGTAATTGGAGATTACATAGTAGGAATATATAGTTGAGGTATACTATATATAGAATCGAACATTATTGTGCGAATGTCGTTTGACTTAAGCCCAATTTAAAGAAGAGAATCAATTGTAATTACATGGGAGACATGAGACTTGTGTAGCATTGTTGTGTAGTAGAATGGTACACGTCAGGTTAGACGTGTAAACCCCCGGTTGGCTTGGTAGCCCTTTCGATTGAGAGGAGATTTACGCCATGTGTGAGTCTTGCGAATTTTCAGAGAGAAATGGAACCTTGTGTTATGAAGTTAATAGACGTTTGTGACCTTGTTAGGTGAAAGTACTAAGAGTAGCGTATTCTACTTGAGGAGTGGAAAGGGAAAGGGCTAGCAAGGTTGTAGTACTTGGAGCATTTTGCTTATTGTCGATACTCGTCGCGAGGTATGTGAACCTCTTCCTATCCTTCGAGCATGATGTTTTGTAAACTATGTAGTACGGTAGACGTACGTATGCTAAATGAGTTGGTTGGTTTAAAACATAGGGTGTTATAATAGCTTTATGGGAAGTTAGTTATAACGACCTTATGTAGGTGAAAATGGTTTACTGATATTAGAAGTTAAGAGACTTGATCTTATAAGATAAGAGACTTAACTTATTTGTTTTAATGTGGATGTTTGTGTGAAACCTCATTCGTGAGTAATGAGTACTTGGTTTTTAAAGTGATAATGTTTCATCGATTTCGAATCGTAATGTGTATCGACAGACCACGGCGTTAATAAAGGAAAATGTATTGAATAATGATGTGTTGTATTAAAAACCGAGAAACCTCCATCCGCATAGAAGCTAAGATGAGACAAAATGATATTACATTTTCTAGATCATGGTCACGTAATAAGATCGTTATAAACAAGAATAAACTACTCACATATATGACATATGTTACTCAATTGTTTTAAAAGAGATTAAGACTATGAGTTATGAAACCTTTCCAAAATAAGTGACTTGAGCATTTGAAATTAGGCAAACTTGAACGTTTGGAAAATAATGTTGTTACTTGATTTTACAAAAGGGGAAGTGTCTGGTTTACTTAAAAAGATAGTCACGATTTTTGTACTACTGTATTGTGTGACTTATGTGAAAGTACTTTGAGTTGTGTGAAACTTGCCTATGCTTGTGATGATAGCCTTTGTGCAAGTGTGGTATTTACGTTACCGCGTCTCGATAGAGTAGGTTGACTTATTGAGAACTTACTTGGACGTCTTTGGCGGTGATGAGAATTCCACGTATGTTTCCATTTTGATTACTGTCTTGTTGTTGATGTCACATGGACATGTCTACACCGATGCAGTATTCCGGGGGCATGTGGCCATGCTGCAGGGTTGATCACCCAGTATATTGTTATTATTGTCACATGGACGTGTCTACACCGAGGTAGAATTCCGGCATGCGCCGGGCATTGGTATTATTGTTGCATCATGGACATGTCTACACCGATGCAGGGGCATGCGCCGTGATGCGAACACGATTGATGTTGTGGCGTGAGACCCATAGTTATATTTGAGTGATGACTTGAGGCGCGAGTCTCTCGATCGACATGATCGCTTTATGTTGTGAATCGTAGTTTGGTTATCATCATGTCTCCCGCTTTATATAGACTAGTATGATTTCATTTACGATTTTGCCACATACTGTACTGGTTGCATCGACCTCCTTCGGCCGCGTTCACGCCGCAGTGAGGTACATCGGCCGTGGATCCTCGCCATAGGATCAGATTGGGAAGCTCCGTTTTCTCCGAGGCTTATCTTTTAGTATGTGTTCCCGAGTTGTAGGTTCTTGTACATCTGTGGTATGGCGGGCCTGTCCGTCATAGTCGTTGTAAATCTTAGGTCAGAGTCTTCAAGGCGTGGTGTAAAAGGATTAAACTGCTCGGTTTTATGTATATACCAAGGCAACCGTTTTGGTTGGCCTGTTTATTTATTATATCTCTTGTTTCATGACTCATGTTTTATTTTCCGCCGTTTTCTCTCGATGTTGTATCACTAGGGTGCCGGGTAAGGCACGATCACGCCCGAATTCGGGTGTGACATAGTGGTATCGAAGCGATTAATCCTCGGAAAGTGTCTGACCGTGTCTAGTAGAGTCTTGATTATCGGTGTGTTGTGCACCACATCTATAATCGTGAGGCTATAGGACATTTAGGATTGGTTTCCATTCTTCATTCCGAGATCGTGCCTTAGAGTTGTGTTGTAAGTTGGACCCTCCGACGTATCTCGTTTACCGCTTATGCCTCCGCAAGGCAACGAGCCCAGGGGCAAGGCAGAGGGTGCTTGCTAGTGAGAGATACGAGGAGTACGAGGCGCAGCCCTGACAAGACGAGGTGTGCTTGACGGAGGGTTTTGTGACGCCGCCACCCAGAGTTAGAGCCAGCAGGGTCGCTGAGACCACAGCACCGAGCCTCCAGTCCACACAGGCAGAGAGATGGGTTACAAGGAGATGGCCCGGGTCGTGGTCGTGGCGATATGAGGATAGGCCGGATGCAGCAGCCTCGATTCGATAGCACCATGGTTCACCCCGAGCGAATAGTTTGAGGCTACGGACTTTACGAGTTGTAGCCCGCCGAGTTTTACGGTCGAGGCACGAGGATGATCCGCAGGAGTTCATCCGGCATTCTGGATCATGCGGGTGATCAAGGCTTCGAGACCGAGTCGTGACCTTTGGTTCGCATCGCGCGTGATACCGCGATCGATTGGTTTGATTCGGGAGCTTTCGGGAGAGCATGCCTCCAGCAGTATGGGATGAGTTTTCGGCTTTCTCACGCACTTCTTGCCTCCGCAGATGGCGAGGGCACGGCCGACGATTTATGACGCCGAGAGAGGCGCATACCGAGAGTACAACGTGGAGTTTGACTCGTTGCCTCGGTATGTCCCCGCTTTAGTGGCAACCATGGAGGATAGAGTGCACCGCCACGTCACCGGATTAGATGATTACTTGACAGAGGCTTGTTCGGTGTAGCTCTTCACCGGCATGGACATTTCCCGCACGCAGCTCATGCACTAGGATGTGAGGTGCGGAGAGTCGAATGACTGGATCAGCGAAGAGGCGGTGACATCGTGGTCTTTTGGCGACTTCGAGGCGGACCGCCTCAGACTAGTTTTGTACCCCGCCAAGACAGAGTGGTCCTTCGCCTTCGCGAGCGGTCGGGGCTCCAGGTTCGTTTCGGAAGTAGGTGTTGGCGACACGGTCACCCTACCTCTGGCCGATGTGGTAGACCGCATTTCGGGAGTGTCGTGGTGCAAGAGAGCTTGTTATTTTGCGGCCAGCAAGGCCATTTTGCGAGGCCCAAATCACCACGGTAGCACGGATGCTACGACTCACCTTCAGATCGGTGGTGGTTCATCACCTTCACTATGCACCGCAGGCGTGATCGTGATTAGGAAGCGGAAGAGACAGTATATCCTTAACCTCTAGAGTTTTGTATACCGATGTGTTTTAGTGTTATGTTCGATAGCTTTGTGCTAAATGTGATTTAGACACCGGTTATTGTGGAAGGGTAAGTATGGGGGCATGGTAAGTGTGAACCCTAGACTGTCACGATTGAGACCTTAGAGGTAAGGTCGTCTTGAGTAAAAGATTCATTTTATGTTTGACCTTTATCAGAGTGCGTAGTATACGTGGGTTTTATTTGTGTGATAAGTCCATGGGTAGTGTGAGATGGAAGTGGTAGCTTTCATGATGTGATTTAGCGTGATTGTTCCGTGTCGGGAACGAGGGCTTGACGCGATTGTGGGTCGGGTTGAGGACGTGATACGGTCAACCCGTGCCGGATTAAGGTGGGGTCAGTTCTGGGTGGTCCCGCCAGTGGTAGGGTCACGAGGATGCTAGGCCCAAGTTTGTATGATCATCGTATGAGTTCGTGGACGCGTTCGACCGAGCGGTTCGTAAGGCCGGAATGGCCTTAAGGAAGTTTGAGGTTAGTAAGATGACCAAGTTTGGAGGTAGTGACTCCGCAGATTTTTGGGAGCGGGTAATGACTGAAGTTTGGTACGCATCGAGAGTTCAAGTGTTCGAGAAGGGCACGACGAGTAAGGAAGGAAGAGAACGTGTGTTATTTCGCGCGGTGTGGCGTTGACAACTTGTTAGAGGAACTTCATCGATATCCGTCTTGAGAAGGAACATTCGGGACGAATGTTTCTAAGGAGGGGAGAATGTTATACCCTGTATTCTCAGGGTATGTATGCGAGGACGTACGTACGAGAGCACGACAGAAAAATTGGAAAGGAAGAAAGAGGTGATTCTTCCACGGAAAAAGTTTAGGTTTTGTAAAGAAAAAAGTTCGTTGATGGGAAATGGGTTCCCATTTGGAATTTGGGCTTCTTAGATTATATTAGAATTATGGAATTTTATTTTCTAAATGGTCACGTGGCCCACGGAAATTTACTGTTTGTAGGGCCCACTTTGTTTTCGAGATTTTGGCCATTGTGGATATTTTTCGGAAGACGTTTTATGAGGGCCAATAGGAGGGTGACACGTGTCACCCCCGCCTAGGTGGCTTGGCCGAATTTACCTTTGTGCACAACACCCGGTTAGAGTCGTTTTTCGACGAAACGTTTCCACAGCTTTCGTAGGGAAAATTCCGGCTATGTCGTTTTGTATTTTTGCGGATTTTTCCGAGAGACGAAACATTTTGGACCAACGGGAGGGTGACACTTGTCACCCTCACATTAAGCAAGTGGCGTGACTGGCCGATTGGAGGGGCAAGTTGTGGTAGATATTTGTGTAGATATTTGTGAGGGTTTTAAGGAGTAGGGACTAGGGTGCACTTGGCTTGATCTTGGCCTTACACTTGCCTTGCACATGGCTTGATCTTGGCCATTGGTTGGCCTTTGGTTTTGCTATAAATACCCCCAAGCGAAGACTTCATCCATTCCTAAAATCTTCCAAGTCTTGAGTCCTCTCCCTCCCTTTGAGTGTGTTCTCGCCCTAGCCTTCCCTCCCCTTGAGTGGCCTTGTGGCCGAGAGCCTCCTCCCCTGTGGTGCTAGTGGGGTACCCCTGCCTAGTTGTTTCGTATAATACACCCCTCTTGGTAGAAATACTCTCAAGTATTGTTATAATGCCCAAAATACCTTAGCCTTTACCTTGTTGTATTCCAAAAGTTACTCTATCGTAGAGCCCAAATACTACCTTTTGTCCTTTTAGTCTCAAACCAAACCCTGAAATCTTCATAGTTGGTTGAAGTATTTGAGTAGAAGTTGGTTAGAACTTCTAAGGGTTGTTTGAGCGGATTGGAGTGCAAGTAGGAGCTAAACCTTGCTCGGGATCGACATTATAACTTGGATAATTTTGGGCTTGTCGAGGTAAATATTCTTGTCCCTTATTGTAATTGGAGATTACATGTAGTAGGAATATATAGTTGAGGTATACTATATATAATCAACATTATTGCGCGCAATGTCGTTTGACTTAAGCTGAATTTAAAGAAGAGAATCGAATCGTAATTACATGGGGTGTATTCTGAGAGACTTGTGTAGCATTGTTGGGTAGTAGAATGGTACACGTCGGGTTAGACGTGTAAACCCCCGGTTGGCTTGGTAGCCGGCCTCGATTGAGAGGAGATTTACGCTGTTGTGGGAGAATTTTCTCAGAGAAATGGAACCTTGTGTTTTGAAGTTAATAGACGTTTGTGACCTTTTTAGGTGAAAGTACTAAGAGTAGCGTATTCTACTTGAGGAGTGGAAAGGGCTAGTTGTAGTACTTGGAGCATTTTGCTTATTATCGATACTGTCGCGAGGTATGTGAACCTCTTCCTATCCTTCGAGCATGATGTTTTGTAAACTATGTAGTACGGTAGACGTCACGTGCTAAATGAGTTGGTTGGTTTAAAACATGGGTGTTATAATAGCTTTATGGGAAGTTAGTTATAACGACCTTATGTAGGTGAAAATGGTTTACTGATATTAGAAGTTAAGAGACTTGATCTTATAAGATAAGAGACTTAACTTATTTGTTTTAATGTGGATGTTTGTGTGAAACCTCATTCGTGAGTAATGAGTACTTGGTTTTAAAGGGATAATGTTTTTGATTTCGAATCGAATGTGTATCGACAGCACCAACTGCAGCGTTAATAAAGGAAAATGTATTGAATAATGATGTGTTGTATTAAAACCGTGAAACCTCCATCTGCATGAAGCTAGATGAGACAAAATGATATTAAATTTTCTATATCATTTATTCTGTAATAAGATCGTTATAAACAAGAATAAACTACTCACATATATGACATATGTTACTCAATTGTTTTAAAAGAGATTAAGACTATGAGTTATGAAACCTTTCCAAAATAAGTGACTTGATCATTTGAAATTAGGCAAACTTGAACGTTTGAAAAATAATGTTGTTACTTGATTTTACAAAAGGGGAAGTGTCTTGTTTACTTAAAAAGATAGTCACGATTTTTGTACTACGGGTATTGTGTGACTTATGTGAAAGTACTTTGAGTTGTGTGAAACTTGCCTATGCTTGTGATGATAGCCTTTGTTGTGCAAGTGTGGTATTTCTGTGTTACCGCGTCTCGATAGAGGCCGGTTGACTTGTGAGAACTTACTTGGAGCGTCTTTGGCGGATGGAGAATTCCACGGGTATGTTTCCATTTTGATTACTGTCTTGTTGTTGATGTCACATGGACATGTCTACACCGATGCAGTATTCCGGGGGCATGTGGTCATGCGGCAGGGTTGATCACCCAGTATATTGTTATTAATGTCACATGGACGATTCTCTGCACAGGTAGAATTCCGGGGCATGGCCACGGGCATTGGTATTATTGTTGCATCATGGACATGTCTACACCGGCGCACCGGCACGCGCCGACGCGAACACGATTGATGTTGTGGCGTGAGACCCGTAGTTATATTTGAGTGATGACTTGAGGCGTGAGTCCACATCGACATGATCGCTTTATGTTGTGAATCAGTTTGGTTATCATACATGTCTCCGCTTTATATAGACTAGTATGATTTCATTTACTGATTTTTACGATTTCACATACTTGGTACTGTTATCTGACCCTCCTTTCGGCTGCGTTCATCTGCAGTGTAGGTACATCGGCCGTGGATCCTCGCCATAGGATCACGACAGATTAGGAAGCTCCGCTTCTCCGAGGCTTATCTTTTGGTATGTGTTCCACGAGTTGTAGGTTCTGTACATTCGAGTATGGCGGGCCCTGTCCGTCATAGTCGTGTAAATCTTAGAGTGTCTGTAGTAATGCTGTACTGTAAAAGGATTAAACTGTCGGGTTTTATGTATATACCAAGGCAACCGCTTTTGGTTGCTTTTTATTTATTATATCTCTTGTTTCATGACTCATGTTTTATTTTTCCACGTTTTCTCGATGTTGTATCACTAGGGTGCGCCGGGTAAGGCACGATCACGCCCGACCGGGTGTGACATAGTGGTATCGTGAGCGATTAATCTCGGAAAGTGTCTACAGACCGTGTCTAGTAGAGTCTTGATTATCGGTGTGTTGTGCACCACATCTATAATCGTGAGGCTATAGGACATTTAGGATTGGTTTCATTCTTCTCATTCGAGATCGTGCCTTAGAGGTGTTGTAAGTTGGACCCTCCGGCGTATCTCGTTTTACGATTATGCCTCGCCGCGCAGCAACCAGAGCCTGGCGGCAAGGCGTGAGGGTGCCGCTAGTGAGATACTGAGGAGTACGAGGGCGCAGCCCTGACAAGACTGAGGTTGTGCTTGACGGCGGTTTTGTGACGCCGCCACCCAGTTTAGAGCCGCAGCAGTGGCCGCTGAGACCACGATACTGAGCCTCCATCCACATGCAGCAGGAGATGGGTTACAGAGATGGCCCATTCTGGTCGTGGTCGTGGCGATATGAGGATAGGCCGATGCAGCATTCAGCCGATTCGAGTACCAGTTCACCCCGGCGAATAGTTTGAGGCTACGGAACTTTACGAGTTGTAGCCCGCGAAGTTTTACGTCGAGGCACGAGGATGATCCGCAGGAGTTCATCCGGCGATTCTGAGGATCACGCGGTGATCAAGGCTTGAGACCGAGTCGTGACCTTTGGTTCGCATCGGCCGCGTGATACCGCAATCGATTGGTTTGATTCGCGGAGCTTTCCGGGAGAGCATGCACTCGCAGATGGGATGAGTTTTCGGGGCTTTCTCACGCACTTCTTGCCTCCGCGGATGAGGGCACGCCGGCGATTTATGATGCCGAGAGAGGCGCATTCGAGAGTACAACGTGGAGTTTGACTCGTTGGCTCGGTATGTCCCGCTTTAGTGGCAACCATGGAGGATAGAGTGCACCGCCACGCCACGGATTAGATGATTACTTGACAGAGGCTTGTTCGGTGTAGCTCTTCACCGGCATGGACATTGCCCGCATGCAGCTCATGCACTAGGATGTGAGGTGCGAGAGGTCGACGAATGACCGGATCAGCGAAGAGGCCAGACATCGTGGTCTTTGGCGACTTTCGAGGCGGACCGCCTCAAAGGCGAACTAGTTTTGTACCCCGCCAAGATGCAGTGGTCCTCCGTCTTGAGCGGTCGAGGCTCGGGTTCGTTTCCGGGAAGTAAGGGTGTTGGCGGACGGTCACCCCTACCTCGTGTGGCGATGGTAGACCGCATTTGGAGTGTCGTGGTGCCAAGGGAGCTTGTTATTTTGCGGCCAGCAAGGCCATTTTGCGAGGAACTGTCGACCAGTAGCACGGATGCTACGACTCGACGCCGGGATCGGTGGTGGTTCATCACCTTCACTAGCTGCGCAGGCGTGATCGTGATTAGGAAGCGGAAGAGACAGTATATCCTTAACCCTCTAGAGTTTTGTATCTTGATGTGTTTTAGTGTTATGTTCGGATAGCTTTGTGCTAAATGTGATTTAGACACAGTTATTGTAGAAGGGTAAGTATGGGGGCATGGTAAGTGAACCACTGGTATCACGATTGAGACCTTAGAGGTAAGGTCGTCTTGAGTAAAAGATTCGTTTTATGTTTGACCTTTATCAGAGTGCGTAGTATACGTGGGTTTTCTTTGTGTGATAAGTCCATGGGTAGTGTGAGATGGAAGTGGTAGCTTTCATGATGTGATTTAGCGAGATTGTTCCGTGTCGGGAACGCGAGGGCTTGACGCGATTGTGGTCGGGTTGAGGACGTGATACGGTCAACCCGTAGCCGGACAAGGTGGGGTCAGTTGGTGGTCCCGCCAGGTGGTAGGGTCACGAGGATGCTAGGCCCAAGTTTGTATGATCATCGTATGAGTTCGTGGACGCGTTCGACCGAAGCGGTTCGTAAAGGCGGGAATGGCCTTAGGAAGTTTGAGGTTAGTAAGATGACCAAGTTTGGAGGTAGTGACTCCGCAGATTTTTGGGAACGGAAGTAATGACTGAAGTTTGGTACGTCTTCGAGAGTTCAAGTGTTCGAGAAGGGCACGACGAGTAAGGAAGGAAGAGAACGTGTGTTATTTCGCGCTGCCGCTGGCGTTGACAACTTGTTAGAGGAACTTCATCGATATCCGTCTTGAGAAGGAACATTCGGACGAATGTTTCTAAGGAGGAGAGAATGTTATACCCGTATTCTCGTGGTATGTATGCGAGGACGCGTGCGAGCACGAAAATTGGAAAGGAAGAAAGAGGTGATTTTTCCACTAAAAGTTTCCGGTTTTTGTAAAGAAAAATGTTCGTTGATGGGAATTGGGTTCCCAGATTTGGAATTTGGGCTTCTTAGATTATATTAGAATTATGGAATTTTATTTTCGGAAATGGTCACGTGGGGCCCACGGGGGAAATTTACGGTTTTGTGGGGCCCACTTTGTTTTCGAGATTTTGGCCATTGTGCATATTTTTCGGAAGACGTTTTATGAGGGCCAATAGGAGGGTGACACGTGTCACCCCCGCCTAGGTGGCTTGGCCGAATTTACCTTTGTGCACAACACCCGGTTAGAGTCGTTTTTCGACGAAACGTTTCCACAGCTTTCGTAGGGAAAATTCCGGCTATGTCGTTTTGTATTTTTGCGGATTTTTCCGAGAGACGAAACATTTTGGACCAACGGGAGGGTGACATGTGTCACCCTCACAATGGAAGCAAGTGGGGCGGCACTTGGCCGATTGGAGGGGCAAGTTGTGGTAGATATTTGTGTAGATATTTGTGAGGGTTTTAAGGAGTAGGGACTAGGGTGCACTTGGCTTGATCTTGGCCTTACACTTGCCTTGCACATGGCTTGATCTTGGCCATTGGTTGGCCTTTGGTTTTGCTATAAATACCCCCCTAAGCTTGAAGACTTCATCCATTCCTAAAATCTTCCAAGTCTTGAGTCCCTCTCCCTCCCTTTGAGTGTGTTCTCGTCCTAGCCTTCCTCCCTTGAGTGGCCTTGTGGCCGAGAGCCTCCCTCCCCTTTGTGGTGCTAGCTGGGTACCCCTAGCCTAGTTGTTTCAGTATAATACACCCCCTCTTGGTAGAAATACTCTCGAGTATTGTTATAATGCCCAAAATACCTTAGCCTTTACCTTGTTGTATTCCAAAAGTTACCTCTATCGTAGAGGAAATACTACCTTTTGTCCTTTTAGTCTCAAACCAAACCCTAAGGAAATCTTCATAGTTGGTTGAAGTATTTGAGTAGAAGTTGTTAGAACTTCTAAGGGTTGTTTGGAGCGGATTGGAGCGCAGAGAGCTAAACCTTGCTCGGGATCGACATTATAACTTGGATAATTTTGGGCTTGTCGAGGTAAATATTCTTGTCCCCTTATTGTAATTGGAGATTACATGTAGTAGGAATATATAGTTGAGGTATACTATATATAGAATCAACATTATTGTGCGCAATATCGTTTGACTTAAGCTGAATTTAAAGAAGAGAATCAATTGTAATTACATGGGACCGTATTCTGAGACTTGTGTAGCATTGTTGTGTAGTAGAATGGTACACGTCCGGTTAGGCGTGTAAACCCCTGGTTGGCTTAGCCTCGATTGAGGAGGAGATTTCTGTTGCGAGAGTCTTGCCGAATTTTCAGAGAGAAATGGAACCTTGTGTTTTGAAGTTAATAGGCGTTTGTGACCTTTTAGGTGAAAGTACTAAGAGTAGCGTATTCTACTTGAGGAGTGGAAAGGGCTAGCGCGTTGTAGTACTTGGAGCATTTTGCTTATTATCGATACTCGTCGCGGTATGTGAACCTCTTCCTATCCTTCGAGCATGATGTTTTGTAAACTATGTAGTACGGTAGACGCGTACGTGCTAAATGAGTTGGTTGGTTTAAAACATAGGGTGTTATAATAGCTTTATGGGAAGTTAGTTATAACGACCTTATGTAGTGAAAATGGTTTACTGATATTAGAAGTTAAGAGACTTGATCTTATAAGATAAGAGACTTAACTTATTTGTTTTAATGTGGATGTTTGTGTGAAACCTCATTCGTGAGTAATGAGTACTTGGTTTTTAAAGGGATAATGTTTTACTGATTTCGGGAATCAGAATGTGTATCGACAGACCACTGCAGCGTTAATAAAGAAAAATGTATTGAATAATGATGTGTTGTATTAAAACGGTAGAAACCTCCATCCGCATAGAAGCTAAGATGAGACAAAAACATATTACAATTTCTAGATCATGGCTGATTTAATAAGATCGTTATAAACAAGAATAAACTACTCACATATATGACATATGTTACTCAATTGTTTTAAAAGAGATTAAGACTATGAGTTATGAAACCTTTCCAAAATAAGTGACTTGAGCATTTGAAATTAGGCAAACTTGAGCGCTTGGAAAATAATGTTGTTACTTGATTTTACAAAGGGAAGTGTCTTGTTTACTTAAAAGATAGTCACGATTTTTGTACTACTGTATTGTGTGACTTATGTGAAAGTACTTTGAGTTGTGAAACTTGCCTATCTTTGTGATGATAGCCTTTGTTGTGCAAGTGTGGTATTTACGTTACCGCGTCTCGATAGAGCGGTTGACTTGTTGAGAACTTACTTGGACGTGCTGGCAGTGATGGAGAATTCCACGGGTATGTTTCCATTTTGATTACTGTCTTGTTGTTGATGTCACATAGACATGTCTACACCGATGCAAGATTCGGGGCGTGGCCGCGCAGGTTGATCACCCAGATATTGTTATTAATGTCATACGGACGCGTTCTACACCGAGGTAGAATTCGGGGCATGTGGCCACGGGCATTGGTATTATTGTTGCATCATGGACATGTCTACACCGATGCGCACGCGACGCGAACACGATTGATGTGGGCGTGAGACCCATAGTTATATTTGAGTGATGTCTTGAGGGCGTGAGTCCCTGACTGGACATGACTGCTTTTATGTTGTGAACAGTAGTTTGGTTATCATACATGTCTCCTGCTTTATATAGACTAGTATGATTTCATTTACGATTTTACGCCACATACTGTACTGTCTTGACCTCCTTGAAGCTGCGTTCACGCCGCAGTGAGGTACATCGGCCGTGGATCCTCGCCATAGGATCACACAGATTAGGAAGCTCCGTTTTCTCGGAGGCTTATCTTTTGTATGTGTTCCCGAGTTGTAGGTTCTTGTACATTCTGGGTATGGCGGCCCCGTCCGTCATAGTCGTTGTAAATCTTAAGTGCAGTAATCTTGTGTGGCGAGTAAAAGGATTAAACTGTCGGGTTTTATGTATATACCGAAGGCAACTGCTTTTGGTTGGCCTGCTTATTTATTATATCTCTTGTTTCATGACTCATGTTTTATTTTCCATTGGTTTTCTCGATGTTGTATCACTAGGTGCCCGGGTAAGGCACGATCCACGGCCCGACCGTGTGACACGGATGTCTCTAAGTCATAAAGCCACTCAACTTCTTCTCATGCTTTGTCTAAAGCGATAAACTCCGACTCCATCGTGGATCGGGCGATATAAGTTTGCTTAGAGGATTTCCAAGACACATCCCCACCACCAATTATAAATATATACCCACCGGTTGATGTGGTGTTCTCTATATCAGATATCCAGTTTGCATCATTGTACCCCTCTAGTATAGCTAGATATCTCAAATAATGCAACCCGTAAGTTAGCATATATTTCAGGTATCGTAGTACCCGATTCAATGCTTTCCAATGATCATTACTTGGATTACGAGTAAACCTAGCTAACTTGTTGACTGCATAAGCGATATCAGGTCGAGTGCAATTTATTATGTACATCAAACTCCGAATCACCTGCGCATATCGCTTCTGGCATACGGGCGCACCACGATTTTTATCAATATTTTGATTCATATCCAGTGGTGACTTCATCGGCGAACTGTCGAACATCTCAAACTTTCTCAACACATCCTCGATGTAGTGAGACTGAGATAAGACCAGTCCGTCAGACATCTTAGAGACCTTGATCCCTAAGATGACATCTGCAATACCCATATCCTTCATGTCGAAATATTGTTTCAACATATTCTTAGTCTCTAGGATCAAACTAGGACTACTTTATGTGATCAACATGTCGTCTACGTAAAGACTATCATGACGAACGAATCAGAACTAACTTTCATGTAGGAACATTTGTCACATTCATTAATGAAGAAACCCTTCGATAGTAGAGTACTATCAATTTTTTTGTGCCATTGCCTCGGTGCCTGTTTCAGCTCGTACAGAGATTTGACAAATCGACAGACTTTCTTCTCTTGCCCTGGAACCACATCCCCTCGGGTTATTCCATATAAATTTCTTCTTCCAAATCACCATTTAGGAAGGCTACCTTGACATCTATTTGATGTATCTCAAGGCATTCCTTCTATCGATAGCCCTTGACTACCAACCTGGATTTGTACTTGTCTATAGACCCATATACCTGATACTTCCATTTGAGTATCCATTTACAACTCAACGGTTTGTTTCCAGGAGGTATATCAACCAACTCCCAAGTATGGTTGTGCAAGATGAAGTCTATTTCACTCTCAATAGCTTCTTTCCAGAGCGGTGCTTCTGGAGTTGACAATGCTTCAGCAATTGTCCGTATTTCCTTGTGAACCATATAAGCTACAAAGTCAGGATCGAAAGATTTATCCTTCCTAGCCCTTTTACTTCGTCTTGGTTCCGTCTCTAGAGTCTCCAAGTCCTGAGAATCTGGAATACTAAACCCCTGATATTCAGCCACTTTGGAGTCCACTAAATCTGAACCATCTAGATCCGGGCAGTCAAAGACTCTCGATTCCTGAGAGCTTTGTTCATAACTTCATTTGCGAGAGGTTATGTCTCTTTTCTTTCTAGGAAACATATCCTTAAAGAACTGGGTATTCCTTGATTCCATGATCGTATCCCCGTGGATATCTGGTACATCTGACTTATGCACTAAGAAATGATAAGCACTACTTTTATTTTCATATCCGATGAAAATGAAATCTACAATCTTAGGTCTAATCTTGACCTGCTTTGGCTTAGGTACTTCAACCTTTGACAGACAACCCCACACCTTCAGATATTTGTAGGTGGTTTTATTTCCCTTCCATAACTGGTATGGAGTTTTGTCCTTACCCTTATGTGGGACTCTATTAAGAATCATATTAGCGGTAAGGACAACTTCTCCCCATATATTTTGGGGAAGACCGGAATTGATGAGCAAGACATTCATTATTTCCTTCAATGTACGATTCTTGCGTTTAGCGACATTGTTCGATTGAGGTGAGTATAGAGTCATCGTTTGATGAACAATGCCTTATTGGACACAATATTACTCAAATGGCGCTACATATTCTCCCCCTCTATCACTACAAATTAATTTAATTCGTACGCTTAGTTGGTTCTCAACTTCTACTTTGTAGCGTCTGAATGCTTCAAAGGCTTCATCCTTACTTTTCAACAAGTAAAGGTAACAATACATTGTGCTATCATCTATAAATATCACAAAGTACTTGTTTCCCTCTCTAGTTTGTACAAACTTCAAATCACATATATTTGTGTGAATAATTTCTAGAGGAGCATTATCCCTTTCGATGGATCTAAAGGAAGTCTTAGTGAGTTTTGCCTCTACGCATACCTCACACTTACGTTGAGGTTTTACTTCGATAGACGAAAACAACTCTAACTTTACCAACCTTTGGATGGATTGGTGGTTTACATGTCCTAATCTATGATGCCATAAATTAGAAGACTCAAGCAAGTAAGAAGAAACTTCAGTTTTATTGCTTGAACATATGATAGACATAACGTTAACCTTGAAGAGGCCTTCACATACGAAGCCCCTTCCCACAAAGGTTCCATTCTTGGTGATTTCAAATTTATTGGACTCAAATACTAGCCTAAAACCATCATTAACCAATACAGGACTTGAAATTAAATTCTTTCTAATATCAGGGACATGCATCATCTCCTTCAGAGTGAGCTCCTTACCAGAAGTCATCTTGAATACCACATTTCCTACCCCTAGAACGTCAGAGGAAACATTATTACCCATGAACAACTTTTTGTTAGTAACTGGTGTATATGTGGAAAAGGCATCTCTATCAGAACAGATGTGATGGGTAGCACCCGTGTCCATCCACCATTGCTTGGGATTCTCTATAAGGTTTGCTTCTAGTACCACTGTAGAGAACTCCTCAATCATGTCGTCAAGTTGCGTGTCCTTGACGACGTTAGCCTTTTACCTTCTGACGGCAGTCTTTGATCATGTGACCAACTTTGCCATAGTGGTGACAGTTTCACTTGAACTTCACTGTTGTCTGGGTCTTGCCATCTTTCTGAAACTTGCGCTTCTTGTTTGGGTTCCCTTTGGCATCAACCAGATTTGCCTTGGCCTCAAAGGGTTGCTTTCCCTTAGGCAAAGACTTCTTATTATCTTCCGAATTTGTAGTTTGATAATAAGCTCTTCAAATGTCATTTCCTTTGTCTTGAGTTTTAAGTAACTCATAAACTCATTCCACGAGGGAGGCAACTTTTCAATTAGTGGTGCAACCAAAAATTGATCATTTGGTTTCATACCCTCCAAATCTAGGCCATGCAGAATCATTTGAAATTCCTGTACTTGAGACATCTCTGTCTTGCTATCCACCATTTGAAATTTCAAGAATTTTTCAATGATGAATTTCTTCGTACCTGCATCTTGTGCGTTGTACTTATTCTGAAGCTTCTCCCACTACTCTTTGACAGTTCCTACAGTGTAATATATCATGTATAGCGGGTCTGACAATCAGTTCAGTATATAGTTCTTACACATGAAATCATTATGATTCTATGCATCAAGAGTTATTCCCAAGTGAGTCTGGAAACCTTGGCCCCCTTCAGTTGTATCAATACACTAAGGGTCTGCATCATCTCATATTTTAGGAGGGTCTTCTGTGATACACCAGCCACTCCCATTACAGTTATGAAAAACAACATCTTTTGTTTCCATCTTTTGAAATCAATTCCCATGAACTTTTTAGGGCGTTCATGGTGAAACCCAGCAGGATAAGGAATTCTGACATTTCCTTGAGCAGTAGTGGGGAAGGGGGATGTGTTTCCTTGAGGAGAAGCAACAGAGGGAGAGGCAAAAGTATTGCCTTGATGATCAGCAGTAGAGGGAAAGGCAAAGGTATTGCCTTGATGAGTAGCAGCAGATTGAGAACCAAATTGTTCTTGTCCAATCATTTTCACTAAGTACTAATACAAATCTTATCTTAAAATTATTAGTAAAAATGAAAGCAACAACAAACGGGAAATAGTAAACTCATATTACAAGAACTAGGAAAGTGAAGAGCAAAATATTACAATCAAAAGAAATAATCTTAATTAACAACTGGAAACAAGAACCAACACTTAATCTGAATTCTGCTGAGTCGAGTGATGACACTCTGTCATTAAGATAAGATTTTCCCGTATATATCCTTTTACGTTTCTAGGCAATAGTCTCCAAAGATAAAATAGCAACTAACACTTGAGCAAAGGAAACTCAAGTGTTTCTCTTGAAGAACTTTGAGTATCGAAAGAATGCTAGAGAGGAAGAAGTTTTCAGAAATTTTGCAAGTGTTTCTCAATTGAGCCAAAGACCTCAATTTATAGTGTAAGAGTTGTCCTTTCAAGTGCCAAGTAATGGCATTGAATCACCCATGTAATGGAAATGAATTGTCAAGTAATGACACCCATTTATCAGCCAAATAATGGCTAAATAATGCTGGAATGAATGTCATTGAGGGCAGTCCAAACGTCTCAAAGATCAAATTTTCATTTCAGACTTTCTTCCTGGGTAGCGCTGCGGCTCAGCCTCAGAGGTGTCGCGACGCTCCCCGGCTCCGAGGTGGCGCCGCGCCCCTTCTCAACCCCGCGACCCTTTCCGACACGTTCCAATCTTTACATTATGCATACTTCTTCCTTCATTCACCAACGTGGAACACTTGTCATTTGACCAAAGACCGTCCATCATTCTATGTCTCAAACATTTTACTTATGTACCAATATCTCTTTCACTAATGAAATTTACGATCCTTGGTACAATGTATGCACGTGTGTGGAAACGACGTTTCCGACGTGCGAGACCTCAATTGTTCGGTTCATAAATAATGGGATAAACTTTATTCTACATTGATAAATTTCCAACATGTCTTTCATAAAGAGCCTCATAAGGCGTAATTTTTATAACATAATGATGTAATGTATTGTACCAATATCCAGCCATAAGCAAACAAAATTTCCTATTATTAACATACTCATTATAATAAAAATACCTCAAATACATTTCTAGGTTATCTGTTCAGTACCTCAATCTATCCCTCAGGAGGAGGGTGATAGATTAAAGAAGTATTCAAATATACTCCTTGTGAAGCAAATAATTTCTGCCAAAAGGAACACAAAAGCATTGCTTCTCTATCACTTGTAATAGTGTTATGTAGGCCAAATAATCTGACTATAACATCCATGAACACCTTAGCTACAGTCTGAACAGAATAAGGATGAAGTGAGCATATTTGCTCCATCTGTTCATCATTACTAAAATTGCCTCAAAGCCATTTTTCTTGGAAACCCCATCAATAAAATTCATACTGATTAGGAATCAAACTACGTCTGAAATTGGTAGTGGTTGGAGCAAGCCATGAAAAGCAGTCAAGTCATACTTATTTCTTTGGAAAGCGCACACTTTTATACAAATATCTTCACCACGGGCCTTATATCCTTTCAATAAAACAGTATTAATAGTCTTTTTAGAGTAGCTTCAACTCTTGAAATACTCCCTTGTGGCGTAAAATATCATAATGCAATGATATCTATCTTTAATTGATGTAAATTTACCAACATTAATCTCTCTTTTCTTTTCAACTAGCTGTGATACCAAGTAAATTATTGATGAGCTATTGGATTTGCTTGCAATTACTCAATGAGTATGAAAGAAATATTTTTTTGATTATTTTTATTGATTAAAGGTGTATGTATATATACAAGTAATAATAGAAAAATCTTTTTCCTATTCTACATCTAAATCTCTATTCTATTTGGAGACTAATCATACAATTATGGTAAGACTACAAGACTAATTAATATACAAGTGTAATATACAAAATATACCATAATTCTATTTACACGAACTGGTCCATAACGTCACGGACTGGCTAGACGAGGCATGTTGGCTATACTCAATATACATACAATATACATGTATATCATGTGTATATTGTATGTATATTTAACACACACCCGCAGTCATAGCGGGCGGTCTTCGTACGCTGAGACTGTCTCTAAAATCTTCAAAAAGGACCGAGGGAAGACCCTTTGTAAAGATGTCTGCAATTTGATATCTGGAAGGGACATGGAAGATGTGTACTTGTCCTCGAGATACCTTTTCTCGAACAAAGTGAATGTCCATCTCTATATGTTTCGTGCGCTGGTACTGAACTAGATTACCAGAAAAGTAGATGGCACTAACATTATCACAATACACCAAAGTAGATTTTTTAATAGGACAATGGAGCTCTAAAAGAAGATTACGTAACCAACATGATTCAGAGACCACATTGGTCACTCTTCGGTACTCGACCTCTGCACTTGAGCGAGACAATGTAGACTGACGTTTCGTAGACCATGAGACCAATTTAGTACCAAGAAATATACAATAGCTAGACGTAGACCATCTAGTGTCTCGACAACCACCCCAATCTGCATCTGTATACGAGACAAGTGTAGACGTCGACGACAGATATAAATGTAAGCCATAGTCAAGTGTCCCCTGGATGTGAACCAAATAATGCGTTTGAGCGCATTCATGTATTCAACCCTGGGATCATGCATAAACAAATACACCTGTTGTACGACCTACGTAATATATGGTCTCGTGAAGGTAAGATACTGAAGGGCCCCTGCAAGACAGCGATAGCGGGTCGGATCCTCATAAGGTGAGTCAGCCGCAACACCCATCTTGGGTTTAGTATCAACCGGAGTGGAAGTGGACTTACAGGATGACATCCCAGCCCTCTCAATGATCTCAGTTGCATACTTCCTCTGAGATAAGAACAACCCACCTGAATGACGAGTGACAGCAATCCCCAAAAAGTAACTCAAGGGCCCCAAGTCTTTCATAGCAAACTCAGAACTGAGCATTGTAATGATAGACTAGCGTAATGCATCAGAAGAAGCAGTCAAGATAATACTATCTACATATAAGAGTATATACGCCATCGAAGAACTGCGACGATTTATGAACAATGAATTATCAGACCTGTTGTGAGAGAACCCAATAGTCGATACATAGTCAGCAAACCTCTTATACCAAACCTGTGGAGATAACTTAAGCTCATACAAGGACTTATTTAACAAACAGACATGATGAGGATATTGATATCCCGAAACCCCAAGGACTGATGCATATATATTGTTTCCTTGAGATCACCATGTAAGAAAGTATTCTTCACGTCTAGCTGATGAATGAGTCATGCTTTCGAAAGAGTCAAGCTGAGCACAGTGCGAATAGTAGCTGGCTTGACCACCAGACTAAATATCTCACCACAATCAACACCAACCTGCCGAGTCTTACCATCACCTACAAGATGAGCCTTATGCATTGTAAAAGAACCATCAGAATTATCCTTATAAACAAAAATCCACATAGACCGAATAATATTAACACCATATGGACGGAGTATCAACTCTCACGTCTTATTATCAATAAGCGCATTATATTCATCGGTCATAGCAATCTTTTAATTTGGGTCATTTAAAGCAGACACGTGATTACGGGATAAGGGTGATTTAAGAACATTAGAATTTAAATTAAAATATCTTTTTGGTTTAAAAATACCCTGTTGGGCTCGGATGACTGGTATTTGACTCGGGGCTGAATTTTGGGAAGGATCGGGACACGGGACGGACTGGCCAGCAGGCAGTGGGCCTGCTGTCCCAATACGGACAATACTAGGAGACGCTGGAACAAGACCATTTTCGGTATTGGGCTGGGCAACTGGCCCATTACCATTTTTAGGAGCAGTCAGTAAAGGTTGTATCGAGGTAGTGGGGCAGCGGGCAGTGGGTCCGCTGGTGGAGTCGGGTTGCGGGACATATCCGAGAAATGGTGAATAATATATGGGGATATATCATCATCCAAAAAATTATGCACGGGATTATCTACCTTAGCAAACGGAAATTGGGACTTATCAAATATCACATGACGACTAATAATAAATCGATTAGAAGATAAGTCAAAATATTTATAACCACGGTGATTTGACGGATAACCCAAAAATACAAGGGGTAGAATGGACCTAAAGTTTGTTAATTGTGGTGGATGGAAAAGGTGGATAGCACAAGCACCCAAAGACCCTAAGATGTGAATACGAATGAGTCTTATTATATACATTTGAAGAGGGGACAAATATGTCAAACCTTTGGAAGGAAGAATGTTAAGAATATATGTAGTTATTTGTAGAGCATTATGCCAAAACGACAGGGGTACGAAATCATGAATTAATAAAGTTCGGACAATATTATTAATGGTACGAATTTGCGTTCAGCTTTTCCATTTTGTGAGGACTTATGAGGACAAGAAAAGCAAAAATTGATCCCATTATTAGTACAAAATTCCCGAAACTCCCCATTGTCATATTCTTTACCATTATCACATTGAATATTTTTTTTATTTCCCGTTCAAATTGAGTTCTAATGAATGGTCTAACTTTTAAGAAGATGGAAAAAAACTTGAGATTTTTTCGCTATTGAAAAGTCCATACAAAATTAGAATAATCATCCAAAAATAAAACATAATACCGATGACCCATAGAACTCAGAACAGGAGATTTCCATAAATTACTGTGAATAATATCAAATGGCATTAAAGTACGAGAAGTAGAGTCTACAAATGGCGACTTAACAATTTTTCCTAAGGAACAAGATTGACAATTCGGAGTACTATGCGTACCCTTAAAAGAAATAAGTTTATTTTTACCTAATACAGACAAAATAGACGACCCCGGATGACCTAGACGAGTATGCCATAAGGAAGGAGCAAGAGCTGAAAAAGTGGAAGGCATCGCTTGGTGCGAGAAATAGAGACTTGGTGTGATTGGATAATGATCTCCCCTACTATCTCACCTCATGAGTAGGGATGGCAACAGATAGGATCTGGACCGGATCCTACTATATCCAGATCCAGATCCGTTTTTCATACCTGTATCCAGATCCATCGGGTCCATAAAAATCAGATCCAAATTCATATCCATCGGATCCACAGGGTCCATGGATCGGATCTGTATCCACATGTAAAAACATTTGCCTTGAATAATATTCCAACATTCAACATACAATATTTAGTCACCCTGAATAATTTTCCAGGATCCATAGAGAACATGATTGTCTTGTGATTCTGTTATTCTAGTCATTTCTACTCTTTAAGGAAACTACTTTAGTTGATATGTTGAAGCATTCATTTTTACTCTCAAGTAAATTAGTAGGTCTGAAATACTTATCAAAAAATAATAATCAGTAGGTTGGAATGAACTTGTAATGTGAAACATGTAATATTTCTTCTCAGTAGTATGTGTCTTGACTTTAGCTGAACTTGTAATGTGGAATTCCAAAAGATATGACTGATATAATTATATCTATTTCAGGTTGGGTCTGGTCAAGAAAACACAGGAACTCTTCCCCCATACTTAGGCCTTCTGTTTCTGAATTTGGAAGAGCTTTATTTAGGTGATAATGAACTTACAGGATTTATCCCAAGCTCTATCGCTAATGCTTCACAACTTTCGTTAATATACATGAGCATCAACTCGTTCCCTGGTTCGATACCCCACCTTGGCAATTTAAGACTTTTAAAGAGGCTATTGTTAGAAGGGAATAACCTTACAGGAGAATCTTCCAAAGGAGAATTAAAGGGACCGGTCTTAACTCTTATGGGTGTATAAATGTATAATGTATTTAATAAAAAATAGATTCACGGGTCGGATCTGGACTGGATACTGATCTCAAAGATAAGGTTCATATATAGATCTTTAAAATTTAGACCCGACGGATCCGGATCCATTTATGATGGATCGGATCTGGATATGAATCTTATCTTTGAGATCTTTAAAATTTAGACCCGACGGATCCAGATCGGATCCGGATCCATTTATGATGGATCCGGATCTGGACTGGATACAGATCTCAATGATAAGATTCATATCCAGATCCGATCCATCATAAATAGATCCAGGTCCGATCCGGATCCGTCGGGTCTAAATTTTAAAGATCTATATCCTATAAAACGGAACTGGATCCACCGGATTCGGACCGGGTCCAGGATCCGTTGCCATCTCTACTCATGAGAGGGTTCCCCGTCTTGAAATCCTTCACAGAAAACCCAAAATGATCAAAATTAACAGAAACTCAATTATCAGTTGTGAATTTACAGACACACCAAAATTTTAATCAATTTTGGGGCATGAAGTGTATTTTTCAAGACAAGTGGTGGATGGGGAGGAGACAACGTTTTATGACCATAACCACGAATTGGAATTGAATTACCATTACCAACAATTATTCTACGATTACTGCTCAAATTGAAATAAGACGAGAGAGTACCTTGGACGGATGCCATGTGAGTAGTGGCGCCTGTGTCCATGTACCAATTCGGGTCCGATTGCGTCAAATCAAGTGTGTGCATAGCAACCTCAATATCGGTTGAGGTGGGGTCCACTATGTAATGGGCCTGAGGAGGCCGGGGTCCAAGCACATCGGCTTACTGCCCCAGCCCAGATGGATGTCGGTATGAAGCTACTGGACCGGCACTGCTGGGCCAGTGGTTGTTAGGCCTAAAAAACTATTATTGTTGCGGGACCATATGATGCCAGGATCTGTTGAGCCTAAAAACTATTCTTTGGCCGCCCATATGTTGGCCGGATCGACCGCCATCGACCGTGGCTGTTGGGCCATCGCCCACTAGTCCGCACTCCACGACCGCCCAAGGTCGAGACCGTTGGGTGGTGGCCCATCGTTATCGTGTGGGACCCATCGCGCCATTGTTACCGTCGGAACCCCATTTGCCGCTTTGATTTTTCCCATTATTTTTGTCGCCACCGTGAGCACGGTTTTGGCCTGAATTATCAACAACACTTGGAGAATCGGTTATCATGACTACGGGGTTAGCCCCGGTAGCTGCCTTCTTATCCAAACCGACTTCTTCTAACGTAATCATTGAGCGGGCTTGGTAGAATTCTGGTAGAGGGTTACTTTGACGAAGAATCGAAGCAACGCCGTTATAGGGCTCAGACATGCCTGCAACCATCTGTAGAACGAGATGACTATTACTCCCAAGAGAACCCACGTTGCGAAGTTGATCAGCCAAATCCTTGAGTCGTTTACAATAAAATGAAACATTTGGAAAAATTCTGCATAACAACTTGAGAAAATTCTTGTTCAAGGGTGACAATGCGTGAATGACTGTTATCCTGGAAGATATTATGCAATCGATTCCAAGCCTCCATAGCTGTGGATTTGAGTTCCATAATCGTCTGTAAGATGTCAAATGAGATAGTTGCATAAATCCACTGGAGAACTATTGCATCAAACATGACCCATAATTTTGGATCGTCCACTTTGTGGGCACATCCTCCGTATTACCCTCCGTATTAGTAGTCGGAGGAATGATGTGGTGGAGAACTTGATGTGTCATTGCATGAATTTTGAATAATTCTGCCTACGTCCCGTATTGAACGTTTTCTAGGTCAAGAACAATATGAAGAACACTCTTGATATTAGAAACTGTTAGGGCAGGATTAAACGTGTTTTTATCCGTCATAGTGAAACGAACAAAATTTGGACAAGAAATTTTGAAAGGGAGGAGGTCTCGGGTTTGTAGAAACCGAGAGGGGGGAAATTTCAAGAGGGAGGGAGGAGTTCTTGAGTATGAAGAAACCGAGAGGGGGGTAGGGATTTGCAAGGAAATCAAGAAGAACAAAGGATTTTGCGGAAGTAAGGAGAAGAACCTAGACTTTTTATACTATGAAAGAAATAATCCCTTGATTATTCTTGTTGATCAAAGGTGTATATATACAAGTTACAATAGGAAAATCTTTTTCCTATTCTACATCTAAATCTCTATTCTATTTGGAATCTAATCATACAATTATGGTAAGACTACAAGACTAATTAATATACAAGTGTAATATACAAAATATACCATAATTCTATTTACACGGACTGGGCCATAACGTCACAGACTGGCTGGACTTGATGGGTTGGACGAGGCATGTTGGCTATACTCAATATACGTACAATATACATGTATATCATGTGTATATTATATGTATATTTAACAGAGTACCTTTAATTCCATATTTGATGTTAAGTAATCTGTTATAGCTTCAAAAATGTTAGTATTGATGGTAAAAATTTCCGACGACGTAAATTCAACTTTAGTTACTCATGAAGGTGCATCAACCACCTTGTTCTACTCCTTTTTTGTATTCAATAATGTAATCAAAAGATATAAGTTTAGTCAATAATAGTAACTGAGAGTAAGTGCGTAATTTCTACTCCATAAGAAATGTAGAATTGTATTAATCTCCCTTAGGGAGTCTTTCTCATTAATACAAATATATATAGTGTATACAATGTGGAATCCTAATACAATAAGGATCCTATATCTACCATAATTATACAATACTAAATATTACAAAATATATGGAGCATATTTTATAATATACGTTAATACACCCCCTCAGTAGGAGCGGGAGGAGGCCGAATGCTAAGACTGGATCTAATTTATTACCAAGAAACATATAATAGCTAGACGTAGACCATCTAGTGTTTGGGCAACCACCCCAATCTGCATCTGTATATGAGATAAGTGTAGACGTCGACGACAGATATAAATGTAAGTCATAGTCAAGTGTCCCCTGGATGTACCAAATAATACGTTTGAGCGCATTCATGTGTTCAACCCTGGGATCATGCATAAACAAACACACATGTTGTACGACATACGTAATATATGGTCTCGTGAATGTAAGATATTGAAGGGCCCCTACAAGACTGCGATAGCGGGTCAGATCCTCATAAGGTGAGTCAGCCGCAACATCCAACTTGGGTTTAGTATCAATCGGAGTGGAAGTGGACCTACAGGATGACATCCCAGCCCTCTCAATGATCTCAGTTGCATACTTCCTCTGGGATAAGAACAACCCACCTGAATGACGAGTGACAGCAATCCCCAAAAAGTAACTCAAGGGCCCCAAGTCTTTCATAGTAAACTCAGAAATGAGCATTGTCATGATAGACTAGCGTAATGCATCAGAAGAAACATTCAAGATAATACTATCCACATATAAGAGTATATACGCCATCGAAGAACCACGACGATATATGAACAATGAATTATCAACCTACTGTGAGAGAACCCAATAGTCGATACATAGTCTGCAAACCTTTTATACCATGCTCGTGGAGATTTCTTAAGCCCATACAAGGATTTCTTCAACAAATAGACATGATGAAGATATTTGGGATCACTAAATCCCAAAGGCTGATGCATATAGACTGTTTCCTTGAGATCACCATGTAAGAAATCATTTTTCACATCTAATTGATGAATGGGACATGCTTTCAAAAGAGCTAAGCTGAGCACAGTGCGAATGGTAGCCGGCTTGACCACCAGACTGAATGTCTCACCACAATCCACGCCCACCTGCCGAGTCTTACCATCACCTACAAGACGAGCCTTATGTCTCGCAAAAGAACCGTCAGAATTATCCTTATGAGGAAAAATCCACACAGACCGAATAATATTAACAGCAGATGGACGGGGTACCAACTCCCACGTCTTATTATCAATAAGATCATTATATTCGTCGGTCATGGAAATTTTCCAATTCGGGTCATTTAAATCGAACACAGGATTACGGGGTAAGAGTGATTTAAAAATATTAGAATTTAAATTAAAATGTCTTTTTGGTTTAAAAATACCCCGTTGACTACGAGTGACTGACCTTTGACTCGGGGAAGAATTGGGTAGATTTTGGGAAGGACCGGGACACGTGACTGACTGGCCAGCAGGCAGTGGCCTGATAGCACAAGACGGAAAACTCGAACATTTTCGAACCGACTAGTCTCGATCTTGGCCGAAATCGCCTAGTTGTCAACATCGGCCCGATCAAGATCTTGAGTCAGTTGGTAACGAGTGTGTCGTGGCAGTGGGACCAGCGGGAAATGGGCCCGCTGGTGGATTCGCGATGCGGGACATGTTCGAAAAATGGTGAATAATATACGGAGATATACCATCATCCAAAAAATTATACGAACTAGGCACGTGATTACTAACCTTAGTGAATGGAAATTAGGACTCATCAAACAAAACACGGTGACTAATGATGATTTTATTAGACGATAAATCAAAACACTTGTAACCACGATGATTCGACGGATAAACCAAAAACACAAGAGGAGTAGAACGGGTCTGAAGTTTGTTAATTGTGCTGGATAGAAATAACGGATACCATAAGCGTCCAAAGACCTTAAAATGTGAATACGAAAGAGTCTTATTATATAAAATTTGAAGGGGAGGGGGACAAATATGTCAAACATTTGGAAGGAAGAATGTTAAGAAGACATGTAGCCATTTGTAGAGCATGATGCCAAAAATACAGGGGTAGGGAAGTATGAATTAATAAAGTTCGAACACTGTTATTAATGGCACGAATTTTGCGTTCGCCTTTCCCATTTTGTGAAGAGGTATAAGGTCAAGAAAATTGAAAATTGATCTCATTATTAGCACAAAATTTCTGAAACACCCCATTATCATATTCTTTGTCATTATCACATTGAATAATTTTTATTTCTCGGTCGAATTGAGTTCTAATGAATGCTCTAAATTTTAAGAAGATGGAAAAACTTGAGATTTTTTCGCTATCGGAAACGTCCATAAAAATTTAGAATAATCATCCAAAAAAAGAACGTAATATCGATGACCAAAGAACTAAGAATATGAGACGTCCATAGATCACTGTGAATAATATCAAATGACATTGAAGTATGAGAATTAGAGTCTACAAATGGCAACTTAACAATTTTTCATAAAGAGCAAGCTTGACAATTCGGAGTACTACGCGTACCCATACAAGAGATAAATTTATTTTTATCTAAGGATGAAAAAATGGATGACCCTGGATGACCTAGACGAGCATGCCATACGGAAGGAACAAGGGCTGCAAAAGTAGAAGGCAATGCTTGACTCGAGAGACCGAAAATTGGCGTGATAGGATAAAGATTGCCCCTACTATCACACCTCATGAGAGGAATCCTCGTCTTGAAATCCCTCACAGAAAAACCCAAATGGATCAAAATCAATAGAAACAGAATTATCAGTGGTGAATTTATGGACGGACACCAAATTTTTAATCAATTTAGGGGCATGAAGGGTATTTTTCAAGATAAGAGGTGGATTGGAGGGTGACAAAGTCTTATGACCAAGACCACGAATCAGAATTGAATTACCATTATAAAAAATAATACCATGATTAGTGTTCAAATTGGAATAAGACGAGAGGGTACATTGGTCGGATGTCATGTTGGGTAGTGGCTCCGGTGTCCATGTACCAATTCGGGTCCGGTGGAATTATGTGATGGATGACTTGATGCGAACGTGCGTGAATCGTGAACAGTTCATCCCACATCGCATATTGGACGTTTTCTATTTCAAGAACAAGTGGGATGTGATTCTTGATGTTAGAAACTATAAGGGCGGGATGAAACATGTTCTTTGATGTAGACATATTGACAGAACAATATGTGATTTGAGGGATTTTGGAAGAAAGAATTTAGGTTGGAGAACAAAAACCTCTCGGAAACTGAGAAAGAATTTTGGCGGAAGCAAGGAAGAAAATTAACCTAGACTTGTGATATCATGAAAGAAATAATCCCTTGATTATTTTCATTAATTGAAAGACAATATATACACTTTACATATTTCCATAATAGGAGAATCTTATTCCTATTTTACTCCTAAAACCTTATTATATTTGGAGACTAACTATATAATTATGATAAGTGTACAAGATTAATTATGGTACAAGACTAATACACAATATACACCAAATATATATACCAAAATCTGCCCACACTGTTGGGCTTCAAATCTGTCTGAGACCCACACGTTTGGGCTTCAAATCTGTGACTTTTGTGGACCAAACCGTGATATACATTAAGTGTATATCACGATAATATTAGTATATCTAACAGTTTTGTCATGTTCTTCCTCTCATTTTGGATTTTGCCAAGTTGATTGAAGGTTACCAATGGTCTCCCCTCTTTAATGTAACTGCTCCACACAATTAATGACCTTCGAAATTTTAGTTCTTTAGTTTTGAAATCCTTACACATTAAAAAAAGTAAATCCACTTTACTCTCTTTAACATTTAAGCGTTAGGAAACATGCATCCTTTACATTTCAAATAAAAACTATAACCTCCTTATTATTATGAGAAAGTTAAATTCACCTCACGTAAATTCTAGAAGCATGCTAATGTGTGAAATGCTTTAATATGTGTTGAAATATCTATTTAACATGTCAACTTAAAATAGTAATTTATACTATTTAATGCATGTAATAGTGATAACTTTTGTAGTATAAATACCACCCTTTGGTTGATGTAAGATTGAACTTGTGAAGAAAAAGAAACTCTCTCATTCTATTTCTCTTTCTCATTTCTTATACCTTTTAATATAATTGTAGTAGTACTTTATATCATCATATTAGTTCATAAATATTGTCTTAGAGATGTTCAAATATCCGATTCCATAACACGTTATCAGCACGAGAAGCTTTGTCGACTCTATTGCATTCCATAATCGGTTTATTAGCAACATCTCCAAATTAAGGTATGCTACATAACCATCTAAAAATGTGTACCTTTTTTTTTAATTTGCAATAATGTTTATATAACAATGCTTACATGTTGTAGTAATATATCATTAATGTTAATAATTTAAGTTATGAGATTTATTTTGTAATTCCTAAAACTATGTGAATCCCATGTACAATATACTCTCGGACTTTTTGCTACCTACGTATAGGGATGGCAACGGGTAGGATCGACCGATCCTACTTAGATCCGCATCCGCATCCGCTTTACATACGTGTCATATCCGCGGATCGATCCCCAGGTAAAATCATATCCAAATCCGCATCCATCGGATCCACCGAATCCACCTGATCGATCCGTTCCAAATCAAAGTGGATTATTAATTTATACCTTCTAATCACCCAATTTTCTAGAAAAAGAGTCAATTTAATTTAACTAATCATGAGAATGCATCAGTAAATTAGACTAAATGACATTGTTGACAATTGTTATGTCTATTGCTATTTCTTGTAGTGAGAAGAAACAATCCTCTCAATACCCTAAGCTCTACTAACATAACACATAAATGATTAATATAATGATTAAAGAATAACACGCAAAACGTGTCTCAATTAAAAAAATAATGGCCTTCGATCCTTTGAATATAAAATCAAATTAAGATTACAAAGGATTCGGTGCCATGATGTATAAATAATAAATGTATAATTAATTTAATAAAAAACGGATTCACGATCTCAAAGACAAGATCATCCGATCCATCATAAACGGATCCGGTCCGATCCGATCCCAAGGTCCAAACTTTAAATATCCATATCCTATAAAACGGATCTGGATCCACCGGATCCGGATCGGATCCGGGATCCATTGCCATCTCTACCTACGTACTTGTTTAATGTCTATATATAAAGGAGAATAAATGAACTTACTAATTGCATGAAAGTATTACTTGACTCATTAAATGCGCATGATATATTATGATTATTATCAAAATATAGACTGATAGTTTTTCTTATTTAATGACATTTTGGACTATAAACTATTGATGGACCATACTTCATTATTTGACAATATTTTTGGACTTGTGGTTACCTATGTACTATTGGACTATATCTTAATACCTTGACGATACATTTGGACCATGTATTATATTAAGGACCTAAATAAAATTTGACACTAACTTGTGTGAAGTGTAAAAATCTTCACCTATTGACTATTATTTGCGTGAAGAGTAAAAATCTTCACCTATTGATTATTATTTGTGTGAAGAGTAAAATCTTGATCTCTTCTTTATTATTTGAGTGAAGAGTAAAAATCTTCACCTATTGATTATTATTTGTGTGAGAGTTAAATCTTCATATTGTGTTTATTTATTTAATTACTATTGTTTATTATTCGTGTGAAGAGTAAAAATCTTCACCTATTGCTTATTGTTTCAGTGAAGAGTAAAAATCTTCATTTATTGTCTATTACTTTTGTGAAGTGTAAAGATCTTCATTTGTTGCTTATTATTTGGGTGGAGGGTTAAATCTTCCATCTTGTGTTTATTTATTTATTTACTATGTGGAGGTACAAAGTTTCCACTTATATCATTATCTCACGAAAGATAATATCGAGTAGTGACATTAAATTATTATGTAATTTGTGGAGGTACTAAATCCCCACTTATATTATTATCTCACAAAAGATTTTAATCGAGTAGTGATACTTAATATTTCTGTATAATCTCATTTTCTTTTATTTCAACGGTTAAATGATGCTAAAATATTTTCCCCCTAATTCTAACGGTTATGAACAGTAATATTAACACTTTCTCTCCTCTCACCCAACGGTCATAACAGTCATTTTTATAAAATTCTACTCTATAAATACTCCATTCTTATTCTTATACTATTACATCTTTCTTAAAAAATATTTATCCACACTAATAAAATGGGCAAATTTTTTCTTGCAATCCTCACTCTGGTTACCATTATTAACTTCTTTATCGGTTATACTTTAGATGAAGAATCTAGAGAAACTAGCAACCTGATGATGATAGTCACCTTACCTTTTTTAATTTTAGTCTGGGCTGTAACACTTAGATTTGGAAAATGATGTATTAAAACTCTTATCTTTTCTTTGTTTAAGTTTTATTCATTATGATTATATGATGAGTAAATTATGGCATCTTTGTTATTTTATTTTGTTGTTGTTATAGATATGGCAATATCAAACTTAAAGTTCGAATTCGCCCCCCTTAAGCCTAAATGGGGATAAGTATATGTCTTGGGCCAATGATGTCCTGATGAATCTCAAGTGCGAAGGACTCGAAAAGATTCTATCAGGAGTCAATAATGGGGAAGCATCAGATGATTTGCCAATAAAAAGAGCTAAGACCTTAAAGTTAATGAAGCAACACCTGGACGAGGGTTTAAAATTAGAGTACATGAATGCACAAGATCCCAAAAATATATGGGATAACCTTAAAGAAAGATTTGGATACCAAAAGAAAATGTTATTGCCCGCACTAATTGATGAATGGAACAAATTGAGGTTTCAGGACTTTAAGAGTGTGAGTGACTATAATTCTGCTATGTACAGGATTATATCACAACTGAAATTTTGTGGAAAAATTACATCTTAAGGTGAGAAATTGGAAAAAATATATGTCACGTACCATGCATCACATTTAGTATTGCAAGAGCAGTACAAGATGCGGGGGTACACCAAGTACTCTGAATTAATTGCAGCCCTTCTGCTTGCTGAAAAAAACAATGATCTCCTTATTAAAAATCATCAGTCCCGCCCTACCGGGGCAATGGCATTTCCAGAAGCAAATGCCATAAATATTAACCAAGGGCGTGGTGGTTATAGTCGGTTTAGAGGACGAGGAATAGGCCAAGGACAATTTCACGATCGTGGCCACTTTCGTGGTCAAGGTCGTGGACGTGGTCTTGGAAATTATTATCGTCGTGAACGTGGTTTTGGAAATTATCGTATGACTAGAAATGATACAATTAATATAAAACGACATGACAAAGGTAAATCTGTCCAAGAAGGATCATCTAAGGATTCCTACTACAGGTGTGGGAAAAAGGGACCTTGGTCAAAGGCATGCAGAACGCCTTATCACTTGTGCAAAAACTATAAGGCACCTGTAAAGGGAAAGGGGAAAGAAGCAAATTTTAATGAACATGAACTTGAGGACGATTCAGTTTACCTCGAGGCCGCAGACTTTGTTGAAGGTCCATCTGATATGAACGTGGACTAGAAATATGTGATAACTATTTGTGTTACAAATAAAGTTTGTGTGATCGATTTTCAGTTTGCTATGCTTGTATTTTCCTTTTGTATGATGATGTGCGCTATCTTACCTTATGTAATAATATTGCTAATTATATGTTGTGTTGATTTACTCTCTTTTAAGTCTCTTATTTTTGAAGGTTCAATATGAATGTGTTGGAGATATTTGTATTTCAGACAGTGCAACAACCCACACGATCCTCAAAAGTAAAAAATATTTTACTGTTTTAAAGCCCACTAAAGCAGTAATAAATACAATTTCAGGTCCCGCAGACTTGATTGAAGGGACAAGTAATGCTGAGTTTGTATTACCAAAAGGGACAAAATTTGTCATCAATAATGCTTTGTTCTCTCCGAAATCAAAAAGAAACTTGTTGAGTTTTAATGACATATACAACCAAGGGTATGATATTAAAACAATAACTGAAGGTAATATGAAATATATGTATATATTACTAATAGTAATATGGGGAAGGAACATATATTAGAAAAACTATCAAAAATGCCTTCGGGATTACATTATACATACATTCATGAAATTGAATGTAATTTGATAGTAAAAGAAGAACCCAAAATTTTGTTTTTATGGCATGACCGTCTAGGTCATCCTGGTTCCACATTAATGAGAAAAATAATTGAAAGTACACATGGTTATCCGTTGAAAGGTTTAAAGATTGAAAAGGTTTATAGACCATGTGAAGCATGTTCTCTTGAAAAACTAATAACAAGGCATTCACCATGCAAACTTCAAATTGAATCACCGCATTCCTGGAAAGAATTCAAGGGGACATATGTGGAGCTATTCATCCGCCATCCGGATCATTCAGGTATTTCATAGTATTAATTGATGCATATAGTAGATGGTCACATGTTTGTTTATTGTCAAGTCGTGATATGACATTTGTAAGGTTTTTTGCACAAATAATTAAACTAAGGACACATTTTTTGGATAATATCATAAAGAAAGTTAGATTTGACAATGCTGGTGAATTTACATCTGAAGCATTTAATGATATTGCATGTCAATTGGAATTACAGTTGAACATCCTGTTCCACATGTGCATACACAAAATTATTTAGCTGAATCATTAATTAAACGTCTCTAATATATTGCTAGACCATTGATAATAAAAATTAAATTACCAGTTACTGTTTGGGTTCATGCAATATTACATGCTGCATCATTGATTCGTTTAATACCAAGTGCTAATCATAAGCATACCCCTCATCAACTTGCACTTGGTCAAGTACCAGACATTTTCCATCTAAAGATTTTTGGTTGTGTAGTGTATGTCGCAATTGCTACACCACATAGAACAAAGATGGGACCTCAAAGAAGGTTGGAAATATATGTTGGATATGAAACACCCTCTATTATTAGATATCTTGAACCTCTAACGGGTGATGTTTTTCAGGCGAAATTTGCGGATTGTCATTTTGATGAGAAAAAATTTCCAACCTTAGGAGGAGAAAATAAACAGTTGGAAAAGGATATAAAATGGTATGTACCTTCCTTATTACATATGGACCCACATACTAAATTGTGGGAAGAAAATGTAAGAAAAATTGTTCACTTACAAAGTTTAGCTAATCAATTGCCAGATGCATTTACTGATGTGAAAAGGGTGACAAAGTCACATATACCAGCTGTTAATGCTCCTGCTCAGATTGAAATTCCAAAGCAAAAATATGTGGCAAGTACATTCAAGGCACGCCTAAAGCGTGACCGACCTATTGGTTCCAAAGAAAAAAATCCTCGAAAAAGAAAAGGAGCAGAAAATATGAATATAAATGAGAGTGCTCCCGAAGGAGAAAAAGATGATAAATATAGTGAGATCGTTGAAAATGAAGCTGAAAGTAACAACGATCTTGAAATCTCTATCAACTATGTTAATACGGGAAATTTATGGAACCGAAAATGTCACGACCCAACTCACGAGTCGTGAGGACACCTAACCTATTCCCCCGAGTAGGCGAACCATATTCTCAATAACAAATTAATCAGCGGAAAATAAAATAAAGAAAGAAGTTATTAAGTCTTAAATACTTATAATCCCTAGAAATGTTATGACCTTCCCAAAATCTGGTCAAAAGGGTACAAGAGCAATAACCATGGTCTGGAATAGAAGTCTGAAAAATAAATGTCCGAAGGCAACATACTGTCTGTCTACTACAAAAGAAAATGGAATCAACTAAGAAGCCATTCAGGGGCCACGGATGATCAAGTAGCTCACCCTGAATGACTGAAAAATGTCACCCTCGCGAATCAGCCACGGGGCGTAGAGCTGAAACCTGGATCGTACTCTGCACTCAACAAAAGAGCAACAAAAGTAGTATCAGTACAACACTAGTACCGGTAAGCATCATAGGCCAACAATGATTAGATAACGCATGAAGAAGTTGAAACCAACAAGTAGCACATAGAGCACACAGGCGTGGTCACATATCATATACAGGTAAAGTGCAAAGAAATCAAGAATCTATCAAGACAAATATAGTTCACCAATGATCAGTCAACTATAAGCGTAGATGAATGCAATGCAATGCAATAGTCACCTCTCTCACTCCACTCTTGTACACACATGCTAAGGGCTATGCCTCAAAGCCATGACTCATGGGGGACCCGCGAAGTCCATGTACCAATCGTGCCCTCCGGCATAAACCTCTGAGTCACTCATGCTCTCCGGCATAAACCTCAGAGGTTATCAATCACTCTCAATCTCCGGCAGAAACCTCAGAGTCACTCATGCCCTCCGGTAGAAACCTCGGAGTCACTCAATCACTCTCAATCTCTGGCAGAAACCTCGGAGTCACTCGTGCCCTCCGACAGAAACCTCGGAGTCACTCAATCACTATCAATCTCCGGCAGAAACCTCGGAGTCACTCGTGCCCTCCGGCAGAAAACTCGAAGTCACTCAATCACTCTCAATCTCCGGCAGAAACCTCGGAGTCATCACAAAATAATATGTAAAGTATGTCAGGCATGATATCAAGTCTTAACACAAATCACAAGTATACAATCAGATGATAATCACAGAAAATAACACATATGACGACAAGCCCACATAACAGCTGACGGAACCAACGTAATTGGAATTCAACTCCACTTCATGTCCGAAGGCCTATCATACTATCCCTGTCACTTCCTACAACTATATACGATTCTCTAATCAGAGTCTAAATTAAGTAAATCATAACCAACCTCAATGCCGAGCGGGTGCCACGAACAATCAAGCCAATATCTTTCCCTTGCGTAGAGCCTATGAACGCTTAAAATCTAGAAAATATGCGAACTATGTTATAATACGAATCTAAGGACACTCATATTGTTATATTTATATTAATCATATTTTTACCATATCAATTTGTATGACTACACCCCTACACATATAAAATTATTAGCATAACTTCAGAAATTTCAAATAGCATTCCTTTCTTTCAACTTTCTCGTATCTCCCGCTTATAAATGATATATCATTAAATTCGTAACTCTAAATCAAGTGTTTATTGTACCACATCGAATGCAACACTAGGATATATTGTTATACCGAATCCCATATGACATTACTTAGTGTAGTTGGTGAAAAATTACGAAAGAAACAACCCTATGAAATTTGTGTCGCCAGAATTTTTGTAAAACAAGGCAGAAACTTCAAACAGTCATAACTTTCAAACCATAAGTCAGATATATCTTCGTAAGATATCAAACTAACTGAAACAGAGTAATATACAACTTTTATTCAGCCCATATTTTCATATTACTTACGTCTTTGTACAGTTTTCACGTTTTATATGCTGTGCCATCTGGATTTCGGTAAAATAAGGCAGAACTTTAAACAGTCATAACTTTCAAAGCATAAGTCAGATTTATCTCCGTAAGATATCAAATTGACGGGAACAGAGTAATCTACAACCTTCGTTCATCTCATACTTTTATATTCTTTACGGATTTATACAATTTCCATGTTTAATGTGATGCAATAATCATTATGTCATCGTTACATCCCTCAAGTTTCTTTATTCAAGTGGATTGTGGAATTTCCGTGTAATGACCTCTTTGAAATCTAATTTCATTCCATGACACGTTATTAAAAGGAACACGAATAGATTAACTCAACCATGTAATATAGAATCTAACCTGAACCTGATTGCTAGGTTTTTTTTTCCTTTCCTCTTTCCTTTTTTCTCCCTTCTTCTCATGCGTCTGGTTGCTGCTGCGTACGTTCCCTTCCACCTCTCATTTCTTTTCTTTCTTCCTCTAGGGTTTTCTTGCTGCTTCGTCGTTCCCCTTTCTCCATTTCCTTTCTTTTCTACTAGGATTTTGTGTTCTTGAAGATGGATTATGAGAAAGAGTGGAAAGGTTAATAAGTTAAAAGAAAATCTGAAAATTAAAGTTGCACATAAGCCCCTAATTTTCCTCTTAATTTAATCTCTCAAAAACTTATTAAAACTTTGATCCCAAGTCCTTCAATTAATAAATCTTAAACCCACTTCTTTTAAATCTTAACTCCCGCTTCCATTAATTCTCGAGAATTTCATAAAGCCTCATATTCTCAATGTCATAATTCTTTTTCATAATTTTAAAGTGCTAAACGACCAAACGGGTCGTTACATTAGATACCAATCAAACAATCGCTCGTCCTCGAGCGACAACGGTAGGGGTGGAGGAAAAGAGGTACCTGAACTGTCGAACAACTAAGGATATTTACTCCGCCTATCCGCCTCGGTCTCCCAAGTGGCCTCCTCAACCGGACGGTGCTTCCACTGCACCTTGACTGAAGCGATTTCCTTGGACCTCAACTTTCTCACTTGCCTATCCAAGATTGCTACCGACTCTTCCTCGAATGGTAAGGAAAGTATTAAAGTTGTCGAGCATCAAGAATTTATGTTATAAACCTCGTGCAAGCCTTCGTGGCAATGATCACGCTGATAGTTACGCTTGCTCATTGTATCTATCAAATTTTCGATTAACTTAGCTCAAAATTAAATCTATATTTTTCATGGCCGACAATTTCCCCGTAGCTAGTTCCCATAAGTTTACACTGGCTCTGATCGAATTGTTTGATTTTGGTTATAACCACATCTCTGAATGAAATCGATTGATTCCACAAATACCATCATCGTCACCACAATCCCTCAGTTGTAGCCGCAATCCCTTATCAAATATGTACCCGTTAATTATCTTGATTCTACTTACTCTTCTTTCACACCTTCTAATAACGTCATCAGTACAAAAAAAATCCATATAAAATACGTTGTCACCCACCACAAGTTTTAATCGTGACTCCTACTCGCCAGAAAGAATATGTGCAAATCTTTGAGGCAATTCTACACATATCCAAGGCCTATTGCACTAATTCCAAATATGTTAGTTTCGTCGAGCTGAAGCTACTGAGTCAACACTCATCGTCAAATTCCCCTTAAACCTTCAAATGACGTATTATGTGGACCACTCTAGTGATTATTTTATCATTCCAAATTTGTCAAAAATCAGTCCATCACCCCAACGACCTTCCACATCTATTTGTAACTCCTCAGTATATCACTAAGTACATGTGTAAACCGTTAGAACTATTCGTAAAGTTGTCATCAACTAAATAATACTAGGAAATTATCTATCTTGGTACAACATATCGCCTTTCCATCAATCTTATCATGTTAGTCATCTGAATATTACACCTTACCAGTCATCAATCGCAAAACCCCATGACACTTCATCATAACACTTAGTCAAGTTCCATAGACTTCTCTCTTCAGTCATATTTATCAATTACACTCTAACCAAATGACGCATGACAACGCCGCCATAATACAAACCTAACTCAAGTAATCTTGTTCATTTAGCATTTACTTTATAAATGGAGTAGCCTTGTTCCATGACAACCTAATGAGTTCACCCCATTTCTGATGTCTTAGCTCATAGAATATGTCATGCTAGCACCACCCATCAGCCTTGCACATCTAACAAATATGGTATATCTCACAAAATCAACAAGATTTTAGCCCAAAATGACCCCTTTATATCACCTCTTCAAAATCTCAAGTGAACCGGTAACACACCCTCTACTGAAAGATTACAACCTCCCCTTCCCATAAAATTCAATCTCCACGGGAAAATTCCCCCACTTGACGTAACGACAATAGATATTTCCTTTAAGAACCTCTAAATAACTTGTTCTTAACCCACACAATCCCATCTTGCCGACACTCCACTTTGCCATTCATTCTCTTGCGCAATACCAAACTAAGCACACCTCATGCTCCCATCAAAAGAATATTTTACCATTATGACTATTTTGTCACCAAACCTAAAATATTTAGATTCTCGTCAGTACACCTCAACCTATAGGATAGAGAGGAAATACTTTATACGAATCACATAAAGAGTCCTACCACCTGTGAGAGAACATAGAAATGAGTTTAAGATACCAATCTGAACAATATCGCACGAAAAGAATGAACCAGATACCAATCGTACTGAACTAGAACGAAAGGAGAAAAGAAGTGGAATGTTTCATAAATGTCCTATAGCCTCTCGAGGATGGTTACAGACGTCTACGTACCAATCTGCAAGACTCTACTAAACATTGCTCTTATACTCATTAGACCGATTAACCTAGAAGCTCTGATACCAACTTTGTCACGACCCAACTCACGAGTCGTGATGACACCTACCCTATTCCCCCGAGTAGGCGAACCATATTCTCAATAACAAATTAATCAATGGAAAATAAAATAAAGAAAAAAGTTATTAACTCTTAAATACTTATAATCCCTAGAAATGTTACGACCTTCCCAAAATCTGGTCAAAAAGGTACAAGAGCACTAAACATGGTCTGGACTAGAAGTCTGAAAAATAAATGACCGAAGGCTACATATTGTCTGTCTACTACAAAATAAAATGAAATCAACTAAGAAGCCCTTCAGGGGTCACGGATGATCAAGTAGCTCACCCTGAATGACTGAAAAATGTCACCCTCGCGAATCAGCCACGGGGCATAGAACTGAAACCTGGATCGTACTCTGCACTCAACAAAAGTGCAACAAGAGTAGTATCAGTACAACACTAGTACCAGTAAGCATCATAGGCCAACAATGATTAGATAACACATGAAGAAGTTGAAACCAACAAGTAGCACATAGAGCACACAGGCGTGGTCACATATCATATATAGGTAAAGTGCAAAGAAATCAAGAATCTATAAAGACAGATATAGTTCACCAATGATCAGTCAACTATAAGAGTAGATGAATGCAATGCAATGCAATAGTCACCTCTCTCACTCCACTCATGTACACACATGCTAAGGGCTATGCCTCAAAGCCATGACCCGCGAAGTCCATGTACCAATCGTGCCCTCCGGCATAAACCTCGGAGGCTATCAATCACTCTCAATCTCCGGCAGAAACCTCGGAGTCACTCGTGCCCTCCGATAGAAACCTCGGAGTCACTCAATCACTCTCAATCTCCGGCAGAAACCTCGGAGTCACTCGTGCCCTCCGACAGAAACCTCGGAGTCACTCAATCACTATCAATCTTCGGCAGAAACTTCGGAGTCACTCAATCGATATCAATCTCCGACAGAAACCTCGGAGTCACTCATGCCCTTCGGCAGAAAACTCGGAGTCAATCAATCACTCTCAATCTCCGGCATAAACCTCGGAGTCATCACAAAATAGTATGTAAAGTATGTAAGACAAGATATCAAGTCTCAACACAAATCACTAGTATACAATCAGATGATAATCACAAAAAATAACACATATGGCGAAAAGCCCACATAACAGCTGACGGAACCAACGTAATTGTAATTCAACTCCACTTCATGCCCGAAGGCCTATCATACTATCCCTGTCACTTCCTAAAACTACATATGATTCTATAATCAGAGTCTAAATCAAGTAAACCATAACCTATCTCAATGTCGAGCGGGTGCCACGAACAATCAAGTCAATGTATTTCCCTTGCGTAGAGCCTCTGAACACTTAAAATCTAGAAAATATGCGAACTATGTTATAATACGAATCTAAGGACACCCATATTGCTATATTTATATTAACCATATTTTACCATTTCAATTTGTATGACTACACCCCTACACATATAAAAGTATTAACATAACTTCAGGAATTTCAAATAACATTTCTTTCTTTCAACTTTCTCGTATCTTCCGCTTATAAATGATATAACATTAAATTCGTAACTCCAAACCAGGTGTTTATTGTACCACATCGAATGCAACACTAGGATCTATTATTATACCGAATCCCATATGACATTACTTAGTGTAGTTGGTGAAAATTTACGAAAGAAACAACCCTATGAAATTTGTATCGCCAAATTTTTTGCAAAACAAGGCAGAAACTTCAAACAATCATAACTTTCAAACCATAAGTCAGATATATTTTCGTAAGATATCAAACTAACGGGAACAGAGTAATATACAACTTTCATTCAGACCATATTTTCATATACCTTACGTCTTTGTACAATTTTCACGTTTTATATGTTGTGTCATCTGGATTTCGGTAAAACGAGGCAGAACTTTAAACAGTCATAACTTTCAAAGCATAAGTAAGATTTATCTCCGTAAGATATCAAACTGACGGGAACAGAGTAATATACAACTTTCATTCATCCCATACTTTTATATTCTTTACGGATTTATACAGTTTCCACGTTTAATGTGTTGCAGTAATCATTATGACATGTTACATCCCTCAAGTTTCTCTATTCAAGTGGATTGTGGAATTTCCGTGTAATGACCTCTTTAAAATCTGATTTCATTCCATAACACGTTATTATAAGGAACACGAATAGATTAACTCAACCATGTAATATAGAATCTAACCTGAACCTGATTACTAGGTTTTTTTCTCCTTTCTTCTTTCCATCTTTCTCCTTTATTCTCCTGCGTCTGGTTGATGATGCGTACGTTCCCTTCTCCCTCTCCTTTCTTTTCTTTCTTCCTCTAGGGTTTTCTTGCTGCTTCGTCGTTCCCCTTTCTCCATCTCCTTTCTTTTCTACTAGGGTTTTGTCTTCTTGAAGATGGAATATGAGAAAGAGCGGAAAGGTTAAAAGAAAATCTGAAAATTAAAGTTGCACATAAACCCCTAATTTTCCTCTTAATTTAATCTCCCAAAAACTTATTAAAACTTTGATCCCAAGTCCTTCAATTAATAAATCTTAAACCCACTTCTTTTAAATCTTAACTCTCACTTCCATTAATTCTTGAGAATTTCATAAAGTCTCGTATTCTCAATGTCATAATTCTTTTTCATAGTTTTAAAGTACTAAACGACCAAACGGGTCATTACAGAAAATGTAAGGATATTGATGAGGTATTTTCATTCTCAATTGCATGTGAAATGATGAATGAAAATGATGATCCTGAACCCAGATCTGTCATCGAATGTCAACGTAGACCCGATTGGCTGAGTTGGAAAGATGCAATGGATACTGAGTTAAAGTCTCTAAGAAAACGAAATGTATTTGGACCCATTGTCATTATACCTGAAGATGTGAAACCTGTTGGGTACAATTGGGTCTTTGTAAGAAAATGAAATGAGAAAAATGAGGTTGTAAGATACAAGGCCCGCCTTGTTGCACAAGGATTTTCTCAATGATCCGGAATTGATTATGAGGTAACATACTCTCCCGTTATGGATGTCATTACTTTTCGTTATTTAATTGTTCTATCAGTATCTAATAATCTGGATATGCATCTTATGGATGTTGTTACAACATATTTATATGGATCACTCGATAGTGACATATATATGAAAGTTCTGGAAGGATTTAAAATGCCTAAAGTATCAAACCCCAAAGAAATTTATGCAATAAAATTGCAAAGATCCCTATATGGGTTGAAACAATCCGGATGCATGTGGTATAATAGGTTAAGTGAATATTTACTTAAAGAAGACTATATGAATAACCCTATTTGCCCTTGTGTATTCATAAGAAAAACAACATCTAAATTTGTAATCATTGCTGTCTATGTTGATGATTTAAATATCATTGGAACTAATAAAGAAATTCAAGAAGCAATGAATTACTTAAAAAAGGAATTTGAGATGAAAGATCTGGAAAAAATAAAGTTATGCCTTGGTTTGCAGATTGAGTATACTAAAAATGAAATAATGGTACATCAATCTAATTATACAGAAAGAGTACTAAAAAGGTTTAGTATGGATAAAGCAATCCTTTGTGTACATCAATGATGGGTAGAACTCTTAATGTTGAAAATGATCTATTCCGACCAAAAAAAGAAAATGACGAGGACCTTAGCTCTGAAGTACCGTACCTTAGTGCCATTGGAGCCCTCATGTATCTTGCTAATTATACAAGGCCTGATATATCCTTTGTTGTAAATCTACTAGCAAGATTTAGTTCATGTCCTACAAAGAGACATTGGAAAGGGTTAAAACATATATTCAGATATCTACGAGGTACATATGATCTTGGTTTGTTTTATCCTAACAATATAGAACCAGTTTTGCTTGGTTATGCAGATGTGGGTTATCTATCAGATCCACATAATGCTAAGTCACAGACTGGATATGTGTTTACATATGAAAACACTGCAATATCTTGGAGATCACAAAAGCAGACACTCGTGGCCACTTCTTCAAATCATGCTGAAATTATAGCCCTTCATGAAGCTAGTAAAGAGTGTAGATGGTTGAGGTCTGTAACACAACATATTCAAGAAACATCTGGACTACCAGTCAATAAGGATCCAACAATATTATTTGAAGACAATGATGCATGTGTTACTCAGATGAAAGAAGGTTATATCAAAAGTGACAGAACCAAGCACATTCCTCCAAAGTTCTTCTCATTCACTCAAGAACTTGAAAGAAACAAAGAGCTTGACATCCAATATGTTCGTTCGAGTAAAAATGTGGCAGATCTATTCACAAAGGCGCTACCAACATCAGTTTTCAAGAAACATGGTACAAAGTATCGGAATGCGCCAACTTCGAGACCTTTGAAAAAGCTTTACCCATGTTTGATTGAGGAGGAGCATACTGTTGTACTCTTTTTCCCTTATAAGGTTTTTATCCCACTGGATTTTTCCTTATAAGGTTTTTAACGAGGCAACATGTGTTCCCGTCAGATTCTCCTCAACAAGACTTCAAAAGAAGCATCATGATAGACATTTTAAAGGGGGAGTATTATGAGAAAGTCAAATTCACCTCAAGTGAATTCTAGAAGTGTTACACCCCGAATTTCCAGGACATGTTTATAAGAACGTACGTAAGAACTCAAAAATGTTAAGATTGGAGACTAGTAAAAATTTATCGAAATTATGGAAATGTCAGGAAAGGAAATATTACGACGAACGGGAGGGTGACACGTGTCACCCCCCCTTAGTTGGTCTTGCACGAATTAGTCATGGACTAAATGGTCATTTGACCATAAATAAGATAAGCAAGTCTTGCTAAGGCTAGAGCTTGATATTGTTGACTAAGTCCAAGGGCCACTTGGCTAGATCTTTAAGTGAAATTCATCCAAGCCACCCAATTGTTCTAATCTTGACCCTCCATGTTGTTATATAACCACACTAGTAGCAAGACAAGCTTCCCACACTTAGAAAAATTTCAAGAAAAACTTGTTCCTCTCTTATGTTGCTCTCGGGTTTGCCCCTCTTCACAAGACAATTTTTTTTGTTTGTTGTCCAATAATCTCCACACTTTAAACCAAGGTTCCTAAGGGTATTGTAAGGGTATCTCAATAGAAAGATCCCGGAAAAGTGTCGTTTTCGTATTAGTCGCAAGGTGAAAACCTAGTCACTTTCCTAGGTTTGGATTGGAAGTTAAAGGAAAGTTGTTGGTGATCTTCTAAGGGCTTCAAGTGGCGGATTGAAGTGTCAAGGAAAGGCTCTAAGTTGCTGGGGAGCGACTTCGGATCTTGAAGTTGGATTAAGGCTCGTTAAGGTAACAATCTTGCTCTCTTAGTGTTATAAGATTACATATTGTTGTAGCCTTACATTTCTACTAACATGAGGTATATGTATTAAGGATTGATAAGTGATATGGATAGTGGAAGCCTATAGCCGAAATGACATTGTTAGCCATTTGAAATTGAAATACAAGTTGGTTGGTAATTAGAATCGTCGCATGTTATCTACTTGAAGATTGTAGTAGTTATAATCGATTGCGTCTTAATAACATGTTATACTAAACAACTTGGATTGAAAAGGAATTGGAAAGGTTGATATGTTGTTACACCTTTTGGCCGAGAATGGCATTGTATTTTGGACTAGTTTGATATCAATTGTGGGGCAGAATTTTACACGTCTTGTAGGCGTGTAATCCCCTATTGTTATCTACATTGTTGAGCCTTAAATGTGGCATGTTTGGCTATTGAATTCGGGCCTTGAAAAAGGTGGAAAAGTATGTAGAAACAAAGGAAGTGCTGTCCGATTTTCCGTAGAATTTGGGTGACTTTACACTTAGAATATTCTACGTTTGAAGCTAGAGGTTAATAGACGTATTATGACCCTTATAGGTTGAAGTACTACGAGTAGCGTATTCTACTTGAAGGGTGGAAAAGCTAGCAAGGTTATAGTACTTTGGAGCATTTTGCTACTTGTCGATAATCGTCGCGAGGTATGTGGACCTCTTCCTTCTTTTGGCATGGTTTTATGTATGAGATATACATATGGTGCTATTTTATGATTCCTTCTACTCTTAGAAGTTAAGAGGTATGTATGCTGATTTACTCTATGTAAAAGTTACGTCTAAGTTATCCTAAGTTCTTACCAAGTCTTATGGGGATGTTGGTAAGAGTCGTTAGGAAGTATTTGGAGTCAAGTTGACTTTGCTAAGTTACTGCACGAATGAGGATAAGTCGAACAAACCATTGCAGCGTTAATAAAAGAAAATGTATCGAAAATCAATTATATTAAAATGAGTAGAATTCTCCATCTGCATAGAAGCTAAGATAAGACAAAATTGTATTACATTTCCTAGATCATGGCTGCTTTAATAAGATCCTTATAAACAAGTATAACCTATTCACAATGCATAAAAGTAAATGTTACTTAAGTTAAAGAGTTTACGCATGAAGTTTTAAGACTATGAACCTTGAATTCTAAAAAAGTTAAGAGACTTTATTTTTCAAGTTATGAGACTTGATTCTTAAAGGAAGAAATGACTTGATTTAAGAAGTATGGTTTCTATGAATTATTTCAAAAGTTAAGAGGCTTGATTTCAAAAGAGAATGTAACTTGAGATTTTAAAAGAAGAAGTTTATGGATTTAAAAAAGAGAAGGAGTTTTATGATTCTTTTTAAGTATGTATGTACGTAGTACTTTTGGGTTTAATCTTTCCCTAATGTAAAAAGAAATAAAAGTGCATTAAGTTCTCTAAAGCGAAAGGTTGTTATAATAGCTTTATGGGGAGTTGTTATAACGACTAAAGAAGAAGTGAAAAGATGATTTAAAATGTTATGAAAAGAGACATTATCGCGTCCCAGGAATGGGCCGGGCAGTATACCTTTATGGGCAGACTATATGACATTATCGCGTCCCAGGAATGGGCCGGGCAGTATACCTTTATGGGCAGACTATATGACATTATCGCGTCCCAGGAATGGGCCGGGCAGTATACCTTTATAGGCAGACTATATGACATTATCGCGTCCCAGGAATGGGTCGGGCAGTATACCTTTATGGGAAGACTATATGACATTATCGCGTCCCAGGAATGGGTCGGGTAGTATACCTTTATGGGCAGACTATATGACATTATCGCGTC